>CM062222.1:21843756-23157506 GCA_031216235.1 Syzygium jambos
AATGAATAATTTGGACAACATTTTCCTAAAAATAATTACTCCTATCGCTTGCAATAATTAGTGCAGAAAAAAGATATTTTCATTATAAACAAGAATTTATATCTAAATGTTTTAGTGAACAATATAAATACTTTTCATCCATTCATTTTTAAAGTAATACGAGTGACAATTTTTAAGAAAATATTTTTCGAATCATTCATTTTTCGCGAAACAAATGCTTACTGAGACTCCGTTTGTTTCACGGAAAATGAATGGTTTGAAAAGTATTTTCTTAAAAATAATCGCTTTCTAAAAATGAACGAACGAGAAATATTTTTATAGTCCATGAAAATATTTACATATAAATTGTTGTTGATAATGAAAATATTTTCCGTTGACTAATCATTTTAAGCGATACGAATAATTATTTTTAGGAAAATGTTATTAAAATTGTTTATTTTTCGCTAAATAAAAAAAGGCCAAATGAATATTTTTAAGAAAATATTTTTCTGAGAGATTTTGCTCGGAAACTGCGTGGAAACTGCGTCAAAGCAGCCGGGATCGGGCCTTGACCGTTAGATCCCCTGGAGAGTTGAATCAGCGGTTGAAACAATGAGTTCACGTTTGGCAGCCAAACAATCCGAGGTGGTCAGGCTTATTTTTCCTCTTTAATTTCTTTTTTTAATGTCGTTGACTGCGCAGCCTTTGGCATTTGTGAAAATTATCGAGTTTGAAACTGAATAATGTGATCGAGAAAAAAAAAAGGAAAAAAAAATTCAAAAAGCCTTCGAGGTAAGGTCCATTTTCTTAAAAATAGTTCTCGTAACGGAGCTTGCTTCAAATGAGTACCTAAAGTGGACCTTACCCATTTCATTGGCCAGCTTATGTATTCGCCGACCAGCAAGCGCATATGTTTCACACGCACGTGAATTAATAGAGAGGTTCTGAACTCGATTTCCATCCTTCTCCAGATGCCCTAAAACCATAAATAGAGATATCAGGCTTTTGATCAAATGAATTAATTCTTGCTTGTGAAATCCTTACCGTTTTCTTGTAAGATTGATCGTTCTAGACAAATAAGCATGTCAATTAAGGTGCAATTTATTGCTTGAATAATTTAGTAATTGATTTCAAGAGTAGTTCAGATATAGTCGAGATTTTTACTAATAATACGCTAAATAATGATAAATAAAAAAAGGGACGCAGAGTCAACAGTTTAAAAAAATTACACATATGATCGATCCTAATACCATTTTGAATTTTGTGCTGCCACGTTGAATAACCTAATATCTTAATGAACAAAAACTATTCTACTAGCGTGTCAAAATCATGTGCACATTGACAAATTTTATGGGATCAACTATTCTAAAAGCTTAAACTGTTAGATGAAAGAGTAGTTTAATATTCATAGATTGTAACACAGATTGATGTATTTTTGAGTTCCCACTACAAGAAGAAAAAGGCATATTATCCATGAGATGTATCTTGTTTTGTCAGCTAAATTATAGTAAATTCATAAGTAAAATACTTCAACTTTTCAAGCATGTGTATATCTATCTCAAGGTCAAGGGGTAAGTCCTTCCAATTACTTACAAATTCTATGTATAAGCTATGATTTCATTTTTTTTCCAAAACAATATACTATTTTTTTTATCATATTTACAAGTACTTTGGTTCATCTTCAATTATGTAGTGAGAGGTAAAGATACTTCGTGCCATCCATAAGTTCCAAGTTTCCAATTTAACAAAATAGTCATCCTTTTCTCACTCGGGTTATTAGAGTCGAGGCAGCCAAATTAGTTGACGTTATACACACAAATAATTGCAAAAATGGAAGTCGTAGTCAATATATGTATGTATTGTGCAATTGTTGCATCAAATGAGATTGGAAAACATTATCCAAAAAGTCCTAAAATTATTGCACTTTTGTCAATTCTATCAGAAACCTTTCGATTTTACCAATTGAGTCATAAACATTTTCACATTTTGCTAATGAAGTCAATCCAACCAATTTTGGCCGAAATTCACTAATGTGGACATAAGCTATTCTATGTGGCACGGTCGACGCTGACATAAATAATTTCTAATCATTTTTTTTATTTTTTTATTTTTTTTCCTTTCTTCTTCCTTTTGCTCGTTACCGGCCACAAGCAATGACCAAGTAAGCTGGTCTCATCTAGGCAAGGATCGTCATCGCCCGCCACTGGCGAGGCCTGGCCAGGTGAGGGAGAGCCCCGGTGAGGGCTCCCCTCGCCAGATCGGGCGAGGCCCGGCAAGGCTCAACCTCACCCAGGCCAAATCTAGCAAGTTCAACCCTCAACCAAGCCAAGGTGAGGGCCGGCCTTGCCAGATCTGATAAGGAGAGCCCTCCTTAGGGCTCGCCCTCGCCTAATCGATCCTCGCCTATGGCAGGCTACGACAACCCTCACCTAAGCGAGGCCGGCTCGCCCGGCCATTGGGATGAGCCTAGCCATTTCGATGGCCGTCCATCGCTTGTGGCCGGTGATCAATCACCGGTAAAAGGAAGAATAAAGGAAAAAAAATAAGAAAATAATTTAAAAAATCGAAAAATATTTAAATATTATTAAAATTTATCAACTTCTGCACTGACCATGCCATGTAGGATGGCCAGCGTCCATGTTAGTAAATTCCGACCAAAATTGACCGGATAGACTCAATTGACAAAACTTGAAAAGATTAGGACTCAATAGGCAAAATTAAAAGGATTATGACTGAAATGGCAAAGCTAAAATAAATGTGGGAATTTTTTTGATATTTTTCCCCATGACATTGATAATTGGGGAAAAAAAATTTAACTTGTCAACATAAAAATTTATTTTCTTTTTACGAAATTTTGTGTGAACACTACCGATTGCCGTAAAAATTTAACTAGTAATTGATGGTACGAATAAATATTTAATTATTTTAACACATCAAAATATACATATATATAATTAAAGAGGCAAACGAGGTGCTGGGAAAATGTCGTGAAATCACTTTCAAATTTTTTTTCCTTTAAAATCTTAAGATTTTAGGTGAAGGCATAACTCAATATCGTTTATTTCCCCACTTTTTTTTATGGACGATGTAAATATCTTTTAAGAATATTTCAATTCTTATAACATTTAGCTGAGAATGGGAAGTATTTAAATAAAGTATATTTTCTTTGTTGCCGCAATGGGGTCCATTTTTTCCAATGTGCGTGTATTTTGAGTTGGGTAACTCAAACCAGACTACGAATAATTTCTTCCAAGGACGGAAATTCATTAGAAAAGGAGACACATCATTTACTTTAAACAGATAATCTGACTTTGATGCACGTGTTTGCTAAAACGAGACTTTGATAATTTCTTCCAACATAGAAGTCATTATAAAAGGAGACACGTCGATTCAATCTAAACAGTATTGGACTTTTGATGCAAGTGATACAAGTGGTGTTAAATAACCCTTAATTAAGGGATTTAATCATCCTTTAGTCAGCCAACAGGATGCCGGAGACGTGTTTCTATGACTTCGAGATTCGGTAAATCAATCTTGATCTCCCGATTCAGACCAATCTAGGTCTAAATCTAATTTTGGGAACTTTTTTCTTCTGATCGAGATCTTGATCTAGGAGTTCTTTAGATGCGTTTGATCTGTGAAGGTTCAAAATGTTGGTGTTGTTGTCTCTATATATCAATGGTGTTGAAGACGTCGAACTTAAGCGCACACTACAAGCTGTAATTTCTAGAGGAGAAGATCTTGGCATGTACCTATCACTAACGGTTCTGGTGATCAGCCATTGATTTTTTTTATGCCGTGACATATCTGATCTTTTGGAAAGAAAGCGTGTTTATTGTTGCATGCTATGCTCAATTGTTTTCTAAGTTTTGTCTTGTTTGCCGCTTTTTGGGATATGATTTGTTTAAAAGCTTTCTATATTCCTTTCGTGTTCGATCTTCACAAATGAATGAAATTTTCTTTCGATAAAAAAAAGGGTTGCTTATGTAAGTTTTCTTGAAAATTTTCAAATAAGGGTTTGACATATGAACTTTTTTTTAAAGAGGGTCCAAAATGGACATCGTTTCAAATAAGCCTTTAAAATGCCAAACTTAACTCAAATAAAGGCGTAAGCTCACGAACCCGCCAAATCTTCCCCAAGCAGCGAGCATGTGTGACTTACTTGACATTTTTCAAGCCACGGCCAAGGAAATATTCATCCAACAGCTTTTTTTCCTGTTTTCCCTCTTCTTTTCTCTCTTTTTCCTTTTGTTTTCTTTTATTTCTTTTTTCTTTCTTCATATTCCTCACAACAAATACAACAACAACATGGTCAGTAGTTGGAGAAGAATTTTGCACCTCTATCTCCGAAAATGATATTGACACCAAAAAATGACCAATTTTTTATTATTATCAACAAGTAACAACTTGAATCGATAAAGACAATTTGATCAGAACAGTCAATAACTTGAAAAGAATCGATAAACATCAGTTATCGACAGGAGCTTTCGACGACAATATCAACACCAGCATGTAATTGCCAAGTAGCAATATTTTCGGATATGTAACTTCTTATGGATAAGTGTTGCTAGATAATAAAAGATTGTGGATAGTGTAACTCTTGTAACCACTGAGAGGATTCGTAATTTATTTGTTTATTTGAATACAAAATCCCCCAAAACTATAAACAGAGATATTAGACTTTCGATCAAATGAATTGATTCTCACTTGTGAAATCCTTACGACTTTTTGTAAGATTGATCGTTCTAAACAATTAAGCAAGTCAATTAAGGTGCGGTTTAATGTTTAAATAATTTAGTATGTAGTCTCACGAGTAGTTCGCACACAATTGAGATTTGTACTAATACACTAAATTATGACAAAAAATAAATGGGAGGCAGAATTAATAGTCTGAAAAAATTTGCACATACCATCGATTTCAATACCATTTTGAATTTTTTGTTGCCGTGGTCAATAACCTAATATATTAATGAACAAAAACTATTCCACCAGCTTGTCAAAATCATGTGCACATTGACAGATTTTGCACGATGAACTATTCTAAAACAATTAAACTGTCAAATAAAAGCCTAGTTTAATATTCATATATTCTAACACCTATATTTATGCATTTTTGGGTTCCCAGTACTAGAAAACAAGACATATTATCCATGAGATGTATCTCATTTTGTCAGTTTAAATATAGTAAATTCATAAGTAAAATATTTCAACTTTTCAAATATGTGTATATCTATCTCAAACTCAAGTGGGAAGTCCTTTCAATTACTTACAAATTCTATGTGTAATCTATAATTTCTTTTTTTCAAAACAATTTACTATATTTATCATATTTATTATTTTCTTTGGTTCATCGTTTTATACCGCGAGAGGTAATGATACTTCGCGCCATAGATAAGTTCCAAGTTTACAATGTACAACAAAATAATTATCCTTTTCACACATGGGTCACGAGAGTATAGGCAGCTACATTAGTTGACGTTATGCACTAGGGGTGAGCATGGTTCCAGGTTCTATCTTGGAATTTGAGAACCTTACCAATGGAAACCTACAGATTTCGGGTTTCAAGATATATCGGGTAAGTTTCAGGTTCTAAAAATTGGGGAACCTGTTTCGATGGGTATGTCCTAGGTTCTAGGTAGGTGGAACTTGAAACCTAAAACCTAAACAAGTTTTTTGTGTTTTTTCTTGGTCTATATGATCCTGTTATGTTTCATGGCATTAGATGATGAATGTACAATCTACAACCACTAGTCCAAGCTTTTATTTTATGACTTGTTAATGTTTCAAAATTTTCATTTGTCTAAATATAAATTGTGGTTAGTTGATCATAGTAGTAAGTGGTAGTCATTAAAAATGATGATTTACTATAATTGTTCAATTAATCATACAGGTAAAACCTGAGTAGATTCTGGAACTGACCCTCGAACCTTAATAGGATAGATTCCAAGTTTCAAAAAATGATGAACCTATTATCATGGGTGGAACATATACAGAACATAGAACTGCTCACCCCTATTATCGATTCACGCAATGACATTTTAGTAATATTTATTTGAACAGTAATGTCAAGAAAACTAGTCTTTTGTATTCTCTTTGATGAATGATAAGTTTGTTTAGTATTGTGACGTTCATTTTCGTTTTGATGAAATAAAAAAAGAACTTGCTAGACCCTGAAACATGTGACAAGGCAGGTTCTAGATTCCAGCTTCCGATCAGTAGATTCCAGGTTAAAAAATGAGGAACCTATACTCGAGGGTAGGTTCCAGGTTCCATGCGGAACCTGTAATGAATCTAGAACCACTCACCCCTATTATGCACACAAATAATTGCAAATGTAGCAATCTTAGTCAACAATATATGTATGTATTGTGCAATTGTTGCGTCACATATGACATTGATAATTGAGAAAAAAAATTAAAATTGTCAACGTAAAAATTGATTTCCTTTTTGAGAGATTTTGTGGGAGCACAACCGGCTGCTATAAATATTTAAACTATTGACCGAAGGTACAATTAAATATTTAATTATTCTAACACATCAAAGTATGGAAATATATAATTAAAGAGGCACATAAGGTGCCTAGAAAATGTTGTGAAATTGCTATTAATTTTGTTTGCTTTTCAAAATCTTGAGGGTTTATTTGTAATTGAGAATGGCAAGTTCTTTATTGGCACAATGGGGTTCATTTTTTCAACGTGCGAGGCTTAATTTGGATTCTACCCAAACTGTCCAAATACGACCTTCTTCTCTAGTTAGACATGGCCACCCCGGAACCGGCCCGAGTCAAACCCAGGACCGGCCTGTTGACCGGGCCCGCGGTTCATAACCGGAACTGGCCCATGGCCTACCGCCGGTTCCGGGCCCGGTTCCAAAAAAAATGTAGATAAATGAAGAAACTCTTTTTTTCCCCAAATTTGATTACAATTTATATTGAATAATTCATTATTTCATAATTAGATAATTTATTTTTTTATTTCATAATTTATTTTTTTAAATTTTTACTGGCCGGTTCCGAACCGGACCAGAACCGGAACTAACCCGGAACCGTCGGTTCATACATGGCCACGAACCGGAATCGGCCGATTTCGAAATGTGGCCATGTCTATCTCTAGTGCACATGAGTCAAGGAAAAAGGTCTCTTGTTTGAAGAGCACAACTCAAACAAGACTTTGAAAAAAAATTCTTCCAAGCATAGAATTCATTAGAAAAGGAGACAAAATAGATTCACCATGAACAGATAATTGGACTTTTGATGCAAGTGATTCTAAAGCCAGACTTTGCTAATTTCTTCCAAGCATAGAGTTCATAATAAAAGGAGACACATCAATTCACTCTAAACACATGTTGGACTTTTTTGGCAAGTGATACATGGCCAGTAATTCTAGCATATACCTGCGATGTGGAATTTCTTTTCACACAAGCGATGCTATTAACCCTAGACTTGTGGGATTTAACCGTCCATCATCTCACGAATCTTCATTTTCGAAAAATTGGACATCCTTACTAATGATTATTTTATCAGTGACTGGATTATACAACTTGGAATCCTTAGTCATGTCACTATAGCTGATGATGATGCACTCCTAGCTATTGCCATCCAACTTTTTCCTTCATTCGTTTGGTACATGGGGATATGCCACACACCCAATTACTCATAGGAACGATATCCCACACCCAATTACTCATAGGAACGAAACATTTGGCTTGATGCCACTCCAAGCCTCTTTTGGGATTCTTTTAAGAATACTCCTTGTTGGACATCTATTCATCACAAATACAGCACACGCAACGACTTCTGCCTAAAAATTTGTGGATAAATTTGTAGCATTTTGCATACTTCTTTCCATTTCAAAAATTGTCATTTTCTTTCTTTCTACTGTACCATTTTGCCTAGTATAGCCAGCAGTCAACTAACTTATCACTCTATAAACTTTACGTTATTTGTCAAATTCATTTGAGGTAAATTCTCCCCCTCTATCTAATCCCAATGTCATTAAATTAAAGCTACTATGCTTATCAACATAGACCTTAAATTATTTAAACTTGCCAAAAGCTTCATATTTTTCCCTCCGGAAATATACCCATGTTTTTTTTTCTTTTGGTAAAATCATCCACAAAAATTAGCATTGCCTTTTTTGTCCAAATGATTTTACCTCAACATGGTAACAAATGTATGTATGTACCAACTCCAAAGATTGTTTCGTTCTTCTAGCTTTTGCAATTGGAAAGGATTCTTGATGCTATTTTCCGACAATACATCCTTCCCATGTACAATCTAGACTGTCAATCAGGCTCATGCCAATCACCATCTTTTTTTGGACCAATAATTTCAGTCCACGAAAATTTAGATGACCGAATCAAAATGTCACAATCAATTGTTATCTTTTATCATCGATTGAAAACTCAAAAGATTCTTTGTCGTTTGCACCGTTGTAATAAACTTATTGTTTACCCCTTGGATGGTGTAACTTCATTTTCAATGTGGACCTTAAGACCTTTTTCGAAAAGTTGGCCAACACTCAACAAAATCCAAAAAAGTCATGGCACAAAGTAAACATTTGCAAAGTAAAATTAGAACCACCGTTTGACTTGATATTAATGTTACCTTTGCCCATTATGAGAATTTTAAATTTATTGCTGAAATTAACTTTACTACGAGTCATCTCGTCCTATTGCGAGAACATCAATAGCATAGCCAGACATGATTACTACACCTAGTATCAAGGTACCAAATGTTGGTGTCCACGGTGCTTGAGTTATGCTTCTTGCATGAGAGCACCATGTTTTTTTTTCGCATCAATGGAATGTGCTTGGACACCACCTTTGCCCGACATTCGGATTTGTAATATTTGAATTTGTTACTCTTAAACACTTAGCCTTTGATTCGTCGTGTGTTTTATATTTTCGGGTGGAATTCTAATTTCCACCTCCGCATCCTCAACCATTTCGACAACCTTGGCTGCCTTGATAGCCTCCTTGGCTTGATTGAGTGACTCTGCTCTGTAATGCTTACTCGGGATTTAAAGTAATGGACTTTTGATTCATTCTTTGCTCATGTGAGCACAATGAACCCATCAACCACTCCAACGTCGAGGTTGACATATCTTGCCCTTCTTCAATCGCCACGACAACATAGTCAAATCTTTCGGTTAAAAGACCTCAAGATTTTTTACTCCGACTTGCACATCTTGGAGTTCTTCACCATTAATTGTCAATCGATTAACAATGGTATGCACACGACCAAAGTAAACCCAGATTGATTTAGATTCATTCATGCATAAAGACTTGAAATCTCCTTGAAGTGTTTGAAGCCACACACGTCTGAAACGATAATCATCTTTGTAAGATTGTTGCAAAATATCCCACACTGCTTTTGTGGTCTTCGGGCTTGATATTTTCTTCAAATATCATTTCATCTTTGGCTTGAAAGATCACAAACAATGCTTTCTGATCTTTCTTTCAGGACTCCGCCAGCAAATCTTTCTCCTTCTTTCTTAAAGCATCGAATGCTTCCACATCGGCCACTTTAGTGTAGCTGCTCTTTACTAGATTCCACAAATCTTGCAATTTGAAAAGAACCTTTAGCTGGACTGACTAGTTATTGAAATTCCTCCCATTCAACTTTGGAAATTGTAATTGAACGGAACTGGTGGATCTCATTTCTTATTGTTAAAACCAAAAGAACTAATAATAAGCTTTGGAAATTTGGAATAACAACACAAATAAAATTGAGGGATAACTTCTTACGAAGCATGCTTTCTCTTTGTGGCTTCGTACTTACAACTCTCAAGCTCGAAGCTTTATATAGAAGCCGAACACTCACAAATGTCAACGATAGCATTTAACGAAGAAAACTAAACAGCCCTATACACGGTTGGTTGTCATAAGCACAGATTACACACCCAATAAACACGGTAACAAGAGTCTTCAGCAACTTTCGTTCTTGAATTCCGCAGAGAACATGCGGCCCACAGTGGCTTTCTTGATTTCCTTGTGTCCTCTACCATTTATTGATCTGAGGCGTTGTCATCGGAAAGAAGTTCTACTGTTATTTCGACACGCCATGCCGGCCTCTTCTGTGCTGAGCAGCCGAGGCTCTAGTGCAGGACGACGCCACTACCACAGCAATAGTCTGATGTTGTTCAATCTCTTGAATCCTTCATCCTCCAGATCGCCATCCGAACTTCTCTCTCAAGGCAAGCCTCCGTCTCTCCGAACAGGCAACATCTCACCATTGCTTTCATTACTGCGAATTGCGATTTGATTTTTTTCTATACCTTTTGCATTTCGTTGCCTTTTGTGATACTCATTGCTGTTGTTGCAACTTAATCTCCAGAATAGGCAACCTCTGAGATGGGGTAGTTTTCACAAAAAAGTCTTTAGAATTGAGCTTGTTTCAAGTAAGCCTGTCAATTACAGTGCAGCTTAATCTCAATTCACCCTCCAGCTCATTGGCCGCTAATATCTTTGCCGGCAGGCGATCATGTGCATCTGATGTGTCACTTTCGGTACCAATGCCAGGGGCATTTTCTTCCCACATGTTCTGGACTTAATCTCCATTTTCTCCAAATTTCGCAAATTGAAAGAGAGATTAGACTTTTGATCATATGAATTAATCCTCAAATGAATTAATCCTCACTTGTGAAATCCTTACTGTTCGTATGAGATTGATCATTCCAAACAAATAAGCCAGTCAATTACACGGTAGCTTAATTTTTAAACTATTACGCACTCCGTCTCATGAGTAGTTCACATACAGTCGAGATTTGTACTAAAGACTAAATTACGAAAAAAAAAGGATGGAAGGCAAAATCAGTAGTCTAAAAATTGTTATACATATGATCGATCCCAATACCACGTTGAATTTTGTGTTGCCACGGCCAATAACCTAATATTTTAATGAATGAAAACTAATACATCGAGAAAATTATCGAAAAAGTTTTAAACCTATTTTACGACGTCCAATTCAATCTTAAACTTTTTAGTTTTTCCAATTTAGTCCTAAACCTTTAACGATTTGCTAGTGTAATCCCTCCGTCCAATTTTGATCGTAAATTGCTAATGTAAACATTGGCCGCCCTTCATGGCACAACCGCCACGTTAGCAATTTCCAACCAAAATTAGCCGGAATGACTATGCTGGCAAATCATCAAAAGGTTTAGGACTAAATTGGCAAAATTGAAAATTTTAGGACTAATTTGGCCGTCGTAAAATAGGTTTATGACTTTTTAGACAATTATCCCCGAATCCATCGGCCTCTCATAATTGTGTGCACAAATTGATATATTTTCTGAGTTCCCAGAAAAGGCAAATTAGCCATGAGATGTATCTCATTTTGTCAGCTTCAAAACAGCAAATTCAGAAGTAAAATATTTCAACTTGTCAAGTACATGTGTATGAATCTCTAGGTCAAGGTAGGAAGTCCGGTCAATTATCTATTCTATTGCGTGAGCTATAGTGTCTTTTATCATATATTCACGAAGACGCTATCATTGCGTTCATTGGTCGGCAATGTTTGGTATTTGATTGGTCCATTGTCAATTATGTCGGGAGAGGCAAAGATCCGTCGCGCCATCCTTAAGTTCCAAATTTCCAATGCAGCAGTTAATTCTTTTCTTACACGACTCATGAGCGTCTAAGTGTATGTAATATATTGTGCAATTGTTACATCACATGACATTGATAAGTGAGGAAAAAAATATCAAACTTGTGAGCATAAAAATCAAGTTTCTTGTTGGAAATTTTGTGGGACCAATGCCGAATATCGTAAAAGTTTAAATCGCAAGCTGAATGCATCATTCGATATCTGATCATTCCGACACTCCCTGCCGTTGGTAAACTTGATTTTGGCAAAGACCGAAGCATGGAAACACATAATTAGGGAGGCAAATAAGGGGCTCGGGAACATTCAAGTTGGAGACTTCTTGCTCTGATTCCGCATAGAATTATGCGGAATCACTGTCAAATATTTGAAAATCATGAGTGTGCAAATGAAGGCATAATTTAATATTATTTACTTAGACTAATTTTTTTTTATTGGAGGATGTAAATATTTTGTAAGTTTATATCATTTAACCGAGAGTTGCAAGTCGTCACACAAAGTTTTTTTTTCTTTGTTGACGCAATCGGTCCATTTTGTCAACGGCCGCACCCCCCCACTTGGCTTTTTGTGATTTGGATGACGAGCGGACTGTCCAAATACGACCTTCTTCTGGGCGTGCCTTGGCGAAAGGTCTTACGTTTGAAGCGTGCAACTGCAACCGGACTTTGGGCAATTTCTTCCAAGCATAGAACTCATTAAAAAATAAGACAAATGAAAGTCACCATAAGTAGATATCGGACTTTTGATGCAGGTCGGCAGTCGTGCCTATGTCCCTAGGACCCCGACCCCGAACCGGGATCCCCCGTGGCAGCGCCTGGCCCCTTGTACCCCAAGGCTGGAGGGCCCGGGCCCTCGCGCCCAAACCCGAGCTCGGGTTCCATAAGAGAAATAAAATAAAATGTGTACACTTCATAAAAGTTTTTATGTTATGAAATTTAATCCGATAAGAACTTCGTTAAAATTTGATGATATAACACGTGTAGCCTTTATATGACACGAATAGTGCATGTATATTTAGGAAAATAAAGGCAAGTTTTCATTTTCAAATGGCGGAAAATAATTTCCATTTGATTTTCGGATTTTGGCCAACTACAGGAATATTTTTTTTAATTTATATTTTCCAGAAATGTCAAATTTTTCGCAAAACAAACAGCGCATTAATTATTCTAACACTTCCTTTTAGGAGTAAGCTGGATTATGGTCAATGACTGAAACATCGAAATATACAATTTGAGAGGCAAATGAGGGACCGAGGAAAGTTTAAGTCCAAGACTTCTTACTCAGATAACACGTAAAATTTCATGAAGTCACTGTCAACTTTTCCAAAATCTCAAGGGTTAAGATGAATGCGTAATTCAATACAACTTGCTGCGCCACCTTTTTCTTTAAATGGAGGATGTAAACACTTTGTGAGAATGTGTATCTGGGAATCGAAACTCTTCACGTAACGTAAATTTCCGTTGTTGCCACAATGGGGTTCATTTTTTCAACGTGCGATAGCCCAATTTGGCGTTTGAATTGGATGAACGATCAGTGCCCAAATACGACCTTCTTGATCCAATTTTCTTCATCATTTAACATTTTTGGACTTGAACCATTTGAGAGTTTCAACCATTCATTTTCTCACCAACTCTCCCAGATCAAGAGCGGGTGAGGCTGCTTTGTGTACGTTTTCTGCATGACGAACGCACGATCGTCTGTTAGATAACTAGATCGAGGGAGAGTTTCGAGAACCGTCAAAACTTTTTTTTCCTTCTTCTCTTGTCATTATGTGTAAAAACAATCGATTTGGAAAATGAATGACGTTGTACAAATTGCATTGAGAAGTTTTAGGCGGTGCAACAATACCACTACGCTTGTTGGTTCCGCAGAAAATCCCTAAAAGATTTTTCATGAGGTTGGATATTTGATAACATTGTGGTAACCTTTGGTCCATTATAAGTAAGGGGAGACAAAGCTAATGCTTGGGTTTGTGAAAAAATAAACGGGGAAAGTACCAAAAAAGGTTTTAAATCTATTACATTGGTGCCAATTTAGTCCTTAACTTTTTAATTGAATTAATATAATCCTAAACATTTTGCATTTATGCTAATTGAGTCCATCCGGCAAATTTTGGCTAAAAATGGCTGACGTAGATGCCAGCCGCCCTACGTAACACGACCGGCGCTGACGTAGACATTTTTAATAATCTTTTGAATTTTTAATAATATTTTATATTTTTATATTTTTTATTTTCTTCTCTTTATTTTTGTTTTTGGGGGGTTGAGGGGTGACAAGGGTCACCGTCCGACCCTTGTCGAGTCTGGGCAAGGGCATCGACGCCCTTGCCTAGCCCAAATCTGGCAAGGACGTCGTGGCCCTTGCCCAGACTCGACGAGGGTCGGACGGTGACCCTTGTCGGCGTCGCGGCCCTTGCCCGATCAAGGCAAGGGGCTCTGGAGCTCTTGCTCTGGCAAGCGAGGGCTGCCACTCCCTTGTCGGCCATAGCGAGGGCATTGAACGAGGGTTGGCTCAGCTCGCCCAAAAAGAAAAGTAAATTGAATAAAAGAAAAAAGGAAAAAAAACCATAAAAAATTCAAAATATCATTAAAAAATGTTCACATTAGCGTTACCCACACCACATAGGCCTGCCATCATGCACGTCAGCAATTTCCGGTCAAAATTAACCGAATGGACTGAATTGGTACCAATGTAAAAATGTTCAGGACTAAATTGATCTAATTAAAAGATTTAGAATCAATACAATAAGTTATGACTTTTTTGGTACTTTTCCAAAAAATAAACGATAAAGTAATTCTATTTTTTACCTAGCTTTCATAAAATAAAATAAAAATCTATTATGTCCGTCATGTCATTTATTTTTTGGACGTGAGTCTACAATGTCATTTAGCACGTGTATAGTCAGATAGGAAAATAAAAAAAAAATGTAAAAGAAAAGAGACTCTTATTAGGCAATTTTAGTTTGCAAAAAAAAAAAGCAACTTTTCCTTTTCCACAGTGACGCATTTCTTTGAAGACCCTCTCTAATCAAGAAGGATGGCTTTCTTGTTTTTGTTAAAGCACGGAAACTGATCTTAAGATGCACTCTTGAAAATGCGGCGAGAGATGGCGAGTGGTGTAGGCTCGATAGTGGTCGATGACGGCGCGAGGGGAGAATTGGAATTTGATCGCGTGCAGTGAAAACAAGATAAAGTAGACACCTGTCCGTGTCGAATTGCATGAACTTTCGATATTCATCCTTTGTCTTTTTCTCCGATCGAAAATTGCCTCGTCACGCCGCGGCGGGCTGCGCTTCCGTGGTCAAATCAACCTGATGTAAGGAAACTGCGACGTTGCCGCTTCTCTTTCCTTCGCACGTGATTTTTGGACCATTAAATTTGCTTCTTGATCAAAGAGAAGATCAAAGTCAAACGAAGCGAATTGGCCAAATGATGACAGCAGAAACTGCTCAAAAGCTTCCACGAATTTGCTGATTTTCTATCTGGGAGCCGCCTACAATCATGGGACCGTGCATTTCCTTTCACGTGGATGGCACTCCCGCGCTCACACAGGAAACCAGGAAATTTATCAAAAAGTCATAAAATCATTGTAGGCAGTCGACCCAGTCGCAAATTTTTTAATTTAGCTAATTTAGCTCTAAACATATTAGCAATTTTTCAATGTAATCGTTACAGCCAATTTTTGCCGGGAATCATTGACATGACCGTCACATGTCCTATTTGGATAAAGCCGACACCAATGTGGGTTTTTTTTGCATTTCTTTAAAAAACTTTTCTGAATTATTTATTTCTTTTTATCCTTTTCTTTGCTTTTGAGAAACCGACGGTCCTTCCAGAAAGAAAAGAATAAAGAATTATTAAAAAAAATTGCAAAAATCATCAATGTCAGTGCCGACCGTGCCATATGGGATGGTCGGCAGCCACACTAACAATTTCTAGCTAAAATCGGTTGGAAGGACTACATTAAAAAATCGTCTAAAGATTTATGGCTAAATTGACCAAATTAAAAAGTTTAAGATTAAATTGACCTAGGTACAATAAACTTAGGACTTTTGGGACAACTTTCCCAAAACTTGACCCTTCCCATCGACAATTTTCGACAATTTTTAACAAGTGTAGACAGGAACGAGTCCAAGGAATTTTAAATTTGGGGGCCCACAGTACCTTTCGTGAGATAACATCAATAATATTAGTTTAACTTTTGTGGGTGGGAAAATAACACAAACAGTCCTGAACTTTGACCTAATGTGTAATTTGGTTTCTGAACTTTTAATTTATTCAATGTAGTCATTGAACTTTAGGCTAATGTTCAATGTGGTCCCTGAACTTTTAATTTGTTTAATGTCATCTCTAAACTTCTGGTACATATTCAATTCAGTCCCTAAACTATATGAAAATATTCAATGCAATCATTTCTATTAATTCAAGTTCAGAGATTACATTGAATATTTTCATATAGTTCAAGGACTTAGTTGAACATGTATCTAAGTTCAGGAATGATATTGAACAAAATAAAAGTTTAAGAACCACATTGAACATTAGCCTAAAGTTCAAGGATTACATTAAACAATTTAAAAGTTCAGGAACCATATTGCACATTGAGCCAAAGTTCAGGGATTGTTTGTGTCATTATCCCTTTGTGGGTTGAGAGAGAGAGAGAGAGAGAGAGAGAGAGAGAGAGAGAGAGAGAGAGAGAGAGAGAGTTAGCACGTGTGAAATAATGTCATTGCTCAAGGTATAATTGCGATCTTCATCTTCAAGGTTTGTAGTCTCATGCATTAGTTGATAGTCCATGTCCAAAAAAACCTTTTTTTAAAATTATATTCATTTTTTTAAATAATTATTTAGCAAAAGTAAACGTCTGGCTACTCCAAAAGATATTAATATTTTTACAAAATTATTTATTACAAAGAATGTTAGACATGACTAAGTGGCAATGACATTTGTTTGTTGCGTTAGGCAGTTCTTTCAATTAGCCAAAATAAAAATCAACTCGCTAAAACTATACTTATTTTCTAATATATACGACAATGCCATTACTTATTTATTAATAGTAAGCAAATTTTTAATTAGTTAAAAATGGATCACAAAATTATATAGAGTTCGTTTATTTACCTCCACAAGTTCCTCCAATAGCATGGAATCTAAGAGAAACTATTGAAAATGATTTTTCATTTTTCCTAAAGCGGTTGATTATTATGCTAGCTATTATTTCTAAAATAACCAATTTTACCTATGGTCATTCTAATATCTTTTTTTCATATAAAAACACTTTTTAGAACACAGAAAAAAAAATCGGATGTTTGTGTATCATGATCAATGAATTTCAAATCTAATAAAATGTAACTATAGATTTCGGAATCTCTGATGGCTCTTTTCAAAGTGACTTGGGATCCTCCTGAGACATAAGTTCAGAATTTGGATCATCTAAATCCCTAAGTGGATTGATTGAGGAAGTGTCTAGATGAACTTATCGAAACAATCTGTGAAGGGCTCTCATGTATCTTTGTGAAGCCAGTAAACCTATTGTAAGGCAATAAATTCAATACAAAACCTTTCAATTATGTCAATTCAGTTATAAACCTATTGTACGGCGGTCAATTTAGTTTTAAATATTTCTATTGTGCCAATTTAGTCTTAAACATTTTGATAATTTGCTAATTTAATTGTAAATATTTTTACGATTTGCCAATCCAGTCCTTCCAAGTAAGTTTGATTGAAAATTGTCAATGGACTACATTGTCAAATTATTAAAATGTTTAAGACTAAATTAACAAATCATAAAAAATATTTAGGACTAAATTAACACAATTAAAATATTTAGGATTAAATTGGTTGCCGTACAATTGGCTTAGGATTTTTTGGATAATTTCCCTTTTTTCTTCCCTTCTTTTATACACCCGATTATATACACATGATCATGGGACTAGCAGCCCGCCAAGCCCCCCTTAGCTCGCCAAACCCAAAATACAATTCGAGTGGACTTAAACAAGCGTCCTTCTTTTGCATAGGCCCACCCACTTAGGCTTCGTTTATTTTGCAAAAAATTGAATAATTTAGACAATATTTTTCTAAAAATGATCGCTTATATCGCTTGAAATAATTTATTAATAAAAGTTATCATTATTGACAGCAACTTACCTCTAAACATTTTCATGGGTGATAATAATATTTTTTTGTTCGTTCTTTTTTGCAAACGATACAAGAGATCATTTTTAGGGAAATATTTTCAAATCATTCATCTTTCGCGAAAACAAATGAAGCCTCAAAAGGAGCCTTAGACTTGATCAAGTCCACCCATGCACATCGAGGCTCGAATCCCAATTTGGGCAGGTTTGAACACGCATATTCCTTCTTGGGCCTAGTAAACCATTCAGGACCAATGAAGCCCATCCAGGCCCAGTCATTAATGAAAATTAAAATCAATAATCTTTTAACCACAATCTCGTCGGGGCGAGAACTTTTATGCCCACCACTCGACTTGACCCGGCCCGACTCAAGCCCGCATCGATCATGTCTTCTTTTACCTTAGTACCATGGGACTAGCAATTCGGTTTGAGGGCAGATAGATACCACTGGTCCACCACGGCTCATATTTTCTAATGCAACTCAATGATGTGATTTATCGTAATCACAGGCCTCTAAGATGACATAAATGCGGCCCGCTAAACACAAATTCCATATGATTCCGATCGTCATCTTCAAGGTTTTTAGTCTCATGAATTAATAGATGGTCCACGTTCGTAAAATTTTTTTTTGTGGTTATTTATATTATTTAATTTAAGCGGTACTTAAGCAAAAGTAACGTTTGACTACCCAAAAAAATATAGGGTTAAACCACGAAAAACCCTAAACTGATATACCTGTGACAAATTTACCCTCCGTTAGCTTCCGTTAAATTTTAACGTTAAATTGCTGAGTTGGATGACACGTGATAGTTAATAGATGTACTAGTTTGGGGTTTTGCCTCTCCGTTTGTCACAAATTTATCAATTTGTGATTTTTCGTGGTATTAATCCAATTTAACAGATGGTAAATTTGTTACAAGTGTACCGGCTCGGAATTTTTTATAGTCAAAAAATTAGTTCAGGGGAATTTTGTCATAAATGTACCGGTTTTGGGGTTTTTGGTGATAAAAAAATTAATTCGGGTAAATTTGTCACAGATGTACCAATTTAAAGTTTTTTGTGGTGTTCAATTTTCAGACATGGCTAAATGCTGACAATATTTGTTTATTGCGTTAGGCAGTCCTTTCAGTTAGCCAAATTGAAATTCAACTCATTAAGACCACCAAAAGCAATACATACTTTTTCTCTACAAGAAATTAAAAGCAATCAGTTCATTTCTCGATGACATTTCCAAGAAAAGCTACATTTACTTTCTAATATATACGACCATGCCATGTTTATATATTAATAGTAAATAAAATATTATTTAGTTAAAAATGGATACAAAATTAACTAGAAAAGAGATGCATTCATTTTCCTCCAAGTTCTCCTCCAATAGCATGAAATTAAAGAGAAATTGTCGCAAAGAGCTTTTTTTTCCCAGAGTAATCGATTCTGCCAGCTTTTATTTCTTAAATAACCCATTTTACCGATAGTCATTCAAATATAATTTTCGCAAGTGGATAGATCGAGATAAATTAAACTATTTTGGTATTTTTGTTGCATCGTCATAATTCAAATTTAATTAAATTGAACTCGATGTTTTTGAATCTCTTATGGCGATGCAACAAAGATCCTGATTCTTGTGCACCCTATATCATATGTGATGATTCGGGAAACTTTAGTCATTTGGTCGAAAATTTAGCATGAAAATAGGGAAAAGGGAAGTTAAAGAAGGAGAAAGACGGTCGACCAAGAGAGCACAAGCGGCCAATTCAACGAGCTCGACCGTCACTGAACAAGGGGGCCAATCAGCCAATATGCCATGGTAAAGTGATGGCAAAGGAGAGAAATGCTAACGGTACTTTTGTTCCGCGAAAAATGAACGATTCTAAATACATTTTACCGAAAATAATCACTTCTATCAACAAGGAAAAAAAATAAACAAAAAATATATTTTCGCCATCGAAGAAAATATTTAGACATTAATTATTGTAATTAATAAAAAAAACATTTCGTCAACTAACTATTTCAAATTATACAAATAATTATTTTTAGAAAAATATTTTCTAAATCATTCATCTTTCTGTAAAAAAAAACGGAGCCTTAAAAATAGCTAAAATAACAACAAAGTAATCTACCCAACATCAAGGCAAGGGATGAATTTATGATAGCAGGCGTTTTTCTACAAAGTAATTATCTGAAGTGTCTACCAAAAGTTTTCATCCTCCAATATTGACAATCTAACATAAAATTGGCACACTCACTCGTATCAAAGTAACCTATACCGGTATTAAGAAGGACCAAACCCAAATGTTCCCATTTACCTAGCTGACAATTACTGGATCGCGGCATTTTGTTTACAAAATTATTACCTAAAAGTGTCTGCCAACGTACATGAAAGAAACCCACAATCATATTGAGCTAACCGGTCGCAGCTCATGAGAGATTGTAGTGATCTTAGCATCAGTGACCGAGACACAACAACAAGCGAGGGATTTCCAGCGTTCCTGACTCGTGACGTTTCTTAAGCTCAAACTACATCGTTTAGAAAGTCGCCGCCACAGGAGCCGCTCACCTCACCAGCGGGATAAGCAAGTACTCAGCATAAAATAGCTACACAACCACAAAAACATCAGAGATTGGAGCAGTTAGGAAGTAGTTGATATTGAGACAATCCCAGTGCAGCAAGAGCAATATCGGAGAAAATATGCAAAGCTTGTTGAGGATGAGAGAACACCCAGAAAAGATATCGTGACAATAACAATACAGATAGGTATGGGAAAAATGAAATCGCTATGACGAAGGAGGTACAAGCTTGTCCCTTACAAAAGAATGGCTCGACCAATAACCTATGAATGTAACAACTACAAGAAAAGACCTCACGATAGTCAATATGGGACCTCACCACCCATCAATGCATGATGTTCTTCGGCTCATCCTTACTCTAAGATGGTGAAGATGTTATTGATTTAGAACCAATATTGGGCTATTTACCCAGAGGAATCGAAAAAATTGCGGAAAATCGAACAGTTACACAATTTTTGCCTTATGTAACATGCTGGGATTATTTAGCTACTATGTTCTTAGAAGCAATAACCGTAAATGGACCAGAACAGTTGCGAAACATTCAAGTACCATCGAATGAGGTTCAGTGATTACCTTCCAAATGAACATGTAGAATGATGTTATTGAAGCTTTGCTCCTCAGATCAATAGACTTGGCGCGACTCCATAACAGAGAACCCAACAGAGCATGACCAAGGACCTGATCCGAAATTCACAGCGGTCAAATTAGCTTCATATCCATTGCAAAGTAGGCGAATCTCAACATTAAACTCCCTCTAGCGTTGCTAGTTTCAAGATCCAAAAGTTCATTAGATCAGGAGTGGCGGGACTTCTGAAAGATGTCAATACTGTTTGGCCGCTAACATAATTATAGCATGGGAAACAAACTTAGGAGGCCATTTAAGAGAAGGTAGCTGAAAGTTGAAACTGTCCTGGTATTTTTACACATCCATATTTCATCTACAATTTGAACAGACTGAACTTATTACCGTAAGGACTTTACTCCATAGACACGAAGAGACTGATCCAACAAGAATGGCCACGCCATAAGCCATTTCAAGCAGTGATATGCATATCCAGAATACCTGCCAAGATTGAAATACAAAGTTAAAGAAAGAACTTAAAAGAGAGCTGCTGCATGGTCGCACTTTGTATAAAAAACTACGAACCCGCTCTTGACCCAAACGAACAGTGAATGATCGGATACCAAATATCTTGTCTCCATCAATATCAGGTATGTCCTACACAAACACAAACACAAACTGGAGGGTGAACAAAAAGGTAAATCTTCAAGTGTCAAGCTGACTGGTCGGGACCAAATTGTTTGGTAAGGATGTTTCTGTCACCTTAAATAATGCGATAACCACAGAGAAGAAGCTCATAAATGCAGTTGCAAAAATTAGTGGCCCTGAGAAGACTGGTGGTCTTTTGTACACATGGGTCTAAGGATAAACATGTCATTAGTATCAATACCCAAAAAGTGTGACAGGTCATAAGAATCAAAACTGACATTTGTAGCATAAGTAAACAGCAACAACTGCAGACAACATGAATTCATGATACACTTCCAAACATCCATGAAATTACTGCTACTAACATCAACAAAAGAATAAAAGGCAGCTGTCCCTCAGAAGAATGATTTCAATTGTTAATGTATCACATGCAACAAAAAGCATAGTAAACAAGAGCAAGGTAAAAATTCTTCACAAAGTTATTTAATCTTCGTCAATGTCTGAAGTTTCGAAAGGATAAAACAGAAACTGGAAAGGCCCTTCTCAATTCCGTGCCGCTAGGTGGTCAGTGCAAACCAAAATTTTGCACAACAATTTACCTGGTGCCCTCAATTTAAGTTTCTTCATCCACTGTCCAATTGAATTAGTTATTTAAGTGCACAAAGAAAAAAGAACAGAGAAATGATAACTTCCACATATGAGAAACCAGAATCCAGAGAAACCTGCATGTGCAGAAAAAACGCCAGCTGAACAATCACCGCCCGGACAGCTAGAATACACATTGCCGCAACAACAGCAGATCTCTTCCATCTCAACATGGGTAACTGGAACATTACAATTTACAATTTAGTAAGCAAATCAAATATGGACTCAATCATGCAGCTACACAGTAACTAATGACAACTTTTTTATCAGCTATTACAGACAAAAGTGACAAATTTGATAAACAGGATATGAAGGAAATTGCATCTTGGACACCATATTAATAATAAATTCGATAACCATGTTTTGCTAGCATTAAACAAAAAGTAAATGCAAGATAACAGCAAACTTTTTCTGACATAAGATGTCATTGGAAACAGGTTGTCTCATAGCTAAGGGCTGTTTATTTAACTAATCTGGTAATCCTTTTACCATCAAATTGGAGATGTTTAATAAGTATATAATAAGAGTGTTGTGAGTACTGGTGCTATTTCAATAAACTTTACCAAGACTATCCATTTATAAGCTAATCCTTGAAAAATTTGGGATATAAGTCCGTCTTAGAAGGATCCAGATATGTCTACAATGAAACTCTTTTCGCTTTGTCTAGTGCTTAAAAAGAGAAAGTTCATTTACGTAAATTCACACTTCCAGTAGATTCATGACCTATTTCTACAATCAAAAAGTATGACGATTGCTTACGCTTATATTGTTAATGCAGGAATTATTTACATTATGATAAATCATGCAAAAGTGAACGATGAGTAATGATGTGATGCCTATCTGCTACAACATAAGTATGAACTGTATCCTGTGAGAATTACCCTATTAAAGGATCGCGAGCATGAAAACTTTTGAGATGAAATCAATGATGGAATTACCCAACAAAGTTTAGAAGATGTCAAGAGCATAAAAAGGACTTTGAGGTTGTAATATCTTACTAAAGCAAACCGTTTTGTTTTGGTCAAGGTTCCTGATTAGAATGTGTAGCAAGTAGCGACTATGGTAAAGAATGATGCATCCAACTTGGGTGAGGATGATGTCAGATCTTGTAAGGATGATAGGTTTCACAATGAACCTTCACATACCAAGAGGATCTCTAAGGGAACATGTCTCTCCAAAATTGTAATTATCACAACTTTAATTCTTCCCGGTAAGTCATTATTCATGCACTAGCTTCTTCAAAATGAAGCATCTTAGTGAAGATAATAAAGCTTGTTAGAAGTAAGAAAAATGCAGAAAGAACTTTGAAGCAACAAAAATGTATGGCAATATCTTTTGTAAAGTATGACATATAGAATCAATGAACTCTAATATAAGAGCATGCTGATGGTTCTAACCACCAAGAGGAATGTGACAACCACATAAGTCTCAATTCCACAAAACCATTCCCTCATAAAAACATGTTTAAAAACTTACAGACCAGTTCAAGTAAACATTCTCTTGAAGAAGGGGATGAAGAAAGAACACACTTCCTCCAGGGCTAGGCAAGAGTTAAAGTGACATGAGTACTTACATTGATAGAATAAGCCGTTCCAAGCAAAAAACTGATAAATAGAGCCCAAAACAACGGCCATGAACCAACAATCCATCCAAGCCAAAAACTCTGACGACAAAAGAATGATAATTGCAGAATTAGTTAATTGAAATATCAAGAGAAATCTTCATAAGTCTAGAATCAAAGGAAAGTTGATAATTAGGTGATTGAACAGAACAAAGGAGCGCATTCTCTAGCTTTGACAAATCAGACATGCACCACAGATTTTCAAGAATGAACTCCTCAAACAAATAAACATCAAGAAGCAGAGACAATGCACTGCAAGAAGATATGATAAAAAACTTCAAAGCAAGATTGCCATCGCAAATTTTTCAGGACCATACCTTAGAAGCAGCACTAATCTTTTCATGCTTTCCAATTAGTGTACTTGAGAAGCAAATAGCTTGCTACATTTTGGTATCACTCGCAGATAAAACTAGTAGTCTTGTATAATACTCTCGAAGGAAACCTCTTCTAAATTAATTTTATTACTTAATAACATTTCCAGCAGGGATAA
The DNA here is from genome assembly GCA_031216235.1 of Syzygium jambos. Lineage (NCBI taxonomy): Eukaryota > Viridiplantae > Streptophyta > Magnoliopsida > Myrtales > Myrtaceae > Syzygium > Syzygium jambos. The sequence continues at coordinate 21,867,999 of CM062222.1, forward strand.
AATGTGAAAAATTAAAAGGAATAACCTGAAAATAATGTGCACGGGACAACTAGTTGAATTTTCTCCCAAAAATCAATGGCTGGTATTTATCGTCATACAAGCAGAAATTTCTGCTCATGCACACAACTTTATGAGAAGCAGAGGTATGTATTTTTTGGATAAAGAAGACTAAGGGTTAAGTTCTGATACCATAATGGAAAAAGATGTAACAATCATGACACCAGTTCCAACTGTGTACTCTCCTGATGCAAGCGGAAGATACGGCTTGTTGACCTGCAAGAGACAAGCATGGCATTACCAATCAAGCGAGCTACAAAAACATTAGCATATATCTCCATGAAGTTCAGTAGAGGAATTGCATCAAGAGAGTTATCATAGGTGCTCAGTCTATGTGCACTTGATTATAACAGAATGTGTCCAATAAAAAGGACAAATAATGTACTTTTTTACTTCTTCTCATTGAAGTCATGTGATCATGGCTGGATGGGTGAGCATCTCAGTGCTTCAATTGGAATAGTACTAGTGGTGGACCCATCATGTATTTTCGACTTATCCGCATCAAAGTCATGTGCTCATTGCTTGATAAAAGTAAGGGTCAGCATCCAGTAAGTAATACAGACTAAAAAGCCAGCAGGACACAAAACTAGCTTAATCTATGATTTTCTGAGGAAATCTCGGTGCAATTAATTCGAACTGTCCAATGACCAAAATAAATAAACAAATAAAACCCACCACTAATACTATTTCAATTGAAGAACTTCACTGAATTCCAGAGAAACACAAGATGATAATAAGCTGCCTACGGTAACACACCTTGTCTATGTCAATGTCAGAAATCTGGTTTAAACCCACAATGTAAATATTCATGAAGAGGGCAGCAATAACAGCCTGAAAATTTGCAGACATCAAAGTTGTAAGTTGACTAATTCTCAGGATGACAATGAACTATGCAGAGTTATCATGATGTTTAATCTTCACCTCCAGCACTCCTGTGAAAAATAAGGGAGAAATATCCGATAATTTCTGAACCGCAAGCAGAGAAACTGATATTATGCTCAATGCCTGCTCAAAACAAGTGATGTTAGTTAATCACAGAAAATTCACAGCTTTATCCAATTGGAGTAAACTGGCCATAGCTGACCATTTAACTAAACAAGCACTTAACTGTGCCAATGACTGTGTGAGGACGAGAGAACCGATAAAAAGCGTCAACAGAATGCTTTACAGAATCCCAGCTATGACCAGAATTAAATGATCCAGGTCCAGACTCAAGTGGTTGTCCAGAGGCTGCATTCACAATCCACTCCCTATTCCTTTTCTGGGAAAGGGCAAGTTTTTCCTTAATATTCGTGACATGACATCTAATATAGTCTCCTCCAAGGATGTCCCTTTCTCTGCTCCCTGAAACTTGTGCTACACGAGAAATTGCAGTTCCAAAAAGTAACATTAGGGACAGAGGGTCTAAAACTGAAAAATGAAATTCCATGAAGTTCTGAAAAGTTGAAGCAGGAACCATTTGCATGAACTAACGCCAAGCGCAATTTATGACACAACACGCTCAGAAAGACGAAAATTTTTAAAATGGTTAAATTGCCAAAAGGCGTGTAAACATGCTTGCTTGAGATCCTAACCCGAGCACTAACTTTATTTCAAAAGTACCAAGAATATGTCGATCAGGTTCTTCTTTTTTCTTCCCCTTTTTCGGGCACTAGATATATCAACCAATTATTTTAACTAATCAAGTAGCTACTAGCAGACACTGGGGTCAAAACACCCAACGCGGATGTTCACCAAGACTAAGTTACAAGCTACATACTAATACATCAAGCAGATTAAATCAAAATTCTTTTGTATCTTTTTACCTAGAACATCAACCAATTTGAAGTAGACTAGGTAATAAACAAAGAAACCGAGACTTCTTACACGTGGGGAACAATTATAAAGGAGGAAGAAAAACAACAAATTAGATACTGAGATCAGTTAGTCATACTAGGAAAGCAGAACTTCGTGGAGTAGTCGCCTCTCCAATTTTTCCTGCCTACATTAATCAACAAAACAAATCAGACAAAGTACTCTGAAGCAGCTCATAATCAGCAGAAGAACTTAAAAGAAGAGTCCCACTTAGTACTCTCGAAAATGGTTGCCACAGAAAAAACACACCGATTTCAGACGAAATCGAAGATCGTGGTCCAACACAGAAAAGCGACCATAACCCACAAAAAAAAGCTGTGAACTTCTTCCAGTCAAACTAACCGGGCATTCGAGAAAGCCAAAGCACAATCAGCAGACACGATCAAAATCACGACACGCCGGCGAAATCGGGCCGAAAACACATACCCGCGGAGAGCACAGGCGGCGTAGGAAACGAACGGAGAACCAAAGACTCCATTTTTTCCCACCCTGCTGTCTTCAAGAAAGCGTGAGACCCTCGCGCGGCGGCAAATGCAGAGCAAGAAACGGTCCCAGGGGGGGCTCCTCCTTCACTATCACCGCAAGCCCAACAAAGGGTACCGTCTATATGGAGCTTGAAATCCCGGGCTTCTTTCCTTTCTGCGTTTTTTCTGCTTCTGGGTTTACCGCATTTGCTTCTCTTGCTGGGGGCGTGTGGAGGTTGGTACTGAATCTACTCATGAATGGGAAAGTGGAGTGCGTGGGTGTACTTGCTTCTGAGAAAACGAAGTGTTGCAGAGTCCCGTGCACGTTTTTGGTTCACTGAACTCGTTTTGTCATCGCATGGGGGTCCAGGCAGGAACCATTCAAGAAACCGGGGCGTCACCTCGTGCTCTTGCTCCTTTGGCCAGACGGGTACGTCATTTCTCTTGCACGAAAAACCGAAAATATCTTATTTTCCATTGATTTCTCTATCGTGACGGGAGCATAATAATATTAGTACGGCGCTCACTTGAACATCGTAATTATTATTTTTTTCGCTCACTTGAATATCACAAATTCAAAAAATCAATCAGTTGAGTGTCATCCGACGTTGACGTCGATCGTTCTACTTAATTTTGCTTGTATTGATGTGGACAATTTTCTAATTCTAATTATTTTTTAAAGAAATAATTTTTTTTATTTTTGTTTTCCTTTTTTTTGCCTTTTTTACTGGCCACACTTGCCTGCTGTGAAACATCAGGTGAGGGCCGCCTCGCCCTTGGTTGTGCCTTCGCGACCACACTGGCCGAGCATGTACCTTTTTTTGGTGAATGTTTATATCAAAATGGATATATTTTGGGGTTTTTTGTCATATTTGTCCAAAAAACACATTACAAATTGGCCAAAAAAATCACTTATATAAATAATTGTAGATTTAGGGTCATATAATCCAAGATGGATTATAGATTTAGGGTTGACATGTTGTGGTTAAGTTTTTTGAATGAGGTGTTTTTTCTTCGCTTTTAACTATAGATTTTGATCTTATAAAAATTTGTAATCATAGGTTATAATTGTTTACTTCTTTTTTTTTTGGTCGAATAATTGTTTACTTCATTTGGTGCTTTATGTTTGACTTTTTCTACATTGATATTCAATTAGTTCTTTAAAACAAAAAATATATATTTATATAATCATTAGTGGCCTAGTGGCAAAAAAATAATATAATAGTAATCAATCATGAACAGGAACGAACCTAACAACAATTCCTCTGGTGGAGGCAACATGAATATAAAATCTTCGTGCCTTAGAAGGATGTTTGTCATTGTTAGGGAAAATTAGGATATTTTCCTATATTAGAGATAATTAAAATATTGTTGATTTTGTGTATCTCTCAAAGATTCCGCAATATCTCATTTGATTATACGTATCTTGATTAATATATTATTTTTGATAGTTTCTCATAAAGCAAATAAATATATTGATGTACTCTTCAAAATGATATATTGAAATATATTGAACATTCCCCATTTTCTTTCTTCCGAATTATTATAATTTAACTATCATAATGACTGTTTTGATGTCGAAGACGATGCATTTACCTTCGAAATGTAGTGCAACCTCATAACAATATCTTCTCAGCATTATTTTAAAAAATATGAAATTTCCTTTTCCAATTTTGATAAAAAGATCACAAACACAAGTGAAAATAAAAATTATGTCATTTTATCAACTTAGAGATTTTAGGGTTAATTCCACAAAAAAAAAACTCCAAACTGATAAATTTATGACAAATTTATCCAAAACTAATTTTTTTCTTACAAAAATCCCGGTACATCTATGAAAAATTTACCAAAAACTAATTTTTGACCATCAAAATCTGTACATTTGTGATAAATTTATACTTCGTTAGTTTCCGTTAAATTGGATTAATACCACAAAAATCACAAATTGTTATATCTGTAACAAATGGAGGGTAAAACCCCAAACTAGTAGCTTGTTAACTATCAAATTTATCGAGTGTACCAGTTTGAGATTTTTGGTAGTCAAAAAATTACTTTAGGATAAATTTGTCACATATGTATCAGTTTAAAGTTTTTCAAAGTATTAATCCGACATTTTAACTAAAAAGTAGAATGTATCACTACGATTTTACACAATATAGATGTCTCTAACATGTATTATTTATAGGGTTAATACTACCAAAAATCTCAAATTGGTACGTCTGTAATAAATTTATCCAAAAACTCATTTTTTGACCACTAAAAACCCTAAATTGGCATGCAAATGATAAATTTGCTCTCCGTTAGTTTTCATTAATTTTATCGTCAAATTATTGAGTTTGATAATACATGACAGTTGACGGGTATCAGTTTGGAGTTTTACCCTCTTTTTATCACAAGTGCGATAGTTTGTGATTATTCGTGGTATTTTAATTCAATTTAACAGAAACTAACGCATAGTAAAATTATCACAAATATACCAAGTTTGAGGTTTTTTATGATCAAAAAATTAGTTTAGAGCAAATTAGTTACAAGTATACCGGTTCAGAGTTTTTGGTAATCAAAAAATCAGTTCGAGGTGAATTTATCGCAGAACATTAATTCGAAGTTTTTCGTGATAGTAATCTTTATTTATACAGTAAGGATTCGATTTATTTAACTGCGACGCGTTCTTTAATCAAAAGCTATCATATCATTCATCGTTCTCGAGCAGTTTGTCCTTGATTTTCGTATACATAATGTACGAAGCTTTCAAGCGGCATGCCTTTCCCCCTTGTGTAAATCACAAAGTCAATCGCAGCCCATCCTCTCTCCATTCACCTTGTGAATCACCGCCACCAGTCATCCTAGATTGGCCCCCCTCTTCTCTCTCTCTCTCTCTCTGTGTTTTTGCTTGCGCAGAAGCTGAAGGGCGCTCGAATTGAAACCTTGCACATCTCCTGCTGCTCTCATCCTCCATGGCTTTGGTCCTCGAATTCTTGCTCTCGTCTCCGAGATTACCCAGTCCATAGCACTCTGCTTCGCGCGCTCCCTCTCTGTGTGTGTGGTGTGTGCGCGGCCCCCAAGATGGAAGGAGCTCTCTTTCCAAACCGGCCGGCGTACCCAGTCCCGACCAGCAGGCCAGCAGCCCCGAATTCGCCGTTGAAGTTCAACTCCGCAACGCTCCCGCTCCCGCCTCAATCCCCGTCCCCCCCGCCGCCCTCGTTCCCGTTCGACACCCTCATCCAGCACCTCCTCCACCTCTCCTCGCAGCCCCCCATCGCGCCCAAACCCGTCACCCCTCCCCGGCCGAACTCTGCCCTCGCGTCTTCCCTTCATGTCGCCCTCGATGCTGCTGCGCAAGAACAGCTGCTCCGAGACGCTCCTCCGGGGAGACCCACCTCGGTCTTGCCCCTGCATTTGGTTGGCTCCGGAGAAAAGGACCAGTCGAATGATGGGTCGTGTGAATTCTTGTCCGGGAAGTGTAAGTCGGTGTTCGGTTTGATTGTGGATCAGCCCCTGTATAGTTTGAACGGTTTGTTTGATTCTGCCAAGTCGGACTTGCTCGGCGTTGATCTGATAAGTTTGTTGAGAGCGCTAGATTTGTCGGGCAATTGGGCGAGAGCGGTTTCTCTGTTTGAATGGGTTGTTCGCAACTTGAGTGATGAAAATGTGCAGCTTGATAATCAGATTGTTGAACTTATGGCTAGGATTCTGGGGAGAGAGTCCCAGCATTCTCTCGCATCCAAGCTGTTTGATTTAATTCCCATCGAGGAGTACTCGCTTGATGTTAGAGCCTACACGACTATCCTTCACGCGTATTCTAGGACCGGCAAGTATGAACGAGCCATTGCGTTGTTTGAGAATATGAAGGGCTTGGGACTTTCTCCTACTTTGGTGACTTACAATGTGATGCTTGATGTGTATGGGAAGATGGGCCGCTCGTGGTCGAAAATTATGGACCTCTTGGATGAGATGAGAGGCAAGGGACTTGAATATGATGAGTTCACATGCAGCACTGTGATATCAGCTTGTGGCAGAGAGGGTTTGTTGGAGCAAGCCAAAAGCTTCTTCACTGGACTGAAGTTGCAGGGCTATGTACCAGGAACGGTTACTTATAATGCGTTGCTGCAAGTTTTCGGAAAAGCTGGAATTTACTCTGAGGCCTTGAGCATTTTGAAAGAAATGGAGGAGAGCGGTTGCCCGCCGGATTCTGTCACTTACAATGAGCTCGTGGCAGCATACGTGAGGGCAGGTTTCTGCGAGGAAGGTGCTGCTGTTATAGACGGTATGATTGGTAAAGGTGTAATGCCAAATGCTATTACCTATACTACGGTCATAAATGCCTATGGGAAAGCGGGAAAGGAGGATAAGGCTTTGAATTTGTTTAACAAGATGAAGGAAATGGGTTGTGTTCCTAATGTGTGTACATATAATGCCATCCTTGCAATGTTGGGCAAAAAGTCTCGATCGGAGGAGATGATAAAGATACTATGCGACATGAGGACAAATGGGTGTTCTCCTAACCGTATAACATGGAATACGATGCTTGCCATGTGTGGCAACAAGGGTATGCATAAGTATGTGAACCGCATCTTCCGTGAAATGAAAAGTTGTGGATTTGAACCTGATAGAGACACATTTAACACTTTAATCAGTGCGTATGGCCGGTGTGGATCAGAAATTGATGCAACAAAGATGTATGAGGAGATGATTAAAGCAGGGTTCACCCCGTGTGTTACCACTTACAACTCTCTACTGAATGCTCTAGCTCGAAGAGGGGATTGGCGTGCAGCAGAGTTGGTCATTTTAGACATGAGGAAACAGGGCTTCAGGCCGAATGAAAACTCTTACTCGTTGATACTCCACTGTTATGCGAAAAGTGGAAAAGTGAAGGGCATAGAGGAAATAGAAAAAGAAATATATGCGGGCCATATTTTTCCCAGCTGGGTGCTCTTGAGAACCCTTGTCCTCGCAAATTTCAAATGTAGAGCACTAGCTGGCATGGAGAGAGCTTTTGAGAAGTTGCAAAATGGTGGATACAAGCCTGACTTGGTTGTGTTCAACTCAATGCTTTCAATGTATGCCAAAAACAACATGCATGAACGTGCGAATGAGATGCTGCACTTGATACGGGAAAGTGGGTTGGAACCAGATCTTGTGACCTACAATAGCTTGATGGATATGTATGCTCGAGGTGGAGAATGCTGGAGAGCAGAAGAAATCCTGAAACGACTACAAAAATCTGGTGGGAGACCTGACCTCGTTTCTTATAACACTGTCATCAAGGGATTTTGCCGAACAGGGTTAATGCAGGACGCCATCAGGATTCTCTCTGAAATGACCACAAGTGGTATTAGGCCGTGTATTTTTACGTACAACACCTTCGTAGCCGGCTATATGGGGAGGAGAATGTTTGCAGAAGTTGATGATGTGATCAGCTATATGATTCAGCATAATTGCCGGCCTAATGAGCTGACCTTCAAAATTGTTGTGGATGGCTTTTGCAAAATGGGGAAACATAAAGAAGCCATGGAGTACTTATCAAAGATAAAGGAGCTAGACCGTTCATTTGATACTGAATTTGCGAGACGACTTGCCTCTCGGATTAGGGCGAGCTAGGAAACATAAATGTTCTGTGCGCTCCTATTGATACCTTCTGTTAATAGACTCATGATCTTGGGAACTTTCAGAGATTGTAACCCTAGTTTGTATCTGATCTAGCTCAGGTATCTGGTGTAATCGTCCTTCTTCGGTAGCTAGAGGCCCCTGCTTGTAAATGCCGTATCAGGTTCACAACCAAGGGCGATCTCGAGAGTTCCAATAAATTCTGCAGCTTTGTATTCATATTCGGTTCGATAGAAGTCAAGAAAAAAATTGCTTTTTCGATGGTCGCTTCTGTTCTGTATCAGATAGTTGCCACCTGATTCTGTCAAAAACCGTTCTGTGGAACATTTGGATCAAAACCAGAATACGATGCCAATAAAAAAATCGCGATTTTCATCGGATTACTTGCCTTCCTGCACCTGCATTTTGCAGCTGAGGAAGGTGAACCGGCGAAGACGATTCCATCTTTTTAACTTAATAGACTCTGGACAAACTACTGCACATGTTGCAGCTTGCACAGCAAAAAGCCCCTCCTATCTTGGGTTTGGCCGAAGCCCTTTACATAAACTTTCAAACACTAAGATAATTGAAAACCAGATGAATGTAACAGACTGTGGACAAAGATTATCCAACACATGACATTCACCAACTCTTAGGATGCCCAAGGGCAAATACGTCCTAATTGAATCAATCTGAAAGTTACTCCAGAAACCAACTTCATTTGTTTACAGACCTCATTTACATAAAAAGGCATCATATATGTTTAATTCACTTTATACATACGATTTAACAACCAAAAAAAGGAAAAATCGAGAGTTGGTCCTCAATCTGGAGTAATGTCCATCGTCTTTCCTTACCCCTTCTTTTATTTCGAGCCAAAGGGTACTGCGATACACAAGGTGAATCACCCACTTCTTCGTGTGGCTGAAAATGGGTTTAGCAGCGACAGTGTGCATCGCGACAAACCAGAACCAAACAAAGCCAAAAGGGATCTCCCAGAACTGCGAAAAGCTCGCAGGTGCGAATTCCGCGAGAACTCAAACCCCACCTGAACTCGACGGCATCAAAGTGAATCGTCGGTGGAATCAAAAGTTGGGGTCTGGACTGATGATGAACTTGTTCAAGGGGGTCGGCGGACGGATTTGAGGTAGTCTTCGAGGGCTTGTAGCTGTTCCTTCGAAGGGGGAGTCTGGTTGTTCCTGATGGATCTGTGGACATCGTAGGTGGTCGCAGCCAAGAAGAGAAGCCTGCTTCAACCGCTCACAGACACACACATGCTCATGCACAGAAACAACACCATTCACGAGCAGATGATCAATGAAAAAGAAGAAGGAATGCGTGCATACCCTGAACCGAAGAGCACAATTTGCCGCGGGAATACTTGCTTCCCGAAAATCTTCATGGCGTTTCTTGACCCTTAACCCTCTCTCTCCCTCTCTCTTCAAGTAAGGAGAGAACTTATTCATGCCATTGTAGTTTGCTTTACATTAATGTACGATGTATCTTTCCCATTTCAAGCCATGGCAACTTGTGTCAACCGTCATGCCACGAGTGGACTTATGTCCGAGTATAAATGAGTTGTGCCATGTCGATGTGTCATGTCGATGTTGTTCTTTTTCACCATTTTAAAGGAAAGAATATAAGAGTTGATATGGAGTTTACGTATAAAAAGTGCGAAAATAAAAAATGTTAGAGAATATAATATTTTCATTTGGTACGATGGAAGGCACTTTAAAATAGTGATTCCAATCTCTTTTTTTTTTTTGTAAATTGCACAAATAAATTTGAATGAAGATTCTATTAGGTTTTATATAAAACTATAATATACTTGCGTTATTTAATATGATTGTTTTATTAAAGAAGAATATGATCATTATTGTAACATAAAAATAATTTGCCAAAAATTATTTGAAACTATAATAATAAAATAAGTACATTTAAAATTGAAAAGTTTCAAAAGTTACTATCATGTACTAGAAAAGTTTTTATTGAGACAAAAAAAAATTCGGGGCCAGAATTGTCATTCAAGGTAAAATTTGTGTTTTTTTTTTGAAATTAGCCCTATATGATTGTAATAAAAGTATTGTAATTCCTACATAAAAAATTAGTACTATCATGATTATAGAGATCGTTAACTTGATATAGATGGTTATCTTAATCTAACACTACAAAAAAACATGGATTTTGCGACGGAAATTTGCGACGGAAAAAAAAAATCCGTCGCAAATTTGCGACGGAATAAAAATCCGTCGCAAATTTGCGACGGAAAAAAATCCGTCGCAAATTTGCGACGGAATTTGCGACGGAAAAAAATCCGTCGCAAATTTGCGACGGATTTTGCGACGGAAAAAAAATCCGTCGCAAATTTTCGACGGAAAAAAAAATCCTTCGCAAATTTGAATCGGAAAAAAATCCGACGCAAATTTGCGACGGAAAAGAAATCCGTCGCAAATTTGCGACGGAAAAAAATTCGTCGCAAATTGCGACGAATTTTGCGACGGAAAAAAAATCCGTCGCAAATTTGCGACGGAAAAAAAAATCCGTCGCAAATTTGCGACGGAAAAAACAATCCGTCGCAAATTTGAACCGGAAAAAAATCCGACGCAAATTTGCGACGGAAAAAAAAATCAATCGCAAAATTTTCCCCGGAAAAAAACGGACCCAAATTTGCGACGGAAAAATAAATCCGTCGCAAATTTGCGACGAAAAAAAAATCCATCGCAAATTTGCGACGGAAAAAAAATCCGTCGCAAATTTGAACCGGAAAAAAATCCGACGCAAATTTGCGACGGAAAAAAAAATCCGTCGCAAATTTGCGACGGAAAAACAAATCCGTCGCAAATTTTGCGACGGAAAAACAAATCCGTCGCAAATTTGCGACGAATTTTGCGAAAAAAAAAAATTCGTCGCAAAAAATTTGCACGGAAAAAAATCGGACGCAAATTTGCGACGGAAAAAAAATTCCGTCGCAAATTTGCGACGGATAAAAAAAAATCCGTCGCAAATTTTCAGAAACCCGCGTAGAAAATTTTCAGAAACCCGCGCTCTATTCCCCTTCGCGCCATCGTCTCCCCTTTGCTCGGTCTTTTTATTTCCTCACCACCACAGCTTTCCCTCTCTCTCTCTCTCTATCTAACTTATCTCCCTCTTTCTCTCTCTCTCTCTCTCTAGCCTCCTTTGCCGCTACTCCACCATGCACCACTGCCTCCACCAGCCCCACCTCCCCCCCTCCGACTCCCCCGCTACCCTCTCCTCCTCCGACGACGCCACCGCCAAGCGCGGCAGCTACAACTGTGGCAGCTGCGGCCTCCCCAAGAAGGGCCACTCTTGCCACGCCGGCTCCTCCTCCTCCCTCGCCGCCGACTCCTCCTCCTCCTCCGCCGCCCCCACCGTCGCAGCCTCCTCCATGCCCGTCAACGTCGCGGCCTCCTCCATGTCTGAATGGATAAGAGGCATGTTCTCCACCTTCCACTGATGATCATGTTGTCGAGGGCGTTGGCGTCGACCGGCGTGACGTGACGGCATCGCGCTTTGCTCCGGTCACCGCCGGGGGGAGCAGCAAGTCCGACGCCATCTCCGTCAAGCAATACACCGAGGATGAAGTCGCAAATATTTGCGACGGAAAAAAAAATTCGTCGCAAATTTGCGACGGAAAAAAAAATCCGTCGCAAATTTGCGACGGAAAAACAAATATCCGTCGCAAATTTGCGACGGAAGAAAAATCCGTCGCAAATTTTTGCGACGGAAAAAAAAATCCGTCGCAAATTTTTGCGACGGAAAAAAAAATCCGTCGCAAATTTGCGACGAATTATTTGCGACGGATAGTGTTCGTGGCTAATTTGCGACGAATTTTGCGACGATTTTTGCGACGAATTTTGCGACGGATTTTGCGTCGAATTTTTTTTCCGTCCCAAATTTGCGACGAAAATTAATATTTTCCGTCGCAAAAATTTGCGACGCCCTAGTAGCGACGGAATTTTTTCCGTCGCTAAATTCGTCGCAAAAATGATTTGCGACGGATTTTTGCGATTTTTTCGTCGCAAAATCTGTCGCAAAAAACATGTTTTTTTGTAGTGTAATATCATTTCCTAATTAACTTAACATTCTTTGAATAACTTTCTATACCTTTTAGTTTTTCTTTCTGTTAAAAAAACTAAGTAATATCCTAGAAGATAAATTATTACATCATATGACTCATTCTAAATTATTACACCAAAGGAAAACAAAAGTATATGTTATAAAGTGATACATACCAAAAAACACTAATACAAATAAGTTGACTCATGCTGATGAGACTGATACTTTCAATAACTAGTGATGAATATGAATAAGTTTAAAGTAGCATCGTTCATAATTATCATGGAAATTCTAATTAGTTATATCTTATCACATAGAATATAAATAAATTGGCGAAATGTTTTCCTCACATGGGGCACACTGCCCCGTAGCACGCTCCCTGTCCCTTGAGGACGTGCCCTGCTCTGCATGGGGCATGTGGCGATGGGGAGGCAAAGCTCAGTATCACCAGGCAAGGACGTGGAATGCGATCCCTGAGCCCGTTCGACTCGTGCCTATCCCTACTTGGCTATAACTAGGGAAGGATTCTACCTAGGGTCGACTATTGGGTCGGCTAGGCTAGGCACGGGCTGGTCATGCCAAGCCTGGCATCTTTATGTGTTGGGCTAGGCATAGCCTAGGCACGGGGTTGTTCCCCGCTAGGTACAAGCATTTGCCGTGCGATTTCAGAGCAATCGTAGCCCTAGCCATTTCTTAATTTTTCTTGATATTAACTTCTAGAAAAAAAAAGTCCAGTATTGTAAGATCTCAAATAAATGAAAAATATGTCGAATTACCATGAATAAAACGTATTTGATCATTATAGATAATTCGTCCATAGAATCATTAAAAACTTCAAGAAATACCTAAACCTTTCAGCAGCCTTCAAGTCATGATGTCTTAAATTGCACCGGTGTAAGGAATGGTAATAAAGAACGGAAGGATTGCCGTCTCACGCATGTCCTATCTAACAGTGGAATTTCACCTTTTGCGTATGACTTAAGAAAATGAATAGGTTTCTTTAACTCATCTCCTCTAGAGGGTGAATGCCTATTGAGAGTGTCCTGAATTCTGTTTTGGGTATTCGACCCAAATTGAATTTTGATTTCCGAATTGAAATTTGTGCCTGTGGCCCAACACTAATCCTCGATGAGCATGTGGGGATGCAGCTCCCGCGGTATGGAGAAATATATATATATATATATATATATATTGTTTTTATCAAGTTATTAGGTTTGAGGAGAGACAGAAAGAGTTTTAAGGTTTTTTGAGCCATCTTTTGTAATTTTTGAATTTCAATAGTGGATTTTGTTTCTCATTTCCCCAAGATTTTTTCCCATAAGGGTTTTCAAAGTAAATCCGTGTGTTCTTTTACACTTTTCTATTTTAATTTCGTTATAGTTTTCTCATTGGTCATAACAATATTATCTCCTCTAAAGGGTGAATACCTAATGTGTGTAATCCAATTGTGTACACCAATCACGTTGTCTCACCACGCACTTAGGGGTGCATGAAAGTGTTCACCATTGCAAATAGGTATAAGTTGTCTCGCCACGCACTTAGGGGTGCATGAAAGTGTTCACCATTGCAAATAGGTATAAGTTGTGGGATCGGATTCCTAACAATGGAGTCATTAGCACTAGCATCATCTTAGGTAATGGAGAAAACTTTATCCTGTGATACCAAACTCTTGCACAGCTCTTGTGATGTCTGCAACAATATTTTCACCAATACACGGATATTCTAGCATTTCAAAAGTCAGAGTCATCTTTTCCAAGATCTAATTCGAACCAATCCAATGGCTGGTGAAGCAACACTATGTTAACCCGTCTGTGCCGGTTCATAAATCATAAGTCAAGGAAATTCGAAAGTTACTTGTTAAAAGTACATTCACCTAAGCAGATCTTTTCTCCTTGTACAATATCCTCATGTGACTTGCAAAAGTCGTCTATGGAGTGGCCTTTAAATGGAGGTACCAACACTGTTGTCACGCACTCCGCGGACCTTGAATATTCCACAAAGCTATAGGGTTGCTTGGGAGCAAAAAAGTGATGGGCAAGCTCCCTTTAGCAATCCAATCTACTATAGCATTTGCCTTTCTATTGCAGTGGGTTAGAGTTAAATTAGGAAATTGGCCCAAAAGCTCACGAGCCTTCAAGATAAGCACTCTAACTTTCTATAAGCTTTGTTTTGTCCTCTTCATCGTCTGTGTTAAGCAAAATCCCTAATAAGTTTTGACGAATGAAAAAACTATCTAATACTGATTGGAATTACACTTAAGTTATTTGATGCAGGTAAATACTGAGTCATCAGACTTAATCAATGAAAGGACTTTGTCATCAGATTCAAAATTACTTGTCAGATTCAATGAATGTTATTTTTGGCATGTTTATGCAGGATGATCAAATTAATATTTTAAGATTGATAATCACAAGATCGTTCCTCAAATACGAAGAACTATACTTATGTAAACCTTGATTTGATTGTATGGGAGATCAAATCACTCGGAGATAGTGGTTTTTATTCTAATGGCTATGCATCTTATTTTGGGAAGAATCTCCAACGGGTTGATTTGGAGATCAATACTCTGAAGATTGTCCAACGGATAGATTGAAAGTAGAGAAATATAAAAGGAGTGCAAACGTCGTACAAGAAATAAGAACCAGAATCGAGAATTCCAAAATTTCAATAGAGCTTCGATCTTACACACATGTAATTACTGTTTTCCACGTTGTGTTTTTAGAAAGAAAATTACTTGAGTGAAGAGTATACGTGATAGTGTTATCTATCATCTAAGAAGCACAGCTCTTGTAATCTTCTAGTGATTCAATAGTGAAATACAGCCAACGGGCTGCTAGCGTGGAGAGTGGACGTAGGCTCAATAAAGCTGAACCAGTATAAAGATCTGTGTGCAATATTCTCTATCTCTAAACTTTTATTTATTATTGCTGATATTATACTGCATATATATCTGTCAAACAAGTTCATTAGAACATCGTCTTAGTCATCGAATGCAATCATCTGACAACAATTTATATACAAGTTTGTTATACGAATCCATCTGATATTAATTTTACAAGTTGTTGACCTCGACTATATTCATTCCGCACGTTTAAATCATTCAATTTGTAAAATCACCTATTTATCCCCCTCTAGGTGATAGCACTAGCCGTAACAATTGGTATCAGAGCCTAGTGCTCATTCTTCCTTAAAGTGTCATTTTACTTCTAAGTTAACGATTTTTTATGGCTAGTAATGCTGAGTCAAGTCACAACAACAGGCCGCCTTACTTCAATGGAATTGAATACAGTATCTGGGAAAACAAGATGAAGACATTTATCTTGGGAATAGACCAAGACATATGGGATATCGTTGAACATGGAATCATTCCAAATGAAACAAAATTCCTAGAAACTTCAAAAGGGCAAATTGAGACACCTTCTTATGAAGGAGTTATAGAGCAAATTAGACTTCAAGCTTTACCGCTCTCGGCCAATGAAATTTCTAGAAGAATCCATATGGATGCAAAGATCAGAACGGCCATATACAATGGTCTAGCAAGTATTAAATACGAACGAATTGCAAATCTCAAAACTGCTAAAGAAATTTGGGATCATCTCAAACTTGTTCATGAAGGAACAGAAAGAGTCAAGGAGACAAATCTTAATATTCTCTTGGGACAGTACGAATCCTTCACTTAGAAATCAAATGAAACAATCTCTGAGATGTAGAGCAGATTCACTGAGATAGTAAATGGGCTTGAATTTCAAAATAATCCTATTCCAGAACCTATGAAGGTGAACAAGCTATTGAGAGCTCTTTCAAAAGAATGGAACAACATTAAAGTCTCTATTCGAGAAACTCATGGGATCAGACCACTCACGGTGGACGAACTTATCGGAATTCTTTAATCCTATGAAACTGAAAAGTTCTTAGAAATTGAAGAACCCAAAGGTAAAAAGTCCATTGCTTTAAAAACTAACATTGATTCAGATGACACAGATATAGATTCGGATGAAGATGAAGATGAAAAGTTGGCATTAATGGTCAAGAAACTGAGAAAGATGGCAAAAAGGGTGAAGTTAAATAAGTCAAACAAGCAATTCAAGAATTCTGAACCATCAAAAGTCAAGAAGCTAAATTTTCAGAAGAGATCCAATGACGAAAACGAAGAAAACAAAGATGTGATATGTTTCCACTGTAAAAAGAATGGACACATAAAACCCAAATGTCCCCTTCTCAAGAAGAACAAAGGAAAATATGAAAAATATAAGAAGGCTTTTAAAATTGAAACATGGAGTAATTCAGAGGATGAAGAAAGTGAACAAGAGTTTGCCAATATTTGTTTGATGGCAAAATCAAATTCAGAATCAAGTTCTGATGAAGAAGATGAGGTAAGTAATTCAAATATTCCTGAAGCAGTTGTAAATTATATTAATGAATTAGTCTTTGTTAACAAAACTGCTTTCAAAAAGATTTTTACATTGAAGAAAGAAATTTTGTCTTTAAAAAATACGACTCAAAACAAGGAAATTGATGAATCAATCGAATGTTTAAAAAAGGAAAACAATCTTTTAAAACAGCAAGATATTTCGCAAAAGGATAAGATTGATTTCTTGCAAAAAGAATTTAATCTTATCAAGAAAAATAAAGACTTTCTTGAAAAGGAAAATGATACACTGAAAAAGGAAATTTCTAATATGAAAAAAATTTCTAAGGAAAGTTTTGATCGTATCTTTAATGAAAAAGAACTTTTAAAAAATGACATGTCTAATATAACTAAGAAATTCTCAATGGGTTCTCAAAATCTTCATCATATTTTGTCGATTCAAATTCCTTATTATAATAAATCAAATCTGGGTTTTGATAAAAATACTAAATTAAAAAATACCTTTCCAAATGTCAAAGAAAGACTAAAGAAAAGACCCTCTAAATTTGATTACAAAAATCATTTTCAAAAACAGTTTGTGAAATTCAATGGTTAAACTTCACAAAGATGTATAAATTGCGGTGATTCAGATCACTTTAAGAGTGATTGTCCAAAGGTTTGGAGACCTATTCAGAGAGATATCCTGAGAATGACTGATCCTAATTAAAATGGACCCAAGAAAATATGGGTACCAAAGAAAAAGTGAGTTACTTATATTTTACAGGTAGCAAAGAAAAGAAAGAACAAGTGGTACCTTGACAGTGGCTGTTCAAGACACATGATCAGAGATCCTCTAAAATTCATTAAGTTAGAAAGAATTAAAGGAAGAAGTGTATCATTTAGAGGCAGCAACAAAGGAAAAATAATTGACAAAGGAATTGTCAGAATTGACAATCTCATCATCAACGAAGTCTCACTTGTTGAAGGTTTGAATTTCAATTTAACCAGCATTAGTCAATTATGTGATATTGGTTATAGAATTACTTTCCAAGAGAACAAATGCTCTGGGATAAGTAAGGATGACAAGCAAGCATTTAAGGGTTGAAGACATGGAAACATCTACCTACTAGACACAAAGTTTGATGACTTGCGATGTCTCGTTTCCATAAAAGAAGAATCTGATTAGTGGTACAAGAAGCTCAGACATGTAAGTGTCAAATTAATTTCCAAAATAGCTTCCAAGAAACTTGTCAATGGATTGCTAGAGCGAAATTTTAAAAGCACAAAATTATGTTATAACCTTTCATTCAAAGATAAGCAGGTAAGAAATTCATTCAAATCAATAAATTATGTAAGCACTAACCGAGCCTTATAGTTGCTTTGTATGGACATTTTCGGACCTACTCAAACTCTAAGTCTTGGAGGTAAGAAAAACTGTTTAGTTATTGTAGATGATTATTCAAGATATACTTGGGTATTCTTTTTTTTTTTTTTTGTAAGGTAAGGATTGTTATAACTTTTCAAAGCAATATACAAAGAGTAGCCGAACACAAAAATCCCGCACATGAATAGACACGGAAGGGTGTCCGACTGGTGCAAGGGTGTACCAACTAGTCAACGTAAAAAAGCAACACAAGCGTTGCAAAACAAGGCCAAACAATGGCCAACAGAATACGAAAGGGAAAAAAAAAAACTAAACCATCGCAATGGGATTACTCAAAGATAGAAGGCGAGATGCCTCAATTAGATTGGATCCTTCTGTTGCGGGGAGAGTCTTGAACAGACTTGTAGGACAGCGCTCTGTCCCTTAAGAGCTTAGAAAGGTGCCTGCGTAGAGCCGACATAAACAGGAGTTTATTCCTGAAGAAGATATGGTTACGTTCCGACCAAATATTATGGCAAAGCGCCCCAAGGGAGAAGCGAGCAATTCACTGGTAAAAGCTGTTTTCACCTATGAACCTGACAGCCCATTGGAGGTTTTCTTGCCACAATCTATTACGCCAAGAGAGATTACAGTTTCTTGCCCGGAATAGTGCTAGGGTACCCGTGATTGCACACCCAAAAAATAAATGATCGATAGAATCTGGTCTATATCTATAGAATGCATAAAGACCTTCCAAGATTCTACGATAGTTTAGCAAAACAATTTGAGTTGGGAGCCTGTCTAAAGTGATGAGCCATAGTAGAAACCCATACCTTGGCGCAATATTATGATCCCATATGAACGAGCTCCATGGAATAGTCGGGCTTTTATTTCTAATCAATTCCCAAGTCGTGGCCGTCGAGAAAATACCTGACGAATGGCCTTGAGAGATTAATTGATCAGGCCTCTCCCCATGAAGAATAGGGATAGCATCTGACCAAGAGTTAAAAGTTTGCAATATATTAGAAGACTGCCAGTCGGAAGACAGGAAATCCTGGACTGAGGCATTTCTAGGGATACCAGAACTATATATATCTCTATTAGTGATACCGGAACAATATATACATCTTTCTGGTTCGTAAAGGGGTCCTCTGGGATACCAATAATCGAACCAGAAAGATGTTGACATTCCATCACCAATCCTCCATTTAAACTGTAGTTGGAATTCCCGTCAGAGGTTAAGAATTTTTTTCCAAGCCCATGAGCAAAAAGTCGGCTTGGGCGCAACCCAGAAATTCTTGTTCTTTAGAAAGGTGAAATGGATCCACTTATGCCATAAAGACTCTTTATCCGTGAAAGGATCCAAATGTGCTTGAGCAATAGCCGCTCTGTTGCAGTCGATGAGCCTACGTATACCCAGGCCACCTTCCTTTTTTGGTCGACAAACTTCGGACCAAGGGACTTTAGCCCTGCCAACACCCAGGTCTGGGCCCTTCCATAGGAATTGTCTGAGAATTAATTCAATCCTCACTAAAATCGAGAGGGGTAGAGTGAAGACACTTGTGACGCCCCCACCTCGGGGCCATTAACGTGACGTCCCGTTCATTATTCTTTTTATTTACACACACGCGGAAGCATACTCGGGACGATCACATTAAAAAAAACAAACAGCGGGATTAAGACAAGCATCATGAGCAAATTTATATTTACGAAACATGCAAACATATTTAAACAAGCTCTTCTCTTGGGTTATAGCAAACATCACACATATTCTACAAGCCTATTCCGAAAGCTTTTCTAATTACAGGCCGACGTGGCTTGGGCTTTCCTATCCCCACTACTTCGGATTCACTGCTCCCAGCTTTTCCCCGAACTCCAACGTGGCTCGAACTCCTCTTGTCGCCACCGTCCGTTCGACCATTCTATGGACCTGAGGGGGGGAAAAATGGGGGATGAGTCGGGGAGACTCAGCAAGTAAACCTACTAATATCAAGCGAGGACGAGGGGATCGTCGTTAGCACAAGTCGGCCCTTACCGTACCCGCATCAATGGCAGATCAATAGCAAAGTTCATACAAAAGAACATCAAACATGGCTATAACATGTGCACTTTACCAGTCAAATCTCGTTTCTACCTCTGAAACAAACTTCAAACATGAAACATGATTAAATCAAGAAATGAACCAACTACGATCAACTAAACGATCGAGAAACAGTTTAAGCAAACCGTGTCACAACGCATCACAACTTCCTTTCCCGATATTAGGAAGTTTACTTACCCAACCAACCAAACTAGAACAAGAAAGGAACACGGGAGTCTCGGCGATTCTCGGGCGTGAACACGAACACTCGGGCCTTGGACGTGGCTTCCTTACTTGATCAAACAACAAAAGAGAGACGGCCTCGCCGGTAAGCTTTTCTTTCTTTCTCTCTTTCTAGGCATGAACAAGAAGTAAAGAAGCAAGAGAGAAGGCTGTTGGTGTGTGTGAGAATGGAGAGAGAGGCGTGAGAATGGCGTGAGAGAGAGGGGAGGGTGTCTTGGTATTTTAGGGGGCTTAGAAAACCCTAGAATAAGCAATAATGGAGGGGCCTCTAAAGTCAAGACTCATGATGGCCTTCATTAATGACATTAATGGCCTATAATGATGAAGAGGCTAATCTTATCTTCTTCCCATTGGCCCTCTTTCTCTCTCTCTCTCTCTCTCTCTCTCTCTCTCTCTCTCTCCGTTTCTTTCTCTTCCTCTCGGCTTCTTCGTTTCTCTCCCCCCCTTTGGCCGAATGGCCTTCTCTTTATTTATAGAGACAAAAACTTGGGACCTAAGTTTGGGGTATAAAGTCATGGCATATGTCATTTGGGGCATGAGGTCATTGCTTACCTCACATGGCTATTAAGAACATAAGCCAAAAACATGATGAAGGGCCACCAAAGTCCAACTTTAATAAATGCAAGCCATTAATTAGGCTTCTTCAACAAGCTTCATTCATTTTCAAGCTTACTTCTCTATTTCGTTTTCCCCCTGGTCCGACCTCCGATCAAGGCATAAAATATCTCATTTGAAAGCTCAGAATGCGTACTTTAAATCACCAGAAGACACCAATTTCAAATTCTAACATTTTCGTATAGAAAATGCTGAATCTTTGAAATCTGGCAAAACCGAACAGTTTTGCACTGTTCACGAAATTGGACTTGAAATCATAGTAAATGAACTCCGAAAATTCTCAAATTCGGATATGTTATAAACAAGACCTTAATAAACATTTTTCATGAGAAAACAAAATCTAATTCTCTCTGTAAATACCATTTTTAGTCACTCAAAAACAGACTAAAAACAGTTCGCTGGAACAGAATATTTACTTCTCAAAATAAGCTCTGTCCAGAATTCAAATTATCTCAGAAAATTCCCAAATTTACACACGTTATAGAAAAAGAAGTTCTCAACAACTTTCGTGAAGGAAACTTTTCCAAAATCAGCCCAGAAAAGCTTGTAGAAAATCAAGACGGTGTAAACATCACTGAAATATCCATTATGGGCAGTTTCACACGGTCCGAAAATCAGGCCATCGTACCACTCATATCAACTCCAAAAATTCTGAAATTAAATCATGTAAAATTTCATGATGTTTGGAACAACTTTCAAGAAGAAAGCATTTGAAAATTCGGACCACAAAAGTCTTCTTAAAAATAACAAAATGAAGGGGTACAAAGGATCCAAAACTGGGTTTTCCAAAACAAAAGAAAACAATTTAGTTCCGATTGGAAAACCATCAAACTTAACTCATAGCCAATTCCCAGGGATTGAAATTGAGGATATTACAATTTACCTGCGGCTTCTCAGGCACAAAAATCGAGATGTGACAGCACTAGCCCAGAAAACATGAATAGAGTGAAGGACCGATTTAATAAGTTGTAACCGACCAGCAAAGGATAGAAAACATTGAGACCAAGACCGAGCTCGAGCAGTAATGGAGTTTACTAAAGAGCTACAATCAGCCTTACTTAGTCTAGTCGCAGTAACAGGCACTCCTAGATACCGAAAGGGGAGCGTACCTTCATTAAAGCCAAAGGCAAGCCGAATCAGTTCCCGAAGCTCTGCCGACCCACCAGATATAAAAATCTCACTTTTGCTGGCATTTGGAATTAGCCCAGACCATCGAGAAAATAAGGTAAGGCCTTCCTTCAAAAGGGTAGTAGAAGTCGTATTTGCCTCCACAAAGAGAAGGATGTCATCCGTGAAGAAGAGGTGGGTAAGGCAAATAGACTTACATCGCCAATAAAATTTGAAACTCGGGAGCCTAGCTTGAGTATTAAGAATCCCAGAGAGTATCTCCATAACCAAGGTGAATAGATAGGGCGATAAAGGATCCCCTTGGCGGATACCTCTTTCACTAGCAAAGAAGCTATGAAGTTCCCCATTAATGGCTATAGAGAATTTTGGGGATGTAACACATTCCCTAATGAGTTTAATTAGCATCGGAGGAAAGCGAAAGGTTTCCAATACCGATTCCAAGAAACCCCAATCAAAAGTGTCGTAAGCCTTTTGAAAGTTCACCTTAATAGCACACTTTGGCTAGTAAGGCTCATGGTGGAAGCCAGCTAAAAGCTCCTGAGCAAGTAGAATATTATCACTTATCCTACGTCCCTTTACAAAAGCATTCTGGGGAAGGCTAACTATTGACGGCAGTACTGAGGCAACTCTATTTGCAAGGATCTTGGTTATGCATTTGTATACCATATTACAGCAAGCGATGGGACGAAAATCACTCATAGAAGAGGCATTAGGTACCTTCGGTACAAGTGTGAGAATTGTGGTGTTTACCTCCTTCAGTAGAGAGCCAGCGCAGAAGAAATCCTTGATTGCTGCAATAACAGAGGAGCCCACAGTATCCCAAGATGCAATAAAGAAATCCACGTTAAACCCATCGGGGCCAGGAGCTTTTCCTTTAACAAGGGAAAACATAGTGTTATGGATCTCGACATCTGTGACTTCCCGAGAGAGGAAAAGTATCTGATCATCATTAAGGACTCGCTACACTACGAGGCTGATTTCTGCAGGGGAAGGCCGAACGGTTGTAGAGCTAGCCAAGAAAAGATTCTCAAAATGGGAGACAATATGTCTGTTGACTATAGGCGGGTCATTGAGGACAACACCAACATTATCAGAAACCAAGAGGATACGATTATGCAGTTACCTCTTATTGACAAAATGATGGAAATATTTCGTGTTTCTATCCCCATCATTTAACCATCTAATCCTGGATTTTTGTTTTAGAAAAGCTTCCTCTTGAAGTCTGAGCAAGGAGAACTCCTGAAGTTGCTCCTTTTCCAGGAAAAGGATCAGAGGAGATAGCTTGTTGAGTAAAATTAAGATCTAACATGGCCTAAGCAACACGGGTGGAGATATCCGAATAATAATCCCTTTTAAGTTGTTTGAGGTGTCCTTTAAGAAGTCGAAGCTTCCGGCATAAGACAAACATGGGTGAACCAACAATTTGGGAATTCTACACCTAGGATACAATATCCGAGTAAGATGTGTGCGTCGTCCAAAAATTGAAGAATTTGAATGGCTTCCTGGAAGGAACAGCAGGAGCGATTTTGATTAACATTGGAGAATAATCTGAGACACTCGGTGCTAGAAAGTTTACCTCTGACAAGGAAAAAGAATTGGACCACTGGTCATTGATTAACACTCTATCGATTTTCCTTTGCTTGCGTGTGTCACCTGATGATGTTGACCACGTGAATCTATGGCCAATATATCTCAAGTCCTCTAGACCGGACTGGTCTAGGCAATTGCCAAATTCATCAAAAGCAGGTATCCAAACATTGGAGCTACCTAACCTGTCCAAGTTAAAATGAATAGCATTAAAATCCCCTGCCACCAGCTAAAGATCAGTTTCAAAGAGACCGCTAGAGCTGACAAGATCCTCCCAAAGGGAACGCTGAGTAACAAAAGTATGATCACCATATACTATCGAAAGGACACAAGTCTTATTAAGAGTCAAGAGGTGAACACGGCAATGAATTGCTTGGGAAGACAGAGAGAATTCCCAAATCGACCTCCTGAGGTTTCCAACCGATCCAAATCCTTCTACGTGGAGAAAAATTGTAATTGGCCATCCACACCCAACTCGGCAAGAGACTAAGGGAAATATTTTCAAAAAGAGACGGTCTAACCTTCGTCTCAAGGATGCCGAGGCACGAGATATTGTGAGATCTAACAAAAGTTCTGATCTCAGCTTGTTTAAGGGGGTTAACGAGACCCCTAATGTTCCACACCCCAAAAAACATATAAATAGCAGGAAAAAGATTACCGCCTTTTAGCACCGCCCCGTTTTTTTGGTTTCGATTTGGCCAGCTTGGCAGTGGAGGAACTGCTTATGTGGGTGTGATCCTTCACCATGGGAGCAAGCAGAAGAGAGTTTCTATGTTCCTTGTTAGGATCACCAGAGAGGGGCTGGATGTGCACAGAGGAAGGGCCATCGAGGCTTGGAATAGGCATACCAGGAACCCATCCCGAAGCTTTAGGGATACCCTCTCAATTCATAGAAACTTTCTGACGGGTGCTAGGGGAGACAGGGGAGGCCAACTCCTCCTCCGAGTCACTGCCTACCTTACTTGCTGAACGATCTATAGAAGCATCCGAACCATAAGAATCCAAAGAGGTAGTCGAAGAAGATAAGGCAAGGTTGGTGGGAATATGGTGGCCATCCTTCCCAAAATTAGGGATATGCACCTGAAGATCAACAATCAAAGCAGGGCGTGCAGTGCTCGCTGAGGTCCTAGAGTGCCCAGAAGGCAATAAGTTCTGAGTGGTTGCTATACCAGTCTTGAGATTGACAGAATCAGACCTTTTAGCAGGGAAGGCCGAATTAGCCAAGATCCGAGAATGCTCCCTCAACTGCTTCCTACGGACAGTTTCCCATTGAGCACCTTCCGGAGGAGGCTCATTCACAGCAACAACATTTGGCACAGGGGCCTTTTGACAGCAGTGGACGGTCCAATGGCCGGAGCGCATCTATGGCCAAAGGTTCCACACTTCATACATGCCATCGGTTGCCATTCATATTCAACCATGGCAGACCAGTTTTGACCATTCAAAAGGATTTCAACATACTCTAACATGGTTTGTGAGGCCTTAATCTCAATGCATACCCTTGCATAAGAGATCATACGCATCCTCTCGGTTTGGATGTCCACATGTAGGGATCTTCCAAGGGCACTTGCCACAGCACTTATACCCGAAGAAGACCAAAGTGCAATAGGTATGTTTTTCAATCTAACTCATATAGGTAGGGTTTCGTGTTGGTTTTTCTCCAACTTCATTGTCGGATGCCATTGTTGCAATATCATAGGTACTTGAAGAATGGTTATGGGGCCCCCATCCACAATTCTATGACGAAAAGAATCATCGGGAATATGGAAGAAAAAGAAACCATCACCATTAGCAAGAACATCCACGACCTGAGTTCCCCAAATGGTTTTGACAGCAGTCTCAGTCAATTTGAAAGACAACTTTTTGCCCACAAAGTAACCAACTAGGCACTCCTTCCACTTAGGATCGGAGTTCTGAAGGATTTCATCTGATATCTTGACAATAGGTTTTCCATCAATCAAAGAGGGGGCATGTAGGAAAGAGAATAACCTTATTCTGCAGATTTTGCAATGACAGCCCAAGAACATTGAGTTTGTTGCCGTATCAACTTATCAGTACCATCTCTTGGACCTTGGTTCGCCCGAATAAGAGAAGAATCTCTTTGAACCAATTGGGAGCGGAACTTCCATGGCTACGTCCTCTACCATGAGGCTGCATACCTTCTTGAATCAGAGGACCAGAATTTATGGTTGTTGCTTCAGCAATGTGACATTCCGAATTTCGGTCCATTTTTGGGATTTATAAATCATGTAATTCGTCAGTGTGCTTATAGTAAAATCTCGTCCAGGAACTGATCACTCTCGGGTTCTTGTTTTTAAAATTGAGATTTCGCTAGAATCGCATTCGATCGAATTTGACCGTTATTTAGAGCCCAAACTTTGGTGTCGAATTTCTTGGAGTTTCAGGACGAATTTAATTGGACGGTGTCGATATTATTGTGGCCATCCTCGATATTACCCGAGATATGTGAAAAGTAAATTTTTGACCGGGTGCGGATTTGGACTACTAGACCTTCCTCGTAGTGTATTTTATCAAATGTCTGTGGGCTAAATCCTAATTTATAATTAGGATTTTCGTGAGCCGTTAGATCGTTTTCGAATTTGAACGCGAGCCGTTGGATCGTGATCATTACTTTGACTTTCTCTCTCTCTCTCACCCCCCTGCGCACGTATACCCTCCCCCTTTCCCCATGCAACCACTCCCTCTCTCTCTCTCTCTCTCTCTCTCTCTCTCTCCTTTTCCTCTTTCTTCTTTCTTCTTCTTCCTTTCTTCCTCCTTGGCCCCGATTGGTTTTGCTTCTGCTTCTGCCCGCCCGATCGTTCGCCGCCGATCGCTCTCACCATCTGCCTCGCGCCGCCGTCGCCCGACCGTCGCGCGCCTCACTGCCCGCCAGCCGCCGCTTCCGACTCGACTGTTCTCTCCCTCTCCTCCGCGCGAGCAACAGCTTGCCGCCGCGCCTATCACGGCTCGGTGCTACCTAGCCGTCGCCGCCCTACTCACCCCGCCGCCTGCGATGCCGCCGTGCCACCTGCCCTGCCGCCGTGCCACCTGCTTGTCGCCGCCGCAAGCTCAGCTCGCTGCATGTAGTCATCGGGCTGAGCTTGTCACCGCTCAGCCAGCCTGCCGGGACCAGCACGCCGCCGCGTCACCAGTCGCCGCTCGACGTCGCCGTGTCGCCCCGACCGTCGCCGGTTCGCCCCCCTCAGCCCCAGCTCTTCCTCTCCCTCGCCACCACCTCCCTTCCTCTGTTCTGCCATCATTTCCCCTGTTCTACCCGCCAGCCACGTCACAGCCGCCCGTCTAGTAGTTGCCGGAGCTATTGCTCACCGGTTGTCCACCCAGCTACCGGTCGCTCGCTGTCGCTGCCACTGGCTCGCCGTTCACGCCCCCACCTAGCTATTTCTCTCTCCGCCTTTCCCCCTCTCCTTCGTGCGTGCGTGGCCAAGCACGGTCGGCCACCACCAGCCGCCGCGCGCCGACACCGCCCCAGCTACCGTCCAGCCGCTCATCCCAGTCCAGAGCCTTCGCCGTCGCCGTCGCCGTCGCCCTTCCTCTTCCTTTTCTTCCACTGTTTGTGCGAGCTTTGGTCGTACCAGAGCCAAGACCGACTAGATTCGTTGCTTGCCGCACGTTCGCCGGAGCCGTTGCCATTCCGATGAGGCCCCTGCTCGCCCTTGCTGCCGTCGAGCTACTGTCACCTCAGCCGGAGCTCCTTGCCGCCCCTGTCCGACTCCTCTTTCGAGTAGCAGCCGCTCGTCTATCGCCGCCGTGGGCCGCCGCGCGTTCGCCGGAGTTTCGACTGTGCCAAGGCTACTACCGCTACTGTTCCGGGCCCCGTCGCTACCCTTGCTCGGCTTATTCTCGCTTAGGCTTGAGGTAAGTGACACCCTAAACCTTATCTAGGGCTTTGGGTGCTAATAGACTTGTTTAGGGGTTGTTTGAGGTGGAAATGAGACTGATTAGGGGCTGTTCGGGGTTGATTGGGTGGCCGTTTAGTGCGGGTTGGTGACGGAATTATTGGCTGGTTCGGAGCGAGTGAATGGGTCGAAACGTAGGCTGAATCGAGGTGGTTTATTGCTGATTTTTGGGCTAGCTTAGAGGTCGTATAATGCTGGAAATTTATGTCAAGTTTATTGATTATTCGTGTGTGATTTAATGTTCGATTGGCGATTGTTCGTGTTGGTTTGTTGGGGCGAGCTAAGGAGAAAATGTAGGCTGAGTTGTGGAGGTCTGAGGACCGGCTTGGTGTGTCTGAATGAGGAGCCGAGAGTGTTTGAATGACGGGTTAACTTGTGATGGTCCATGTGTGACTTAATGCTTGAATGTGAATTTGCTGGACTGGCTTTGGCGTGCGATTGAGTATTATATGAGCTGAGTTGGCGGATGATTGTGATTTGCCTAGTGGTGATTGTATGTGCTCAATGAAATGTGGCATATGCACTTGTCTAAATAGCCTGAGGCGTGTTTACGCGGCTGTGGAAGGAAAGTTAGACCTGAGGCGTGTTTACGCGGGTCATTGGACAAAGCCTGGATTGACCGGAGGGCTGCCAGCCTGAGGCGTGTTTACGTGGGCTGTGAAAAGAAGGTTAGACCTGAGGCGTGTTTACACGGGTCATTGGAAGATATTGAGCTTGAGACGTGTTTACGTGGGCTGTGAGAATGGACTTGAGGCGTGTTTACGCAGGTTGTGTGATTGGGCCTAAGGCGTGTTTACGCGGGCTGTGAGAATGGACTTGAGGTGTATTGACGCGAGTCGTGGATAGTGGTTGGACACGTGTGTGTAATGTGAATGGTTGGATTGGCAGGATGAATTTGTGGAGGTTTGGTCGAATTGGTAGAATGTACGTGTGGATATTTGGTTGGATTGGTTGAGTGCGAGTATGGATGGCACTTGAGTGATTGTGTTACATTTTCGGGATATTATCGAATTATCATGATTTGACTAATGTGCAGAGTTGGTGTGTGATTTGAGGCAAGATAAGTACATTATGTGAAATTTGTTATGTGGATAGTTAGATTGCATGTTTAGACTCGTCTGGGTACGCATTGGCCTATGTGGGGTTTAGGGTGTCTGCTTATTGAGAAGCGTTCTCATGGTTGTTTAACCAAATCATTTTAGATCCGCAACCATGATTGATTAGAGATGCTGCAAAGATAATCTCGAGGATCGAGGACGGGTCAAGCACCCTATATTTTGAGTGCCCATTTTTGTAGAATAGTTAAGTTTACGAACCATGGTCTCTTTTGATGAAAGTGGTTCTGTCGTTTATGGCCTAGCTGGCAGTTATCGTTTGTGAACGTTGTATGTATCTGCCAAGTGTATGAATTGCAAGTATTGATATGTGCTTTTGCTACCCCTTCGTCATTATTAATTGTCTAGGTTGTTTCATTTTGTTTCTGTGCGTGCCTAATCTCTGATGTTTGGGTTGGGTCGGCGACATGCCTAGGACGTCGTATTCAATGATCGACCATCAAGGGATGCCGCGAGCCCGCGAGGGTTCGGGGCATAACAAGCAAGACCAGTAGTGAGCTTCGAGGGCTCCATAACATTGGGATTCCTCCCACTACCAGCTTCAAAATGACTAGAGTTGGCCGACTACCTACCCCTGCTTCGTCCACGACTACCGAGACGTTGTGACTAACAGGCCACAGCAGCAGAATTACCGGCTTCCATTGAAGCACCAGGGATATCATCTTTCACAATTTCCACAGAAGGGGCGATTCTCTGAATGGCTTTGGAGGAGCCAGCATTAGCAACAGAAGGATGCTTAGGGAGTTTTGAGAGTACCTTGCCTTGCATAGGTTCCGCCAACTCCATAGGTACCTTCGATTGAGGGAGACTCCCCAATGCACTGTTTTCTAGCCATGGCCAAGCTTAGAAAAGAAATGCCATGAGCAATCAGAAGGGCAAGACAGTAGGAAGGCCACCAAAAATCTTGAAGCACCGATTAATAGGGGCCACTTCGTGAGAATACCGCCGGTCAAGAGACAACGCAGCCAAAAGACAAGGGCCTCCTCATGAGAATTCCTTTGGTCAAGAGGCAAAGTAGTAACTGGCGAAGCCCAGTACCAAGGATCAGCAAGATTCGCCGGTCTGAACTACCAGAATCGGAGGAAAAATCCAAGCAGGTGAACAGCAACTAAGAACAGCAAAGGAGCCGATTCCCAGATCTGCTTACCCGATTAACAGGGGCTACAACAAGAGAAATCCTCCGGTTCAGTGATAGAACAGCTACTGGCGAAGCCTAGCACCAAGAAATAGCAAGAACCGTTGGTCAGAGTGACCAGAATTGTTGAAAATTCAGGCGGATGAACAGTGCCACAATCGCCTGAATCGGCAGAGAAGACTACACAGTTTCGAATGAACAGTACCAGACGCAAGTGAAAAGTCTACTTGGGTATTCTTTTTGGCTCATAAAAGTGAAACATTTGAATATTTCTCAAAATTTGCCAAAAAGGTACATAATGAAAGGTTTATACTATATCGAGCATTAAATCAGATCATGGAAAAGAATTTGAAAATCAAAATTTCACTTACTTCTGTGATGAAATTGGTATTCAACATACTTTTTCTTCACCTTATACTCCTGAACAAAATGGAGTAGTTGAAAGAAAGAATAGAACTTTGCAAGAAATGGCTAGAACTCTTCTATTTGAAAACAAAACTCTAGAATATTTTTGGTTGAAGCTATTTTAACAGCTTGTTATATTTCAAATAGAATTTTTCCAAGATAAATTCTTGAAAAGACTCCTTATGAATTGTTCAAAGGTAAAATTCCCAATGTTTCATACTTTCAAATTTTTTGATGTAAATGTTTTATTCTTAAAAATCCTAATGATCGTGTTGGTAAGTTTGATGAAAAGTCAAATGAAGAAATATTTCTTGGATACTCAACAATAAGCAAGGCCTACAGAGTATATAATAAAAATACTCAAACACTGAAAGAATCTTTAAATGTCAAGTTCGAAGACACAATTCAGACTCCACAAGATGATTCTGATAGTGAAAATCCAGCATCTGATGAATAGGACATAGCATCATCAGAATCAAAGATCTGATGAAGTTCAGGAATCATCAAACCTACAAGACAATGAAGAATCAACAAATCTCCATAATGAAAACGAGGAAAAACTCAACAGAAACTAGAAACAAAAATCCAGTCATCCCAAGGATCTTATCATTGGAAATTTAGACGATGGAATCAAAACCAAAGCAAAAGCAAGAGAAGTCATAAATACAATGGCTCTTGTTTCAGAAGTTAAACCAAAGAATGTTGAAGATGCATTGAAAGATGAAAGCTGGATTGAAGCTATGCAAGAGGAACTTTTTCAATTCTAAATCAATCAAGTATGGGAACTTATTCCTAGACCCAAAAATCATTTAGTTATTGGAACAAAATGGGCATTTTGAAATAAATTGGATGATCAAGGAAAAGTCGTTAGAAATAAAGCAAGACTTGTGGTCAAAGGATATTCACAAGAGGAAGGAATCGATTACGATAAAACCTATGCTCCCGTGGTCAAGTTAGAAGTAATAAGAATATTATTAGCTTATGCTTGTTTCTGTGATTTTAAACTGTTTCAGATGGACATAAAAAGTACATTATTGAATGGTTACATAAAAGAAAAGGTATATGTAGAACAACCTCTAGGTTTTGAAGATCTTCAAAAGTTTGATCATGTATATACTGTCAAGAAAGCATTATATGGTCTCAAACAAGCACTACGTGCTTGGTACGAAAGACTAAGCAGCTTTCTGGAACAAAATAGTTTCACAGAAGGTAATGCAGACACTACTCTATTCATCAAAAGAAAAGGTAAAGATATTCTAATTGTTCAAATATATGTAAATATCATTTTTGGTTCTATAGATGAAAAATTGCGTAAGAATTTCTCTAAAATGATGCAAAGTGAATTTGAAATGAGTATGCTGGGAGAATTAACTTTCTTTCCTAGATTACAAATTAAGCAAGCCAATAATGGCACATTTCTTTGTCAAGAAAAGTATGCCAAAGAAATTTCTAAAAAGTTGGGTTTATTAAATTGTAAAAAGACGGATACTCCAATGTCATATTCCATTAAATTAGATAAAGATGGAAAAGGAAAATCAGTAGATAAAAATTATATAAAAGCATGTTTGGTTCTCTCTTATATTTAACTGCCTTGCGACCATATATTCTGTTCAGTGTTTATTTGTGTGCAAGATTTCAATCAGAACCAAAAGAATCTCATCTTACAGCAGTCAAAAGAATTATCAAATATGTTAGCACAAATCCTACACTTGGGTTGTGGTATTCTAAAAAATAAAACTTTACTCTTATTGGATATTCCGATGTTGACTATGCTGGATGCAAAATAGACAGGAAAAACATCTCAGGAACATGTCAATTATTAGGACACATGCTTGTTTCATGGTATTCAAAGATGCAATAAACTGTAGATCTTTCAATAGCAGAAGCAGAATATGTCTCACTTGGTAGTTGCTGTGCTCAAATTCTTTGGATGAAACAACAATTGAAGGACTTTAATGTCAAAGACTCAACTGTGGAGATCAAGTGTGACAATACCAGCGCAATCAATCTGACTAAGAATTCTATTCTGCATTCTAGAGCTAAGCATATTGATATTAAGCAACATTTTATCTGTGATCATGTTTTTAAAGGAGATATAATTGTTCAATTTATAGACATTAAATAGCAACTAGCTGATATCTTTACAAAACCTTTATAGAAGAAAAGTTTTGAGCTTATTAGAGATAAATTAAATATCATTAACCCACTTTATTGAGATATGCAGAATAAACTCTTATTGCATCTGATGACTATTTGTTCAAGCATATATTTGAAGTGTCTAAATTTGGCGCGCAACTCATCTTATAAAAGGTATGTATATCTCATATATATTTTAAATATAGTAATTGTTTGAATATCGCATATATTAGTTGTCTTGATTGATATCGTTTGAGGATTATAATTCCCAAATTTTCGGAATATAATTTCCGAAATTTCCATAACTGTCAATTGACAGTTTCCAAAAAGGGTTTTATAAAAAAATCGATATATAGTACTACTCAGTTTAAAACCTTTTTATCTTTTCTCTCACTCTGACACTCTTTTTCCAAACACTCACTCCATTCTTTGAAACCCTAACGATCTTCAAAAACCACAATTTACCCTACAAGATCTCATCTTTCACTTTGGAAACTCAAAAATATTCTCCATGGCATCGAAATCGACTACCGAATCAAAGAAAAGAGTCAGAGGTTCCAGACAATCGGACAGAATTGCGGGAATATTTACCAGAGCAAACAAAGGTGGAGAAGTAGAGAAAATCAATATATCTGACTCAAGCTCAGAGCAAGAGTCTTCTGTAGGTAACAAATCTCCACATATACCTGTTCAAGAACGTGATCATTTTGTTATGGCAAGACAACTTGTAAAAACCCTTAGACTTCTTCGAGAACATCAAAGTGATCAGAGTACGGTAAATGCCGTATGTAAAATCTTAGGTTTTCTGTCTGAGCATGAAGTTATGGATGAATATGAGAAGGGTATAAGCCTTGGAAGAACGCCTGTTGCTGAGAAAGTGATAGTTCTGAAGGAATCCTCTAATGTATAGGAAACCTCTGTGACTGTCAAGAAAGGAGTTTCCCGAAAAGGAAAAGAGAAAGTAGGAGAACTTTCAAATGTTGAAAGAGAAGAATTTGTTAGTGAAAAGGAACGTCCTAATTTGGAGAAAAACAGAAACATTGATAGTAGGTAGGAGGATAATGATGAAAAACTGTTTGTTGAGTTTTTGCCTACTTCTGGTATTTCTGTTGATGATAAGAAAAGTGATAACTTGTTTAGAAACAAAACTCATCAAGTTGCTTATAACTCTCTTCTAACAAGAGGAATAATGAATAATAGAGTTGTAGACTTCAGCTTCTTTGAAAATTTCAATATCAAAATTCAGCGACTAATTGAACATCTTGATTTTCAAAGAATGTGCTCTCTCCCTCACAAAGTCTATCCAAAACTCACGGCTTACTTTTATTCAAATTTGTCATTCATTTCTCCATCTGAAATTGAGTTTTCTGTCTTTCAAAAAGATTACAAGTTGTTAGCCTTTACTTTAGATTGCTGCCATTCTGGGAGTAAAACTTACAGATTTCTCTATTATTCCTATTACTTCAGATTTGGCATATCAATATGTGACTGGAGACTCTTCTTTCATCAGAGGCTCCACATTTCATATATCTCACTCTCTGTTTCCTCTAAATTCAATTATGTTGCACAAAATCATCATTAATTGTCTTAGACCCAAAGGCTCCTCCAAAACTGATGTCTCTCGGTATGAGGCCGAGTTGATTTGGGCAATTCAAACTTCCTTTCCTATTTCTTCGTCACATATAGTTCTCCTTCAAATGTATAGAACAGTTAAGAAGAGTAAAGGTCAACTCTCTTATGGAGCTTTGATCACCGCTATCTTTAAGTATTTGAAAATTTAAATTCCAACAAAACTCAAAGGTAAACCTCTTCCAACTATGACTGTTGGAGAACTTATGATGACCAAAATAGGATATAAATTTGATGGTGAAAACTGGAAGGATAAGAGGGGCAAGATTATTCCTGTAGAATTGATGAGTGCACAACACAATGGCTCTGTCAATATTTTTCATGATTCTGATGAGGAAGAATCAATTGAACCCTTAGTAAGAAAGAGGAAAGTGCAATTGACAGTTTCTAGAATCGACAGACCAGCCAAAAGAACTCAAGTTGTGGCCAATGATTTTATTGAAATACAAATTTCTGATGACCAACTTACTGAACAGTCTCAAGCTGATGAAAGAAACCTTGAGGAGTCAAGGTTTATGCAATGGTTACTTATTCAAGACGCCAAGTACAAAGCCCGTGCAGATAGACATGTTGCCACTCAGCTTAAAATTCAGAGACTGCAAGAAGAGAAAGACCACTTGATGAATTCACTTAGTGACATCATCAATAAGGTAGTCATGGAAAATCAGCAAGAGAAAATGACCACTGCTGAGAAAGATGCTGAGAAAAAACCCTCTAGAAGACAAGGGGGGTTTGAACATGAAGCAGAAATGGATGAGGAGTTTCAACAAGCAAATGCTGAATATGATAATATGCAGGAAGAGTTTGAAGAAGAAGAAAATGCTTAATATGACAACATGCACGAGGAGTTTGAAGAAGAAAATGCTGATCACAATCAGAATGCAAAAGTTGTAGCTCCTTCAATAGCAACTTCTGTAGACTTTCCTCTTGAAGGCAATGACTGTGAAAATAGTCCATCTGAAGCTTTACCAAGGAAAATGAAAGGAAGCAGATTCTGTTGATGCTCAGAACACTCATACTCCTTCTGGATACGACATCTCTTCTTCCATGTCAGACCATGCGGCCATTACTGATTTAAGATGGAGACAAGTCGCAGTTCATAATGAAGTTCAGGAACTTCGAAATGAACTCAAAGAGGGAATTCAAGAAATCAAGAACTTGATGGCAGCCAAATTCAACAATTTAAAGGCTTAAGTTAGAACTGATATACAAATTGCAGGTATTAACACTGCAAGCCAGATTCATCAGCTCTCCTCACACATTGAGCAATGCTTAAATCAAATCACTAGTTTCCATCTTGTCCAAGTACCTTTATTTTCTACACCATTTGGAACTTTATCATCCGAACCTGCTAGACCCTCAGCTCCTCTAGAAAATAAGCAAAATTGATCTTATTCATTTCCAAATTATCACTTCTAAACTTTCTGTTGATCTTACTTAAGCATTTGACTTTATGAGAACTTTGCAATGTTTGACTTTTAGTGATGTTTCAATACTTTATGTGAACTTCAAATGTTTAAATACTGATCTATTATTACATTAATGATGATGTTTATCCTTTCTGTTGATATCAAAAAGGGGGAGAAGTATTATAAAGAATGGATGTGATTGTATGTGAATGCATGATAAGAATATGAATTGCAGGGAGTGGCAGTGCAGTTGCAGAATATGAATTGCTCAGTGAAAGAATATGAATTGATTATGCTTCAAAAGTTGTATCTGGATAGACTATATTCTAATCACATATAAATAGTTTTGTCATCATAAAAAAGGAGGAGATTGTTGAGCAAAATCCCTAATAAGTTTTGACGAATGACAAAACTATCTAATACTAAACAGAATTACACTTAAGTTATTTGATGCAGATAAATGCTAAGTCATTAGACTTAGTCGATGAAAAGACTTTGTCATCAGATTCAAAATTACACGTTAGATTTACTGAGTGTTATTTTTGGCATGTTTATGCAGGATAATCAAATTGATATTTTAAGATTGGTAATCACAAGATCGTTTCTCAAATACGAAGAGCTACACTTATGGAAACCTTCATTTGATTGTATGGGCGATCAAATCACTCGGAGATAATGATTTTTATTCTAACGGCTATGCATCCTATTTTGGGAAGAATCTCCAACGGATTGATTTGGAGATCAATACTCTGAAGACTGTCCAATGGATAGATTGGAAGTAAAAGAATATAAAAGGAGTGCAAACGTCGTACAAGAAACAAGAACCAGAATCGAGAATTTCAAAGTTTGAATAGAGCTTCGATCTTATACACATGTGATTACTATTTTTCACGTTGTGTTTTTAGAAAGAAAATTACTTGAGTGAAGAGTGTACGTGATAGTGTTATCTATCATCTGAGAAGCATAGCTCTTATAATCTTCTGGTGATTCAATAGTGAAATACAGCTAACGGGCTGCCAGCGTGGAGAGTGGACGTAGGTTCAATAAAGCCGAACCACTGTAAAGATCTATGTAACGCCCTCACCTCGGGGTCATTAATTTGACATCCCGTTCATTGTTATCTTTCTTTACACACAAGCAGAAGCATATCTCGAGACAATCACAATGAATACACACAGCGGAATAAGTCAAGAAGCATCATGAGCAAACTTTATATTTACAATGTATGCAAACATGTTTTAACAAGCCCATTTTTTTGGGTCATGGCAATTATCACATATTTTCATAGCCGACTATGAATAGTAAAACTTGACTTGGGTTATCCTATACCCACTACGGCTTCTCGCTCCTCGCTTCTTCACCTCCACCCCGGTCCCGTCCGCTAGGCCATCTCACATCCCACTAGTGGCTTTATCTCGGAGCCGGCCTGCCTGCACCGCCAAAGCACTGTTGAACCCAGATATGGATCCAACCCATTCTCCATTCGCATAGCAATACCACGCCATGTACGGATGAGGCACCAAGTTCGTTAAGCCCTCATCGAACATCATAAGCGTCGTGATTCAGCGGTAGGCACGGTCTTCTCTGACATCTATCACAGTGAGCACTTTGGCTCTCTACTCTACGGGATTGCTAACGTTGGCTGGGGGAGATGCCATCCTACGAACCTGAAAAAGGGAAACAATGGAGGATGAGTTGGGGAGACTCAGCAAGTAAATCTGCTAATATCAAGTGAGGATAAGGGGATCGCCGTTAGCACAAGTCGGCCCTTACCGCACCTACATCAATGGCAGATCAATAGCAAAGTTCATACAAAAGAACATCAAGCATGGCTATAACATGTACACCTTGTCATTCAAGTCTCAATTCTATCTCCAAAACAAACGTCAAACACGAAACATGATTAAATCGAGAAATGAATTAACTACGACCAACCAAACGACCGAGAAACAGTCCAAGCAAACCGTGTCACAACATATCACAACTTCCTTTCCCGATATTAGGAAGTTTACTTACACAACGACAAACAAAACTAGAGAACGGTTTAGAGACGGGTGAGCTCGGGAAATCTTTGGGCTTCCTCCTTGCTTCCTTCTTGCATGGCCAAGCAAACCTAGGCCTACAAAGACCAAACCGTGGGCTCTTGGGTGGAAACGAGAAGAAACACGGGCCGGTTCGAGGTTAGTTTGGGCATGAGCTTCTCGGCCAAAAGTGAGAAAAACAAGAAACAAAGGAAGAAGAAGAAGATGTTGGTGTGAGATGAGAAGGAAGAGGGGGAAATGTCTTGTTTTTTGTAGAGGACTTGGAAGACACTAGAAAACCCTAGACTAAACCAATAAGAAAAGGCCTCTTAGTCAAATTTCATGATGGCCTTTATTTAATGTCATTAATGAACTAAGCCTCTTAGTCAAATTTCATGATGGCATGTATTTAATGCCATTAATGGACTAAAATGATGAAGAAGCCAACCTTATCTTCTTCTCATTGGTCCTCTCTCTCTCTCTCTGTTTCTCACGGCTACTCTCTCTCTCTTTCTCTCTCTCTCTCTTTCCCCTTGGCTGAATGGCCTTTGCTTGGGTCATGGCTTAGATCATCAAGGGATTAGGTCATGGCTTATGTCACCAAGAGATAAGGTTATTTATGCTCATTTATGCACAAAGGCCAAAAGCCATGATGAAAACTCTAAGCCATTTAATGGCTTTAAGTGTGGCCTTTCTCTTCCTTTCTCTCTTTCTCTTGGCTCTCTCTCGACTCACTCTCATTTTCCCCCTGGGATGACCTCCAATCAAAGCATAAAACATCTCATTTGAAAGCTCATAACGTATGCTTTAATTTGAAAGCTCAGAACGTATGCTTTAAGTCATCAGAAGACATCAAGTCAAAATTCCAACATTCTCATGTAGAAAATGCTAAATCTTTGAAATATGACAAAACCGGGCAGTTTTGCACTGTTCACGAAATCAGACATGAAAACATAGTAAATGGACTCAGAAAATTCTCAAATTTGAATATGTCATAACAAGGCCTTAACAAACATTTTTCATGAAGAACACAATATCTGAATCTCTTTGTAAGCACCATTTTTATTAGCTCAAAGATAGACTAAAAAAAGTTCTCTGGAACCAAATTCTTATTTCTCAAATTAAGCTCTGTCCAGATTCCAAATCATCTTGAAAAATTTCCAAATTTATAAACATTATAGAAAAGGAAGTTCTCAACAACTTTTGTGAAGGAAACTTTTCCAAAATCGGTCCAGAAAAGCTTGTAGAAAATAAATAAAGTGTGAACATACCAAAATATCCATTTTGGGCAGTTTTACATAGTCCGAAAATCAGGCCATCATACCACTCATATCAACTCCAAAAATTATGAAATTAAAGTATGTAAAACTTCAAGATGTTTGGAGAAACTTTCAAGAAGAAAGTGTTTGGAAATTCAGATGACAAAAGTCTCCCAAAAAAAAACAAAATGAAGGGGTACAAAGGATCCGAAATTGGGTTTTCCAAAACAAGAGTAAAAAATTTAATTCCGATTGGAAAACCACCAAACTTAAACCATAGCCATTTCCCAGGGTCTGAAATTGAGGATGTGACAATCTGTGTGTAGTATTCTCTATCCTTAAACTTTTATTTATTATTGCCGATATTATACTGTATACATATCTGTCAAGCAAGTTCATCACAACATCGTCTTAGTCATCAGACGTAATCATCTGACACAAATTTATATACAAGTTTGTTATACGAATCCATCTAATATTAATTTTACAAGTTGTTGACCTCGACTATATTCATTCTGCATGTTTAAATCATTCAATTTGTAAAATCACCTATTCACCCCCTTTAGGTGATGGCACTAGCCGTAACAGTTTGAACTAAAGCGAAACTGTCTAGCTTCATCTCAATGAACTCGTGTTTTTTGCCATTTTATCATGTTTTACTTGGTACCTTTTCGTGTGGCTCGTCCTACTTGATGACTTGCATGTGAAATTGTTGCTACTCACCGTGCAAAAGGCCTCCATTTTGCCATTGCCAAGTTTGCATTCGAATGTCCATCCCATAGTTGACATCCTTCTTAGCTAATCCAGGCAATTCCGGCTTGGGTTCGTCAGGTCAGGGTTTCATTGGGTGCGTGTTCGCCCAATTATTTGGTGGTATTCTCATTGTCGTCGATATGGTGCTCCTAATCCTCCTGCTCCTAATCGGTTTGCTTGTGCCCATTAGGTTGGCGGCTCACTGTGTTCAAGATTTTAGAAAAAGGATGCATTTGAGATTGTGAACGCGATTAATTCAATTAATCTGGCTCGGAGAAATTTGAGGTTCGGTCGAGAGGGAGGAAGGGGGAACTGGAGAGAGGGAAAATGGTCACTGTTCCGATGACCGTCCATGGCCTTCAAAGGCCTCGGACACTAGCGGAAGTGGCCTTTGAAGTCCCTGGGCCCAGGGTGGCTCTCTAGGCCCAATATGGTTTGGGCCCAAACCATGAAAATTTGAAGAATTTTCATAAATTCTCAAATGAAAAGGCTTTAGGTCTTCAACATCATTCAAAAACCGAATTTCATGAACCACAAGAAGATCAAAGAAGAAAAAAGGAGCAAAATTTGTGGATTAACGTACCTTAAAAATAAGTTGAACCTACCTTTACCTTGAGGCCGTGTGTTGTGAGCCAATTATGATACATTAATTATTGTATACCATGTAATTTCTTTGATGTGAGATTTTCTCACCTAGTACTTTCATATGTGTACCTCAATAGCGACAACTTTAATGGTATAATTGTCATTTTACTATAATAATGAAAAACTAAAGTTTATAGTTTTTTTATACATTGCCATCAATTGCATAAATTTTTTTCTTTATCCTTCATAATTTCTCTGTTAATTGCCGCAGCTTATTGATATAGTTGATCTTTGGCACACGGGAGCCATGCCAATTTCTGCCACAAACAAAACTAGGAAGAAAGACTTGTAGAAAACTCAAATAAAAATTGATTGTTATTAATTTCACGGTTGGTGTAAATTTTTCTTTTTACAAAATCTTTCACATATTTATCAATTTGTGGCTATAGTTTATTTGAATTCTCTAAGCTAGAAAATAAAACAGGGGTCATTATCACGTCCACTAGCCGGTGTAAAAAAATATCTTACAAATTTCATTTTTGGATTGGTGATATGCAAATGAATTTGATTACATAACTATTTCGAAGTATACATATCATCAATTCGACGGTGAATGAGTAAAATGTTTAATCTAATAAAAACCCAAAAATAACAAATAATGAAGAAATAACTATGCCATGGGTCCCACCAAAAATTTATTGAATCGTGGCAGATTGCTATTCGGCAGCCATAGTCTACATTTAGAATCACGAGTGATGACGTCAAAATCAACCTTTATAGCGAAAACTAAAAGTTTCAAGCAAAAAAGCAAAAAAAAAAAAAACCTTATACTTTGCTCACTGTAACATATTTACATTGAAATATTTTTTGTGACATAAAAAACGTCAAACTATTCTTATTGTGAAACATTTACCCCAAACCTTTTCTTGTTACATAAAAAACCTGAAACTTGTACCTATATGACATATTTACCCTCCATCAACGTTTTGTTAGATGATTTTTCAACTAAAATAATATAGTTTTTATTTCACTTACACTACATGAGCATGGCGACACTATTAGGCAATTTTTAATGGTTTTCGTTGACAGAGTTTTGACGGAGAGTAAATGTTTCACATAAGTATAAGTTTGAGATTTTTGGTATTATGGAGAAAAATTCTATGGTAAATGTGTCACAATAAGCATAGTTTATGATTTTATTTCAACTTGACATGAATCTAGAAGTTGGTTGGAAGTTAATCAAATATCTTTAGGAAGCTCTTTGTGATACCCAATCATGGCAAATTTCATTACTTAAAATTTATCTTTTTTGGCTCTTTTCTAAAAAAAAGAAGATAAAAAGACTTTTCAAAGAAGAACCTGATCCAAACTGAGATATCTTTCTCGATGAAGAGAAAACTTAACTTTGAACCGATTTGACAACCATAACAAGTGCTGAAGAATAATTCAATCAACACTTAATAAAATTAAGCATATTTGATAATTAAAACTAGTTCTGATATAAAAGATTCAACCAAGCCTAAAAAAATACTTAACTCACTAAGTAAGGATGAAATTATTCTAATCTGTATAATAGACAAGGGATTCCCATAGGAGATAAAATCTTGTCTATTACACTGTTAAAAGCCTAAAACCTACCAATAATATTCACAATTTCATATTTGGCAAAACTCATTAAACTTTTACAGCATACAAATGTTTTTTTTTTTGGTAAAGATTACAGCATACAAATGTTGACATATAAATTTATCTATAATTTTTTTTATAATTTTCTGTGATATGATTCTTTAAGAAAGAGGTGCACTTTTTTATTGTTCCTATCAAGAAAAAAAAATGTTGGATCAAATCCTTACCAAAAAAAAAATGTTGCCTTACCAAAAAAAAATGTTGGATCAAATCTCTCTCTCTCTATGAGAAAATGGGTGTCAAGAGTTGACTTTATGGTGAAGAGAAAAAGCCAGCATTTGGATCTCATTTTGCCCCAACTATAGGGCAAAACATTAGGTGCTAGAGTAGTGCGACATCATTATGCTTCAGCACCATAGAGAATATGATACGTGTCAAGTGGGTCCCATGTTGAGTCGAAAACCTGAACCAGCAGCCTTCTTGGGAGTAATCCAACGGCATGGAATTTGGCTGGGATACTTCTGCTAGAGCTTGTTGGATAGCTTCTCTAGTTAGTCCATAATCTTGGGATTAATCCCACGGGACTTCTTCTTGGTAAGCACAGACCAAATGGATTTTGGGATAGTGTAATTCTTTTCACATAGAACTCTCTGGATTTCTCTGTACTCACTAGGAAGATTTGTCTACATCCAAATGTCTATATACCTTGACTTGAGATTATGCACATTTTAGTTCTAACACTTGGTATGATCGGGATAAGCATAGATGCTTCCATCAGAAACATTCATGGTCTGTGGAAAATAATAATACTATGAACTTCAAGTTCTGGGTCATGATTTGTTTCTTTAATGAATTTCTTTTCTCGATATATATATGAAATGGTGAAACCATTTAAGAAATTCACCTAAGTGTTTGAATTGTTTACTCTAAGGATGACTAAGGACCATTTCAATGGTACGTATTGTGACATTTTGAAATCCGACCCACTTGAAATTTATGAAATAGATGATTTTATGGACGTGCTTATAGTTAGATCTCGCCCGGAATTGATCACTCCTGCGATACTAATCAATAGGGAATGGTTAATTAAGGATTTAAATTCGCACGACCAAAGAAACTCGATCGTGAACCAACTTTCGACCATAAAAATTGTTGAGGTGACATTTTGAGCAAATGTAGGCCGATCCAAGGATAATTAGGGATCAATTCGCCTCTGTCATACGAGTGGATCACGGGTGATTCCGCTTGACCACGAGATGAGTTGACGAATGATCCTGAACCTATACCAAACGATCGCGCCTGTCGGAACTAGCGATCAATCCTCGCAATTACGTGACCACCGAGGTCGTCACGACCCGAGTGAACTTAAACGTGGCTTGATTCAGTATCGGTCACAGGTCGACTATGCGAATTTCCCGAAAGCCACCCGTTAGTTTGAGATACGCTCAAGTTATGTTGTTTAAATTTAGTCATTAATTAAAGACCAAATTTGGGCATTGGAAATTATGAAAGTCACGACAGGATAATTGTAACATCCTGAATTTTGACCCGTTATCGGGACCAATAAAGTGTATATTGATTCTCGTGTAATTTTAGTAAGTCTCGCCCGGAATTGATCAATCACGGGATACTAACCAAATGGGAAAGGCTAAATAGGATCAGGTACGTGGACCGAGAACCCAATCGTGATAGAGCGCCGATTTCAACGAACGTTGAGGAAATATTTTGAACCATTATAGGCCGATTTTAGGGAAATGACAGGTTGATATTGTCAGCAACGCACGATCGGATCGCGAGTGATTTCGCATGACCGAAAGTGCGCCTGACAAAGGAAACTCGATTCTAATCCAAACGATCGTGACCTCAGGTGCTAGTGATATTCCTCTCGTTCTCTCGATATTGAGACTCTCACGATTCGGACAGTCTTAGGTCGATACGCGTGACGCCTAAACAGCCGCCTGTTAATGAGAGACCCTAAAACGACAAATCGAGTAAATTAGATCGCGATATTGGACCCGGACTTGATATCGAAATTTCAAGGATAATTACGACTATTTTGCAAGATGGACGTCATTTGGGAGTAGCCAATTATAGTTGGATTGAATACTGTTGAAAACTGAAGTTTTGACAGAATTAGAGAAAAAGGACAATTTTGCCCCTGGGGACACCGAGGCCGAATTCGGAGGCCGTTTGAAGTTATTTTTCGCGGTCAAAGCCATTTTGGGGTAGCCACACTCATTTGGAGTGATTTTGGACAAAAAGTGGAATTTCGACAAAAATTGGAAAATAATATTATTTTATTCCCGGAAACTTCGCAGACGATTTTCGAGGGCTTAGAAAGTGAATTTCGCGATTCTGACTCTGGATTAGGTCTCACATGAATATTTAGGATCGGTATGAGCGAAAATTGGAATTACGGTTCGGGATGGAAAAATGACGGAAATGCCCCTAGGCCATTTTTGAATTATTCCGAATTTTGGGGGCTATTTTGGGATTTAATCAAGGTTGGTTAAGGTTAACTAGGGTGGGTTAACCATGGTTAGGGGCAATTGACCATTTTACCCTTGCATTATTGGTTTGGAAGAGTTTTTAGCCCTTGGATGAAGGGTATTTTGGGCATATTGACTTAGATCTTGACAAGTGGACCCCACTCCCCATCTTGTTGACTACCCTTTGACCCCCTTTCTCTCTCCTCAGCTCTCACTCCCCGCGTCTCTCTCTCTCTTCTCCCGATTCTCTCTCTTTCTCTCGGCTGCTTCGCTTCTCACTTCACCGAACAGCACCGTCGGCCACTG
The DNA here is from genome assembly GCA_031216235.1 of Syzygium jambos. Lineage (NCBI taxonomy): Eukaryota > Viridiplantae > Streptophyta > Magnoliopsida > Myrtales > Myrtaceae > Syzygium > Syzygium jambos. The sequence goes on from CM062222.1 coordinate 21,912,183, forward strand.
TTCACGCCGGAACAGTTGGCCTCGTCGGAGCTGCTGGCAGCCAACCACCGTTAGCCGTCCCCTAGCGCCACCCCTAGCCTCGTCGATCCACTTTTCCCTTGTTCCGCCGCCCGTCGTCGCTGTTTTAGCCGGAAGGGGAAAGAACGCCGCCGGTCTTGCTCCGACGGTGTCGCGCCGCCGTCTGCCGTCGCGCGCCGTCCCAGCCGGCCAGCCTCACCTCACCGTCTTCCTCTTCTCGTCCTCAGCCCCGTCGCCACCGCCTCCCCTGTTTTTGGCCGAGTGGCCGTGAGCCACGCCGGGGTGCCGCCGTGAGCCGCCGGCTTGCCTTGGAGCGCCGCCGTCGATTGTACCGCTCGCCGGTAATCGGCCGCTCGCTCCCGTCGCCTCGCGTCGTCATTAGGCGAGTAAAACACCTAATCCTTGAATTAGTCTAATTTGTGCAATTAGGGGTTTAATTAAGGTGATTAGGCTAAATTAGAGCCTAATGATGTGTAATTGTGCATTGGTTGATTAGGGGACCTAATTGGGATTATTTGTGGTGGTTTAGTGGTGATTTAGAGCCAAATTAGTGGCTGTTTAAGGGTGGTCCTCTATAGAACCGAATTTGATTTAAATTGCCTAATGTGGTCATTAGGTGGATTAGTGATTAATGGCTTGAAATTATACTTGATAGAGGCCAATTGGGACTTGTTGAGGCATTGTGGAATAATGCCATGTCCATGAGTTTATTGAATGAGACTGATTAGGCAGGTTGAGTCTCAAATGGACTGGATCACAGTAATGTTGAGTTATGAATTAATTGCCGATAGTACGTTGATTGAGTGAAAAATTATAGTCCAACGTGCTTGATACATTGTGATATGGCGATTAATGTGAATCCCATTGGCATGAATTTCCACATTGATTTTATATGATTTGGGATTTAAATATGACCATTGGGTCATGGCCTTCGGGTCGATTTATACAATTGTGGGCCTTCGGGTCGGGCCTTCGGGTCGAATGATTGATGACCTCTGCGTCATGGCCTTCGGGTCGAATTATACAATTGTGGGCCTTCGGGTCGGGCCTTCGGGTCGATTTAATTGTGATGACCATTGGGTCATGGCCTTCGGGTCGATTTATACAATTGTGGGCCTTCGGGTCGGGCCTCCGGGTCGAATGATTTATGACTATTGGGTCATGGCCTTCGGGTCGAGTTAACTGTCGATGACCATTGGGTCATGGCCTCCGGGTCGATTTAACTGCTTACGAGTTATAATGATATTGACAGCCTAACCTGCAGGGCGGAAGTGGCAAAAGAATTAGGGCTGAGGGGCCGAGTGATTTTAATGTGATTTATTTACTGGTTCAATGATTCATGCATTTTATTTACCTCTGGAGGTGCACGTTAGCCTAGTTTAAGAATAGGAATTTTACTTGCTGAGTTTATCTCACGGTTGTGGTAAAACCGATTTTCAGACCCCCGTCCATAGAATGCCGAGGAAAGCTCCTCTTTTTGGATTTCCGCAGCGGATTCAGCGAGATGTTAGTGTGCATCCCTGTGGAGACGGGTCAGCATACGTTAGATATCTCTCTGTTGTGCATGTGAATGTGGGAGAGGCTTACCCCGAGACTCAGGAGTACATAGCTTGGTGTTATAGGGGAGCAGATGGAGTAACCGGACCTCCGCTCAGGACCGTTGATGTTCCGATAGATATAAATGGCGTTATGATTCCCCAGATGGTGAGTGGAGAAGTTTCTGATCCTCCAGCCTCCCTTAGCATGAGTAGCGTGGGTGATACCGTGGACGGACCGATAGCCATGGACGAGGGGCAAGGAGATGAGCAAGTTATAGCTGATGATGTGATCGAGGAGGAAGATGAAGAGTTAAATCTGGAAGTGGTAGGAGAGAATGCTGAGGCAGCTGGAGAAGTGGAAGAAGTTGGATCGGATGAGGAAGTGAGATCGGAGGAAGACTCTTCTGAGGAATCTGCAGCACCGTCTGATCCAGGCCGGAAGCCTTAGAGTAGATTCCCGTGTTAAGAGTCAAATCTAACCCTCTTTTTGGATTGTAACCCTCTCCCAGGTAGTAAGCTGATAACCCTAGGCCACCGATCCTTTTTGTTTAGTGGCCTCTTTGATGTATTCTTTTTGGTTGTAAATAAATAGTTTGTATAAGTTTTTAAAAGGGTGCATATATGTTAGTATTTCTTTAGCATACTGATGTCTATTACTATTCATGGTTATATTTTCATGTCCGGATGTGTATATATATATATATATATATACGTTATTTCCGCATGTGGCGTGTTCTTTCTCTGATTTGGGTTTTCGGGTCGGTGACGCAAAATCCTGGGAGCGTCACACGCTAAGTCGACCTACGCGCGGATGTTTAGCCTTCGTGGGGTACGGGGCGTGACATCCCCGTTCGAATTGGTATCAGAGCAAGGACAGCTCTGTTTGACCTAGTTGAGCCTTGGAGTGATAAGGAGAAATGACCATGGGTAGCTATAGGGTGATTTAGTGCGCTAAGTGTACCTCCAGAATGTTTGTGTTTGACTGTTGTGGTGATTATTTGAACCAGTAATATGCAGGTGCGGCAGGACCCAAGGTTAGTGTGCGAGTTCTTGGGTGAAAATTATGTGCTGTTGTGTTAGCCGCATGCTGAGTGCTTAATTGTTTCTGTGTTTATACCTGCCTAGGACTTAGACCGGTTAGTTGGTTTAGGTCTCTAATTTCTGGATGGAATTATAGCAGGTAGTCGAGCACTCAAGGTAAAAAGATGAGCAGTGAAAGAGGAAGAGTAGGAAGAGCCCCAAGGAGGGGCGCAGGAAGAGGAGCTCGAGGTGGAGGTCGTGCTAGAGCAAGAGCGATAGAAAACATAGTTGCGGGTGCTAGAGAGGGAGAGAATCCTCGAGTTGGTGTTGGGGCTGCAGCAGACCCCATAGCTGATGTTAGACATGCGGAAGATCCGCGCATGGAAGGAGTTCTTAGAGCGCTAGACCGAATTGGTAATGTGATGGATAGGCAAGCGCAGGAAAGAGAGAATGTGATCGCTCAGGCTGCCGAGGCTGCAGCAGTTGCTGCCGTCCACGAGAATCAAGCCCAAGCACAGCCAGTGCAAGCTCAACCAATGGTGGCACCGAGACCAATGCACCAGTTGGTGGAGCATTTCCTTAAGCTGAAACCGCCCAAGTTCACGGGCAGAGGTGACCCAGAAACCGCCCCGCGTTGGGTGGAGGAGCTAGAGAAAGCATTTGATCTGTTAGAGTGTACTGAGAGGGAGAAGATCTCCTTGGCATCGTATCAACTGCAGGATAATGCCCATGATTGGTGGAAAGCGGTTAAGGATAGAGTGTTTCCGGAGTTTATGGAACCGACCTGGGCGATATTCGTAGAGCATTTTTATGGACAGTTTTTCTCAGAAAGTGCTCAAGAGAAGAAAATGGCAGAGTTTATGAGGCTTCGTCAGGGATCGATGACAGTGGTACAGTATGAGGCAGAGTTTACCAGATTATCCAGATTTGCCCCGAGGATGGTTGAGAATCCCTTGGACAAGGCTCGAAGGTTCCGGGATGGGCTGAAACCGGAACTTCGCACTCAGATGCTTTTGTTGAATATCAGAGATTATCGAGAACTGTATGAGCGAGCCCAAACTATGGAGCGAGATCAGATAGAAAGGACAACAGCATCGGGTTCGAGGTTTATTCCTAACCGGGACAATCGTCGCTTTGGAAAGAGACCAATGCCCAGCAATAGACGGTTTGTTCCGCCCCCGAGAAGGATTATCGGAAAACCCAGTCAAGCGCCAAATAGAATCGGAGCTTGCTTTCGTTGCGGGAGTTTGGGACATCAGATAAAGAATTGCCCCCAGCAACGAGTTTCGGGACCCCCAGGACCACAGCAGCAACCCCGAGCGGGAAATCAGGTTGGGAATCTCCCACAGGCTACTCAGGGCAGACCACCTGCGCAAGGACGAGTGTATGCTATGGCGCGAAAGGATGCTGAGGACGCGTCGGGTGTGGTCACAGGTACTGTTTCTCTCTGCAATCATGCGGCCTATGCGTTATTTGATCCCGGGGCAACCCATTCGTTTATTTCAGAGCAGTTTGTTAGATTGGTTGGTTTAGAGCCTGTTTTACTTGAGATTATGTTATGTGTGACGACCCCACTGCATGATAGGGTGTTAGTATCATTGGGATGCTTGGACTGTAAAATTGTGATTAGAAATGTTGAGGAAAGGATTGATTTAGCTGTGTTAGCCATGTATGATTTTGATGTGATCATTGGTATGGATTGGCTGACTAAACAAAAAGCCGTTATGGATTGCAGCAGTAGGACGATCCAATTTAATCCGATTGGACGTCCTAAGTTTGAATTTCAGGGAAATCGAGGAGGAACCTCGATCCCTTGGATTTCCTCAGTAGAGGCAACGGAGATGCTTGAGGAAGGTTGCGAAGGATACTTGGTTAGCGTTAAGGATCCGACGTTGGTGGAACCTAAGTTGGAAGAAATCTCTGTAGTATGTAATTTCCCCGAGGTTTTTCCTCAAGAGTTGCCGGATTTGCCACCCGAACGAGAAGTGGAATTCATAATAGAGTTGGCCCCAGGAACTGAGCCAATTTCTAAGGCCCCGTATCGGATGTCTTTGTCGGAACTGAAGGAGTTGAAAGTCCAGATGCAGGAGTTACTAGACAAAGGATTTATTCGTCCTAGTGCGTCTCCATGGGGAGCGCCAGTCCTGTTTGTAAGGAAAAAGGACGGGACGTTGAGATTATGTATAGATTACCGGCAGTTGAATCAGGTGACTATAAAGAACAAGTATCCACTGCCAAGGATCGACGACTTGTTCGATCAGTTGCAAGGGGCGTCAGTGTATTCCAAGATTGATCTACGGACAGGGTATCATCAGTTAAGAATTCGGAAGGAGGATATACCCAAGACTGCATTTAGGACGAGATATGGGCATTATGAGTTTACAGTCATGCCCTTTGGTTTAACGAATGCCCCTGCAGCTTTCATGGATCTGATGAACAGAGTTTTTAAAGAATTTCTGGATCAGTTCGTCATCGTGTTCATTGACGATATTCTGGTATATTCGAAGAGTTCAGAAGAACACAAAGTGCATTTGACTGAAGTTCTACGGACATTAAGGGAACATGCGCTTTATGCGAAGTTTAGTAAATGTGAGTTCTGGCTTAGCAAGGTAGCATTCCTTGGACATATCGTGTCGGGAGAAGGAATATCTGTGGATCCGACTAAGATTGAAGCAGTGCTTAAGTGGCCCAGGCCAACGTCAGTGACAGAGATCACAAGTTTCTTAGGATTGGCTGGCTATTATCGACGTTTTGTGGAAGGATTCTCGTCGATAGCCACGCCCTTGACACGATTACTGAAAAAGGAAACTAAGTTTGAATGGGACGATAAGTGCGAACGAAGTTTTCAGGAACTTAAGCTCAAACTGACGACAGCTCCAGTCTTGACTATCCCCTCTGGACCGGGTGGATTTGAAGTATACAGTGATGCTTCGTTCAAAGGACTTGGTTGTGTGTTAATGCAACATGGAAAGGTAGTTGCATATGCGTCACGTCAGTTGAGGCCTCACGAGGTGAATTATCCGACGCATGACTTAGAGTTGGTTGCCATTGTGTTTGCACTCAAGATCTGGAGACATTATTTATGTGGGGAAAAGTTTCAGATCTATACGGATCATCAGAGCCTCAAATACTTGTTTTCGCAGAAAGAATTGAATATGAGGCAGCGTAGATGGATGGAACTTCTAAAAGATTATGACTGCGACATCATGTATCACCCTGGAAAAGCGAATCGAGTGGCGGATGCGCTAAGTCGCAAGTCTAGTATGGCGTACTTGATGATCAAGGAATGGATGTTATTGGAAAAGCTCCGAGACTCGGAATTTAAATTGGAATTAAGCCATGTGTCGAATCTGCTGGCTACTTTGAGGATTGAACCGGAGATTCAAACTAAGATTAAGGCTCTGCAGTCCACGGATCAGGAGATTCAGAAAATTGTGGAAATGGATGCCACGACAAGGAAGCCAAATTTCCAGGTATCGGAGGATGGAGTCCTGAAGTATAGAGGACGATGGTGTGTGCCTGATGATAATGAGCTTAAGGAAGAAATATTGAGAGAAGCTCATCGCAGCAATTACAGTATCCACCCTGGCAGTACGAAAATGTATCAGAATCTAAGGCAACATTATTGGTTGAACGGATTGAAAACGGATGTGGCCAGGCATGTGGCTAAGTGTTTGACGTGTCAACAGGTAAAGGTACAACACTGTAAACCTGGAGGACTGCTGCGACCATTGGAAATTCCCGAATGGAAATGGGAACACATTACCATGGATTTTGTGACCGGATTACCGAGAAGTCAGAGAGGACATGATTCAATTTGGGTGATAGTGGATAAACTGACTAAATCAGCGCATTTTCTGGCGGTGTGCAAGGATTTGGAATTGGAAAAGTATGCAGAACTGTATGTAAGACAGATTGTTAGATTGCATGGAGTCCCAGTGACGATTACTTCAGATCGTGATCCGAGGTTTACAGCGAATTTCTGGAAAAGTCTGCAGACGGCCTTGGGGACAAAGGTGCAGTTCAGTACGGCATATCATCCGCAGACTGATGGACAATCAGAAAGAACTATCCAGACTCTTGAGGATATGTTGAGGGCTTGTGTAGTGGATTTTCAGGGTAATGGGAAGAACAGCTGCATCTGGTAGAGTTTGCATATAATAACAGTTATCAGCAGAGTATCCAGATGGCCCCATTTGAAGCTTTGTATGGCCGAGCGTGTAGGACTCCCGTATGCTGGGATGAAGTGGGAGAACGGAGCATTACGGGCCCAGAGTTAGTACAGCAAACAGTGGAGGCTGTTGAGATCATTCGAGAGAGGTTAAAGACAGCACAGAGTCGACAGAAAAGTTATGCCGATCGGAGACGACGACATCTGGAATTTCAAGTTGGGGACCATGTATTTTTAAAGGTGTCGCCTATGAAGGGATTATCCCGATTTGGCAAGAAAGGAAAGTTGAGTCCGAGGTTTGTTGGGCCGTTTGAGATTTTGGAAAAGATTGGCGATATGGCGTACAGGTTGGCCTTGCCACCAAATTTGTCCCAGATACATAATGTCTTCCACGTGTCGATGTTGAGAAAGTATGAACCGGATCCGACACACGTTCTAAGATACGAAGAAATAGACGTGGACGACATGGTGTCGTACGTGGAGAGACCAGTCAGAATCGAAGATAGAAAGGATCGAGTGCTCCAGAATAAGACAATCCCGATGGTTAAGGTAGTTTGGGAGCACCACGGGACAGAGGGCGCTACTTGGGAAAGCGAGGAAGCTATGCGACGTCAACACCCCCAGTTGTTCGAAGAGCAGGTTTGAAGTGCAAATTTCGAGGACGAAATTTTTGTAAGGGGGGAAGAGTTGTAACATCCTGAATTTTGACCCGTTATCGGGACCAATAAAGTGTATATTGATTCTCGTGTAATTTTAGTAAGTCTCGCCCGGAATTGATCAATCACGGGATACTAACCAAATGGGAAAGGCTAAATAGGATCAGGTACGTGGACCGATAACCCAATCGTGATAGGGCGCCGATTTCAACGAACGTTGAGAAAATATTTTGAACCATTATAGGCCGATCTTAGGGAAATGACAGGTTGATATTGTCAGCAACGCACGATCGGATCGCGAGTGATTTCGCATGACCGAAAGTGCGCCTGACAAAGGAAACTCGATTCTAATCCAAACGATCGTGACCTCAGGTGCTAGTGATATTCCTCTCGTTCTCTCGATATTGAGACCCTCACGATTCGGACAGTCTTAGGTCGATACGCGTGACGCCTAAACAGCCGCCTGTTAGTGAGAGACCCTAAAACGACAAATCGAGTAAATTAGATCGCGATATTGGACCCGGACTTGATATCGAAATTTCAAGGATAATTACGACTATTTTGCAAGACGGACGTCATTTGGGAGTAGCCAATTATAGTTAGATTGAATACGGTTGAAAACTGAAGTTTTGACAGAATTAGAGAAAAAGGACAATTTTGCCCCTGGGGACACCGAGGCCGAATTCGGAGGCCGTTTGAAGTTATTTTTCGCGGTCAAAGCCATTTTGGGGTAGCCACACTCATTTGGAGTGATTTTGGACAAAAAGTGGAATTTCGACAAAAATTGGAAAATAATATTATTTTATTCCCGGAAACTTCGCAGACGATTTTCGAGGGCTTAGAAAGTGAATTTCGCGATTCTGACTCTGGATTAGGTCTCACATGAATATTTAGGACCGGTATGAGCGAAAATTGGAATTTCGGTTCGGGATGGAAAAATGACGGAAATGCCCCTAGGCCATTTTTGAATTATTCCGAATTTTGGGGGCTATTTTGGGATTTAATCAAGGTTGGTTAAGGTTAACTAGGGTGGGTTAACCATGGTTAGGGGCAATTGACCATTTTACCCTTGCATTATTGGTTTGGAAGAGTTTTTAGCCCTTGGATGAAGGGTATTTTGGGCATATTGGCTTAGATCTTGACAAGTGGACCCCACTCCCCATCTTGTTGACTACCCTTTGACCCCCTTTCTCTCTCCTCAGCTCTCACTCCCCGCGTCTCTCTCTCTCTTCTCCCGATTCTCTCTCTTTCTCTCGGCTGCTTCGCTTCTCCTTCACCGAACAGCACCGTCGGCCACTGTTCACGCCGGAACAGTTGGCCTCGTCGGAGCTGCTGGCAGCCAACCACCGTTAGCCGTCCCCTAGCGCCACCCCTAGCCTCGTCGATCCACTTTTCCCTTGTTCCGCCGCCCGTCGTCGCTGTTTTAGCCGGAAGGGGAAAGAACGCCGCCGGTCTTGCTCCGACGGTGTCGCGCCGCCGTCTGCCGTCGCGCGCCGTCCCAGCCGGCCAGCCTCACCTCACCGTCTTCCTCTTCTCGTCCTCAGCCCCGTCGCCACCGCCTCCCCTGTTTTTGGCCGAGTGGCCGTGAGCCACGCCGGGGTGCCGCCGTGAGCCGCCTGCTTGCCTTGGAGCGCCGCCGTCGATTGTACCGCTCGCCGGTAATCGGCCGCTCGCTCCCGTCGCCTCGCGTCGTCATTAGGCGAGTAAAACACCTAATCCTTGAATTAGTCTAATTTGTGCAATTAGGGGTTTAATTAAGGTGATTAGGCTAAATTAGAGCCTAATGATGTGTAATTGTGCATTGGTTGATTAGGGGACCTAATTGGGATTATTTGTGGTGGTTTAGTGGTGATTTGGAGCCAAATTAGTGGCTGTTTAAGGGTGGTCCTCTATAGAACCGAATTTGATTTAAATTGCCTAATGTGGTCATTAGGTGGATTAGTGATTAATGGCTTGAAATTATACTTGATAGAGGCCAATTGGGACTTGTTGAGGCATTGTGGAATAATGCCATGTCCATGAGTTTATTGAATGAGACTGATTAGGCAGGTTGAGTCTCAAATGGACTGGATCACAGTAATGTTGAGTTATGAATTAATTGCCGATAGTACGTTGATTGAGTGAAAAATTATAGTCCAACGTGCTTGATACATTGTGATATGGCGATTAATGTGAATCCCATTGGCATGAATTTCCACATTGATTTTATATGATTTGGGATTTAAATATGACCATTGGGTCATGGCCTTCGGGTCGATTTATACAATTGTGGGCCTTCGGGTCGGGCCTTCGGGTCGAATGATTGATGACCTCTGCGTCATGGCCTTCGGGTCGAATTATACAATTGTGGGCCTTCGGGTCGGGCCTTCGGGTCGATTTAATTGTGATGACCATTGGGTCATGGCCTTCGGGTCGATTTATACAATTGTGGGCCTTCGGGTCGGGCCTCCGGGTCGAATGATTTATGACTATTGGGTCATGGCCTTCGGGTCGAGTTAACTGTCGATGACCATTGGGTCATGGCCTCCGGGTCGATTTAACTGCTTACGAGTTATAATGATATTGACAGCCTAACCTGCAGGGCGGAAGTGGCAAAAGAATTAGGGCTGAGGGGCCGAGTGATTTTAATGTGATTTATTTACTGGTTCAATGATTCATGCATTTTATTTACCTCTGGAGGTGCACGTTAGCCTAGTTTAAGAATAGGAATTTTACTTGCTGAGTTTATCTCACGGTTGTGGTAAAACCGATTTTCAGACCCCCGTCCATAGAATGCCGAGGAAAGCTCCTCTTTTTGGATTTCCGCAGCGGATTCAGCGAGATGTTAGTGTGCATCCCTGTGGAGACGGGTCAGCATACGTTAGATATCTCTCTGTTGTGCATGTGAATGTGGGAGAGGCTTACCCCGAGACTCAGGAGTACATAGCTTGGTGTTATAGGGGAGCAGATGGAGTAACCGGACCTCCGCTCAGGACCGTTGATGTTCCGATAGATATAAATGGCGTTATGATTCCCCAGATGGTGAGTGGAGAAGTTTCTGATCCTCCAGCCTCCCTTAGCGTGAGTAGCGTGGGTGATACCGTGGACGGACCGATAGCCATGGACGAGGGGCAAGGAGATGAGCAAGTTATAGCTGATGATGTGATCGAGGAGGAAGATGAAGGGTTAAATCTGGAAGTGGTAGGAGAGAATGCTGAGGCAGCTGGAGAAGTGGAAGAAGTTGGATCGGATGAGGAAGTGAGATCGGAGGAAGACTCTTCTGAGGAATCTGCAGCACCGTCTGATCCAGGCCGGAAGCCTTAGAGTAGATTCCCGTGTTAAGAGTCAAATCTAACCCTCTTTTTGGATTGTAACCCTCTCCCAGGTAGTAAGCTGATAACCTTAGGCCACCGATCCTTTTTGTTTAGTGGCCTCTTTGATGTATTCTTTTTGGTTGTAAATAAATAGTTTGTATAAGTTTTTAAAAGGGTGCATATATGTTAGTATTTCTTTAGCATACTGATGTCTATTACTATTCATGGTTATATTTTCATGTCCGGGTGTATATATATATATATACGTTGTTTCCGCATGTGGCGTGTTCTTTCTCTGATTTGGGTTTTCGGGTCGGTGACGCAAAATCCTGGGAGCGTCACACGCTAAGTCGACCTACGCGCGGATGTTCAGCCTTCGTGGGGTACGGGGCGTGACAATAATTGGATGGCGTTGTTATTGGCTTAGTCAGTCTCAGATTTGTCCGAATTCTTCAAAAAATTCGAATTCTGGCAAGAAATGAAACATGACCGTTTTACCCCTGGGACTTTGTTAAGGCCAAGTATATTGTGAGAAGGGCATTTTGGTCATTTCACACTAACTTTAGAGATAAAAAATTTTGGACAATTTTACTCTTGGAAATTTTGTGAAATTTCAATTTTGCCCTTGGATATTTTTGGTGAGGATTAATCTTGGCCGTCGATCTTAGGATAATGATTAATCGTGGTCGTCGATTTGGAAATAGAGAGGAGGGTAGGGTGGTCATTTCCTAGGGGGTTAGACACCAATTATTGGTGTAAATTAGACTATTTCTCTCATTTTCTCTCTCTCCCCCTCATTCTCTCTCTTTCTCTCGGCAAACTATCTCTCTCTCTCTCTCTCTCTCCCTTGGCCGAACCTCCCTTCCTCCTTGTGCCGCGTGACTGGATCAGCCGCACACCGGAGCCACCCCCGCCGTCGTGGCCGTTTTCCTCACACCACCTTCATCATCTCGCCTCACCCTCTTTCCCTCTCTTTCTTGGCCTCTTAGATTAGCTCAGCTCCACCAGATCAGCCACCGTTCACCCAAGGCCGCCGTGCACTCGCCGGTCTCCTTGGCCGCTTGGTGTCGCTGCCGCCGTGTCCGCCCCTTGTTGCCCCTTTTCCTTGCTGGTTCTTGGTCTAATTTGAAGGTAAGTGATCCCCTAAACCTTAATTAGGCTTATGGGCACTACTAGACTTGTTTAGGGGTTGATTAGAGGCAAATTCGGAGCTGTTTTGGGCTAGTTGGTGAGCTAAGTAAGTGGACTAATTTGGGGCTGATTAGTGGACGAAATTGTGAGGTTTTAGGGCCCTCATTAGGGGCTGAGCATAGCTGGAATGAATGCATAGGATGGTGGACTTGTTGATGAAATTCGTAGCTAAAAAAGTGGTATTATGTGTGCATACTTGGAAATGGTTTTGTGGGTGTTTGTGGTTGCTAAATGATGGGGTTTTAATGCCCAAATGTGAGTTTAATGTGTGGAGCCATGGGCTGAGTACATTGGCCTCTCTATGACCGAATTTGTTCGGTTATTGTGGCTGAATCGGTGCTTGCCTTAAATGACTTGAATTGGTTGGTAATTGTGTTCATGTGAGTGGCATTGAGTAGGTGTGATGTGGCATGTGCGAGTATTAATCCTTGAGGCGCATTTGCGCGGGGAAAAGAGAGTGAATTGAATGATAGTACAAGTGTGAATTAAAGGATTGTATAATCCCTGAGGCGTGTAGTGTAACGCGAGGAATTGAGCCGTCCTGAGGTATGTACTTTAACACCGGACGATGCCCGGTATTGCTGGAAGACCGCCAACCTGAGGCGTATACGTTAACGCGGATTGTGCCGTAGGTGGAGGATGTTGAACCTGAGGCGTGTACTGTAGTGCGGGCAAGAGACATAGTCTGAGGTGTGTATTATAACGTGGGCTAAGAAGTGTTGTGAATTTGATACAGTCGTATGTGAACCGTGGATTGAAAGTGGACTTGAGGTGTAATTACGCGGGTCGTTGACAAGTTTAATGAGAATAGTGTGGTGAGACGTGACTGAGTGTGTGAAATGCGGAATTGGAAATGCCATATGTTTGACTTTTGTCTCTGGACACGAAAATTTATTTGGAATGTGCATGTGGTTGGAAATTGTGTAATTGTGACTAACATGAAGATTGTGCGCATTAAAAGCCCAGGTAAGTGCAACTGTGTGCCTGTATGCGATTCTTGAGTGTGATTGTGTTGGACTTGTCTGGAGGTACGTGTTAGCCTAGGTGGGGTTTAGGGTGTTTACTTCCTGAGAGTGTCTCATGGTTGTTTAACCAAAACATTTCAGAACCCCAGCCTGAACCATGAATCTTCCACTGCCACCGCCCCAGCATTTTGGCATATCGAAGCATACCGATCACAACGTGATAGAGTATTCGATAGATGAGAATATAGCTTGGATCAAGCATACTATAGTAGTCTAGGTAGATATAGGGCAACTCCTTTGGCAGGCCCACACTTACCGCTTGGTGTTTCCGGGATGGGTTGGACGAGTTTGGTCCTGTTCGAGGCTTTGATGTTCCATTTGACGGAGTGGGAGATTAGGATCCATCAGCCATATCTCCTTCGAATGGGGAGATGACTAGCCTGGATACTATCATCGCACAGTTAGGACAGCAACATGTACCTACAGCACCCGAACCTTCGGTGGCCGAGCCTGATCCGGAGCCAGAAGAATCATAGGCAGGGTATGATCCAATGGATATGGATCTAGGTGCAGTGTCAGAGGTGGAACCCATGAAAGAAGAGCTCGAAGAGGCACCAGAAGAAGAATCCGAAGACGAACCAGAAGAAGATAAGGAAGTAGAGCTAAAAGAGGAACCAGAAGAAGATCCGGAATTAGAACCAGAAGAGCAACCTGAGGATGAGCCAGAGGAAGAGCCAGATGAGGAGTTCGAAGAGGAAGAGCGGATTGATGTTCCGCTAGAGTTGGGTGATGAGGACAACCCGATTGAGATCGAGGCTGATTCGGAGTCCTCAAAGGAGTAGATGGCTTAGGGCAATTCAGACTCGGGTTCCGAGGAATCTGACTAGGAGTGGACGCCATCCAAGGAGCGTAGGGGCCAGTTTAGGGGTAGAGTGAAGGTTTTGAAGTGTATCATTTTTGGAGTTAGGGTATACCCAGGCTATTGATCCTTTTTGATGTCGGTGGTGTAAATTTTAGAAGCTCGGTGTATATGTATATTATGTGGATTGTAAGTGGTGTATTGTATAAGTTTGGAATTGGCAATGGATGTATATGCTCCCCTTTTACCCCTAGTTAAATATTGTCGGGTGTTTGTGGCTTTCGCTAGTGCTTTATCTCTGATGTGTTGGTTTGAGGTCGGCAGCGTTTCTTAGGACGTCGCACTAATTCGACCAAAGAGGGATGCCACGAGTTTGATGGGGTTCGGGCAGCGACATGTATCATTCTTGCAGTAGAAATTCACCTAAGTGTCTGAATCTTCCTGCTGTATTTACCTGTATATGATGGGCGTATAGTTCTGGTAGCATATCTACCAAATGTATTTCTACGGACATACATGTATAATGGAGGAGCTTCTTTGGGCCTTGAAAGGAGATATGCAAGAACATTTTTTTTCTCCTTTGATGTGTTCAGTATCAATGGAGTATTTCGAGAACCATTTTGCCCAATATAGCAACTACGGATGTGGTGCTATTTGTTAGGATGCACGTGTGAGTGAGTTGTGTTAAAGAATTCCCACATTGGAGAATCGGAGTGTGTAGAGTAGTTAATATATTATAGTTAATCCATAATTTATTGGCTTAAGTTTTCGAGTGAAGGTCAGGCCAACATAATATGTTGACAGGCTCGGACTTAGGCTCCCTTTTAGCGATCTCCCCAGGTGAAGGTATTAGACTTCTACTGCGTGCTCCCGATAGTATTTTCTGCTTGAACATCATCATCTGGAGGAAGGAAAACGTATCCATTTCAACAAGGAAATGATGATCGATAAGATGATCTTAAATTTCTTTATTTAATTGTTAATAACCAAAATCTCCATAAACATATAAATGATAATGGATTTTTGCTTGGGAGAACCTTCTAGTTTTGTGCATATAGATTCTGCACTTACCATTTATTTATTTTCTCAAAAAGAACTACTGCCAATATTTGTCACTAGCATCAATTTGAAGGATTCAATTGCCACAAGAAGAATTTGTAATGGTGGCAGATTTTGAAGCTATTCCTGTGGGGTTTTTGATGGCTTCAATATGCTTTTTTCCCTATGGAGGTGAATCTTTCTTCAACATTTTTTGCAATGGTTGCATGGACTTCGAAATATTTGCGACAAAATCCTCAAGGTAATTCATTGTGCCGAGGAACTGCTGAACTTGTTTATGAGGATGATTTTCGTCAAGAAAGAGTAGTTCCTTTGCAACATGTTCACTTAGATAGTTTGCACCATTTTTCAAATGCATACCGAGAAATTTAATCTGATTTTTTGAAATGACCATTTTTTTCTCTGTGATAACATGATACCATACTACTTAACCAAATCAACAAACTGGCTGGGTATCTTGCAATGAGATTCCTCATCGAACTGTTGAGAAGAATCTCATCAATGAATATCTAGGAGTTAGCAACAATAGGTTGGAATATCTTGTACATAGCCTTTTGGAACAACAATGGTGTAGTCTTGAGACTAAATGGGAGAACTGTCCATTGAAAATTCTGGTTTGGGATGCAGAATTCCGTCTTGTATTAGTCTTCATGATGAGTACCAAGTTGCCAAAATCATGCCTTTAAGTCAAACTTGGAATATATCTTGGCATTGGAAAGGCCGAACACGAAGTCTTTTGGTTTGGCAAAGGGAACTTTTCATCTTGGAGAAACTAGTTTAAAGGTTGGTAGTAAATGACCAACTTTTTCTTGCCTCTAGTTTGCTCAGCTCGGTTATTGACATAAAATCTTCACATGCCCATTGAGAATCTGTTGATTTAATTATCCCTTGTTGGACTAACTCTTCACATTCGTTTTGGGCAAGTTGCACTGTTCAAGATTCATGCCAGAGTGGTTGACCTTTGTAGGGTTAATATCCTGATTCTTCTTGAAAGGCAAATGCATGAAGAAATCTTCATTTTTCCACAATGGATTGGAGCAATTTTAAAGAAACTTAGAGTGAGAATTAGCATAGGAACTCATGAGTGCTTGGATAATTGGGTCGAGAACATTTGGTTGGATGAGATAAATCTCTCAATGTCAATGGTGATCCAATAATTTGGTAGTAATGAAGCATTGGGGAAAGAATTGACCTTTAATGGGCTTGCTTTTTACTTCGGTGGCAAATGCCTTTCCGGTGGCTGAGGTGAAATACCTTGTGCATGGCTCCTAAATTTCTTGTGGAATAATTTTAAGATCAATGATGGATCCACTGGCTCTTGTATCCATGAAGCAATAGCTGAAATGGCTTATCGTATTTTGAAAGAAATATGTTAATAAGGAATATACCGTTGCAAATACTTTAAACATTTGGGAGTTTTGGATCTTGGGAAAAGAAAGTACAAACCATCATCCGGCTGGTTCACTTGACCGGTCAGTATTGCTGGTTTCCGGAAATGCTTGAATGACAAAGATGGTTTTGTCAAGAGGTTCATCTTCGAAAGAGGAGATTGATTCAACATCACCTTCTTCCAAGGAAACTCTTGTCTTCTTTTCAATGGTTTGCAGCATATGCATGCCTTTCTTTTTGGCTCGAGGATAGTTTGTGGCAAAGTGTCATTTTCATTCACAGACAAACTATCTATCATTTTTCTTTTTTCTTGGGAATATCCTTTTGCGAAGAAATCTCCATTATCCTTTCCTTCGTTTGGGAGAGTTGAGCTGAATTATCCTAACATATCGCTTCTTCTTGCTGGGGCGTGTACAAGAGGAGTCCTTATGCGAGCACTTAATTTGCAGGCCGGGCTTTTGGTAAGTTTTGTCAAAGTTTCTGTTATCATGCAAGTAATCCTTGATTGCTTTCCTTCAAAGGCATATTTCTTCTATGGAAATATGGATTGCTTGCTGAATTTCAATGTAGCATCTATAACTCGTTTGTTCTTCTTATGCAAGATCTTTCGACTGTTGTAGCTATCTGCTTTGGAATGGATGATGAGACGCCCGACTTGAGACTTTGGTTTGGTCCTATGGCATGAAATAGCTTCAACATTTCTTTAAAAGGCTTGTCGAGATTTTTCTTTTAGGGTTAATATCACAAAAACCCCAAATTGTTAGACCTGTGACAAATTTACTCCAAACTAATTTTTTGACAATTAAAAATCCAAAACTAGTGTATTTGTGACAAATTTATCTTCTGTTTATTTCTGTTAAATTTTTCCTTCAAATTACTTAGTTGGATGACATGTGGCTGCTAACAGGTGCACCAGTTTAAGGTTTTATCCCTATGTTTGTCACAAATTTACCAATTTATGGTTTTTCGTGGTATTAATCCAATTTAATGGAAGGTAAATTTGTCACAAGTGTACTAGTTTGAGTTTTTTGGTGGCAAAAAAATTAGTTTGGGATAAACTTATCATAAGTATATCAGTTTATGGTTTTTTGTAGTATTAACCCTTTCTTTTATAATAACAACATTTTCTCTTCACGAACTCAAATCTTCTAGATTGCGTATGAAAAACTGATGGAGAATTCGGATTACTTGATTGAAGTCTTATATGACCAAGAAGGCAGTCTGGTCCTGTTCCAAAAGAGATGTCCACCAATCACGAAGGCTCTTAGTGATTCTGCTAACTAACTCTGAAAGAATATCATAGTGGTCAAGTTCTGGTGCTAAGGCCTTGGTGGTCAGCCAAGCATAGAACACTTGCAATCTTTCTGACCATTTATGATATGGAAGTTTATCAAGTGCAAAGGCCACTCTTGATGGTATGAAATTATGGGTTTGACTCTGATTTCTTCCGGCCGTTGGTGGATCATAGTTTGTTCATCCTATATCTTAATCATCGGAATGGCCTTGCATCATAAAATTTGTAGGAAGTGGTTCTTTACGAGAGATGGAAGTAGTGGATTTTGAGGAGATGTCAAAATTGTCTCCTAATGACAGTTCAGATGACTCAGCTTTTCAGCTTTGCTCGGAATTTGCTGGTTCCAAAACAGCAATGACTGGTAAAGTCCGGCACTGTTAATCTCTCAAGTATGATTCAATGAGAATTGAAATCATTTGTGAGCTCCGTGTTGCTGGTTTTTTCCCTTCAGCAATCTCTTCTCTTCTTCATATCTCGGATCTTGTTTCGCAAGGTTACAATATCCGGGCACCGAGGCTTTGGCTTTCTTCTTCCAATGCAGATAAGATAGACAATGTTTTCGGGGGGGAGCTGCCGGCACTTGGTTGTTTCCATGAAGAGAAGGACGCTGCTTCAAAAGAGGAGGGTAGAACAGATTGTTTAACCTGAAGTAACGTAATTAATCTCTTTAGCATTTCGATTTCAGGAGATGGATCATCAAGATAGTGTCTGGGTTTGGCCCCGGCTTCTTTCTTGAGTCTATCTTGTAGGGTTTAGAGCAACTCATTGGTAGCCACTGCTGTTTAATCGACTTTAGCATGCTACTTTGAGTCTTGAGCCCATTGTTTTGGGCAAGGGCAATCTCTATTTGCCAGTTGAGAATAGCTTCTGCTGGGGTAATTCTTTTAGTCCTTCCATGCCGATCTACGCCAGTAGGAACACCTTTGGCAAGTGCTGTTGTCCTGTTGATCCGCTAAGTTCTGTCCGGTCCTTTTGGGCTAGGTTCCTCAAAAGCAACACTCAAGTATAACCCATTTATGGAGAAATACTGCTCAGGTCCAAGTCTAACGGGGAGTGTAAAATATGGTCCGAAAAAAAAAAAAAAAAAAGTCATCAGTCAACAAGTCAAAAGAAGAACAGTGGTGTTCGGCTCTTTTTAAGAAGCCCAAAGAGCACGAACAGACCAGAAAAACAGAGAGGAAAAGAAGAGAAAGGAGAGGAAGAGAAGAAGAAAAAGAAGAAAGGGAGGATTTTGCGCCGCGCGGACCTCGCCTAGCCGATTCGACTTCGTATCGCAACGCTCGGTAAGTACTCGCGCCCCTCGTTCGTTTGATCGGAGAAGTTTTCCGATTTAGGGTTTAAATTCGGAATTTTGGGAAATGTGAGCGGCGAAGTCTGATTTTTGAGTCGTTGAGCTGTGTATTTTTATAGAATTGGTAGTTTACGGTGTTGCGGAGCCATGGGATTTTACGGAACCTGATTTGGACTTACGGTTTGCCGGATATGAATTTTTGAAGTTGAGTGCGCGCAGTGAACAGTGCGCGAACAGTGGCTTTTAGGCCGATTTTTGTCGGTTTTCGACTCGATTTTGGGGCTGCCAAGTTGGGGTTCCTGTAGTGCTCTGAATAAGCTTTCTTTGGACTATAAGTTCGCTTAGAACGGAGTTTGGTGGAAAAAGTTATGGCGCAATCAAGTTTCGCGCTCAAGTTCCGCGTCGTGGACGAATTTGGATAATTGCTTTGGACGAGTGTTTTGGGAGCGTCTTTTAGTCGTTATATTAGCGTTTAAGCCTAGTTGAGCCGAGTCATAGTTGAAGTATCATTTTACTCGGTTTTGATATCGTTTTTCGACTTATTGTTAGGTGTTTGAGTACGTCGGATCGAGAAACCGCTATAGGTTAGTTTTCAGCTTTTCAAGGTGAGTGGTACTATTTCTTCTTTGAATTTGTAAACTCATGTTTAGAAAATGATATGTATTAGATATGTTACTATATAAGAAATGGCATTTTGATTGCATAAAACTGGATCAAGCATTTACTGCCATTTTGTGTATTTGAAATAGAAGATTCCTTTTGGTTTCGATTTGAATTTACTGAATGCAAACAGGTTTGCGAAACCTTTTGAGAAATACTCATGAGGAGTTCTTGCATTTGAATGTGGCTTATGAAGGGTTTTATATTGGTTTATGAAATGGTTTATGAAATGATTTCTGGAATGAGTATTGTAGATTGATGGGTGATATTGTTGTGGATTTTGATGCTCAGTGTCTCTGTGAACCCAAATGAGGGGTTATGGGTATGCGCATACTAGTCTAAGATATCCTTGTGGGCCGAGTCACCGGCTTATAGTAGGTGGAGACCTTGCCAAGGGGGGAATCTTGGTCGTCTTTCACGGGACGTTATCCGTGATCATACTTAGATTTCTGAGCATGAGATTGGCCAATGGAATGGACCATTGGCGTGTGCTTTTCGATGAGATTGGCCAATGGATTTGACCATTGGTTTCTTCTTTGAGATTATTAATTGGAATGAGCTTTTCCTATTGTGAAAATGTGACGTTTAAAGTAGCATATAATTTATTTTGAACATGGATTTTGTGATATGTTGGAATTGGGTTAATTGAGCTTTCGTTTGGTCTTTAACCGTGTGCATAGTGGATGCTCGATCTACTTAGGAGAAATATATTACTCACTGAGCCGTGGTAGCTCATTCCTCTCATCTAACTTGTTTTTCAGGTTCTTCTCCGAGACGCTAGTAGGCACGAGAATTCCAATGTCGGGGAGGACATTTTGATAGTGGGACTTTTTGGCACGAGTTATGCATGGATGTGGAGCTTAATGTACTTAGCTTTTTGGTGGATTGTAGTTAACTCTGATATTGTAACCAAATAAACTGTATATCATGTACATATATATGTGGATACATATATTGATGATATTATGTGAGTTTTGGTTATGTTTAGGCTGCGTCCTTTTGTGGAAGGATGGTCGTATCATGCCCTTATTCTTGTTGAGTTTGGGGTGTGACAGGGAGAACCTTAGCCATAATCTTTATCGAGGCCTGGGAGCTACCTCTAACCCCTTAGGGGTTTTACGTCTGGGAATGCCGGGGTCTGCAAGAGGCTCAGACGGAACCTTTTACTATCCTGCTTAGGACCAAGTATAACTACTTATGCAGAACTACTCCTAGGTCACCACGTTTCTAAACTAATTATAATTGTCTAACTGTACTTGTGAATCTTTAGCGCTTAGCATTTTTTGTTTGCATTTGTACGAAGAAATATGAAATGTGTCCATTTATTATGATCGTAGATTAGTTTATGGGCCAAATTGGTTAAAAAAATAAAGCACAAGGTCCAAAATTGAACAAAGAGAATAGCACAGGGACCATTTTTTGTAATTTCTCCTTAACTATAGATTTGTTTATTGGAAAAATAACACAAATAGTTTCTAAACTTTGGCCCAATGTGCAATGTGATCCCTGAACGTTTAATTTGTTCAATGCGTTCTCTGAACTTTAACCCAATGCGCAATGTCCATAAACTTTTGGCACATGTTCAATTTAGTCACTGAATTATATGAAAAATTTTAATATAGTCCTTCCATTAATTCAAGTTCAGAGTGCGACATCCCGAAAATTTATCCATTTGGGATTTATAAATTATTGAGTTTTATAAATGTATTCGCAGTTGATTTTCGCCCGGAACTGATCATTCCTGGGATACTAACCATTGAAGAAAGGCTAATTAGGGAATTAAATTCGTACGACTATTAGAAAATTCGATCGTGAATTTAATTTCGACCATGAAATCGCCGAGGTGATATTTTGAGCCACTGTTGGGGATCTAAGGGTAGTCAGGGATCAATTCGCCACTGTCATAGTAGTGAATTGTGGGTGATTCCACCGGACCACGAAATGACTTGATAAATTATCCTGAACCTATACCAAACGATCGTGCCCCACGAATCTAGTGATTGATCCTCGCGATTTAATGACAACCGAAATTGTCACGAGCCGAACGGACTTACACGTGACTCGATATATTATCAGTCATGAGTTGAATATGCGAATTGCTCCAACAAGCCGCCCGTTAGTTTGAGAAACGCTCGAGTTGCGTTTAATAAAATTTGATTATTTAATTTAGCCCAAATCGGACACCAGAAAATTTGGAAGTCAAAACGGGACGTTAGGACGACGTTGCGGTTGTAACGTGCAATTTTTGTTGTGCCCAAATCCTTCAGAAAAACTTGATTTTGATGAGAAACGGAAATCGGACCATTTTACCCTTGAGAATTAACAAAGGGCATGTTTTATAGGCAAAGGGCATTTTGGTCATTTTACCCTAACTTTTTGATTGGACAATTTTGCCCTTGGACTTTTTGAGAAATTACAAGTATACCCTTGGATATTTTTAGTAAGATTCGATCTGGGCCGTCGATTTCAAGATAAGATCGAATCTGGACCGTCGGATCAAAAAGTAGAGAAAGGGGTATTTCGGTAATTAGCCATTTTGGTCAAATTGGACTAATTTAGTCCAATTTCTTCTCTCTCTCCTCTCCCCTCTCCTATTCAGCCCCCCTTGCCATCTCCCTCCCCCCACCGTACTCTCTCTCTCTCTCTCTCTCTCTCTCTCTCTCTCTCTTTGCCGATCGCCGCCCAAGCCGCCGCCGCCCGGACCGCCGATCGCCGGTCACGCTCGCAAGCCGCCGTCCGCTCGCCGTACCGTGCCACCGCCACCCCCATCCCGCCGTTCTCTCTCCCCTCTCCCTTTCGGTTCTCCCTTGGCCGTGAGCCCCACCGGCCACTGCCCAATCCGCCGCTTGCCAATCGCCACCACCAAGCCGCGCCGCCGTTCGCCGCCATCCCCGATTGAGTGCCGCCGCTTTCCATTTTAGCCGAGAAAGTCTAGAACTTGATAAGTCGCAATCTAAACCCAACTTAGGACTTCGAGTATCGACGAGCGATTTTGGGTGAAACCGGGAATAGATTAGGTGCGGAATTGCATGATTTTAAGAGTGAAATTAGGTGGCGGGCCTTAGGATTGAACTCGGAAAATTTTTATTTGAAATTTGAGGACAACAGTGAGCTGTGGATTACTGTTCATGGGGCTGTGATGGGCCGATCGGGACACAAGTTGGATTTTTAGAATCGAGAATTAATGATGAGAAAGTCCCATGAAGGACCGAAATCGATTTGAGGCCGTTTGGTTAGAGAAAAATAGCGATTTCTGTGTTTTATGTTCGTTTGAAATATAATTGAGTTGGGATGGTGAAATTGAATGTGTGATT
The DNA here is from genome assembly GCA_031216235.1 of Syzygium jambos. Taxonomy (NCBI): domain Eukaryota; kingdom Viridiplantae; phylum Streptophyta; class Magnoliopsida; order Myrtales; family Myrtaceae; genus Syzygium; species Syzygium jambos. Next base: position 21,934,901 of record CM062222.1, read on the forward strand.
GTGCAATTGGTTGATTTAATTATACCTGTTGGGTGCACGCGTGGGCCAGATTATTTTAATTATTATTATTGGCCATGTCAAATGCTGAGTGTGCATGGATTTCGTGTAATTAATGCGTGCACGGGCCACGTATGAAGGGCCAATTGTGTGTGGAAAATGCTTGTTGAGCATGTGCATAAGTAAGAAAGTGAATATGAGATGGCATGGGTGATCGTGGAATTCGTGCTGTCCTGAGGCGTGTACTTCAATGCTGGACGATGCCTGGTTTTACCAGAAGACTGCCAGCCTGAGGCGTGTACTTCAACGCGGGTTACGCAGTAGGTGGTAGATGTTGAGCCTGAGGCGTGTACGTTTACGCGGGCAAGAAACATGGCCTGAGGCGTGAATGTGTACGCAGGCCTGAAGTGTTGTGATAAGTTGGTCGCAGTGAACCTGAGGCGTGTACTGTAACGCGGGTCACTGGCGAGAATGTGAAAAAGGATGAGGTTGGATTGGAACGAGTACGCAAGAATGAAAATTTATCATGCATGTGATTGCTTATAAAGTGAGTGTGACTAACGTGCAGGGCGCAAGCAGGATAAGCGTAGGTCAAATAATTGATGTGCCTGCTATGTGATTATGTGGCGCATGTATGTGATTATGTTTTATGAAATTGTCTAGAGGTACATGATAGCCTAGGTGGGGTTTAGGGGTGAACTTACTGAAAAGTGACTCATGGTTGTTTCAACCAATAATTTTAGAACCCCGACCGGATCCATGAATATTCCGCCACCGCCACCGCCACCGGAACGTATTGGAGTACCTGTACATACCGAGCTTGAGGTTGCAGAGTTTCCGATGGGCGATAACTTTACCTGAATTAAGCATACTTCCACCGTCTTCGTAGATGTAGGTTTACCTCTTTTTGAAGAGCATAAGTATTATGCCTAGTTCTTTTGGGATGATGCCGGGGATGAGTTCGGGCCTGTTAGGGGTTTTGACGTTCCATTTGACTTAGTTGGGGACTGGGATCCGTCGGCTATACCTCTGATAGACGGGGAGTTGACTAGCGCGAAGGTTAGCCTGGCGCAGTCAGGACTGCACCGGGTGCCGGTAGGCCAAGGATCGTCAGAAGCTGAGCACGAACCTGAGCCCTAAGGATCGCAAGCAACAGGTGACCCGATGGACATTGATTTGGAACCGATTCCCTAGGAAGGACCAACAGGGGTGGAGCCCGAGGTAGAACCTGAGATTGAGCCCGACGAGTCAGAGGAGCCGGAGGAGGAACCGGATTATATACTTCCTTATGAGCAGCATATGGATCCTAATTTTATGCCTAAGTTCAATTTATTTGATGGACTGTTTGAGGAGAACCAGGAGGAAGCTCCAGCCGAGTCGGGTGACATCAATCATCCGATTGAAATCAAGGTAGAGTCGAAGGCCTCAGAGGAGCAGACCATTCTAGGGAGCTCAGATTCGGACGACGAGGAGTCAGGTTTAGAGTGGACGCCCAGCAAAGGGGCGTAGGGGCTAATAGAGGGGTTCAGAATAGGTTTTTCAGAGTACCATTTTTGGGAAAGGATACCCTGGTCATCGGTCCTTTTTGATATAGATGGAAGTAGTTCGGTGTGTACTTGTTGTTAGTGACTTGTATTCCAGGATACTCGCGTATGTGGTGGCTTTGTAATTGTAGATATTATGGTGTATGTTTGGAAATGAGAAATGAATATGTTTATTCTCCCTGAATGTTTTCCCAGTTTTAAATTGTCCGGGATTAATTGTGGTTTCCGCTTGGCGACTTAAAATCTCTGATGGTTATTTTAGGTCGGCGATAACTTGGGACATCGCACTGATCGACCAGAAGAGGGATGTTGCGTGCCCGATGGGGATTGGGGCGTGACACAGAGACTATATTGAATATTTTCATATAATTCAGAGATTATATTGAATATGTATCAAAAATTCAGAGACCACATTAAACATTAAGCCAAAGTGCAAGGACTATATTGAATAAATTAAAAATTTAGGGATCAAATTACTAAATTAGTCAAAATTCAGGTACCATTTGTGTCATTATCTCTTGTTTATTCACACATACTCTTAAATTAAGTGGCCATTTTATTGAATGGTGAGGTAACGTTGATCCATTATTGATCAAGCTGGATACTCAGCATGTTGAGGAAATTCCTGTATAGCAATCAAGTCTTGGAGAAGGATAAATTGAAAACTATATATATTATAAAATTCTTTTGACCACTTTTTTAATGATATTAGAACATCGAAGGTTTTTCATTCAAATGAAGACTTTATCACGATAGACTTTTATCTTTTACTTTTTACTTAATCTAAATCTTGCCACGAACACACTTTAACTTTTTCTCATCTCGAAACTCTTGAAATTTTTACAACATACAAATGTTGACATATAAAGTTATTTATATTTTGCTGAAATATGATTCTGTAAGAAAGATATGCACTTTTTTATTATTCCTACCAAGATCAAAATGTCGGATCAAATATCTCTCTCTCTTAAAAAATGGGTGTTGAGAAAAAGCCAGCATTTGCATCGCATTTTCCCCAATTACAAGGGGGACAACATTAGGTGCTCGACAAGTGCAATATCATTATGCTTGAGTACCATTGAGAATGCGACATGTGTTAAGTGGGCCTCGCCTCGAGTTGAAAACCTCGAATCAACTTTTTAGTGTATCTCTACACGCAAAAGATTTTAATCTTTTCCAAAACCTTTCCTCGCAACATCATCTCTGCACGAAAGAGATTTGGAAATGATTTTAGAATATTTTTTTGATGGAAAGTTGAAATTATGCTCCTTTTTTTTGGCAGATGTGATACGTGAAAGATGCTTTTAGGGTTAAATGTCAAGGGGACATTGTCAATTGCTTCGGCTAGCAGCTAGTTTCGACAGCCAAGGAATTGAAGCAAAGTCAACACAACTCAGCTATCACTCCCGGCCAATATACACTCTTCACCCATTTCACGCAACGGTATAATACTAAAACCTCTTTCGTGCAGCTTAGGAGCTATAAAAAAAAAGCTTACATGTCAGCCCTAGTACTCTCTAGGTTCAATATTTCTAGTCCCGCTTGACACTCGTCGCATTCTCGATGATTCTCAAACACCGGTGTCACAGCACTCCTGAAGAACCTAATATTTTCTCGAACTAGAGCTGGAAAAACCTCTAAACAGGGACTTGACAAAGTCCAAATTCAAATTGCAAATCGTTTGTCGGGACAATTCCATGGGTCAATTCTTTATTTGAATTTTGATCCAGTTAGATTCATATAAAATGTTGAAGAATTACAAAAATAGCCCTGTACTATTGTCCATATTCAATATATTTTGTTCCTTGTGTTTCATAATGTGAATGATCCCCAATCACGGTTCCGGGACGATCCTTCCATTTCTGTTCTAATGTCGACGGAAACTACTGACTGATCATTGAAGTTGAACACATGGCGTCGACGTGGAACAAAAAATAAAATAAAAAATTGAGGAGAAATGACAAGAATAATCCCTGTGCTATTGCCCATGTTCGATTTTGGTCCTCATTTTGTGACGAGTTTGTTTCAATAATTAATTTTTTATCCTCAACGTAATTTTTTCTTCCATCAAATGCAGATAGAATTTGCTGACTAAGTGTTGGAGATCAGTATGTGGTGACTATAAAGAATAAATACTGAGAAAATTGATGAAGTAAGCCTAGAACGGTACAAACTTGTGTGGTAGCTTATAGGCCAGGTTCCTCAAAAGCAATACTCAAGTATTAACTATCTATGGAGAACTACTACTAGGTAACTGATTTACTAAACTAACTATAAATGTCTGACTCTCCATGTTAATCTTTAACACTTGCTGTTTTGTTTGTAATTGGACAAATAAATGCAAAATTTGTCTGGAAATCATGATCGCGGGTTAGTTTAAGGGGCCAAATCTGTTAAAAGATAAAGTCAAAGGACCAAAATTGAACAGGGCCTTTTGATTTGTTTATTGCAAGTTAGTTTATGTCCTTTGCTTATTTAGAATTTTCCATCCGTATTTGGATGAAAATACACAATGTGTCCAGAAATCAACGGGAGATTAGTTTAGTGATCAAACTTGTCCCGAGATCAAGTAAGGGGACCAAAATTGAATATGTGCAATATATACAAGGACCATTGTTGTAGTTTCCCCTAAAATGATCTATATTTTTTTACAGAAAATAACCGTGCTCTTTGGTATTGTGTTGTAGATATGTTGTATTAAAGTTGCGTAGTGATATGTTGTAACTTATGTGCTTAGAAATATATTTAAATTTGGAGCATATTAGATAAAATAACATGGGCCCTTTGTTGTGTTGCTAAAACTGCCGAGCGTTGTAGTTGTGAGATATTTGACAAATACCTTGCAAAACTTACAGCGAAGACCAATTAAAAGGCGAGCTAGGGGGACCATTGCCCGAACACTTCCTGAAATTATGCTCAAGCCACAAATATGGAAAATGTTATAGGCAATATCAATAAGCCACGGCACACTCAAATTTTATTTCTTAAAATTCAAAAGGTTGAGTACATTAAGGAATGTTTAGTCAAAGACACCATAGTTGGTATCAAAGGAGTACTTCAAGAACCATTCTGCCTAATGTAGCAAATGCGGATGTGGTGCTGTTTTCTGCTTGAACATCATCATCTGGAAGAAGGAAGACATATCCATTCCTGCAAGGAAATGATTACATATAAGATGAACTCAAATTTCTATATTCAATAGTTAACAACCATAATCTCGTTAAATATACAATGATAATGGATTTTTGCTTGGGTGAATCTTTCACTTTTGTGCCCAAAGATTTTCCACTTACCATTTATTTTCTCAAAAAGAAATGCTGCCAATATTTGTCACTAGCATCAGTTTGAACTATTCGTTTGCCACCAGAAGAATTTGTAATGGTGGCAAGTTTTGAAGCCGTTCCTTCGGGGTTTTGATGGCTTTAATATGCTCTTTTCCCTATGGAGGTGAACCTTTCTTCAGCATTTTTTTTGCAATGGATGCATGAACTTTGAAATCTTTGCAACAAAATCCCCGAGGTAATTCACTATGCCGAGAAACTGTTTTTTTTTTGGTACAGTAATAATGTATTGCTTTTCAATGCTGACGGGTACAAGAAGAGTCGCACACAAAACCTCTACCCATAAGGGACACAGAATGTCCATAAGGGTTGAAGGTGATACGACTAAAAGAGAAACAGCCAATCAGGGCTAAGGCAAAAGCCTACTATGCCGAGAAACTGTTGAACTTGCTAATGTGGAAGATTTTCATAAAAAAATCTGAGCAGTTCCTTTGCAATATGCTCACCTAGATAGTATGCACCATATTTCAAATGCATACCAAGAAATTTGATCTCATTTTGTGAAATGACCATTTTTTCTGTGGTAACATAATGCCATACTACTTAACCAAATCAACCAACTGTCAGAGTATCTTGTACTGAGATTTCTCATAGGAACTCTAGAAAAGAATCTCATCAATGTATATCTAGGAGAAGCAACAATAGATTGGAATATCTTGCATATAGCCTTTTGGAACAACGGTGGTGCAGTCTTGAGACTAAATGGGAGAATTGTTCATTGAAAATTCTGGTTCGGTATGCAAAATCCTGTCTTATATCAGTCTTCAGGATGAATACCAAGCTGTCAAAATCATGCTTTAAGTCAAAGTTGGAATATATCTTGGCATTTGAAAGGCTGAAGAACAAATTCTTTTTGTTTGGCAAAGGGAACTTTTCATCTCGGAGAAACTGGTTTACAGGTTGGTAGTTAACGACCAACTATTTCTTGCAACTAGTTTGCTCAGCTCACTTATTGACATAAAATGCTTCACATGTCCATGGAGTATCTATTGGTTCAATTAGCCCTTGCTGGACTAACTCTTTACAGTCGTTTTGGACAAGTTGCATAGTTCAAGATTCATGCCAGAGTGGTCGACCATTGTGGGGTTAATGTCATCATTCTTGTTGAAAGGAAAATGGATGAAGAATTCTTCATTTTTCCACAATGGATTGGAGGATTTGTAAAGAAACCTAGAGTGAGAATTAGCACACGACCTCATGAGAGATTGGATAATTGGGTTGAGAACATTAGATTGGATGGGATTAAATCTCTTAATGTCAACAAACTTTTTGAACTGTCCTTTAAATCTAAGACCAATGGAAAAAATTATGAGGTGGGGTAGTTTATTGAGAATATCCCACCCAATAATGACATCTCTATCAGGGGATAGTGATCCAATAATTTTGGTATTAATCGAGTATGGGGGAAAGAATTGAACTTTAATGGGCTTGCTCTTTACTTTGGTGGCAAATGCCATTTCGGAGGCCGAGGTAAAATACCTTGTGTATGGCTCCCAAATTTGTTGTGGAATAATTTTGGGATCAATGATGGATGCACTAGCTCTTGTATCCATGAGAGCACTAACTGAAATGGCTTATCATAATTTGAAAGAAATATGTGGTTAAGGCGCATACGGTTGCAAATACTTTAAACATCTGGGAGATTTGGATCTTGGGAAAAGAAGTACAAACCATCATCTGACTGGCTCACTTGACCAGTCAGTATTGCTGGTTTCCGGAAACGCTTGAATGGCAAAGATGGTTTTGTCAAGAGGTTCATCTTCCAAAGAGAAGATTGAATCAACATCACCTTCTTGGAAGGAAACTCTAGTCTTCTTTTCAATGGTTTGCGGCATATATGCATGCCTTTCTTTTTAGCTCGAGGATAGTTTGTGGCAAAGTGTCATTATCGCCCACAGACTAAACATCTATCCTTTTTCTTTTTGCTTAGGAATCTCCTTTTGCGAAGAAATCTCCATTATCCTTCCCTTCGTTTGGGTGAGTTGCGCAAAATTTTCCTAACGTATCGCTTCTTCTTGCTGGGGCATGTACCAGAAGAGTACTTATGCGGGCACTTCATTTTTTTTTAGTCAGAATGCGAGCACTTAATTTGCAGGCCGGGCTTTTGAAAGGTTTTGTCAAATTTTCTGTTATCCTGCAAGTAATCCTTGATTGCTTTCCTTCAAAGGAATATTTGTTCTATGGAAATATGGACACCAAATGTAGCATCTACAACTCGGTTGTTCTTGTCGTGGAAAGATCTTTGGACTGTTGTAGCTCTCTGCTTTGGAATGGATGGTGGGAAGCCCGACTTGAGACTTTGCTTTGCTCCTATGGCATGAAATAGGTTCAACATATCTCTAAAAGGCTAGTCGAGATCCTTTCTTTTATAAGAACAAGATTTTCTCTCGATGATCTTCTGGACTGCCCATGAAAAACTGATGGAGAATTCGGACCACTTGATTGAAGTCTTATATGACCGAGAACGCAGTCTGGTCCTGTTCCGAAAGAGATGTCCACCAATCTCGAAGGCTCTTAGTGAGTCTGCTAACTAATTTTGAAAGAATATCACAGTGGTCGAGTTCTGGTGGTAGGGCCTTGGTGGTCAGCCAAGCATAGAACTCCTGCAATCTTTCTGACCATTTATGATATGGAAGGCCATCAAGTGCAAAGGCTGCTCTTGATGGTGTGAAATTTTGGGTTTAACTCTGCCTTCTTCCGGCCGTTGGTGGATCATAGTTTGTTCATCCTATATCTCGATCATCGGAATGGCCTTGCATCATAAAATTTGTAGGAAGTGGTTCTTTACGAGAGATGGGACTAGTGGATTTTGAGGAGAAGTCAAAATTGTCTCGTAATGACTGTTCAGATGACTCAGCTTTTGAGCCTTGCTCGGTATTTGCCGGGTCCAAAACAGCAATGACTGGTAAAGTCCGGCGATGATAATCTCTCAAGTATGATTCAATGAGATTTGAAATCATTTGTGAGCTCCGTGTTGCTGGTTTTTCCCTTCAGCAATCTCCTCTTTTCTTCATATCTCGGATTTTGTTTCGCATGGTTACAATATCTGGGCACCGAGGCTTTAGGCCTTCTTCTCCTAATGCAGAGAAGATAGACAATGTTTTCGGAGGGGAGCTGCCAGCCCTCGGTCGTTTCCATGAAGGTTAAAACGATTCTTCAAAAGGTTAAAACGATTCTCTCAAGGCCTTCAGATTTCCCGATTTCTTCATTAAGATGATTATGTCTTGTGTCTCTTCAGCTAAATTCTCGGTTTCAATCAATGGGGAACTTCATGGTTTCTTCTCTAGCAGCCGAGGTATTCGACAGGGTGACCCGCTCTCGCCTTATCTTTTCATCCTGATCATGGAAGTCTTATCCGGTATTCTTGAGAAGAAAACCGACACTCTGGAATTTCGCTGGTTCTGGCGATGCAAAAAAACTCGTATCTCTCACCTCTTCTTTGCTGACGATGTGCTACTTTTCTCTGAAGCCCATTTGAGATCGGTAGAAATAATCAAGGATTCTCTTGATCTATTCTCTGGTTGGTCTGGCCTAAAGCCGAACTGCAGCAAAAGTAATGTATTCCTCTCGGGGGGGTCCCTGGCCATGCAAGCCCAACTTCTTCATTGTCTTGGCTTTCAACTAGGATCACTTCCCTTTCGTTATTTAGGGGTGCCTATCATTTCATCCAGAATGAGAAAAGAGGACTGCAAAATGCTAATTGACTCTATAACGGCCCGTGCCCGATCATGGTCACACCGATTCCTGTCCTTTGCGGGGAGGCTCCAGCTCATTAAATCTGTACTGTACTCTATCCAGATGTATTGGGCTTCCATCTTCTCCCTCCCGAAAACAGTCTTGGATGAAATTGAGACTACATTGAGGCAATTTTTGTGGAAAGGCCCGGACCTGGGCACCGGTGGAGCTAAGGTAGCTTGGTCCAAAGTATGCCTTCCCAAAGATGAAGGAGGCCTTGGATTAAGGCGACTTGTAGAGTTCAACTCAGCTATGACTCTCAAACACTTATGGCTCCTCTTCACATATACGGAGTCATTGTGGTGCAAATGGATTCACACAGTTTTCTTAAAAAAATCCAACTTTTGGGTTGTTCCTAAGCCAACCTTCTGCTCCTGGACCTGGAAGAAAATTCTTGATCTCCGGTCTTCAGCCCAGGCCTTTTTTAGATGGAAGATTGGGAATGGCCACTCCGTCTCTCTTTGGTTTGATTGATGGCACAACAAAGGCCCTCTTTACCTCATTTTCAGTAATGCCGACATTTACCAATCGAGGATCCCTCGAGATACTACTGTGCGGAAGTTCTACGATTGTGTTTGGCAAGCCTCAAATACACTCGACACCATTACTAGTTGGACAGATACCCCACCTATCTTTGATGATAATACTCCGGACAGGCTGACCTGGACTCCTCACCCCTCCGGCTCCTTTTCAGCTGCGTCTGCATGGAATCACATCAGAAGGAAAGAACTTACAGTCCCATGGCACTCCTTTATATGGGACCGGCATATTGCACCCAGGCACTCCTTTCTTTTGTGGATAATCTCCCTCAATCGGCTGCCTTCCCAGGTACTCCTGATACAAAACCGAAGAATTGACACTGGGTTCTGTGCTTTTTGTGGCACTATACCGGACTCAGCAAATCACCTATTTTTTGAGTGCCTTTCTACTCGTAGGCTGGCTTATTTCTGGGCCACCAAATGTAACCTCCCTTGGCGCAATCGATCTTGGCATGAACTCATCTTGTGGGCCATGAAGGTTTGTGGTGGTGACTCCTTTGCTCACCGTCTCTCCAGATTCTCTTTTGGCGCACTTGTCCATATTATTTGGACCGAGAGGAACAACGCCATCTTCAGGAACAAGGGTGTCTTCATTCCGGGTATTCGCAAGCACCTCATCAAAGTGGTGAAAGACAAAGCCATCTCCATGGGAAGTGTTCCTGATACACCTAGAAACCGTATTCTACAAAGACAATGGGATTTTCCAAACTCGATTTTTGATGTGTCTCCGATGTCTTACTAGTTCGGTCGGATAGCTTATTTACCGGCGTTTCTCGCCCTTTTTGTATAGCTCTTGCAGAACCTTTCCGTCCCTGACTGGACATTTCATTGTCCTATCTGGGTCTGAGTTGGTTTTGGCTTTAGTCTGTATTTGGTGCTTGAAAAGTAATACATATTTTTACTTTTACCAAAAAAAAAACAGATTGATTAACCTGAAGAAACCTAAGCTCGTCTCTTTAACATTTCGGTTTTAGGAGATGGATCATCAAGACAGTGTCTGGGTTTTCGCCCCGGCTTCTCTATCTTGCAGGGTTCAGAGCCACTCATTGGTAGCCACTGCTGTTTTGTCAACCTTTGGGTCAACGTGATCAAGCCGAAGTTGAAGATCAGATAATTTTGTATCTATTGATTGTATAGGGGATAACTTGAAATTAATCGACTTTAGCATGTTACCATGAATCTTGACCACATTGCTGGGTTTATTCTTTTAGTCCTTCCATGCCCATCCACGCCAGTTGGGTAAGACACCTTTGGCAAGTTGATCCGATAAATTCTGTCTGGTCCTTATGGGCCAGTTTCCTCCAAAGCAATTGTCAAGTATAACCTGTTTATGGACACTACAAAAAAACTGTTTTTTTCCGACGAATTTTCCAACGAAAAATTTGAAAAAATTCGTTGGAAAACGAATTTTCAACGAATTTTCCAACGAAAAAAAATTCGTTGATAATAGGTCGTTGGAAATTTTTCCAACGAAAAATTTCAATTTTCGTTGGAAATTTGCGACGAATTTAATTTCGTTGGAAAATTCGTTGGAAAAGTCGTGGCTAAATTCATTGGAAAAATTACAAAAAAAAATTTTTTGGTCAAAAAATCGTGGAAATTTTTTTCCAACGAAAAATTTTTCGTTGCAAAAATTTAAAAAAAAAATTTTTGGTCAAAAAATAGTAGAAATTTTTTTTCCAACGAAAAATTTTTCGTTGGAAAAATTAAACAAAAAAAAATTTGGTCAAAAAATAGTAGAAATTTTTTTTTCCAACGAAAAATTTCGTTGGAAAAATTTTAAAAAAATTTTTTGGTCAAAAATTCGTAGAAATTTTTTTTTCCAACGAAAAATTTTTCGTTGCAAAAATTTTTAAAATTTTTGGTCGAAAAATCGTGAAAAATTTTTTTCCAACGAAATTTTTTTCGTTGGAAAAATTACGAAATTTTTTTTTTCGAATTTTTTTTTCGAATTTTTTTTTTCGAATTTTTTTTGAATTTTTTTTTAGAATTTTTTTTGAATTTTTTTTTTCCGAAATTTTATTTCGGAAAATCGCCCTCGCCGCCGGCGAGGGCCAGCCTCGTCGCCGGCGAGCGCCGAGCTCGCCGGCCATGGCGAGCTCGGCCCTCGCCATGGCCGGCGAGGGCCAGCCTCGTCGCCGACGATGGCCGAGCTCGCCCGGATCTGGGCGAGCTGGAGCTCGTCGCCGGCGAGGGCCGAGCTCGCCCAGATCTGGGCGAGCTCGGCCCTCGCCGGCGACGAGCTCGCCCAGATCCGGGCGAGCTCGGCCCGCGCCGGCGACGAGCTCGAGCTCGCCCAGATCTGGGCAAGCTCGACCCTCGCCGGCGACGAGGCTTGGTGGCGTCGGGGGCGTCGGGGGCGGCCCATGGTGGCCTCGGGGGCGTCGGGGGAGTCGGGGGCGTCGGGGGCGGCCCTGGATGGCCGCGGCGGCGCCTTTGGGGAGGGAGCTGACGTCGCGGAGGAGGAGGGGGGCGGCGGAGTGTTGGTGTCCATGGCGCCGGACACGGAGACGGAGCCGGAGCCGGAGCCGGAGGGGGCGCAGCGGGGGAGGAGGAGAAGGTGGGAGGCGAAGGTGGGAGGCTGAACAAGCGAGTTCGCCTGAACTCGATATTTCTTGGTCTTAGTTAAGCCTTCCCTCCTCCATTTCCGTGGACAACAACAAGCGAGTTCGCCTGAACTCCAGCAACAAGCGAAGAAAGCTCCAATTTTTTTCGAATTGCTGATCTCATGAGAAAATCCATCAGGATCCCACCTCAACCCCGATCGTCCCCACCACCGCGCGCCGCCGCCTCCAAGATCCCGTTCCGGCCCCGCAAGATCCGGAAGCTCACAAGCCAGCCGCTGGACCCCCCAAAACCGCGGCCGCCGCCGCCGCCGACTTCCCCGCCGGTTATTGCTCCCCAGATCCCCAAACCCCTGTCCTCCGACGGCGAGATCGAGCTCGCCCTCCGCCACCTCCGCCGCTCCGACCCTTTGCTCTCCGCCCTCATCGACACCCTCCAGCCTCCCACCTTCGCCTCCTCTGCTTTTTCACTGTCTCTCTCTCTCTCTAGCCCTTCTCTCTGTGCAAATTTTTAAATATAGTAGGGTTTTTAAATTTCCAACGAATTGTTTTTTCGTTGGAAATTTCCAACGAATTTTCCAACAATTTAAAAAAAATTCATTTTTATTCCACATTTTTTATATTCGTTGGAAAATTCGTTGGAAATTTCCAACGAATTTTCCAACGATTTAAAAAATATTAATTTTATTTGGCATTTTTTATATTCGTTGGAAAATTCGTTGGAAATTTCCAACGAATTTTCCAACGAATTTTAATTTTCCGTTAATTTTTTCATAGTGTACAATTTTCGTTGGAAAATTCGTTGAAAATTTCCAACGAATTTTCCAACGATTTAAAAAATATTAATTTTATTTGGCATTTTTTATATTCGTTGAAAAATTCGTTGGAAATTTCCAACGAATTTTCCAATGAAAATTGTACACACTAAAATAAATTCCCGGAAAAGTAAATTCGTTGGAAAATTAGTTGGAAATTTCCAACGAATTTTTTTCGTTGGAAATTTCCAACGAATTTTCCAACGAATATAAAAAATGTGGAATAAAAATGAATTTTTTTAAATCGTTGGAAAATTCGTTGGAAATTTCCAACGAAAAAAAATTCGTTGGAAATTTCCAACGAATTTTCCAACGAAAATTGTATACTATGAAAAAATTGCCGGAAAATTGAAATTCGTTGGAAAATTCGTTGGAAATTTCCAACGAATTTTCCAACGAATATAAAAAAATGTCGAATAAAATCAATTTTTTTAAATCGTTGGAAAATTCGTTGGAAATTTCTAACGAAAAAAAAATTCGTTGGAAATTTCCAACGAAAAAAAATTCGTTGGAAATTTCCAACGAATTTTCCAACGAAAATTGTACACTATGAAAAAATTGCCGGTAAATTGAAATTCGTTGGAAAATTCGTTGGAAATTTCCAACGAATTTTCCAACGAATATAAAAAATGCCAAATAAAATTAATATTTTTTAAATCGTTGGAAAATTCGTTGGAAATTTCCAACGAAAATTGTACACTATGAAAAAATTAACGGAAAATTAAAATTCGTTGGAAAATTCGTTGGAAATTTCCAACGAATTTTCCAACGAATATAAAAAATGTGGAATAAAAATGAATTTTTTTTAAATCGTTGGAAATTTCGTTGGAAATTTCCAACGAAAAAAAATTCGTTGGAAATTTCCAACGAATTTTCCAACGAAAATTGTACACTATGAAAAAATTGCCGGAAAATTGAAATTTGTTGGAAATTTCCAACGAATATAAAAAATGCCAAATAAAATTAATATTTTTTAAATCGTTGGAAAATTCGTTGGAAATTTCCAACGAATTTTCCAACGAAAATTGTACACTATGAAAAAATTGCCGGAAAATTGAAATTCGTTGGAAAATTCGTTGGAAATTTCCAACGAATTTTCCAACGAATATAAAAAATGTGGAATAAAAATGAATTTTTTTTAAATTGTTGGAAAATTCGTTGGAAATTTCCAACGAAAAAAAATTCGTTGGAAATTTCCAACGAAAAAAAATTCGTTGGAAATTTCCAACGAATTTTCCAACGAAAATTGTACAATATGAAAAAATTGCCGGAAAATTGAAATTCGTTGGAAAATTCGTTGGAAATTTCCAACGAATTTTCCAATGAATATAAAAAATGCCAAATAAAATTAATATTTTTTAAATCGTTGGAAAATTCTTTGGAAATTTCCAACGAAAAATATTTGTTGGAAATTTCCAACGAATTTTCCAACGAAAATTGTCAACTATGAAAAAATTGCCGGAAAATTGAAATTCGTTGGAAAATTCGTTGGAAATTTCCAACGAATTTTTCAATGAATATAAAAAAAGCCGAATAAAATCAATATTTTTTAAATCGTTGGAAAATTCGTTGGAAATTTCCAACGAAAAATATTTCGTTGGAAATTACCAACGAATTTTGCAACAAAAAATTTTTCGTTGGAAATTACCAACGAATTTTGCGACGAAAATTTTTTGTTGGAAATTTCCAACGAATTTTCCAACGAAAAATTTTTCGTTGGAAATTTCCAACGAATTTTGGCATTCGTTGGAAAATTTGTCGCAAATTTGCGACGAAAATTTTTCGTTGGAAAATTTTCGTGGCAAAAATCCGTTTTTTTTGTAGTGGGAGAACTACTACTCAGGTCCAAGTCTTACCAGGTGAACCCCAATCACAATCTTTATCGAGATGAGAGCTGCCCTACCCCTTAAGGGTTTTACGTCACGGGATGCCGGAGTCTACATGAGTCCCAGACGGAGCCTTTTACCGTCCTGCTCGGGACCAAGTATAACCTATTTATGGAGAACTACTACTAGGTTACCATGTTTCTAAACTAATTATAAATGCCTGACTGTACTTGTGAATCTTTAGCAGTTAGCTTTTTTCGTTTGCATTTGTACGAAGAAATATGAAATTTGTCCAAAAATTATGATCGCATATTAGTTTATGGCCCAAATCAGTTAAAAAATTAAATTCCAAGGTCCAAATTTGAACAGAGAGAATAGTATGGGGACCTTATTTTGTAATTTCTCCTTAACTATAGATTTGTTTATTCACACACACTCTTAAATCGGGTAGCCATTTTTTTTTCGCTTTTTGGTTTTTATGAAGTCGATAAAAATTTTATTGAATGGTGAGGTAATCTTGCTCCATTATTGATCAAGCTGGATGCTCAGCATGTTGAGGAAATTCTTATACAGCAATCAAGGCAAATAGAGCAATCTTGGAGAAGGATGCATTGAAAATTATATATATTTATATATACATAAAATTCTTTTGATCAATATTAGAAGTTTGAAGGTTTCTAATTCAAATGAAATCTCTATCCTCATAGATTTTACATATTACATTTTACTTAATTTAGACCTTGCCATGAATACACTTTAGTTTTTTTTTTAATCTCGAAACTCTTAAAACTTTTACAGCATACAAATGTTGATATATAAATTTATATATAATTTTCCGAAATTTGATTCTGTAAGAAAGATATGCACTTTTTTATTATTCCTACCAAGATCAAAATGTTAGATCAAATATCTCTCTTTCTTAAAAAATGGGTGTTGAGAAAAAGCTAGCATTTGCATTGTATTTTGCCCCAACTACAAGGAAAAAACATTTGGTGCTCGACTAGTGTGATATCATTATGCTTGAGCACCGTTGAGAATGCGACAAGCGTCAAGTGGCTCTCATCTCAAGTTGAAAATCTCAAACCAGCTTTTTCGTGTTCTACACTTAAGATATTTGCAAATTATTTTAAAATTTGTCCAAAACCTTTCATCGCAACATCATCTCTGCACGAAAGAGATTTGGAAATGATTTTAGAATATTTTTTTGATAGAAAGTTGAAATCATGCTCCTTTTTTTGGCATATGGGATATGTGAAAGATGCTTTTGGAGTTATATATATCAAGGGGATATTGTCAATTGCTTCGGCTAGCGGCTAGTTTCGACAGCCAAGTAATTGAAGCAAAGTCGACGCAACTCAGCTATCACTCCCGGTCAATAAACACTCTTCCCGCATTTCACGCAACGGTATAATACTGAAACCTCTTTCGTGCAGCCCTAGTACTCTCTAGGTTCAATATTTCTACTCCCACTTGACGCTTGTCGCATTCTCGATGATTCTTAGACAACTGGTGTCACGGCACTGCTGAAGAACCTAATATTTTCTTGAACTAGAGCTGGAAAAACCTCTAAACAGGGACTTGACCAAGTCCAAATTCAAATCGCTAATCGTTTGTCGGGACAATTCCATGGGTCAATTCTTTATTTGAATTTTGATCCGTTCACATTCATATAAAATGTTGGAGAATTACAAAAATAGCCCTGTACTATTGTCAATATTCAATTTTGTTCCTTGTATTTCATAATGTGAATGATCCCCAATCACGGTTCCAGCACGATCCTTCCATTTATGTTCTAATGTCGACGGAAAATTCTGACTAAGCATTGGAGTTGGAATTGGAGTTGGACACATGGCGTCGACGTGGAACAAAAAAAAATTGAGGAGAAATTACAAAAATAATCCCTATGCTATTGCCCATGTTTGATCTTGGTCCTCATTTTGTGACAAGTTTGGTTCAATTTTATCCTCAAGGCAAATTTTGTTTTTCCATCAAATGCAGATAGAATTTGCTGACTAAGTGTTGGAGATCAGTATGTGGTGTCTATAAGGAATAAACAATGATAAAATTGATGATTTAAGCCGAGAATGGTGCAAACTTGTATGGTCCTTATAGGACAAGTTCCTCAAAAGCAATACTCAAGTATTAACTCTCTATGGAGAACTACTAGTAGGTAACTGATTTACTAAACTAACTATAAATGTCCGACTCTCCATGTTAATCTTTAACACTTAACTTTTTTGTTTGTAATTGTACAAATAAATTCAAAATTTGTCTTAAAATCATGATCGTGGGTTAGTTTAGGGACCAAATCTGTTAAAAAACTTAGTAAAAGGACCAAAATTGAACATGGCCTATTGATTTGTTTATTGCTAGTTAGTTTATATCATTTGCTTATTTAGAATTTTCCATCCATATTTGGATGAAAATACACAATGTGTCCAGAAATTGATGGGAGATTAGCTTAGTGATCAAACTTGTCCCGAGATCAAGTAAGGAGACCAAAATTGAATATGTGCAATATATACAAGGACCACTGTTGTAGTTTCCCCTAAAATGATTTATATTTTTACAGAAAAGAACCATGCTCTTTGGTATTGTGTTGTAGATATGTTGTATTAAAATTGCGTAGTGATAGGTTGTAACTTATGTGTTCAGTAATATATTTAAATTTGGAGCATATTAGATAAAACAGCATGGGCTCTTTGATGTGTTGCTAAAACAGCGGAGCATTGTCGTTATGATATATTTGACAAATACCTCGCAGCGAAGGCGAATTAAAAGGCGAGCTAGAGGGGCTATTGGCCCCACACTTTCTGAAATGATGCTCAAGCCACAAATATGCAAAATGTTATAAGCAATATCCATAAGCCACGGCACACTCGCATCTTTTTTAAATTTCTCGAAATTCAAAAGTTTGAGTACATTGAGGAATGTTCAGTAAAAGACTTCATATAAGAGTTGAATCTTGCAGCAATAGTGCTTTTAATTCGGAAATGTGAGGTGAAGACTGATAGTATTTCCAACTTGCAATATAACTTCCATTGGTGTAATTGAAAAAAAGAACACCATAAGTATCATAAATTTTTTGCGGCGCTTAATTTGGTGCCCCAACTTTTCAGTCGATCACTTAAGTGCTAGAACTTCTAAAAAATGTTCACCAAAAGTATTATAAATTTTAATGTCACGTCGTATTTTCCAACATCAACAGATCGATTGAAAAATTATAGCACCAAGTAAATGTTTTTATGTCAAAGGACTTAAATGATCGATTGAAAAAGTTATGGCATGAAAGTGGGGTCTATACAAAAGTTATGACATTTGTGGTATCTTTTTTCGGTGTAATTTGAAAATTATATTTGCAAATAAATCAATTGTTATTTTGGCAACATTAAGTTTTAAAAGTTCACATTCTATATAGTCTCTTAAAAGAGTTTTGAGAAAAGATAATACTGGGGAAAATTGTCCAAAAATTCGTAAATCTATTGCACTTTTACCAATTTAGTCATAAACCTTTCAAGTTTACCAATTGAGTCATAAACATTTTCACTTCTTGTTAATTGAGTCAATCCGGTTAATTTTGGTCGCGCTGGAGTTGACGTGGACGCTCACTGACACCGGCCAATGCTGACCTGACAATTTTTAATATTTTTTTGAAAATTTTTTCCTTTTTTTTTGGACTCTGGCAAAGCTCGCTCCTGCCAGCCATTAGCGAGAGCGAGCCTCGTCGGTCCCTGGCTGGGCGAGGTCGAACCTCGCCCGACCTCGCCGTCCTGACCCAAGCAACACCTCGCCTAGCCAAGGCAAGGCCAACCTCGCCGTTGCTTGGGTCATGACGGCAAGGTCGGTCTCACCGTCGCTTGGGTTGTGACGGCGAGGTCGACCTCACCTTTTCTAGGCAAGGTTTGACCTCGCCCAGCTAGGGGCCGGTGAGGCTTGTCCTCACCAGTGGTTGGCGAGGGCGAGCTTCGCCAGAGGCTGGCAAGGTCGACCTCGCTGATCCTCACCTCTGGTTGGTCACCGAACCGGCCTGAGAGAAGAAGGGCAAAAAAAAAATAATAATAAAAGGAAAAAATTATTAAAAATTCGAATTTAAAAAAAAATTAAAAATTGCCACGTTAGCGGTGGCGGACGGTCGGTGCCCATGTTAGCTCCAAGTGGCCAAAATTGGCCGAATGGACTCAATTGTTAAGAAGTGAAAATGTTTAAGACTTAATTAGCAAACTTGAAAGGTTTATGACTGAATTGGCCAAAGTGCAATAGGTTTAGGACTTTTTGAACAATTTTCCCAATAATATTGTCTTTATTTATATTATTACATAAAGCAACGAGGGGCTTATACACAAGTTTATATAAATAAAAAATTTAAATATTGAAATATTCTTATTTTTCCGTATATATATGTGTGCGTACAATTTTTTATATTGAGTCAATAATATCTTTCCATTAATTGATAATCCAAATATATCCTGATGAGAAGGTTTGAACCGTTTAACTATTAGCTTTCGCACGTACGCAACACGTGTGTACTTTTGGTAGTAATCCTAAAATGTCAAGAGCCATTATCCTACTTAAATAAAAGATCCATTCTTAGACTTACAAAATATCTCCTCAAAGCTAAGTTGCTATAGGAAACTATAACAACGAACGTTGTCCTTTTCAATAATGTAGATAAATTCTGCAAAATAAAGAATTTAAAAAGGCAGACGTCAAGCATAATAAGTATTATATTAACTCATTGGTTTACGCTCTTTTCGAATCAATCACTTTTGATATGGTATGACTATTTTCACATCCCAATTGGCTCCAAACACAATTTTTGTCACTGAAGTGACCAAATATCCTTGTACCGTCATACAACCTAAATTTTCTCTCCCCTCACTGTCTGCCAGAGCTGTGCGTTTTTTGTGCAAAATCATTGCATTCCTTTCTCATCATATTTTTTTTTTCACTGGTAGACATCGATACACATCTGTGGAACAAATTTGGTTGTCGATATATGGTGATGAACATCTAGTTACCATTGATATAGATGTTAGCAATGGGCGAACAACGGACTATTGATATAGTTCCTTGAAAAAATAAAAGACAGAAGAGTATAGTCATCAACTGAGATGAAGCAATCCGGATGATGGAGTCTGCGGCAAACTTGGAGAACATCGAAGCACAACCGTGAAGTTCAAAATTAGTAAAGCAATTGAGATCGAAGACAATGAGTTTACATCCATGGAGGGAATAATTACAGCCTGAAAATAAGTTCATGGGAAAGTTAACAATCATCAAAATAAGATCGTGGGGCAGTTAACAAGCAGTATATCAAAAGCAATTGCTTGGAGGCACAATTGTAGCATCATGAGAGCGTGCACACCGAAATTTCAGGAGATGAAGACAATCGACAGAACCACTCAAGGAAATGCAATCACTGGAAACAGTCGGAAGGCAATCAGTTACCATTAATTATGTCATTATAAATACCATCAATCACCAACAAAACACTCCCGCACAAATCAAACAAATTTTCTACCTTTGAGTACATTACTTTCCCGCATTGCACTTTATTTTCATAGTAGTAGCTTTCTGATTCACGTTGTCGATTAAATTCCGGTGTGTAATCTCTATCCTAAGTGCTGTATCATCAATTAAATTCCAGCATAGTGTCTCTTGTGTTTTCATATGGTATTGTCGATTAAATTCCGGCATAATTTGTTTACATTTGGTTACTCTCTCGAGTTTGTATTTTCCAAAATGTGTCATCGATTGAATTTCAGCAAAATTTGCATATGTACAGTTCCACTCCGTATAATGTTGTCAATTCCCTCATTCGCAAGGATATTTATAGTCCAAAGTTAGCACGGGACCTTAGTCTCCTTTAATTAAAAGCCGTAGAACTACTTTTGGTAAAATATATTTTGTCGCAAGAGAAATTCCGGCGAAACACCTTCTAATGTCCACAGCAAGGGACGATCTAAAAATATTTGCTTTTACAGGCCAAACGTGACAAGAAAATGAACGGTTTCATTAGTATGAAAACATCAGTACTAAATCAACATTACATTAGATGATATAAAAAATAATTCAATTGCACTGTTAGAAAAATCCAACTCAAAAGGTTAAATAGATAAATAGAGGGAGATTTAAATATAAGACCTATTGAATCCTATAAATAAGCGATATGTGATTGGTTCCTGGCCTAGATTCGAGAACCCAACCAGTGACTCCCAGTTCTAAAATTTTAGAATTGGAAACCAGACCGAATGGTTCTAGAACCAGACCGGCCGGCCATACAAAGCATTTTAGACATTGGAACACCATTCACCATTCTCTCACATCAATTGCTAGCAAAAAAAAACTAAGAAGCTCAATTTCCCAATACGCAAGATTACACAGTGCTGCCAAGAAAAAGCACAAGTGCTTACCATCGAAGGGATTGTCCAAGAAGACCGTAGCAGAGGCTTGAAGCTCTCGTCGAAGAAGACCATAACATACACTCTAAGGCGAATCTCGACTCGGCCAACTCGAATCTGAGCCCACTAGTGGTGAAGCACATCTCAAATAACCAGCTAAACATGCTCAACAATTCAGAGGGCGTCACGGACTGAGGTCTGGTGGTCACGGTCTCAATTTCTTCACACTCGTCAGGCCTCGTCGATTCTGTCTGAGCTTTGAAGCAGCCCCATCTCTTTGGTGTTGTGTTGTAAATATGTTGTATTAAAGTTGCATAGTGATATGTTGTAACTTATGCGTTTAGTAATATATTTAAATTAGGAGCATATTAGATAAAATAACATGGGCTCTTTGATGTGTCACTAAACCAGCGGAGCGTTATAGGTGTGAGATATTTGACAAATACCTTCAAACACTTACAGCGAAGTCGAATTAAAAGGCGAGCCAGAGGGGCCATGGCCTCCAACTTTCTAAAAATGTGCTTAAGCCACGAATGTGGAAATTTTTATGAGCAACATCCATAAGCCATGGCACGCTCAAATTTTTTTAATTTCTTGAAATTCAAGAGTTTGAATCCATTGAGGAATGTTGAGTAAAAGGCTTCATGTAAGAGTTGAATCTTGCAACAATACGGCTTTTAATTAGGAAATGTGAGGTGAAGACTGATACTATTTCTAACTTGCAATATAACTTCCTTTGGTGTAATTGAGGAGAAGAACACAACTAGTGTCACAAGTTTTGTATGGCGCTTCATTTGGTACCATAACTTTTCAACTGATTACTTGAGTGCAGTAATTTTTAATAATTGTTTCAATACAAGCATTATAAATTTTAATGCCACACCAGATTTTTTGGCATTCAGATGATCAACTGAAAAGTTATAACACTAAACTAAAAGATTTTCTTTTTTAAAGTTATGGGAATCCGATGATCGATTGGAAAAGTAATAGTACTAAAGTGAGCGACATATGAAAATTATGACATTTGTGTGTCCTTTTCCTGTGTAATTGGGAAAGATTATATTTGCAAAGAAATCTATTGTTATTCTGGCAACATTAAGTTTTGAAAGTTCACATTCTACGTAGTCTCTTAAAAGCGTTTTGAGAAAAGAATTATAATGTCTTTATATATACTATTACATATAGCAAAGAGGGGCTTATAGACAACTTTATCAAAAAAAGTTCAAATTTTGATATAGTTTTAGTTTTCCACATATATGTGTACAATTTCTTTATATTGAGGCAATAATATCTTTCCATTAATTGATAATCCAAATATTTCCTGATGAGATGGTTGAAATCTTTTAACTGTTAGTTTTCGCACGTACGCAACACGTGTGTACTTTTGGTAGTAATCCTAAAATGTCAAGAGCCATTATCCTACTTAAATAAAAGATCAATTCTTAGACTTGCAAAATATCTTTTCAAAGCTAAGCTGCTATTGGAAACTATATCAAAGAACGTTGTCCTTTTCAATAGTCTACATAAATTCTGCAAAATAAATAATTTAAAAATGCAGAAGTTAAGCATGATATTAATATATTAACTCAGATGGGTTTACGTTCTTTTCGAATCAACAACTTTTGATATGGTATGACTATTTTCACATCCTCATTGGCTCCATACACAAATTTTCTCATTGAAGTGACCAAATATCCTCGTAACATCATACGATAAATTTTCTCTCCCCTAACTGTTTGCAAGAGTCGTGTTTTTTGTGCAAAATCATTACATCCCTTTCTCATCATATATTTTTTTCGTGGTTTAGCGATAATGATGTTTAAGTCCGCTTTGGTGCATCGCAATTAGTAGGATGCACTTCCCCACATCGGCCTGACGTATAGAGGATTTTGCTCATGGTGTGCTCCCTTAAAGACTTGAATCCAAGACAATGAGGAGAGGAACCAATTCCCTTGCCATCTGAAGCCAACACCTTGTTTATTCTCATTATGTCTTTTAAATTATGCGATCTTATTGTGGGATGGCAAGGGAAAAAAGGAAGAATTTCCTCTCTTTACGAACTCAATCTTCTGTTTACATTAAAAATAATTGAGTCAGACAAGCAAGTGCTTAGCACGTGAGCATGAACAATCGCGTGGGCGACAAGTGAAAATTATTACGCACATGACACTTTCCGACGATTGTAGAGATTGACATTCATGGGTTGACATCGATACGCATCTGTGGAACGTATTTGGTTGTTGATATATGATGACGAACATCTAGTAACCGTTGATATAGATGAATTGAGGATTTTGCTCATGCAGTGCTTCCATTAAGGACTTGAATCCAAGACCATGAAGAGAGGAACTAATTGTAAGAATAATTGTGGCCCATATGATATTATTAATGAATTGTTTAAATGCTAAAATCGTATTGGCTATGAAAAGTTACAACTTCTATGTAGAAAGAGTATGAAAGTTGCAACTTTTATGAAGATAGGATATGAGAAAAGCTTCTAATTAGGAAATGTGAGGTGAAGACTGGTACTATTTCCAACTTGCAATATAACTTCCTTTGGAGTAATTGAGGAGAAGTACAGTCTAAAATATATAACTTCCTTTGGTGTAATTGAGGAGAAGTACACTCTAAGTATCATAATTTTTGTGCGGCACTTAATTTGATGCCGCAAATTTTCAATTGATTACTTGTGTGCTAGAACTTTTAACAAACGTTCAATACAAGCATTACAAATTTTAATGGCAAATCAGATTTTTTGTCATTCATATGATCAATTGAAAAGTTATGGTACAAAACTAAAGGTTTTTCTTTTTTTGAAGTTATGGGACTCGGATGATCGATTGAAAAAAATTGGCACTAAAATGAGGACCATACGAAATTATGACTTTGGTGTCATTTTTTTCTGTGTAATTGCAATAGATTATATTTGCAAATAAATCTATTGTTATTTTGGCAACATTAAGTTTTGAAAGTTCACATTCTACATAATCTCTTAAAAGAGTTATGACATTTTGAATTCTCCCCTAGCCCTCTTATGACATTTGCGCTGTTGGTTTTGTCAACTCATATACGTAATTTGTAACCCAACGCAATATTGAACTCAGTCAATATTCGTATTAGGTGTTTTGATCATCAGTGTCTAGTACATAATTATGTGGTAAAGGAATTAGTAAGCGAGTTTTAATAGGAAAATACTCGATGGATTGAGAAATCTTACTAAAATTTTATCACGAAGTGACATAACTAGTTTCGATTGGGTATTGAAATAAATGAAAACATGCATTTAATCATTGGCTTTTTTGAAATACCCAATAAAAAATTGCCACATTAATTAATAATTTTTTTTATTAAGATTTCTTTATATATACATACATATATGTATATATAGCATTGCTCATTTTAAATAATGGATTTCATGACCGCAATACCCTTCAGATATTTTTTAAGCTTGGATTAATGCGCTTTGATATTACAAAAAGATATTGATTTCATATCTGAATTGTTATGTACTCATTTTGAATATTTTATGATTTGACAAAAATATCTTCAAGACATTTGTTAACGAAATTACACATATTACAAATCGTATTTCTCCATTATAGTAAGGTTTTCTAGACAAAAATGTCCATAGATGGAACAAGAAAAATCAAGGCATATGGAACTTCGAACATACTTTTATTTGAAGTTTGAATCACACATAAGTAACAATACACAAACCATTTAACCAGTTTATGACATCTAACAAAGCAAACGAACATATATGAAACCTTGAATCAAGCAAACCATAAGGGATTACTATCTTCATCAGTCATGATCAAGGGCTCGGCGAAACGAACTGTAGCAACTCATCGTTGCGCTCGAACTCGATCATGTCGTGCTCGGGCAATGTGATCCAAGCTTCGATCCCATGCCCGCACCTCGTTCCCATAAAAAACACCATATTTCCAATCGGAAAACCGGTGGTGCACACCCAAGCGGGCCTTCCCAACCCGAAATTCACCTGGTAGTAAGGAAACCCTGCCCAGCTGCTGAAGCCGTAGAGCTTGATCTTTCCCGCAGATGACTCTGCCAGCTTCCGTGCCGCCGTGAGGCTCTCGTAAGCCTTGGCCAATCCCCTCTTGCCTTGAAGCACGCTCAAATATTCGCCATCAATTGCCCTTATTGATTTCCTGAGAATGCCTGCAAAGTCCTGCAATTCAACTGCCTTGTTTGCGTCCATCAATGGTGCAACAGTGGTCTGCCACAGATTGCCCAAGGCATTTTCAGGCAGTGGCTGTGGCCTCATCCTGCTTCTGATGTTCACCACATGTGTCGCAGCTGATGATGGGGGGTACTTCTCGTTCCACTCTGGCCTCTTCCTCGCCACCTCCAAGGCGGATTTCCAAATGAGGGCGGTCACTGCCTCGACGCGAGTAGGAGTGGCACTGCCAAACCTGGCCCTGAGGCGTGCCAAGCTCTCACTGTCGAAACGAAACATCTTGGTGGAAAGCTTCTCTCTGCTGTTGAACTCGCGTGGCATTTGGAAGTTTACGTCCTTTGGTTGGAAGAGCTCAGATGCTTTCAAGAAGGGAGTGATGAGGATGGCTTTGCGGTCAATGCCATTGAGGGCAATTTCCGACCATGTGGTGAGGAAAGCAGAGACTGACGCGCCGTCAGCGATCTTGTGAGAGATGCAGATGCCGATACCGATGCCGCCACAGTCAAAGAAGTTGACTTGGACCCCTACAATGACTTGTTCCTCAATGTTGGGAGCGACTCTGTGCGGAGAGAACGGGAGGAATTGCAGCAGCTGATTGATGTCCGGGTTTGACAGGACTTTGGACAACTCGAAGTGAGCTTTCGCCTCCAAATAGAGCGCCCCCTCATCGTTGCAATCGATGGCGGCATTGCCTTTCAGCCTTCCGCCTAGAGGGTAGAAGAGGGAAAGCGCCTGCGAGAGCGAAGTTTTCAAGTTTCCTGTGACGAAGGCAGAGTTCGGCACCGCCTTGTTGTTGGGAGCCGAGTAGAACAGGATGATTGGAACACAAAGCGGGGGAGCCAGTTGGTCAAGGAGACAGAGCTTGAAGTTTCTGAGGTGAGATGGAGTTGGAGAGGAAGGCTTGATGGTCTCTGTGGAGACAACCTCAACTTTCATGGCCATGTCTGTTGGAAATTGAGAGATTTGAAAGAATCTTTTTAAGTTTCTTTCTGGAGAAAGTGTGCTTCTTTGGTGCTATTTAATTGCAAGATCTTGTAGTGTATATATAGAGAAAACGGAGGAGAAATTGGCAATTTTTGGGTCATAAGCTCATAGCATCATGGCTAAACAAAGAGCACGTGCTGATCTTTTGTGGGAGCTTGACATTTTAAAGGATAAATTAGATATGATGTAAAACCCAATTTGAAGAATTTATCAAGCTTCTTTCTTTGATATAGGTGCGGTAAAATATCATAAATTTATAGACTTAATAGCCTGCTATAAAATGATTGACAAATTTAATCGCACAATGCTTAAAACATATTGGATCCATATTCTTTTAATTGGATCCAAGTATATATACGTAGCATACATCCTCGATCTATTCAAAAACAGGTCGTCCCTGCCGTAAATGACATTTTTTGGATTTTTCCGAAGGGTAATTTGGGCATTAGGAGGGCCTACTCATTCGTGAAAAGCCTAATTTTAAGCCAATAGAGTAACGCCTTCTTTGTTTAATAATTCTAGCCTTGTCACTAGCATTATAACTATATTAATTTTATCTAGGAGGGTACCCCTATCAATCGTTGTGCGAATCGTCTTCAATTCATACCATCCTAAGATGGCCGCAAGTCTACGAGCTTGAATCTCAATGAAATTTCCCCACAAATTTGTAACTTGAATTTGAGAGAATATAATAATTAAAAGGATTAATATCACGAAAAACCCCAAACTGATATACTTGTGATAAAATTACACTGCACTAATTTTTTAATCATAAAAAACTCTAAACTGATACACTTATAATAAATTTACCCACAACTTAAATATTTAACCACAAAAGATTCCAAACTGGAGGTGTATCATTAGCAGCTTGCTTGTTTCCATACCGTTAAGTTATATTTCAAGTTTGAGCCTGTCACGCCCCGAACTCCAACGAGAGCGTGACACTCCTCGGAGGTCGAATTAGTACGACGTCCCAGGAAACATCGCCAACCCAACCCAAAACATCATAATCAAATGCAGCGGAAACGATTACACAAATCCCTGACGATATAATCATGGGGTAATAGGGAGAGACAAATCACCAAACCATCAAACACTATATTACACCCGCAATATAAACAATATCCATTACAAGTTAGCACACTAGCAAACTTCCGAAACTAACGACCGCCAATAACAAAAAGGGACTAGCGGCCTAGTAGACTAACCCTTTGTCAAAAAGGCTCCTCACCAAAAACATAGGTCCAACCCCTAAAACTCCTAACTAACCCCTAGTCGCTTGAGAGGGGGGTCCACTCAGAGTCAAATTCATCGAAGTTAGTCTGATTCCCAGAAGACTCTGAAGATTCAACAGGCTCAAAATCAGCTTCGATCACAATGGAGTCATCTATATCTCCCGATTCCCACGAAACGTCAACCGGTTCCTCATCCTCAAGCTTCACTTCTTCAGGATCTTCCTCCTATTTCGCTTCGGGCTCTTCTTCTTCGGGTTCCTCCTCGAGCTCTTCCTCGGGCTCCACCTCTGGATTCTCCACTGGCTCCATCTCTACGGGTTCATCATCTGAGCCTAGATCCATTGAAATTGGTCCTTGATAAGGTACCTCAGGCGAGGGTTGTGGTTCAGCCACCATAGGTGCAGACTCAGTGGGGGTAATTGAAGGGGCCGACTACGCAGGGCCAGGGCCGGTACTAGTCAACTCACCATCAAGGGGAGGAACGGTAAAAGGATCCCAGTCCCCAAATGCATCGTAGGGTGTCACGCCCCGTACCCCACAAAGCGCAAGCATCCCACGCAAAGGCCGAATTTGTTGCGATGTCCCAGGAAGCGTCACCGACCCATCGCCCAACACACAGATCATTGCACATGCGGAAGCAACGTATATAAATATATATACACCCGTATAATAAACATTTAACCATGGATAGCACATCATTGAAATTCGACGTGATTAAAAATATACTTTTGCATTACTACAAAAATATATACAATATTCATTCCCCAGCAAAACAACAAGAAAACAAACTATACAACGACCACTACGACAAAAAGGGACAATGGCCCGGGTGGATTAGACAACTAACTAAGACTGGGCTCTAAACAAAAAGGTACGGCTCGTCCTATCCAAAGCTGAAGCTACTCTAGGGGACCCAGTTCAGGTCGGAATCAGAAGACTCAGAGGATGAAGAGCTATCGGGCAGTTCCTCCTTAGAATCTAGTGAGTCCAGCTTGAACTCAGTCTCTACAGGCTCCTCCTCTGCTTCCATAGCCTCGGGCTCGCCCTCTGGTGCAGGGTCCTCCTCAATGGGCTTCGGCTCGTCATCAGGGTCCATCAGCAGCTAGATCTGCCTCCCAGTCTGCGGGCTCCATGTCCATCGAATCGAGCTCATCAACCTCATACTCCACGGGTACACCATCCGAACTCGCACTCTCTTCAGCTGAAGTAGCGGGGTCCACTACACCTCCATCGGGACACTGTGGGTCAATCTCACCTTTCCTGTTAAACGGGATATCAAAAGTCCGAAGGGGCCCGGTCTCCTCCCTAGCAAAAGTTCTATAACACCATGCAACATATTCATGGGTCTCAGAATATGCCTCCCCGACATCTACCCACACTAAGGTATAGTATCTAATGTACATATTCTCGTTCCCTATGGGATGTATGGACATTGTCTTCTCAATAAAATGGGGAATCCCGAAACGCATTGGCGCCTCTGCCATCTCAGGGCCGAGGGTCTGAAAAGAGTGGGTTTATACAATAATGAGACGAATCTTAGTGAGTAAAAATCTCTAAACCAAAACTAGGCTAACATGTACCTTCTGACAGGCAATCAAAACAAGCAACACATACAACTATCAATCAAATGACCTAGGCCCTCGGGCCCAGATCGAGCATACAATCGACCCTGCAGGTTAGGCATTTCATACTAATATTCACGACACATACGCGAACACACTAGTCACATGTACGTCATACGCATGCTCATGCTTAACAGTGCCTGTCTCACATACGAATCACCGGTACACACATTGGCCAACACACTTTGGCACACACTCATTTTTTTTTTCAATTAGAGCACGACTCGCGTAAAACGCATCAGGTCTATTTCTTAACTACCAACACTTCGTGGCCCGCGTAAAACGCATCAGGTCCAGTGTCTCTAGCCCGCGTCAAAACACATCAGGCGCAACACCGATCTCCTTACGGATCAAAACCCACGTAAAACGCATCAGGCTAGCCGTCTTCCAGACAAATAGGCATCATCTTGTGTAAAACGCATCAAGATAGAATTAATACCCCGCGTAAAAACGCATCAGGGCAATTAGGCGATCAAATATTCACATCAGGCACTTGCGTTCTCAAAACTCATGATTCAAGCCCAAATTCAATATGTGATATGCAAAATCATGCATAATGGGCATTCAATTTCAATCATAAGTATACAAATCAAATAGGCCACAACATGCTCTATTTGTGCCACAATATGGCCAATCAATATTTTATCGGCATAACAAATTTTCCAATCAAACACAAATTGGCACGGCATACAATTCATACTAATAGTGTACCACAAACTTGCCACATCAAGGCCTGCCATATTTAGTCATTTTCGGCCATTCTAGGTACACAACACGGCATCTTTAAATAAATACAATCATGTACACTTCAGCCACAATTAGGCTAACCAAAGTATTTCCGGCAATATCCCCATTTGATCCCGAACTTAATCCAACTCAATTCATTTGAACCCAACATGGACAGCCATGAATTCAGCCCATTTACAGTCCGAATTTCATCCTCAACAACTCCATTTGACTTCCACAACTTTATCAAACCAATCAGCAATTTATTGGGTACTAATCAGCCCATAAAATCCTTAATTAACTCTTAAAACTCACTAATCCCATCTAGAATGCACAATTAGTCCTAATTAGGGTTTAGAAATTAATACTCACACTAATCCTAAGCTCCAAACGAGACTAATCCGATGGGTAATGGGCGGCCGATCACTGGCAAGCGGCGAAACCGGCGGCAGCGTTTCGGTGTGCTCTCGGCGACGTCCTTGGCTGTCCGGCGAGCGGCAGTGGTCTCGGCGGCCAAAGGAGATGGGTGAGGGTCGGTGGCCGAACAGGGGAGAGGGAGGAAGGTGGTCGAGTGGTGGTGATAGCACGGCGGTGAGACGCTCGGCGGCTTGAGCGAGCGGCGGTCCGGCTGTTTCCTCCACGCCGGCGATTCTCGGCAGTCCGACGGTTCCTTGACTGAATAAGGGAGGGAGATGAGACGGTGGGAGAGAGAGATGAGGGACAGTCGGGTGAGGGTGGCGAGCTAGTCTGATGGTCGCACGGACGGCGGCGGTGGCGCAAGGCGGCGGATGGCGGCTCCTCGACGGGCAGTGTTCACGGCGGAAGAAAGGGAGAGAAAGAGAGAGAGAGAGAGAGAGAGAGAGAGAGAGAGAGTTTCGGGAGAGAGGGAGGGAGAAGTGGCCGGTGGGGAGTTGATGGGAGAGAGACAAGACCAATTAATTTGGTCCAAGGGGTTTGACCATAATTTCCATAATCCCAATTTTGCCCCTCAATACTTGGTTCTCCTTAATCCTCATCCAAATAACTAGGGGTAATTTGGTCCAATAAAATTGAATTATTGTACTGAAGATTATCCTTAACTTAATCCATAAATAAACACCAAATCATTTTCCAAAAATTCGGAATGCCCAAATTAGCCCAGGGGCAAAATGGTCATTTTCCGATTTCGGGTCGAAATTTCATTTTTCGACCGTACTAACCCCAAATATAGTTAGCAAACATAATACGACGTCGACCTCGCAAAATAGTCGCTCACGACCCCGAAATTCGACGTCCAAGTCTGGATCCAATTCCGTGATCAAAATTGCTCAATTTAAAATTTTAGGGTCTCTCACTAACGGGCGGTTGTTTAGGAGTTACGCATATCAACCTAAGGTTACTCGAGTCGCGACAGTCTCGATTACCGAGAGAACGTGAGGAATTATCGCTAATTCTGGAGGTCGCGATCGTTCGATTTAAGTTCGGGATTTGTTCGCCACGCGTACTCTCGGTCGTGTGGAATCACCCGCGATCCGATCGTATGTCACTGGCCAAACTAGATCCATCACCTCCCTAGGATCGACCCACGTTGGCCTAAAATATTTCTTCGTTGTTTCTCGGAAATCGGTGCCCGATTCGCGATCGGGTCCCTAGTCCACATACCGTTTCCTAATTAGCCATTCCCTTCCGGTTAGTATCCCATGAGAGCTCAATTTCGGGCGAGACTTACTAAAATTAAATGAGGAATAATATCAATATTATTGATCCCCGGAAATGAGTCGAAACTTCAAGATGTTATAACTCTTCCCCCCTTACAAAAATTTCGTCCTCGAAATTTATAATTCAAACCTATCTACTCAAATAGATTGGGGTGCTAACGTCGCATGGCCTCTTCACTTTCCTAAATAGCACCTTCCGTTCCGTGGTGCTTCCATGCAACCTTGGTTATCGGGATCGTCTTATTCCGCAACACACGATCTTTTCTGTCCTCGATCCTTACTGGTCTCTCCACGTATGGCACCCTGTCGTCCACGTCTATCTCCTCGTACCTTAGAACGTGGGTCAGATTTGGTTCATACTTTCTCAATATTGACACGTGGAAAATATTGTGCACTTGGGATAAATTGGGCGGCAAAGCAAGTCGGTAAGTCATATCGCCAATCTTCTCCAAAATCGCAAACGCACCGACAAACCTCGGACTTAACTTTCCTTTCTTACCGAATCGGGACAATCCTTTTATAAGCGACACCTTGAGAAACATATGTTCTCCCACTTGGAACTTCAAGGGTCGTCGTCTTCGATCGACATAACTTTTCTGGCGACTCTATGCTGTCTTTAATCTATCCCAGAATAATCTCAACTGCTTCGACCGACTATTGCACCAATTCTGGGCCTGTAATACTCCTTTCACAAACTTCATCCCAGCATATTGGCGTCGTGCAAGCCCTACCATACAAGGCCTCAAATGGTGCCATCTGGATGCTTTGCTGGCAGCTATTATTGTAAATGAATTCTAAGAGGTGCAGCTATTCTTCCCATTTGCCCTAGAAGTCCAAAACACAGGCACGTAACATATCAGGTAGTACTGAACTGCAACTTTGTTCTTAAGGCCGATTGCAAACTTTTCCAAAAGTTGGTCGTAAACTTTAGATCTCGGTCCGACGTGATCAATACTGGTACTCTATGAAATCTGACGATCTGTTGAACATATAACTCCGCGTACCTTTTCAATTCAAAATCTTTTCGCACTGCCAGGAAGTGTGCTGACTTAGTCAATCGATCCACTATCACCCAAATGGAATCTTGCCTTCTCTGGCTTCTCGGTAGTCTTGAGACAAAATCCATCGTGATGTGCTCCCATTCCATTCAAGGATCTCTAATGGTCCAGGCTTACAGTGTTGGGCCTTTACTTGTTGACACGTCAAGCACTTGGCCACATGCTTGGCCATATCTTTCTTCAGTCCATTTTACTAATAATACTGCCGCAAATTCTGGTACATCTTGATACTACCTGGGTGAATACTGTAATTACTACGATGTGCTTCACTTAAAATTTCTTCCTTAACTTCCAAATCATCAAGCACACATAATCGCCCTCGGAATTTCAAAATTCCGTCCTCACTTACTTGAAATTCGGCAAAAGGACACTATAAGTGCCATAACTTGTGTACGGCGCTCACTTTGGTGCCATAATTTTTTTTCGGATCACTTTGGTGCCAAGTCGGAGGAAAAACGATCACTTAAGTGTTATAACTTTTTTTTGGATCACTTTAGTGCTAAAATTTTTGAAAAACGATCACTTAAGTGCTAAAATTTTTTAAAAACAATCATTTAAGTGCTAAAATTTTTGAAAAACGATCACTTAAGTGCCAATCTCCGGCGAGACTCCGGCGAGCCACGTAGCTTCAGAAATTAATAAAAAAAATGCCACGTCAGATTTCCGGCGAAAAATTGTGTGCGGCACCGGAGTTGGCACTTAAGTGATCGTTTTTAAAAAATTTTAGCACTTAAGTGATCGTTTTTCAAAAATTTTAGCACTAAAGTGATCAAAAAAAAAGTTATGGCACTAAAGTGAGCGCCGTACACAAGTTATGGCACTTGTAGTGTACTTTTGCCCTTGAAATTCCGATTTCTTTGCAGTGGCATCCAATCCAACAATCTTTTGTATTTCCTGATCCGTAGACTGGAGTGCCTTAATCCTTGCCTGGATCTCCGGTTCAATTCTTAAGGCAGCCACCAGGCCAGACATATGGTTCACCTCAAATTTAAACTCTGAATCTCTAAGCTTTTCCAGCAAGGTCCACTCTTTGACCATCACATGCGCCATGCTCGACTTGCGACTTAGTGCATCTGCTACTCGGTTTGCTTTCCCGGAATGATACATGATGTCGCAATCGTAGTCCTTCGGAAGTTCCATCAATCGGCGCTGCCTAATATTCAATTCCTTTTGTGAAAATAGGTACTTGAGGCTTTGATGATGAGTGTAAATCTGGAATCTTTCTCCGCACAAATAGTGCCTCCAGATCTTAAGGGCAAAGACAATCGCTGCCAACTCTAAATCATGCATCGGATAATTCATATTATGTGGCCTCAACTGGCGCGACGCATACGCGACTACCTTTCCAAGCTACATCAAAACACAACCAAGTCCTCTTAGTGACGCATCACTGTAGACTTCAAATCCTCTTGGTCTAGACAGGATAGTCAAAACTAGAGTAGTTGTCAGCCTATACTTCAATTCTCGAAAACTTTTCTCACACTTATCGTCCTATACGAACTTAAATTCCTTCTTCAGCAATCGCGTCAAGGGCATGGCTATCGACGAGAATCCTTCTACAAAACGTCGATAATATCCGGCAAGTCCCAAGAAACTTCGGATTTCTGTCAGTGAGGTCGGTCTAGGCCGCTTAGTTACTGCCTCAATTTTAGTCGGGTCCAAAGAAATTCCATCTCCCGAAGCTATGTGTCCAAGAAACGCTACTCTACTTAGCCAAAACTCGCACTTACTAAACTTGGCGAAGAGTGCGTGTTCTCTTAGGGTCCGTAGAACCTCAATCAAATGTATCTCATGCTCTTCTGGGCTTTTCGAATACACCAATATGTCGTCAATAAATACTATGACGAACCGATCTAAGAACTCCTTGAACACCTTGTTCATTAGGTCCATGAAGGCAGGAGGGGCATTGGTCAATCCGAAGGGCATCACTATAAATTCATAGTGCCCGTACCGCATCCTAAAAGCGGTCTTAGAAATATCTTCCTTCCGGATTCTCAACTGATGGTATCCAGTCCGTAAATCAATCTTAGAAAATGCGGACGCTCCTTGTAACTGATCAAATAGGTCATCGATCCTCGGCAGTGAATATTTATTCTTAATCGTCAGTTGATTCAAGTGCCGATAATCAATGCACAATCTTAATGTCATGTCCTTCTTCCTTACAAACAGGATCGGTGCTCCCTATGGAGACACACTAGGACGAATGAAACCTCTGTCCAACAACTCCTGCATCTGGACCTTCAGTTCTTTCAATTCTGACAACGACATCCGATACGGTGCCTTTGAAATCGGTTCTGTGCCCGGGACCAATTCTATCACAAATTCTACTCCCACTCTGGTGGCAAACTTGGCAATTCCTGAGGAAAGACCTCGGGAAAATTACACACTACCGGTATCTCTTCCAACATAGGTTCTACCACGATCGGATCAACCACATTCACCAAATATCCCTCGCATCCTTTATCCAACAACGTAGTTACCTCAAGCGAGGAAAACCAAGGGATCGAGGTTCCTCCTCAGTTTCCCTAAAATTCAAACTTAGGATGTCCAATCGGATTAAATTGGATCACTCTATTGCTGCAATCCACTACAGGTTTCTGCTTAACCAACCAATCCATTCTAACTATCACATCAAAATTGAACATGGTCCACACTGCCAAAGTCAATGCTTCCTTCTCTACCCCCAATCACTATTTTACAACTAGGACACCACAATGACACTAACACTTTATCATTTAATGGGGTTGTCACACAAAGCATGGTTTCAAGCAAAACGGGTTCAATTCCAACCAGTTTAACAAACTATTCTGAAATAAATGAGTGGATCGCCCTCGGCTCAAACAATGCATACGCAACATGATCACATAGAGAAATCGTACATGTGACCACGCCTGGCGTATCCTTTGCCTCTCTACATGCCATAGCATAAGCTCGTTCTTGCGCTGGCGGTCTGCCCTGGTTAGCTGGTGGGGGATTCTCGGCCTGATTCCCTATTTGGTTTTGTTGCGGTTGCCCTGGGGGCATCGAGGGACGCTGCTGGGGACAGTTTTGAATATGGTGCTCTAAACTCCCGCACTTAAAACAAGCCCCAAATTTGTTCGGTGGAGGGTTAGGTTTCCCAATATTCCTCCTGGCGGGTGGGATGAAACATCTATTTCCCGTCATCAGTTTCTTTTCGAAGTGGCGATTGTCGCTATGTGGAGCAAACCGCGATCCAGATGCGGCTGCCCT
The DNA here is from genome assembly GCA_031216235.1 of Syzygium jambos. Classification (NCBI taxonomy): domain Eukaryota; kingdom Viridiplantae; phylum Streptophyta; class Magnoliopsida; order Myrtales; family Myrtaceae; genus Syzygium; species Syzygium jambos. The sequence goes on from CM062222.1 coordinate 21,970,414, forward strand.
TTCTACTTGGTCCCGCTCAAGAGCCTGAGCTCTATCATAGATGTCCTTATAGGTCCTCAAATTGGCCGGTATCAACTGAGCACGAATGTCAGGTTTAAACCCTTCTCAGAACCTTCGCACCTTATCCTCAGGATGCTTTACCATCCTTAGCGCCAACTTAGACAATCTAGCGAATTCCGCCTCGTACTGATCGATAGTCGTCTAACCTTGGCAGAGTCACATAAACTCTGCTATCTTCCTTTCCCTAGCACTTTCCGAGATGTACTTCCCATAAAAACTCTCGATAGATGCTGCCCAAGTCTAGGCGACACCTTCCAAAAATATTCTATCCCTAGTGGCCTTCCACCAATCATTTGCATTTTCCTATAACTGGTATACCGCCAGAGTTACCTTCTCCTGCTCGGTGCACCCCAATGCCTCAAAGGCTTTCTCCAATTCCTCTAGCCATCTTGGTGCAGCTTCGAGGTCACCTTTTTCAGTAAATTTAGGCGGCTTTAACTTTAGAAACTGTTCAACTAGCTGGTGCATTTGCCTATTCCTAACTACCTGAGCCTGCCCAATATTGGCTTAATTTCCATTCACAGCAGTAGCTGCTGCAGCCTTAATAGCCTGGGCAATAGTGGCGGCCCTTTCTTGAGCATGCCTACCCATAATGTTCCCTATCTCATGTAGAGTCTGAATCACATCCTCCATTCTAAGGTCCTTGGCCTCTTGGCCTCCTGCACTCGATTGTCCCTGGGGTTCCTTTCCTCGACGACTCATGGTACTGATCTCACTACCTGCCTACCTGCTATAATTCCACTAGGAATTATAGACCTAAACCAAACTAAATCAGTCTAAGGTCCTAGGCAGGTAGCTAGCACAACAACAATCAATCACTCAGCATGCGGCTAAGCACAAACAACACAGGACCTCAAACAAGGAGATACACATACTCACCTCAGGTCCTGCCGCACCTGCAATTTACGGGTCAACTTACACAACCAAACAATCGGAACACAGACAATTAGGAGGTACACTTAGTACACGAGGTTACCCTACTGACTACTCAAGGTCATCACTCCTTATCACTCTAGGGTTCGACTTGATTGGACCGAGCTAGCCTTGCCCTGATATCAAATCAAACGGGGATGTCATGCTCCGCATCCCACAAAGCGCAAGCATCCCACACAAAGGTCAAATTTGTTACGACGTCCCATGAAGCATTGTCGACCCATCGCCCAACACACAGATCATTATACATGCGGAAGCAACGTATATAAATATATATACACCCGTACAATAAACATTTAACCATGGATAACACATTATTGAAATTTGACATGATTAAAAATATACTTTTGCATTACTACAAAAATATATACAATATCCATTCCCCAGCAAAACAACAAGAAAACAAACAATACAATGACCACTACGACAAAAAGGGACAATGGCCCGGGAGGGTTAGACAACTAACTAAGACTGAGCTCTAAACAAAAAGGTACAACTCGTCCCATCCAAAGCTGAAGCTACTCTAGGGGATCCAGTCCGGGTCGGAACCAGAAGACTTAGAGGATAAAGAGCTATCAGGCAGTTCCTCCTCAAAATCTAGTGAATCCAGCTCGAACTCAATCTCTATAGGCTCCTCCTCTGCATCCATAGCCTCGGGCTCACCCTCTGGTGCAGGGTCCTCCTCAATGGGCTCCGGCTCGTCATCAGGGTCCATCGACGCTAGATCTGCCTCCCAGTCTACGGGCTCCATGTCCATCGGATCGAGCTCATCAACCTCATACTCCACGAGTACACCATCCGAATTCGCACTCTCCTCAGCTAAAGTAGCGGGGTCCACTGCACCTCCATTAGGACACTATGGGTCAATCTCACCTTTCCCGTTAAATGGGATATCAAAAGTCCGAAGGGGCTCGATCTCTTCCCCAGCAAAAGTTCTATAACACCATGCAACATATTCACGGGTCTCAGAATGTGCCTCTTCGACATCTACCCGTACTAAGATATAGTATCTAATGTACATATTCCCGTTCCCTACGGGATGTATGGACATTGTCTTCTCGATAAAATGGGGAATCTCGAAATGCACTGGCGCCTCTGCCATCTCAAGGCCGGGGTTCTGAAAAGAGTGGGTTTATACAATAATGAGACGAATCTTAGTGAGTAAAAACCCCTAAACCAAAACTAGGCTAACATGCACCGCCTGACAGACAATTAAAACAAGTAACACATACAACTATCAATCAAATGACCTAGGCCCTCGGGCCCAGATCGAGCATACAATCGACCCTGCAGGTTAGACATTTCATTTTAATATTCATGACACATACGTGAACACATTGGTCACACGTACGCCATATGCATGCTCATACTTAACAGTACCTGCCTCACATACAAATCACCGGTACATACAATGGCCAACACACTCTGGCACAAGGCTCATTTTTTTTTCAATTAGAGCACGACCTGCGTAAAACACATCAGGTCTATTTCTTAATTACCAACACTTCATGGCCCGCATAAAACACATCAGGCCCATTGTCTCTAGCCCGCGTCGAAATACATCAGGCGCAACACCGATCTCCTTACGGACCAAAACCCCGTAAAACGCATCAGACTGGTCATCTTCCGGACGAACCGGGCATTATTCCGCGTAAAACGCATCATGATGGAATTAATACCCCGCGTAAAACGCATCAGGGCTTATCATGACCACACGTGCATACAACCAATTTTTATCTGAACCCCGCGTAAAAACACATCAAGGCAATTAGGTGATCAAATGTTTACATCAGGCACGTGCGTTCTTAAAACTCATGATTCAAGCCCAAATTTAATATGTGATATGCAAAACCATGCATAATGGGCATTCAATTTTAACCATGAGTATACAAATCAAATAGGCCACAACATGCTCTATTTGTGCCACAATATGGCCAATCAATATTTTATTGGCATAACAAATTTTCCAATCAAACACAAATTGGCACGACACACAATTCATACTAATAGTGTACCACAAACTTGCCACATCAAGGCCCACCATATTTAGTCATTTTCGGCCATTCTAGGTATACAACATGGCATCGTTAAATAAATACAATCATGTACACTTCAGCCACAATTAGGCTAACCAAAGTATTTCCAGCAATGTCCCCATTTGATCCCGAACTTAATCCAACTCGATCCATTTGAACCCAACATGGAAAGCCATGATTTCAGCCCATTTTCAATCCGAATTTCATCCTAAACAACTCCATTTGACTTCCACAACTTTATCAAACCAATCAGCAATTAATTGGGTACTAATCAGCCCATAAAATCCTTAATTAACTCCTAAAACTCACTAATCCCATCTAGAATGCACAATTAGTCCTAATTAGGGTTTAGAAATTAATACTCACACTAATCCTAAGCTCCAAACGAGACTAATCCGATGAGTAACGGGCGGCCGATCACCAGCAAGCGGCGAAATCGGCAGAGACGTTCCAGTGTGCTCTCGGCGATGTCCTTGGCTGTCCAGCGAGCGACGGTGGTCTCGGCGGCCAAAGGAGATGGGTGAGGGTTGGTGGCCGAACAGGGGAGAGGGAGGAAGGTGGTCAAGTGGTGGTGACGGCACGGCGGTGAGACGGCCGGCGGCTTGAGCGAGCGGCGATCCGGCCGTTTCCTCCATGCCAGCGATTCTCGGCGGTCCGGCGGTTCTTCAAGCCGAACAAGGGAGGAAGACGAGACGGTGGGAGAGAGAGATGAGGGACGGTCGGGTGAGGGTGGTGAGCTGGTCTGATGGTCGCACGGACAGCGGCGGTGGCGCAAGGCGGCGGACGGCGGCTCCCCGGCGGGCGGTGTTCACGGCGGAAGAAAAGGAGAGAGAGAGAGAGAAAGAGAGAGAGAGAGAGAGAGTTTCGGGAGAGAGGGAGGGAGAAGTGGCCGATGGGGAGTTGATGGGAGAGAGACAAGACCAATTAATTTGGTCCAAGGGGTTTGACCATAATTTCCATAATCCAAATTTTGCCCCTCAATACTCGGTTCTCCTTAATCCTCATCCAAATAACTAGGGGTAATTTGGTCCAACAAAATTGAATTATTGGGCTGAAGATTATCCTTAACTTATTCCATAAATAAATCCCAAATCATTTTTCAAAAATTTGAAATGCCCAAATTAGCCCAGGGGCAAAATGGTCATTTTCCGATTTCGGGCCGAAATTCCATTTTTCAACCGTACTAACCCCAAATATAATTAGCCAACATAATACGATATCGTCCTCGCAAAATAGTCTTTCACGACCCCGAAATCCAACGTCCAAGTCTGGATCCAATTTCGTGATCAAAATTGCTCAATTTAAAATTTTAGGGTCTCTCACTAATGTGCGGTTATTTAGGGGTTACGCGTATCGACCTAAGGTTACTTGAGTCGTAACGGTCTCGATTATTGGGAGAACGTGAGGAATTATCGCTAGTTCCGGAGGTTGCGATCATTCGGTTTAAGTTCGGGATTTGTTCGCCACGCGTACTCTCGGTCGTGCGGAATCACCCCCGATCTGATCGTATGTCATTGGCCAAACTAGATCTGTCACCTCCCTAGGATCGGCCCACGTTGGCCCAAAATATTTCCTCGTTGTTTTTCAGAAATCGATGCCCGATTCGCGATCGGGTCCTTGGTCCACGTACCGTTTCCTAATTAGACATTCCCTTCCGATTTGTATCTCGAGAGAGCTCAATTTTGGGCAAGACTTACTAAAATTAAATGAGGAATAATATCAATATTATTGATCTCCGGAAATGAGTCGAAACTTCAGGATGTTACATAGGGAGCATCAAAACCTCTAACAGGCCCGAATTCCTCTGCCCCATCCCGGAAAGTCCAAGCTGCATAAGTGTGAGTCTGCCACTTTGGGACACCTACATCTACCTGAAACTCACTAGCGTGCTTAATCCAAGTATACTGTTCATCCACAGGGAACTCTACTATTGCGTGGTCAAAAAGTATTGGGATTCCAAAACGGTGAGGCGGCTGATTATCGATTATCCACGTCTGGGGTCTAAAATGGTTTTAAGTAAAACCATGAAATCATATCTCAGCAAGTAACACCCTAAACCTAACCTAGGCTAACATGTATCTCTGGTTATATTCAAGCACGCCAATCACACAATCAGTAAACCAGAACAATTGCAGGCACCAACATCTCAACTTGATACACATGAAACTTCACATGCTAAATCAAGCGTTACCAATAACAACTGATAACATACCACACTCAAAGATGCTATTCAAACCAAAACCACACCAATATTTGCATAATAGACATAACATCATACTTTCATCATTTCACTTAGGCACATGCATCCAATTCATTTCTGACCCACGTAAACATGCCTCAGATTCAACAACACTTTTATAGCCCGCGTTAAAACACCTCAGGCTCAGTGTCTTTAGCCCGCATAAACGAGCACGCCTCAGGCGCAACACCATCTCCTTTTTTTACAACACAACCCGCGTAACACGCATCAGGTTGAACAACACTTCTATAGTCTGCGTCAAAATGCATCAGGCTCAGAGTCTCTAGCCCACGTAACACGCCTCAGGCGCAACACCATCTCCTCTTACTGCACAACCCGCGTAAACGAACACGCCTCATGTTGACAATCTTTTGGTATTATCAGGCATCGTCCCTCGTAACACGCCTCAGGACGGGTTCAATTCCCTGCGTCAATACGCCTCAGGGATTATGTTATCACACGTGCACACATTTTCCAATTATTATCTGGATCCCGCGTAAAAACACCTTAGGGTATTTAATGGCCATGTAACACATCAGCACCCAATCTCATGCCAATTTCATACGACCAATTCGCACACGTCATCCAATATATACAGGCTACCAGTAAGCCATGCCAACTCACAATTTTACCAATTCAGTTCGCACGTGCACAATTTAACACGAATTTTTGCATTTTAAGCCAAATTTCACCATTCACGGGCATCGTACTCCTACCGACAACCCCAAACCAACACACACTATGTCTCAAACACCAATAGGCATCAATTCAGCCACAGAATGAATAGTGAATCGGCCACCACAGAAAAATCACTATAACGGTACATTTAGGCTCGTTTTTCACTCAATAAGTCATAATAATCACTCGTAATTATTCCAATCACAAAATCAATCAATTCTAACCTCCACTCCACCTCAAAAATCATCACAATTTCATCCAAACAGCTCAGCCAAAGCAGTCCAACCATTTCTCTACGCATATCCCCTAAAACTTGCTAAAACGGGCCTGAACTAACTCGAAATTACCCGTTATCCTAGGCGAGGGTTAGGGTACCACTTACGTGTGATTCCATGCAAAATCAATCCCTCAAAGGTGGTTGGATAGAGAGCAAACAACAGCGGCGGCGGCATCCCACAAAAAGGGGTACCGGCGACTTACCGGCATCCACGAGCTGCGGCGATCGGCGGTGATGGGCTGCTGGTTTCTCGGCTATTTTGGGCTAAAAAGGGGTGGCTGGTGATGGTGTTTCACGGTGGGAAATGAGAGAGAGAGAGAGACGGTGGTTGCGGTAGTAGTGCGACACGACGAAAGGGCGAGCGACGATTCGACGAAACGGCAACGAACGGACGGCGATTGGCTGGTCGGTTGGCCAACTCATAGGAAGGAGAGGGGGCTGAGGAACTCATGGCCAAAGAGGGAGGAGAGGGAGAGAGTAATCGTGAAAAATAAGGGAAGAGACAGAGAAAAGAAAGAATCCCATAAAAAATATCCAAGGGCAAAGTTGAAATTTCACAAAAAGTATAGGGGCAAAACCATCCAAAATTTTTTTATCTCTAAAATTGGTGTGAAATGACCAAAATGCCCCTCTCATTTATACTTGGCCTTCATAAAATCTCAAGGGCAAACAGTCATTTTCCATTTTCTTCCAAAATTCCAATTTTCTGACGAATTCAAGCAAATTCAAAGCTGACCACGGTACTTCTGACGTTGTCCAAATATTGTATCATGGCTATCGAAATTTTCGATGCCCAAACTCGGTCTCTATTTAATAGCCAAACTCAAATAAACACAACTTGAGCTTATATCAAACTAACGGGTGGTTTCCGAGAAAATTCATGTATTCGACCCGTGGTCGATACTAAATCGAACCACGTTTAAGCTCACTTAAGTTATGGCGACCTCGATTGTCATATAATTGTGAAGATCAATCACTAGTTCTAAAAATTGCAATCGTTTGGAATGGGTTTGGGATCGTTCGCAGTTTCATATCCTGGCAAGGCGGAATCACCTGCGATCCAGTTATATGGCAATCGCAAATCGATCCATGACCAACCTTAGATCGGTCTATATTAGCCCAAAATATCATCTCGATAATCCTTATGGTCGAAAGTCAATCCATGATCAAGTTCTATGGCTGCTCGAATTAAATTTCCTAATTAGCCTTTCCCTACTAATTAGTATCCCGAGAGTGATCAAGTCTGGGCGAGATTTGCTACAAGTGCATTATTGAAATCATGCATTTCATAAATACCAAGTGGGTCGAAATTTGGAACATCACAACTCTTCCCCCTTATAAAAATTTCGTCCTCGAAATTTATAATCAAAATCCAAACTATTCAAACAACTGGTGGTAATGACGTCTCATCAACTCCTCGCTTTCCCAAGTAGCACCTTTGGTCCCGTGATGTTCTCAAATTACCTTGACCAGCGGGATCATCTTGGTCCTTAAGATTTGTTCCTTCCTATCCTCGATCCGTACCGATCTTTCTACATACGATACTCTGTCATCCACTTCTATCTCCTCATAATTCAGTACATGAGCTGAATCCGGTTCATATTTCCTCAACATCGACACGTGAAATACATTATGCACCTGAAACAAATTTGGCGGCAAGGCGAGTCGATACGCTAAATCTCCAATCTTTTCTAACACCTCAAAAGGTTCCACAAACCGTGGACTTAGCTTCCCTTTCTTACTAAATCGGGACAATCCTTTTATTGGCAACACCTACTTGAAATTTTAAAGGTCTTCGTCTCCTGTCTACATAACTCTTTTGACGGCTTTGCGCTATTTTCAATCTTTCACGAATGATCTTAATTGCATCGACTAACTGTTGAACTAATTCTGGCCCGGTTATACTTATTTCTCCAACTTCGTCCCAACGTACGGGCATCCTACAAGCTTTGTCATACAACGCTTCAAATGGCGCCATCTTGATACTCTGCTGGAAACTATTATTGTACGCGAATTCCACTAAGGGTAATTGCTCTTCCCACTTGCCTTGAAAATCCAATACACATGCCCAAAACATATCCTCTAGAGTCTGAATCGTTCTCTCAGACTGGCCATCCAATTGCGGATGATAAGCTGTACTAAACTGCAGCTTTGATCCCAATACCGTCTGTAAATGTGACATTCTGAATTCGACCCACTTCCGAGATTAATGAAATGAATGTGTATTTCTCATTTCATTTTAGTAAGTCTTGCCCGGAACTGATCACTCTCGGGATACTGATCAATAAGGAATGGCTAACTAGGAAAATGGTACGTGGACCTAAGAACTCGACCGTGAATCGAGTTTTGGTTTCGAGGAACGACGAGGGAATATTTTGGGCCAATGTGGGCCGATTCAAGGAGGGCAACGGATTTAGTTTGCGAACGATGTACGATCGGATCGTGGGTAATTCCGCACGACAGAGAGTACACTTGGCGAACGATCCTAAACTTACTCCAAATAATCGCGACCTCCGAAACTAGCGATAGATCCTCATGTTCTCTTGGAAAATGAGACCGTCACGACTCGAGTAACCCCAGGTCGATACACGTAATTCCTAAAAAGCCGCCTGTTAGTAAGAGACGCTAAAATCGCATTTGAGCGAAATTGATCTTTGAGTTGAATGCGGACTTGAGTGTCGAATTTTACGAACGTACACGACTAATTTTCAAGGATGACGTTGTATTAGTGTGGCCAATTATATTTGGGATTGGTATGGTCGAAAAATGGATTTTTGGACCGTGAGTGAAAAATTACCATTTTGCCCCTGAGCCCTATGTATTAATTCTGAATTATTGGAGGATAATATGGACTTATTCAGCCCCCAAGAGTGCCGAAATTCATGGACCATGTTGCCCCCATCACTCTTGCTCATTTCCAAATTTGCCGTTAGATATTTTGTTCTAGATTGAATCCTAGCCATTGGTTTTAGATGTAATTGATTGGTCTTTTAATCTTGGCCATTGGATTAGGTTGATAGTGGGGTGGGTAGGCTTGTCAATGTGAGTGGAGTGGGTCACCTATTCCCACTCAAGGTTTTGTTTAAACTCTCATTCTCTCTCTCTCCTCCCTCATTACCCCCCATTTGGCCGGCCACTCTCCATCTCACTCTCTCCATTCTCTCCTCCCCTCGACGACGTGAAGCCACCCGCTGGAGCCGCCCCCCAGCTGCGGCCGTGCTACCCTGCCGGAGCCACACGCCACCACCAACCACGCCACCGCCTCACGTGCCCTTACCCCCGCTTGGCCACTACACTCTCGCCGTCTCCCCTTCTCTCTCTTTCATTTTCGCCATCAACCGACTAGCCTCGCCTTGGCCGTGCGCTGCCGCCCAAGTGCCGCCGCCACCACCGGCCACCCGACCACCCACGCACCACACCACCGCCACCTTCACCTTTCCCCTTGACCCATCACGATCACCGTCACCTCGCTTCGCCGTGCAGATCAGCTGTGAGCGCCCAACCATCGCCGCTGCCGTTCACTGCTGTGGGAGCTGTCGGGGTCACCGCTAGTCCGGCACGGCACTGCTACTAGTTGGCCACCCTCTTCACCTATCCAGTCTACATTTGGAGCTTAGGATTTGAGTAAGTGGAAACCCTAAACCCTAATTAGGATTTTGTGCATTTCTAGATAAGTTTAGGGGGTTAATTTATGGCTGGTGATTAAGACTGATCATGAGGTGTTTTAGGTAGCCTTATGTGCTAATTTAAGGGTGATTTAGAAGCATGTAGTAGGCTGTTCATGGCTGAGTAGTATTGGTTTGATGGGACTTTGTGTGGCTAATCTATGGTTTAAATGTGAATTGCAAGTGTGCTATGGTAGGACCGTTAAATGGCTGAATTATGCATGGCTTGAATTAATCGTGGGATGTTATAATGAGTGCTTGTTATGGCCGAGAAAGGAGGGGGCATTGTGGGCCATAGGCTCGTGCGATTCAATAATTTAATTGCATGATTTTTGTGCACCAAATCATGGATCGTGGTTGAGTTACCTTGAATGGCGAATTGAGCGTGTTGTTATATTTGATTGAGTAATCAATGCGGATTCAATTGATGCCCCGAGTTTTGATGATGTGGCCATGGTTTCGTGCATATTAGTGACAGCATGTTATGTGAATCATGCAAGTTTGTACGAATGGCATTGAGCATGTGATCACCTAAATTGCCCCGAGGCGTTGTTTACACCGGATTCAGATAATAATTGGTGGAATGTGTACGTGTGGTCACATAAGCCCTAAGGCGTTTAACGCGGGGTATTGAACCCGTTCTGAGGTGTTTAAGGGGGGACGATGCTCGGTTTACCAGATGATGGCCAACCTGAGGCGTCGTTCACGCGGATTGTGTCATGGACTTGAGGTGTATTACGCGAGTCCCAAGTAGCGATGGACCTGATGCATTTAACGCAGGTCAGGGATTAATTGAGAAATTGGCACGAGTGCGAAAGGTGCATTAATGAGTGCAAACATGTGCATGGCAAGTGATTGTGGCCACTTGATATTGTGTTGGTGCCATGATTAGTTTTCTTGGTATTATTGTTATGTACCTAATCTACAGGGTCAATGATATGATTGATTTGGGCCTGAGTGCCTAAGTCGTTTGAGTGCTGGACTGTTTATTTGGTTAGTTACTTGTCTGGAGGTGCATGTTAGCCTAGTTCAGGTTTAGGGGGCCTACTTACTAAGATTCATTATTACTGTTGTTAAACCCCAACATTTCATACCCCCAACCTTGAGGATAACTAGCGCACCACTACGTTTTCGGATCCCGAACCGTATAGAGCGTTCGGTTATCGAGTACCGTGATTGGAACGGGGAGGCTTACATTAGGTTTTACACGATTGTCTGGGTCGACGAGGGCGGGCCACAGCTCAAGGCTCATCCTTATCTTAGTTGGTGCTACAAAGATCATACCGACTTCCATGGACCCCAAAGAACTTTTGATATTCCGTTCGACGAGTTAGGGCATTGGGACCAGCATGCAGCCGATGGAGAGGTAGCGAGCCCTAACTTGGTGTCCGAAGCAGATTCTGACCCCCAGCCAGTCATCTTTGAGTCCAACATAGATTCCGACCATGAGGAGGAGGAGCCGATGGAGTGGGAGTCCGATCTCGAACCGGAGCCGATGGAGCTGGAGTCAAAGCCGGAGGACGATCTTGAGGAGGAGCCGTTGGAGGTCGAGTCCGAGCCAGAGTCTATAGATTTCGAGTTCAAATCGTCCGATTATTCATCCGAGTCTTCGGGATCCAACTCAGATTGGATACCCTAGGGGTTAGCCTTGAGCATAGCTAGGGTTTAGGGCCGACACTTTTTGGGAGGAACCCTTATTAGATATAGTACTGTTGACATCTAATTTTTAGCTCATATTTTGTCATATTTTAAAAAATTTCAAAATTAGGCCTCGGGATCTTGGCCAAGCCTAGAAATCTATTTCTAAACAAAAAAAAATATTTTTTAGCATTTTTTTGCATTTTTTGGATTTATTTTAGTCAAAATAAGCAAGAAAATCAAGAAAAATAGTAAATGGAATTAGAAAATTCCGTAAAAATAGTCAATAATTTTATTTTAAATCCAATTTCATAAATACACTGTTAATTTTAGAAAATCTCAATCGGGTGTATGTTTTACCCAAAATTGGGCAAAATTAAACTCGAATTGAACCAAAAATTAAATTAAATTTTTTCTAAACATTTTTAAGTCATAGTGTCTTCACAACAATTGATTCTGGGACCTTTAATTACACAATGGTCAGTCCAATTGCACAATTTGATGCAAAAATCAAAAATCCCCGAAAATTGATTGAAAATTGAGAATTTTGAGCCTAAATTGAGAATCGTGCCCAAAATGAAATTGCCGAAATATGGAAATATCATTTCTAATGTTAGTCAAGGGTGGGCAATGCAATTTTGGCATCAATTTTGCCTAATCAGGTCATTAAGATCTCGAATTGAATAAAACCCTATTAATCCGAATATAAAAATAAGGAAATTTTGGGCACAATTATAATAAAAATTGGGAAAATTTATATGTTTGGGTTCGGAACATGCTGAGAAATGCAATTTTGAGGTTTAATTTGAAAATTTTGGTCAATTCTGGTTAATAGGCACCTTTTTAATCTGATTTTCTACCTGGATATTATCCAGCTGGCTTCATTCAACAACAAAAACCGATTATGATTCGGTTCTAACTGATTTTTGGGTGGGAATTTGGATGAACAAAAACCAGAAAAACTGAAGAGAATGAGCAGGGAGGTATTCGACGAAATTCCCAAGAGAAAGAAGTGAGACAAAGAGCGCAAAGGAGAGAGAGAGAGATAGAGAGACGTGTTGAGGGTTCTAGGACCAAGCGATCGGCATTTTCTCCAACGAGAAATTGCCGGCAAATCGGCTCCTCTTGTGATCCTTCACGTTGGGCAAGTTGGTGACGAAACCAACTCGGGAACGTCTGAAAGTGAGTCTCGGCCGGCATATCCAGAGCATCTCCAGTGATTCCAAAACTATAAATGTGAAGCTGAAGTGTCGAGCAACAACACTGCAAGCGTGGATAACCTCGACAATCTTGTTTGAAGATCGAACAAAGCAGGTAAAGTTGGCCGAGAATCAGCTTTTTTCAAAATTTTCCAGAATTCCATTTCAATATTGATATGCATATTTGTGTGTTTTCCTTTGCAAATTTGAGTTTGTTTATGCTTATAATCAGTTTCTAATCATGCTCTATGTTGTTTACTTTCATTTTTAATCGAAAAACATGCATAAAATCACCTCGGCCCCCCATGTAAACCAACTCGCTAGCAAATCCGAAACCTCGCCGGAGCGCCACCCGCAACAAACGGCTGCTCAAGTTAGTACTCTCTTATCTTGATTGATGTTTTGATGTTTGTTTTGAACGATTTAGACGGCTAAGGCGATTAGAATTAGGATTAGCAATTCTAGAAATTATAGAGTTGATTAGTTTACAACTTAGAGTTTTTGGACCGATTTTTAGCCGGCCGGTGGAGTTCTGGCGGCGACCTAATTAGGCTAGAGTGATAGTAGGATATGTAGACTTGGTAATGGTGCAAGTGGAATGGCAAGAAAACTGTCGGAAGGTTGTCGGATTTCGATTCGAAGTCACGGCCTTGAAAACTCAAAACTGGAATTTGTGCCCACCAAGTATTTGTTAAAATGCCTAAATGAAAAATGGCTCAAACGACGCCGTTTTGGCGTTGTGTTCACCGGAGAGGCTGATCGACGCCGGTGCCGGCGACGGCCGGTTCGGTCTCGGCCGAACCGATTCGGTCCGGTTCAATTCCCTGGCGGGAAAATTCAAAATAAAAATAAAAAAAATAAAAAATACTTAAAAAAAAAATCTAAAAAAAACTTAGATTTTCTTAGAAAATTTTAAAAAATCAGAAAATTCACAAAAATTCAGAAAAATTACAGAAAATTTAGAAAAATAAGAAAATTCTCAGAAAATTCATAAAATTTTTAAAAAATTCAGAAAATAAAAATAAAAATTTGAAAATTCTGAAAAATCAATAAAAAATTTAAAAAAATTGGTAAATTTACAGAAATTTCCAGAAAACCATAAAAATCATTTTCTCGGCTAAAAATTTTTTTCAAATAAAAATCAAAAATTTTGAAAATCCGTAGAATGATTGAAAATCATTGTGGCCAGTCATAATAAATGAAATTGGAATTTTTGGAAGTGTCCAAATGACACTAAAAAAAATCAAAAATAAAAAATTTTGAAAATCCGCAGAATGATTAGAAATCATTGTGGCCAATCCTTAAAAGTGAAATTTAGATTTTCCAAAATGTCCAAGTGACATAATTTGACAATTTCCAAATTTAAGGCCAAAACCCCTTAAAAAACCCTAAAAATGAAATGAACAAGCTATTAGAGCTTGGTTAGGATTTTTGATAAATTTTTCATTTCTAGTGACCAAATTAGGGTTGCTGTGATTGATTTGCCGTTGGATTTGCAATTGATTTTTGGATGCTTAATTGTTTTTCCATGATTAGATTAGCAAATTGAACTTAGGGATCCGTGTGACGTACTAGACATGCTATAATCATTCTTAGGTACCGAAAGGGCCTTAACGGTTTTAATTTGGGATCGTTAATGTAACCAAGTCCCTTACCTAGAATCTTTGATTCGTGGGATTGCGGTACTTCTCCTGTACTACAATTAGGTTTCTAGTCGACCTACCGTAAACGACTAGTGGCGACTCCAAATTTAATTTTAAATCAAATAAACCTCGCTGTCACGTGAGGTATGGCTTAGGAGAGGTCCATATAGAAAATACCTCCATTAGAAAAGCACGCGAGAGCGTGGTGCGACAGGCTTGGCGACTCCGCTAGGGATATCTTAAATTTTTAAGTGGACTTAGGCCTGATAGAACGATATGCAAGTGTTTGTGCTCGCAAAGATCCCAGGTACGCCCCATTAATGAAGTGTTAAATAGTGATGCAGGTGGGAGGTATAAGAGGTGTAGTCTATACTTACCTTTGTTTTGTAGGATGGTGTTGGGATTAAATGTGATTTTGACTAAATTTTAGAAGTGTTGTTTGGTTATAAATTATTGTGCTTGCCTTTAAATTGCTTTAGCACTTCACTTTTCGCACACACTACTATCGCAACCTTCCCCTCAAGGGCCGAACTCGATGAGGCGGGTATATAGATAAGTGTTCATGAGACGGTTCATATGGCACATCATAAAAATGATTTTATTGAAACATAAATATTTTGGCTAGCCATATGGCCCATTGATCATGAACGTGGATTTTTCCTAAATCCATATCCCGCGTGACAGCGGATCGATTTTATCTTTTTTAGGAGTGGCCACTAACCTAGATCGGGGGTTAGCTAGAATACCCAACTGAAACGCAGGAATTTCGTTTCGATTTTCACGAAAATCAGAGATCAAAGGTTTGGGGATTAGCTTACGTTAATATTTCTATTAATGCCCTTTCAGTACCGCTAAACTTAACATGGTTGTTATCTAAGTTGTCATGCTTTTGTTCTTTATCATTTTCTTGTTTAAAGTCTTAGTCCACTAGATGATCATGCATCTTGTTTTTGTATTTTCATTTAAGATTCTAAACTAATCCTATCTTAGTCTAGAAAAGGAAAGAAGTAATCAATTCTATTGAAAGACATTTCCTAAAGTAAACACTCGAAGTATTGAAAAGACGAGCTAATTCTAAGAGCGAAAAAAAATAAAAACCCGCAACTTGTCGGATGTTTATTACAACACAAATTGAAAACCCGAGACATGATCGGGGATGAATGAATTGAGTACAAATTGAAATCGGATTGGACATCGGCCTATCGCCATCATCCAATGAATACAAATTGAGACCGGATTGGACATCGGTCTATTGCCTTGGTCTTTTACAACTTTGGATTATCCTCCCATGGACGGTCTCTCGGGTATCGGTGTTTACATTCACAACATTCATTCATGGCAAACAATGCACAAAGGAGCAACCAAAGAAAAACAATGGTGCTAACAATTCACCAATCAAACACGGGCTTCGGGATCGGCCTTTATTTTTTATGCGTTTCGATTCATCACCCACCTAATCATATAATATTATTTCATTAATGGTTAACGATAATGAGCTACCATTTGCATTCACAAAATAGCAACCCATATCAATTAACCCCTAAAGTCGGGTTCAAAATGATCACAATGGGCTATCCACCGAACATGCACCGGGCCTAACATTCATCTAACAAACACATGCATAGCAATGGAATAAGCATGTATTCAGGCCCATGGGCCTTATTTCGAAGCCAATCAAACAATGACAAGTGGGCTTCATAAGGAAACCACTTATTCAGTTATTATTCAATTCAGATTGCTTTTGTTCAGATGTGATTAACTAACCTAATGATATCCAAATGAAGTGATTCAGGTGTCATTAGAAAGCTTATAACATGAGGATCAAAAGTCAAGAAGACCATTTTTTTTAAATCCTCATCAATTTTCCCGAAAATGACAAATTTGATCTCGTTGACAGGCTGGACCCGATTTTGTTATGGGTTTCAAAATAATGGCGGGAAAAATAACAAACCTTATCAAAACCACGTGAAAATTTTTAGGCAGTTAAGATTCTCCGTGTATAACAACTTTCATGTTTTTAGTTTTTGCTAAAAAGTCCTCCAAATTTTTATAAAATTCGATTTTCGCGAAGGACTCAATTGCAAATAAAATTTTAACCTGAGAAGACCTTATATGAAATTTTAAGCAAATTGACCCTCTAAAAATTGCTATTTGGCCCTCAAAATTTTCAGTCAACATAATGAGACCCCAATGTAGACATGGCCACGGTTCAGGAACGTGGCCACGAATGAACCGGCGGTTCCAGGCCGATTCCGGTTCTGACAGGTTCCTTATTTAAAAATTAATAAAATAATTATAAAATAAAATTTGCAGACCTGGTCCTCCGTTGTTCGTCACTCGGGCTTCGCGGCCTTGGCCACGGTGGCGGAGGCGGGGTTCAAGGTGGCGAGGAGATGAAGTGGGAGACGGGGGCGGCGGCGAGGGGGAGAGGGAGGGGGCCGGGAGGGGGACGGGGACGGGGACGGGGACGGGGAGGAGGAGCGGGGGGTCCTCCTCCTCCGGGGTCGGGAGGAGGGGAGGAGAAGGGGGCGTCGGCGTTGGCAGTTGCGGCCATGGGGGGCGGCGACGGCGGCGGCGAGGGTCAGATCTGGGGAGACGGGGAGACGGGGGGCGGGCGGAGGAGAAAAGGGGAGGAGGAGCAGGGTAGCGAGGGGGAAGGAGGAGTGGGCGTCGGCGTCGGCAGCTGCGGCCATGGGCGGAGTCGACGGCGGCGAAGGTGGCGGGGGTTAGATCTGGGAAGACAGGGGCCAGAGGGTGGGCGGAGGAGAAGGAGGAGGAAAAGGAGAAGGAGAAGGAGAAGATGCACTGATGCAGAGAGAGAGAGAGAGAGAGAGAGAGAGAGAGGGGGAGGGGGGCCCGGCCTGCAGGGGCCTGCAGGCTGCTGCTGCTGCAGCGTGGCCTGCAATGCAGGCTGCAGCTTCTTTTTTTTTTTTTTCCGAAGAACCGGCCCGGAACCGCCGGTTCCGGGCCGGTTCAAATTTTTCTGGAACCGGAACCAGGCCCGTATGCCACGGGCCGGTTCCGGTTCCGAACCGCGGGCCCGGTCAACTGGTCGGGCCCGGGTTTGGCCGGGTCGGTCCGGGCCAAAACCGGCCCGTGGCCACCACTACCCCAATGAACAACTTTGTAATTTTTATTTTTCGCAAAAAAAGGACTCTAACTTTATCAAATTCGGAAAAACATCTTTTGGATTCAAAAGGAATGAAAATCAGATCTGAACACAGATACTGATTAGATCATGAAAATTCCTTTTGAAAATTCAAATGAATTCCGATTTTGATGAAATTAGTATCAATGGAAAGATCTTGATCTCAGTGTGAACTTTTGTGAAGAAAACATTTTCATATTTCGAACACACGAATTTATGAAAATTGAAGAACACACGAAGGTCAATCAGAAACCAGTCTGTCACCCGATTCATGCATAGATGACGTTGCAGATCGTACCATGCTAACATGCTTGGAATTTTATGAACATTTTAGGATGAACAGATTAAGATGTGCTTTACAACTTTTGTGAAGAAAGCTTTTTCAAAAAATGTTCGTAGAAAATCAGAAAAATCATCAGACAGCACAACATCAATCAAGACATCATCAGAACAGACATGAACATCACATTCCAGATTCTGATCCGAATTTTCGAAAGAGTTTTGACATAGCAAATTAAGTCCGATTGAGGCATGTAATATATCAAATCGAAGCTTAAGACGTGTTTTACGATTCTCTAGTTTATCACTTCGTGAGATTTTGACATTAACGAGCTAAAATCGGCATCTCAAACATGCAGGTTTCTCTGTACACGAATTTGCAAAACATCATCCAAGTGCACTTACCTTGTTTAACGATGCTCCGACGCGAAATCGAGCAATCCAACCTCCATATTCAGATCAAGAACAGCACGGAGAAATCTCGGAAAGCTCGACAACCTATGAGAAGAGATTGCACAAACTATAGTGAGAATCAATTCGATCTCGCACTAGTGAACTAAAAACAGATAATCAAATCAAAAGGCACAATCCGGTGGCTGTTCAACGAGAAACCGGCCACCATAGCCACATAAAGACGCCGAAGAACGCTAGTGGAGGTTCTGTATCACCGGAGGGAACGCCTATTGGCCGGTTCAGCCTCCTGAACCGACTGATCAAATCACCGGCAGCAACACCGGTGATGTTGCCGTGAAGGAAAACTTGTCGGAATGAGAAGCTCCGGCCACCAGTAGGCTTGGCTGGGGTTTCGACTGACTTCGTGACACCGTGGGGGATGACGGTGAGGCGGTGATCCGGCGGAAAATGGCCGGCGATGAGGCAGGATGGCCGGCAACCGAGAGAGAACAAGAGAGAGAGAGATCGTGAGTTTAGAAAGGGAGGGAGAGAGAGAGAGAGAGAGAGAGAGAGAGAGAGAGAGAGAGAGAGTGTGTGTGTGTGTGTGTGTGAGAGAGAGAGAGAGAGAGAGAGAGAGAGAGTGAGGAGAGAGAATTCAGATCTGAAAAAATGAGAGTCTCCCCTAATTTTGGAGGGAAAAAACATTATGTACTCCCCTCAACTTTGAATCTTGGCCCTTAGATTAATCTAATGGCCTAAAATGCTTCCTTAATGATTAAGAATATTCTTTAAAGGCTAAGGATTGGTGACATGGCATCATGGATGGACATGATCAATTCTAAATGAACGGTCATGATTGATTTGCTTATCCCCTAATTAATTTGCTTAATCCTAAATGAAGGGCATTTTGATAATTTTCACTTAAGGGCATTTTCGTAATTTTCGATTAAGGGCATTTTTGTCAATTTTGGGCTCAAAAGGATGTGGCTGGCCTTGGCTAGTCGGAATGGATCGTCGATCGCCGAACTTTTGACTAGAAAATGGCTAATCCGATTAGACCTGTTCAATTTGAATCAAACCGGGTTGAGCGCCCCGAATTTGGCCTGATTGAACTGGTTCAATCCTTGATTCCTTTTGTTCTAATTTGGTACAATTTGATCTCTATCATGATTAATTGACCCCATTAATATCGAATTCAATCAAATTGGATTGAACCGATTTGAAGTTCATGCACAAATTGATCCAATTTAACTTGTTTATCTCAATTGCTCTTGAATTTGGGTACTTGCATGGCCAAGCTAGACTAACAAATTTAATTGAAGTCCAATTATCCAAATTGAGTCTCAATTCATCAAATTGAATAATAGTCTAGAGTGGGTCAAGTTGAATTACACTGATTAGACCAATTACCCTTAGACTTCTTAATAATTAGATCACTAAATTGATCAAATTGACTCAAATTCATGTGAATCTTCCAAAATTGATTTTGAATTTGGATTTCATCTAAGAAATTAGGCTCATTCGTGTCTCAATTGCGCAAATCATGAAGAATCGATCCAAATCACTCATTAGGGCCAAAATTGGGGGTTGTTGTGTTTGGCTTGGAATTACAAAATTTGTTCCAAAATTAAATATAAGATGACCTCCAGATCAAATGTGGTGAAGAAAACTAACCTAAAAAATGACTAGAAATGAAGTAATTTCATTTTTGGCCGATTTGAACTAAATTCCGCAAATTGGGAAAAAATTGATTCTAAATCGATTTTTGTAAAATTTCAAATGCCAAAGGTAAATTGAATGTAAAATAAGATGATTTTTGGATTTTTGTATTTTTCAATTTTTTTGGTCAAAGGTTTGACCAAAAGTCAAACCCTAGTTGACTTTTCACTAGGAGCTTGATTTTATGATCAAATCTTTGAATTTTTCTGAAATTTTCATTTTTAAAGTGAAATTAAACTTGAAAGGAAACTTTTTATGCGAAAAGCTCCAATTTGACTAGAGATTGACTTTTGGTCAAAGGGTTGACCAAAAAGTCAACTCGAAAGTCAACCGTTTGACTTTTCGGGTTTTTGCATGAAATGAATAGAAAATCGTCTACAGAAGTTAGGCCAACAGACAGAATTAAAAAAAGACACTTTTTGTTCAAGAAACGGGTTTCGTCGCGATTGAAAATCGTAATCTCGAATTTTCTACTTTTAATGACACGTCGGCTAGAAATTAGGTATCAACAGCTGCCCCCTTTTTGAGTGGGAGTTCAAAGAGGTTCCGCTTAAAGACCAATTGACGCCTGTAAATTTTTAGTCGACTCCACTTGGGATATGAAAGAAAATAAAGACAAAGACATTTGATCAGAGTCTTACCTGAAGCACTTAACATTGGATTGTTAGGTCATTCACGTGTTCTTCTCTCTCTCACGGGGTGGAATGAATGAAGAAAAAAAAGATAAATGATTTTGTAGGAAATCTATGGTTTAAGGATAACCAAGAACCAAAGGACAAGGTTTAAGGATAACCTAGAATCTAAGGACAAGGTTTAAGGATAACCTAGAACCTAAGGTAAGGTTTAAGGATGACCAGGAACCTAAGGCAAGGTTTAAGGATGACCAGGAACCAAAGGTAAGATGTAAGGATGACCAGGAACCTAAGACAAGGTTTAAGGATGACCAGGAACCTAAAACAAGGCTTAAGGATGACCAGGAACCTAAGACAAGGTTTAAGGATGACCTAGAACCTAAGGTAAGGTTTAAGGATGACCAAAAATCGAAAATAGAGGTTATGGTTTAAGATGACCAAAAACAAAAAATCGGTAGTATGGTTTAGGATGACCAAAAATAAAAAATGGGGGGCATAGTTTGGGATGACCAAAAATCGATCCACTGGGGAAAGATATTTTGAAAGAAGTTCCGGGATTATTTAACAACAAACCAAATGGAATTATTCTCATTTTGGTAAAGACACTGACTATCAAAATCCTTAAGAGGAAATTTTAACAAAATGATCTTTGAATAACCATCTAAAGATGTTAGATAAAAAATGTCAAATTGGAAATAACCTAATCAAAAAGGTCTTTCGCACTAGCTCTCACAAAGGCTTTGATTCCTATCGGCAAAAGTACACTATAAGTTCCATAACTTGTGTACGGCGCTCACTTTGGTGCCATAACTTTTTTTCGGATCACTTTAGTGCCAAGTCGGAGGAAAAACGATCACTTAAGTGTCATAACTTTTTTTTGGATCACTTTAGTGCTAGAATTTTTTAAAAAGGATCACTTAAGTACTAAAATTTTTGAAAAACGATCATTTAAGTGCTAAAATTTTTGAAAAACGATCACTTAAGTGCCAATCTCCGGCGAGACTCCGGCGAGCCACGTCAGCTTCAGAAATTAATAAAAAAATGCCACGTCAGATTTCCGGCGAAAAATTGTGTACGGCACCGGAGTTGGCACTTAAGTGATCGTTTTTCAAAAATTTTAGCACTTAAGTGATCGTTTTTCAAAAGTTTTAGCACTAAAGTGATCCAAAAAAAAGTTATGGCACTAAAGTGAGCGCCGTACACAAGTTATGGCACTTGTAGTGTACTTTTGCCGATTCCTATCCATTGATGTAGGAAAGCTATTCAATTCTCACTAATGATGCCTCACGAACCTATGTCAAAGGTTTTCGGAAACGTGAATACAAATTGATTGATCAGAAAGGTCTTTCAAAAGGACCATAATATAGGCTTGGTCATGGGCTTACACGAAAGGTATTTGTTTTGAGGCCTAGAAAAGAAATATACCATTAACATCTTCAGCGGGTTTATAAGTCAAGAACCTTGAAAATAAGATAAGATGGATTACTTCCACTCTTTCTAGTGGTAAATCTCTACGTCAACTCAATCCATCCCAATCAGAAAAAACTTCGGAGAGGGTTGTAATATCGGTTTGGGTTAGGCTCAAAAGGCTTGAAATTTTGTAGAAGAGGTTTGAAAGAGAAATGATGATTATCTTGGCATCATTACCAAATCATCCAAATTTGACATCATTTGACTCTTGAAAATCAAATTGTCTCGAGAGTCCATTTTTCTTCAAAACATTCCCTCGTTAATCCATATGGTCGAAGATCGAGCCCAGGCCAAGTTTTTTGGTCGTGCGAACTCAATCCCGTAATGGCCTTACCCCTATGGTTAGCATCCTGAGAATGCGTTGTTCCGGGTGAGATCTCACTATAAGTGCCTTGGCCAAAATATTCATTTCATAAATCCCGAGAAAAGGATCGAAAATTCAGAATGTTACAGTTGATGCTACAAAATGTAAATAAGTGAGAAAACAACCAACAAGTTTATTACGGCTTTAATTCACTTAGGTTTGTAACCTAGTCCCCAGCGGAGTCGCCAAGCCTGTCGCGACCTACCCCTCGAGGGCCGAACTCGATGAGGCGGATTTAGAGATAAGTGTTCATGAGATAGTTCATATGGCACATCATAAAAATGATTTTACTGAAACATAAATCTTTTAGTTAGCCATATAGCCCATTGATCATGAACGTGGATTTTCCCTAAATCCATATCTCGCGTGATAGCGGATCGATTTTATCTTTTTTAGGAGTCGCCACTAGCCTAGATCGGGGGTTGGCTAGAATACCCAACTGAAACGCAGGAATTTCGTTTCGGTTTCCACGAAAACTAGAGATCAAAGGTTCGGAGATTAGCTTACGTTAATATTTCTATTAACGCCCTTTCGGTACTGCTAAACTTAACATAGTTGTTATCTAAGTTGTCATGTATTTGTTCTTTACCATTTTCATGTTTAAAGTCTTAGTCCACTAGATGATCATGCATCTTGTTTTTGTATTTTCATTTAAGATTCTAAACTAATCCTATCTTAGTCTAGAAAAGGAAAGAAACAATTAATTGTATTGACAGACATTTCGTAAAGTAAACACTCGAAGTATTGAGAAGACGAGCTAATTCTAAGTGCAAAAAAAAATAAAAACCCGCAACTCGTCGGGTGTTTATTACAACACAAATTGAAGACCCGAGACATGATCGGGGATGAATGAATTGAGTACAAATTGAAACCGGATTGGACATCGATCTATATCGCCATCATCCAATGAATACAAATTGAGATCGAATTGGACATCGGTCAATCGCCTTGGTCTTTTACAACTTTGGATTATCCTCCCATGGATCGTCTCTCGGGTATCGATGTTTACATTCACAACATTCATTCACGACAAACAATACGCAAAGGAACAACCAAAGAAAAACAATGGTGCTAACAATTCACCAATCAAACACGGGCCTCAGGATCGGCCTTTATTTTCTATGCGTTTCTATTCATCACCCACCTAATCATCTAACATTATTTGATTAATGGTTAACGATAATGAGCTACCATTTGCATTCACAAAACAGCAACTCATATCAATTAACCCCGAAAGTTAGATTCTAAATTATCACAATGGGCTATCCGCCGAACATGCACCGGGCCTAACATTCATCTAACAATCACATGCATAGCAATGGAATAAGCATGCATTCAGGCCCATGGACCTTATTTCGAGGCCAATCAAATAATGAGAAGTGTGCTTCATAAGGAAACCACTTATTCAGTTATTATTCAATTCAGATTGCTTTTGTTTAGATGTGATTAACTAACCTAATGATGTCCAAATGAAGTGATTCAGGTGTCATTAGAAAGCTTATAACATGAGGATAAAAAGTCAAGAAGACCATTTTTTTTTAAATCCTCACCAATTTTCCCGAAAATGACAAATTTGATCTCGGTGACAGGCTGGACCCGATTCTGTTATGGGTTTCAAAATAATGGCGGGAAAAATAACAAACCTTATCTAAACTACGTGAAAAGTTTTAGGCAGTTAAGATTCTCCATGTATAACAACTTTCATGTTTTTAGTTTTTGCTAAAAAGTCCTCCAAATTTTTATAAAATTCGGTTTTCGCGAAGGACTCAATTGCAAATAAAATTTTAACCTGAGAAGACCTTATATGAAATTTTAAGCAAATTGACCCTCCAAAAATTGCTATTTGGCCCTCAAAATTTTCAGTCAACATAATGAGACCCCAATGAACAACTTTGTAATTTTTATTTTTCGCAAAAAAGGACTCTAACTTTATCACATTCGGAAAAACATCTTTTAGATTCAAAAGGAATGAAAATCAGATCTGAACACAGATACTGATTAGATCATGAAAATTCCTTTTGAAAATTCAAATAAATTCCGATTTTGATGAAATTAGTATCAATGGAAAGATCTTGATCTCAATGTGAACTTTTGTAAAGAAAACTTTTTCATATTTCGAGCACACGAATTTATGAAAATCGAAGAACACACGAAGGTCAATCAGAAACCAGTCTGTCACCCGATTCATGCATAGATGATGTTGTAGATCGTACCATGCTAACATGCTTGGAATTTTATGAACATTTTATGATGAATAGATTAAGATGTGCTTTACAACTTTTGTGAAGAAAGTTTTTTCAAAAAATGATCGTAGAAAATCAGAAAAATCATCAAACAGCACAACATCAATTAGGACATCATCAGAACAGACTTGAGCACAACATTTTCAAAAGAGTTTTGACATAGCAAATTAAGTCCGATTGAGGCATGCAATATATCAAATCGAAGCTTAAGACATGTTTTACGATTCTCTGGTTTATCACTTCGCGAGATTTTGACATTAACGAGCTGAAATCGGCATCTCAAACATGCAGGTTTCTCTGTACACGAATTTGCAGAACATCATCCAAATGCACTTACCTTGTTTAACGATGCTACGATGCGAAATCGATCGATCCAACCTCTGTATTTAGATCAAGAACAGCATGGAGAAATCTCGGAAAGCTCGACAACCTATGAGAAGAGAATGCACAAACTATAGTGAATCGATTCGATCTTGCACTAGTGAACTAAAAACAGAGAATCAAATCAAAAGGCGTGATCCGGTGGCTGTTCAACCAGAAACCGGCCACCACATCCATATAAAGACACCGAGGAACGCTGCTGGAGGTTTTGGATCACCGGAGGGAACGCCGATCGGCCGGTTCAGCCACCTGAACCGACTGATCAAATCACCGGCAGCAACACCGGTGATGCTGCCGTGAAGGAAAACTCGCCGGAATGAGAAGCTCCGGCCACCAGTAGGCTTGGCTAGGGTTGCAATTGACTTCGTGACACCGTGGGTGACGATAGTGAGGTGGTGATCCGCGGAAAATGGCCGGCGATGAGGCGGGATGGCTGGCGATCGAGAGAGAACAAGAGAGAGAGAGATCGTGAGTTTAGAGAGAGAGTGAGAGAGAGAGAGTGAGGAGAGTGAATTCAAATCTGAAAAAATGAGAGTCCCCCCTAATTTTGGAGGGAAACAACACTATATACTCCCCTCAACTTTGAATCTTGGCCCGTAGATTAATCTAATGGCCTAAAATGTATCCTTAATGATTAAGAATACTCTTTAAAGGCTAAGGATTGGTGACATGGCATCATGGATGGACATGATCAATTCTAAATGAATGTCCATGATTGATTTGCTTAATCCTTAATGAAGGGCATTTTGGTAATTTTTACTTAAGGGCATTTTCGTAATTTTCAATTAAGGGCATTTTTGTCATTTTTGGGCTCAAAAGGATGTGGCCGGCCTTGGCTAGTCGGAATTGACCATCGATCGCTGAACTTTTGACTGGAAAATGGCTAGTCCGATCAGACCTGTTCAATTTGAATCAAACCGGGTTGAACCGGTTAGCCCCGAATTTGGCTTGATTGAACTGGTTCAATCCTTGATTCTTTTTGTTCTAATTTGGTACAATTTGATCTCTATCATGATTAATTGACCCCATTAATATCGAATTCAATCAAATTGGATTGAACCGATTTGAAGTTTTTTTTTTTTTTGGTAAAGGTAAATATGTATTACTTTTCATAGAACCAATACAACCTAAAGCCAAAACCAGCCTCTGACCCAATTAGGACATGGGATGTCCAGATGAGGTCAAAGGTAGAGTCGCAAGAACTATACAAGGAGATAGAAACAAGAGAGAAAGATCAAAAGATCATAACAGCTAAAGCCTAGGCATCCGGATTGCTTCAAAGATTGAGGCCGGAAGCTCCCATTTCCTCTGAAGAGCACGATTCCTAGAAGTATCTTGAACTTTCCCAAAGGAAATGGCCTTGTCTTTAACGACTTTGAGGAGATGCTTGCGCATGCCGGGGATGTGTACGCTCTTGTTTCTGAATAATGCATGGTTCCTCTCTGTCCAGATGATATGGACTAACGCGCCAAGGGAAAACCGGGAGAGGCGGTGCGCAAAGGAATCTCCACCGCATATCTTCATTGCCCATCGGATAAAGTCTTGCCAAGGTCGATTGCGCCATGGAAGGTTGCACTTTGTCGCCCAGAAGGATGCAAGTCTACCTGTAGAAGGGCACTCAAAAAAGAGGTGGTTGGCCGAGTCCGGCCTAGAACCACAGAAGACACATACAGCAGTGTCAATCCTTCGATTCTGTAGGAGAAATACCTGGGAAGGTAGCCGATTGAGTGTAATAATCCATAAAAGGAAAGCATGTCTGGGAGCAATATGTTGGTCCCAGATAAATGAGTGCCAAGTAACTGAATTTCCTTTTCTCCTGATGTGGTTCCATGCAGACGTTACCGAGAAGGAGCCCGAGGGATGTGGAGTCCATACCAGCCTATCCGAAGCATCATCATCAAGGACGGGCGGGGGATCAGGCCAACTCAATATGGTCCCAAGTGCATTGGAGTCCTGCCATGTACAATTGTAGAATTCCCGAACCGTTGTGTCACGGGGGATCCGCGATTGATATATGTCGAAATTGCTGAATAAAAGATAGAGGGGGCCCTTGGAGTGCCACCAATCAAACCAGAAGGAGATTGAACGGCCATTTCCTATCTCCCATCGAAATAGGGTTCGAGCGGAATGCCTCAAGTCGAGGATTTTCTTCCATGTCCAGGAACAAAATGTCGGCTTGGATACTGTCCAGAAGTTAGACTTTTTTAAGAATACCGAGTGAATCCATTTGATCCACAATGACTCCTTGTCTGAGAAAAGGATCTAGATGTGTTTGTGTGTCATCGCTCGATTATAATCAACCAGTTGCTGAATCCCAAGGCCTCCTTCATCTTTGGGTAAGCATACAGTAGACCATGCTACCTTGGCTCCCCCAGTGCCAAGATCAGGGCCTTTCCATAGGAATTGCCTCAAGATGGTCTCAATTTTGTTTAAGACGTTTTTTGGGAGGGAGAAAATGGTTGCCCAATACACCTGAATGGAGTGCAGTACAGATTTGATGAGCTGCAATCTTCCCGCGAAGGATAGGAATCGTTGTGTCCATGAACGGGCCCGTGCCGTTATAGAGTCAACTAGAATCTTGCAGTCTTCTTTCCGCATTCTAGAGGAGATGATAGGCACCCCTAAATAACGAAAGGGGAGAGTGCCTTGCTGAAAGCCAAGGCAGTGTAGAAGTTGGGCTTGCAGTGCCGAAGAACCCCCAGAGAGGAACAAGTTGCTTTTATTATTGTTTGGCCTAAGGCCAGACCAACTGGCGAACAAATCAAGAGATTCCTTGATTATTTGGACCGACCTGGGATGAGCTTCAGAGAATAAGAGAACATCATCTGCAAAAAAGAGATGAGAAATGCGCGGCTTTTTGCAACGCCAGAACCAATGAAAGTCCGGAGTATTTGTTTTCCTCTCAAGAATTCCAGATAAGACTTCCATAGACAGAATAAAGAGATATGGCGAGAGCGGATCGCCTTGTCGGATACCTCGGCTGCTAGTAAAGAAACCATGTAATTCCCCATTAATTGAGATGGAGAATTTAGTAGTAGTGATACAAGCCATTATCATCTTGATGAACAAGTCAGGAAAGTTAAAGGCCTTGAGTGTCACTTCAATAAAACTCCAATCAACCGTATCAAAGGCCTTTTGGAAATCCACTTTTATGGCGCATTTAGGGAGGTAAGCCTCATGGTGGAAGTCCACAAAAAGCTCCTGAGCGATCATGATATTATCACTAATTCTGCGTCCCTTAACGAAAGCCGTTTGGGACATACTAATCAGTGACGGAAGGACGTGCGCAATCCGCCTGGCCAAAATTTTTGAAATGCATTTATACAAAGTGTTACAACATGCGATGGGGCGAAAGTCCGACATGGCAGAAGCATTTGGAGTCTTTGGCACTAAGGTTAAAATGGTGGTGTTTATCTCTTTAAGCATTTGTCCATTCTGAAAGAATTCACTAATCACCTTGAGAATGGAGGGGCCAATGATTTCCCAGGAGGATTTGAAGAATTCAACATTGTAGCCGTCCGATCCAGGCGCCTTGCCTCTAGCCAAAGAGAATAGAGTAGTCTGGATTTCCTCATCAGAGACCGGCTGTGATAGGTAGGTTCTCTGATTATCATCCAGAACTCGGCCTATGGCGTCACCTATGTCACAAAAAGAAGCCCGAGTGGTAGCAGAATTACTGTTGAGCAGTTCTTGATAGTGGCTAACAATGTGGTTTATAACTGCAGGAGGGTCAGTTATTACGGCCCCATCACTAGTGGAAACAGAGAGAATCCGATTGTGCAACCGTCTTCTGTTGACAACGTGGTGGAAGTATTTAGTGTTGAGGTCCCCTTCTTTAAGCCAGCGTACTCTGGATTTTTGTCTGTAGAAAGATTCCTCCTGTTGTCTCAGTGAAGAGAAAGATCGTAAGTGCTCCGCCTCCCTATCACGCAAGCTTTGGTCAAAAGGAAGAAAATCCAGAGCTTCCTGGACGGCATATAAGTCTGCTCTTGCCTGTTCAGTTCTTGTAGAGATAGAGGAGAAGGAAGTCCCGTTCATGTGCTTCAACTTAGCTTTGAGAATTTTAAGTTTGCTGCAAACCACGAACATGTGAGTTCCTACGGTATGAGAATCCCATGCTTGAGTTACCAACTCCAGGAAGTTAGGGTGGGAGGTCCAGAAGTTGAAGAACATAAAAGGTTTTCTGGAACCCTGCGGCCGCTGGATTTTGATCACCATCGGAGAGTGATCAGAAATACCCGGCGCAAGAAAGGATGCTTCAGAAAATGAGAAATGTTGTTGCCACAGGCTATTAGTGAGAACCCGGTCAATCTTACGGAGTTTCCGGTTAATCCCAGAGGAGTGAGACCAAGTATACCTGCGTCCCACATACCGGAGGTCCTCAAGTCCAGCTTGGTTGAGGCATTCTCCAAATTCTTCAAAAACTGGAATCCATGGGGTTGTGCTGCCCACTCTGTCCTGCGGGTCTTTAATGGCGTTGAAGTCACCGGCAACAATCCACGGTAAGTTGCATGTAGAGAGCCGAATAAGGTCAGACCATAATGGACGCCGATGAACAAAGGTGTGCTCCCCATAAACAATAGTAAGGAGGCAGGACTCTCGCGTACTCAAAAAGTTAAGTTGCATGTGAATCATTTGGCCAGAAGAGTGAAGTTGAGTCATATCTAACTCATTGGGGTCCCAACCATACCAAATTCTGCCAAGAGGAGAGAATTCATAGTTTGAAGTCCATCTCCAGCGATCATTAATGCCTCTAGAGATTTGAGCAAAAAGAGAGGCCTTGGCTTTTGTTTCAACTATACCAATGCAGGAGAGCCTATTAGCCCTAATAAAAGCTCAGATCTTCGCCTGCCTTAGGGGATTAACTAGTCCCCTTATATTCCAAATGCCAAAAAACAAAGCAATACTTATAGAAGTTACCGATGAGAAGTCCTTGGTCTCCTTTTTTTAGCTTTTGAAGAAGAGGGACCAGAAACTTTGACGGGGCAAGATGGGTTGGCTGTTACACCGAGCGAGGCATTGGCGGTCTCTTCATTTGCATGAGAAGCCAAAGCACGAGACCGAGTGTTTGGGGGGGAAGTACAAACAGATTCAGTCCCCTTTGTTTCTTCAAGAGCCTCAGGGGAGTCCACTGGGTTTGGGGAGGCCGAGGAGGCTTCATTGGAAGACAAGGAGTTAGTTGTAGAGTCAAGGGATTGCTGTTCTGGAGTGCTTGCTGGACGTGGCTCAGAGGAAGAGTCCAGAATCTGCTTGTCCAGAATGGTCGCTGGGCTCGTGGCAGGAAGGGGGCTGGGCTATATCTCGTTATCCCCAGAATTGGACATATCGCAGCCTGCTAGACCTGGATCAGCAACAGTTCCAGAATGTTGCAGCTGGCCAACAGCAGCATCAGAGGATCCTCGTGGCGTCAGCAGCAGGGGAACACCATCAGCAACAGGCTCAACAACAGCAGGCAGGGGATCCTCAACATCCAGGTGACTATTCAGATGGAGGGAGGAGGAGGGTTGCAGCTGTTCTGAGGCCATAACAGGAGGAGATTGCCACTGGTCTGAGGCCATAACATGAGGAGCATTGCCTCTTTTCCGTGTGACTAAAGTCCATTCACCTGCTGTTTGGGGCCGAGGAGTGGGCACAGCTCGAGATTGTGGTTGCTGAGGGGCACAATCAAATCCTTTGGATTCTGGTTTGTGGCCAAAAATCCCACATGTGGAGCAGACAAGAGGTTTCCACTCATACTCAACGTTTATGGAGTTAACTTCCCCATCCCATCTGAACTTTACAAAGTCTACTCGAGGGTCAGTGGCTTTTATCTCAACACAGACGCGTGCGTAAGAGATTCTGGTCATTTGCTCTGTCTGAATGTCCACATAAAGTGGTTTACCGATGGCACTAGCAATGCGCCCAATGCCCGCCGGGGACCAAAGAGAGAAGGGGATATCCCAGATTTTGACCCAGACCGGAAGAGTGTCAAGTTTGCCCTTCCTGAGCCTTAATTTTGGATGCCATTGCTGAAGCATCAAGGTGCAACTGAAGATAGAGAGAGGCCCCATGTCGATGATCCTCCTGCGAAAATCAGCGTTTGGGACACGAAAAAAGAAGAAGCCATTCTCATGCAATTTTACATCCACAACTTGGTCAGCCCATGCCTTCTTGATTGCCTCTTCAGTTAGCTTAAAGGGAGCTTTCTTCCCTATATAATGCCCAACGATGCATTCCTTCCAGCAAGGATTTTCTTCAGCCACTACCTCAGGGGTGATGTCGACTATAATTTCGCCGTTCTCCATCGTAGGGGGATATATGCAAGGTTATACCCCTTAGTTAAAACCTTAGC
The DNA here is from genome assembly GCA_031216235.1 of Syzygium jambos. NCBI lineage: Eukaryota > Viridiplantae > Streptophyta > Magnoliopsida > Myrtales > Myrtaceae > Syzygium > Syzygium jambos. The sequence goes on from CM062222.1 coordinate 22,001,742, forward strand.
TACATTGGCCCAGGTTCTGGTCATAGGCGTGTGAAGGGGCTGACGGCTAGAATTCTGAGTTACCGAGGTCCCTTTTGTTGCTGCAATTGGACTTTTGTCCGAAAGGTTTGAAGGGCCTGCAGTAGGGGCACGCCTAGATGAGCTTCGGCGGCTCTTGAATCTTCCCTTGCTTCGGCTTCGGCTGGAGTTGCCTTTCTGAACATACCTAAGTCCAGGGGAAGGTTCACCCTTATGACTAAAGGCAACCGATTTGCCTTTTTTTTCAGCAGGATGGGATGTTGCAGCAAATTCAGTTTCCTGCATTTCGGCCACACCAACAGGAGAGGGGTTTCTAGAGTCCAGAACCATTTGGTCGTAGAATCAAATACCACAACACCAGTCAGCTTCCGGAAATTCAGACATCAGACCATCCACCAACCAGACAAACCTCCCAGCTCAAGTCGCACTAGCTACCAGAACCAGTCAGGCAGAGCAAAATGCACACCAGCAAGTCCAGTATAAAAGCACCTGAATATCACTACCTCCAATTCCAACAAGCAGGAAGGGAACAGCAGAAAGTACTAAGGCCAGGAGATCGACTAAGCAACAACCAGTCAACTACCAACAGCATCAGACTAAAACTCCCATATGGTCATTACCGCAAACACCTAGCAGTCAATCCCACCAGTCCAAGTGCAGAGTGAGTTACGTTTCAGCAGGGCCTCCCAATTAGTGCTACCTACTGATCACAGTCCACCACACCAGCTCAGCAGTAACGCAGATAACTAAACCAGAATTCAACCAACTTGATCCCCGGTCTCAGTTCAGACGAGAACACACACGGGAGAGCCCCAGCCAGCGTCGATCATATCTAGAAGCCCTACTGCTGAGTTGGGCAAGGAGAGCCGTCCTCCAAAGGGGTGAGGGAGGGATGATCGAATAGCCTACCTTCCAAATTCCAGGCCAAAAGACCGACTGGATTGGTCGGAATCAGCCAACGTCCACCGGGTGTGAAGAATCGGCGAGAACTCCAGCGGACGGGAGATACAATCCGTAATACCACCTCTTAGACTTCAAGCTAGGAGAATTCCAATGGAGAGGAGGTTGAGGAGGGTTCAACGTCCCTTGCCGCCGAATTCCAGCTCCAACGCTCACCGGAGATGGCCGGAATCAGCGAAACTCCAGCGGATGAACAGTAACCGGGATAAACCCCACCGAGAGCATGCTGGAGTGAACAGTACCCGAGTAATTTTTTTGGTTCATTATTTGCCGATTTGAAGTTCATGCACAAATTGATCCAATTTAACTTGTTTATCTCAATTGCTATTGAATTTGGGTACTTGCATGGCCAAGCTAGACTAATAAATTTAATTGAAGTCCAATTATCCAAATTGAGTCTCAATTCATCAAATTGAATAATAGTCTAGAGTGGGTCAAGTTGAATTGCACTGATTAGACTAATTACCCTTAGACTTCTTAATCATTAGATCACTAAATTGATCAAATTGACTCAAATTCATGTGGATCTTCCAAAATTGATTTTGAATTTGGATTTCATATAAGAAATTAGGCTCATTCGTGTCTCAATTGCACAAATCATGAAGAATCGATCCAAATCACTCATTAGGGCCAAAATTGGGGGTTTTTGTGTTTGGCTTGGAATTACAAAGTTTGTTCCAAAATTGAATATAATATGACCTCTAGATCAAATATCGTGAAGAAAAATAACCTAAAAAATGACTAGAAATGAAGTAATTTCATTTTTGGCCGATTTGAACCAAATTCCGCAAATTGGGAAAAAGTTGATTCTAAATCGATTTTTGTAAAATTTCAAATGCCAAAGGTAAATTGAATGTAAAATAAGATGATTTTTGGATTTTTGTATATTTCAATTTTTTTGGTCAAAGGTTTGACCAAAAGTCAAACCCTAATTGACTTTTCACTAGGAGCTTGATTTTATGATCAAATCTTTGAATTTTTCTGAAATTTTCATTTTTAAAGTGAAATTAAACTTGAAAGGAAACTTTTTATGCGAAAAGCTCCAATTTGACTAGAGGTTGACTTTTGGTCAAAGGGTTGACCAAAAAGTCAACTCGAAAGTCAACCGTTTGACTTTTCGGATTTTTGCATGAAATGAATAGAAAATCGTCTACAAAAGCTAGGCCAATAGATAGAATTAAAAAATGACACTTTTTGTTCAAGAAACTGGTTCCGTCGCGATCGAAAATCGTAATCTCGAATTTTCTACTTTTAACGACGCGTCGGCTAAAAATTAAGTGTCAACAACTACCCATGGCCCAACCCCGGCTACATTTAGGATCACCCTTAGTAGGTATGTATTTAGGCGAAACTATAAACCAATTGCTCGTGGGATCATTTAAATACAATACCGACCATCGAGATGGAATAATATTTCATTACTTTAGGCCGATCGTCTATTGGAATGGAATCCTTTGTCCATTAAGGTGGTGACCTTGAGCCTTTAGTATATCCTTACCCTTTTAAATGTCAAAACCTCACTTGTTGCATATACTTGTCTTTGTGGTTGGTACACCTAAAACCAAGCAAAAGGTGTCGGTAAGTAAGTGTCGTTCTACTTCTCTCATCTTTTCAATTATGCAAAATTAATTGATGTCATTTTGTTGAAAAATGCCCAAATGACAATTAATGTTCGGACAAAATACCTTTTTACACTAGAATGAATGAATAGGGTGGCATGCTCCATTTGGTCACATTTTTCATTTCTGGATGAAATGTATGGGCCCGAGATGATTTTCAATGTAACTCAAACAGATTTGATGCTCAAGATCTGACATGTACAATCCTATTTGCCAAAAGTCAATTTTCGATGTATTCGAATTTGTAAACCATAGAGTAGTACTTTATGGTCAAAATGGAGCATGTCAAAAGGCATTTACTTTAAACATTGGTTTCATTCACATTTCCAAGTATATGCTCTTTTAAGGCATAAATAGATTTGAAGTGGCATTTGTATTATGTCAGAAGAATGCAAATGTACTTCACCTCAATTTTATCCATAAAAGGACTTATAATTAAAATGGGGGCATTTAAAATTAATCCATGGTGACTAATAATAAACTTTTTACATGATTAGATCGAAATGGGGAAACTAAACATACAAGTCATCCCGGTTCCAAGGAAAGAGCTTTTGGCATGGTGGGTAAACAAGACCAAAGACAACAAAGCCTACGTAAGAGAAAGATTGGGATATTTGTTCAAGCTCATCCATCTAGAGTATCAAGTGAGCTTGATTCAAGCATTATCCCATTTTTGGGAGGTTACCACCACCACATTCCAATTAGGCGAGCATGAGATGGTACCTATATTAGAAGAGTATAAGGCAACCATTGGAGTTGATTTCGAATCAAGAATCGTTGAACCCCTAATTGGATTGAAACCCACGAGTGTCATAGCCGAATTTTTGAATTTAAAGACTCCTTAAGTGGAAAAGTTGATCAAGTCAAATACTGGGAATTTTCCTTTAACATATTTAGTGGATGATTATTCCAAATTGCCAAAAGAAACTGGGAATACTTCCGCAAAAGTATTCATTCTTGCTTTCTTCGGGTTCGTCTTATTTCCTACATCAAGGACAGGATTGAATCCTTTTGTGTGCGGTGATTGCCAGGCAAGCTTGCCTAAAGTGAGATTTCTCTAACATGCTTTTAGTAGAAACCATCATCTCTTTGAACAAATACCAATGTCACCAAAAAGGTATACTTCAAGCCTCAGCCGAGTTACTTTCTGTATGGTTCATTTCCCACATCAGACCTTGGGAACGTCATATGCGCATTAAAGAAATTGACTCATCTACCAACCATATTGAGAAGTATTTGAAGCTCCAAGACAAATTGCCAAAATACTCTTTTCATGAGTGGGCAAACTTCATTAGGGCATTGACTCCCGACCAATTCCAATGGAGAATTCAATGGCCAAAGATGATAACAACTCAAATTACTTGTCAAGAAGGCAATTTAGTGCCATTGCTTGGATTGAATGGTGGAGCTGCTTATTGCCCACTAAGAGTGGTACGATAATTTGGAATGATTCAACAAGTTCCACCTACTTGGCATCCCGAGTAGTTCACATTTGACATACCACAAAAATTCCAATCGGAGAAAGAAAATAAGGAGTTGCAAATAAAGGTTCAAAAGATGATGTATTCCTCGAAAAAATCGACCAAGCAAATAGTGTAATGGCTCGAAAATTTACAAGGAGAAATGAAGCTTTTCTTGGCATTCAAAGAGTACATAGAATGGTTGAAGGCCAAAAGACCGATCGATATCGAACCATATGTACCTTTGAGTATTATTACCCATCTTGATGAGCCGTACATTTCGGAGTACATTGTGCCGAGCATGCCAGGTGTCGAGCCATATGTTCCCGATGAGGTTACAATTGACGTGGAAGAATGGAAGATATGAGTCCAGGAATATAAAGAGGTTGAAGCTATCTTAGCTAGCAAGAGGCCTAGACTTGTTTAAGCTAGTATTCCCCCATTTTGATGTAAAGCATTGTAATATGAATCTTCAAAAAATAATTACTTAATGTATGATTGTTTGATGAATGTTTTAAAGCACATTTCACATAAAAGAAACAATCACCATGGATTATAATTCTTTGAATGGTATGATTTCTTGAAAAAGACATTGATAAGAAGATTTATGCAAGGCTAAGGCTTGTGTAAAAATTCTTATCCTTGTTAATCACAAGAAAATATACAATTGAAAGAATATAGATCTTCATATCTACTTCATCAACTCTAATATCTCGATAATTTTCATGAAAGCAGGTTGTTTAGCAACGGAAGGTAGAAGACCTCGAACTCGTTTGTAAATAAAAATGGCTGAGGAAGAGACTCGCACTCGGCTAGCTGAAGTAGAAAATCAGTTGACAAAAATGGCTGCCATGATGGCAGAAATGAAGACCTTCATTATAGTTACGAAGGGATCTTATCCTACAGTTGCAAATTTGGGAATTGCAAATACCGCTGAGGCACTTGTTGAAGAGACCATGAGAAGTAAAGAACCAATTCAGGAGAATCCTCCAAAATTTGCACCGGAAATAGTGGATCTAGAGGAGGACATTCGGGTTAAAAAGACATCCAAGAATGAAGAGGAGGCCAAACGATTGGCCAAAATTAAAGAATGTCTAGCCAGCCAAGATTATGAGCTTCAGAGATTCAACAAATTCTCGCCATACGCGAAGGTAATTGTTCCAAAAAACTACAAAATATCAAAGTTCGTAGTACGATGGAACTAGCTATCCTAAAAGCCATTTGAAATATTATCTCCGCAAAATGGCGAGATATTCAGACAATATGCTACTCCTTATCAGTACATTTCAAGATAGCTTGAAAGGAGTAGTTTTGGCATGGTATACTGCTCTTGACATAGAGGATTTTATCAAATGTGACTATTTAGTAGGAGAATTCCTTCGCCAATACAAATTCAATGTTGAAGTACTTCCAACTCGGGAAGATTTAGTTAGAACCGAGAAACGAAGAAATGAAGGATTCAGAGCCTATGCTCAAAGATGGAAAGCTGTAGCCTCACAAGTCAAACCGGCTATAAGTGGGGACGAGCTTATTGAACTTTTCTTGAAGTCGTTACCAACTGAGAATTATGACAAGTTGCATATATCAGGTTGCCAAACATTTACCATGCTAGTGAAGGTTCGCGAAATGATTGAATGGTCATTAAAGGAGAAGAAGTCTCAAGAAGCGATAGTATGGAGACTGTATCCTGGAAGAAAGGATAAAGAACCTATATGTGACGTGGCTATGGTATCCAGTACTAATGTTAATCAAGCTCCATCCCAAAAGTAGTCCAACGTTCCTTGGAAAAATCCAAAACCCTTTGAGCCAAAGAAAAAACCCGTGAGGCAATTCACCCCGTTGCCACGGCTCTTGTCGAAACTATTACCGATACTGTTAGAAAGGCATTTAGTGGCCAAAGAAGTACCAAGAGATAATCCTATAAGGTTCTCTTGGTACGATGAGTCGAAGACTTACACATACCATATGGGAGAAAGAGGACACGATGTGGACAATTGTATTATTTTGAAATACAAAGTCCAGCAACTCATAGACAAGAAGATACTAAGCTTTCAAGAGCCAGAGTCGAATGTGCATTAGAATCCTCTTTCTGAGCATAATGTGGTAAATATGGTCCTTATAGAAGATGAATATGAGGCCAAATTACAGTCAGCCCGTCAAGGAGATGCTTGCTTTCGCCGTGAAGCATTCTTGAAAGGAGAAGTCATAGACAACTTGAGAGAAGATTCTGGCAAATATAACTTCCAAGTAAAATATACTCCACCACCATAGGCTTTTAAAAGTGAAGTAATTATACCCGATAGATGGGGTGGTATGGACGATGAGCTCATCAAGCAAAATGAGACTCCATCCTGTGATGAGAAGAATCAATTTGAAGGGCAAAAAGAAAAGATTCGGCAAGGTGAAAGGCAATTTACCCAAACTTCATTTGAGCAAGGTGACACTGTAGACCTCCTTGGTCAAGACAGTGGAAAGTATAATTTCCGTGTTAAGTACACACCTCCACCCTAGGCTTTTAAAAATGAAACTATTGTGCCCGACGGGATGGGGAGGCATGGATGAAGTCCCAATCAACAAATTAAATCTTGAGGAGAAAGAAGACCAAGACGAGAAGATGAAAGAAAAGGTTCGTCGAGAAAATAGACGATTTATTCGTAAAGCATGAAGACGAGTCGAAATTGTAGATTATCTAGATCAAGACAGTGGCCGTTATAACTACCGTGTTAAATATACACCACCTTCGTGGGCATCTAAAAAGGAAAATATCGTGCCTGACGGTTGGGGTGGAATGGATGTTATCGAAGCTAACAAAAGCATGGTGTCCATGATTACACCACTATTGATCAATCTTGATGAAGTGGATAGACTTGAAGAAGAAAAGCATCATGTTGAACCAATTACCATTGAGCTCCCAATTGGTCAACCAAAAATTGAAGAGAAAGAAGTGCAGCCTGTGATTATCACTTTGCCTCAAAGGAGAAATTCGACACCAAATGTATGCCATGGGACTATGCACCTAAAAAAGTTGATGCAATAATCAGATCGGGAAGATGTTACGTTCCAAAAGAAGATGAGCATGAAAAGAAGGGAGTAACTGAAGAGGATGTTAAGCAGTTACTGTCAGTCATGAGGACAAGTGAATATGAAGTAATCGAGCAATTGAGGAAGATGCCGGCACAGATTTCCTTACTGGATCTTTTCAAGACTTCAGAAAGCCACAAAATCGTGCTTATGAAGCTTCTTAACGAGGTGCACGTCCCGGAAGCTATTAATGAGGTACAACCGGAAGACTTTATAGGTGCTATTCTTCTAAAGGATCATATTGTCTTCTCTGATGAAGATTTCCCAATTAATGGACGATCCCATAATAAAGCCCTGTATATTGCCATCAAATGCCGGGGTAAGGAAGTATCACGGGTGCTCATCGATAATGGTTCTGCACTTAATTTGTGTCCTCTAGGCACGCTGCATCGCTTGGGGATTAGTGAAGAACTTATCAAATCTTCGAAGGTGACTGTACATTCATTTGATGGGATGAAGAAAGATGTTATCGGTGATATTGAACTGGAAGTAAACATAGGCCTATGCTTTTTCTGATTGATTTTCAAGTGGTAGACATTCTAAGGACTTTCAATCTACTACTAGGAAGGCCTTGGATTCATATGGCTGACGCCATTCCTTTTAGTCTTCATCATAAGGTTCGATTTGTTATTAACGGTAAAATGATTATAGTACATGGTGAAATAGACTTTGCTACTTATAAGGAAAGTGCCATACCCTATATCGAACCGGAGGTAAAGGAAGAGCCCAGTTATCATTCATTCGAGATGATTTTCATGATACAAATTCCTGCTGGTAGTGTCATGAAGACTCCAGAATTTTCGACATCGTCTCTTATGACTGGAAGAGTGTTATGCCAATATGGATTTAACCATAATGGTGGGCTTGGGACAAAGGCTCAAGGGATTAAAGAACCTATTATCTCATTTGGTACTAAGAAGAAGTATAGAGTGGGGTATGAAATCATTAATAATCACCATGGAAGCTGAGGCCAAGGTTAAGAGAATCATAAAGGCCATGGAGGTCGAGGTGATCGAACTATTAACCCATCAACATGGAAGGGTAAGGCTAAAGAGTTACCCTATCATCAGATTCATATCAGAGAAAACTTTCCTGGACCTCCCAAGCTGCTCTCAGAAGAAAATTTACATGCAAAGACTGAGTCTGACACGCTGGGTTTATTCGAAGAAGACATTATCAATGTCATTATAATCGAAGATGAAGATACCTACGCACTGGAGTAGAAAGATTTCTTTTGAATCCTTTCCTCATTGTTGCCTTTACCATTTGCTTGTTTCATGTTAATATTGTTTCAATTCAGTTGCAATTTACATTTCCTTCAATATAGATGTAATTGCACTTTTCAAATTCAATAAAAGTGTTCAATGTTTTGTTAAGGACATATGGAAACAAAACTAAGCCAATGATGAATATCGCTCTCACATGTGAGGCTTAAGGCTTTGGGTTTCCGTATGACTCCTCATTGCGAAAATGATTTTAAGAGTAAGGATGTCCGGATATATAAGGATTAGCTCTATTTTCTTGATTTTTTCAAAACAAATTTCAAAAATTGTTTTTCATTAAACCTCATACATTAATACATTTCATATGTGAATACTAATCATGTTTGTTGCATGTCAGGCATGAGCATTCACACATCCATAGTAAGTTCATATGTGATTCAAATCTCTCCGAAGAGATCACTTATGATATTGAAGGGGATAATGAAGATGAGGAGTGGATCAGAAGAGAATGGGTCCGTCACGAAGAATCAAAGCCACTTACGTTAGAGAAAACGATTACTATTAATCTGGGTGATAAGAAAAACCCCAAAAAAGTCAAGATTGGAGAAAGTTTTCCCTCGGCAGAATCAGAAAGAATAACATATTTGCTCAAGGAATAGCAAGACATATTCGCATGGTCTTATGCTGACATGCTAGGCCTTGATCTGAATATAGTTGAACACGCTTTACCAATTGATTCAAGTATTCCACCGAAGAAGCAAAAATTGAGGCGAACAAAACCAGAGTTGGCAAAGAAAATAGAAGATAAAGTAATGAAATTACTCAAGGTCGGTTTCATTGAAGTAGTGCCATATCCAGAATGGGTCGCTAACATAGTACCCGTAATGAAGAAAGTTGGTCGGGTGCGAGTATGTGTTGATTACCGTGATCTAAACAAAGCAAGCTCAAAGGATGATTTCCCACTTTCACATGTTGATGTATTAGTGGATAGCACTACTGGATTCGAAACTTTCTCATTTATGAATGGTTTCTTAGGATATAATCAAATCCTCATGAAAAAAGAGGATAAGGCGAAAACATCCTTCATAACACCATGGGGCATATTTTGTTATAAGGTGATTCCTTTCGGTCTGAAAAATGCTGGCGCCACATATTAAAGGGCAATGGTAACTCTGTTCCATGATTTGATGCACAAAGAAATTGAGGTATATATGGACGATATGATCGTAAAATCTAAATAGGGAGAAGACCATGTTAAGGTACTTCGCAAATTATTCAAAAGACTCAGAAAGTACAAGTTGTGGCTAAACCACAATAAGTGTATTTGGGACAAAATCTGGCAAACTGTTAGGATTTGTGGTCAGCAATAGGGAAATCGAAATTGATCCTTCCAAGATTAAGGCAATACATAACTTGAAAACTCCTTCTACAGTAAAAGAGGTGAGAAGCTTGTTGGGGTGATTAAACTACAATGCCCACTTCATCAACCAGCTTTTTGAGACTGCTAAACCATTCTTCAAACTGTTGAAGAAAAATGCCAAGGTAAAGTGAGATAAAGAATGTCAACAAGCCTTTGATAAAATCAAAGAATATCTAGTATGCCCACCAGTATTGGTACCACCAATTCCTAGAGTCCCGCTGATCCTATATTTGACGATTCATCATGAATCATTAGGAGCAGTGCTGGTACAAAGAAGATCGAATGACGGTAAAGAACAAGCCGAGCAAGAAATTCACAACATCGGAAGTAAATTATCCAGTAATTGAGAAGACATGCGTGGCATTAATTTAGGTATTACACAGATTAAGATAGTACACTCTTCATCACCAAAATTTGCTAGTGACCGAGAATGATCCGATCAAGTATCTCCTTGAGAAATCCTTCTTGGTCGGGAAATTAGCCAAATGGCAAGTCTTGTTGTCTGAGCTCGACATCAGGAGTTCATCCCAAAAGTCAGTCAAAGGGTGAGCAATAACAGACATGCTGGCAGAGAATTCGCAAAATATCGCCAATTCTGAAGAGCAATTTGACGACCACATATTGATATTGGTTGATGACAAATAGACCATGTATTTTGATGGCACAACCAACCTATCTAGATCAGGTACTGGAGCAGTACTGATCTCCTTAAAAGGCCAACACTATCCAGTATCTGCAAAACTGGCTTTCCCATGCACCAATAACATCGCTGAGTATGAAGCGTGCATTCTTAGCTTACGTTTAGCCCTTTCAATGAGGGTAAAAAGGTTGTAAGTACATGGAGATTTTATGCTCATTATATTGCAGACAATTGGAGAATGGCAAACTCGTGATGCAAAGCTAATTCCTTATCACAAATATTTAGAAGGAATGATAGAGGAATTCGAAGAAATAACATTCGATTATCTTACAAGAGCTCATAATCATTTTGCAGATGCTCTTACAACCATATCGTCCTTACTCCAAGCTGGAGATGGTATGGACATAAAACTATTGAGAATTAATATTCTCGAACAACCAGCACATTACATGGTAGTTCGAGCAGAATTTGACAATGAACCATGGTTTCATGATATCAAGAAGTACTTACAAGAAGGAGAATTTCCTGAAGGATGCCAGTCAGGCGATAGGAAATTTATCAGAAAGATAGCCAATAAGTTCTTTCTCAATGGACAGGTTCTTTATAAGAAGTTGTTTGATTCGATCCTGTTAGGATGCGTTGATAATAGAGAAGCTGAACAAATCATGAGGGAAATCCATGAAGGCGAATGTGGTCTGCATATGAATAGCCATCTCTTAGCCCGCAAAATCATAAGATTGGGATATTACTGGATGGCGATGGAAACAGATTACATTCAGCATGTGAGGTGTTGTCGCCAATATCAAGTCTATGAAGATAGAATTAATGCACCACCTAATGAGCTGCATCAAATGTTAGAACCATGGCCATTTTCAATGTGGGAAATTGACATGATTGGCCCAATTAACCCAAAGGCTTCGAATGGATATCGTTTTGTCTTGAGTGGATTGAAGCAAATTCATATACAAATGTCACTGCCAAGAATGTAGCAAGATTCATCAAACGGGACATCATTGCTAGGTACGGAGTTCCAGAAGCAATCATTACTGACAATGGTTCAAATTTGAACAACAAAATTGTAAATGATTTGCTTGAACACTTCCACATTCGACACTTAAATTCATCTCCATATCGCTCACAAATGAATGGAGCAGTGGAAACGGCAAACAAGAATATCAAGAAGATATTGTCCAAGACAGCCGAGAATTATCGTGACTAACACGAAAGATTACCATATGCTCTGATGGCATACCGAACTTCAATCCGAACATCAACTGGGGCAACTCCATTTTCTTTAGTTTATGGAGTAGAAGCAATATTAACTGTTGAAGTAGAAATTCCTTCATTAAGGATATTATCCCAAATAAAGCTCTTAGAAGCCGAATAGAGCCAACAAAGATAAGAACAGCTCAACATGATTAATGAGAGAAGATTACGGGCTATATGTCATGGACAAGCCTATCAGAAAAGAGTCGCTGAAGCTTTCAACAGAAAGGTAAAACCAAGATGTTTTGAAACGGATGATCTGGTAGTGAAGAAGGTCATTCCCAATAATTCAGATCCACATGGGAAATTCACTCTGATTTGCAAAGGTCCATACATTGTCAAGAAGGTTCTTCTTGGGGGAGCACTGATTCTTGTAAATATGATAGGAACAGAACTAGCCTATCCTGTAAATAAAGATGTTGTTAAGATTTTCTACCCATGAAATGAAGACAGACATTCAAGAAAGAATTGACACTATTTATAACATGTGCATGCCGTGCATATCATGCATTTCATAAAACATGTTTGTTCATTTTGCAGGATATGATGAAAGGCAATCTGAGATGACTCAAGACTTCTAAAAATCTTTCAACGAAGTTAGAAAACAAAAGAGATCTCATCAAACCGATTAGGTAAATATCCATAACCCATGAGTTTGAGTTCGTATATCTCATTTTCAAATTTCCAATGAAACAAATTAGCGTAGAAGCAAAACAATCAAGAGGGATATTGACAATCCAATCTGGTAAGTATCCCTAAATTGTAAATTTGGATCTTGAAGAGGTTAATTTTCTGGAAAATGAAACTTCTTTTCCCTGAGCAGATCAACTTGAACAGGTTATTTCAAAAAGTTTTGAAATATGCATTTTTTAAGCATGCATTGCGCATCAGAATTCCTTAAAAAGGAAGTTTTGACGAAAGTCATGAAAAAAATTTCAAAGAAAAAGTTTGGATCAGATCAAATGGAAAGACCTTCAAGTGATGAAAGGTAAGCCATATCCAAACACGTCCCCTATACACTCGAGTAAATGGAAGGATAAGTATCAGAATGAGCGAAAACCTCATCTGCAGGAAATAGGGGATATTCACAATGTTTACATGAATTGAAATGATGAAAGGCATATCATTTCACTACTCCAAACACATGATTATTCTTAGCAAACCAAATTTGAGCCTGAACAGCGGAGAAATTTTCCAAAAACAACCCTGTTGAGAACCACCCCACATTGGGGAAAATTAGGAGGTTCAAGGTTGACATTTATAGAGAAAAGGATCAAGAAAGATTTTATTGCATACACTTACATCAATCTTTCTGTAATAGCCTCAGATGAATTCGTATGGAAGCTCACAATATCCCAAAAGGAAGAGAGCATTTTATTTCGATATCCTAAACACATTTACCTTTGGTAAAGTCCAATTGAGCCGGAATATTCATTTCAAAACCCCAAGTTGGTGATCATCTCTTCGCACTGGAGCATGAGCATATGATCTACTTTGATAAATAAAAAGCAAAAGGGCAGAATACAGAGTCCTTAGAATGCAAAAAAATCAAAGATAAAAGAGTCTGAGGCATGAAAAAGCAGTGTGCCTGGTAAAAGCAAGGCCTATGCCCAGAAGAATGAGCAAAAGAAAAAAAAAGCATTCAAAAGAAAGAATGATAGAAGCCAAATCAAAAAGGAAAGCAAAAGTTGTGAAAAAAATTAAAAGTCACAACAAATCAACGATTGAAAGTCTCAATGGAAGTCTAGGGACTTTTGTATTCATGTTAAGAAAAGATCCCTAGTGGACAAAAGAAAAGAGATGGTGTTACCAAGAAGATCACCAATTTCTTGAAAACCCTGAATTCAAAACAAAACAATTGAGCCTTTTGAGCCTACCCAATACCAACATTATAACCTCTCCCCAAAGACTCTTCAGATTGGGATGTTGAAAGTGAAAAAATGATTTCATGACAAAAGGTCATCACTCAAAGAAGTGTATACAATATTATCTTGTCCTATCCTCAAGGCTCTTAACTTATAGACCCAAAGTCAGACATGATGAAAACCTTTTCTTGACCTCAGAATGCATATCCTTTGAATAGCCATTAACCAAGCCAACATTACAACCTTTTGAAAGACCTTATCAGATCAATTGGATTGTATATATTGCGAATAGCTCCGAACACCTAAGGATTGGTTAGGAGGGACAAAATTGAGGGATGTCAGATCAATCTCCTTTCAAATGAAGAAAAGACCAAATTTATAGATCGAAACAAATCCTTTTTAATGAAGGTCTTCCGAATGATTATTTTAGACATTTCTTGAAATTTGCAAGCATTCTGCTCTAATACTTCCTTTTAAAAGAAATTTGATTGTTTGAAATGCATACAAAGAATGCATATTTCAAAATCAGGTTTCAAATAATTTTTGGTCAACTTAAAATCAAGTTTTCAAATAAGTTTGTGGTAAACTAAAAAGAAAAACCACGTTTCAAATGGTTTTGATTAATTTCAAAACTACCTTTTCAAAATGGTTTTTGGTAAACTAAAAACCATGTCAAGGTTAGTGAAAACCTAAATATCACAAAACAGACATCCGTTGTTAGAAGTCTTTTTAAAAAAATCCTATTTGGTGAGGAACTATTAAGAAAAATTTAAGTCCTATTGGTAGGAAGCCTTTAGGCAATTTCTACATAGAAAGTCTCTAAAATCCAAGCCCTATTAGTAAGACGCCTTTAGGCAATTTCTACATGGAAAGTCTCCAAAATCCAAGTCCTATTGGCAAAAAGCCTTTAGGCAATTTCCAAAATTCTACGGGTGAGGAATTACATGGAAAGTTTCCAAAATCCAAATCCTATTGGCAAAGAGCCTTTAGGCAATTTCAAAATCCTATGGATAAATTACATGGCAGGTCTCCAAAATTTCAAGTCTATTTGGTGAGGAGCCATTAGACAAAACAGGTATTCTAAAGCAGATTGCATTTTTGTAATTTCTAAGTAATGATTCTCATGAGTGATTGCGATTTTACAGCTTTGAATATGATGATTCTTATAATCTTGCCAAGTATTCGCAGATTGTAGCTTCGAACCCATCACCCTTCGAGTGTTCACAACCTATAGCTTTGGATGATCTTTTAGGCCTAAAAGCATGGTCTCGTTATAGTTCTTCTAAGTGATCGCGGATTTATAACCTCAGAGAATTGACCCTCTGTAACAGGTTACAAACTGTAGCTTTAGAAAACTATTATTCAAATCCTATTCCTACTGGTGAGGAACCACTAGGTAAAACCCAAATCCTACAGGCGAGGTGCCCCTAGGCCAATTCAACTCCTACTAGTGAGAAACCACTAGGCAAAATCCAAATCCTACATGTGAGGAATCCCTAGGCAAATTCAATTCTTACTAGTGAGAAACCATTAGATAAAATTCAAGGTCCTACTAGTGAAAAATCACTAAGAAAAATCCGAGTCCTACAGACGAGGAGCCTTTAGACAAATTCAATTCCTACTAGCAAGGAACCATTATGTAAGACCTAAATCCTATAGGCGAGGAGCCCCTAGGCAAATTGAAGTCCTACAAAGGAGGAATCATTAAGCAAATTTCAAAGTTTTAGCTAGCAAAGAACCATCAGACAAATATTCAAAGTCTTACTAGTGAGGAACCACTACGCAAATTTAAGTCCTAAGGCAAGGAACCGTAGGCATTCAAGATTCGTGAATTCATTCTCAAACCAAGTAATCAGAACAATTTGCATGATCATCATCCATTCATACCCTTGGAGGAGCAACAAAGAAACTCTCCCAAAAAAGTAAGTTTCTCTCTCTCGAATCATTAAAAAGAAAAGACTTTTCAAAATATGTTCCAAAAAGAACCTTTAGATTAGATCACGAATCTCAAAACCAAAGACCCTAATCAGTTGTTATAAAATTTCCATTTCTATTTTGTTTAGTGAGTCGACTAAAAATTTAAGATGTCACATTGTCTTTGAGATCAACCTCTAACGAGCTCAATCTCAAAGAGGGGCAGCAGTTGATACCTAATTTTTAGCTCATTTTTTGTCATATTTTCAAAAACTTCAAAATTAGGTCTAGGGATCTTGGCCAAGCCTAGAAACCTATTTCTAAACAAAAAAATAATTTTTTAGCATTTTTCTGCATTTTTTATGGATTTATTTTAGTCAAAATAAGCAAGAAAATCAAGAAAAATAGTCAATAGAATCAGAAAATTCCGTAAAAATAGTCAATAATTTTATTTTAAATCCAATTTCATAAATACATTGTTAATTTTAGAAAATCTCAATCGGGTGTATGTTTTTCCCAAAATTGGGTAAAATTAAACTCGAATTGAACAAAAAATGAAATTAAATTTTTTCTAGACATTTTTAAGTCATAGTGTCTTCACAACAATTGATTCTGGGACCTTTAATTGCACAATGGTCAGTCCAATTGCACAATTTGATGCAAAAATAAAAAATCCCCAAACATTGATTGAAAATTGAGAATTTTGAACCTAAATTGGGAATCGTGCCCAAAATGAAATTGCCGAAATATGGGAATATCATTTCTAAGGTTAATCAAGGATGGGAAATACAATTTTGGCATCAATTTTGCCTAATCAAGTCATTAAGACCTCGAATTGAACCCCAATATAAAAATAATGAAATTTTGGGCACAATTATAATAAATATTGGGGAAAATTGTATGTTTGGGTTCGGAACATGCTGGGAAATGCAATTTTGAGGTTTAATTTGAAAAATTTGGTCAAAATAAGGCCTAATTTTCATTTTAAATCAAAACCGGAACTACCCGGTCGGACGGGTCAACCCGACCCGACCCGCAGTGTCGTCTTCCTCACCCAGCCAAGACCTATGCGAAACCTAGAAAAAAAAAGGTTAAGCCCGTGATTTCGTTGATCAATTATGGTTAATAGGCACATTTTTAATCAGATTTTCCAGCTGGATATTATCCATCTGGCTTCATTCAACAATAAAAACCGATTATGATTCGGTTCTAACTGATTTTTGGGCGGGAATTTGAATGAACAAAAACCAGAAAAACTGAAGAGAGTGAACAGGGAGGTATTCGACGAAATTCCCAAGAGAAAGAAGTGAGAGAAAGAGCACAAAGGAGAGAGAGAGAGAGAGAGAGAGAGAGAGTTAGAGAGACGTGTTGAGGGTTCTAAGACCGAGCGATCGGCATTTTCTCCAACGAGAAAACGCCGGCAAATTGGCTCCTCTTCTGATCCTTCATGTCGGGCAAGTTGGTGACGAAACCAGCTCGGGAATGTCTGAAAGTGAGTCTCGGCCGACATATCCAGAGCATCTCCGATGATTCCAAAACCATAAATGTGAAGCTGAAGTGTTGAGGAACAACACTGCAGGCGTGGATAACATCGACAATCTCGTTTGAAGATCGAACAAAGTAGGTAAAGTTGGCCGAGAATTAGCTTTTTTCAAAATTTTCCAAAATTCCATTTCAATATTGATATGCATATTTGTGTGTTTTCCTTTGCAAATTTGAGTTTGTTGATGCTTATAATCAGTTTCTAATCATGCTCTATGTTGTTTACTTTCATTTTTGGTCAAAAAACATGCATAAAATCACCTCAGCCCCCATGTAAACCAACTCGCCGGCAAATTCGAAACCTCGCCGGAGCGCCACCCGCAGCAAACGGCTGCTCAAGTTAGTACTCTCTTATCTTGATTGATGTTTTGATGTCTGTTTTGAACAATTTAGATGGCTAAGACAGTTAGAATTAGTATTAGCAATTCTGGAAATTATAGATTTGATTAGTTTACAACTTAGAGTTTTTGGATCGGTTTTTTGCCTGCCGGTGGAGGTCTGACAGCGACCTAATTAGGCTAGAGTGATGGTAGGATATGTGGACTTGGTAATGGTGCAAGTGGAATGGCAAGAAAATCGTCGGAAGGTCGCCGGATTTCGATCCGAAGTCACGGCCTTGAAAACTCAAAACTGGAATTTGTGCCCACCAAGTGTTTGTTAAAATGCCTAAATGAAAAATGGCCCAAACGTCGCCGTTTTGGCGTTGTGTTCATCGGAGAGGCTGACCGATGCCGACGACGGCCGGTCCGGTCTCAGCTGAACCGGTCCGGTCCGGTCCGGTTCAATTTCTCGGTGAGAAAATTCAAAATAAAAAATAAAAAAAATAAAAAACTAAAAATCACAAAAATTTTTAAAAAATTAGATTTTCTTGGAAAATTTTAAAAAATCAGAAAATTCACAAAAATTCAGAAAAATTATAGAAAATTCAGAAAAATAAGAAAATTCTCAGAAAATTCATAAAAATTTTAAAAAATTCAGAAAATAAACATAAAAATTTGAAAATTTTGAAAAATCAATAAAAAATTTAAAAAATTGGAAATTTACAGAAATTTCAGAAAACCATAAAAATCATTTTCTCGGCTTAAGAATTTTTTTCAAAAAAAAATCAAAAATAAAAAAATTGAAAATCCACATAATGATTAGAAATGATTGTGGCCAGTCCTTATAAGTGAAATTTGGATTTTTGAAAATGCCCAAGTGGCATAATTTGGAAAATTCCAAATTTAAGGCCAAAACCCCTTTAAAAAAACCCTAAAAATGAAATGAACAAGCTATTAGAGCTTTGGTTAGGGTTTTGATAAATTTTTCATTTCTAGTGATCAAATTAGGGTTGCTATGATTGATTTTCCATTGGATGTACAATTGATTTTTGGATGCTTAATTGTTTTTCCATGATTAGATTAGCGAATTGAACTTAGGGATCCGTGTGACGCACTAGACATGCTATAATCGTTCTTAGGTACTGAAAGGGCCTTAACGGTTTCAATTTGGGATCATTAATGTAACCAAGTCCCTTACCTAGAATTTTTGATTCGTAGGATTGCGGTACTTCTCCCGTACCACAATTAGGTTTCTAGTCGACCTACCGTAAACGACTAGTGGCGACTTCAAGTTTAATTTTAAATCAAATAAACCTCGCTGTCACGTGAGGTATGGCTTGGGAGAGGCCCGTATAGAAAATACCTCCATCAGAAAAGCATGCGAGAGCATGGCGTGATAAGTACCTGACTGCCCGAGCCACGTATTTCTTTTTGTTGAAGGTGGCTTGCTGACCCGTTTTGGCTTATGCATACTTATGTTTTTAATAGATATTGTAAATTCTCTTTTTTTATAAATGTAAGTACGTGTTTGTGATATTTGTTGCTACCTTGGTCATGTTTAATTGTGTATGGGTGTATGATCGTTTCCGCATGTATATTATTCTCTGATTTGGGGTTTTAGGTTGGCGACGCGTCCTGGGACGTCGCACAAATTCGACCGAAGAAGGAATGCCGTGTGCCGTACGGTCGGGGCATGACATCCCCCATTGAATTGGTATCAGAGCAAGGTCAGCTCAAACCAACTCAATCGAAGCCTGGAGTGATAAGGAGTGATGACCTCGGGTAGCTAATAGGGAGACTTGTGTGCTATGTGTACCTCCAGACTGTTTGATTTTCATGATTAAGTGATGGTTATGATATGACACGTGAAGTGCAGGTACGGTAGGACCCGAGGTAAGTACGCATATCTCTTTGGTTGAGACTTCATGCTGCTTGTGATTGACTGCTTGCTATGTGAATGATTATTGTAATTCTTTGCCTAGGACCTTAGACTAGTATAGTTTGGTCTAGGTCTCTAATTCTTGAATGGAATTATAGCAAGTAGGTGAGTAGTGAGAAACTCGTGAGGATGAGTAGAGGAATGGGGACACGAGGACAATAGAGTGCAATGGGCCAAGAGATGAGAGATCCGAGGATTGATGGGGTCATATAGGCGCTGCAGGAAATAGGAAACTTGATGGGAAGCTAGGCTCAAGAGAGGGCTGCCAATATTGCCCAAGTTGCTGAGGTCGTTGCAGTTGGTGCTGTTAATGGGAATCAAGCCAATCAAGGGCAGGCTCAAGTAGCTGTAAATAGATAGATGCACTAGCTAGTGGAGCAATTCTTGAAGTTAAAGTCGCCAAAGTTCGACGGAAAGGGTGACCTCGAGGTCGCGTCGCGTTGGGTGGAAGAACTAGAAAAGGCCTTTGAAGTACTGGAGTGCATCGAGGCTGAGAAGGCGACCTTGGCTGTGTACCAGTTGCAAGAAAATGCCAATGATTGATGGAAGGCCACCAAGAGGAGAGTGCTCTCTGAGGGTATCGCCCAGACTTAGGCCGTGTTCATTGAAAACTTCTATGGGAAATAATTCTCTCAGAGTGCTAGGGAAAGGAAATTGGCGGTGTTCATGAGACTTCGCCAAGGATCGATGACGGTCGATCAGTACGAGGCGGAATTTACAAGGCTATCAAAGTTCGCACCAAGGATAGTGGAGGACCCACTAGGTAAGGTCCGAAGGTTCCGGGATGGGCTGAAGCCAGACCTTCGAAGCCAGATGATCTTGCTGAATATCCGAAATTATGGAGAAATATATGAACGAGCTCAGGCGATAAAACGAGATCAGATGGATAGGGCTGCTGCTTTTGGATTGCAGTTTGCCCCGGCTAAAGACAACCGCCGCTTCGAGAAGAGGCCGATGGCGGGAAACAGGTGTTTTGTCCCTCCCGTCATGAAGAACATCGGAAAGGTGAACTATTTCCAGAACTGGTTTGGGGTATGTTTTAGGTGTGGGAGCCTGAATCATCAGACTCCAATGTCCTCAATTTCCAGAACTATTTCCAGAACTGGTTTGGGGTATGTTTTAAGACATTGCCCTCAATGTCCATAAGGACTGCCAATGCAACCTTAGCTACCTCGGAGCTAAAATCAGACTGGAAATCTCCCACCGGCTATTCAGAGTAGATCGCCAGCTCAAGGAAGGGTGTATGCAATGGCAAGAAGGGAGGCTGAGGACACGCCAGGCGTGGTCACAGGTACGGTCTCTCTGTGTGATCATGTTGTATATGTCTTGTTTGATCCGGAAGCTTTACACTCGTTTATATCGGAATAGTTTGTTAAATTGACTGGAATTGAACCGATTTTGCTTGAAGTCATGCTTTGTGTAACGACTCCGCTGAATGATAGGGTGTTAGTCTCGTTAGGGTGTCCTGACGGTAAGATAGTAATTGGGGGTAGAGAGGAAAGGATAAACTTGGCGGTGTTGACTACGTTCGATTTTGACGTGATTGTTGGAATAGATTGGCTAGTTAAGCAAAAGACCGTGATGGATTGTAGTAACAGGGTGATCCAATTCAACCCTATTAGACATCCTAGATTCGAGTTTATAAGAAATTGAGGAGGAACCTCGATCCCTTGGATTTCTTCACTTGAGGTAACCAAGTTGTTAGATGAGGGGTGTGAAGGGCATTTGGTAAACGTGGTTAATCCGACGGTTGTAGAGCTAAGATTAGAGGACATACCCGTGGTGTGCGATTTTCTCGAAGTCTTTCCTCAGAAATTGCCGGGTTTGCCACCAGAGAAAGAAGTGGAATTCGTAATCGAGTTGGTCCCAGAAACTGAGCCGATTTCAAAGGCACCGTACCGGATGTCCCTGTTGGAACTGAAAGAGTTAAATGTCCAGATGCAAGAATTATTGGACAAGGGTTTTATTCGCCCAAGTTCATCTCCATGGGGAGCCCCGGTATTGTTTACAAGGAAGAAGGATGGAACTCTGAGGTTGTGCATTGACTACAGGCAGTTGAACTAAGTGACTATCAAGAATAAGTACCTACTGTCGAGAATAGATGACCTATTTGATCAGTTGCAAGGAGCTTCGATATTTTCTAAGATCGATTTACGGACAGGGTATCATCAATTGAGGATTAGAAAAGAGGATATACCTAAGACGGCCTTTCGGACGAGATATGAGCATTACGAATTCATAGTGATGCCTTTCGGTTTGACTAATGCTCCCGCTGCCTTTATGGATTTGATGAATCGGGTATTTATGGAGTTTTTGGATTGATTTGTTATAGTCTTCATTGATGATATATTGGTATACTTGAAGAGTCCGAAAGATCATGAGATATATCTAACTGAAGTACTACAGACCTTAAGAGAACACGCACTCTATACCAAGTTCAGTAAGTGTGAGATCTGCCTCAACCGAGTGGCGTTTCTTAGACATATAATTTCTGGAGATGGAATTTCAGTGGACCCGACCAAGATTGGGGCAGTGACCAAGTGGCCAAGACCGATGTCAGTAACTGAGATTTAGAGTTTCATGGGTTGGAAGGATACTACAGGCGTTTTGTAGAAGGGTTCCCGTCAATAGCCACGCCGTTGACACGGTTACTTAAGAAAGAAATGAAGTTTGAATGGGACGATAAGTGTGCGAGGAGTTTTCATGAGCTAAAGCATAGGTTGACGACTACTCCGGTGTTGATTATTTCGTCTAGGTCAGGAGGGTTTGAGGTTTATAGTCTTACATTGTTGAGAGGACTTGGATGTATGTTGATGCAACATGAAAGGGTAGTTGCGTATGCGTCACGTCAGTATAGACTGCACGAAATGAATTATCCGACCCATGACTTGGAATTGGCTACGATCATCTTCGCCCTTAAGATTTGAAGGCATTACTTGTGCGAGGAAAAGTTTCAGATTTACATAGATCATCAGAGCCTCAAATATCTATTTTCACATAAGGAGTTGAATATGAGGCAGCATTGTTGGATGAAACTCCTCAAGGACTACGATTGCAATATTTTGTATCACCTTGGAAAGGCTAATAGAGTGGCAGATGCGCTAAGTCGGAAGTTGAGTATGGTGCACATGTTGGTCAAGGAATGGACTCTATTGGAAAGGATAAGGGATCCAGAATTTAAGTTTGAGGGGAGCCGTGTGTCGAATCTACTTACCGCGTTGAGGATAGAACCAGAGATTCAAACCAAGATTAAGGCATTATAATCTACAGACCAAGAAATTCAGAAGATAGTTGAAATGGACGCTGCCAAGAGAAAACCAGATCTCTAAGTATCCGAGAACGGGGTTTTGAAGTTCCGTGAACGATTGTGCGTGCCCGACGATATGGAACTTAAGGAGGAAATTTTGAAGGAAGCTCATCGTAATCCATCCAAGCAGTACAAAGATGTATCAGAACCTGTGACAACATTACTGGTGGAATGATATGAAAACGGATATGGCCAAGCATGTAGCGAAATGTCTAACCTATCAGCAAGTAAAGGCGCAACATTGTAAGCCTGGAGGACTTCTACGGCCATTGGAAATCCCCGAATGAAAATAGGAACATGTCACGATGGACTTTGTTACGGGATTACCAAGGAGCCAGAGAGGGCACGATTCGATTTGGGTAATAGTGGACAGACTGACTAAATCAGCGCACTTTCTAGCGGTACGAAAGGATTTTGAGTTGAAAAGGTATGTAGATTTGTATGTACGACAAATTGTCTGACTTCATGGAGTGCCAGTGACTGTCACTTCGGACCATGATCCCAGATTTACGGCTAACTTTTGGAAAAGTTTGCGAACGGCCTTAGGGACGAAGCTTGAGTTTAGTACGGCCTATCATCTACAGACGGATGGCCAATCGGAGAGGACAATCCATACTTTGGAAGACATGTTGTGCGCATGTGTGTTGGACTTCCAGGGCAAATGAGAAGAGCAGTTGCATTTAGTCGAGTTTGCCTACAACAACAGTTATCAATAAAGTATTCAAATGGCACCATTTGAAGCATTGTATGGCAGAGCATGTAGGACGTCAGTATGTTGGGATGAAGTTGGAGAACGGAGTATAACGGGTTTAGAATTGGTGCAGCAGACAGTTGAGGCAGTCGAGATCATTCAGGATAGGTTAAAGACAGCACAGAGTCGTCAGAAAAGTTATGTCGATCGGAGACGAAGACCCTTGGAATTTCAGGTTAGAGATCATGTTTTTCTTAAGGTGTCACCAATGAAAGGGCTATCCCGGTTTGGCAAGAAAGGAAAGTTGAGCCCAAGATATGTCGGTCCATTCAAGATTTTGGAGAAGATTAGAGATCTGGCATATCGACTCGCCTTGCCGCCTAACTTGTCCCAAGTGCATAACTTGTTCCACGTGTCGATGCTGAGGAAGTACGAGCCAGATCTGACCCACGTGCTAAGATATGAACAAATAGATGTGGACGACAGGGTGTCGTATGTGGAAAGGCAGTGATGATTGAAGATAAAAAAGATCGGGTGCTGCGAAACAAGACGATCCCGATGGTCAAAGTCGTTTGGGAGCATCATGGAATGGAGGGTGCCACATGAGAGAGTGAAAAAGCGATGCGACGTCAACACCCCCAGTTGTTCGAGTAGACGGGTTTGAGTTGTAAATTTCAAGGACGAAATTTTTGTAAGGGGGAAGAGTTGTGACATTCTGAATTCGGCCCACTTCCGAGATCAATGAAATAAATGTGTATTTCTCATTTCGTTTTAGTAAGTCTTGCCAGGAACTGATCACTCTCAGGATATTAACTAATAGGGAATGACTAACTATGAAAACGGTACGTGGACCCAATAACTCGACTGTGAATCGAGCTTCAGTTTTGAGGAACGACGAGGGAATATTTTGGGCCAATGTCAGCTGATCCAAGGAGGGCGACGGATTTGGTTTGCCAACGACGTACGATCGGATCGCGGGTGATTCCGCACGACCCAGAGTACGCATGATGAACGATCCTAAACTTACTTCGAACGATCGCAACCTCCGGAACTAGCGATAGATCCTTGCGTTCTCTTGGAAATCAAGACCGTCACGACTTGAGTAACCCTAGGTCGATACGCGTAATCTCTAAAAAGCCGCTCATTAGTAAGAGACGCTAAAATTGCATTTGAGCGAAATTGATCGTTGAGTTGAATCCGGACTTGAGTATCGAATTTTACGAACGTACACGACTAATTTTCAAGGACGACATCATATTAGTGTGGCCAATCATATTTGGGATTGGTATGATCGAAAAATGGATTTTTGGACCGTGAGTGGAAAATTACCATTTTGCCCTCAGGCCTTATGCATTAATTCCAAATTATTGGAGGATAATATGGACTTATTCAGCCCCTAAGGAGTGCCGAAATTCATGGACCATGTTGCCCCCCATCACTCTTGCTCATTCCCAACTTTGCCCTTAGATATTTTGTTCTAGATTGAATCCAAGCCATTGGTTTTAGATGTGATTGATTGGTCTTTTAATCTTAGCCATTAGATTAGGTTGACAGTGGGGTGGGTAGGCTTGTCAATGTGAGTGGAGTGGGTCACCTACTCCCACTCAAGGTTTTATTTAAACTCTCACTCTCTCTCTCTCCTCCCTTATTACCCCTCATTCGACCAGCCACTCCCCATCTCACTCTCTCCATTCTCGCCTCCCCTCGGCGATGTGAAGCCACCCACCGGAGCCGCCCCCCAGCCGCGGCCGTGCTGCCCCGACGAAGCCGCGCGCCACCGCCAACCACGCCACTGCCTCACGCGCCCTCACCCCCGCTCGGCCACCTCACTCTCGCCATCTCTCCTTCTCTCTTTCTCTCTCATTTTCGCCACCACCACCACTGACTAGCCCCGCTTTGGCCGTGCACCGCCAGCCAAGTGCCGCCACTACCACCGGTCGCCCGACCGCCCATGCACCACACCACCGCCACCCTCACCTTTCCCCTGTCCTCTTTCCCCTCGACCCATCACCCTCATTGTCACCTCGCTCCGCCGTGCAGATCAGTTGTGAGCCCCCAGCCGTCGCCACCGTTGTTCGCTGCCGTGGGAGCCGCCAACGTCATCGCTAGTCCGACGTGACACCGTTGCTGCTCGGCCACCCTCTCCACCTATCCAGCCTACATTTGGAGCTTAGGATTTGAGTGAGTGGAAACCCTAAACCCTAATTAGGATTTTGTGCATTTCTAGACAAATTTAAGGGTTAATTAGGGTGACTTAGGGGTTAATTTATGGCTGGTGATTAGGGTTGATCATGGGGTGTTTTAGGTAGCCTTATGTGCTAATTTAAGGGTGATTTAGAAGCATGTAGTAGGCTGTTCATGGCTGAGTAGTATTGGTTTGATGGGACTTTGTGTGGCTAATCTGTGGTTTAAATGTGAATAGCAAGTGTGCTATGGTATGACCATTAAATGGCTAAATTATGCATAGCATGAATTAATCGTGGGATGTTATAATGAGTGCTTGTTATGGCCGAGAAAGGAGGGGGGCATTGTGGGCCATAGGCTCTACGATTCAATGATTTAATTGCGTGATTTTTGCGTGCCAAATCATGGATCGTGGCTGAGTTACCGTGAATGGCGAATTAAATGTGTTGTTATATTTGATTGAGTAATCAATGCGGATTTTATTGATGCCTCGAGTTTTGATGATGTAGCCATGGTTTCGTGCATGTTGAGTGACGGCATGTTATGTGAAACATGCAAGTTTGTACGAATGGCATTGAGCAAGTGATCACCTAAATTGCCTTGAGGCGTCGTTTACGCGGGGTTCAGATAATAATTGGTGGAATGTGTACGTGTGGTCATATAAGCCTTGAGGCGTTTAACGCGGGGTATTAAACCTGTCCTAAGGTATTTAAGGGGGATGATGCCCGGTTTACTGGATGATGGCCAACTTGAGGCGTCGTTCATGCAAATTGTGTCATGGACTTGAGACATATTACGCGAGTCCCGAGCAGTAATGGACTTGATGCGTTTAACACGGGTCGGGGATTAATTTGTGAAATTGGCATAAGTGCGAAGGGTGCATTAATTAGTGCAGCATGTGCATGGCAAGTGATTGTGGCCAATTGATATTGTGTTGGTGCCATGATTGGTTTTCTTGGTGTTATTGTTATGTGTCTAATGTACAGGGTTAATGATATGATTGATTTGGGCCTGAGGGCCTAAGTCGTTTGAGTATTGGACTGTTTGTTTGGTTAGTTACTTATCTAGAGGTGCATGTTAGCCTAATTCAGGTTTAAAGAGCCTACTTACTGAGATTCGTTCTCACTGTTATTAAACCCCAGCATTTCAGACCCCCATCCTTGAGGATGACCAGCGTACCACTGCGTTTTGGGATCCCGAACTGTATAGAGCGTTTGGTGATCGAGTGTTCCGGTTGGAACGGGGAGGCCTACATTAGGTTTTATATGATTGTCTGGGTCAACGAGGGTGAGCCACAACTCAAGGCCTATCCTTATCTTAGTCGATGCTACAGAGATTAGACCAGCTTCTATGGACCCCTTAGGACTTTTAATGTTCCGTTTGACGGGTTAGGGCGTTGGGACCTGCATGCAGCTGACGGAGAGATAGTGAGCCCTGACTCGGTGTTCGAAACAGATTCTAACCCCCGACCAATTATCTTTGAGTCCGACATGGATTCCGACCATGAAGAGGAGGAGCCGATGGAGTGGGAGTCCGATCCTAAATTGGAGCCGATGGAGCTAGAGTCAGAGCCGAAGGACGATCTCGAGGAGGAGCCGTTAGAGGTCAAGTCCGAGCCAGAGTCTATGGATTTCGAATTCGAATCGTCCGATGATTCATCCGATTCTTCGGGATCCGACCTAGATTAGATACCCTAGGGGTTAGCCTTGAGCATAGCTAGGGTTTAGGACCGACACTTTTTGGGAGGATTATTAGATATAGTACCTGATCGCCCGAGCCACGTATTCCTTTTTGTTGACGGTGGCTTGCTGACGTGTTTTGGCTTATGCATACTTATGTTCTTAACGGATACTGTAAATTCTCTTTTTATAAATATAAGTATGTGTTTGTGATATTTGTTGATACCTTGGTCATGTTTTATTGTGTACGGGTGTATGATCGTTTCCGCATGTGTATTATTCTTTGACTTGGGATTTTGGGTAAGCGACGCGTCCTGGGACGTTGCACAAATTCGACCGGAGAAGGGATGTCGCGTGCCGTAGGGTCAAGGTGTGACAGTAAACTTTTCCAAAAGTTGACGGTAAACTTGGGATCACGATCCGAAGTAATCATCACTAGCACCCTATGCAAATGAACTATCTGTTGTACGTATAATTCGACATACCGATCCAATGCGAAGTCTTTCTGCACTGCCAAAAAGTGTGCTGATTTTGTCAATCTATCCACAATCATTCCAATGGAATCATGGCCCTTTTGGCTCCTTAGTAATCCCATTACAAAATCCATAGTCACGTGCTCTCATTTCCATTCTGAAATTTCCAAAGGTCCCAGCAATCCTTTGGGCTTACAATGTTGCGCTTTCACCTACTGACAAGTTAAACACTTAACCACGTGCTTGGCTATATCCACCTTCATTTCATTCCACCAATAACACTGTCTCAAGTGCTTATACATTTTCGTACTCCCCGAATGGAAACTATAATTACTACGATGCACTTTCGATAAGATTTCTTCCTTAAGTTCCGCATCGTCAGGCACGCACAACCGTCCACAGAACTTCAAGATTCTGTCCTCAGATACTTGAAAGTCTGGCTTTCTCTTGGTAGTATCCATTTCGAGAATTTTCTAAATCTCTTGGTCCTTAGATTGTAAGGCCTTGATTTTAGTCTGAATTTCTAGTTTAATCCTTAATGTAGTGAGTAAACTCGAGACTTGACTTACTTCAAACTTGAACTTCGAGTCTCGCACTCCTTCCAACAGTGTCCATTCCTTGACCATCATATGCGCGATGCTTGACTTCCGACTCAATGCATCTGCTATCCGGTTAGCCTTTCCGGGGTGATACAAAATATCATAATCATAATTTTTCAGCAATTTCATCCATCACGCTGCCTCATATTTAACTCCTTTTGAGAAAATAAATACTTGATGCTCTGATGATCTGTATAAATTTGAAATCTTTCAGGGTGAAAATGATTGCGGCTAATTCCAAATCATGCGTCGGATAATTCAATTCATGTGGCTTCAACTGCCTTGATGCATAGGCTACTACTTGCCCATGTTGCATCAGCACGCATCCAAATCCTTTCAACGACGCATCACTATAGATTTCGAAACCTTCAAGTCCTGACGGAATAGTCAATACCGGTGCCATCGTCAATCTATGCTTTAATTCCTGGAAACTCATTTCACACTTGTCAGTCCACTCAAACTTCGTTTCTTTCTTTAATAGACGTGTCAACGGCATTGCTATAGTCGAAAATCCTTCCACAAAACGTCTATAGTATCCTGCCAAACCCAAGAAGCTTCGAACCTCGGTTATCGTTGTCAATCTTGGCCACTTTATCACGGCTTCAATTTTTGCCGAATCTACTAAAATTCCATCCCTTGAGATCGCATGTCCAAGAAATGCTACTCGACTGAGCCAGAACTCACACTTACTAAACTTGGCATACAGTGCGTGTTCCCTTAAAGTCTATAGAACTTTACTCAAATGGAACTCATGCTCTTCCGGGCTCTTCAAGTACACCAATATATCGTCTATAAAGACTATAACAAACTGATCCAAGAAATCCTTAAACACACGATTCATCAAGTCCATAAAGGCAGCAAGGGCATTAGTCAAACCAAATGTCATTACTATAAACTCATAGTGCCCATACCTCGTCCTGAATGCCGTCTTCAGTATATCCTCTTTCTTAATCCTCATCTAATGATATCCCGTCCTCAAATCAATGTTAGAAAATACCAAAGCCCGTTCTAATTGATCAAACAAATCATCTATCCTTGGCAGGGGATATTTATTATTGATAGTCACTTGGTTCAATTGCCTATAATCGATACACAACCTCAACGACCCATCTTTCTTCCTTACAAACAACACTGGTGCTCCCCATGGAGACGCACTTGGACGAATAAAACCCTTGTCCAACAACTCTTGCATATGAACTTTCAATTCTTTCAATTCCGATAACGACATCTTATAGGGTGCTTTCGAGATCGGCTATGTCCCAAGGGCCAACTCGATTATAAACTCTACTTCTCTTTCTGCTGGCAATCTCGACAATTCCTAAGGAAAGACATCGGGAAAGTTGCGCACCACGGCTATATCCTCTAGCCTCGACTCCTTAATCGTCGAATCAACTACTGACACTAGGAATCCTTGGCACCCTTTATCCAATAACTTAGTCACTTCGAGTGACGAAATCCAAGGAATCGAGGTTACTCCTCGACTTCCTACAAATTCAAATCTAGGATGTCCAACTGGATTAAATTGGAACACCCTGTTACTACAATCCATTACAGCCCTATGCTTGGTCAACCAATCCATACCCACATTCACATTGAAATCAAACATAGGTAGAACAACCAAATCTATTCTTTCTTCTTTATCACCAATCACAATTTTGCAATCCGAACATACTAGCAAAACTAGAACTTTATCATTCAACGGAGTAGCAACAAACAACACAACATCAAGCGGTTTCAGTTTTATTCCAGTCAATCTAACGAATTATTCAGACATAAACGAATGTGATGCCCTCGGATCAAACAAAGCATACGTAGCATGATCACAGACAGAGACCGTACTTGTGACTACGTCTGACGCATCTTCAACTTTTCTTCTCGACATTGCATATACCATCCTTATACTGTCGGCCTGTTCTGATTAGTCGAAGAGGCAGCTCCAACTTGATTTCCTTGCCGAGGCGGCTATGACTGTACAGGTGGTCCAGTCTGCCCAATGTTAGAGCAATTTCTTATATGATAGCCCATTCCGTCACACCAAAAACAAGCTCCACCTATATTCAGGCAAGATCCATTACCGTACCTTTGTCCACATAGGCGACACGATCCATTTTGAAAACGATTCGATTTCCCGATATTCTTCCTAGTGGGAGGGACAAAACGTTGATTCCTCGATATTGGCCTTTTCCCAAAACGACGGTTGTCTCTAGACGGAGCATATCTCGATCCAGAATTAGTGGCTCTATCTGCTAAGTCACGCTCAATCGCCTGGGCCCACTCATAAATTTCATTATAGTCCCTCAAATTCAGCGATACCATCTGACTACGAAGGTCCAATTTTAACCCATCTCGGAACCTTCGGGCCTTATCCCACGGATCTTCCACCATGCTCGAGGCAAACTTAGATAATCTAGAAAATTCTGCCTTGTACTGATCCACTGACATTTGCCCCTGACGAAGCCTCATAAACTTAGCTAACTTCCTTTCTCGAGCACTCTCTGAAAAAATATTTGCCATCTAAGGCTTCCACAAATACAACTCATGTATGAGCAACATCCGCGGGGAACACCCGACCACTGGTGGCTCTCTACCAATCACTTGCATTTCCTTGCAATTGATACACCGCTAAAATCACTTTTTCTTTCTCTGTACACCCAAAACCTCAAAAGCCTTTTCTAGTTCTTCTACCTAAAGCGATGTAGCCTCGGGATCACTTTTACCATCGAACTTTGGGGGTTTCAACTTCAAGAATTGCTCTACTAACTGGGGCATCTGCCTATTCACATTTACTGGTCCTTGGGATTGTCCATGACCTTGACCCTGATTCCCATGATTGGCAACAGTAGCAACTGTAGCGGCCTTAGTAGCCTGAGCTATATTGGCAGCTCATTCCTGAGTTTGCCTACCCATCAAAGTCCCAACTTCCTCAACTGCCCTTAAAATTCCATAAACTCTGGGGTCTTCTGTAGCTCTACCTCGAGCACCACCTCGACCTCTTACTCTCCTTTCTGTACCCTTTCCTACACCTCTTCCTGCGCCCCTTCCTACACCTCTTCCTTGGCTGCTCATTCTCACAATTTTTATTACTCGCCTACCTGTTATAATTCCATTTAGGAATTAGAAACCTAGGTCAACTATACCAGTCTAGACCTAGGTAGTGAATCACGACGATAATTCACTTAGCAGGCAATCAACCACCACAACACGAGATCACAATCAATAAGTTTCGTATACTTACCTCGAGTCCAGACGCACCTGCACTTCAACCATTAGAGCACTTAATTCACCCCTCAAGCATAACAAACAAACCAGAGATACGTGAAGCGCTAGACACACCTATAGCTCACTTGGTCTCCCTAAATGACTACCCTAGGGTCTCCGCTCCTTATCACTCCACGCCTCGATCAATTTAGATCAAGCTGACCTTTCTCTGATACTAATTTGAACCAGGATATCACATCCCGAACTCCAACGAGAGCGTGACACCCTTTGGAGGTCGAATTAGTGCGACGTCCCAGGAAACATCGCTGACCCAATCCAAAACATCAGAATCAAATGCAGTGGAAACAATTACACAAATCCCTGACAATATAATCATGGGGTAACAGGGAGAGACAAATCACCAAACCATCAAACACTATATTACACCTGTAATATAAACAATAACCATTACAAGTTAGCACACTAGCAAACTTCTGAAACTAATGACTGCTAATAACAAAAAGGGACTAGCGGCCTGATAGACTAGCCCTTTGTCAAAAAGGCTCCTCACCAAAAACACAGGTCCAACCCCTAAAACTCCTAACTAACCCCTAGTCGCTCGAGAGAGGGGTCCACTTAGAGTCAGATTCAATGAAGTCAGTCTGATTCCTCGAAGACTCTGAAGACTTAGTAGGCTTAGAATTAGCTTCGATCACAATGGGGTCATCAATATCTCTTGATTCCCACGGGACCTCAACCGGTTCCTCATCCTCAAGCTCCACTTCTTCAGGCTCTTCCTCCTGTTTCGCTTCGGGCTCTTCTTCTTCGAATTCCTTCTCGGGCTCTTCCTTGGGCTCCACCTCTGGATTCTCTACTGGTTGATCGTCTAAGCCTAGATCCATTGGAATCGGTCCTTGATAAGGTACCTTAGGCTCAAGTTGTGGTTTAGCCACCATAGGTGCAGACTCAGCGGGGGTGATCGAAGGGGCCGACTGCGCAGGGCCAAGGCCGATACTAGTCAACTCACCATCAAGGAGAGGAACGGTAAAAGGATCCTAGTCCCCAAGTGCATCGTTGGGAGCATCAAAACCTCTAACAGGCCCGCATTCTTCTGCCCTATCTCGGAAAGTCCAGGCTGTATAAGTGTGAGTCTACCACTCTAGGACACCTACATCTACTTGAAACTCACTAGTGTGCTTAATCCAAGTATACTGTTCATTTACGAGGAGCTTTACTGTTGAGTGGTAAAAAAGCATTCCAAAACGGTGAGGCAGCTGATTATCCATTATCTAAGTCTGGGGTCTAAAATGGTTTTAAGTACAACCATGAAATCACATCTCAGCAAATAACACCCTAAACTCAACCTAGGCTAACACGTATCTCTGGTCACATTCAAGCACGCCAATCACACAATCAGTAAATCAGAACAATTGTAGGCACCAACATCTCAACTTAATACACATGAAACTTCACATGCTAAATCAAGCATTACCAATAACAACCGATAACATGCCACACTTAAAGATGCCATTCAAACCAAAACCACACCAATATTCGCATAATAGACACAACATCATACTTTCATCATTTCACTCAGGCACACGCATCCAATTCATTTTTGACCACGTAAACACGCCTAAGATTCATTAACACTTTTACAGCCTGCGTCAAAATGCCTCAGGCTTAGTATCTCTAGCTCGCATAAACAACACGCCTCAGGCGCAACACCATCTCCTCTTTTTACAATACAACCCGCGTAACATGCATCAGGTTGAACAACATTTCTATAGTCTGCGTCAAAACGCCTCAGGCTCAGTGTTTCTAGCCCGCGTAACATGCCTCAGGCACAACACCATCTCATCTTACTGCACAACCCGCGTAAACGAACAGCCTCAGGTTGGCAGTCTTTCGGTATAACCGGGCATTGTCCCGCGTAACACACCTCAGGACGGGTTCAATTCCCCGTGTCAACACACCTCAGGGATTATGTTATCACACGTGCACACATTTTCCAATTATTATCTGGATCCCGTGTAAAAATGCCTTAGGGTATTTAATGGCCATGTAACACATCGGCACCCAATCTCATGCCAATTTCATATGACCAATTCAAACACGTCATCCAACATATACAGGCTACCAGTAAACCATGCCAACTCACAATTTTACCAATTCAATTCGCACGTGCACAATTTAACGCGAATTTTTGCATTTTAAGCCAAATTTCACCACTCACGGGTGTCGTACTCCTACCGACAACCCCAAACCAACATGCACTATGTCTCAAACACCAATAGGCATCAATTCAGCCATAGAATGAACAATGATTCGGCCACCATAGAAAAATCACTATAACGGCACATTTAGGCCCGTTTTTCATGCAATAAGTCACAATAATCACTCGTAATTATTCCAATCACAAAATCAATCAATTCTAACCTCCACTCCACCTCAAAAATCATCACAATTTCATCCAAACAGCTCAGCCAAAGCAGTCCAACCATTTCTCTACGAATATCCCCTAAAACTTGCTAAAACATGCCCGAACTAACTCGAAATTACCCATTATCTTAGGCGAGGGTTAGGGTACCACTTACTTGTGATTCCATGCAAAATCAAGCCCTCAAAGGTGGCTGGACAGAGAGCAAACAGCAGCGGCGGCGGCATCCCACAAAAAGGGGTATCGGCGACTCACCGGAATCCATGAGCGGCGGCGATCGGCGGCGATGGGCTACTGGTTTCTCAGCTGTTCTTGACTGAAAAGGGGATAAGTACAGCGCAAGTGCCATAACTTTTGTATAGAGGATACTTGAATGCCATAACTTTTTTTTGGCTTACTTGAGTGCCATAGCTCTAAAAAAAAATGGTCACCTAAGTGCCACTTACGAGCTGATCGCGATGGCCCGAAATCGTGCCTTTTTCGGTTGAACGGTGACCTTCTCGGCGAGGCGAGCACCACCAGCTTGAAGAGGGGGTGTCGGTGAATCATTTTATGGCCTCCATTCATCTCGAAATTTTCCGTTTTAGCCTCCGTTGATGAAGGAAAAAATGCTTTGTAGTCACACAAATTGGCTCAATAAATTGTGTTACCATGAAGCATTTTTACCTTCGTCAACGGAGGCTAAAACGAAAATTTCGAGATGAATGGAGGTCATGGAATGATTCACCGACACCCCCTTTTCAAGCTGTTGGTGCTTGCCTCGTCGGGAAGGTCACCATTCGACAGGAAAAGTCGCGGTTTCAGGCCCTCACGACCAGCTCGTAAGTGGCACTGAGGTGATCATTTTTTTGAAAGTTATGG
Source organism: Syzygium jambos (assembly GCA_031216235.1). NCBI lineage: Eukaryota > Viridiplantae > Streptophyta > Magnoliopsida > Myrtales > Myrtaceae > Syzygium > Syzygium jambos. The sequence goes on from CM062222.1 coordinate 22,036,441, forward strand.
CATTCATGTGAGTCAAAAAAAAGTTATGGCACTTAAGTGTTCTCCGTGCAAAAGTTATGACACTTGCGCTGTACTTATCTTGCTAAAAATGGGTGGCTGGTGATGGTGTTTCACGGTGGGAAACGAGAGAGAGAGAGAGACGGTGGTTGCGATAGTAGTGCGACACGACGAAAGGGCGAGCGATGGGTCGACGAAACGGCGACGAACGAACGGCGATTGGCTGGCCGGTTGGCCAACTCACATGAAGGAGATGGGGCTGAGGAACTCACGGTCAGAGAGGGAGGAGAGAGAGAGTGATTGTGAAAAATGAGGGAAGAGACAGAGAAAAGAAAGAAAAGAAAAGAAAAGAAAACCTAGTCTACTCCCCCTAAGTAAAATTATCATCCTACCCCTCTCTCTACTTTTAATCCGACGGCCACGATTCAATCATATCTAAAAGTCAACGGCCCAAATCGAATCCCATAAAAAATATCCAAGGGCAAAGTTGAAATTTCACAAAAAGTGCAGGGGCAAAACCGTCCAAAATTATTTATCTCTAAAGTTGGCGTGAAATGACCAAAATGCGCCTCTCATTTATACTTGGCCTTCATAAAATCTCAAGAGAAAAACGGTCATTTTCCATTTTCTTCCAAAATTCCAATTTTCTGATGAATTCGAGCAAATTCAAAACTGACCATTGTACTTTTGACGTCATCCAAATATTGTATCATAACTATCGAAACTTTCGATGCCCAAACTCGATCTCTATTTAATAGCCAAACTCAAATAAACACAACTTGAGCTTATCTCAAACTAACGGGCGGCTTCCGGGAAAATTCGTGTATTCAACCCGTGGTCGATACTAAATCGAGCCACGTTTAAGCTCACTTGAGTCATGGCGACCTCGATTATTATACAATTGCAAGGATCAATCACTAGTTTTAAAGATCGCGATTGTTTGGAACAGGTTTGGGATCGTTCGCAATTTCATATCCTGGCGAGGCGGAATCACCCACAATCCAGTTATATGGCATTCGCAAATCGATCCATGACCAACCTTAGATCGGTCTATATTAGCCTAAAATATCACCTCGACAATCCTTATGGTCGAAAGTCAGTCCATGATCAAGTTCTATGGCCGCACGAATTAAATTCCCTAATTAGCTTTTCCCTACTGGTTAGTGTCCCGAGAGTGATCAAGTTTGTGCGAGATTTGCTGTAAGTGCATTATTGAAATCATGCATTTCATAAATACCAAGTGGGTCGAAATTTGGAATGTCACAGAGCCCATTAAATAAGCATGGTCCAAAATTAAATCAAGCGAGTAGGGCCAGACAAATAACATTCAACCGGTTGTTTTCTGGTTTGTCTCTTCCTGCATTAGTCTCGTGCATGCGTGCTAGCTGGATAAATAATAAGAGAAGACTTCCACTGGGTACACTTGTTTAATAAAAAATAATATCCCTTCTTTGGCATTAAAAGGGAGATGCATGGAGACAACTGAGAAGATGAATTCTCCAATGCACACGTAATTGAAGGGGGTTTCGTCATGTCAAAGGTGAAGGAAGATCTCCTTCGTGATGGCTACATCGTTATGGCCGAATGTGAAGGATAAGGGAGCCCAAGCCGTTCCTGCAAAAGAAAAGAACAAGAAAGTTGCAATGATGGCCCATGTTTATTCATGATAGCCCCAATCTATATAAGAAGAGGAGTTCTCATCAGAAGAATATATGCGAAGTTAGAGCACAGAGAAGAAGAATAGGTGCTCTGAACACCGTGTACTTTGTACAGTTTACTTACATCCATTTTGAGTGTTTTAAGTTAGATTAAACACTATGGTTTTCAGGTGTAAATTATGGGGTTGAGAAACACTTGAGTGTGAGTGATCGTAACTTTGTAATTTTTCGTTTTATGGTGGATTATTTGCTGGCTCTTCCTGTGGACGTAGTTTCTGATACTCAAACCGAATCATGTAAATTTCTTGCGTCCTTTATTGTTCCTCGTATTATTTTCTCTGATAATTTCGTGTCACTATGCAATTGCAAAGATCTAGTCCATGTAACAACCATTGGTCTCAGAGCTGAGACTTTGCAATTATGTCTAGAAAGAAATTTGAAGTTGAGAAATTTAACAGGAAGAATTGTTGAGGTTAACAATACAACCTAGAGAGGGGCTGAATAGGTTGAATGGGAATTATAAGAAATTTTGTGGAATACAACAAGTAAACTTCAAACGATAGTAGAAACATATTATAGATATCAGGTGCATATGCTGTTGATGAATAGAAAGTGATAATGATGAACTTGTAATGTTGATACTAAAAAGATGAAAGATAGCACATAGAGATTTATAGTGTTTGGCTTTATTCCCAAGCCTATATTCACTCTCCACAACTAACAGTCACAACAAGGCTATAATCCACTAGTAATCTTCAAGACAAGTTAAAATCAACACATACTACTCCTATCAATTAATAGATCACATTATCAAAAACCAAGTACTGCTATCATCTTATACAGTTGTTCTTATCACGATTACAAACAATAGGAACACTACACAGAGTAATCATCAATGCACAACAACTATCAACAAAAACAGAACAAAGAAGAACCCTCAAAGCACTAAATTAGTTTTGTTTGTTTCCACCCAACGCCACTACTTCTCTTGGATTGAATATATAGACATCCATCCTCATATGATGGTTCCCAACAAAAATTCTGCAAGTAGCCATTGGTTCTACTGCTGCTTGCAACAAAGCATCATTCAAATTCATTAGAATGGCTCTTTGTCATCGGAAACGTCTCTCTGACAATGGCAGTTTCCCATATTAGTGTTAGTGTACTTTTGTCAGGGTCTGTCTCCAGCTCATTAATGCGAGAACTACTCTTGATCAACTCTGCAGCTCTTTTTCAAATTCTAAACCTTGAAGATAACTAGCAAACACCAAATCGAGATTGGAAAGAGGGCGTCACATGTCCTCCACCTCTCTGATTTTGGCATCTGCTCCCGACAATGATAAGCTTATCTATCTTCTGGTCTTGCTAAGCATATTAGCGATTATGACTCTATTAAGTCATTCACCTTCATGGTCCTTGCAAGCTTTACTGAACATTCTCATTCTAGGCTTGTTCACGATCACCAAGTCCATCAGATCTGTTCACCAAATTTTGATACCTCTAAGTTATCACAAACATCTCCGTTCTTCTCAACTTGTTCACCCTCGATTAAGGTTTTTTAAGATGTTCACCTTATCTTAAAGTCCTTCTAGCTTGTAAACATCTCGACACCAATACATTGTTCACCCTTGATATCGACAGTAATCCATCGATATTAGCAAAGCACTCTTGATAGTGGCAAAGCACTCCTCATAGTAAAATCACTAGGTGCTAATAATGACATCATTTGCATATTGGCTTGAGCATATTTCACCCAGTCCTGCTCAACCAATACACACATTAGTAGTCTTTGATTATTTCTTCAGGACAACATAGTGGATTTTTTCAACATGAACAACTTTGGGTTGTGAAGTGTCAAGATGGAGGCGCTATTAACAACTCAAGATTTAGCCAAGGCATTGGAGGGTATGGAGAAGTAGCCCAAAAAAAATGAAAGATGTTGAAAAGGAAGAGCTAATGGGGAAGACAAGGAGTATGATCTTATTGAACCCATCGGATGAGGTGTTAATAGAGGTGGCTGAGAAGAAGGATGCCATGACACTATGGGAAAAACTCTAGACCCTATATCTAATGAAGGGTTTGAAAAATCAGTTATACATGCTGAAGAGAATGTTTCAGTTTCATTATACTAAAGGTACATCCATCAAAGCTCACCTAGATGAGTTCAACAAACTCATGATGCATTTGAAGAACGTCGGTGAGATCCTAGATGATGAAAAATAAGGCATGATGCTATTGGTGTCTCTACCAGCATCATAGAAGCACTTTATTGACTCACTGTTGCAAGCACGTACTACACAGAAGAGGTAAAATCAGTCCGATTCTCTAAGAAGTGGTAGAGGAAGTTGCGAGATGACGGCTTGATGTTGGAGGTCTAGCAACAAAGCTAAAAACATATCAAAATTGTGACACAAAAAATCCAAGGGGTCACGTGAAGTGTTTTGAGTGTCACGAAGAGGGACATATGAGGAGAGACTATCCAAAGTTGAGAAATAAAAACGATGGGCATAATGTTTCAAACAGTGTGGCAAATGTTGCCTAGGAGAGCACTGCTGATGCCAAGTTTGTTTTATGCGTGACTAATAGTTCGACTGGAGACGAACGGGTCCTAGATTAGAGATGTTCCTATCATATGATGCCTCATCGAAATTGGTTTACTATTGATAGAGCTATAGATAGTGGTAGTGTTTTGATGGGAAATAATACAGTTTGCAAGATTGTGGGATAGAGATGGTTCGAATTTAGATGCACAATGGCGTATAGTGCACATTGACAAAATTGAACGCTCAAGATGAATCTTATTTCTTTAGGTACACTTAATGACATCAGGTGCAAGTACACCGCTGAAGAAGGGGTAATGAAATTCTCTCGAGGTGCCGGTGAATTGGGAAAGATTGTGAATGGAGCTGCTATAATTTCATTAATTGAGTTAGACTTAAAATCGACTTAGTTATGGTACATGCGGTTATAGCACATGAGTGAGGCAAGTATGACGGTGCTGAGTGAGAAATAGTTGGTGAAGGATCAAAAGATAAGGAAGCTGGACTTGTGTGAGCACTACATCTTTAGGAAGTAGTGCCGAATTAAATTTAGTACAGCTATCCATTCGACCAAGAAACTAATTGAATAAATGTACTCAAATGCATGGGGCCCATCTCTAATTCCTTTGAAAGGCAGTGTCTAATATATGCTGACATTCATTAACGATTATTAAAATTGTAAAATGGGTGGGTCGAGTCAAGTTTGGGTTGGGTCATAAATGTTTCGACCTAAATTGACCCATTAACTTATTTATGACCCATGTATTCACAGTGCAAATTTCTCAGCCTATATCCAACCCAACCCATATTGCTAAAACTCTTCCATATTTAACCAAATTTAGGAAAACTAGTTTCTTATGATCTTTTATAAAATTTATATTGGTAAAACACTTCAATACTATACAAATCTAGTGAACAATTATTATAATTTTTTAAAAAAATAAAAAATGAGAAAATTGAAAAATATTAAAAATGATTTGTTTATGATTCACTTAAACTAGTTAGGTTACCCATTTATGATCCATTTGAAACCCATTTAAGTCCTATTAAGTTGTTAGGTAACTCATTTATGATCAATTTAAGCTCGTTTTTAAAATTTAAGGCAACCCATTAAATATGAGTTAAACCCATTTTGCCACCTTTAAAGATTATTCGAGCAAGGTATAAGTATACTTCATGAAGTACAAATCCAAGTTGTTCCATCGGTTCAAGAATTTTAAGACACTAACTAAGAAGAAGTCTAGTAAATAAATAAGCGTCTGAGAATCGATAATAGCATGGAGTTCTTTGGTAACGGTTTTACCGAGTTCTGCTAGAAAGAAAGGATTGAGAGATACCGCATAATTTTCAAGATACCACAGTAGAATGGCGTTGCAGAATGTAAGAATAGAACTCTATTTGAGCGAGCTTGGTGCATGCTCTCGCATTTAGGATTGGCAAGGAATTTTGGGCCAAAGTAGTGACATGGCATGGTACCTACTTAATCGATCTCCATCATTTGTTATCGAATGGAAACTCCTAAGGAAGTATGGTCAGTGAAACCTGTTGGTTACTTCGAATTGCAAATATTTGGATTTCCAGTGTATACTCATGTAAGTGATGGTAAGTTTGAGGTAAGGGGGAAAAATTGCTTATTTATGGGTTATGCATAGGTACACTAATCCTAGAAAACCTAGATTTCTATGAGACTACTATGGTTTGAAAGAGGGGTCTTGAAACACAACTAGCAAAGCAAACGCATCGTGGTGTCAATTGTGTTGGAGTTTTAGGTGAAGCCTTTAGAGACCTTAGAAGTAATAGAGGATGAGATTACAAATGAGGCCCAATTTCCTGATGACAGTGATGCAAAACAACTAGCAGAGCCACAACATAGTATTTCCAAGGGAAGACAAAGAAGGCAAATAAAACCAGCGGTACATTATGGCTATTTAGATATTACCTATGTGTTGACTGTAGGCGATGAGGTAGAGATAGATTGTTGGGTGCAAAACAATCGAAACACAAGGTATAAGGCAATACTTGTTGCAAAGGGGTATACTCAGTGAGACGGTATGGACTACAACGAGGTGTTCTCTCCTATAATAAGACATATTTCTATTCATCCAGTACTTGTCTTAGTTGCTGCTCAAAATCTCGGGTTGGAGCAATTGAGATAAAAATGACGTTTCTTTACGATGAGTTGGAGGAGCGAATTTACATAAGGATTTGCTATTCTAGGTAAGGAAGACTATGTTTGCTTATTATAGGAATCTTTGTATGGATTGAAACAATCTCCTAGGTAGTCGTATAAGTGTTTTGATGCTTTTATAGCTAGTCATGATTATTCAAAAAGTCAGTTGGATTGCTATGTTTACTTTAGGAGATTTGAATATGGGTAGTTGATATATTTGTTATTGTATGTTGATGACAAGTTAATAGCAACTAAACTAATGTTTGATATGATGCGCTGAAAGAACAATTGAGTGTTGAGTTTGAAATAATAGATTTAGATGTTGCTAAGAAGATATTGGGTATGGAGATTTTGTATGCTAAAGTTGCAGGAGTGTTACAACAGTCTCAAAAGAAAAATATTTAAAAGATTTGGCACAATTTAACATGTAGATGACAAAATCTGTAAGTACACCTTTAATTGCTTTCTAGTAAGTTATCACTACAAACTGAGAAGAAGGAGGAACTTATGTCATATGTTCCTTATTCTAGTGTAGTGGGAAACATTATGTACGTCATGATATGCACTAGACTTGACATTTCATAAGTTGTGAGCATTGTTAGCCGTTACACGAAACATCTAGGTAAGTCTCATTGTGAAGATGTGAAGTGGATCATCAGATATTTAAAGGTAACAGCATACGTTAGTGTAGTCTACAAAAGGGATGGATATGGCAATGAGACCATGGGTTATGTGGATCCAGATCACGTTGGTGACTTGGATGAGCATAGATCTTTAGCAGGGTACATGTTTATGTTAGCAAGTAGTGCAGTGAGTTAGAAGGTGTCCTTACTAGATTATGTTTCTTTATCTTCAACTGAGGTAGAGTACATGACACTGACCTTTGTGGCGAACGAGGTGATATGACTAAGAAGTATGCTCTTCGATTGTGACAACCAAGGTATGATATATTTGGCTTATAATCCAATTTGTCACGAGAAAACGAAGCATATCGTGTATCATTTTGTCCAAGATGTCATAACAAATGGTAAGGTTATTGTGAAAAATATAGTGACAATAGAGAATCCTGCAGACATGACGATGAAACTTGTTCCTTTAGCAAAGCTCAAACTTTGCTCGAACTCAATTTGCGGCCAGAGAGATTAAGCGCTTGCAAGGACGCTGGAATAGCTGTCATGGAGAATGAACACTATGGGCCCATTTGGCAACTTGCCAAAAATTGAAAATTTCTGTTTTTTTGTTCTTAGCATTAATTTGAGAATAGAAATCCGTTTGTTAAATTTTTTGTGCCCGGGCACAATTTTGCAAAAAAATTGTTCCTAGAATCAGTTTTGGAACATAATCAAGAAGCAAAAAAAAGTAGCTTCTTGATTCTGAAATAATTTTTCCATTTTCTAATTCTTCTTGATTTTCTTCTTTTTTTTTGGTTTATTCTTCTTCTTCTTCCCGGCCTAGGGCCTGCGGCCCGCCTGCCTCCTGCCGGCCGCCGCCTGCCTCCGGTTGGCCGCTGCCATTGGCCACCAGCCGCCGTCTACCACCGGCCGGTTGCCGCCATTAGCCACCAACCATAGGCTACAAGCCAGGGCCGGCCAGGGCACCGTTGTCCTTGCGGCTTGCGGCTACGACGGCGAGGCCTCACCATGGCTGGGCGAGGCTTGACCTGGCCCAGATCTAGCGACGGCAAGGCCGGCCTCGCCAGATCTAGGCAAGGTCAAGCCTCGTCCAGCCATGGCGAGGCCGACCTCGCCGTCGCGACCGGCCACGACCAAGGAAGGGAAGGAAAAAAAAGAAAAAAAAAAGAAAGAAAGGAAAAAAAAGAGAAATAAATATTAAAAAATTCAAAATATTATTAATAAAAAGAAATTTTGTGTAGTTATCAAACTCATTTATGTTCTTTTTCTATTTTAAAAATAAAAATTTTAGACAGTTACCAAATACCTTCAAATGCTTAGAAATTGTTCCTGGGTACAGAATAAAAAAAAATCATTTCTGAGCAGAATTTGTTCCCGAGCATAAAATGATTATCATGGGCAGCCTATGTCTTGACTGTAAATATCTTGAGTTTGAGCCCGTTAAATAAGCACAATCCAAAATTAAAGCAAGCGAGTATGGTCAGACAATTAATGTCCAACCGGTTGTTTTTTGTTTTGTCACTTCCTGTTTTAATTTTGTGCATGTGTGCTAGCTAGATAAATAGCAGAGAAGACTTCCATTGGCTACACTTATTTAATGAAGAAGACTATCCCTTATTTGGCATTAAAAGGGAGTTGCATGGAGACATCGAGAAGATGAATTCTATTAGAATTAGGCGCACAAATACAATAAAATAGAGAATAAAGGCGAGAAAGAAAAATCGAGACACATGAATTATCTCAGTTGACCCTTAAAATAGAAATCCTGTGACTTTTTATCGATGGATAGTATGAACCACACCCTAACAAAATCTCCGATGCACACGTAAATGAAGGGGGTTTGTCTTGTCAACGGTGAAGGAAGATGTCCTTCATGATGGCACATCATTGTGGCGACACGTGAAGGATAAGGGAGCCCATGCCATCGAAGAGCTCTTGGAAAAGAAAAGAAAAAGGAAGTTGCAATGATGGCCCATGATTATTCACGATGGCCATTCAGTGTAACTTTCTTCTCATTCACGACAAGCCTCTCTATGTAAGAAGAGGAGCTAGAGTTTCAATCAGAAGAACTTATGCGAAGTTGGAGCACGAAGAAGAACAGGTGCTCTGAACACCGTGTTCATTTTGTGCAGCACATTTATATCCATTTTGAGTGTTTTAAGTTAGATGAAACGCTGTAGGTTTTAGGCCTAAATTATAGGGCTGGGAAGCACTTGAACATTGGTTTCGACGCTTGGACTGAACCACGTAAGTCTCTCGTGTCCTTTATTGTTCCTTGTATTTTTTTTTGCTGATAATTTCGTGTCATGATCTAGTTGCAAAGATCCGGTCCGTGTAACAACACAGACTGTCTGTCCATCATTGCAGGAGTGTCGGCCATCATCTTTCCTACCCAGGTGAGTTTCATCAGGATATGCTTGAGCGAAAGAAAGTGGGAGTCGCCGTCTGAGGAATTCTCTTGTGCCATTCGCATCTTAAATCTAGTTTTGAACGGACTTCGACGTATAAAGTGCTTTTTAGGTGTAATATTTGGGCCCATAAAAACCCAGCCATGTCTCTTAAAAGCCCAAGCCCAGCCAATTTATTTCTGCCTCAACAAATGAAGCGCAGAAGCCAGCAGAGTAAATGAAGAAAGCAGGAGAAGACGCACGACCGTGAAGAAGGAAAGAGGGAAAGAAGAGAGGAGAGAGAAATTGACACGCATAGCCGACCTGGACACTTTAACTAGCTGAATCAACTATGAATCGCAACGCGTGGTAAGTATTCGAGCCAATTGTTCGTCTAATCGAAGTAATTTTGGAAGTTAGGGCTCGTATTTCGGAGTTATGAGTTATTCGAGCGGCAAAGCCTGATTTTTGAGTCATTAAATTGTGAATATATATAGAATTGGTAGTTTAGGGTGCTGCGAAGCCGTGAGAATTTACAGAACTAGATTTGGACTTTCGGTTTGCTGGATATGAATTTTTGAAGTTGGCCGCGCAAGGTAAACAGTGCGCGACCAGCAGCTTTTAGGCTGATTTTCATTGGTTTTCGGCTCGATTTTGGGACGGCCAAGTTGGGGTTCTTGTAGTGCTCTGAGTGGGCTTTCTATTAACTATAAGCTCGCTTGAAACGGGGTTCGGTGGAGGAATTTATGGTGCGATCAAGTTTCGCGTTCAAACTCCGTGTTGCGCACGGTTTGGATAATCGCTTTGGAGAAGCGATTTATGGGCGCCTTTGAGTTGTCTTGCTAGCGTTTAAGCGTTGTTTAGTTGTTTCGTAGTTTTTTTACTTGGTTTTGATGTCGATTCTCGTTTAATTGTTAGGATTACGAGATCGTCGGTTCGAGTGAACGTGGTTGTTTGATTTTTGGGGATTTCATGTGAGTGGTATTATCTCTTCTTTGGTTTTATAAAAATCATATCTCGAAGGAATTATGATTCGACATAAATATATATGTTCAACTTAAAAGAGCATTTTGTTGCATAAATCGGGATCGAGCATTTACTACTTTTTAGTATTTAAGAATGATTTGTGAATCGTTTTTATAAATGTATTGTGCAAGGATACATATGTATATTGCGTTACGAACTAGTTTTATGAAATGAGTTTGGAAATTATTCAAGAAATGCTCTACGAAATGTATTTCTAGCGGATGTGCTGTATTGTGAGAAAGTTATTTATTTGGTTTATGAAATGTATTATGGATTGGAATTCTGATATTGGATGATGATTGTTTGATGCTCAATATGACTGTGAACCCATTGAGGGGTTTTGGGATATGCATACCGAGTTTAGGATATCCTTCTAGGCGGAGCCACCGGCTTTGTAGGTGGAGACCTTGCTAAGGGGGGAATCTTGGTAGCCTTATCACAAGGCTTTGTGTCGTAACCATGGTTAGATATTGAGTAATAGATTGGTCGATGGAATGAACCACCGACATTTGATGTGATATGAGATTCATCAATGGAATAGACCATTGATGTGTGATTTGAGATTAGTCAATGGGATAGACCATTGACGTGGCTTTTATAAAGATTGATTAATGGACTTGACCATTGATAGTTTGAATTTGATGGTGGATTTAAATGTGTATTTGTGACTCCTACAAAGTTTTGATAAAATAAAATAACTCTTATGTGATTCTATATGTATTTTCAACCTTGGAGTTGGCTTCTAAAGTTCGGGTATTGCTTTGTATACATGCATAGTGATTGCTCGATCTACTTAGAAGAGATGTACTATTCACTGAGCTGTGGTTGTTCATCTCTCTTTTCCCAACCTTTCAGGTTCTTTGTTTAGCAACCAATAGAACGAGAGCGATGTCATTGAGACTCTTGGGTGGTTTGAGGCTGCGTCCTTTGGGCGAAAGGACGGCTGTGTCATTCCCCATCTTGGTAGTGTTGACACCTAATTTTTAGCCGACGCGTCATTAAAAATAGAAAATTCAAGATTATGGTTTGTGATCGCAACGGAGCCTGTTTCTTGAACAAAAAGTGTCGTTTTTTAATTTTGTTTGTTGGCCTAGTTTTTGTAAGCGATTTTCTATTCATTTCATGCAAAAACCCGAAAAGTCAAATGTTTGACTTTGGCGTTGACTTTTTCGTCAACCCTTTGACCAAAAGTCAACCCCATGTCAAATTGGGGCTTTTCGCATAAAAAGATGCTTTTCAAGTCCAATTTCACTTTAGAAGTGGAAATTTCAGAAAAATTCAAAGATTTGATCATAAAATCAAGCTCCTAGTGAAAAGTCAACTAGGGTTTGACTTTTGGTCAAACCTTTGACCAAAAAAAATTGAATTGAAAAATACAAAAATCCAAAAATCATCTTATTTTACATTCAATTTACCTTTGGCATTTGAAATTTTACAAAAATCGATTTAGAATCAACTTTTTCCCAAATTGCGAAATTTGATTCAAATCGGCCAAAAATGAAATTACTTCATTTCTAGTCATTTTTTAGGTTAGTTTTCTTCACGACATTTGATCTGGAGGTCATTTTATATCCAATTTTTGAACCAATTTTGTGATTCCAAGCCAAACACAAAATCCCCCAATTTTGGCCCTAATCAGTAATTTGGATCGATTCTTCATAATGTGCGCAATTGAGGCACGAATGAGCCTAATTTCTTATATGAAATCCAAATTCAAAATCAATTTTGAAAGATTCACATGAATTTGAGTCAATTTGATCAATTTAGTGATCCAATGATAGAAAAGTCTAAGAGTAATTGGTCTAATTAGTGCAATTCAACTTGACCCACTCTAGACTAATATTCAATTTGATGAATTGAGACTCAATTTGGTTAATTAGACTTCAATGAAACTTGTTAGTCTAGCTTGGTCATGCAATGACTCAAATTCAAGGCTAACTGACTCAAACCGGTTTGATTCAAATTGAACTAATCCGATCGGACTAGCCATTTTCGGTCGAAAATTTTGATGATCGACAATCCGTTCAAACCAACCAAGGCCAGTCACATCTTCTTGAGCGCGAAAATGACAAAAATGCCCTTAATTGAGAATTACAAAAAATGCCCCTAAGAGAAATGACAAAAATACCCTTCTTCAAGAATTAAACAAATTAATTAGGAGATAAGCAAATCAATCATGGCCATTCATTTAGAATTGATCATGTACATCCATGATGCCATGTCACCAATCCTTAGCTTTTAAGGAATATTCTTAATCATTAAGGATGCATTTTGGACCATTGGATTAATCTAAAGGCTAAAATTCAAAGTTGAGGGAAGTATATAGTATTTTTCCCTCCAAAAATTAAAAGAGGGGTAGGTCGCGATAGGCTTGGCGACTCCGCTGGGGACTAGGTTACAAACCTAAGTGGATTAAAGCCGTAATAAACTTGTTGGTTGTTATCTCACTCGTCTACATTTTGTAGCATCGACTGCATGTCAAAGTCGCGTGGAAAAATGAGGTTAGTCCACTAACCATGTGTTAAATGGTTTTATAGGTGGGAGCCATAAGGGGTGGAGTGAATGAAAACCCTTTGTTTTGTAGGTGGCGTTCGGGTGAATGTCGAATGTATGAGATTATATTGGAGTGTTGTTTGCTTTAGAATTAAATGCATGTTTACTTGCTTTAGCACGACACAATGCACCCACGTCCCGCGGTCTAAAACCCCGGATCGCTTTAAAGCACCTTTAGGAGGTATTAAGAGTGGAATCCGCATGTGAATCCATGTGGTAATCCATTCTTCAATACCGCTCATCTTGATTAGTAAGAAGTGCACCGGCCGACGTTAGTAGCGGTGGGTAAATTCTTCTTATCTAATTAAGGTGGGGACCTTAAACCTTTAGAATCTTACCCTTAGATGTCAAAACTCACATGTCGTCATGCGATGTGTCGATGTATTTGCCATTTTTTCTTCGTGGTAAGGTTGATTGTATCGTTCTACAATTTCAATTACGCCATTTCAATTCCACGTTATATTCTTTTCTATAATACGTGGTGATTAATCTCGATGCCCCAAATTAGGGTTAGTCAAAATGGATATGTCAGATATTCGAATCATTCCCGTACCAAGAGCTCTTGTGACCATGTGGGAAAGTCTCAAGTCAAAGTAGAAGGATTATGTGGAAAAGAGGATCGGATATCTTCCCGCACTCTTATACATCGAGCCTCGTATCGCCATGATCAAAGCATTGTCCCATTTTTGGAACTCAAAGGCATCCACTTTTGTGTTTGGTCGAAATGAGTTGACCCCTACAATTGAGGAGTACGATATTGCCATTGGTAGAGTCGGGTCTTTCGGTCTAGTTAGTCCTCCAATAGATATAGATCCAATAACTCTTTTGAGCCAATTCTTAGGGATCGATATTCTCCAAATCAAAGGCGTTCTTAGAGGAAATTCCAATGCACTTTCTTTCACATTCTTAGAAAGACATTTTTCTAGCTTGTCAAAAGAATCGGGTAATCAAATTCCTCGAGTTTTTCTCTTAGAATTCTTTGGTTTTGTGATTTTTCCATTTACCAAAAAGACCATGGATCCTTTGGTAGTTCACATTGTCAATCAAGTGTATATGTTCAAAAGATTCTCCAATATGATCTTAGGCGAGACCTTCGTATCACTCAATAAGTTCAAACAAAGCAGAAATAGTGTTTTTAGAGCCCCAATAGGTTTACTCCAAATTTGGTTGGTTTCTCACCTCAAAGATTTCGGTTTGAGCTTGAAAATTATAGATGTGTCCAAAGATTGTCATCCTATCTTGCTCTTCCGAGAAAAGGAAAAAATCTTTCCCTTTTGGTTATTCTCAACTTGGTTTAGTTTTTTCAAGAACCTTGTTCCAAATCAAATCCAATGGCATGTTCGTTGGCTTGGAAATCCCGAGGTACGCCTTAATAACGGATCCGACAACCCAATCCCACTCTTGGGTCTTACGGGGTCTACGTCATATTACCCTTTTAGGGTGATCCGTCAATATCGTGCGCTTCAAAAGATTCCACCATTCCTCAAGCTGGGGTTATATCATTTTGACTATCACAAAGATGTCATCCAAAAGAACCAAGTGGCGGATTTGAAGGAAATGATCAAGTCCACCATTGATATGTGGTACAAATGCTGCCCGGAGCCAATTCTCATTACCGATGAGTCAGAATTGGAAGGGGAAATGAAGATACATCACGCATTGCCGGAGTACATACACCGTCGTCTCGAGCCCGAGCTTAAAGTGGATCTCCCAAATGTCCCCGAGAAGCCAACTCAACAGCAAGTTATAGCCGCAAGAGCTCTTAGGGAAAAGGATGAGGCTTTAGCCGAAGTTGAACGTTTGACCCAAGAAAACAAACGAATTCGCCTCGCATCTAAAGAAGATCCATTAGGAGTTTGGCTGTACTCCATGAAGAAATCTCCTTTCATGTAATTTTCATTTTATAGATTTGATGTATAGGGTTTCCTTTTTAATCATTTTAGTAATGATGTAATAGGATTCTCTTTTAGATTGATCTATAGGGATTGTATTTCACAAATTTTGTTGTTAATAGTGAAATTTCCCTTTATGCGTACTTTCTTTTCCGAGATTCCAATGGATATAGATGGGGCATCTTGATTAATCATCGCGTGTTACCCCTTTAATTGTATAATTTCTTGTGAAGAAATTATGATAAGAAATTATTCACGTGATATTGGGATCATGAGAATATTTCTTATCTCTATTTCATCTAAAGAAAATATAAAATTGAAGGGTTTTATATTTTCGTCTCAACTCATTTTCCGTATACTAATTTGATTTTTATTTTGTTAAACAGCAAGGTACTAAAGTACGGCTGAGACGCGCTTTATTATACGCACCCGTCGCCAAGCAAGGATGGAGAACGAAGACACTCGTACCCGCGTTATTACCATCAAGAATCAAATGGCACAAATGATGATGCTCTTAACTGATCTTGCAAATCAAGTAAAGAACTTCACGTCTGTGGCTCCTGCTGCTGCTGCTTCTACTCCTAATGCGCCCACTAATGCGCCGATGATGGATCCTGTTGACAAAGGACCTGCTGAAGAGGTCCCCGTTAATGCCATTCCTACCGTCATCGATTTGGAAGCTCCACCTAAGGAGTCGCCTGTCATTCATATGGATGAAGAGAGCGCGAGACGTCTTGCAAAATTGGAGGAACGCCTGTGCATGTTGCAAGGTTACCAACTCCAAGGCTTTGATAAGTTGTCGCCTTTTACAAAGGTGAAAGTTCCTGATTTTTACAAGGAGCCCGAGTTTTCAAGGAAGTACGATGGAACTAGGTGCCCTAAAACCCACTTGAAGTATTATTTGAATAAGATGGCTCGTTATTCCGATAACACCCCGCTATTGATCAACAATTTTCAAGATAGCTTGGCTGATTCCGCCTTAACGTGGTTCATCGAATTGGATTTGGAGAAAATTTACACCTGAGAAGATCTTGCAGATGAATTCCTTCAGCAATACAAGTTTAATACCGAAATTGCTCCAACCCGTGAAGAGCTGGTCCGGGTTGAGAAAAGGAGAAATGAGACTTTTAGAGCGTATGCCCAAAGGTGGAGAACTATGGCGTCCCAAGTCAAACCTCCGTTATCCGAGAAAGAGATCATGCAGCTGTTTCTTCGAGCTCTACCTCGAGTGTACTTCGACAAGATGTTTAATAACACTTGCATCAACTTTCCCGCAATGGTTGAACTGGGAGAACGTATTAAAGGAATCATGCGAGATGGTCGATTATCCGAGATGATGACTCGCAGATTTACCTTAAAGAAGGATAAGGAGTCAATGGTGGAGGTTGCCTATATTCAAAATCTTAATGCTCAAAAGCCATTAAGCACACCAGTTCAAAGGTCCGTTGTGGAAACAGGGGGTTCTTCCCGAAATTTTGACCGAAAAGGAAAAGCTCCGCAAAGGCAATTCACACCGTTGCCAAGACCTATGTCTCAATTATTACCGATGTTGATTGAACAAAGACTCGTAGCAAAAGAAATCCAGAGAGACATCCCACCAAAGTTTGCTGGGTTTGATTTGGAAAAATCTTGCGTGTATCACATGGGTGAGAAGGGCCATGATGTGAATAACTGTTACACTCTCAAGGTCAAGATTCAGAACCTGTTGGATAAGAAGATCTTGTCGTTTAAAGATGCCACACCAAATGTTCAACAAAATCCGCTCCCTAATCATACCGAAGCCGTTAATGTGATATTTGGATACGAGAATGAGAAACCTTTCTTGTTCGACATGGTGAAGTTGGAAGAGCTATTGACTATAGCTAGAGATCAACCGAAAGAAGGAAATATATCCCAGGAGGAGAAAATGTATTGCTTAGCCAAGATGGTTGCTTTAGGCATAATTCAGCCTCTTCAAGGAAAGAAGCCCGAAGGGTCTATTGAGACCGCTGTAATTGATTTGTCGTCCGAAAAATTCTCATACAAGCTCGCAGGTGAAGCCTCATGCTCTAAGCCAAAAGATGATGGATACGAGCCAGATGTTGATGAACCTTGGATTGACACATATTCCAATAGTGATTTGGAATGTGAGAGTAAGAATGCCCGTCGAGATCGTGAATTTATAAAGAAGGCTATCAAAAAAGGTGAAATTGTTGATACCCTCGGACAGCCGAGTGGTAAATATGACTTCATAGTCAAATACACGCCACCTCCAAGTTTCTTCGTCGACCCAAGGGATATCGTTCCCGATGGATGGGGAGGCATGGATGATGAAAGCATGGATCACACATCTAAAGTCTTTGAATCTATACTCGTTAATGGAGACAATGAGTATATTTCTGACACAGATTCTGATCTTGGTGCTAGAAGAACTCATTGGGATCGTGAATTTGCAATGACCGCTCGTGAACGTGATGAAGTGGTTGATACTCTAAGGCAACCAAGTAGGAAGTATGACATTTTTGTCAAATGTTCGCCTCCGCCAAGTTTCTTTATTGACTTGAAAGATATTGTTCCGACTGGATGGAACGATGACGAAGATAATAGAGAAGTTCTTTCCGATGCTGATTCGGAATTTGAACGCCATACCTCCCACTGGGATCGGGAGTTCGTTAGGAAAGCGATTGAAAAGGGCGAAATTGTTGATACTCTCGGGCAACCAAGTGGTAAATATGATTTCATGGTAAAATACTCTCCTCCTCCAAGCGCTTTTATCGATCCTAAAACTATCGTCCCGAGTGGATGGGGGTCCAAATTTGAGGACGATGGCGTGGTAGCCGTGATTGACCCTGTTGTGATTGAATTGAATGCTACTTGTGAAATCCAAGCGCATGTTGTGGAACCTGTGGTTATAGATCTAATGACTGATGGCTTCGGAAATATAGAGATCTCTAAGGAAGATATTGAACCTGTTGTGATCGAGTTGCCACCGAAGAAAGACGAGAATTTGAAAGCAAGAATACCTCCTGTTTATGACTCCAAGGCAGTTTCTTGGAATTATGAGTCTCATGAGATAGACGCTGTTACTCGGTCAGGCCGATGTTTTCCATCTCGTGAAGGTGTCGAGAAAAAAGCTGTAACCGAAGAAGAGGCGAAACAACTTCTCAAAACTCGGTCAAGCGCTTTTATCGATCCTAAAACTATCGTCCCGAGTGGATGGGGGTCCAAATTTGAGGACGATGGCGTGGTAGCCGTGATTGACCCTGTTGTGATTGAATTGAATGCTACTTGTGAAATCCAAGCGCATGTTGTGGAACCTGTGGTTATAGATCTAATGGCTGATGGCTTCGGAAATATAGAGATCTCTAAGGAAGATATTGAACCTGTTGTGATCGAGTTGCCACCGAAGAAAGACGAGAATTTGAAAGCAAGAATACCTCCTGTTTATGACTCCAAGGCAGTTCCTTGGAATTATGAGTCTCATGAGATAGACGCTGTTACTCGGTCAGGCCGATGTTTTCCATCTCGTGAAGGTGTCGAGAAAAAGGCTGTAACCGAAGAAGAGGCGGAACAACTTCTCAAAACTCTCAAAACGAGTGAAGCAGAAGTGATCGAGCAGTTAAGGAAAATGCCGGCTCAAATCTCGTTACTCGAACTATTCAAGTCCTCTGAGAAACATAGGAATGCTCTTTTAAAAGTTCTTAATGAAGTACATGTACCCGAGACAATTGGAGAGGTACAGTTGGAAGAGTTTGTAGGTGCTATCCTTCTTAAGGATCAAATTTCTTTTTCCGAAAAGGATTTGCCGCCAGAAGGGCGAGCACACTCTAAAGCATTATACATCTCTGTTCAACTCTTTGATACAAGGATATCAAGAGTACTTATTGATAATGGTTCAGCTTTCAATATATGTCCGTTATCAACTTTGTGTCGTCTAGGTGTGGGTATGGATAATGTTCGTCCTTCTAAGACTCCAGTCAGGGCCTTTGATGGCATGAAAAAGGAAGCTCTTGGAGAAATTGACTTACAATTAATGATTGGTCCAGTTATGTTCACTCAGAAATTTCAAGTGCTTGATATCCCAAGTAACTTCAGTTTGTTGTTGGGACGACCTTGGATTCACGCTGCAGGAGTTATACCCTCAAGCCTACATCAGATGATCCGCTTTGTCGTGTGTGGCAAGATTATAACTGTCCATTGCGAGAAGGATACCGAAACTTTCAACAATACTGCAATTCCTTATGTGGAGCCAGAAGTAAAAGGAGAATCAAGTTACTACTTATTTGAGTTAGTGTCAGTATCTCATGTGCCCGCGGGCACTGTTGTGAGAAAGCCTCACTATTCAAAGGCAGCCCTTATGTCTAGCAAAGTGTTAATCGAGTATGGATTCACTATTGGTAAAGGATTAGGAAAACTGTCCCAAGGTATTCTCATACCCATTGAGGTGACTAAGAGAAAGAAACGAGAATGCTTAGGTTACCAAGGCGATCAACAAGATCAAGGTAATCAGAAAAGCCCAAGCATCAAAGAAAAGAGTTACCGACGTTTACTCCCTCCTCCGTTGAAAGATTTCTTCCCTGGACCGTCAAAGTTCCTCCAAGATGAAGAAATAGACATCTATGATATCGTCGACTTATTTTAAATGAGTTCTGTGGGTGCCATTTCCGAGAGCTTCGAGGATGATCCACCTACTAATCCCACTGTGTAAGGGATGTTTCCATGTTCTACTTTGTTTTCAGTTGTTTTCAATTGTAATCCATTTAATTCTCCCCTGCGAGGGAATTCCATTTGTTCATTTCGTTTGTTTCGTTCATTTCATGTGTTGTAATAATTCGGATCATGAACTTTGGATCCAAAACATTATATGACATTTACTGCATATCAATAAAAGCATTCTCATTTTTTGTTAATAGACGTGCGAAAGTATACCAAACCAGCCCTATGATGATGCTTTGAGGCCTGGGCTTTTGCACGATCTATAGTTTTCAAAATAATTCTTTGGAACAAGGATGTCCAGTGATATGAGGACGAGTTCCCCATGAAATTTTCGAAAATCTGGAATTCGAAAAGTTTTTTATTACATCTTCACGCATTGCATTTCTTATCTTCATATACTAACCATTTTTTTTGTTGCATCTCAGGCATGACACTTTGCATAACCATAATAGTCATATGCATGGCTTGGATTCATGTCCAAAAAATTCTTACGAACATGATTATTCTGATCCCGAAAATGAAGAAGATTCCTAGGCTATTAAAAGAGAATGGATCCAACATGAAGAATCTAAACCTCCCACGGAAGAGCAAACTGTCGTTATAAATTTGGGTGATTCTGAAAATCCCAAAGAAGCAAAAATTGGAGCAAGTCTCTCTCAAACAGATGCTGATCGATTTATCGAACTATTGAAGGAGTATCGGGATGTCTTTGCTTGGTCTTATGCTGACATACCGGGTCTGGACCCCAACATTGTAGAACACACGTTGCCTCTTGATCCTACCATTCCACCTAAGAAACAGAAGCTTAGGAGGACGAAGCCAGAATTATCCAAGAAGATTGAGGAAGAAGTCATGAAACTGTTAAAAGTTGATTTCATTGAAGTTACTCATTATGCTGACTGGATTGCTAATATCGTCCCAGTTATGAAGAAAGATGGGCGAGTTTGGGTATGTGTTGATTACCGCGACTTGAACAAAGCAAGTCCCAAAGATGATTTCCCATTACCACATATTGACGTCTTGGTCGACAGCACTGCAGGATTCGAATTATTTTCTTTCATGGATGGTTTCTCTGGCTATAACCAAATCCGAATGAAAGAAGAAGATAAGACTAAAACATCTTTCATCACCCCATGGGGGACATTCTGTTACAAGGTTATGCCCTTCGGCTTGAAGAACGCGGGGGCAACTTACCAAAGAGCCATGGTGACACTATTCCATGACATGATGCATAAAGAGATTGAAGTTTATGTCGATGACATGATCGCTAAATCGCGAAGAGGTGAAGACCACATTGAAGTCTTGAAGAAACTGTTTGATCGACTTAGAAAATTCAAGCTAAGGCTTAACCTCGCTAAGTGCATTTTTGGGGCAAAGTCTGAAAAGCTCCTTGGATTTATGGTTAGTAACAAGGGCATCGAGATTGATCCCTCGAAGGTGAAGGCTATTTGTGATTTAAAATCCCCTTCTACTGTCAAAGAGGTTCGAAGCTTGTTGGGAAGATTGAATTATGTTGCAAGATTTATTTCCCAGTTATCAGAAATAGCCAAATCATTCTTCAAGCTATTGAAAAAGAATGCCAAAGTTGAATGGAACGAAGATTGTCAGAAATCCTTTCAACAATTGAAGCAATATCTTTCACAACCACCAGTGTTGGTACCGCCCACTCCGGGTATACATTTGATCTTGTACCTCACCATTCATGATGAGTCTTTATGAGCTATGTTAGCGCAGAAGAGATCAGAGGATAGAATGGAATGCGCTATTTACTACCTCAGCAAAAAATTCACTTCTGGTGAAGCTCAATACCCAGAAGTTGAAAAAGCATGTGTAGCCTTAATTTGGGTATTACACAGATTACGGCAATACACTCTTCACCATCGTATCCTACTTATGAATGAAAATGATCCTATCAAGTATCTTTTGGAAAAACCTACACTGGTTGGAAGGCTTGCCAAATGGCAAATATTGCTCTCTGAGTTTGATATCCAGAGCATGTCTCAGAAGTCCGTCAAAGGTCGAGCCATAGCTGATATGTTGGCTGAAAATCCCTTAAAGTCAAATGACTGGGATGAAATTGATGAAAGAATCCATTTGGTGTCACAAGACAAGTGGATCATGTATTTTGATGGAGCCGTTAACCTCTCCGGTTCAGGTACTGGAGCAGTCCTGATATCCCCAGTGGGTCAACATTATCCAGTAGCTGCAAAGTTGGTATTTCCTTGTACCAATAACATTTCAGAATATGAAGCTTGCATCCTCGGTCTCCAATTAGCCATCGATACGAAGGTTAAGAGATTACAAGTTTATGGTGATTCCGCACTTATCATTCTCCAAACAGAAGGTGAATGGCAAACTCGTGATTCAAAACTGATTCCTTATCGTGAGTATCTTAAAGATTTGGTGAAAGAATTCGAAGAGATCTCATTTGATTATTTGCCAAGATCTCATAATCAATTTGCTGATGCCTTGGCAACATTATCCTCGATGTTGCAAGTCACCGATGGTTTGAATATTGATCCTTTGCAAATCGATGTCTTAAAAGAGCCTTCGTATTGCATGGTTATAGAAGAAGAACTCGATGGTCAACCATGGTACTATGACATCATGAATTACCTCCGAGAAGGAAGATTCCCCCAAGGAAGTCAAGCTACGGATCGAAAATACTTGGCTAAATTAGCTTCCAAATTCTTTCTTAGTGGAGGTGCTTTGTATAAGAGATCTTTCGATTCGGTCCTGCTGAAGTGCGTAGACACCAAAGAGGCCAATTTGTTAATGAAAGGGATACATGAAGGAGAATGTGGTCCTCATATGAATGGCCATCTTCTAGCAAGGAAGATCATGAGGCTAGGTTATTATTGGTTAACCATGGAAGCCGACTGCATTCAACATGTTAGATGTTGTTATCAATGTCAAATTTATGGGGACAAAATCAATGCTCCCCCAAATGAATTACATCAAATGTCCGAGGCATGGCCTTTTTCAATGTGGGGGATTGACATTATCGGACCAATTAATCCTAAGGCGTCAAATGGGCACCGTTTCATTCTAGTGGCTATTGATTACTTCACCAAATGGATCGAAGCCAATTCTTATGCTCACGTCACTGCGAGAAGTGTGGCAAAATTTATTCGTCGAGACATTATTACTCGATATGGGGTTCCAGAAGCAATTATCACGGATAATGGGTCAAACCTAAATAACAAAGTAGTGGATGAGCTACTCAATAAGTTTCACATTCATCACTTGAATTCTTCTCCTTACCGCCCACAAATGAATGGAGCTGTTGAGGCGGCAAACAAGAATATAAAGAAGATTCTGTCCAAGACGGCAGAGAATTACCGAGATTGGCATGATCGGTTGCCGTATGCGTTAATAGCTTATCGAACTTCTATTCGCACTTCGACTGGGGCAACACCATTCTCATTGGTATATGGGATGGAAGCAGTTTTACCTGTGGAAGTGGAAATTCCTTCATTAAGGGTACTTTCGCAAATAAAGCTTTTCGAAGCAGAATGGATTCAACAAAGATTTGAACAGCTTAATATGATTGATGAAAAAAGGGTAAAAGCCCTGTGCCAAGGACAAAGCTACCAAAATCGAGTGGCTAAGTCATTCAACCGTAAAGTTCGACCCAGGCATTTTGAGATTAATGACCTGATTTTGAGGAAAGTCTTACCCATTATTCCAGATCGTGGAAAGTTCACCCCCAATTATGAAGGGCCGTATGTCATCAAGAAAGTGCTGCCTGGTGGAGCATTGATTCTTGTAGAAATGGATGGCCGAGAGTTGCCAAAACCTGTGAATGCTGATGCTGTCAAGAAATATTTTCCTTGAATAAAAAGCTTTGAGCTACTTTTGGATTGAATCCAAGCCACTTTAGGACATTTGTATCATGCATCTCATGCATACATGGCATGTTTGCATACTTGTTCATTTTGCAGGTACTCAGCTGTTCCCCGGGGAGGCTATTCCAAACCTCAAGGAATCAACCTCAAGCAAGTAGCTACACCAAATCAATCTTCTCCCTAGAGCTTAGGAAGTAGATCCTATTTGTGAGGACCTTTTTTGTTCAAAAGGTTTTTCAAGTTAAAAAAAAAAATTTCAAAAATTTATCAAAATTCCCCACAGACAGGAGATTTAACCAAATGATCCTTTGAAGAAAAAAAGAGAGGCTTTCTCAAAAATGCCAAATGGAAATGCCTAGGATGATAAAAGGCAAACCTTTGATTAAACATGTCCCTATACACGTTTTGAGAGAATTGAGCGAAAAAAACCATGTCGTAGGACATAGAGTTCGTTCACATTGAATACATGGATTGAAATGATAAAAGGCATTTCATTTCTCTATCCTAAATACTTATGTTATCCTTTGCTAGCCACTTTGAGCCAAATAAGGAGAATTCTCAAAATACCCCTGTCAAGAACCACCCCACATTGGGGCAAAATAAGAAGTTGTGGTTGATTATTTTTGGAGCAAAAAGTTTAAGAAAGATTTTATTGCTTTCACTTGCATCAACCTTCTTGTGATAGTTTCAGATGGATCTTTATGGAAGCTCGAAACATCCCAAAGTGAAGAAGAGCATTTTTTTCCTCTACCCAAATACAGTTATCCTTTGCTTAGCCAAATTGAGCCTTAAGCATCTTCATTTCAAAACCCAAAATGTTGATTATCTCCCTACATTGGGGCAATGCATATGATTTACCAAGAAAATTTAGAAAAATTGGTGAATATGTATAAAGTGTCTCGAGAGTCCAAAGAGCTCAAAAGATAAATATTAGGGGGCATGAAAAAGCAGTGTGCCTGGTAAAAGCAAGGCCGATGCCCATGAAAAAATGTATCAAAGTCAAAAGCAAAAGCAAAAGCAAGAAAAAACAATATGCTTATGATAAAAGCAAAATTCTCATTGCAAAAGATGTTTAGAAAGAGCAAAGCTCTTATGTTGCAAAAAAAATAGACTCTCGAGACAATTTGGTTTTCAAGAATCAAATGATGTCAGATTGGAATGATTTGGTAATGATGCCAAGATAATCATCATTCTTCTTTCAAACCCCTTCTATCAAATTTCAAGCCTTTTGAGCCTAACCCGAACCGACATTACAACCCTCTCCGAAGTCTCTTCCGATTGGGATGGTTTGAGTTAATGTAAATATTTCACAAAGAAACTACCGCTAGAAGGAGTGGAAGTAATTCTATCTTGTCTTATCTTCAAGGTTCTTGACTTGTAAACCCGCTGAAGATATTAATGGTATATTTCTGTTTTTGGCCTCAAAGCAAATAACCTTTATGTAAGCCCATGACCAAACCGACATTACGGTCCTTTTGAAAGACCTTTCTGATCAACCAATTTGTATTCAATGTGAATGTTTCCGAAAATCTTTGACATGTGTTCGTGAGGCATCACCAGTGAGAATTGAATAGCTTTCCCACATCGATGAATGAGAATCAAAGCCTTTATGAGAGCCAGTGTGAAAGACCTTTTTGATTATGTTATTTCCAATTTGGCATTTTTATCTAACCTCTTTAAGTGGTTATTCAAATATCATTTTGTTAAAATTTCCTCTTAAGGATTTTGATAATCAGTGCCTTTCACCAAAAGTTGAAAAATTCCGTTTGATTTGTTGTTAAACAATCTCGGAACTTTTTTCAAAATATCTTTCCCCAGTGGATCGGTTTTTGGTGAGCCTAAACCATAACTTTCATTGTCGGTTTTTGGTCATCCTAAACCATAACTTTCATTGTCGGTTTTTGGTCATCTTAAACCATAACTTTCATTGTCGGTTTTTGGTCATCCTAAACCATAACTTTCATTGTCGGTTCCTGATCATCCTTAAACCTTACCTTAGGTTCCTGGTCATCCTTAAACCTTGTCCTTAGGTTCGTGGTCATCCTTAAACCTTGTCCTTAGGTTCCTGGTCATCCTTAAACCTTACCTTAGGTTCCTGGTCATCCTTAAACCTTGTCCTTAGGTTCCTGGTCATCCTTAAACCTTACCTTATGTTCCTGGTCATCTTTAAACCTTACCTTAGGTTCCTGGTCATCCTTAAACCTTACCGTAGGTTCCTGGTCATCCTTAAACCTTACCTTAGGTTCCTGGTCATCCTTAAACCTTACCTTTGGTTCCTGATTTTCCTTAAACCTTATCTTAGGTTCCTGGTCATCCTTAAACCTTACCTTAGGTTCCTGGTCATCCTTAAACCTTACACTAGGTTCTAGGTCATCCTTAAACCTTGTCCTTTGGTTCTTGATTTTCCTTAAACCATAGGTTTCCTACAAAATCATTTTTCTTTCTTTTCTTCCCTCATTCCACCCCATGAGAGAGAGAAGAACGCGTGAATAATCTGACAATCTAATGGTAAGTGCTTCATGTAAGACTCTGATCAAATGTCTTTGTCTTTATTTTCTTTCATTTCCCAAATGGAATCGACTAAAAATTTGCAGGTACCAATTGGTCTTTGAGCAGAACCTCTTCGAACTCCCACTCAAAGAGGGGCAGTTGTTGACACCTAATTTTTAGCCGACACGTCATTAAAAATAGAAAATTCAAGATTATGGTTTGCGATCGCGACGGAGCCTGTTTCTTGAACAAAAAGTGTCATTTTTTAATTCTGTCTGTTGGCCTAGCTTTTGTAAGCGATTTTCTATTCATTTCATGCAAAAACCCGAAAAGTCAAATGTTTGACTTTGGCGTTGACTTTTTGGTCAACCCTTTGACCAAAAGTCAACCCCAGGTCAAATTAGGGCTTTTCGCATAAAAAGATGCTTTTCAAGTCTAATTTCACTTTAGAAGTGGAAATTTCATAAAAATTCAAAGATTTGATCATAAAATCAAGCTCCTAGTGAAAAGTCAACTAGGGTTTGACTTTTGGTCAAACCTTTGACCAAAAAAAATTGAATTGAAAAATACAAAAATCCAAAAATCATCTTATTTTACATTTAATTTACCTTTGGCATTTGAAATTTTACAAAAATCGATTTATAATCAACTTTTTCCCAAATTGCGAAATTTGATTCAAATCGGCCAAAAATGAAATTACTTCATTTCTAGTCATTTTTTAGGTTAGTTTTCTTCACGACATTTGATCTGGAGGTCATTTTATATCCAATTTTTGAACCAATTTTGTGATTCCAAGCCAAACACAAAATCCCCCAATTTTGGCCCTAATCAGTGATTTGGATCGATTCTTCATAATGTGCGCAATTGAGGCACGAATGAGCCTAATTTCTTATATGAAATCCAAATTCAAAATCAATTTTGAAAGATTCACATGAAGTTGAGTCAATTTGATCAATTTAGTGATCCAATGATAGAAAAGTCTAAGAGTAATTGGTCTAATTAGTGCAATTCAACTTGACCCACTCTAGACTAATATTCAATTTGATGAATTGAGACTCAATTTGGTTAATTAGACTTCAATTAAACTTGTTAGTCTAGCTTGGTCATGCAATTACTCAAATTCAAGGCTAACTGACTCAAACCGGTTTGATTCAAATTGAACTAATCCGATCGGACTGGCCATTTTCGGTCGAAAATTTTGATGATCGACAATCCGTTCAGACCAACCAAGGCCGGTCACATCTTCTTGAGCGCGAAAATGACAATAATGCCCTTAATTGAGAATTACAAAAAATGCCCCTAAGAGAAATGACAAAAATACCCTTCTTCAAGAATTAAGCAAATTAATTAGGGGATAAGCAAATCAATCATGGCCATTCATTTAGAATTGATCATGTCCATCCATGATGCCATGTCACCAATCCTTAGCCTTTAAGGAATATTCTTAATCATTAAGGATGCATTTTGGACCATTGGATTAATCTAAGGGCTAAAATTCAAAGTTGAGGGAAGTATATAGTATTTTTCCCTCCAAAAATTAAAAGAGGGGTAGGTCGCGACAGGTAGGTTTCGGGGTGTGACATTAGGAGCTATGTTTTAGAAACTGTGAAAAAACAATCGTAATTCATAAGTCAAAAATAAAAATTGACCTGGATGAAGTCTATAATATTCACAATAAAGGCGATATAATACAACAGTGGTGCTCAACCCGTGGTAGTGTGCATATATAGCTTGGAATCCCCTCTCCACCAGTTCAAAATGTCCAACTTGTGTATCCAATTCTGTGAATCTCCCCCACGTAGTCCACAGTCAAGTATGTATTCCCCTCTCTAGAGGAACTTTCACTTGCAGTCTTCGTTTTATGTAACGAGCTCCATTTGCCTGACCAAAGTGCACTGGATGAGGACGACAACACTGGTTGTGGCGCGGAGGCTCTCGTACAAAATCGGGTGGTGTTCGCATCATACATAGAGTACATTAATATCTTCCCCATCACCATGATCTTTATCCCATTTGGACCGCCTTTCTTACCCCCAAATTTTTGTATTGTAGAAGGAGCACAGTTGTGAGCCCTTCCACTTGCTGTCCTGGGTCCAGTACAGCAGACAAAAGAAAGGTAGAATGTCCATGTAATATTTAAGGAATCTTTAAGGGAGAATGTCCATGTAATATTTAAGGAATCTTCACGGCATCCACAACAGGTTTTAAAATAAAAGCATCACCCTCTTTCTTGGGTAATCGATCCGATATCATGAGCAGAATGAAAAGAGAAAGGGAAGTAGATTATTAATGACATATGAATAACGTCTTCCTTATCATTAAAAGGTGTGAATAAATCCCTAAAGCTTCCAGCAACCATGTCTGTGTCTTAAAACGGGTGTAGTTGCACTTGCGTAATGAAAGGTGGAAAACAAGGGGAGATATGCCATATCATGCATATCCTATCTAAAATTAGATAAGTTAATTTCACCTAGCGCTCGCGAGTAACGGAAATGAACAGGTTTCTCTCTACGTTGCATGAAAAAGTGCTTCGACTCATGCCCTCTAAAGGGCGATTACCTAATGCGTGCAATCGAATCTTCTATACTAGTTATGTTATCCGAAAAAGAAACAATAAGCCCATGTTTCATTCACGAACAGATTAACTATGGCAAAAGAATACTACAAGTGCCATAATTTGTGTACGGCACTCACTTTAGTGCCATAAGTTTTTTTTTATTACTTTAGTGCTAAAATTTTTGAAAAACGATCACTTAAGTGCTAAAAATTTTGAAAAACGATCACTTAAGTGCCAACTCCTGTGCCGTGCACAATTTTTCGCTGAAAATCCGATTTGGCATTTTTTTCTATTAATTTATGCAGCTGACGTGGCTCATCGGAGATTGGCACTTAAGTGATCGTTTTTCAAAAATTTTAGCACTTAAGTGATCCAAAAAAAAAATTTTGGCACTTAAGTGATCGT
Organism: Syzygium jambos; assembly: GCA_031216235.1. NCBI lineage: Eukaryota > Viridiplantae > Streptophyta > Magnoliopsida > Myrtales > Myrtaceae > Syzygium > Syzygium jambos. The sequence continues at coordinate 22,065,291 of CM062222.1, forward strand.
TTTTCCTTCGATTTGGCACTTAAGTGAGTCGGCGAAAATTTTTGGCATTAAAGTGAGCGCCGTACACCAGTTATGGCACTTATAGTGTCCTTTTGTCGGTTAACTATGTAGGGTACGTCAAAATGTCACCATTGCAAGTAGGTATAAGTTGTGGTATCAGATTCCTAACCTTGGAGTTGCTAACACTAGCATTATCCAAGGTAATGGTGAAAGCTCTATCCGCAGTACCAGACTTTGGAACAATCTTACGATTTCTACGACAATATCTTCACCAATATAAGGAAATTCTAGCACTTTAAAAGTCAGAGCCCTCTTTTCCAAGACCTAATTCGGACCGATGCAATGGCTTGTGGCACGACAAGTTGTTAACCTGCTAGTGCCTGTCCACAAATCGGAAGTCGAAGAAATTCGAAAATCACCTGTGAAAAATAATGTACCAAGGCGATTTTTTTACTTTGTACCACCTCCTCATGTGACTTGGCGAATCCCAAATGTTCCGCAAAACTAAAAGGCTGCTCGGCAGCAAGAATTTGGTATGCTAAGTCTCTTTGATTCGTCTCCTCGTCATATTCGAATGAGCTTGCGGTTTGAGCAGTTGCGCTTGAAGAGTTTTCGCTGCCATTTTATCGTGTTTTATTCGGGACCTTTTCATGTGGCATATCCTACTCAATGACTTTCCACCTGAAATCGCTGCCACTTATCGTACAGACACGCCTTCATTATGCCATTGCCAAGTTTGCAATCAAATGTCCGCCCCACAGTCAACGTTTTCCTCCGTGAACACGGCTTGGGGCCATCGGGCTATGGGTTCCATCGGCTATCCGCCCTTCGAATTGTTTGGTGGCGGTGTATTGTCGTTGTTATCGGCATGGTGCTCCCGGTCAGCCCTCACCTGACCGGTCTCCTCGTGCTTGTGGGGTTGGCAGCTCACTGCACTCGGGTAACTAGCTTTCCCCAAAACATTTATAGAAACAGTTGTTATTCTCCGATGTCGATGGAGTTATATTGATCGGTGTCAAGGTCAATATTGAGAAGGAAAGCACTGGCCTTTCCCCAACCAAGCTCGGCCTAGCATAGCTGGTAAGTCACCCTAGATCTGTCGCTCGTGCCAACGATGAAAGAGGCATGACAACCTCCTTTTTGTGAGATTTTGATGGAACCACAGCCAACCGTTATAAAAGCTTAAACTGTTAGATGAAAGCGTAGTTTATTATTTAAATATTCTAACACTCTTCCTCACGTTTTGTCTGGTCTTTTTGCCTTGTACTAAGCGTGAAAATATTTAAATGGGGAAATAAATGGAGCTTGGAAAGATTTGAACTTAGGATCTCCAGCTCTGATACCATGTGAAATTTTGATAGGATTACAGTCAACTATTCTAAAAGCTTAAGCTGTTAGATGAATATGTGATTTATTATTTAAATATTCTAACACTTTTTCTATCCCCCTGTCACTGCCTTGTAATTATTTTGTTTTAGCTTAGTTTGTTTTGCGAAAAATAAATAATTTAAAAAGGAAAATTTCCTAAAATGATCATTTATATTACTTGAAATAATTCGTTAATAAATGATATTTTTAGAGAAATATTTTCCAAATCATCATTTTTTTCTATGGTGGTGCAACATGGTGGCCACATAGGGTTGTTTCATCAAGATGATGGTCGTTCGATCAACAAGTGGCAGGATTAAATAGGGATGTGACATTCTGAATTTTGACCCATTTTCGGGATTTATAAAATGAATATTTCTTCAATGCGCTTTCAGTGAAATCTTGCTTGGAATTTATCACTCTCGAGTAGACTAACCATTAGGGAATGGCTAGCTAGGAATCAAGTACGTAGACCTAAGAACTTGGCCATGGATTGACACTTCAACCACAAGGATTTGCGAGAGAATATTTTGGGTCGTTAAAGGCCGATCCAAGAATGGTTATGGAACGATTCGCAAATGTCATGCAATTGGATCGCGGGTGATTTCCCTTGGCCATTGTATGAATTTCGAACGATCCCAAACCTAATCTGAACGATCACATCATTCGGAACTAGTGATTGACCCTCATAATTACATGACAACTGAGGTTGCCATGGCTTGAGTAAACTTAGATGTGGCTCGATATCGAATTGACCACGAGTCAATACGCGTAATTCCTAAAAATTGTCCGTTAGTTCGAGATATGCTAAAGTCGTATTTGATTGAATTTGGCCATTAATTAGAATCCGAATTGGGCATCAAAGTTTCAAGATTTCCACGACTAATTTGTCGGACGTCGTCTCATTAAACGTGGCTAATCGTCGGGTTGATCGAAAATGCGGAAAAAGGAAAATTAGGCAAAATATTTTTGTGGAGATAATATTGAAAATCTCTCTCTCCTCTCCTCGTCTCCAGCTGAAATCCCACGCCGCTAACCTCTTTCCCTGCCGAGCAGCCCCACGTTGCTGCTTCTACCTTTGCTTTACCGACCCCTACGCTGCCCCCCACTTGTTGACTCTTGTTCTGCTGACTTTCCCCACTCCTTCACGTGACTACTGCAATTGCTCTGCTAAACCCATGCTATTCTGCTGACTTCTGCTCTTGCTGATCATGTTGGTTGACTACTTCTGCTCCTACATTGCTTGCTGCTACTGCTTATGCTTTCCCTATGTTGTGACTGACTTCCACTAATTTCCTTGCTGCACAATTGTTGCTTTCTGCTGACCCTTGCTGCTGTTGTTTCTGCTTCATTTTTGCCTCACGTTGCTGCTGCTTTTATCCTTCAAATGCTGCTACTGCTACTGCTACTTCTTCTTCCCTTCTATTTCTTCTTTGCTTATTCGGCTCCTTTATTTTGCTTTTGCTTCCTTCCTCTTCTGTAGCTTCTTGCTTCTCCATTTCATCCCGCCAGACCAGTTGTTCGCTGACCACCACAGCCATGCCGTTCAGCCACCGTGAGCTCAGCTCACCGCCGAAGTTGCTGCTGCCTTTTCTTCTTGGTTTTCTTGCTTAGGCTAAGTGTAAGTACTTCTTAAGCCTTAGTTAAGATAATGGGTTACTAAGGGACATGTTTGAGGGTGGATTAGAGGTTGTGGATAGTTGATTTAGTGGCTGGTTGTGCTTGGTTTGTTTGATGGTGCTTGTTGGTTGATTTCCGATAAGGTTGCTGCTGCGTCGCTGGATTTTGCTATTTTGTCTGTGACTTTTGTGGGCCGAATTTGAGGAAGTTTTCTTCATGAAAGTTGGTCATAACATCATGTATTATAACATAAATTAAATCTGAAATTTTTTGAGATCATTGAGGGTCATTCGCAAGTCCATTTTTTGACCGAATTCAGTCTGTCGGATTTACTGTTCACCGACCTTATGGTCTTTTCTATTTTCTATAAATTTTTTCAGACCTCTTTTTAACAAACTTTCTTCTCAAAATTTGTTAAGAATGTATGTGTCTATGACATATAAAAATTTTAGAGCTTTTCAAAGTGATTTGGGTACTGAATGAGTTATATTTTGATGGTCTAAGGGGCTATCTGAGCGAACCGAGTTTTGTCCGGTTTTGAGTGTCAAAATGAGGCGTTTACAGTCAGAAATGGATTTTGTGTCCCATGAAAAATGTTTATCAAGATGTTTTGTATAACATATCTAAATTTCAGAATTTTTGGAGTTGATTTACTATTTATTTCAAATGGATTTCGATCACTGCGCAACTGCCTAGTTTGGACCTAGTTTTGTACATTTTCAATTATTCTCTCTCTCGAGAATCATTCGGTATTATCGTGGCATTTTGATGAATTTAGTTGACATTAGGCTAATTTACAAAGATAAGAATTGGTAATGATTATTAAGGTGTATGTATGGTCATGACATGTTCCATCCAGGCGGGAATTCTAGATGATGCCCGACAGGAGTTTAGATGCCGTCTGGTACCCGGGATTGCCGAAGGGTGTTCGATCCCAGACGATGACGATCGCGGTGGAGGCCGAATCAATGCTCTTAAGTTGAATGCTGTTGGGTACCCGACTTGTCGGGGGGTGTTCGATCCCCAACATTGCCATCGCCGACGTAGCGGGAGGATGCCTGGTTATGCTAGAAGATTGGTGGGAGTTCGGTAGCCCGAGGGGTCATTAATAATCTGGACTTAATAAATGCAATTTGCATTGGGGAATGCTTCGCCTGAATTAATTGATGAGCACGTCTGGATTATTAATCGTGTTATGCATGATTATGCCTTGAATTGTATTGTACAAGCTTGATGAGCAATTAGCCATGTTATGGTGGGATTCTAACCTACATGGCTTGTATATGTGCCGAGGCGAGATAAAGGCGCCTGTGATTGTTATGACATGTTGGATATCGGTATTGCATGATTAGGATTGTTTGGAGGTACGCGTTAGCCTAAGCGAGGTTTAGGTAGTTACTTATTGAGATTTATCTCATCCCCGTTGTTAAACATTTTTCAGGCTTGGAATGATGAGTAGTCATCACGTGCAATTCACAGTTCTGGGGTGATGTTGGGCATTGGATGTATCATCTTTTTGGATGCCCTGTTGTAGAGGAGTTTAAGTTAACCTTCCTTTTGTATTCGTGGCCTCATTAGGAAGTGGCTTCGTGTGAGGCTTGTAATTGTGTAAACCTCCTGGGATTATCTATGTGAGCTTATAATGACTTGCTGGTTTTTATGGAAAATGTTTTCGTTACTACCTCGTCTATTTGAATGTTATATGGAGTGTTCGTATTCGCTTTCGTGTGCGTTTAATCACTAGTGTTTCGATTGGGTCGGCAAAAAATCCTAAGATGTCGCATACATTACGACCTTTAAGAGATGATCGTGCGCTCGTAGGGTTTGGGGCGTGACATCCCTGTTTAATTGGTATCAGAGCAAGGTTAGCTCAATCCAAGTTGTTTGAAACCTGGAATGATAAGGATGATGACTTTGGAGTTGTCAATTAGGGAGACTTGCTTGATCATAAGTTTAGAATGCTTAATGCATGGCCTATGAATATGTGCCTGTGATTGCTGGATGCTTGTTTGGTGATATTCGTGATTGCAGGCACTGTAAGGAGTATGGTAAGATCGAGAATCCTACTTGTTATATGCTCTTGATGCTCGTTTTGATGACTGCTTGTCCTATGTTCATTATTGTGATTTTATGCCTAGAACTGCTAGACTTGAGTAGATATGTCTAAGGTCTCTAATTTTTGGACGGAATTATAGCAGTTTAGGTGTCTAGTGAGAGAACCATGTGAGAATGAGCAGCCGAGAAAGGGGACAAGGGGTCGATCGAGTTCACAAGCTAGAGTTATGGAGGATCACAGAGTGGATGGGATTTTGAGGGCACTTGCAGAGGTTGGAAACTTGATGGGTAGGCAGACTCAAGAACAAGTTGCTACTGTTACTACTAGTACTGAGGTCGGTGTTACCGTTGTCAATGGGGCTAATGGAAATAATAGGAATAATGGTAATCATGGAAATGGAAATCGCTAGATGCACCAACTGGTAGAGCAGTTCTTAAAGATGAAACCGTCCAAGTTCGACAGGAAAGGAGATCCCGAGGCCGCTACTATTTGGGATCAAGAATTGGAGAAAGCCTATGCACTGCCGGAGTGCATGGAGGAAGAAAAGGTAACCCTAGTGGTGTATCAACTTCAGGGTGTAGCAAATGACTGGTAGAGGCTACCCGAGGTAAGGTTTTTCCTGTAAGCACGATCCCAAATTGGACTACCTTCGTTGAGACCTTCAATGGGAAATACTTCTCTGAGATTGCACAAGAATAGAAAATGGCAGAGTTTTTACAATTTTGTCAGAATCAGATGACTGTGGATTAGTACAAGGCGGAATTTGCAAGATTGTCTAAGTTCGCACCAAGGATGGTGAAAGAACCTATGGATAGGGCGAGGAGGTTCTAAGATGGACTGAAACCAAATCTCTGTAGTTAGTTGATACTCCTAAATCTAAGGGACTATAATGAGCTTTACAAGAGGGCTCAAATGGCTGAGCGGGACATGACAGAAAGGACTACCACTTTTGGATCACAATACGCACCGACTAAGGACAATAGAAACTTTGGAAATAAGCCTATGACTGGGAATAGGTGATTTGTCCTTCCAGTGAGAAAGAACTTTGGAAAGCCAAACTACTACTCCAACGCCGCATGTCGGTCTTGTGGAAGGAGGCACGGAAATGGCCCTTGCCCAGGTGGACCTGGAGCATGTTTTAGATGTGACTAACATGGTCATCAAGTGAGAAACTGCTCGAACTGACAAGCTAGGCCGCCAATGTAACAATAGCAACTACAGGTAGGACATCAAGCGGGAGCTGCCCCGTAGAATAACTAGGACCGACAGCAAGCACAATGAAGGGTGTGTACTGTGGCTGGGAAGGAAGCAGAGGATTTGTCTTAAAGGTCTAAATGCGACGTGTGATGATATTTGGTGTATTATAAGCGATTTTTGAAGTTATAGATTGAATGGTCATGTAAGACGTATAATTGCTCATGGTGAATAGGCGCAATCAGTTTATGGATTTCGGAATTACTAATGATATCCTTTGACAAGATTTTGATAAATGAGTTATCACTTGGAAATTTCGGATTTTGTAAAGAACCAGGGTGATTTGTTTTGGGAGACCGTTGGATTGAAATTTGATGATTTGGGCTCTGCCTTTGAGGTGTAGAAAGATAGTTATCTTGTGGTTAATTTATTGGATAAGGGTTGCCAAGGTTATTTGTTAACCATGATTGACTAGCTGGGTAAGGAATCAAGGCTAGAGGACATAGCCGAAGCTTGTAATCTTCTCGATGTCTTTCCATAGGAATTGCCGAGATTGCCACCTGAAAGAGAAGTGAGATTTGTGATTGAGTTGGTCATGGGACGGAGCCAATCTCTAGAGCACCCTATAAGATGGTTTTGTCAGAATTAAAGGAGTTAGAGGTGCAGATGCAAGAGCTGTTGGATAAGGGACTCGTTCGCTTGAGTGTGTCACTGTGGGGAGCACCAGTGTTGATTGTAAAACAAAAAAAAAGATGATTCGTTGCGTGGGTGCATTGACTATCAGCAGTTGAATCAAGTGATCGTCAAGAACAAGTATCCGTTACCAAGAATAGATGACTTGTTCGATCAACTGCAGGGGGCATCGGTATTCTTTAAGATAGACTTAAGAGCGGGCTACCATCAGTTAAGGATTAAGATGGAGGATATACCGAAAATGGTATGTCGGATGAGATATGGACATTACGAGTTTACAATGGCGCCGTTTGGACTAACTAATGCCCTAATGGCCTTAATTGATTTAGCGAATCAGGTTTTCAAGGAATTTCTGGATCAGTTCGTCAGCGTTTTCATCAATGACATTTTGGGTATATTTGAAAAGCCCTAAGGAGCATGAGCAACATCTAAAGATGGTTCTATAGACCCTAAGAAAATACGCACTCTATGCCAAGTTTAATAAGTGCGAATTCTGGCTAAATCGGGTAGCATTTCTTGGACAAGTGGTTTCTGGGAATGGAATTTCAGTGGACCCAACAAAGATTGAGGCAGTTACGAATTGGCCGAGACTGACGACAATGATAGAGGTTTTGAGTTTCTTAGGCTTGGCAGGGTATTATCGAAGATTCATGGAAAGGTTCTCCGCGATAGCTACTTCTTTGACGCGTCTACTAAAGAAGGAAATAAGGTTTGAATGGACATATAAATGCGAGAGGAGTTTTCAGGAGCTTAAACGCAAGTTGACTACCGCACCCGTGTTGACAATACTATTAGGTCTCGGAAGATATGAAATCTACAGTGATGCGTCGCTAAAGGGATTAGGATGCATGTTAATGTAACATGGAAGGGTGGTTGCATACGCATTACGACAATTGAGGCCTCATGAGCTAAATTACCCAACGCACGATTTGGAACTTATGGCTATCATCTTTGCACTTAAGATTTGGAGGCATTATTTATGTGGAGAAAGGTTTCAAATCTACACGGACTATCAGAGCCTAAAGTACTTGTTTCCTAAAAGGAATTAAACATGAGATGACGTCGTTGGATGGAATTTCTGAAAGATTATGATTGCGATATTCTGTACCACCCCAGAAAAGCCAACAAAGTGGCAGATACACTTAGTCGAAAGTCAAGCATTGCACATATGATGGCTAAAGAATGGACTTTACTTAAATGGGTGTGAGATTCGAAATTCAAGTTTGAGGTAAGTCACCTCTCAAGTTTATTGGCTACTTTAAGGATTGAACTGGAAATTCAGGCGAGGATTAAGGTATTACAAACTACGAACCCTAAGATTCAAAATATTTTTGAATATGGATGCAACTAAGAGGAAAATCGACTTTCAAGTATCCGAGGACGGGATCTTAAAGTTTCGTGGACGATTGTGTATGCCCAAGGACGTGGAACTTACGAAGGAAATCTTGGCAGAAGCTCACCGTAGCAACTACAACATTTATCCAGATAGTACGAAAATGTATTAGAACTTGCGTTAGCACTATTGGTGGAACGGAATGAAAGTGGATGTAGCTAAGCATGTGGCAAAGTGCCTAACGTGCCAACAAGTGAAGGCGCAACATTGTAAGCCTAGTGGACTATTGTGACCATTGGAAATTCCCGAATAGAAATGGGAACACATTATTATGAATTTTGTCATGGGATTACCAAGAAGCTAGAGAGGCCATGATTCGATTTGAGTTATCGTTGATAGATTGACTAAGTAAGCATATTTTTTGATAGTGCGAAAGGATTTCGTAATGAATAGGTACGCTGAGCTTACAATTACGTCAGACAAAGATCCTAAGTTTACCACAATCTTTTAGAAAAGTCTTCAGGCGGCTATGGGGATGAAACTGCAGTATAGCACGGCCTATCATCCACAAACGAATAGTTCATATGAAAGGACGATTCATACGGTCGAGGACATGTTACAAGCTTATGTAATAGACTTTAAAGGACGTTAGGAAGAACAGTTACACCACATCGAGTTTACCTACAATAACAGTTATCAGCAGAGTATCAGAATGGCACTATTTAAGCCATTGTATGGCAGAGCATGCAAAACTCCAGTTTCTTAGGATGAGGTTGGCGAAATGAGTATAACAGGTCCAGAGTTAGTACAATAGTCAGTTGAGGCAGTTAAGATCATCCGAGAATAGCTTAAGACCGCTCAGAGTCGTCTGAAGAGTTATCTAGAGAGGAGACATAAGCCTTTGGAATTTCAAGTGGGAGATCATGTCTTCCTTAAGGTGTCGCCAATGTGAGGAACGTTCCGATTGGCAAGAAAGGAAAATTGAGTCCAAGGAACGTAGGTCCGTTTGAGATATTAGAAAAAAAAAATTGGAACTCTAGCCTATCAACTAACCTTGCCGTCGAATTTGTCTCAAGTTCACAACATTTTTCACATGTCCATATTGAGGAAGTATGAACCGGATCTGACCCACATACTGAATTACGAAGAAATAGACATAAACAATAGGGTGTCGTATGTGAAAAGACCTATCCGAATTGAGGGCAGAAAGGAGTAGGTTTTGAGAAGCAAGACGATCCTGTTAGTTAAAGTCGTTAGACAGCATCACGGTACCGAAGGGGCCACTTGGCAAAGTGAAGAGATCATGAGACATCAACAACCCTATTTGTTTGAGTAGTGTAGTTTGGTTATAAATTTTGAGGACAAAATTTTTGTAATGGGTGTCGCGACCTACCCCTCGAGGGCCGAACTCGAATGAGGCGGGTTTAGAGATAAGTGTTCATGAGATGGTTCATATAACACCTTAAAAAATGATTTTTACTGAAGTGTAAATCTTTTGTTTAGCCATATGACTCATTGATCATGAACGTGGATTTTCCCTAAATCCATATCTCGCGTGACAGCGGATTGATTTTATTTTTTTTAGGAGTCACCACTAGCCTAGGTCGGGGGTCGGCTAGAATACCCAACCGAAAGCGGGAATTTCGTTTCGGTTTCTACGAAAACCAGAGATCAAAGGTTCGGGGACTAGCTTACGTTAATATTTCTATTAACGCCCTTTTGGTACCGCTAAACTTAACATGGTTGTTATCTAGGTTGTCATGCATTTGTTCTTTACCATTTTTGTGCCAAAATCTTAGTCCACTATGTGATCATGCATCTTGTTTTTGTATTTTCATTTAAGATTCTAAACTAATCCTATCTTAGTCTAGAAAAAGAAAGAAACAATCAATTGTATTGAAAGACCTTTCGTAAAGTAAACACTCGAAGTATTGAAAAGACGAGCTAATTCTAAGTGCTAAGAAGTAAAAAGTAAAAACCCGCAATTCGTCGGGCGTTTATTACAACACGAATTGAAAACCCGAAACATGATCGGGGATGAATGAATTAAGTACAAATTGAAACCAGATTGGATATCGGTCTAGCACTATCATCGTATGAGTACAAATCGAGACCGGATTGGACATCGGTCAATCACCTTGCCTTTTTCAATTTCGGATTATTCTTCCTTGGACCGCCTCTCGGGTGTCGATGTTTACATCCATAACATTCATTCATAACAAACGACATATGAAAGAACAATGGTGCAAGCAATTCACTAATTAAGCACGGGCCTCGGGATCGGCTTTTGTTTTTCATGCGTTTCGATTCATCACCCATCTAATCACCTAACATTGTTTGATTAATGGTTAATGATAATGGACTACCATTTGCATTCACAAAACAGCAACTCATATCAATTAACCCCTAAAGTCGGGTTCTAATGACCATGATTGGGCTACCCGCCGAACATGCACCGGGCCTAACATTCATCTAACAAACACATGCATAAAAATAAAATGAGCATACATTCAAGCCCATGGGCCTTGTTTCGAAGCCAATCAAACAATGAGAAGTGGGCTTTATAAAAAAGACCACTTATTCAATTAATGTCTAATTCGGATTGCTTCTGTTCGGATGTGATTAACTATCCTAATGACGTCCAAATGAAGTGATTCAGGTGTCAATAGAAAGCTTATGACATGAGGATCAAAAGTCAAGAAGACTATTTTTTCCAAATCCTAGCCAATTTTCCCGAAAATATCGAATTTAATCTCAATGACAGACTGGACTCGGTTCTGTTATGAATTTCAAAATAATAGCGGGAAAAATAACAAACCTTATCAAAACCGCGTGAAAATTTTTGTGCGGTTATAATTCCCCGTGTGCAACAACTTTCATGTTTTGAGTTTTTGCTAAAAAGCTCTCCAAATTTTTATAAAATTCGGTTTTCGCTAAGGACTCAACTGCAAATGGAATTTTAGCCCGTGAAGACTTCTCATGAGATTTTAAGCAAATTGGCCCTCCAAAAATTGCTATTAGGTCCTCAAAATTTTCAGTTGACATAATGAGACCCTAATGAGCAACTTTGTAATTTTGATTTTTTGCAAAAAAAGGACTCTAACTTTATCAAATTCGGAGAAACATCTTTTGAACTCCAAAGGAATGAAAATCAGATCTGGACACAGATACTGATCAAATCGTGAGAATTCCTTTTGAAAATTCAAATAATCTCTGATTTTGATGAAATTAGTATCAATAGAAAGATCTCGATCTCAGGAAGAACTTTCGTGAAGAAAATTTTTTCATATCTCAAACACATGAATTTATGAAAATCGAAGAACACACGAAGGTCGACTGAAACAAGCATGTCGCCAGATTTATATGCATATGACGTTGCAAATCGTACTAGGCTAACATGCTCAGAATTTTATGAAAATTTTATGATGAACAAATCAAGATGTTCTCTACAACTTTCATGAAGGAAGTTTTTCCAGAAAATGATTGTAAAAAATCATAAAAATCATCAAACAACACAACGTCAATCAGGAAGATATCAGAACAGACTTGAACAATGTGTTTCAGATTCTGATCCTAACTTCTAAAAATGTTTTGACATAGCAAATCAAGTCCGATCGGGGCATATGATATATCAAATCGAAGCTTAAGATGAGCTCTACGATTCTTTAGTTCATCACTTCATCAGATTTCGACGTTAACAAGCTCAAATCAGCATCTCAAATAAGCAGATTTTACTGGACACGAATTTACAGAATTATGCTCAAGTGTTCTTACCTTGTTTCACAATGCTCCAATGCTCAATCGAGCGATCTGGCCTCCGTATTCAGACTAGAAATGACACGGAGAACCCTCGAAAAGCTCGGCCAACCTATGACAATAGAGTGTACAAAATATTGTGAGAATTGATTCGTTTTCTCACGAATAGACTAATCAGCAAAAAATCAAGTCAAGGATGCGATTCGGTGGCCGTTTAACAAGAAGCCGGCCACCACAGCGACGTGAGAACGCCGAGGAAGGTTGTCGGATGCTCTGGATCGCCGGAGGAGGTCGTCGGTGGGCCGGTTCAGCCGATTGAACCGGCTGATCAAGTCACCGGCGATAATGCCGGTGATGTTGCCGAGAGAGAGAAACCGCCGGAGAAAGGAGCTCCGGCCACCAGCGAAGCTAGCTGGAGTTGCGACCAGCCTTGGACCACCATGGGGGACGTCGGTGGGGCGGCAGCTCGCCGGAAAACAGTCGGCAAGGAGGCGGAATGACTGTCACCGAGAGAGAGCTCGAGAGAGAGAGATGATCGTGAGAGGGAGAGAGAGGGATAGCGAGAGAGAGAGAGAGAGAGAGAGAGAGAGAGAGAAACCAGATCTGAAAATGAACCCCCCCTTTAATTTTTGGAGGGAAAAATACTATATACTTCCCTCAACTTTGAATTTTAGCCCTTAGATTAATCCAATGGTCCAAAATGCATCCTTAATGATTAAGAATATTCCTTAAAGGCTAAGGATTGGTGACATGGCATCATGGATGGACATGATCAATTCTAAATGAATGGCCATGATTGATTTGCTTATCCCCTAATTAATTTGCTTAATTCTTGAAGAATGGTATTTTTGTCATTTCTCTTAGGGACATTTTTTGTAATTCTCAATTAAAGGCATTTTTGTCATTTTCGCGCTCAAGAAGATGTGACTGGCCTTGGTTGGTCTGAACGGATTGTCGATCATCAAAATTTTCGACCGAAAATGGCCAGTCCGATCGGATTAGTTCAATTTGAATCAAACCGGTTTGAGTCAGTTAGCCTTGAATTTGAATAATTGCATGACCAAGCTAGACTAACAAGTTTAATTGAAGTCTAATTAACCAAATTGAGTCTCAATTCATCAAATTGAATATCAGTCTAGAGTGGGTCAAGTTAAATTGCACTAATTAGACCAATTACTCTTAGACTTTTCTATCATTGGATCACTAAATTGATCAAATTGACTCAAATTCATGTGAATCTTTCAAAATTGATTTTGAATTTTGATTTCATATAAGAAATTAGGCTCATTCGTGCCTCAATTGCGCACATTATGAAGAATTGATCCAAATCACTGATTAGGGCCAAAATTGGGGGATTTTGTGTTTGGCTTGGAATCACAAAATTGGTTCAAAAATTGGATATAAAATGACCTCCAGATCAAATGTCGTGAAGAAAACTAACCTAAAAAATGACTAGAAATGAAGTAATTTCATTTTTGGCCGATTTGAATCAAATTTCGCAATTTGGGAAAAAGTTGATTCTAAATCGATTTTTATAAAATTTCAAATGCCAAAGGTAAATTGAATGTAAAATAAGATGATTTTTGGATTTTTGTATTTTTCAATTCAATTTTTTTTGGTCAAAGGTTTGACCAAAAGTCAAACCCTAGTTGACTTTTTACTAGGAGCTTGATTTTATGATCAAATCTTTGAATTTTTCTGAAATTTCCACTTCTAAAGTGAAATTGGACTTGAAAAGCATCTTTTTATGCGAAAAACCCCAATTTGACCTGGGGTTGACTTTTGGTCAAAGGGTTGATCAAAAAGTCAACGCCAAAGTCAAACATTTGACTTTTCGGGTTTTTGCATGAAATAAATAGAAAATCGCTTACAAAAGCTAGGCCAACAGACAGAATTAAAAAACGACACTTTTTGTTCAAAAAACAGGCTCCGTCGCGATCGGAAACCATAATCTTGAATTTTCTATTTTTAATGACGTGTCGGCTAAAAATTAGGTGTCAACAGCTGCCCCTCTTTGAGTGGGAGTTCGAAGAGGTTCTGCTCAAAGACCAATTGGCACCTGCAAATTTTTAGTCGATTCCATTTGGGAAATGAAAGAAAATAAAGACAAAGACATTTGATCAGAGTCTTACCTGAAGCACTTACCATTGGATTGTCAGATTATTCACGTGTTCTTCTCTCTCTCATGGGGTGGAATGAGGGAAGAAAAGAAAGAAAAATGATTTTGTAGAAAACCTATAGTTTAAGGAAAACCAAGAACCAAAGGACAAGATTTAAGGATGACCTAGAACCTAGTGTAAGGTTTAAGGATAACCAGGAACCAAAGGTAAGGTTTAAGGATGACCAGGAACCTAAGGTAAGGTTTAAGGATGACCAGGAACCTAAGATAAGTTTTAAGGAAAACCAGGAACCAAAGGTAAGGTTTAAGGATGACCAGGAACCTAAGGTAAGGTTTAAGGATGACCAGGAACCTAAGGTAAGGTTTAAGGATGACCAGGAACCTAAGGACAAGGTTTAAGGATGACCAGGAACCTAAGGTAAGGTTTAAGGATGACCAGGAACCTAAGGACAAGGTTTAAGGATGACCAGGAACCTAAGGTAAGGTTTAAGGATGACCAGGAACCTAAGGTAAGGTTTAAGGATGACCAGGAACCTAAGGTAAGGTTTAAGGATGACGAGGAACCCACAATGAAAGTTATGGTTTAGGATGACCAAAAACCGACAATGAAAGTTATGGTTTAGGATGACCAAAAACCGACAATGAAAGTTATGGTTTAGGATGACCAAAAACCAAAAATGAAAATTATGGTTTAGGCTAACCAAAAACCGATCCACTGGGGAAAGATATTTTGAAAAAAGTTCCGAGATTGTTTAACAACAAATCAAACGGAATTTTTCAACTTTTGGTGAAAGGCACTGATTATCAAAATCCTTAAGAGGAAATTTTAACAAAATGATATTTGAATAATCACTTAAAGAGGTTAGATAAAAATGCCAAATTGGAAATAACCTAATCAAAAAGGTCTTTCACACTGGCTCTCATAAAGGCTTTGATTCCCATTCATCGATGTGGGAAAGCTATTCAATTCTCACTGGTGATGCCTCACGAACACATGTCAAAGGTTTTCGGAAACATTCACATTGAATACAAATTGGTTGATCAGAAAGGTCTTTCAAAAGGACCGTAATGTAGGTTTGGTCATGGGCTTACACAAAGGGTATTTGCTTTGAGGCCAAAAATAGAAATATACCATCAATATCTTCAGCGGGTTTACAAGTCAAGAACCTTGAAGATAAGACAAGATAGAATTACTTCCACTCCTTCTAGCGGTAGTTTCTTTGTGAAATCTTTACATTAACTCAAACCATCCCAATCGAAAGAGACTTCGGAGAGGGTTATAATGTCGGTTCGGGTTAGGCTCAAAAGGCTTGAAATTTGATAGAAGGGGTTTGAAAGAAGAATGATGATTATCTTGGCATCATTATCAAATCATTCCAATCTGACATCATTTGATTCTTGAAAACCAAATTGTCTCGAGAGTCTATTTTTTTTGCAACATAAGAGCTTTGCTCTTTCTAAACATCTTTTGCAATGAGAATTTTGCTTTTATCATAAGCATATTGCTTTTTCTTGCTTTTGCTTTTGCTTTTGACTTTGATACATTTTTTCATGGGCATCGGCCTTGCTTTTACCAGGCACACTGCTTTTTCATGCCCCCTAATATTTATCTTTTGAGCTCTTTGGACTCTCGAGACACTTTATACATATTCACCAATTTTTCTAAATTTTCTTGGTAAATCATATGCATTGCCCCAATGTAGGGAGATAATCAACATTTTGGGTTTTGAAATGAAGATGCTTAAGGCTCAATTTGGCTAAGCAAAGGATAACTGTGTTTGGGTAGAGGAAAAGAATGCTCTTCTTCACTTTGGGATATTTCGAGCTTCCATAAAGATTCATCTGAAACTATCACAAGAAGGTTGATGCAAGTGAAAGCAATAAAATCTTTCTTAAACTTTTTGCTCCAAAATAATCAACCACAACTTCTTATTTTGCCCCAATGTGGGGTGGTTCTTGACAGGGGTATTTTGAGAATTCTCCTTATTTGGCTCAAAGTGGCTAGCAAAGGATAACATGAGTATTTAGGATAGAGAAATGAAATGTCTTTTATCATTTCAATCCATGTATTCAATGTGAACGAACCCTATGTCTTACGACATGGTTTTTTTCGCTCAATTCTCTCAAAACGTGTATAGGGACATGTTTAATCAAAGGTTTGCCTTTTATCATCCTAGGCATTTCCATTTGGCATTTTTGAGAAAGCCTCTCTTTTTTTCTTCAAAGGATCATTTGGTTAAATCTCCCGTCTGTGGGGAATTTTGATAAATTTTTGAATTTTTTTTTTAACTTGAAAAACCTTTTGAACAAAAAAGGTCCTCACAAATTGTTGACACCTATTTTTAATTTGCCCCAAAATTAAATACACAAAATTTAGGAGTTAATTTCTATTAATTCCTAAAACAAAAAAAATATATATTTCCATGCATTGCATATAGAAATTAGGCGTGTTTGTGTTAATATAGTCTATTAAAGTGTTAATTTAAAAAATTCCAAAAAATAATAATAAAATAATTTTTTAATTAATTAAGTAATTAATTAATTAAAAAAAAGGAAAAAGAAGAAAAGAAGAAAAAAAATCGCGCTGGGCCGGGTCAGGGCCAGGCCGATCCGGCCCGTTCCTTCTTTCCCCCCGCGCGCGGGCCTCCTCTCCCGGCCCGCTTCTCTTCTCCCCCCACGCGGGCCCAGCCGTTTCTTTTTTTCCCGCGTGGGCCTCCTCTCCAGCCCGCTTCTCCTTTTTCTTTTTTTTTCCCCCTGCGCGCGACTGGGCTTGGCCCGGGCCCAGCCCCTTCTCCTCCTTCCTTCTCCCTCCGCCGCGTCGCTGTCTCACTCCCCTGTTCACCTCTGTCCGCGTCGTCACGCCGACGCACGGCGGCGCCGCCCCTCGTCATCGTCGTCAGCAGCCCAGAGGAAGGCCGAGCGACCACGCCGACGGGACTGGCATTAATTGCCAGTCCCGTCCTCCCCGGAATTCCCGGACCTCCCCCCTCTCTCCTTCCTCTGCTCTGCTCCGTCTGAGCCTGCCCCCTGCACCGGCCTAATGGCTGCGAGTCGCGGCCAGAGTAGGCCGGTGCAGGCCATCGTCATTGCATACGCCATGGAGCCGAGCAGCATCCACCGTCGCCGACTATAAAAGCCAGAGAGAGAGAGAAGCTCCGGTCGGCGAGTCAGAGAGAGAAACAGAGAAGGAGAGAGAGAGAGAGCACAGAGGGAGAGAACAGAGAGAGAACGAATAGAATAGAGAGAGAGAGGGCGTGACCGAGGCCTCACCGAAGCAAACCTGTAACGTCGTTCTCGCCGTGAAGAAGCCAGAGCCTCCGGTCGGCCTGACGGAGAGAGAACACAGAGAGAGAGACAGAGAGTGAGAGAGAGCTGAGAACAGAGAGAGAAGGAGAGAGCCGAGAGTCCGCCGGAGCTAAAGAAGATCCAGCAGCCTCGCCGCCGCCCACGGAGCAGCCGGAAGCCGCCCCGACGCGCCGCCGACTGGTGAGCTCCCCCCCGGCCGAGAACGCCTCTGTTTTGCTCTGCTTTTTAGCACGGTTTGGCCGGGACTCGCGCCGGTCGTTTCGCGCGAATCCCGGCCCATACCGTCGTCCTCCACCGTGCATACGTCGTCACCAAAGGTAAGTGGGGCGGCCGGAGTCGACCGAGTAGCCGGAACAGGTCAGAACCCCCTTTTTTCGGTCACGCACGCCATCTGTTCGACAAAATGCCTCAATGGAGGCCGGTTTCAATTCGATCGCCGGCCGGCGAACGGTGGCCGGACGACGACCCAGGCGGGCGACGAGGTCTCGTGGTGGTCCCAGGGGCCGGATTTTGGTCGGCGCCGGTCTGGGTCCGCCGGCGAGAGGCCGATTTTTGGCTTCGCCGGCGGCTGCTCCCTCGGTTCGGTCTGACCCGATTCAGCCGACCCGACCCGGGTCAACGACCCGGGTCTGATCTGTTGACCGGGTCTGTCCGACCGACCCGGATCAGTTGACCCGACCCGAGTCAACGACTCGGGTCGGATCCGTTGACCGGGTCTGTCCGACCGACCCGGATCAGTTGACCCGACCCGAGTCAACGACTCGGGTCGGATCCGTTGACCGGGTCTGTCCGACCGACCCGGATCAGTTGACCCGACCCGAGTCAACGACTCGGGTCGGATCCGTTGACCGGGTCTGTCCGACCGACCCGGATCAATTGATCCGACCCGAGTCAACGAATCGGGTCGGATCCGTTGACCCGGATCGGATCCGACCCGACCCGACCGGTTTTTTTATTTTATTTTTAAAAAAATATTAAAAAATTCAAAAAAAATTTTAAAAAAAAAATCTTAAAAAAAAAAAAATCTTTTCATGTATGACTTATCTGAGTGTTTTAATCCTTTATAATTATGCATGTGTTGTTTTATTTAAATTCAACAAGTCTGAAATCGCGTGGTAGTATGTTGCATGTTTTATTATTACCGTCGCGTTGTTATTATGCATGTTTGTTTTAATACAATTGCATGAATTGTTGTGTTTTGAATGTCATCTGGCTTAGTTAGGGCTAGAACCATAGGTTGCATGACTGCTAATCATTTCTGATTATGCACTCGCTTGATCACCTCACATGTTAGGAGAAAGGTCCTAAAATCAATCCAAACTGCTTGACAAACATTTTCAAGAAATGAACAGGGTAGAAAGGTACCGAAAGGGCATTAGTTATCTAACTAATGTAACCAAGTCCCCGAATTCAGTTAATCTCTGGTTCGTAGGAATAGGGTGATTCTCCCATTACCTTATTTGGGTTTCTAATCGACCCACCTCAAATCGATTAGTGGCGACTCCTTGGTATAAACCATTTGTATGTTAAATATTTAAACCTTAAGTCGCGATATGGTATGGGCTTGGGAGAGCCCGAGTTAAGTCCTAAACCTAGACTTAGGACGTACCAGGCGAGCCCCCCTGCTTTTTGCATATCGTCCAAAAGAGGGCTCGGGAGTTCGGTCGCGACAGACTGGCGACTCCGCTGGGGACTTGCGTTTTAAAAGTGGACTTAAGCCAAATTTTTACCCTGTTCAAAATAATTTTTGTTTGGCAGCAAGGATTCCAGGTATGAGCCTGATATTAAGGTGTTATTTGTTCTTGCAGGTTTAAATTGGTTGTTTATAAATTTTTGTGCATGCTTTAATGATTTAGCACTACACTATTGCACACACAACCACGCTGCCGAACCTGGGCCGCAATAGGACATTTTAGGATGGTGTTAAGAAAGATACGATCTCGAACGCGAGCCCGCAATGTAGAGATTGCCTTTCTTTTCCCCGGAATTCATTTCTAAAAAATCGTAAAGAAATATCTTTAGCCGCTATTCGCGTGACTATAAGATATTCCTTTCGATTTGGCCGAGATTAAAAGGACTTGACACCAACGCGAGACTGCGACGGTCAGGCGCCCTTTTAATTTCATTTTGTCAAAGCCAGTCTAAAATAGAAATCGAGCCTCACTCCTCATGTGCATGTCGTTGTGATTGCCATGGCTCAAGAAAAGGTATATATTCTATCCTTTTTCATTTTTATTATGCAGCCTACTAATTCAATTAATTTGTTATTAATAGGCCACCCGTTGATTTCATTTTATACACGATGGGAAGAAATGATGCCCAATTTGTCCCAGCTCCTAAAAAAATTTTACTAACACAGTGGGACCGACGAGACGAAGGATACGTTTATTGCGGAGCTTGTCCGTGAAATAAGCAGCTCCGAGAAGACTGTCATCTTCCCATCTTTTATAAAATGAGCATCCGGGAAGGGCGTCCTTTTTTGTAAAAAGCCCCATTTTTATATATCTTCCCTAGTAATTATGTTCAGGGGTTTTGGTTTTCTTTCTTAAAAGTGCTTTTGGGTTGTACCAATGTTAGTATAATTCGGGCCGCTTTTTAAGCTTTAAATTAATTTTCTCGCCCCTATGTGACACCACCGCGACCTTCGGCCCAGTGGTATCCGGGATGTAAGCGACACGGTCCGAGGCGACCGGGGTTCAAACCCCGGGGACGCCACCTGTAATGTTGATATTAATAAAAACCCTTTTTGCTTATTTTTTCTTTGCAAATAAAGAAAATATGTAATAATATTATGCCTAGATCATAAAATGATTCTTTGTCGGACATTATACTCATTTATTTCAACGTTTTCTCAGGTCGTTACAAAAAATGGCCGAAGAAAACGCCCGCCTCAATAACATGGAAAATGAGATAAAATTGATCCTCAACGCGATCCAAAATCTCACAAAGCAGGTGGAATCCATTCAGAGCAAGCTTATGCCCACACCTACAGCAATCAAGATGATGTCACCACCATCGCCCGATCAGGAGCAGGTGACTCAATTAAATGGTTCAGAAGGAAATCCGCCGTCGGGTGCCTTTCCCGACAGAACTTGGCAAGATGTCCAACTCCTACAGTGGCAGGGCAATGTACGACGATACTCGCCGTTTCCCAAATCCATGGATGTTATATTCCATATCCTTTTGCAAAAAGGACTGATCACGAGGAGGCCAAAGCACCCCACTCCTGAGTACTTCATTAACTACGATCCCTCCAGATCTTGTGACTTTCACTCGGGAGAGGTCGGACACTCGCTAGATGATTGCGATGCTCTGAAGAATAGAATTCAAGACCTACTGGATGCCAGGGCATTTACTTTTCGTGCCCCGTGGCTGTGTCATGGTGAGGATGACCTTTTGGTGGTGCCTAACCTTCGCGCCGCCGCCCCTGAGCTTTCTGATAAGGCACGTAAAGGAAAGGCTATTATGGATACCTTGGGCCAACCCAGTGGTAAATTCGACTATTACGTTGACTACCAGATGCCGTCAAGTTTTTATGAAGATCAGCAAATTAGCATTCCTAGCGGATGGAACGACTTTGAAAAGCTGACATCAGTAAAGAGAAAAGCCGATGAGCTGGATTCTTGGAATGATGATTTTGAAGATTTCTTCGTCGGTGCAATAGACGAAGGACCGGTGGAGAGAATGGGCGCAAACCCGCCTGAGTAGAATTCCTGTTCTCCTTCCTACATGAATCCCTGGAAAAGGGATTATCCTTGTGTTTTGTTTGACGTCATTTCTGTTGGAAGAAATGTCTTTTCGAACTTTCCCTCTTTTGAGGTTGTAAATTCGTGTATTGTAAATAATGTTTTGAGGGCATGAGGTGGTACACCAAACCGGCCCGTTGATGATATCCAGTCACGAAAAGGAAAGTGTTCTGAGGCCCGGGCTTCCTCATGCTTCCTCGTTTTTAAGCTTTTAAAAATAAAACGAGTGTCTTATCATTTTTCAAAAAGAAAAAAGAGAACAGTGATAGAAAAACATGCATACTCATAGCCTTGTTTGTTTTTCTAACTCGCTCACTTCATGTTTCAGAGCATACTCCTTTTTGATTTGTTATTACAAAAGGAACATTTGGAAATGATACAAACTGAAGAGCATATCAGACCCTGGTGAGGCTACCAGACCAACTCATCTGATAGGGGTAATCCGAGTGAAGATCATCCAATCTTCAAAATGAAATATGGGGCAAATCTCAGTGTGAGATATCAACTCCAGAAAGTCAGAGGGAGTGCTGAGCATTTTTTGACACCATGATGAGCGAAACATCATTTCGTACAGAAATCGGGGACAGATCAAGAAAAGATTACCCCTTTTGAAAGAAAAAGGTATATCTTATTCCTTAACAAATCTTGAAAATGACATTCCACCCTTTTTCTCTTGCAGATAATGAAATGGGGAACATGCTAGACTCTGACGTGCTATCGAGCCAGATAGAGCACCAATGTTGCGACCTCTCAAATGAAGCATGACGGAAGAGCGCTTAATGTGGAGAGTAGACTAGGGGGCATGCAATCCCCCAGTCCATCAAAAAGGGTGTATTTCGTTCCCAAAGTTCATCCACTTTAGAATAGAAATAACACATTCTTTCCTTTCATATAGGACAAAATTGAGTAAAGAACATTCATGGTACAAGCAGCTGGAAAGGACTTTGCATATGACAAGATAGGGTCAATCCTAGTCCCACCAATCATGAAGGTCTCGATGACAGTCACGTTCACATCGGTCAAAGACCTTTAAAGTAAAGATTAGCTTTGCTGCGAAGATCCTCATGCGAGCAATTGCACACGCCCTGCACATGTCTGGAATCAGAGGATTTTCGAGAAATGCCTTAGCATGCCAGAACCGCGTTGGCACAGCATGCCCCGACAATAGAATTTCCAATTGAAGGCACCCCTAATCATAGAGGATCTCATTCGAGCTTCAAGACCAAGAACATGGAGAAGCAGATTGAGACTGAGAAGGCTGGACAAAGTAAAGAGGAGAAAAGACTCTACTAGCTTTGAAGGCAAAATGGAAGAAGGGTAAACTGTATCGTTCTCAATTTACCCTCAATCATCTCACTTCTAACATAAAGCTCATGTTTTTGCCAGAAGGGGATTATCAACATTTGAGAGAACTCAAGATGTTGTCAATCTAATCGCAAATGAAAGGAATCACAAAGGGTAATGTTGTATCGTTCCCAATTCCTGTTTTTCAAAGAACCGTTCATTAACATGGTCTTTCCTATTGCCTTGCAGATTTGCCTCACCATAGCGGCATAGGTGAGTATCTCTGTCTGTAAAAACTTTTCTCCTAAAAATACAAAGAAGCAAAGAAAGAGAAAACATGTTAAAGCAAATGAATGCTTAACCTTTCTTCAAGTGCATTGCATGTCCTTTGAAAAGAATTTTGCATGGTAATTTTACCTGTTTAATTCACCAACCCCCCGTGAAAATTGTGACAATTCGACAAAAGGTGTTGAACTGCTTCGATGTATTGAACGAGGTTTGTCAGGATGATGAGAGGCAACCCTTAATCCATACACGTTCTCAAGTACCAAACTCCTGCAAGATGAGTGAAAAGGTTTCATTTTTACAAGGTAAAGGGATTTCTCGCATAAGGTACGGCAGTCAAAATAACGAGAGGCAGTTCATTTCTCTGCCCCATACACTACCATTGATCCTTTGCTTAACCATTTTTGAGCCCACACACTCGGAGATTCCTTTCAAATTACCCCTGTCAAGAACCACCCCACATTGGGGCAGCTTGAGGTAAACCAGCCTCATAGGATGGATTCAAACTCAGAGGAAACAAGAAAAACATCATTTCCTTCCGGTCATCGCCCCCTGGCTTCGACCTCGTTGTTTTCACGGAACCCGCGATCCTCAATAGAGTCTTTCAAAACAAGCACACCATCGACGGCCGGACAGTCGAGGCTAAGAGGGCTTTGTCAAGAGAGAAGCAGCAAACTAATGCTTGTCTAAAATGCCAATATCTTATTGATAACAGTGATGCAAGACAAGAAGGATGAGGAGTTTGTAATATCTAAAATTTTCTATGATCATCAACTGCAACAGCTCACACAAGGTGAAAAAGATGAATAGAAATTTTCTTGCTCTCACTTGCATTAATTTTTGAGTGTTTTTATTGCAGATGAACTCTCATGATAATTTAAGTGCCCTAGGGTGACGAAGAGCAGTTCTTCTTCTATCCCATACACTTATATCCCTTGCTAGCCCAATTGAGCCGGCAATTTCATTTCGTACGAACCCAATTGGTGATCATCCCCCACACCGGGGCAAGGTAAACGTCACCACAGTTTGAGCATCACGGTCTCAAGTACTGAATGGAGATGAAGACTCCAAGAGCCTAAAAACATTGTTCTGTTCAACTTTGTTTAGGCTAGTCCTGACAGCATCAGAAGAGCAACTAAAAAAAATGCTGAAAAATAGGGGCATGAAAAAGCAGTGTGCCTAGTAAAAGCAAGGCCAATGCCCATGAATGGAGATCTATGGGCGTGATGAAAGCGCTCTCAAATATCTCAAAGACATTAAGTAGTGAAGAATAGACAACCCCAAAAGTTTCAAACTTGAGTTCTTCCTTGATATAAATTCATGCTTAAGAACTCTGTCTTGGCAAAGATCTGCCACATGATAAAGGAAGACGAACCTATTCTTGAGAAAGCATTTAGGACAGAGATAGAATGGTATCCAGGAAAATGCTTGACGCAAAAGCTCCTCAAGAAAAAGTTGTCAAAGATGCTAAAACACAGGATTACCCAAGAAGTCTTCCAGAAGGATCCTGACGGCGGATAAGAAGACTGGTGACAATGCTAGATGATCACCAATTCTTACCCTCACACACATTTTTGAGCCTAACGATCATTTCGTTCCTCAACCCGTAAACCAAGCCCATGTTACATCCCTCATGAAGTCTCTTCTGATTGGGGCATTTGAATTAACACGGGATTTCAAATGTTTATAAACAACACTCGAGGAAGTGCGAGCAAGACTATTTTCTATCTCTTTTGCAGGGTTCTTGACTTGTAAACCCGGAGATAATTGCAGAATATTTTCTTTCATGGCCTTGACTCGGACAGTCTCCTTTGTTAAGCCATTGACCAAGCCCACATTACGACCCTGAAGAAGACCTCTCAGATTGGCAGTGTCGTACCGCTTGCGAGAAAACTCAGACCCCTGTTGATGTGATAGCGGTCAGATTGAGTGTTTTTGATATTCCCGCATTAATGGACGGGACAAACAACCCTTTTCAATGAGAGCGAGTGAAAAGTCCTTTCTGACTGAAAGTCCCTCGTTCATCATCTCGAGAAATTCCACCTTGTGAAAAAAATTGTCTTGATTGACCCACGGTGGATGTTTGGTGATACAAACATGGTAAAATCATCATGCATGAACTTACAAATGCATACTCTGGATTAGCTCAGCTTGTCTATCCTTGATGAATGTATGCATGTTTGTGCTAATCATCTTTGACAGTTCAGAGTTCTAATCCCCAGTGATAGAATACAAAAATTTGGGCGCCGGAGAAGCCCTCATTATCATCCCAAGGGAGATGCCCCGAAAAAGGTTGGTTATTCAGCAGATGATACATCAAACCTTCGGGAATGTGCCCAGGTAAGTACAGTCTACCCTTACCCAGTCCCAAAATCATCAGATTTCTTTTCAAACTACCCAAAAAGTAAACCGGGTATTCCTTTGAAAATGAAATGCATCTTGACTAGCTGGTCAAGATATTTCGTACAACACTCGAGAATAACCTCAGTTGTTTATTTCTCCAATGAATGTGTTTGTACAAAGAAAAACTTGTCTGACAGGAGACATGCCCTTAAGAGGCAGGAACATGTCCAGGTAAGTATGTTCTACCCATGCCTGGTTCCAAAAATCCATGTACCTATAATTGTTATGGTACCCTTTGAACATTGGACTGACCCCTCTGTTCACCCTTTTGAGCACGGAACTGATTCCCTCTGTTCACATCAAATCCTTGGGCGAGGATCCTGAGGTGCTCATCGATGAGGTGCTCATCGATGAGGTGCTCATCGTTTGAGTTTCCAAGACCTGCTGCCAGAAACCTAGCAGGCAATCAAATCCTTGGGCGAGGACCCTGAGGTGCTCATCGATGAGGTGCTCATCGTTTGAGTTTCCAAGACCTGCTGCTAGAAACCTAGCAGGCAATCAAATCCTCGGGCGAGGACCCCCAGGTGCTCATCGATGAGGTGCTCATCGTTTGAGTTTCCAAGACCTGCTGCCAGAAACCTAGCAGGCAATCAAATCCTCGGGCGAGGACCCCCAGGTGCTCATCGATGAGGTGCTCATCGTTTGAGTTTCCAAGACCTGCTGCCAGAAACCTAGCAGGCAATCAAATCCTTGGGCGAGGACCCTGAGGTGCTCATCGATGAGGTGCTCATCGTTTGAGTTTTCAAGACCTGCTGCCAGAAACCTAGCAGGCAATCAAATCCTCGGGCGAGGACCCCCAGGTGCTCATCGATGAGGTGCTCATCGTTTGAGTTTCCAAGACCTGCTGCCAGAAACCTAGCAGGCAATCAAATCCTTGGGCGAGGACCCTGAGGTGCTCATCGATGAGGTGCTCATCGTTTGAGTTTCCAAGACCTGCTGCCAGAAACCTAGCAGGCAATCAAATCCTTGGGCGAGGACCCTGAGGTGCTCATCGATGAGGTGCTCATCGTTTGAGTTTCCAAGACCTGCTGCCAGAAGCCCAGCAGGCAAACCGTCAAACCCTTGGGCGAGAACACCTAGGTACTTTGACAAACAAAATCCAGTCAGTCAAGGCGACCGAAGAAAGGTTCGGGTCCTAGACAAACAATCCCCAGTCCAGGCGACCGAAGAAAGGTTCGGGTCCTAGACAAACCATTCCCCCCGTCAAGGCGACCGAAGAAAGGTTCGGGTCCTCGACACACAATATCAACTATCTGGAATTACTCTACCCTTCGGCAAGGTAAGTAGCCCCAGGTAAGCTTTTATTTGCTTTAGCATGCATCATCCTATATCGCATCATAAAAATGAGACTCCAGTCTCGCCAAAAATAGCATTCATTAAACATGCATGGGCCAAATTTAGGTGTCATTTTATCTTTGAATGTAACCTCTGCAAGCGCAACCTCTGCGAGCTCACCTTCAAAGAGGGGTAGCTGTTGACACCTATTTTTAATTTGCCCCAAAATTAAATACACAAAATTTAGGAGTTAATTTCTATTAATTCCTAAAACAAAAAAAATATATATTTCCATGCATTGCATATAGAAATTAGGCGTGTTTGTGTTAATATAGTCTATTAAAGTGTTAATTTAAAAAATTCCAAAAAAATAATAATATAATAATTTTTTAATTAATTAAGTAATTAATTAATTAAAAAAAAAGGAAAAAGAAGAAAAGAAGAAAAAAAATCGCGCTGGGCCGGGTCAGGGCCAGGCCGATCCGGCCCGTTCCTTCTTTCCCCCCGCGCGCGGGCCTCCTCTCCCGGCCCGCTTCTCTTCTCCCCCCACGCGGGCCTAGCCGTTTCTTTTTTTCCCGCGTGGGCCTCCTCTCCAGCCCGTTTC
Source organism: Syzygium jambos (assembly GCA_031216235.1). Classification (NCBI taxonomy): domain Eukaryota; kingdom Viridiplantae; phylum Streptophyta; class Magnoliopsida; order Myrtales; family Myrtaceae; genus Syzygium; species Syzygium jambos. The sequence continues at coordinate 22,092,333 of CM062222.1, forward strand.
TCCTTTTTCTTCTTTTCCCCCTGCGCGCGACTGGGCTTGGCCCGGGCCCAGCCCCTTCTCCTCCTTCCTTCTCCCTCCGCCGCGTCGCTGTCTCACTCCCCTGTTCACCTCTGTCCGCGTCGTCACGCCGACGCACGGCGGCGCCGCCCCTCGTCATCGTCGTCAGCAGCCCAGAGGAAGGCCGAGCGACCACGCCGACGGGACTGGCATTAATTGCCAGTCCCGTCCTCCCCGGGATTCCCGGACCTCCCCCCTCTCTCCTTCCTCTGCTCTGCTCCGTCTGAGCCTGCCCCCTGCACCGGCCTAATGGCTGCGAGTCGCGGCCAGAGTAGGCCGGTGCAGGCCATCGTCATTGCATACGCCATGGAGCCGAGCAGCATCCACCGTCGCCGACTATAAAAGCCAGAGAGAGAGAGAAGCTCCGGTCGGCGAGTCAGAGAGAGAAACAGAGAAGGAGAGAGAGAGAGAGCACAGAGGGAGAGAACAGAGAGAGAACGAATAGAATAGAGAGAGAGAGGGCGTGACCGAGGCCTCACCGAAGCAAACCTGTAACGTCGTTCTCGCCGTGAAGAAGCCAGAGCCTCCGGTCGGCCTGACGGAGAGAGAACACAGAGAGAGAGACAGAGAGTGAGAGAGAGCTGAGAACAGAGAGAGAAGGAGAGAGCCGAGAGTCCGCCGGAGCTAAAGAAGATCCAGCAGCCTCGCCGCCGCCCACGGAGCAGCCGGAAGCCGCCCCGACGCGCCGCCGACTGGTGAGCTCCCCCCCGGCCGAGAACGCCTCTGTTTTGCTCTGCTTTTTAGCACGGTTTGGCCGGGACTCGCGCCGGTCGTTTCGCGCGAATCCCGGCCCATACCGTCGTCCTCCACCGTGCATACGTCGTCACCAAAGGTAAGTGGGGCGGCCGGAGTCGACCGAGTAGCCGGAACAGGTCAGAACCCCCTTTTTTCGGTCACGCACGCCATCTGTTCGACAAAATGCCTCAATGGAGGCCGGTTTCAATTCGATCGCCGGCCGGCGAACGGTGGCCGGACGACGACCCAGGCGGGCGACGAGGTCTCGTGGTGGTCCCAGGGGCCGGATTTTGGTCGGCGCCGGTCTGGGTCCGCCGGCGAGAGGCCGATTTTTGGCTTCGCCGGCGGCTGCTCCCTCGGTTCGGTCTGACCCGATTCAGCCGACCCGACCCGGGTCTGATCTGTTGACCGGGTCTGTCCGACCGACCCGGATCAGTTGACCCGACCCGAGTCAACGACTCGGGTCGGATCCGTTGACCGGGTCTGTCCGACCGACCCGGATCAATTGACCCGACCCGAGTCAACGACTCGGGTCGGATCCGTTGACCGGGTCTGTCCGACCGACCCGGATCAATTGATCCGACCCGAGTCAACGAATCGGGTCGGATCCGTTGACCCGGATCGGATCCGACCCGACCCGACCGGTTTTTTTATTTTATTTTTTATTTTATTTTTAAAAAAATATTAAAAAATTCAAAAAAAAATTTTTTAAAAAAAAATCTTAAAAAAAAAAAAATCTTTTCATGTATGACTTATCTGAGTGTTTTAATCCTTTATAATTATGCATGTGTTGTTTTATTTAAATTCAACAAGTCTGAAATCGCGTGGTAGTATGTTGCATGTTTTATTATTACCGTCGCGTTGTTATTATGCATGTTTGTTTTAATACAATTGCATGAATTGTTGTGTTTTGAATGTCATCTGGCTTAGTTAGGGCTAGAACCATAGGTTGCATGACTGCTAATCATTTCTGATTATGCACTCGCTTGATCACCTCACATGTTAGGAGAAAGGTCCTAAAATCAATCCAAACTGCTTGACAAACATTTTCAAGAAATGAACAGGGTAGAAAGGTACCGAAAGGGCATTAGTTATCTAACTAATGTAACCAAGTCCCCGAATTCAGTTAATCTCTGGTTCGTAGGAATAGGGTGATTCTCCCATCACCTTATTTGGGTTTCTAATCGACCCACCTCAAATCGATTAGTGGCGACTCCTTGGTATAAACCATTTGTATGTTAAATATTTAAACCTTAAGTCGCGATATGGTATGGGCTTGGGAGAGCCCGAGTTAAGTCCTAAACCTAGACTTAGGACGTACCAGGCGAGCCCCCCTGCTTTTTGCATATCGTCCAAAAGAGGGCTCGGGAGTTCGGTCGCGACACAAATAGGATCTACTTCCTAAGCTTTAGGGAGAAGATTGATTTGGTGTAACTACTTGCTTGAGGTTGATTCCTTAAGGTTTGGAATAGCCTCCCTGGGGAACAGCTGAGTACCTGCAAAATGAACAAATATGCAAAAATGCCATGTATGCATGAGATGCATGATACAAATGTCCTAAAGTGGCTTGGATTCAATCCAAAAGTAGCTCAAAGCTTTTTATTCAGGGAAAATATTTCTTGACAGCATCAGCATTCACAGGTTTTGACAACTCTCGGCCATCCATTTCTACAAGAATCAATGCTCCACCAGGCAGCACTTTCTTGATGATATACGGCCCTTTATAATTGGGGGTGAACTTTCCACGATCTGGAATAATGGGTAAGACTTTCCTCAAAACCAGGTCATTGATCTCAAAATGCCTGGGTCGAACTTTACGGTTGAATGACTTAGCCACTCGCTTTTGGTAGCTTTGTCCATGGCACAGGGCTTTTACCCTTTTTTCATCAATCATATTAAGCTGTTCAAATCTTTGTTGAATCCATTCTGCTTCGGAAAGCTTTATTTGCGAAAGTACCCTTAATGAAGGAATTTTCACTTCCACAGGTAAAACTGCTTCCATCCCATATACCAATGAGAATGGTGTTGCCCCAGTCGAAGTGCGAATAGAAGTTCGATAAGCCATTAACGCATACGGCAACCGATCATGCCAATCTCGGTAATTCTCTGCCATCTTAGACAGAATCTTCTTTATATTCTTGTTTGCCGCCTCAACAGCTCCATTCATTTGTGGGCGGTAAGGAGAAGAATTCAAGTGACGAATGTGAAACTTATTGAGTAGCTCATTCACTACTTTGTTATTCAGGTTTGACCCATTATCCGTGATAATTGTTTCTGGAACCCCATATCGAGCAATAATGTCTCGACGAATAAATTTTGCCACACTTCTCGCAGTGACGTGAGCATAAGAATTGGCTTCGATCCATTTGGTGAAATAATCAATAGCCACTAGAATGAAACGGTGCCCATTTGACGCCTTAGGATTAATTGGTCCGATAATGTCAATCCCCCACATTGAAAAAGGCCATGCCTCGGACATTTGATGTAATTCATTTGGGGGAGCATTGATTTTGTCCCCATAAATTTGACATTGATAACAACATCTAACATGTTGAATGCAGTCGGCTTCCATGGTTAACCAATAATAACCTAGCCTCATGATCTTCCTTGCTAGAAGATGGCCATTCATATGAGGACCACATTCTCCTTCATGTATCTCCTTCATTAATAAATTGGCCTCTTTGGTGTCTACGCACTTCAGTAGGACCGAATCGAAAGATCTCTTGTACAAAGCACCTCTACTAAGAAAGAATTTGGAAGCTAATTTAGCCAAGTATTTTCGATCCGTAGCTTGACTTCCTTGGGGGAATCTTCCTTCTCGGAGGTAATTCATGATGTCATAGTACCATGGTTGACCATCGAGTTCTTCTTCTATAACCATGCAATACGAAGGCTCTTTTAAGACATCGATTTGCAAAGGATCAATATTCAAACCATCGGTGACTTGCAACATCGAGGATAATGTTGCCAAGGCATCAGCAAATTGATTATGAGATCTTGGCAAATAATCAAATGAGATCTCTTCGAATTCTTTCACCAAATCTTTAAGATACTCATGATAAGGAATCAGTTTTGAATCACGAGTTTGCCATTCACCTCCTGTTTGGAGAATGATAAGTGCGGAATCACCATAAACTTGTAATCTCTTAACCTTCATATCGATGGCTAATTGGAGACCGAGGATGCAAGCTTCATATTCTGAAATGTTATTGGTACAAGGAAATACCAACTTTGCAGCTACTGGATAATGTTGACCCGCTGGGGATATCAGGACTGCTCCAGTACCTGAACCGGAGAGGTTAACGGCTCCATCAAAATACATGATCCACTTGTCTTGTGACACCAAATGGATTCTTTCATCAATTTCATCCCAGTCATTTGACTTTAAGGGATTTTCAGCCAACATATCAGCTATGGCTCGACCTTTGACGGACTTCTGAGACATGCTCTGGATATCAAACTCAGAGAGCAATATTTGCCATTTGGCAAGCCTTCCAACCAGTGCAGGCTTTTCCAAAAGATACTTGATAGGATCATTTTCATTCACAAGTAGGATACGATAGTGAAGAGTGTATTGCCGTAATCTGTGTAATACCCAAATTAAGGCTACACATGCTTTTTCAACTTCTGGGTATTGAGCTTCACCAGAAGTGAATTTTTTGCTGAGGTAGTAAATAGCGCATTCCATTCCATCCTCTGATCTCTTCTGCGCTAACATAGCTCCTAAAGACTCATCATGAATGGTGAGGTACAAGATCAAAGGTATACCCGGAGTGGGCGGTACCAACACTGGTGGTTGTGAAAGATATTGCTTCAATTGTTGAAAGGATTTCTGACAATCTTCGTTCCATTCAACTTTGGCATTCTTTTTCAATAGCTTGAAGAATGGTTTGGCTGTTTCTGATAACTGGGAAATAAATCTTGCAACATAATTCAATCTTCCCAACAAGCTTCGAACCTCTTTGACAGTAGAAGGGGGTTTTAAATCACAAATAGCCTTCACCTTCGAGGGATCAATCTCGATGCCCTTGTTACTAACCATAAATCCAAGGAGCTTTCCAGACTTTGCCCCAAAAATGCACTTAGCGGGGTTAAGCCTTAGCTTGAATTTTCTAAGTTGATCAAACAGTTTCTTCAAGACTTCAATGTGGTCTTCACCTCTTCGTGATTTAGCGATCATGTCATCGATATAAACTTCAATCTCTTTATGCATCATGTCATGGAATAGTGTCACCATGGCTCTTTGGTAAGTTGCCCCCGCGTTCTTCAAGCCGAAGGGCATAACCTTGTAACAGAATATCCCCCATGGGGTGATGAAAGATGTTTTAGTCTTATCTTCTTCTTTCATTCGGATTTGGTTATAACCAGAGAAACCATCCATGAAAGAAAATAATTCGAATCCTGCGGTGCTGTCGATCAAGACGTCAATATGTGGTAATGGAAAATCATCTTTGGGACTTGCTTTGTTCAAGTCGCGGTAATCAACACATACCCGAACTCGCCCATCTTTCTTCATAACTGGGACGACATTAGCAATCCAGTCAGCATAATGAGTAACTTCAATGAAATCAACTTTTAACAGTTTCATGACTTCTTCCTCAATCTTCTTGGATAATTCTGGCTTCGTCCTCCTAAGCTTCTGTTTCTTAGGTGGAATGGTAGGATCAAGAGGCAACGTGTGTTCTACAATGTTAGGGTCCAGACCCGGCATGTCAGCATAAGACCAAGCAAAGACATCCCGATACTCCTTCAATAGTTCGATCAGTCGATCAGCATCTGTTTGAGAGAGACTTGCTCCAATTTTTGTTTCTTTGGGATTTTCAGAATCACCCAAATTTATAACGACAGTTTGCTCTTCCGTGGGAGGTTTAGATTCTTCATGTTGGATCCATTCTCTTTTAATAGCCTGGGAATCTTCTTCATTTTCGGGATCAGAATAATCATGTTCGTAAGAATTTTTTGGACATGAATCCAAGCCATGCATATGACTATTATGGTTATGCAAAGTGTCATGCCTGAGATGCAACAAAAAAATGGTTAGTATATGAAGATAAGAAATGCAATGCGTGAAGATGTGATGAAAAACTTTTCGAATTCCAGATTTTCGAAAATTTCATGGGGAACTCGTCCTCATATCACTGGACATCCTTGTTCCAAAGAATTATTTTGAAAACTATAGATCGTGCAAAAGCCCAGGCCTCAAAGCATCATCATAGGGCTAGTTTGGTATACTTTCGCACGTCTATTAACAAAACATGAGAATGCTTTTATTGATATGCAGTAAATGTCATATAATGTTTTGGATCCAAAGTTCATGATCCGAATTATTACAACACATGAAATGAACGAAACAAACGAAATGAACAAATGGAATTCCCTCGCAGGGGAGAATTAAATGGATTACAATTGAAAACAACTGAAAACAAAGTAGAACATGGAAACATCCCTTACACAGCGGGATTAGTAGGTGGATCTTCCTCGAAGCTCTCGGAAATGGCACCCACAGAACTCATTTCAAATAAGTCGACGATATCATAGATGTCTATTTCTTCATCTTGGAGAAACTTTGACGGTCCAGGGAAGAAATCTTTCGACGGAGGAGGGAGTAAACGTCGGTAACTCTTTTCTTTGATGCTCGGGCTTTTCTGATTACCTTGATCTTATTGATCGCCTTGGTAACCTAAGCCTTCTCGTTTCTTTCTCTTAGTCACCTCAATGGGTGTGAGAATACCTTGGGACAGTTTTCCCAATCCTTTACCAATAGTGAATCCATACTCGATTAACACTTTGCTAGACATAAGGGCTGCCTTTGAATAGTGAGGCTTTCTCACAACAGTGCCCGCGGGCACATGAGATACTGACACTAACTCAAATGAGTAGTAACTTGATTCTCCTTTTACTTCTGGCTCCACATAAGGAATTGCAGTATTGTTGAAAGTTTCGGTATCCTTCTCGCAATGGACAGTTATAATCTTGCCACACACGACAAAGCGGATCATCTGATGTAGGCTTGAGGGTATAACTCCCGCAGCGTGAATCCAAGGTCGTCCCAACAACAAACTGAAGTTACTTGGGATATCAAGCACTTGAAATTTCTGAGTGAACATAACTGGACCAATCATCAGTTGTAAGTCAATTTCTCCAAGAGCTTCCTTTTTCATGCCATCAAAGGCCCTGACTGGAGTCTTAGAAGGACGAACATTATCCATACCCACACCTAGACGACGCAAAGTTGATAACGGACAGATATTGAGAGCTGAACTATTATCAATAAGTATTCTTGATATCCTTGTATCAAAGTGTTGAACAGAGATGTATAATGCTTTAGAGTGTGCTCGCCCTTCTGGCGGCAAATCCTTTTCGGAAAAAGAAATTTGATCCTTAAGAAGGATAGCACCTACAAACTCTTCCAACTGTACCTCTCCAATTGTCTCGGGTACATGTACTTCATTAAGAACTTTTAAAAGAGCATTCCTATGTTTCTCAGAAGACTTGAATAGTTCGAGTAACGAGATTTGAGCCGGCATTTTCCTTAACTGCTCGATCACTTCTGCTTCACTCGTTTTGAGAGTTTTGAGAAGTTGTTCCGCCTCTTCTTCGGTTACAGCCTTTTTCTCGACACCTTCACGAGATGGAAAACATCGGCCTGACCGAGTAACAGCATCTATCTCATGAGACTCATAATTCCAAGGAATTGCCTTGGAGTCATAAACAGGAGGTATTCTTGCTTTCAAATTCTCGTCTTTCTTCGGTGGCAACTCGATCACAACAGGTTCAATATCTTCCTTAGAGATCTCTATATTTCCGAAGCCATCAGCCATTAGATCTATAACCACAGGTTCCATAACATGCGTTTGGATTTCACAAGTAGCATTCAATTCAATCACAACAGGATCAATCACAGCTACCATGCCATCGTCCTCAAATTCGGACCCCCATCCACTCGGGACGATAGTCTTAGGATCGATAAAAGCGCTTGGAGGAGGAGAGTATTTTACCATGAAATCATATTTACCACTTGGTTGCCCGAGAGTATCAACAATTTCGCCCTTTTTCAATCGCTTTCCTAACGAACTCCCGATCCCAGTGGGAGGTATAGCGTTCAAATTCCGAATCAGCATCGGAAAGAACTTCTCTATTATCTTCGTTATCGTTCCATCCAGTCGGAATAATATCTTTCAAGTCAATAAAGAAACTTGGCGGAGGCGAACATTTGACAAAAATGTCATACTTCCTACTTGGTTGCCTTAGAGTATCAACCACTTCATCACGTTCACGAGCGGTCATTGCAAATTCACGATCCCAATGAGTTCTTCTAGCACCAAGATCAGAATCTGTGTCAGAAATATACTCCTTGTCTCCATTAACGGGTATAGATTCAAAAACTTTAGATGTGTCATCCATGCTTTCATCATCCATGCCTCCCCATCCATCGGGAACTATATCCCTTGGGTCGACGAAAAAACTTGGAGGTGGCGTGTATTTGACTATGAAGTCATATTTACCACTCGGCTGTCCGAGGGTATCAACAATTTCACCTTTTTCGATAGCCTTCTTCATAAATTCACGATCTCGACGGGCATTCTTACTCTCACATTCCAAATCACTATTGGAATATGTGTCAATCCAAGGTTCATCAACATCTGACTCGTATCCATCATCTTTTGGCTTAGAGCATGAGGCTTCACCTGCGAACTTGCATGAGAATTTTTCGGACGACAAATCAATTACAGCGGTCTCAATAGACCCTTCGGGCTTCTTTCCTTGAAGAGGCTGAATTATGCCTAAAGCAACCATCTTGGCTAAGTAATACATTTTCTCCTCTCGGGATATATTTCCTTCTTTCTGTTGATCTCTAGCTATAGTCAATAGCTCTTCCAACTTCACCATGTCGAACAAGAAAGGTTTCTCATTCTCGTCTCCAAATATCACATTAACGGCTTCGGTATGATTAGGGAGCGGATTTTATTGAACATTTGGTGTGGCATCTTTAAACGACAAGATCTTCTTATCCAACAGATTCTGAATCTTGACCTTGAGAGTGTAACAGTTGTTCACATCATGGCCCTTCTCACCCATGTGATACACGCAAGATTTTGCCAAATCAAACCCAGCAAACTTTGGTGGGTTGTCTCTCGGGATTTCTTTTGCTACGAGTCTTTGTTCAATCAACATCGGTAGTAATTGAGACATAGGTCTTGGCAACGGTGTGAATTGCCTTTGCGGAGCTTTTCCTTTTCGGTCAAAATTTCGGGAAGAACCCCCTGTTTCCACAACGGACCTTTGAACTGGTGTGCTTAGCTTTTGAGCATTAGGATTTTGAATATAGGCAACCTCCACCATTGGCTCCTTATCCTTCTTTAAGGTAAATCTGCGAGTCGTCATCTCGGATAATCGACCCTCTCGCATGATTCCTTCAATACGTTCTCCCAGTTCAACCATTGCGGGAAAGTTGATGCAAGTGTTATTAAACATCTTGTCGAAGTACTCTCGAGGTAGAGCTCGAAGAAACAGCTGCATGATCTCTTTCTCGGATAACGGAGGTTTGACTTGGGACGCCGTAGTTCTCCACCTTTGGGCATACGCTCTAAAAGTTTCATTTCTCCTTTTGTCAACCCGGACCAGCTCTTCACGGGTTGGAGCAATTTCGGTATTAAACTTGTATTGCTGAAGGAATTCATCTGCAAGATCTTTCCAGGTGCAAATTTTCTCCAAATCCAATTCGATGAACCACGTTAAGGCGGAATCAGCCAAGCTATCTTGAAAATTGTTGATCAATAGCGGGGTGTTATCGGAATAACGAGCCATCTTATTCAAATAATACTTCAAGTGGGTTTTAGGGCACCCAGTTCCATCGTACTTCCTTGAAAACTCGGGCTCCTTGTAAAAATCAGGAACTTTCACCTTTGTAAAAGGCGACAACTTATCAAAGCCTTGGAGTTAGTAACCTTGCAACATGCACAGGTGTTCCTCCAATTTTGCAAGACGTTTCGCGCTCTCTTCATCCATATGAACGACAGGCGACTCCTTAGGTGGAGCTTCCAAATCGATGACGGTAGGAATGGCATTAACGGGAACCTCTTCAGCAGGTCCTTTGTCAACAGGATCTATCATCGGCGCATTAGTGGGCGCATTAGGAGTAGAAGCAGCAGCAGCAGGAGCCACAGGCGTGAAGTTCTTTACTTGATTTGCAAGATCAGTTAAGAGCGTCATCATTTGTGTCATTTGATTCTTGATGGTAATAACGCGGGTACGAGTGTCTTCGTTCTCCATCCTTACTTGGCGACGGGTGCGTATAATAAAGCGCGTCTCAGCCGTACTTTAGTACCTTGCTGTTTAACAAAATAGAAATCAAATTAGTATACGGAAAATGAGTTGAGACGAAAATATAAAACCCTTCAATTTTATATTTTCTTTAGATGAAATAGAGATAAGAAATATTCTCATGATCCCAATATCACGTGAATAATTTCTTATCAAAATTTCTTCACAAGAAATTATACAATTAAAGGGGTAACACGCGATGATTAATCAAGATGCCCCATCTATATTCCATTGGAATCTCGGAAAAGAAAGTACGCACAAAGGGAAATTTCACTATTAACAACAAAATTTGTGAAATACAATCCCTATAGATCAATCTAAAATAGAATCCTATTACATCATTACTAAAATGATTAAAAAGGAAACCCTATACATCAAATCTATAAAATGAAAATTACATGAAAGGAGATTTCTTCATGGAATATAGCCAAACTCCTAATGGATCTTCTTTAGATGCGAGGCGAATTCGTTTGTTTTCTTGGGTCAAACGTTCAACCTCGGCTAAAGCCTCATCCTTTTCCCTAAGAGCTCTTGCGGCTATAACTTGCTGTTGAGTTGGCTTCTCGGGGACATTTGGGAGATCCACTTTAAGCTCGGGCTCGAGACGACGGTGTATGTACTCCGGCAATGCGTGATGTATCTTCATTTCCCCTTCCAATTCTGACTCATCGGTAATGAGAATTGGCTCCGGGCAGCATTTGTACCACATATCAATGGTGGACTTGATCATTTCCTTCAAATCCGCCACTTGGTTCTTTTGGATGACATCTTTGTGATAGTCAAAATGATATAACCCCAGCTTGAGGAATGGTGGAATCTTTTGAAGCGCGCGATATTGACGGATCACCCTAAAAGGGTAATATGACGTAGACTCCGTAAGACCCAAGAGTGGGATTGGATTGTCGAATCCGTTATTAAGGCATACCTCGGGATTTCCAAGCCAACGAACATGCCATTGGATTTGATTTAGAACAAGGTTCTTGAAAAAACTAAACCAAGTTGAAAATGACCAAAAGGGAAAGATTTTTTCCTTTTCTCGGAAGAGCGAGATAGGATGACAATCTTTGGACACATCTATGATTTTCAAGCTCAAACCGAAATCTTTGAGGTGAGAAACCAACCAAATTTGGAGTAAACCTATTGGGGCTCTAAAAACACTATTTCTGCTTTGTTTGAACTTATTGAGTGATACGAAGGTCTCGCCTAAGATCATATTGGAGAATCTTTTGAACATACACACTTGATTGACAATGTGAACTACCAAAGGATCCATGGTCTTTTTGGTAAATAGAAAAACCACAAAACCAAAGAATGCTAAGAGAAAAACTCGAGGAATTTGATTACCCGATTCTTTTGGCAAGCTAGAAAAATGTCGTTCTAAGAATGTGAAAGAAAGTGCATTGGAATTTCCTCTAAGAACGCCTTTGATTTGGAGAATATCGATCCCTAAGAATTGGCTCAAAAGAGTTATTGGATCTATATCTATTGGAGGACTAACTAGACCAAAAGACCCGACTCTACCAATGGCAATATCGTACTCCTCAATTGTAGGGGTCAACTCATTTCGACCAAACACAAAAGTGGATGTCTTTGAGTTCCAAAAATAGGACAATGCTTTGATCATGGCGATACGAGGCTCGATGTATAAGAGTGCGGGAAGATATTCGATCCTCTTTTCCACGTAATCCTTCTGCTTTGACTTGAGACTTTCCCACATGGTCACAAGAGCTCTTGGTACGGGAATGATTCGAATATCTGACATATCCATTTTGACTAACCCTAATTTGGGGTATCGAGATTAATCACCACGTATTATAGAAAAGAATATAACATGGAATTGAAATGGCGTAATTGAAATTGTAGAACGATACAATCAACCTTACCACGAAGAAAAAATGGCAAACACATTGACACATCACATGAGGACATGTGAGTTTTGACATCTAAGGGTAGGATTCTAAAGGTTTAAGGTCCCCACCTTAATTAGATAAGAAGAGTTTACCCACCGCTACTAACGTCGGCCGGTGCACTTCTTACTAATCAAGATGAGCGGTATTGAAGAATGGATTACCACATGGATTCACATGCGGATTCCGCTCTTAATACCTCCTAAAGGTGCTTTAAAGCGATCCGGGGTTTTAGACCGCGGGACGTGGGTGCATTGTGTCGTGCTAAAGCAAGTAAACATGCATTTAATTCTAAAGCAAACAACACTTCAATATAATCTCATACATTCGACATTCACCCGAACGCCACCTACAAAACAAAGGGTTTTCATTCACTCCACCCCTTATGGCTCCCACCTATAAAACCATTTAACACATGGTTAATGGACTAACCTCATTTTCCCACGCAACTTTGACATGCAGTCGATGCTACAAAATGTAGACGAATGAGATAACAACCAACAAGTTTATTACGGCTTTAATCCACTTAGGTTTGTAACCTAGTCCCCAGCGGAGTCGCCAAGCCTGTCGCGACCTACCCCTCGAGGGCCGAACTCGAATGAGGCGGGTTTAGAGATAAGTGTTCATGAGATAGTTCATATAGCACCTTAAAAAATGATTTTACTGAAGTGTAAATCTTTTGTTTAGCCATATGACTCATTGATCATGAACGTGGATTTTTTCTAAATCCATATCTCGCGTGACAGCGGATTGATTTTATTTTTTTTAGGAGTCGCCACTAGCCTAGGTCGGGGGTCGGCTAGAATACCCAACCGAAACGCGGGAATTTCGTTTCGGTTTCTACGAAAACCAGAGATCAAAGGTTCGGGGACTAGCTTACGTTAATATTTCTATTAACGCCCTTTCGGTACCGCTAAACTTAACATGGTTGTTATCTAGGTTGTCATGCATTTGTTCTTTACCATTTTTATGCCAAAATCTTAGTCCACTAGGTGATCATGCATCTTGTTTTTGTATTTTCATTTAAGATTCTAAACTAATCCTATCTTAGTCTAGAAAAAGAAAGAAACAATCAATTGTATTGAAAGACCTTTCGTAAAGTAAACACTCGAAGTATTGAAAAGACGAGCTAATTCTAAGTGCTAGGAAGTAAAAAGTAAAAACCCGCAACTCGTCGGGCGTTTATTACAACACGAATTGAAAACTCGAGACATGATCGGGGATGAATGAATTAAGCACAAATTGAAACCGGATTGGACATCGGTCTAGCACTATCATCGTATGAGTACAAATCGAGACCGGATTGGACATCGGTCAATCACCTTGCCTTTTTCAATTTCGGATTATTCTTCCTTGGACCGCCTCTCGGGTGTCGATATTTACATCCATAACATTCATTCATAACAAACGACATATGAAAGAACAATGGTGCAAGCAATTCACTAATTAAGCACGGGCCTCGGGATCGGCCTTTGTTTTTCATGCGTTTCGATTCATCACCCATCTAATCACCTAACATTGTTTGATTAATGGTTAATGATAATGGACTACCATTTGCATTCACAAAACAGCAACTCATATCAATTAACCCCTAAAGTCGGGTTCTAATGACCATGAATGGGCTACCAGCCGAACATGCACCGGGCCTAACATTCATCTAACAAACACATGCATAAAAATAAAATGAGCATACATTCAAGCCCATGGGCCTTGTTTCGAAGCCAATCAAACAATGAGAAGTGTGCTTTATAAAAAAGACCACTTATTCAATTAATGTCTAATTCGGATTGCTTCTGTTCGGATGTGATTAACTATCCTAATGACGTCCAAATGAAGTGATTCAGGTGTCAATAGAAAGCTTATGACATGAGGATCAAAAGTCAAGAAGACCATTTTTTCCAAATCCTAGCCAATTTTCCCGAAAATATCGAATTTAATCTCAATGACAGACTGGACTCGGTTCTGTTATGAATTTCAAAATAATAGCGGGAAAAATAACAAACCTTATCAAAACCGCGTGAAAATTTTTGTACCATTAGGATTCCCCGTGTGCAACAACTTTCATGTTTTGAGTTTTTGCTAAAAAGTCCTCCAAATTTTTATAAAATTCGGTTTTCGCAAAGGACTCAACTGCAAATGGAATTTTAGCCCGTGAAGACTTCTCATGAGATTTTAAGCAAATTGGCCCTCCAAAAATTGCTATTAGGTCCTCAAAATTTCCAGTTGACATAATGAGACCCCAATGAGCAACTTTGTAATTTTGATTTTTTGCAAAAAAAGGACTCTAACTTTATCAAATTCGGAGAAACATCTTTTGAACTCCAAAGGAATGAAAATCAGATCTGGACACAGATACTGATCAAATCGTGAGAATTCCTTTTGAAAATTCAAATGATCTCTGATTTTAATGAAATTAGTATCAATAGAAAGATCTCGATCTCAGGAAGAACTTTTGTGAAGCAAATTTTTTCATATCTCGAACACACGAATTTATAAAAATTGAAGAACACACGAAGGTCGACTGAAACCAGCATGTCACCAGATTTATATGCATATGACGTTGCAAATCGTACTAGGCTAACATGCTCAGAATTTATGAAAATTTTATGATGAGCAAATCAAGATGTACTCTACAACTTTCATGAAGGAAGTTTTTCCAGAAAATGATCGTAAAAAATCATAAAAATTATCAAACAACACAACGTCAATCAGGAAGATATCAGAACAGACTTGAACAATGTGTTTCAGATTCTGATCCTAACTTCTAAAAATGTTTTGACATAGCAAATCAAGTTCGATCGGGGCATATGATATATCAAATCGAACCTTAAGACGAGCTCTACGATTCTCTAGTTCATCACTTCATCAGATTTCGACGTTAACAAGCTCAAATCAGCATCTCAAACAAGTAGGTTTTACTGGACATGAATTTACAGAATTATGCTCAAGTGTTCTTACCTTGTTTCACAATGCTCCAATGCTCAATCGAGCGATCCGGCCTCCGTATTCAGACCAGAAATGACACGGAGAAGCCTCGGAAAGCTCGGCCAACCTATGACAATAGAGTGTACAAAATATTGTGAGAATTGATTTGTTTTCTCACGAATAGACTAATCAGCAAAAAATCAAGTCAAGGATGTGATTCGGTGGCCGTTTAACAAGAAGCCGGCCACCACAGCGACATGAGAACGCCGAGGAAGGTTGTCGGATGCTCTGGATCGCCGGAGGAGGTCGCCGGTGGGCCGGTTCAGCCGATTGAACCGGCTGATCAAGTCACCGGCAGTAATGCTGGTGATGTTGCCGAGAGAGAGAAACCGCCGGAGAAAGGAGCTCCGGCCACCAGCGAAGCTAGCTGGAGTTGCGACCAGCCTTGGACCACCGTGGGGGATGTCGGTGGGGCGGCAGCTCACCGGAAAATAGCCGGCAAGGAGGCGGAATGGCTGCCACCGAGAGAGAGCTCGAGAGAGAGAGATGATCGTGAGAGGGAGAGAGAGGGAGAGAGAGAGAGAGAGAGAGAGAGAGAGAGAGAGAGAGAGAGAGAGAGAGAGAAACCAGATCTGAAAATGAACCCCCCCTTTAATTTTTGGAGGGAAAAATACTATATACTTCCCTCAACTTTGAATTTTAGCCCTTAGATTAATCCAATGGTCCAAAATGCATCCTTAATGATTAAGAATATTCCTTAAAGGCTAAGGATTGGTGACATGGCATCATGGATGGACATGATCAATTCTAAATGAATGTCCATGATTGATTTGCTTATCCCCTAATTAATTTGCTTAATTCTTGAAGAAGGGTATTTTTGTCATTTCTCTTAGGGGCATTTTTTGTAATTCTCAATTAAGGGCATTTTTGTCATTTTCGCGCTCAAGAAGATGTGACCGGCCTTGGTTGGTCTGAACGGATTGTCGATCATCAAAATTTTCGATCGAAAATGGCCAGTCTGATCGGATTAGTTCAATTTGAATCAAACCGGTTTGAGTCAGTTAGCCTTGAATTTGAGTAATTGCATGACCAAGCTAGACTAACAAGTTTAATTGAAGTCTAATTAATCAAATTGAGTCTCAATTCATCAAATTGAATATTAGTCTAGAGTGGGTCAAGTTGAATTGCACTAATTAGACCAATTACTCTTAGACTTTTCTATCATTGGATCACTAAATTGATCAAATTGACTCAAATTCATGTGAATCTTTCAAATTTGATTTTGAATTTGGATTTCATATAAGAAATTAGGCTCATTCGTGCCTCAATTGCGCACATTATGAAGAATCGATCCAAATCACTGATTAGGGCCAAATTTGGGGGATTTTGTGTTTGGCTTGAAATCACAAAATTGGTTCAAAAATTGGATATAAAATGACCTCCAGATCAAATGTCGTGAAGAAAACTAACCTAAAAAATGACTAGAAATGAAGTAATTTCATTTTTGGCCGATTTGAATCAAATTTCGCAATTTGGGAAAAAGTTGATTCTAAATCGATTTTTGTAAAATTTCAAATGCCAAAGGTAAATTGAATGTAAAATAAGACGATTTTTGGATTTTTGTATTTTTCAATTCAATTTTTTTTTGGTCAAAGGTTTGACTAAAAGTCAAACCCTAGTTGACTTTTCACTAGGAGCTTGATTTTATGATCAAATCTTTGAATTTTTCGGAAATTTCCACTTCTAAAGTGAAATTGGACTTGAAAAGCATCTTTTTATGCGAAAAGCCCCAATTTGACATGGGGTTGACTTTTGGTCAAAGGGTTGACCAAAAAGTCAACGCCAAAGTCAAACATTTGACTTTTCGGATTTTTGCATGAAATGAATAGAAAATCGCTTACAAAAGCTAGGCCAACAGACAGAATTAAAAAACGACATTTTTTGTTCAAGAAACAGGCTCCATCACGATCGCAAACTATAATCTTGAATTTTCTATTTTTAATGACGTGTCGGCTAAAAATTAGGTGTCAACAATGGGGGAAGAGTTGTGACATTCTGAATTTTGACCTATTTTCGAAATTTATGAAATGAATATTTCTTCAATGTACTTTCAGTGAAATCTCGCTCGGAATTGATCACTCTCAAGTAGACTAACCGTTAGGGAATGGCTAGCTAGGAATCAAGTACGTAGACCTAAGATCTTGGCCATGGATTGACACTTCGACTATAAGGATTGGCGAGAGAATATTTTGGGCCATTAAAGGCCGATCCAAGGATGGTTATGGAATGATTCGCAAATATCGTGCAATTGGATCGTGGGTGATTCCGCTTGGCCATTGTATGAATTTCGAACGATCCTAAACCTAATCCGAACATTCGCGTTATTCGGAACTAATGATTGACCTTCGCAATTACATGACAACCGAGGTCGCCATGGGTCCAGTTAGATGTGGCTCGATATTAAATCGGCCACGAGTCGATACACATAATTCCTAAAAGCCGCCCATTAGTTCGAGATACGCTAAAGTCGTATTTGATGAATTTGGCCATTAATTAGAATCTGAATTGGGCGTCGAAGTTTCAAGATTTCCACGACTAATTTGTCAGATGCCGTCTCATTAAACGTGGCTAATCGTCGGGTTGATTGGAACTGCGGAAAAAGGAAAATTGCGCAAAATATTTTGTGGATAAATTATTTTTGTGGAGATAATATTGAAAATCTCTCTCTCCTCTCCTCTTCCCCCACTGAAATCCCACGCCGCTGACCTCTTTCCCCACCAAGCAGCCCCACGTCGCTGCTTCTACCTTTGTTTTACTAACCCCCACGTTGCCCTCCACTTGTTGATTCCTTCTACCTTTGCTTTACTAACCCCCACGTTGCCCTTCACTTGTTGATTCCTATTCTGCTAACTTTCCCCACTCCTTCACATGATTGCTGTTGTTGCTCTGCTGAACCTATGTTGTTCTGCTGACTTCTGCTATTGTTGATCATGTTGGTTGACTGCTTCTGCTCCTACGTTGCTTGCTACTACTGCTTATGCTTTCCCTCTATTGTGACGGACTTCCACTGATTCCCTTGCTGCACAATTATTGCTTTCTGCTGACCCTTGCTGCTCAATTGTTGCTTTTTGCTGACCCCTATTGCTGCTTTGCTTACCACCCCCACGCCTGCTGCCGTTTCTGCTTCATTTCTACCCCACGTTCCTGCTGCTTCTATCCTTCAATTGTTGCTATTGCTACTTCTTCTTCCCTTCTATTTCTTCTTTGCTTCTTCGGCTCCTTCATTTTGCTTTTGCTTCCTTCGACTTCTGTAGGTTCTTGCTTCTCTATTTCATCCCGCCAGACCAGTTGTTCGCTAACCACCATAGCCACGCCGTTCAGCCACCGTGAGCTCAGCTCACCGTCGAAGTTGCTGCTGCCTTTTCTTCTTGGTTTTCTTGCTTAGGCTGAGTGTAAGTACTCCCTAAGCCTTGGTTAGGATAATGGGTTACTAAGGGATATGTTTGAGGGTGGATTAGAGGCTATGGATAGTTGATTTAATGGTTGGTTGTGCTTGGTTTGCTTGGTAGTGCTTGTTGGTTGATTTCCAATAAGGTTGCTGCTGCGTCGCTAGATTTTACTATTTTTTCTGTGACTTTTGTGGGCCGAATTTGAGGAAGTTTTCTTCATGAAAGTTGGTCATAACATCTTGTATTATAACATAAATTAAATCTGAAATTTTTTGAGATCATTGAGGGTCATTCGTTAGTCCATTTTTGGACCGAATTCAGTCTGCCGGATTTACTGTTCACCCGACCTTCTTGTCTTTCCGATTTTCTATAAATTTTTTTAGACCTCTTTTCAACAAAATTTCTTCACAAAAATTGTTAAAAACGTCTGTGTCTATGACATATAAAAATTTCAGAGCTTTCCAAAGTGATTTGGGTATTGAATGAGTTGCATTTTAATGGTCTAAGGGGCTATCCGAGCGAACCGGGTTCTGTTCGGTTTTGAGTGTCAAAATGAGACGTTTACTGTCAGAAATGGATTTCGTGTTCTCCATGAAAAATGTTTATCAAGATGTTTTGTAAAACATATCCAAATTTCAGAATTTTTGGAGTTGCTTTACTATTTATTTCAAATGGATTTTGATCAGTGCGCAACTGCCCAGTTTGGACTCGGTTTTGTACATTTTCGGTTTTTCCCTCTCTCAAGAATCATTCGGTATTATCGTGGCATTTTGACAGATTTAGTTAACATTGATCTAATTTACAAAAATAATAATTGATAATGATTATTGAGGTGTGCACATGGTCACGACACGTTCTGTCTAGGCAGGAGTTCTAGTCGATGCCCGGCGGGAGTTTGGATGCCCTCTGGTACCCGGGGTTGCCGGGGGGTGTTCAATCCCAGACGATGCCGATCACGGTAGAGGCGAATCAATGCTCCTAAGTTGAATGCCATTGGGTACCTAGCTTGCCGGGGGGTGTTCGATCCCCAACGTTGCCGTCGCCGACATAGCGGGACGATGCCTAATTATGCTAGAAGACCGGCGTGAGTTCGATGGCTCGAGGGGTTGTTAATAATCTCGACTTAATGAGTGTGATTTGCATTGGGAAATGCTTTGCTTGAATTAATTGATGAGCACATCTGGATTATTAATCGTGTTATGCATGATTATGTCTTGAATTACGTTGTACAAGCTTGATGAGCAATTGGCCATGTTGTGGCGGGATTCTAAACGTGCAGGGCTTGTGTATATGCCGAGGCGAGGTAAGGGCGCCTGTGTCACGCCCCGTACCCCACGAAGCATGAACATCCGCGTATAGGTCAAAAAGAGGTGCGACGCTCCCAGGTTTGCGTCACCGACCCGAAAATCCAAATCAGAGAAAACACGCCACACGCGGAAACAATGTATATATAATAGGTATATATACACCCAGACAATTTAAAAGCAACCATGAATAGCAAGGGCTAACAATTAACAAACGATTAAAACAATATATACATTCATTAAAAACACTTATATACAATATCCATTTTAAACAAAAGATACAACAAAAGGGCCACGAGTACAAAAAAAAGGATCGGTGGCCTAGGGGGATCGGATTAACAACCGGAGGGCTACAGTCAAAAAGTATCGGCCCTCGCTCCTAAAACTGAGGTCTGCCCTAGGGTATCCAGTCGGGGTCAGATCCAGACGTCTCGGAAGAAATCTCGGACTGCTCTGGCTCCTTCTCTTAACTCATAGCCTTAGACTTTGTCTTAGGCTCGGGGTCCCGCTCCTCGGTCTCGAAATTCATGGCCGGGGATCTGAAATGTCGGTTTTACCACAACCGTGAGAAATCTCAACAAGTACAAACCACTAATCCTAAACTAGGCTAAAGTGCACCTCCAGAAGGGTAAATAAAACACATCAAATAATGAACCAGTATAACAACGTAGATTCACTCCGGGCTCATAGCCCAATTTATTATCTCAACCGTGCAGGTTAGGCATTTAAATTCATTATGAATCATGCACAATTATAACGACCCGAAGGCCCACAATTGATTATAACGACCCGTAGGCCCGACCCGAAGGCCACAGTTAATAAATCGACCCGTAGGCCCGACTCGAAGGCTAACAGTTTGATAAATCGACCCGTAGGCCGGACCCGAATGTCACAATTGGATATAACGACCCGTAGGCCCGACCCGAAGGCCAATAATTTTATAACGACCTGTAGGCCCGAATTTGAATCACTTCAAACATGTACATCAATGCGTCCAATACTAATCAATCAATGTCATGAGAGATGAATACAAGCCAAGGCACTCAAGATCAATCTCCCACGCTAATATACCAAGCATACTCATTCTCAATTTAGACGCATTCAACTCATCCTCAAGACAATCAATTTATTTCCGTTCTTATCCAATCCATTCAACATTGATTCCGCACATTTGTTACAATTCAATGTAATGCGCCTAAGGCCCGCCTTGGGCAAATCAGACTTAGTCCTCATTCTCATTGGTACAGGGTCACTAGATAGGATTTATATAAGTCCTAAATAACCCCTAAAAATGCCTAATTCCTTGCCATCAACCAATGTCTCAACTAAGTATTCAACTTGGACAAATTGCACAAATTTGGTACTCAATGAACAGTACCAGGGCAGGGCACATTTTGTCCACTAAACCACAATTAAACACCCTCATTAGGCTCTAATCTTAAATCCTAATCATCCAACAACCAAATACACTTAATTAGGCCTCAATTAGGTCCAACTAACACTTGAATTGCCTAAATTCAAGTCTTGAATCATTGAACTCAATTAATGCAACACTTAGAAAAATTTGTGCAATTTCAGTACTGATGAACAGTACCAGGGCAAATTATGCCTTAGTCACTAATTCACACTTAAACAATCACATTAAGGCCTAATCATATACCCTAATCATCCAACTACCAAATACACTCAATTAAGCTTCAAATAAGCCTAATTAGCCCCTAAAATATCAAATTCCAAGTCATTAACCATTGAACTCAATTAGCACAAAACTTAGACAAAAATGCACATTTTCAGTACTTAGTGAACAGTACCAGAACAGAGGGTTGTTTGTGCCTTAATCCACCCTTAAATTATCTCATTAGGTCCTAATGACCTATAATAAACACCCCCACACACAATTAAGCCTAATTAAACCCCAATTAAGCCTAATTAACCCCTAAAAATGCATAATTAAACTAATTAGGGGTTTAGGGGTTTATACTCGCCTATTGATGGTTCGGGACGACGAGAACAGGCGGTCGATCACCAACAAGCGGTAAGGATCGACGGCGGCGTTCCGGGTGCAAGCCGGCGGCCACGGCGACGACAGAAACGACGATTCGCGGCTAATTTTCTTCTGTTTGGGGCTTGAACCAGGTTGAGGGTGGCTGTGGTGGTACCAGGCGGTGGCGTGAGGTGGCTGATGGCCAGCAGCTCCGGCGATGGGCACTGTTCCGGCGTGAACAGTACCAGACCCAGCAGAAATGTGTCCACGGGAGGATGAAACGTGAGGAAGAAGAGGAAGGGAGGGGGAGTCTCGGCAGATCAGGGGAAAATGAGAAAGATGGAGAGGAAATTCTGGTCAAATGAGTCAAATATAACTTAATGGAATCCAATTGTCAAAATCTTGGGCCATTGGACAATTTTGCCCTTGATCCAATGGCTAGGATTTGTTCTAATCCAATTAAGCAAGGGATAAATGGTCATTTGTCCTTAACCATGGTTGACCAGACCTGAGTTAAGCCTAACTAACCTTGGTTAACCCCCAAAAATTAACCAAATTTCGGAATTAGTGAAAAATGGCCTAGGGGCATTTTCGTAATTTTCCGATCTCGAACCGAAATTTCAATTTTTGTCCATACCGGTCCTATATATTCATAGTAGATATAATACGGTGTCGCATCCTTAAAATTCATCCTTTAAGCCCTCAAAAACCAGTCCAAAAGTTTGGAGGGGCAAAACCGTAATTTTTCGTTTCTAGGTCGAAATTCCAATTTTTGACCGTATGCACTCCAAACGTGCGTGGTTGCCCCAAAATGGCATCGATTCCGAAAAATAATTTCGTTTGGCCTCGAAAATGGACATCGAGGTCCCCAGGGGCAAAATTGTAATTTTTTCCAATTTCTGTCGAAATTTCTATTTTCAGCCGTTCTTGTCCCAAACTTATTTGGCCACTATAAAATGATGTATTTCTTGCAAAATAGTCGTAATTACCCTTGAAATTTGATATCGAAGTTCGGGTTCAATATCGCGATCAAAATAGCTCGTTTTGAAGTCTTAGGGCCTCTCCTTAACGGGCGGCTATTTAGGTGTTACACGTATCGACCTAGGATTGTTCGAGTCGTGATGGCCTCGAATTTCGAGAGAACGAGAGGAATTATCGCTAGTACCAGGGGTCGCGATCGTTCGGATTAAAATCGGGATTCATTGGTCAGGCGTACTTTCGGTCGTGCGGAATCACCCGCGAGCCGATCGTACGTCACTGAGTACATCAAATCCGTCATTCTCCTAAGATCGGCCTATATTGGCTCAAAATATTCCCTCGACATTTCTCGAACTCGGCATTCAATCGCGATCAGGTCCTCGATCCACGTACCTATTCCTATTTAGCCTTTCCCATTTAGTTAGTATCCCGTGATTGATCAAGTCCGGGCGAGACTTACTAAAATCAAACGAGAATTAATACACACTTTATTGATCCCGGTAACGGGTCAAAATTTAGGATGTTACAGCCTGTGATTATTATGACATGTTGGATGTAGGAATTGCATGATTAGGATTGTTTGGAGGTACGCATTAGCCTAAGCTAAGCTGAGATAGTTACTTATTGAGATTTATCTCATCTCCTGTTATTAAACATTTTTCAAGCTTGGAATGACGGGTAGTCATCATGTGCGGTTCAGAGTTCTAGGGTGATGTTGGGCATTGGATGTATCATCCTTTTGGATGCCTTGTTGTAGAGGAGTTTAAGTTAACCTCCCTTTTGTATCCGTGGCCTCGTTAGGAAGTGGCTTCATGTGAGGCTTGTAATTGTGTAAAGCTCCTTGGATTATCTATCTGAGCTTATAATGACTTGTTAGTTTTTATGGGAAATATTTTCCTTACTACCCCGTCTATTTGAATGTTATATGGAGTGTTCGTATTCACTTCCATGTGCGTTTAATTGCTAGTGTTTCGATCGGGTCGGTGAAAATCCTGGGATGTCGCATACATTACGACCTTTGAGGGATGATCGCGTGCTCGTAGGGTTCGGGGCATGACAAGGGAAACACCAGCAAAAGATTGAGTGGTGAACCTGAAGAGATTGAACAGTTGAAATATTTTTAGAAAACCTGATCATGTTTTATAGGGAAAGATTCGTTTTCTCAAAAAATGACTCAAAGTGAACGTTGTTTCAAATAAAGGCCCAAAGTGGCAATTAATTTCAAATAAGGGTTTGAAATAATCATTTGGTCTCAAATAAGGGTCAGAGCTCACGGGCTAGCTAAATCTTCGCCAGCCGGCAAGCATATGCTTATTCCAACATAATGAGCAGGGGCATTTTTGTACAAAGACATTTTTTATTTTCTTTTATTTTCCTATCATTTCGCTATTTATCTTCTTCATGCTTGGAGGGAAGTTACAGGTCTCCGTGGTGATGATGATGGATAGAAACGTGGGTGAGGTTCTAAACACATGACACGCACACAATCTCTCTTATCAGAGAGAGCCAATCACATCATCATCAGAAGATTGGAAAGATTGTGTGTTGTCTTCCTCATTCACCCACGTCGACCTGCATTCGAAAGTCTTCCATGGCCGTCAGCACCAGACGAGCTGTCCTCTCTCTCTCTCTCTAGACGTAAAAGCATAAATTTAACTTGTTTCCAAAAGCCAGCTTCTAATAAAATCACCTTCGATCTCTGTCTCCATACCTTGATTTCGCCCCTAAAAAGCCATGGGATAGCTCCGACAAGAAAACCCTCAATTGCCAGTCCGGCAACTGCAAGTAGCACGGCTACGACGAGAAGAAGAAGAAGAAGTTTGAGCCAGTGGAGTCTCCCTCCCACGTTGGCCAAAAGCAGCAAAAGCAGAAGGGACCGGAGGTTGCTACAAAGCCCGTCTGTCATGCCGCTAACCAAGTGCAAGCTTCGGCTGTTGAAGCGAGAGCGGATCAAGGACCACCTACTCAAGGAGGAGTTCCTAACAAACAAAAATTGGCTCAAGCCATGGCCACGAGCAATGACGACTTGTTCGGTGCTGATCGCCATGGACGGCTAGGCCAAATTTGGATAGAAACGTGGGTGAAGGAGGAAGCAGTGAAAAAAGTGAAAAGATAAAAAAAAAAAAAAATAGAAGAAAAGGTCTTTGGACAATTATGCCTAGGTTATGCTACCGGAATAAACATGTGCTCACTAGCTGGAAAAAATTCGACCGGCCAGCGAGCTTGGACCTTTATTTGAGACTAAATAGCCACAAGAAATTACAGCAAAAATTGTGAATTTACGTGTCTTAATAATCAGTTGAATATAACTTAAGTGTATAAGTTATGAGCCTATTACTATACTTCAATTATTCCACTACGTAAATTCTTCAATATCACACTTTCGCTAACACTTCGCTTGTATACCTCAACATTGACAATTTTAACGGCAGTAATTTGTCTTAGAATACAAAAATGAAAAATAAAGTTTGTAATTTTTTTAAGATTTACCGTCAATTTCATAAATTACCTTTATCCTTTATAATTTCTTCTTTAACCCTATTGCAGTCGATTTAGTAACACAAGGGAGCTAGTCATTGGGTGGAATAGCATATAAAATCTGTTGTTAAGCGATGCAGAATAATATTTCAATGCGCCTCACGTGGAATGCATATACGCGAAAGGAATAGTATCGGCTTAGGCCATTAGGTGAATGGAGACCACACGAATATAAAAACCATATAAAACCTGTTGTCAAGCAATGTAGGATAATATTTCAACAATTAGATAGAAAGTCTTATAGAAAGAAAACTGAAACAAAAATTATTATTTCGAAAACATTTGTGAGTTTGTAGCTAAAGTTTATTTAAATCTTCGAAACTAGCAAATAAAGATCAGTTATTATTACGTCCCACGGTCGGTGTTAAAAACATTTTACACAAACATTGTCGGATGGACGGTTTGTGGACAAATTTGATTACATAACTATCTCCAAGTACACTTGTCATCAATCCGATAGTAAATGGGTGAAAAATTCTTTACACCAATAAAAAACCTAATTAAAAAAACATATAATGAAGGAACAACTATGCCATGAGATGCTTGTGTAAATCATATGACCTCTAGCTTTTTATTCGAAAATCTCGTACTGTCCTGACCAACTGCATTTGTTGAAAGAATTATTACGTATTGGAGGAAGATACGTAACACTGTTTGCCAGAATAAATTCGAGAAAGTGATAACAAAAATAAAACAGGAGGTGAGGTACGGCTAACCGAATCTCCTTAAGGTAATTAATTAGTTCCTGCCAATGGTGCTAAGCAGCTTGACCAACTATGTCTCCCAAGATACAACTCTTCGAACCTGTTTGTATCAACACTATACGAATAAGACTCTTTCGAACACTTCTCGAAACCGGCATACTTAGAGGAATATCTTTGAAGAGAAAACTCAAGAGATGCTCTAGGAGTTTTTCGAGAAGTTCTTTTTCCATCTCTTGTTTAAACTAAGAACGCACGTCTATTTAGACGAGGGAAAAACTGAAGGTACATGAACTCGTCATTTAGACTCACATTAGTAGAGCCATTAATCCATAATTATTGCAATAATTAGGACATAACGGTTACACATGCACTAATGTTGAGCCATTAATCCATAATTAATTGCAATAATTAGGACATAACGGTTACGTGAGCACTAATGTTGAGCCATTAACACCTATAATTACAACAATCCCCCACCTAATGGCTCAACAAAACTTTAACTGACTCGAAGAATTCCAAGTGTGCCTGTGGAGATAAACTGCATAAAGATAGGTAGCTTTTGCTTTAAACCATCTTTAGTGAAAGTCTATTGGACATACTTAATCAATCGGTGGATTAAGCCTTGAACTACCAGTTGTTGGTGTAAGCCCAGACAATAGATCTCACATAGAATATCTTTGAATCAAGATTGGTTCTCAATTGTGTTCATTCTTGCGGCCTTCAACCTCTCAAGATTCATGCGTGCTTTAGAAAATCTCGCCTTTAAAGATTTTCATAGAGTCAGCCAGCTCCACGCATATAAGTGTATTCCTATTGAAGGTATCCTGTCATACCTTACTAGGATGTTGAATTCCTAACTATGGAAATCATTAAACGCATAGTGTACCCTTCAAACGCTGTAGGAGGCACTGCTGCATCATAGGAGTGGGAGACAGTGCACACACTAGAGTTTCCAAAATCTGTGTTGTCCTATTGAACCTAGTTCATGGAATCTCCAATTGCTAGGTTAGGTTTCCACCTTAGAACCTCTTTATTGAGTTAAGGCTTTTAACCCCATTTCTCTCAACGCGTAGTTTACCTGCTCTCTCGACAAACCTTTTGTTAGGGGATCCGTAATATTTTCCTTTGACTTCACAAAGTCCAAAGAAATTATTCCATTCGAAAGCAATTGCCTTATTGTATTATGTCTACGACGAATGTGTCTAGATTTACCGTTATAAATCACATTACATGCCCTTGCAATTGTTGCTTGATTGTCACAGTGAATGCATATCGGAGGCACAGGTTTTGCCACATCGGAACATTCTCTAAAAACTATCAAAGCCATTATGCTTCTTTAGCGGCTTTATCCAAAGCTACAAACTCTTTATCCAAATCATTCTTGGTGATTTTGATAACCTCAGCGCTATCTCCAAAAATCAATGAGTCATCAACATATAGATAAATAAGTACACATCCAATGAATGTGGATTTAGTGGATACGCATTTGTCACACTCATCGACTCTATATCCATTTTGGATCATCACACGGTCAAACTTCTCATGCCATTGTTTAGGAGCTTATTTAAGTCCATATAATGATTTGACAAGTTTACACACTTTGTGTTCTTATCCTTTGAGCTTGAATCCCTTAGGTTGTTCCATATAAATCTCCTCGTCGAGATCACCATTCAAGAATGCAGTTTTTACATCCATTTGATATACCTACAAATTGTATAGCGAAACTATAGCAATCATCATTCCAACGGATGTTATTCTTGTTATAGGTAATAAGTATTAAAGTAGTTTAGACCCTCTCTTTATTGAAACCCTTAGGCAACAAACCTTGCTTTATACTTATCTATGGAACTGTTAGCGTTATGCTTTTTTTTTTAAGATCCATTTACATCAAATTGGTTTATTTCCTGATGGAAGATCAACCAATTCTCAAGTGTGATTACTAAGAATAGAATCAATCTCATTGTCAATAGCTTCTTTCCAGCAAGGAGCTTCTGGAGTTGACATTGCCTCTTGAAACATTTGAGGTTCACCTTCTAACATGTATGTCAAAAAATTAGATCCAAAAGATTTTTCAATTCGCGATGTCCTACTACTTTGAAGTTCGACTTCTTCAGCTTCAACTTCCTCATTCTCAAATTCTGAATTTTTAATTTTCTTTCAAGAAGGTTCACCTTGATTTCTTTTTGTAGGATATATATCCTCAAAGAATTCAGCATCCTTTGATTCTAGGATAGTATTAGCATGGATTTTCAAATTTTCACATTTATGAACCAAAAATCTGTATGCACTGCTATTTTGAGCATAATTGATGAATATGCAATCCACCATTTTAGGTCCTAATCAAGTATATTTAGGAGAAGGAATCGCCACTTTGGTTAGGCACCCTTACACTTTAAAAAAATTGTAGGATGGCAATCTTCTATTTGATAACTCATATGGAGTCTTACCCGTCTTCTTGTGTGGCATTTTATTTAAAATATAGTTTGCAGTTAAAATTGCCTCCCCCATAAGTTCTGAGGTAAACCCGAACTTAAGAGCATGGCGTTAGCCATCTCCTTTAGAGTTCTATTCTTTCGTTCAGCAACTCCATTTTACTACGAAGTATAAGATGCGGTTATTTGGAGAATTATCCCCAAACTAGTGCACAACTCCTTTAAATTGGAGGAATTGTATTCTCCTCCTCTATCGGACCTAAGCTGTAACATCCTCAATTTCAGTCCGTAGGAAATGGCTATGGTTTAAGTTTGGTGGTTTTCTAATTGGAGCCACTTTTACTCTTGTTCAAGAAAATCCATATTCGGATCCTCTGTACCTCTTTGTCTTGTTATTTTTGTGGAAACTTTTATGATCCGAATTTCCAAACACTTCCTTATTAAAAGTTTCTCCAAACATCTTGAAGTTTTACATACTTTTGATTTTAGAATTTTTGGACTTGATATGAGTAGTACGATGACCTAATTTTCGGACTGTGTAAAACTACCTAGAATGGATATTTCGGTGATATTCACACTTTCTTGATTTTCTACAAACTTTTATGGGCAGAATTTGAACAAACTTCCTCACAAAAGTTGTTGAAGACTTCTTTCTATATAACATATATAAATTTGGGAATTTTTGGAGATGATTTGGATTCTAAAAAGAGCTTACTTTGAGAAGCAAATATTCTGTTCCAGCGAACTGTTTTTTGTCTGTATTTGAGCTACTAAAAGTTGTAGTTATAGAAAGATTCAGATTTTGTGTTCTACATGGAAAATTTTTGTTAAGGTATTTTTTATGACATATTCAAATTTGGGAATTTTTGGAATTCATTTACTATGTTTTAAGCTCAATTTCTAGAACAATGCAAAAAACTGCTAGTTTTGTCAGATTTCAAAGATTCATCATTTTCTATATGAGAACGTTTGAATCTCGACATGATGTCTTCTGGTGATTTAATGTGCTCATTCTGAGCTTTCAAATGAAATATTCTAAGCTTTGATTGGAGGTCATATGAAGGGGGAAACCAAGAGGGAGCCGAGAGACAAAAAAAAGAGGGTTCTAGAAAGTCAAAACTTGATGAGCAAGTCAACAAAGTTTGGTGAGCAAGCTGGCAAAGCTTGGTGAGCAAGTGGTCAAGGCTTTGGGAGCAAGAACTTAAGGAGCAAGTTTTAATTTGGAAAAGTCTAGAGAGTCAAGAACTGGTGGAGCAAGCTTTGACTCTTAAACTTGGTGAATAAGCTAGTGATTTTCCTATAAATAGGCCTAGATCCCCCCTCAGTTTCCACACATCACCTCTTCTTCCTCTCATCTCTCACTCTCACGTCTCTCTCTCTCTCTCTCTCTCTCTCTCTCTCTCCATCACACCAATCATCTCTCTCTCTCATTGTTTGCCACCACCAACCGCCGTAGACGTTTTCTTGTGATTATAGTTGATTACAGGTGAGTGAATTCCCTAACACTTGGATAGGGCGGTGTGTTATGTGGTTGGAACGCAGCATATAAGTAGATTCCCTAATCTTGGGATGGAAAGTTATAATGCGTCGTTGGCTTGAGTTTTCACCCGAGCTTTGTTGAGACTTGCGTGTTATTGTTTGCCTCGATGTTGCACGCATCACCTGTTATCATGCTTGATGTTTGCATGAATGCTTCTTGTTTTGCTTCACAATTGTAAGTTAAGGTACGTACGAGTCACGAAAAGGGGTGTCGTATGGTTTTGTACTCATGTTGTGGCGTTACGAGAAGAGTTTAGCTTGGTGCGGGTTTACATTGGGATGTGTAGATCCGGGCCAAGTTCGGCTCCGAGCCGGCGCTTGGCATGGCGGATTGAACTACATGCCCTCGACTGCGACTCGCATATTAGGCGAATGTGCTAGAGATCATGATTACACAAGCACGGCATGCCTTTGGGCCTGATTGCATGGACTAATGAAATCAAGATAATAAACTAGCTTGTGTGACCCATGATGTGTGATCACTACATGAAAGAAGAAGACCGTCGTCACATAGCGTTGGCAGCGATGGCTTGGTAAACTAGCGCCGAAATGCCTTAGTTGAGCTAGGATGCCTGAGTTGAGCTTGGATGCTTCGGGTGAGCTAGCCTCAGGATGCCTCGGTTGAGCCAAGATGCCTCAGTTGAGACGGGATGCCTAGCATGAAGCTGGATGCCTCGATTGAACCGGGATGCCCTGGTTGAGCCAGGATGACGATATATGAATCTTATATGTGTGTCGGTATGTGATAAATGAAGTTTATATGTGTGCCGGTATGTGATAAATGAAGTCTATATGTGTGCTAGTATTTTAAAAGTTTCTTAGCAAACTTAGCCTCACACAAGTCTCACACTTGTAACGGGTGTCCAACTCAAACCTTGGAATTAGCCCCAAGTTTGCTATTTTCTTCATTGTACCATAGTTTACATGTCCTAATCTATCATGCCATAGATAAAGAGACACAAGACTTCTATTTATTAATAATTTTTGGGTATAAGAATTTCGAGTTTACATCAATGACAACCACATTGACTTTCAACATGTCATTATGCAAGTACCCTTTCTCCACATATATCCCTCCTTTGGAAAGTACAAACTCGTCAAATTCAAATAAAATTTTGAAACCCTTCTTGACAAGTATGGGTCTAGAAATAAGATTCTTCCAGATATCCAGTACATGCGGCACATTTTGCAGGATGATCTCCTTGCTAGAGGTGAACTTCAGGATCACCTTTCCTCTCCCGGTAATTTTTTCTGACGTAGAGTTAGCCATATAAATCATCTCATCTTCATCAAGTTTTTCGTAAGATGAGAACATGTTTTTATCCACACAAATGTGATTTGTGTCACCTATGTCCAACCAACAATCGGTGTTGTTTAACACCGAGGATACCTCAGACATCCCCACAGTAGTCAAACTCTCATTATCTTCTTGCAACCACTGCTTAAAACTCACCGGTGAATTTCTCTGGTTTCTCATTCGATGTCACTAAAGGTGGTACCGTTGGAGAAACATCTCCAAATGAATTTTGATGATAAACAAACTATCCTTAGTAGAATATCTAAATTGTTTAAGTACATATATATTCAAAGGATTGAGTGATACTCATAATGATATTCATTAAAGAAAAGATCACAAGACTGTCCTTGAAGGATCATATAAACAGCACCATCGATCACAAAAATTAGTTAATTGAGGATGTTTCATTAAAGCTAAAAGATCAGGTAATTGATAATGTTTAGGTAACGGATCATTTAATATGACTGTTATCTCACTATTATAGCTGTGGGACTAGACATGCACAACAGAAGAGATCGGTTAGTCTGATAGGTCATTAGACTCACAGCTACAGTACAATAGTAGAAGCTATTTTAAGAGAGTCTGTAGAAGTTCAAGAATAGGCTGTATGGACGGTCGGTTCTGAGAACAGCAGCACCAACAACTCAAAATGGTTATCTTGCCTTTCATAGACATCAACAATGACTAGTTTGAAGATGCTTATAAAAAGAGAAGGTCCTTGAAGCCAAAGAGTTAGAGATTGTGAGCTTGTAATTCTCTGAAATTCACTTCTTTCTATATATTGAGCAGAAAGATCCTGTCTATTGATAGCACTTGTTGCATTGTAATTGTGTTGAAAATTCAAGTGTACCAAGTGATAGTTGCATCCACCTCCTGATAGTGTGATCTACAAATTGATAGGAGTGATACATGCTGAGTGTAACTTATGTTAGGACTAACTATACAACCTAAATAGGGGGTGAATAGGTTGCTTTAGAAGATTTGAAACTTTTACAGAAAACAGCGTGAAATGAATAAATGTCATGTTACACTGTATGTACAAGAGATAATATCACTAGCATGCTGGAAATGATAAACAATGGAATAAGCAATTGCAAACAAGGATAAATAGTGGTTCGGCTTTGATTCCAAGCTTATGTCTACTCTCACCGCTATTAGCCATAAGTTGGGCTAGATTACACTAGTAATTTGCTGATCAAGTTACACTTAGCATGCACCCCTCCTATCAGTTCGTAGATTATACTACCAGGAGGTGGATGCAACTATCACTTGATACACTTTACTTTTCAACACAATTATAATGCAGTAAGTGTTATCGACAGATAGAAGCTTTCAGCTTAGTATACAGCAAGAAGTGAATTTCGGAGTATCACAAGCTTACTATCTCTCTAACTCTTTGGCTTCAAGAACCTTCTCTTTTATAGACATCCTCAAATTAGTCATTGTTGATGTATGGAAGAAGCAAGATAGCCGTTAGAGTCATTGGTGCTGCTGTCCTCGAAACTGACTGCCCATACAGCTTATTCTTGAACTTCTTTAAACTTTTCTGAAATAGCTTCTGCTATTGTACTGTAGTTGCGATTTTAACTACCTCTTAGACTGATTATTCTCCTTTCTATCGAATCTTCTGCTGTGCCTGTCCAGTCCTAACGGCTACAATAGTGAAATAACGATCATATTAAATGATCTGTTACCTAAATATTACCATTTACTTGATCTTTATAGCCTTAACAAGACATCATTATTTAGCTGATCTTTGTGATCGATAGTGTTGTTTATATAATCCTTCAAGGACAGTCTTGTGATCTTTTCTTCAATGAATGACATTATGAGTATCACTCAGTCCTTTGAATTTATATGCATTTAGACAATGTAGATAATATACTAAGGATAGTTTGAGTATCATCAAAATTCATTTAGAGTTGTTTCTTCAGCAACTTGATTAGCAAATTAGTAGTGCAATCTAGCCCAACTTGTAACTGTTAGTAGTGATAGTGGATGTAGGTTTGGAATTAAAGCCGAACCACTATACATCCTTGTGTGCAGTTGCTTATTCCTCTATTTATCATTTTCAGCATACAAGTGATACATTGTTTCTTATACATCTAGTGAAACCTAATACTTATTTGTTTCACGTTGTTTGCCACAAAAGTTTTAAAAATCTTCCATAGCAACCTATTCACCCCCCTTTAGGTTGCATAGTTAGTCCCAACAATTGGTATTAGAGCCCTATTGCTCGTCTTGTGAAGTGTATTACTTTTGAGTATAAAGATCTTCTCTTATGGCTAACTTTGATGGTTCTATCACTAGTGATGCTTTTGGTCCTAACAAGCCGCCTTACTTTGATGGAAGCAATTACAGCTACTACAAAAGCAGAATGCAAGCCTATCTTGAGGCAACTGATATCGAAATATGGGATGAGATCCAACATAGCATGGAAGTACCTGCTCTTGCTGCTACTCAAAGAGCTGGTCAAGAAGTCCTAGCAGAGAATGTTGTTGCCAATGTTCCTATGGCACATAACGCAGAGGAAACACAAAGAAGAAGAGTCCTAAAGCTAAAGATCTTTTGTACTGTTTTTTTATCAATGATTGAGTATAACAAAATTTGCATATGTGTCACAGCTAAAGAAATCTGGGATTTACTGGAACTCACATACGAAGGGACTAACCAAGTAAAGGAGATGAAGCTAAACATCCTTCTTGGACAATACGAGCTCTTCAAGATAAAATCAAATTAAACAGCGGCACAAATGTTCAATAGGTTCACAGAAATAGTGAATGGCCTTACACATCAAGGAAAGGTATTCACCAATGGTGAAAAGGTGAACAAATTGCTAAGAGCCTTACCAAAAGAACGGAACAATGTAAAGATCTCAGTTCGAGAAACAACGAGAATTTAACTGATCATGTTGGAAGAACTGATTGGCGCATTCACTTCTTATGAAGTAGAATAACAAAAGAAGAAGGCAGCTCAAAAGGTAAGAAAGTTATAGCATTTAGAGCTAATAACAATGATACAAGTGATCAATTGTCATCTGAAGATGAGGGTGATGATGAAGACATGGCGCTGTTCACTCGAAGGTTTAACAGTCTCATGAAAAAGGGAGTAAAATTCAAAGGCAAACGATAAATGAAGTTCCCTGAGGAAAGAAGACCCCACAAGAACAAGGAAGAACTCAAATGTAAAGATCTTGTCTATTATGAATGCAAAAAACTAGGTCACATAAAGCCAGATTACCCATTGCTCAAAAAGAAGAAAGGAAAGTACGAAAAGAAGAAGAAACCGCTAAAAGATGAAACATGGAGTGACTCAGAATGTGAAACCAGCGACGAAGAAGAGGCAAATCTCTAGCTAATGGTCGACTCAGATCATGAACAAGAAAATAAGGTAATTCAGCCTGAACTGTCCTATAAAGAAATGTAGGATCTTTTAAAGGAAATGTTTGATGAACACAAAAAAGCTTTAAAAAGAATTTTTATTTTGAAAAAGGAAGTATTTGATCTTACCACAAAAAAATTTACTTGCAAGATTACATTTGATAACTTGAAAAAGGACTATAACCTCCAAGAAAAGGAAGTTAAGCTTTCTCAAGTTAAAAATGACTCTCTCAAGGAAGAGATTTCAAAAATAAGAACCAAGTTTTCTCTTGGTTCAGAAATCCTGAAGCACATTCTCTCGATTTAGATTTCTCACTACGATAAATGTGGTTTAGGACATGAGGAAAACGAAAATGAGAAGAATCCTTTTCCAAAATTCAGAGAAAGATTGGCTAAATGACCTCCTACACATCTTTATAAGAGTCATTATGCAAAACACTTAATCACATCCTTTGGCAAGCAATTTCCTGATTGCCCAATTTGCAATGAATATGGTCATATCAAGCTAAGATGTCCAAACAAGCAGATGAAGCCCAAAAAGGATCACAAAAGATTTGATGATACTTCTAAATCTAACACCACATGACCCATGTTTAAATGGGTACCAAAGAAAAGATGAGCATCTCTCTCAATGTAGGTTGTCTTGAAGAAAAACAAGTGGTACTTAGACGGCGGATGCTCACGACACATGACTGGAAATAGTTCCAAATTTATAAGTCTCATCACCATAGATAGAGGCAATGTCACATTCGAAGGAAAAGACAAAGGAAGGGTCATCGGTAAAGGAAACATCAGATTAGGAAATCTGATCATTGAAGATGTTTCACTAGTCAAAGGATTGGGTCACAATCACAAGTCAACTCTGTGACTAAAGATATAAGGTTAGCTTTGAGGAAGGTAAATGTATCGGTATAAGTCAGGACAGATCCCAATCATTCATAGGTAAAAGGTATTACAACATCTACTTACTACATGTGAATTTTGATGATGTTCAATGTCTATTAAGGATGAATGTGATTTATGGCACAAGAAATTGGGACACATCAATCCTAAGCAAATCTCTAAGATCTCATTAAAAGATCTAGTGTGTGGCCTTCCAAAAATCAACTTCAGCAAAAGTGATTCATGTAATGCCTACACTTTGGGAAAGCAGGTCAGATCGTCTTTTAAATCAACAAACATAATTGCTACTAACCGATTTGTTTAGCTCGTGCACATGGATCTATTTGGACCTACAAAGACCATGAGTCTAGAAGGAAGAAGGTACTGTTTGCAGGTTGTTGATGATTACTCAAGATTTACCTGGGTAATGTTTCTATCTCATAAGAATGAAGCATTTCATTCATTTGAGAAATTTGCTCGAAAGATCCCAAATGGAAAAGGATATAGCATCTCAACAATCAGAACAGACCATGGAGGAGAATTCAAGAATCAAATGTTTGCTGATTATTGCGATGAAAATGGAATAGAACACAATTTCTCCACAGCATACACTCCTTAATAGAATGGAGTTGCTGAAAGGAGAAATCGCTCTCTACAAGAAATGGCCAGAACCATGATGATCGAAAGCAGTACACTTTCATATTTTTGGGCTAAGGTAGTTGCTACTGCCTGTTACACATTGAACAGAGTACTACTAAGACCATTGATGGAAATGACTCCCTATGAAGCTTTCAAAGGAAAAAAAGCCAATATATCATATATTCCATGTGTTTGATTGTAGGTGTTTCATTCTTAAAAATAAGAATGATAACATTGGGAAATTTGATGCTCATGCAAGTGAAGGTATTTTTCTGGGATACTCAACTACTAGTAAAGCTTATCTTGTGTTCAATAAAGATTCATAGGTAGTTGAAGAATCCATAAACATGCAGTTCAAAAATGATTAGAAGTGGATACAAGCAAACGATTATGATGAAGTCATGCTTATGCCCTCTCTTACCAATCATCAACAACAACATCAAAATGCTAATGTCTTAGAGCAGAAAACAAATCCTAGAGACTGAAGATATAAAATGGAGCATCCCAAAGAACAAATCATTAGAAGCATAAACGAAGGAATCAAGACCAGATCTGCACAAAAAAAATCTGATGAATTCCTTGGCTCTCATATCTCAACTAGAACCTAAAAGGATTGAGGAAGCTATTTCTAACGAAAGTTGGATAGAGGCCATGCAAGAAAAATTGTATCAATTCAAATGAAATGAGGTTTGGCAAATAGTGCAAAGACCCTCGGATCGTCCAGTCATCGGCATAAAGTGGGTATTCCAAAACGAACTTGATGACAAAGGTAAAGTTACTCGTAATAAAACAAGACTAATTGTGAAAGGTTACTCATAGGAGGAAGGTATTTTTTTTTTATGAAACATATGCCCCTGTTGTTAGACTAGAAGCTATACGACTATTAACTACCTATGCATATTTCTACAATATTCATTTATATCAAATAGATGTCAAGAGTGCTTTTCTTAATGGTTACATTAAAGAACATGTCATTGTTGAGCAACCTCTAGAATTTAAGGACCCAAGTAGACCAAAGGATGTCTACCGCTTGAAAAAGGCCCTGTATGGACTTAAGCAAGCACCAAGAGTTTGGCATGAAAGATTAAGTACATTTCTGGAGGAACATAATTTTGAAAAAGGTAAAGTGGATACTTGTCGCGCCACGCTCTTGTTTTTTTTTTAGATTTTCTGGATTTGCGCGCTAAGGAGGTATTTCCGTTTAAGAGTCTCTTTCAGACCATACCTCATGTGATAGAGGATGGTAATTTCTTATTTAGTCTAAGTTTTTTTATTTTGGAGTCGCCACTAGTCATTATTGATAGGTAGACTAGAAATCTAATCGGGGTATGGGAGAAACACCACGATTCTACAACCAGAAATACTGAGTACGAGGACTTAGTTACGTTAATGATCCTAAATCGAGATCCCTAATGCCCTTTTGATAATTAAGAACGATACGATATCTAACGTGTCATGTAAGTTTCCAAGGCTTACCCACTAATTCTATCCATTCTAATCACAGGAAAATCAATTAAGAATTAAATGCGCTATCAATGTCAATCAAATCAATCAATCCTAAATGGTCTTCTAAAAATGAAAATCAATCAAAACTTCGAAACCTTAATGAAGCCCTAGAAGCTTATTCATTTCATGATTTGCATTTTTTAGGGTTTTAGCATATTTTAGGGGTTATAACCCCTGAATTTGAGATTTCCTAAAAATGCCATTTGGGCACTTCCAAAAATTCAAATTTTACTTTCTAAGGTTGGCCATAGTGTTTTTGAACCATTATGTGAATTTTTGAAATTTTTGATTTTTTTTTTCAAAAATTGAATTTATAAGAATTTCAATAATCGAGAATTGATTTTTACGATTTTCTAAAAAATTTTATGAATTTTCTAATATTCCAATTTTTTTATTGATTTTTAAAAAAATTTCACATTTTTTATTTGTATTTTCTGAATTTTCTGAATTTTTATGAATTTTCTGAAAATTTTTGAATTTTTATGAAAATTTTTATGTTTTTATGAATTGCTTATTTTTCTAAAATTTTTCCGATTTTCTAAAATTTTTCTGAATTTTTTTATGATTTTTTAAAAATTTTGTATATTTTTTAAATTTTTTAGTGATTTTTTAATTTTTTATATTTTATAGATTTTTATTTATTTATTTATTATTTTTTTAATTTCTCTCTAGGAAACGAACCGAATCGGCCCGGTTCAACCCGATTCGGTTTGGCCGAATCGAGCCTCACCGGCACCGGTTGTCTTCCTCGGTAAACACAACACCCAAAAAACGGCGCCGTTTCAGTCTTCTTTCTCTTCGACATTTTGACGAATACTTGGTGTGCATGAATCATAGTTCTAAGTTCTCGAGGCCGCC
Organism: Syzygium jambos; assembly: GCA_031216235.1. Classification (NCBI taxonomy): domain Eukaryota; kingdom Viridiplantae; phylum Streptophyta; class Magnoliopsida; order Myrtales; family Myrtaceae; genus Syzygium; species Syzygium jambos. The sequence continues at coordinate 22,130,771 of CM062222.1, forward strand.
ACTTCCAGTCCTATTCCAGCGACCTTCCGACGACCATTTTGTTTGAATTTTGATTCTATGTCTTCCTCATATTACTGTCTATCAACCTTAGCCTATAGCCTTGCCGTCTGACCTTCGCCGGACGGCGAAAAATCGATTAGAAAAAAACTAACCTAACACTAACCTAAACTAACATTTTCAAGCCTTCATATCATCACACGGTATGCCCTAGCCATTTCTAATGCTTTAAACATTCATTATAACATCAAGCAAAGTTGGAAATCACTAACTTGGGTGACCTAAGGTCACGGCAGAGGTTCCTCGAGCTCCGGCGAGTTGGTTCATGAGGTGGCCAACTCGGCTTTAATGCGTTTTCAATCATCCAAAGTGCAAACAAACGATAAAAATGAAATCAGAACATGTTTTGAGCATCAAACATAACAAAATCACGAAGAAACACACAAGTTTGAGCTAAAACTCATCCTGGAAATTCTAGAAAATAGTGATCATGATCAAAGTTTACCTTCTTCGTTCGATAATCAGATAGAGTTTCTGAGATGATCCACGATCGTGGAGCTATTCCCCAACACTTGATCTTCAACCTAGTAGCTTCGGATTTGTTGGAGTGTCTCTCGGCACACCGGACGAAGTTCTTTTTCAGGGCTTCGCGATCGATTCGCTTGACTGGAATGACCAGGGGAGGGTCATGGCCTATCCGCGATTTGCCGGCATTCCGCCATTTATGGCGGTGCCGGACACTTGTGAGGGGACCCTCGACCCTCTCTCTCTCTCTAGATCATTCTCTTTGATTTCGCTCCTTTCTCTCTCTTGTCTCTCTCTAGCATTTCATGAACAACTCCCTTTTTCTCGTTCATTTTTTTTCAGCTTTTTGTTGATCAATTTCCCGCCCAAAGTTTGTTATTTACTGGCCTTGAATCAGTTAGACCGAATAACCAATGACAGCTTGTGATTATCCAGCTGTTAAATCATTATTTCACACGTGTTTATGGTGGGATTAAGGCTGGTGAAGTCGTGGGCACGAGCTGATTTTTCTGGGGTTATTGTGCCTTTTGAGTGAGTCGGACGAAGAAGATGAACAATCCGAGTCACGTCGGGTCGACCCGACAAGCCTGGGTTGGTCTAAATTTGCAAATTAAGCTCAACTTTGATCCAATTTTCAAAATTAAACTCCAAAATTGAATTCCTCATCACATTTTGAACCCAAATGTGTAATTTTCCCTAATTTTTATTATAATCATGTCCAAGATTTTCACATTTTTATATTCGGGTTAATAAGGTTTTGTTCAATTTGATGTCCTAATAACCTGATTAGGCAAAATTGATGCTAAAATTGAATTACCCACATCTAATTATCCCTAGAAACGATGGTCTCGTTGTTTGACAATTTCATATTGGGCACGATTCCCAATTTGGGCTCAAATTTCCTAATTTTCAATTGAATTTTGGAAAATTTCTGATTTCTATGACAAAGTGTGCAATTGGACTAACTATTATGTAATTCAAGGTCCTAGAATCATTTGTTGTGAATATACTATGACTTAAAAATGACTAAAAGAGATTTAATTGCATTTTTGGTTCAATTCGGGTTTGATTTTGCTCAATTTTGGGAAAAACATATACCCGATTGAGATTTTTCAAAATTGATGATGTATTAACGAAATTGGATTTAAAAGAAGACTAATGACTATTTTTATGGAATTTTCTGATTCCATTTGCTATTTTCCTTGATTTTCTCATTTATTTTGACTAAAAGAAATCAATGACAAATGCAGGAAAGTGCTAAAAAATTTATTTTTGGTTTAGAAGTAGGATTCTAGGCTTGGCCAAGATTCCTAAAAAAATGAGCTAAAAATCAGGTGTCAACAATACTACTCTATTCATCAAGAATGAAGGTAAAGATCTTCTTATTATACAAATATATGTTGATGATATAATCTTCAGATACACTAACGAAGATCTGTGTAAGGAGCTTGCAAACATTATGAAAAGCGAGTTCGAGATTAGCTTGATTGGATCACTCAATTTCTTTCTTAGTCTCCAAATAAAGCAAACACAAGTGACAATTTCATCCATCAAGAGAAGTACGCTGTAGAAATTGTGAAGAAATTTGGTTTGAAAGGAAGCAAAAAGGTGGAAACACCAATATCTGCTACTATCAAGCTAGACAAGGATGAGAAAGGTAAATCTGTTGACTCCAAGCTATATAGAAGTATGATTGATTCCTTATTATATCTAACAACATCTAGACCAAATATATTGCTTGGAACATGTCTATGTGCACGTTTTCAATCTGATCCAAAAGAATCTCATCTATCGGCTGTGAAACGTATCATTCGATACATTAGCTCATATCAAAAGCTAGGTATTTGGTATCCCAAAAATTCAAATTTCACACTACTTGGATACTCAGATGTTGACTACGCAGGATGTAAAGTTGATCGAAACAGTACATCTGCTACATGTCAATTATTAGGAAATATGCTTATCTCTTGGTTCCCAAAGAAGCAAAATATAGTTGCTCTCTCGACAATGGAAGCAGCAAATATATTGCATTAGGGAGTTGCTGTGCTCAACTTATGTGGATGAAATGGCAACTTCATGATTTTGGAGAAACAAATGAAATCATTCCTGTATTATGTGACAATACAGGTGCAATCAATCTGTCAAAGAATCCCATACTACACTCTCGTGCCAAGCATATTGAAGTGAGACATCACTTTATCAAAGATAAAGTAAATAATGGAGACATCTCCATTCAATTTATTGATTCGAAACATCAACTGGCTAACATCTTCACTAAGCCACTAGACAAACAAGATTTTGAATTTATCAGAGGAGAATTGGGAATATGCAATCCACTTGAATAAATTAGGTAAGATTCATAAACTCATCGGAAGTATCTACTCGGAAAAATCAATGGACATTGGGTATGCATCACAAATTCAAAAATTATTACCATTACAGTAACTGCCCCAGGGAATTTTCCTGACCGTTTTGACATGCTGATTTACTGTTGTTACACCCGATTCTCTCTTATCTGTTCTTATCCCGATTTTTCTTGGAAATTTATTAAAATAAATAAGAAAGTTATTGTTATTGAGTAACGGATAATCTTCTGAGCGTGGCTAAATTGCTCCTATTTATAAGGAGATAGTGCACACGTTATCCTCTATCTTGTAAACTGCCTAGATAAACTGCTCCTCACCTTCTATAACTTCCTGAGCCATTCTTAACTTCTTCATCCATAAAATTCTCTCTCAAATGGCTCTTAAGTCTCATAAGGCCAACGGCACTCGTAAACCCATTCGCACCAGTACGATGCTAGCCAGAGCCTCTAAAGAAGGTTCTTCACACATTGATCTTACTGATCAGCCAGCGGGATCAACCGAAGTAACTCAAAGTCAAAGTCTTCCTAGTTCTCAACTTGCTAGAGAACATGATGAATCTGCCACAGCAAGCACGGCTATTCCATCCTCTATTGAAGGAATTGTTCCAAGCACCAAAACTCCATAATCGCAATTGTGCCATGGAAAAGGAAATATCATCCCATCTGATCTTCCATTACTGCAACTGGAAGCCCCTTCACAGCCAACCATTTTCCTTAACACTTTTCTTGAACAAATGATACAAGTATTCATTAAAGAAAAATGATTTGTTATTCTACCAGCCGAAAGTAAGGCTATTGAATCTCAGCCCCTGGCCATGCCTGTTGGAGAGCCCTCGCAACCACTACCAACATCACCATCCACAAAATCCTCCACTGACAAAGAGGAAGAGACTAAACCCATAAAGAAGCCTGAAGCTAAAAAAGAGCCATCACCACCTATTCAACCCCCTGCTCCTACTGAACAAAGTGACGCAAGGACTGGGACAAAAGAAAAATTTGGAGATAGAAAGCAAGAAGACGAAGACGACCGGGTATTCCAAAACTTTGAACCCAGCAAAGGTTTTTCTCTCGACTCCTAATTCAATTCTGAACTCTTCTTCAGTCAAGAACATAAGGACGTTTTTGAATCCTTTGATAATCGCGGGCCTATTCCACATCGTTTTGTGAATTTTGATTATCTCGATGCACACAGCATCTTTCTCTCTAAGCTGTTTAAAGATCTCAGGCTGAAAACATTCTGTACCACGTAAGATGAAGTGCACCCCACTTTCATGGCCTTGTTCTATTCCAATTTGCACTTTCCAAACATGGACACCTTCATCTTTTCTTTTGCCAAGAAAAACTATACAGTTACATTGGATGAGTTAGTTGAGGTCATCAACATCGAGTTTAATGTTTTAAAAAAGATTCTTGTTGAGCCATATGCTGCATATAGCTTCATTTTGGAAACCCCTTATTTTACTCGAGGCTCTAGAGGAATCGTTCCCTTGTACTTGCTGCCCCTTTAAGCAAACTTCATTCAGAAAATCTTGACTCTTTGCCTGCGCCCAAAATCGTCCTCAACCAACGATGTATCTTGTTATGAAGCACGGGCCATCTGGGCCATTCTCACCAAATATGAAGATTTTTCCTTGGCACATATGATCTTCATCTATATGTACGGCACTACCAAGCGAAAGACAAGCAAACTACCTTACGGTGCCCTCATCACTTGCATATTCAGGCATAAGCACATTGATTTTTATGATGTTGCACCTCGTAGCATGCCCCATATGGAAATTGGGAAAAAGACTATGGACAAAATGATGCTGAGAATGACGCCTAATGAATGGGTCAATCAGAAGAATGAAACTGTCCCTATAGGAGAAGGAGATGATGAAAGAGCGAAGCAGGTTCTTTAAGAAAAACTGACAGCACAGGCTACATTAACAAGCAAAGGGAAAGGCAGGGCACCAATACAATGGCAGTTTGCTCATCTACCCAGACCAAAGAGGTCCACCTCTCCTATTGAACGTCAGTTACTCCCACTGTTGTGATCTTTATGCTTCAAGCTAAGGTTCAGGAAATCAAGAGCTACATCGCTTCTCTCACCAAGTACCTGGTGAAAATCGAGCGAACGTTGCTTAGCTTAGATTGCTACAACCTTGCTAGACCTAACCCCAAGGAACCAGCCGTTCAACCCTCCATCACCCAGCAAAGAAAATGCCCTCACACATAATTTCTATTATCTGCTTATGTTTTTCTTTTACTAGTGTTTGATATTAGATTCGCTATTTCTATATGATTTCCCTATCAATGCCAGTTCTCTATTTTTTATATGTTATTTATTACTCTATGCACTCTCTTTTATTGATAAAAAAAGGGGGAGAGAACCTAGATGTGAAAAATGGAAAAATACTAAATTGCATCGAAACAGGGGGAGCAACATCGAAACAAAAGAAACAACAAACTGCGTAGACAGACACTAACCTCTTGCAATATATTTATGATGATATTTTAATATCCACTCACTTGATAGGATCTAGAAGATCTGCTATAAAACTGTCGTGCTATTAAAAGATCGTCTAGACATTATCTCTGATATTTCCTGCAAACAGTTTAAGAGACATTCTTGAAAGTATATTCTCTATGAAAAATCTTCACTCTGTAGATTTTCAAATATATTTGTTTTACATCTTCAGGATAGTTTTGTTATCATAAAAAAAGTGGGAGATTATTGGAGAAACATCTCCAAATGAATTTTGATGATACCCAAACTATCCTTAGCATAATATCAACATTGTCTAAGTGCAGATATATTCAAAGGACGGAATGATACTTATAATGATAATCATTGAAGAAAAGATCATAAGACTATTCTTGAAGGATCGTATAAATAGCACCATTGATCACAAAGATCGGTTAAATGATGATGTTTCATTATAGCTGAAAAGATCAAGTAATTGATAATGTTTAGGTAATAGATCATTTAATAGGACCGTTATCTCACTATTATAACCATTGGGACTGGACATGCACAATAGAAGATCCGGTTGGAAGGAGATCAGTTAGTCTGTCAGTCGTCAGACTCACAGCTATAGTACAGCAGCAGAAGCTATTCCAAGAGAGTCTGTAGAAGTTTAGGAATAGGCTTACAGGCAATCAGTTCCGAAGATAGCAGCACCAACGACTCTAAACAATTATCTTGCCTCTCGTAGACATTAGCAACGACTAGTTTGAAGATATCTATAAAAAGAGAAGGTCCTTGAAGCCAAAGAGTTAGAGATTGTGAGTTTGTAATTCTCCGAAACTCATTGCTTGATGTATACTTAGCAAAAAAAATCCTATTTGTCAATAGCACTTGCTGCATTGTAATTGTGTTGAAAATTCAAGTATACAAAGTGATAGATGTATCCACCTCTCGGTAGTGTAATCTACAAACTGATAGGAGTGGTGCACACTCATTATAACTTAATCAGCAAATTACTAGTGTAATCCAGCCCAACTTGTGGTTGTTAGTGATGAGAGTAGACGTAGGCTTGGAATTAAAGCCGAACCACTATATATCCTTGTGTGCAATTGCTTATTCCTCTGTTTATCATTTCCAGCATACAAGTGATACATTGTTTCTTGTACATCCGTTGAAACTTGATACTTATTTGTTTCACGCTATTTTTTGCAAAAGTTTTAAAAATCTTCCATAGCAACCTATTCGTCCCCCCTCCCTTTAGGTTGCATAGTTAGTCCCAACAGTATCATCAAGCTAGTCAAGTCTGTTGAACCATCCCTCCAGAAATTGAACCATAAACCATTTGGCATGTACTATTTGGAAAAACAGTTCTGGGTATATCAATCAACCGACTTACACCCAAATCACCATAGATTGTTTCACCCCAAAGGTTCGCAAAATTTGCTGCCACAACACCAGGCCACAAGGTCTGAAGCAGTCAAAATGACCATATGAATGTCTTCGAAACATTCTGGATATCATTGGGTACTCCATTGTTATTAGCCATCACGAATTTTTTATAGAACAACAAACAGTAAGCAAATCGCCTTTAGATTGTTGGAAAAATTATTACATATTGGACGAAGATACGTAACACGGTTAGTTGAAACCAGAATAAATTCGAGAAAGTAATAATAAAAATAAAACAGGAGGTGAGGTACGACTAGCCAAATCTTCTTAAGGCGATTAGTTCCTATCAACGATGCTAAGCAACTTCACGAACTATGCTTCCCAAGATACAACACCTCGAATCTATTTTTATTAGCACTATATGAATAGGACTCTGTCGAACACTTCACGAAACCGACATACTTAGAGGAATATCTTTGAAGAAAAAACTCAAGAGACGCTTTGGGAGTACTTCGAGAATCAATCCAAAGCGTTAACTTAGTGGAATATCTAAGACTTAACATTAGTGCATCTCTCGAAGTACTCCCAGAGCACTAAGATGCTATGGTATAAGACGCTCTGGCGAGTGTTAGAGGAATAACCAATGATAATGTAATAATGTGAGTCTACGATGCTCTGGCATACTTAGAGGAATATATTTTCCGATTAGACTCCAATTAATAGAGCCATTAATCCACAATTATTACAACAATTAGGACATAACGGTTACATATGCATTAATGTTGGACCATTAATCCACAACTAATTGCAATAATTAAGACATAACAGTTACACGAGTATTAATGTTGAGCCATTAACACCTATAATTACAACAGAATTAACTCCAGAGTACATACAATGGCAATTCCAACATTTATTTTAGCATTATCTGAGCATGAGATACGCTTTTTTATGTTTTAGCTGGTTCGTACCGGGAATTTTCAACCATCTGGTGATGCTCTGAACACGTGGAAACAATCGGACCATAAGCCATATACGGTGTCATCTTTGTTATTTTCAAGACTAACTGTTTGCGTCTTTGTCGTTTCGAAGACGAATGGTTGATCAACCTTTGCCCAGCCCTTTTTTAAGAAAGACATGCACTTTCTTATTAGAATTTTGGTCTAGTAAGATTTAATATAGCACGGAGAATTACAAACATGGCCCTGTTATATAGTCCATGATCAATTTTGGTCCTCACATTTTATCTCTTGTCCAATCACGATTGCTAGACAAAAGTCCCCAAGCCGTTCGAATATCAATGGAAACTGCTGACTAGGCATTGAACATGAACACGTGGTGCTGACATGTTATAAAAGAAGGGTTTATACTACAAAAAACCCAAAATTGGTACTTCTGACAAATTTACTACAAACTAATTTTTTTAAAATTTTTTTATCACAAAAAACCTTAAACTAGTATACCCCAAATTAATTTTTTCACCAATAAAAATTTCAAACCAGTACACTTGCGATAAATTTATCCTACATTTATTTTCGTTAAATTGGACTAAATCACAAAAAACCACAAACTTATACATTTGTGACAAATGAAGGGTAAAACTGGTACACCCGTCGACTGTCACGTGTCATCCAACTCAGCAATTTACTATAAAATTTAACGGAAACTAACGGAGGGTAAATTTGTCACAAGTGTATCGGTTGGGGTTTTTCATGATACTAACCCATAAAAGAATAAAAATTTTGAGAAGAAATTACAAAAATGGTCTTTGTACTATTTGCCTGTGTTCAGTTTTGGTCCTCATTTTGTGATAGATTTGGTTCATAGACAAATTTTTGTATCCTCTACGTAAATTTTGTATTTCCATCCAAATGCAGCTAGAATTTGCTGACTAAGTGCCGGAGATGAATATGTGGTGTTAATGGAGAATAAACAATGGAAATTTGATTGTCACGCCCTGAATCCCATCAAGCTCGTGGCATCCCTCTTTGGTCGAATTAGTGCGATGTCCCAGGAAACGCCCCCGACCCAAATCAACACATCAAAGATATAAAGCACCAGCGAAAGCTACAAACACCCAGACAATATTTATCTAGGGGTAAAAAGGAGAATGTACATCCGTTACCATTATAAACTTATACAATATCCAGCATTCATTATCCATATAATATACATGCACACTGAACTTCTAAACTATACATCACCGATAACAAAAAAGATCAGTAGCCTGGGTATACCCTACTCCAAAAATGGGACACTTTAAAACCTTTACTCAACCCCTAAAACTAACCCCTACGCCCCCTGGATGGCGTTCACTCCGAGTCCGACTCTCCAGAACCAGAGTCTGAATCCCCTTGAGCCGCTTATTCTTCTAAGGACTCAGAGTCTACCTCGATCTCAATCGGATTGTCCTCATCACCTGACTCTAGCGGAACCTCAACCCGCTCCTCCTCATTAGACTCCTCTGGTTTTTCCTCTAGCTCATTCTTTGGCTTATCCTCTGGTTTTTTTTCTGGCCTGTCTTCGGGTTCTTCTTCTGGTGCCTCTTTAGGCTCTTCTTCAGGATCTTTTTCTCCGGGTTCCTCCTTTGGTATTACACCTAGATCTACTTCCATAGGATCATACCCTGCCTGTGATTCCTCCGGCTCTAGATCAGGCTTAGCCACTGAAGGTTCAAGTGCTGCAGGCGCAGACTGATGTCCGGACTGGGTGAGACTAGTATCCAAATTAGTCATCTCATCGTCAGGAGGGGGTATGGCTGACGGATCCCAATCCCCTACTCTGTCAAAGGGAACATCAAAGCCACGGATGGGGCCAAGCTCATCCATTTCATCCCGAAATATCCAGGTGGTATAGGTGTGGGCCTACCAAAGAGGTTACCCTGTGTCTACCCAGATTACGGTAGTATGCTTGATCCAGGTCATATTATAGTCTATCGGGTACTCTACAATATTATGGTCGGTGTGCATTGGAATACCAAAACGCTGCGGCGGCGGCGGTGGAAGATTCATGGTTCAGGCCAGAATTCTGAAATGGTTTGATTGAAATAACCATGAGAACACGTCTCAGCAAGCACACCCTAAACCCCACCTAGGCTAACACGTACCTCCAGACAAGTCAAACACACTAACACTCGGCAGCCACATAATAAGCACATAATTGCACTTACCTGGGATTTTGATACACGCAATCTACATGTTAGTCTCAAATATACAATTTCCAACCACATGCACATTCCAAATTAATTTCGTGCCCGAAACACAAATCGAACACATGGCATTTCCAATTCCACATTCCACACACTCATTCATGCCTCGTCGCACTATTTTCACTCGACTCGCCAGTGACCCGCGTTACAGTATACACCTCAGGTCCATTACGACCATTTCATATTCACAACACTTCTTAGCTTGTGTTATAGTACCGCCTCAGGCTATGTCTCTTGCCCGCGTCATAGTACCGCCTCAGACTCAACATCCACCACCTACGGCACAACTCGTGTTGAAGTACACACCTCAGGTTGGCAATTTTTCGCTAATACCGGGCATCGTCCCGCGTTAAAGTATCACCTTAGGACGTCACAATTTCCCGCCTTACAGTACTGCCTCAGGGACTTTTGTGACCACACGCACGACATTTCACACAATTTCTCATTATTCACTCGCTCGATTTACACACCAACATACCAAATTACCAGCCGATCAAATTCAGCCCATGCACGCATCGAACCTCACGCATTTTACATGCTCAATTAAAACTCAATCATGGCCAATTGACAATCAATTCAATTCAGCCCATGCACACAAATAACAGTCCACATTTCAATCAATTATTTTATAATCCAACAACCATACAAGGCCACCATAGGACCCACCATCACAGCACTAATATGAGCATGAATTCAACATATTCATGTGTATTTCCAAGCCACAACAATCACCAAAACCAGCCACAACATTACGCATCAAGCCGACATGCTAAATTCCCAAATCGGACCATAAGCTTGTCATGGCGAGCCACAATTTCAGCACTCAATTCAGCAACCAATCAACCCCGAAATCATCACAAAATTCATTCCCAAACCAGTCACGATTAGCCCAAATCAGTCCACCATTTTAACCCCTAAACAACCACTAAAACACCCCAAATCAAGCCCTAATCAATCCGATTCAGCCCTTAATTGCGTCCATCGGCACTCGATATCCTAAATAGGGTTTAGGATGCTACTTACTTGGAAACCTAAGCTAGCTCGAGCAAACAATGAGGGGCGGCAGCCGGCGACCACACGTCGGCGGACGACGACAGCGAGCGGTTCGGCGGACAGCGATGGCTGGACGGTGGCTGGTCTTTCATGGCTGAACAGAACCGAATGGGGATGGTGGTGATGGTGTTCGGTGTAGGGAAAAACAGGGGAGGGGAGAGGCGGTGAGGCGGTGGTGGTGGCGATAGTGAGCGGCCACGGCGGCGGCAGTGGCTCCGACTCGGCGGGTGGAAGCGGCGGTGATGGGCGTGGCCAGCTGGCCACTTCACGGTGGGTAGGGGAATGATTGTCCGGGAGTGAGAGGGGAGAGAGAGGTGCCGAGAGAATGAGAGAGAGTGAGAGGAGAAAGAGAAATATGAGATTAAATAGTCTAAGGGCAATAATTGGTGTCTCACACCTTGCCAAATGACCATCCTACCCCTCTCTCTAATTTCCAATCAACGGCCAAGATTCGATCTTATCTTAAGATCGACAGTCCAGATTAATCCTTGCCAAAAATATCTAGGGGCAAAATTAGAATTTCACAAAATTTCCAAGGGTAAAATTGTCAAAAAATTTGTATTTTTAAAGTAGGTGTGAAATGACCAAAATGCCCCTCTCACATTATACTTGGCCTTAACAAAGTCCAGGGGTAAAATGGTCATTTTTCATTTCTCGCCAAAATTCGAATTTTCTGAAGAATCCGGTCAAATCTGAGGCTGATCGATCTAATGGCAACATCGTCCAATTATCCTGTCATGACCTTCATAGTTTCCGATGCCGAAACTTGATCTCTAATTAACGATTAAATTTAATTAACGTAACTTGAGCGTATCTTGAACTAACGGGTGGCTTTTGGGGAAATTCGCACATTCGACCCGTGGCCGATACTAAATCAAGCCACGTTTAAGTTTGCTCGGGTCGTGTCGACCTTGGTTGTCACGTAATCGCGAGGATCGATTGCTAGTTCCGACGGGCACGATCGTTTAGTATAGGTTTGGGGACATTCGTCAGTTCATCTCATGGTCAGGCGAAATCACCTACGATCCACTAGTATGACAGTGGCGAATTGATCCCTAACTATCCTTGAATCGGCCTACATTGGCTCAAAATGTCACCTCGACAATTTTTATGGTTAAAAGTCAGTTCACGATCGAGTTATTTGGTCGTACGAATTTAAATCCCTAATTAGCCATTCCCTATTAGTTAGTATCTCAAGAGTGATCAGTTCCGGGCGAGATCTAACTACAAGCACATCCATAAATCATCCATTTCATTTATTCCAAGTGGGTTAGATTTCAGAATGTTACATCGATGATTGAAGCCTAGAGTTGTACAAATTTGTCCGACCCTTATAGGCCAAGTTCCTCAAAAGCTGTAATATCCTCGATTTGGACCTTATTTCAATAAGAGAAGTAGCTTAAGTTGTTAATGCACTAATAGCAGGGTTAGACTATGAGTCGATTCACGAATTGTACATGGGTCAACTATTCGATTAGGAAGAGCAATCGAGGGTTGGGAAATGCGCTCGACTAGAGTACTCGACCATGGAGAATAGCTTGACCATAAAGATGGATGCGGGACGACCTTATGACGTCACGGGTCAATTAGCGAAAGGTTAGGAATCGATTCGACGGAAGTATATATAATCAAATTGTGGGTGATTCCGCAAGATCATTATACTAAACCCGAACGAGCCTAAGCTAATTTTACAAGACCACGTGCCCTGGGTAAATAAGTTAATTCTGCATGATTGACGAGAATGATCCATGGATTGATGAGACTCGAATATGGATTGATTGACGAATCAACCATAAGTCACGCTAACGACACTCAAGAGGCCGCCTAACTCGAATAGGCCATATTAGGAGCACTTCCCCTTGAAGTTTAGCCACGAGCCTTGGTTCGGTTATAGGTTTTCGATTAAGGATAGTTCAAAAATTTTCCTTTCCGGATTAGTCGAGGTAGACCTCGGGAATAGTTTTGGGCCCCGAAACTTTGGACAAAGGAATTATTGGGCCGAGAATGGAAGCCAACAAGTGGGCCGTCCAAGTGGGCTGAGATGGGCCTCACGCCCAAGGCCAAAGCCCATTAAGCCTTTATAGCTCAGTAACCAATTCAAGCCCATTTTCACATTTAAGCCCATTTGAGCCCATTTTCATAATTCAGGTCCATTCAAGCCCAAGCCCATGTGAATAGTATTTTGCATTATTGGGGGTGAATAGTATCGTGAATAGTGTCAAGAGTTGAAATTACCATTTTGCCCATAAGTCTTCTAGAATCCCTTTGGCTTGTCTTGCAAGAGTCATTTCTAGCCATTGATCTTGGCTTGTTGGGCAAGGAGGAAGGAGAGCCATCCATTCTTGGCTTTAGCTTGCAAGAGAAGCTAGGCATTCTCTATCTCTTCCTCATTTCCCTCATACTCTCATTATGGCCACTCTCTCTCTCTCTTCTCATCCGCCCATTTCCCCTCTCTTGGTTCGGCTACCAACACCGCCCATCACCACCTCATGCCACCGCCACCGCTCGCTATCCTCACTGTGATGCCGTCACCGCTATGCCGTCCTCATGTCACGCCGTCCCTATCTTTGTCGTGTGTCGTCTATGGGCTGCTGTGAGCCACCGGCGCCACCGCCTTACCGCATCTCCCTCACGACGCCCACCACTCACCATCGCGAGCCGCGAGCCGCACTCTCATCATCTCATCGTCGTCGGGCCAACATCGCCGTTAAACCGGTGAGTTAACTTCCTAATCCTTGATTAGGGTGTTAATTGCATTTAAGGGTAGAATTAGATTAAGGTTAATTATGATTATTGTTAGTTAATGTTGGTTTAGTTGATAAGTTATCGCGATAAGTGATAAGTAGAAGTGATAGGCTATCGTGATAGGTGATAAGTGGTAGTGATAGATTATCAAGGAAAGTGATAAGTGGAAATGATAACCTATCATGGAAAGGGTGATAAGCTATCACCAAAAGGGAGATAATCTATCGTGGATTAGGTGATAAGCTATCACCAAAAGGGCGATAAGCTATCGAAGGAAGAGCGATAAGTTATCGTTGGTAAGGTGATAAGTTGTGATTATATGTGTTTTGTGCTTGAGTTATGAGATGAGCTATGCATATTCTATGTTGTTTAAAGTATGAATTGCCATGGAAAAGCACTGCTTTAGTGAAAGGACTTAGGTTGCTATTTTTAAGAATGGTTTTATGGACATATAAATCGTAATTCACGAGGAGCCCTATTTGGATGCCAAGTTTTATGAGTTAAATGGGGCAAGGATGTTTAAAAAGGAAATCGTGGAAAGTTTGATGGGTTGATTGTGTATATGTGATCACGTGTGAATTTATTACTGTATTTTTATGTGTAGAAGTTGCAGTAATTTATTATGTGAGCACAAACCACGTTTGCATTTGGTTAAATGTAGAGATATAAATGAATTATGTGGTTATTGTACTTGTGTGATCACAAAATACCCCGATGTGTTTTATGCAGGGTTGAACCCATCCTAATGCGTTTTACGCGGGATGATGCCTGATTTATCGGATGCCCAGCGGGGGTCCGGATGCCAAGTTGTGGTTGAGGCTGGGCTGATGCTCTTAATTGAATGTCGTCCGGGTGGGGTTCCAGATGATGCTGTGCCCAATGGGGCAGGATGATGTTCGGTCATGTCAGAAGACCGCCAACCTAATGCGAGTAATGCGGGTTGTACCGTGGCCCTATGAGATCGTAGTAATCAAAACACGCATGAAAGAGTGTGGATGCATTGCACCTGATTATGAGATGAAATTGTGAGGCATGGTATAGGACGGACCAAAACGATTTCACCTTATAATCGGGACTTGTGTAGATACCTTGTGCATGGGAATGCTACTATGTATTTTGATTGTATTATATGCTTGTTGCATTGTGATTACACATGATGGTTTATAACGTACAGGGCGTGTGTGCTAAGACAAAGTAAGAATGCCAACAATTGTTTAATGGCATGTTTGTTTATGCTGGACTGGGTAGCATGCTCGTGTGTATAGTTAAGGCAAAGCAGGGGTTGCTTTGCTATTGATCTACTGTCGATGTGTGGCTGCATGTTTAGGTGCATTTGAGACGAGTTGACTTCCTAATCGAGGCTTAGGTTGTTAACTTACTGAGATTTATCTCACTTGTTGTTATTAACCATTTTTTAGGTGCTCAGGTATGAGTACACGTTGCATTCCATGGGAACCAGCTGTTTTAAGGGGGAATACCTTTTGAGATTGTCCTTGTGGATAGAGGAGCTAGGTTAACCCCTTACCTTTTGTGGTTGTAATTGGGAAGGTTTGCGTGGCGGACTTGTAATATATTAATTCCCGATGTACTGCTATTAATGTATGTATATATATTTGTTGTATGTTTTCCTGTCTATTCCTGTTGTTGTTGTCTGGAGATATTGTGCTTCCGCATATGCATAATTGAAAATTAAAATGAATGGGTCGGCGACGCGTCCTTGAACGTCGCAATTCCATAATCAAGAAAGAATGTTCGCGCGCTCGAGGGTTCGGGGTGTGACAAAGCAATACTCAAGTATTGAACTACTACCAGGTCACTGATTTTATGAACTAATTACAAATTCTAACTCTATATGTTAATCTTTAGTACTTTGCATTTTTTATTAGCATGTGGACGAATAAATACGAAATTGTCTAAAAATCATAATTGCATATTAGATTAGGGGGCCGAATTTGTTGAAAAATTAAATGCAACAAAAATTGAGCGGGATTGTAATTTTTCCTTAACAATATAAATATTGCCTTTATCTAATAATTTAATTTTTTTTTCAAAACAATTGTTGCGATCCCATAAATTCTCACACGAGTGTTTGTGAAATATTTCGTAGTGAGTCTTATACGGAAGACGTGGAAAAAAATGTTATAAATATTATTTTATATTTATGGCCAAAGGACCACCGCCATCCCTCTGTTGAATTCTCCCCTACATTTTGCTGTACTTTTGCTCTATTTATTGAATTGCTGGAACCTGGAAACATGGGGCTGATATTGTTATTGTTGGCTTTGTCAACTCATCTATGTGGTTCATAATCCAATCCAATCTTGAAATCAGTGCATATTCATGTTAGGCATTGTGATCCTCAGTGTCTGTTAGAAGATAGTTATGCGATAAAAAAATATACAAGAAAATGGTAATTGATCCGAGAAGTCTTACTAAAATATACATACTAAATAGGGATAATACCATAAAAAACCTCAAACTGGTACACATATGATAAATTTGTCTCGAACTAATTTTTTGACTACTAAAAACCCTAAAAAGGAACACATATGATAAATTTATCCCAAAAAATCAAAAGCTAGTATACTTGTAATAAATTTACCCTTCATTAGTTTCCGTTAAATTAGATTAATATCACGAAAATCACAAATTAGTACACATATGACAAATGGAGGGTAAAACTTAAAATCGGTTTACCTGTCAACTGCCACGTATCATCCAACTCATCAATTTGATGGAAAAATTTAACGGAAACTAACGGAGATTAAATTTATCATAAATGTACCGGTTTTAGGTTTTTGATAGTCAAAAAATTAGTTTTTGATAAATTTGTCACATGTGTACCAATTTGGGATTTTTAGTGATATTAACCCTACCAAATAATATAGTAAGTTTTGTTTGGGTATAATAAATGAAACCATGCATTGAGTCACTGGCTTCTTGAAATATCCAATATAAAATTGCTACATCATTTAGTGAAAATGTTTTAGTAAGATTTTTTAATACACGTAGCATTCCTTGTTATAATAATGGATACCATGACTGTAGTGCCCTTCGGATATTTTTTAAGCTTGCTTTAATGCGCTTTGATATTACAAAAAAAAATATTGCTTGCATCTTTGAGTTTTCTCAGGGTGCCTGAATTTGTTACATACTGATTTTAAATATTTTATGACTCGATAAAAATACATTTAAGATATTTGTTAACAAGATTTTTTTGATAATATAACATAAAAAATATTACATAGGCTCCGTTCATTTCCGGAAAAATATTTTTCCGGAAAATATTTTCCGCGTTTTCCGGTGTTCGGGGACAGAAAATATTTTCCGTGGGAAAACATTTTCCTTCCCCACCCCCAAATCTTTCATTGTTTTGAGGAAAATGATTTCCTCTTTTCACAAAGAGGAAATCATTTTCCCCTAAAGTGAAGGCAAAATTGCCCATGGGAGGGAAAATGTTTTCCATGGGAAAGGAAGTTGATCACCGGTCACCACCGCCGCCGGTCGCCAATCGCCACCGCCGATTGCCGGACGCCGCCGGATCGGCGGTCACCGAACACCAGAAAATATTTTCCGAAACTTTTTCAAATTTTAGCCGAACACCAGAAAATTGTGTTCCAGGAAAACATTTTTCAGGAAAATGACTTCCGGGAAAATATTTTCCAAAATGAGAATATTTTCCGGCAAACGAACGGAGCCATAGTATTTTTCCATTTCAACAAGGTTTCCAAACTAAAATGTCCGAGGATGGAATACCAAAAAATTAAAGCATATGGAGCCAGTTTGTGGCATCTAACAAAGCAAACGAACATATGAAACTAGAATCGAGCAAATGAAACAAACTATAAATGATCTTATCAGCATTGCATGGCGCTTCTCATAATCAAGGGCTTAGCAAAACGAAATGCAGCAACTCATCGTTGCGCTCCAACTCGATCATATCGTGCTCGGCCAAGGTGATCCATCCTTCGATCCCATCCCCGCACCTCGTACCCATCAGAATCACCACGTTTTTCATCGGAACACTGGTGGTGCACACCCAAGCAGGCCTTCCCCCAGCCGAAATCCACCTTTTAGAACGAGAACCTTGCCCAGCTGCTGAACCTGTAGAGCTCGATCTCTCCGGTGGACAACGCTGACAGGTTCCAGGCAGCCACGAGGCTCTCGTAGGCCTTGGCCAATCCCCTCTCGCCTTGAAGTGCGCTCAAATATTGGCCATCTATTTCCCTTATTGATTTTCTAAGAATGCCTGCAAAGTCCTGCAACTCGACTCCCTTGTTTGCTTCCATGAGTGGTGCAACAGTGGACTGCCACAGATTGCCCAAGGCAGTCTCAGGCAATGGTTGTGGCCTCATCCTGCTTCTGATGTTCACCACGTGTGACTGCTGATGATGGGGAAACCTTCTCCTTCCTCTCTGGCCTCTTCGTTGCTGCCTCCACGGCGGATTTCCATATGAGGGCGGTCACGGCCTCAACACGAGTAGGATTGGCACCGCCAAACCTGGCCCTAAGGCAAGCCAAGCTCTCACTGTCGAAACAGAACCTCTTGGTCGAAAGCTTCTCCCTTCGTATGACTCCGGGTGGCATTTGGAAGTATATGTCTTTCAGTTGGAAGAGCTCAGATGCTTTCAAGAAGGGAGTGACGAGGTTCACAGTAACATCAACACCATTGTTGGCGATTTCGGACCATGTGTTGAGGAAAGCAGTGGCTGCTGAGCCGTCAGCAATCTTGTGAGAGATACAGATGCCGATCCCAATGCCATCATGTTAACACCCAATTTTTAGCTCATATTTATCATATTTTCAAAATTAGGTCTAGGGATCTTGGCTAAGCCTAGAAATCTATTTCTAAACCAAAAAATAATTTTTTAGCATTTTTCTGCATTTTTTTATGAATTTCTTTTAGTCAAAATAAACAAGAAAATCTAGAAAAATAGTAAATGGAATCAGAAAATTCCATAAAAATAGTCAATAATCTTATTTTAAATCCAATTTCATAAATACACTTCCAATTTTAGAAAATCTCAATCGGGTATATGTTTTTCCCAAAATTGGGCAAAATTAAACCCGAATTGAACCAAAAATGAAATTAAATTTTTTCTAGACATTTTTAGATAATAGTGTCTTCACAACAATTGATTCTGGGACCTTTAATTGCATCATGGTCAGTCCAATTTCACAATTTGGTGTAAAAATAAAAAAATACCCAAAAATTGATTAAAAATTAAGAATTTTGAACCTAAATTGGGAATCATGCCCAAAATGAAATTGCCAAAATGTGAGACTATCATTTCTAAGGGTAATCAGGGGTGGGCAATGCAATTTTGGCATCAATTTTTCCTAATTAGGTCATTAAGATCTCGAATTAGACAAAACCCTATCAACCAGAATATAACAATGAGAAAATTTTGGGCACAATTATAATAAAAATTGGGGAAAATTATATGTTTGGGTTTGGAACATGCTGGGGAATGCAATTTTGAGGTTTAATTTGAAAAATTCGGTCAAAATAAGGTCCAATTTGCATTCTTGATCAAAACCGGAACTGTCGGGTCGGACGGGTCAACCCGACCCGACTCGCACAGTTCATCTTCCTCACCCAGCCACCCAACCCATGTGAAACCCAGAGGAAAAACGGTTTGAGCCCATGACTTCGTTGACCAATTCCAATTAATAAGCACGTTTTTAATTAAATTTCCCAGCTGGATATTATCTAGCTGACTTCATTCAACAACCAAAACAGATTAACATTCGGTTCTAATCGAATTTTGGGCGGGAAATCAATGAACAAAAAACTGGAAAAACTAACCCGAAAGAACAGAAGCCATTCGAGAAAATTCCCGAGAGAGAGAAGAGAGAGAAAAAGCAAGAAAGAGAGAGAGAGAGAGAGAGAGAGAGAGAGAGAGTTAGAGAGACATGTTGAGGGTTCTAGGACCGAGCCATCGGCGTTTTCTCCAGCGAGAAAACACCGGCAAATCGGCTCCTCTAGTAATCCTTCACGTCGGGCCAGTTAGTGACGAAACCAATTCGTGAACGTCTGAAAATGAGTCTCGGCCGGCATATCTAGAGCATTTCCGGTGATTCCAAAACCATAAATGTGAAGCTGAGGTGTCAAGGATCAACACAGCATGCGTGAATAACCTCAACAATTTCGTTTGAAGGTCGAACAAAGCAAGTAAAGTCGGCCGAGAATCATCTTTTCTCAAAATTTTCCAGAATTCTATATTTAATATTGATATGCATATTTGTGTGTTCTCCTTCGCAAATTTGAGTTTGTTGATGCTTACAATCAGTTTCTGATCATACTCTATGTTGTTTACTTGCATTTTTGGCCATTAAAACCGCATAAAATCCCCTCGATCACCATCGCAGAACTTCGCCGAAGCTCGCGAAGTGCTCGCCGGAGCATCACTGTGACTGTAGGTCATTCAAGTAGGTTTCCTTAAACTTTATTTTGATGATTTTCTAGTCATTAGGTTCGTGGTAGACGGTTAGGGCGATCGGGATTAATATTCAAGTTCTGGAAAATTTTGAGTGTACAGTTTAGAAGTTAGGGTTCTTGGTCCAATTTTTTGCCAACCGGCGGACATCCGGCGGTGGTTCGGTTGGTCTATACTGATATTAGACTATGTGGGCTTGTTGAAGGTGCAAGTAGAACGGCATAATAGTCATCGGAGGTTCGCCGACGGTGAGCTCGAACCGGCAGCCTCGAAATGGAAAACCAAGAATTAATGCACATAAGGTGTTTGTTAAAATGCCTGAATGAAGGAGAACAAAAACAGCGCCATTTTTGCACCGTGCCGCCAGAGAAGACAACTGGAGCCGGCGCCAACGACGACCGGTTCGGTCTCAGCCGAACCGGTTCAAAATGATCTGGTTCGGTCCGGTTCGTTCCCCTCGGCGGGAAAAATTCAAAGAAAAATAATAAAAATAATAAAAATAAATAAAAACCAATAAAAACTAAAAAAATCATAAAAAATCACAAAATTCTAGAAAAATTTTAGATTTT
The DNA here is from genome assembly GCA_031216235.1 of Syzygium jambos. Taxonomy (NCBI): domain Eukaryota; kingdom Viridiplantae; phylum Streptophyta; class Magnoliopsida; order Myrtales; family Myrtaceae; genus Syzygium; species Syzygium jambos. Next base: position 22,151,511 of record CM062222.1, read on the forward strand.
CTTGAAAAATTAAAAAAATCAGAAAATTCACAAAAATTAGAAAAATTACAGAAAATTCAGAAAAATACAAAAATTTTCAGAAAATTCATAAAAATTTCGAAAATTCAGAAAATAAAAATAAAAGAATTGAAAATTTCTGAAAAATCAATAAAAAATTGAAAAATTGAAAAAATTCACAGAAATTTCCAGAAAATCATAACAAATCATTTCTCGGTTTAAAAATTTTTTTCCGAAAAAAATGAAAAATTTTAAAAATCCACAGAATGATTGAAAATCATTGCGGCCAGTCATGAAAAATAAAATTGGAATTTTTGGAGTGTCCAAATGGCACTAAAAAAATCAAAAAAATTTTGAAAATCCACAGAATGATTGGAAATCATCGTGGCCAATCATTAAAAATGAAATTTGGATTTTCCGAATTGCCTAAGTGGCATAATTTGGAAAATTCCAAATTTAAGGCCAAAACCCTAAAAAACCCTAAACCTTAAAAAATGAAATGAACAAGTTATTAGAGTTTTGTTAGGGTTTTGATAGGTTTTCATTTCTAGTGACCAAATTAGGGTTGCTGTGATTGATTTGCCGTTTGATGTGCGGTTGATTTTTGAATGCTTAAATTGATTGTCCATGGTTAGATTAGTAAATTGACCTTAGGGATCCGTGTGATACGCTAGACATGCCATATCGTTCATAGGTATCGAAAGGGCGTTATTGGTCTCAATTTGGGATCATTAACGTAACAAAGTTGCTTATCTAGAATCTTTGATTCGTAGGATTGCGGTATTTCTCCCGTACCACAATTAGGTTTCTAGTCGACCTACCGTAAATGACTAGTGGCGACTCCAAGTTTAAATTTAGATCAAACAAACTCCGCTGTCCCATGAGGTATGGCATGGGAAAGGCCCATATAGAAAAATACCTCCATCAAAAAGCACGCGAGAGCATGGTGCGACAGGTTTGGCGACTCCGCTGGGGAAATCTTAAATTTCTAAGTGGACTTAGGCCTAGATAGAACAATATGCATGTGTTTGTGCTCTCAAGGATCCCAGGTACGTTTTACTAATGACGTGTTAAATGGTGATGCAGGTAGGAGGTATAAAGGGTGTAGTCTATGCTTACCTTTGTTTTGCAGGATAGTGTCGGGATTGAATATGATTTTGACCAAATTTTAGAAGTGTTGTTTGGCTATAAATTGTTGTGCTTGCTTTTAAATTGCTTTAGCACTTCACTTTTCGCACACACTGCCTATGGCCCAACCCCGGCTACATTTAGGATCACCCTTAGGAGGTATGTGTTTAGGTGAAACTATGAGCCGATTGCTCATGGGATCATTTAAATACAATACCGATAACCAAAATGGAATAATATTCTATTACTTTAGGCCGATCGCCTATTGGAATGGAATCCCTTGTCCATTAAGGTGGTAACCTTGAGCCTTTAGTATATCCCACCCTTTTAGGTGTCAAAACCTCATTTGTTACATATGCTTGTCTTTGTGGTTGATATACCTAAATTCAAGCAAAAGGTGTTGGTAAGTAATTGTCGTTCCACTTCTCTCATTTTTTCAATTATGCAAAATTAATTGATATCATTTTGTTGAAGAATGCCTAAATGACAATCAATGTTTGGACAAAATGCATTTTCATACTAGAATGAATGACCAGGGCGACATGCTCCATTTGGTCACATTTTACATTTCTAGATGGAATGTATAGGTCCATGATTATGTTCAATGTAATTCAAATAGATTGAATGCTCAAGATGTGACATGTACAATCCCATTTGCCAAAAGTCTATTTTCGATATATTCAAAGTTGTAAACCATAGGGTAATACTTTATGGTCAAAATGGAGCATGTCAAAAGGCATTTGGTTTAAACATTGATTTCATTCACATTTTCAAGTATATGCTCTTTTAAGGCATAAATGAATTAGAAGTGACATTTGTGTCACGTCATAAGAATGCAAATGTGCTTTACCTCCATTTTGTCCATAAAAGGACATATAATTAAAATGGGGGCATTTAAAATTGATTCATGGTGACTAATAATGAACTTTTTGCATGATTAGATCGAAATGAGGAAACTAGACATACAAGTCATCCCGGTTCCAAGGAAAGAGCTTTTGGCATGGTGGGTGAACATGACTAAAGACAACAAAGCCTACATGAGGAAAAGATTGAGATATTTGTTTAAGCTCATCAATTTAGAGTACCGAAGTGAGCTTGATTCAAGCATTGTCCCATTTTTGGGAAGTTACCACCGCCACATTCCAATTAGGTGAGCATGAGATGGTACCTAAATTGGAAGAGTAGAAGACAACCATTGGGGTTGATTTCGAATCAAAAATCGTTGAACCCCCAATTGGATTGAAACCCACGAGTGTCATAGCCGAATTTTTTAACTGGAAGACTCCTCAAGTGGAAAAGTTGATCAAGTCGAATACTGGGAATTTTCCTTTATCCTACTTGGTGGCTAATTACTCCAAATTGCCAAAGGAAACTGGGAATACTTCTGCAAGAGTCTTCATCCTTGCTTTCTTCGGGTTCATCTTATTCCCTACATCAAGGACCGGATTGAATCCTCTTGTTGCGGTGATTGCTAGGCAAGCTTGCCTAAAGTGGGATTTCTCCAATATGCTTTTAGCGAAAACCATCATTTCTTTGAACAAATACCAACGTCACCAAAAAGGTGTACTTCAAGCCTCAACCGGGTTACTTTCTGTATGGTTCATTTCCCATATCAGACCTTGGGAATGTCATATGCGCATTAAAGAGATCGACTCATCTACCAATCCTATTGACAAGTATTTAAAGCTCCAAGACAAATTGTCAAAATACTCTTTTCATGAGTGGGCAAACTTCATTAGGGCATTGACTCCTGACCAATTCCAATGGAGAATTCAATGGCCAAAGATAATGACAGCTCAAATCACTTGTCAAGAAGGCAACTTAGTGCCATTGCTTGGATTGAATGGTAGAGCCGCTTATTGCCCACTAAGAGTGGTACAACAATTTGGAATGATTCAACAAGTTCCACCTTCTTGGTATCCCGAGGAGTTCACATTTGATATACCACAAAAATCCCAATTGGAGAACGAAAATAAGCAGTTGCAAATAAAGGTTCAGAAGATCATGTATTTCTTGAAGAAATCAACCAAGCAAATAGTGCAATGGCCTGAAGATTTACAAGGAGAAATAAAGCTCTTCTTGGCATCCAAAGAGTATATAGAATGGTTGAAGGCTAAAAAACCGATTGATGTCGAACTATATGTACCTTTGAGTATTGTTACCCAATTTGATGAGCCGTACATTCCGAAGTACATTGTGCCAAGCACGCCAGGTGTCGAGCCATACGTTCCCAAGAAGGTTACAATTGACGTGGAAGAATGGGAGACACGAGTGAAGGAATATAAAGAGGCTGAAGCTACCTTAGCTAGCAAGAGGCCTAGACTTATTTAAGCTAGTGTTCCCCCATTTTGATGAAAAGCATTGTAATATGAATATTCAAAATTAAAACAATTACTTGATAAATGATTGTTTGATGAAGTTTTAAAGCACATTTCGCATAAAAGAAATAATCACCATGGATTATAATTCTTTGAATTGTATGATTCCTTGATAAAAATATTGATGAAAAGTTTTATACAATGCTAAGGCTTGTGCAAAAGTTCTTATCCTTGTTAATTACAAGAAAATATACAATTGAAAGAATATAGGTTTTCATATTCATTTCATCAATTCTAATATCTCGATGATTTTCATAAAAGCAGGTTATTTAGCAACAGAAGGTAGAAGACCTCGAACTCGCTTGCAAATAAAAATAGCTAAGGAAGAGACTCGCACTCGGCTAGCTGAAGTAGAAAACCAGTTGACACAAATGGCTACCATGATGGCAGAAATGAAGACCTTCATTATAGCTACGAAGGGATCTTATCCTACAATTTCAAATCCAGGAACTGCAAATACCGCTGAGGTACCTGTTGAAGAGACCATGAGAAGTAAAGAACCAATTCAGGAGAATCCTCCAAAATCTGCACCGAAAATAGTGAATCTAGAAGAAGACGTTCGGGTTAAAAAAATATCCAAGGATGAAGAGGAGGCCAACCGATTGGCCAAAATTGAAAAATGCTTAGCAAGCCAAGATTATGAGCTTCAGAGATTCGACAAGTTCTCGCCATACGCGAAGGTAGTTATTCCAGAAAACTACAAAGAACCAGAGTTCGTGAGCAAGTACGATGGAATCGGCTATCCTAAAAGCCATTTGAAATATTATCTCGGCAAAATGGCGAGATATTTAGACAATATGCCACTCCTTATCAGTACATTTCAAGATAGCTTGAAGGGAGCAGCTTTGGCATGGTATACTACTCTTGATATAGAAGACTTTACCGAATGAGACCATTTGGCAGGAGAATTCCTTCGCCAATACAAATTCAATGTCGAAATACTTCCAATTTGGGAAAGATTTAGTCAGAACCGAGAAACGAAGAAATGAAGGATTCAGAGCCTACGCTCAAAGATGGAAAGCTGTAGCCTCACAAGTCAAACCGGCTATAAGTGAAGACGAGCTTATTGAACTCTTCTTGAAGTCGTTACCAACTGAGTATTACGACAAGTTGCATATATCAGGTTGCCAAACATTTACCATGCTAGTGAAGGTTGGCGAAAGGATCGAATGGTGATTGAAGGAGAAGAAGTCTCAAGAAGCTAAAACACGAAAACCGTATCCCGGAAAAAGGGATAAAGAACCTATACGCAACGTGGCTATGGTATCTATCCCTAACGTTAATCAAGCTTCATTCCCAAAGCAGTCCAACATTCCCTAGAGAAATCCAAAACCATTCGAGCCAAAGAAAAAACCCGTAAGGCAATTCACCCCGTTGCCACGGCCCTTGTCAAAATTACTACCGATACTGTTTGAAAGGCATTTGGTGGCCAAAGAAATATCAAGAGATAATCCTACAAGGTTTCCTTGGTACGATGAGTCGAAGACTTACACATACCATATGGGAGAAAGAGGACACGATATGGACAATTGTACAGTCTTAAAATACAAAGTCCAGCAACTCATAGACAAGAAGATACTAAGCTTTCAAGAACCAGAGCCAAATGTGCATCAGAACCCTCTTCCTGAGCACAATATGGTAAATATGGTCCTTACAGATGGAGAAATAATGAAGCCTGATGTAGAAGATGAATATGAGGCTAAATTAATGACAGCCCGACAAGGAGATGCTCGCTTTCGCCGCGGAGCATTCTTAAAAGGAGAAGTCATAGATAACTTGGGAGAAAATTCTGGCAAATATAACTTCCAAGTAAAGTATACTCCACCACCGTGAGCTTTTAAAAATCAAGTGATTGTGCCCGATGGTTGGGCGGTATGGACGATGAGCTCATCAAACAAGAGGAGATTCCTTCCTGTGATGAGGAGGATCAATTTGAAAAGCAAAAAGAAAGGATTTGGCAGGGTGAAAGGCGATTTACCCAAACATCACTTGAGCAGGATGACACTGTAAACTTCCTTAGTCAAGACAGTGGAAAATACAACTTCCGTGTTAAGTACACACCCCCACCCTGAGCTTTCAAAAACGAAACTATTGTGCCTGATGGATGGGGAGGCATGGATGAAATATCAATCAACAAATTAAGTCTTGAGGAGAAAGAAGATCAAGACGAGAAAATGAAGAAAAAGGCTCGCCAAAGAGATAGGCGATTTGTTCGCAAAGCACGAAAATAAGGTGAAATTGTGGATTATCTGGGACAAGACAGTGGCCGGTATAACTACCGTGTCAAATACACACCACCCTCATAGGTATCCGAAGAGGAAAATATCGTGCCTGACGGTTGGGGTGGAATGGATACTGTTGAAGCTAACAAATGCATGGTGTTCATGATTACACCACTATTGATTATTCTCGATGAAGTGGATAGACTTGAAGAAGAAAAGCATCATGTTGAACCAATTACCGTTGAGCTCCCAATTGGTCAACTAAAGATCGAGGAGAAAGAAGTGCAGTCTATAATTATCACTTTGCCTCTAAAGGAGAAATTTGATACCAAATGTGTACCATGGGATTATACACCTAGAGAGGTTGATGCAATAACCAGATCAGGAAGATGTTATATCCTAAAAGAATGTAAGCACGAAAAGAAGAGAGTAACTGAAGAAGATATCGAGCAGTTGCTGTCAGTCATGAGGACAAGTGTCATGCCCCATACCGTATGATCCGTCAACATCTCGCATATAGGTTGAAGTTGTGGTGCGATGCTCCCAGGTTACGTCACCGACCCAAAAACCCAAATCAGAGACACACAGCACATGCGGAAACGACGTATATATACTATGTATATATATACACCCGTACAAAAACAAACAACCATGAATAGCACAGGACAAGAATTATAGGATAATTAAAAACATATATACATTCATTACTATTAACTTTGTACAATATCCATTTACAAAAGAAAGATACAACGAGGAAGGCCACTCAGACAAAAAGGGATAAGTGGCGGAGGAGGTCAAACTATCAAAAGGGAGGGCTACGATCAAAAAGTGTCGGTCCTCACTTCTAAAACTTAGATCTAGCCTAAGGCACCCAATCGAGATCAGAATCAGATGACTCTGAGGAACTCTCGGACGGCTGCGGCTCCTCATCAGAACTCATCACCTCATACTCGATCTCCGGTGCGGGATCCTGCTCCTCGTCCTCGTTTATGTCCATCGGCTCTGGGGCCTTCGCATCCACCTGCTCCGAAACTGGGTCTACTATCTCAGGCTCGAAATCCACTCCCCCTAACTCCTCATGCTCTACCTCGTCGTCAACAATCTCATACTCAACATCAAAATCTGGGTCACCCTCCATATCAACATCCACCACATCACCGTCCGGGCACTGCCGATCCAACTTACCTTCCCCGTTAAACGGGACATCTGTAGATCTGATGGGACCGAACTCATCCCCAAAACGGTCCCGGAAATACCAAGCCAAATACTCGTGAGTCTCGTAGTGCGACAAGCCCACGTCTACCCAAACGATATTATAGTGCTTAAGATACACCTCCCCGTTCCCCACGGGGTGTACAGACATCGTACGCTCGATGTGGGTGGAAATCCCAAAGCGTACCGGTGCATCTCCCAGGTTCATGGTCAAGGGTATGAAACATCGATTTTCTAACAACCGTAAGATAAACTCAGCAAGTGTAAAACCCCTAATCCTATATTAAGCTAACGTGCACCTCCTGGCAGGCAATTTAAACACACAAATACCGTGTACCAACAATTCACAATAAATTCCTAGGCCCACGGCCCAAATCATTTATATCACAACCCTGCAAGTTAGGCATTTATCAACAATAATCACGTGCGAAATGTTGAATATGCACAATTATTTCGACCCGAAGGCCACAATTATACCGACCCGGAGGCCACGACCCGAAGGCCACTTCCAGCAATAAATCGACTCGAAGACCCAACCCGAAGGCCAACAGTTTAAAACGACCCGAAGGCTCGACCCGAAGGCCACAATTTAATCACATCCGGCACGTGCATCATCGCACTCAACTCCAACCATATCAAAGCATCATATGCGAAATCACGTATAACGAGACTCAAGTCAATTGTCATGCCACGATGTGCCAAGTACAATAATTCACAATTTCAATTTATTCAATGCATTGACGGCACACCCAATTCCTCCCATTTTAGCCCATTTACACCCGGCACTTAATGCACAACTTAATGTTACAAAATTCAATCCGTTTAGGACCCGCCATGACCAAACAAACTCAGCCATTAAACCCTCGAACATGGCATCACCCAATAGGATTTAAACAAGTCCTAATTAGCCACTAAATTGCCTTAAATCCAAGCCATCACTCAATGAACCAATTAATTCCCAACTTAGGCAAATATTGCATTTTCGGTTTTGTGTGAACAGTACCAGGACAACACATATTTTAGGCACTAAACCACACCTAAATCACCTTATTAGGCACCAGTTACATCCCCTAATCATCCATTAAATATTAATCACTAATTAGACTCTAAACTAGCTTAATTAACCCCTAATTAACCCCTAAGTGCACAATTAAACTAATTCGGGATTTAGGGATTAATACTCGCCTAATTTCAACTCGGGTCGACGGAAACGAGCAGCCAATCACTGACACGCGGTGAAATCGGCGGCGGCGTTCCGGGGAACAAGCTGGTGGCTCACGGCGGTGACGGCAACGGCGACGGTCTTCTCGGTCTCGGCTGGAACGGTAGCTGAGGACGGCGGAACAAGGGATGAGGTGGTCGAATGGGCTGAGGGTGATGGCTAGGGGTGGTGGTGCTCGGTGCCGGACACGGCGGTTCGCCGGCGAGGCGTCCCGGTGACGGGCGGTCCTCTTGCTCGGCGGTGAACGGCGGCAAAGTTGCTGTCCACACCAAAATGAAATAGAAAAGGAAGGGGAAAGGGGACAGTTGGCTGAGGATAAGGTTAGCAAGGCGAGACGGGGACGACTGTACCTGTCACGCCCCGAACCCCATCGAGCTCGCGACATCCCCTGCTCTGGTCGAATAATTGCGATGTCCCAAGAACGTCGCCGACCTAACCCAAACATTATAGCCACATGCGAAAGCGGAATATAAAAACCCCCGGACTAAAATGACGACGACAGGGTAGACCATCATAACCATCAAAACAACAACATATTCATACAACACCAAATATACAAACATTATATTACAGACATATACAGCAAACCAGCATCCGAAATCACCATCATAACAAAATATCAGGGTCTGGTTAACTTAACTTTCCTATGGGTTAACCCGATTTACACAACCCCTAAAATAGCCTAGGGAATGCCTACTGGTCGCCTTTCGTTCTACTCCGGATCCTTCGGCTTGAGTCTCCGGATACTCACCTGCAGTTCCACCGAGCACCCAAAAGCGGTTCCTCGAACTTCCAAAAAGAAGAGGCTGACTTCCCGGGTTTAAGGCTGGAGGTCTGAAAGTGACGGTTATACAACCGTGAGACGAATCTCAATAAGTGTACAACCCCAAACTCCACGTAGGCACTCACGTACCGCCAGACGAAACACACATAACACACGACAATTAATCAAACTAACAACCACACACGACCCTACCTGGGATTCATCATACACGTTCCTGCACGTTAATCAACCACACAGCCAGTATGCCATAGCAAGGAATCACAGACGTGCGTGTGCCTCAATTATAAGACAGAAACCACTTGAGCACGTCCCATACCGTGCCTAGTAGTTTCTCCCCCATAATTAAGCATCACCTCACGCGATACAAACACACTCGCACACTACTCACACCATGCGTCATTTTCTCAAACCTCGCGCCTCAAGCCAATTCCCGCTCATTCTCAACCCTTCCACCACTACCGTGCCTGCATAAAACACATCAGGCCAATGGTCTTCTGACCTCGTCAGGCATCGTCACCCCGTTGGGCCGGGCATCGTCACCTCGTCAAGGACGGCATCGTCCCACGTAAACGAACACGCCTCAGGACGGAATCCTACCTCTCCCTTTCCTTAATTACCGTGCCCGGGTAAAACGCATCAGGCCAACGGTTTTCTGACCTCGTCAGACATCGACACCCCGTTAGGCCGGGCATCGTCACCTCGTCAGGGACGGCATCTTCCCGCGTAAACGTACACGCCTCAGGACGGATCCTTTCCAACCAATCCAACATACTCGAACCTTCGTTCCACACTCTCCACACGTACCACGCCACCACACAAACACACTGCCAAACATACACACTTCACACACATTTCACAAATTGTACGTCCTCGTCACACAAACACGCCACCCAAACACACATTTTTGGCACGCGAACTCAATGCGCATTCACCCTGACACATCACCCCACTTCACGGCTACACGCACACGGCACAATACCAATCCACAATCACGTCACACAGCCACACATGCTTGGCATGCGGTCACACACAATTTCTCGCTCATCAAAATAAACATCCATAGCATCAGGGTAAATCTGGGTAGTCTACACAATGACCGAAATCCCATCAAAATAAATAGTAAACGAACTCCAAAAATTCTAAAATTTGGATATGTCATAAAACACATCTCGATGAAAATTTTCCATGTGGAACTCGAAACCCAGTTCTAACCGTAAACACCTCGTTTTGACACTCGAAGTCAGACGAAATCCGGTTCGCTCGGACAGCCCCTCAGGCCATCAGAATACAACTCATTCGGTACCCAAATCATTTTGGAAAACCTTAAAATTTTTATATGTTATAGCCACAAATGTCCCCTAATAATTTTTGTGAAGGAAGTATTTTGAAAATATGCCTGGAAAAATTTATAAAAATTCGAACAGACCCGAAAGTCGGGTGAACAGTAAATCGGGCAGTTTTATTTCGGTCCAAAGATGGACTTTCGAATGGCATCAAATGATTTCCAAAAATTCCCAAATTAAAATATGTTATACTTCAAGATGTTGGGAACAACTTTTATGAAGGAAACTTCCTCAAATTCGGGCCACACAAGTTACAATAAAAATAGCAAAATCTGGCGACGCAGCAGCAGCCTAGCTGGAAATCAGTCAACACGCACCACCAAGCAAACCAGCCACTAAATTCACCCTAAACCGAGCCCTAAACAAGCCTAACAATACCCGAGGCCCTAGGAAAAATTTGGGGAGGTCACTTACCTAAGAAAGGTGAGACGAACGGGCTGGATGGGTAGCTGAAACGGGCAGAGCAGCAGCAGCAGCTCCGGCGGTGATGGCCAAGAGAAAGAGAGAACGGTGGAGGAGGAGGAAACGTGAGGGAGCTGGGGGGGTTCTGGCCAAATGGGAGGTGAGGAGAGAGAGAGAGATCAGACCAGTCAAATATGTGGGCTGGTGGGGTGACACGTGTCGCGATCCTACGCGATTTCCCATTTTGCCCTTGATCCAACGGCCCTTATTTGTCTCTATCTAATAATTGAAGGGCAAAAATGTCCAAAGTCCAATAATTGAGCTGATTTTCAGACCTGATTCATCCCAAAAATATCCCAAAATTCGGAACCCAAAAATAGCCCAGGGGCAAAATGGTCATTTTTCGGTCCTGGGGCAAAATTTCAATTTTCGCCCGTACCAACACTAAATGAGTGTGGCCAACATAATATAGCGTCGGATTCGTGAAAATAGCCTATTAAGCCCTCGAAAATCGACTGCAAAGTCTTGAGAATAAAATAATATTATTTTTCACTTCCGAGCCAAAATTTCAATTTTTGACTGTAACGACTCTAAATGTGTGTGGCCACCCCAAAATGGCATCGACCTCGAAAAATGACCTCAAACGGCCTCAAAAACCAACGTCGGGGTCCAGACGGGCAAAATCGTAATTTTTCCGGTCCCGAACCGAAATACATTTTTTGCAGAAATGGGTGGCCCCAAGGTTGGCCAAGCCAAAAACGTCATTGGCCGCTCAAAATTGTCACTTTCAAAATTCTTGATTCCCGTGCCCGAATTTCAAGAAATGACTAAAATCGAGTAATCGCAACTTTAGCTTATCTCTGGCTGACGGGTGGCTCGTTGGGATTACGCGCTCTCGACCCGTGACCAACACTAAGTCAAATCACGTTTAAGTTTACTCTACCCAAGACGACCTCGATTATCATATAATTGCGAGGGTCTGTCGCTAGTTCCTTTCGGACACGATCAATCGAATAGACCGGTCTCGGTTGGCTCAAAACATTCCCTCATCAATCCATTTGGTCGAAGATCGAACCAAGGTCGAGTTCTTTGATCGTGCGAACTCAATCCCGTAATAGCCCTATCCCTAAGGTTAGCATCACGTGAATGCGCATTTCCGGGTGAGATCTCACTATAAGTGCATTGATCGATATTCATTTCCTAAATCCCGGGAAAAGGATCGAAAATTCAGTCTGTTACAGCACCGGCGACGACGCACAACGGCGACGGCGGAGCTCCGACGTGAACAGCGAACAGCAGAGGAAGAACGGCGTCCAAGGGAGAATGAACGGGAGAGAGGGAGTGGCCGAGAGATTGAGGAGAGAGAGTCAAGGTGGTCAAAGTTGGTCCAAGCTTGGTTGAGTGGATTTCAAGTGTCAAAGATCCAAGGGCTTGGACATTTTTGCCCCTCATCCAAGGGCTCACAATCTCTCTTATCCAATAATGCAAGGGCTTATTTGTCCTTAGCCCTCAATTATTGGGCTGACCTCATTTGACACAAATAAACCTTAATTAAATCCTAAAAATGCCCAAAATTCGAAATAAGACAAAATTGGCCTAGGGGCATTTTGGTAATTTTCCAATCCCGGGTCAAAATTTCAATTTTTATCCATACCCATCCTATATATGCATGGCCAGCATAATATGGTGTTGGATTCGTAAAAATTATCATTTAAGCCCTCGAAAATCAGCCCGAAAGTTTGAGGGGTAAAACCGTAATTTTTCATCCCGGGGTCGAAATTTCATTTTTCGACCGTACGCACTCCAGATATGCGTGGCCACCCCAAAATGGCATCGGCCTCGAAAAATAGTCTCATTTGGCCTCAAAAATGGACATCAGAGTCTCCAGGGGCAAAATTGTAAATTTTTTCAATTTCAGTCGAAATTTCAATTTTTGGCCATACTAGCCCCAAACATGTGTAACCACACTAAAATGACGTCGGTTTTGCAAAATAGTCGCAAACGCCCTCAAAATTTCGACGTCGAAGTTCGGTTCCAATTTCGCGATCAAATTTGCTCGTTCTAAAATTTTAGGACCTCTCACTAACGGACGGCTATTTAGGGGTCACGCATATCGACCTAGGGTTGTCCGAATCGTGATGGCCTCGAATTTCGGGAGAACGCGAGGAATTATCACTAGTACCGGAGGTTGCGATCGTTCGGACTAATTTCGGAATTCGTTCGTCAAACGTACTTTCGATCGTGCAGAATCACCCGCAATCCGAGCGTACGTCATTGGTTACATCGAATCCGTCATTTTCCTAAGATCAGCCCATATTGGCCCAAAATATTCCCTCGGAGTTTCTCGAAATCGATACTCAACTCGCGATCGGGTCCCCGGTCCACGTACCGTTTCCTATTTAGCCTTTCCCATCGGGTTAGTATCCCGTGATTGATCAAGTCCGGGCGAAACTTACTAAAATTAAACGAGAATTAACATACACTTTATTGGTCTTGGTAACGGGTCGAAATTCGGGATGTTACAACAAGTGAATATGAAGTAATTGAGCAATTGAGGAAAATGCCGGCACAGATTTCCTTACTGGATCTTTTTAAGACTTCAGAAAGTCACAAAATGGTGCTAATGAATCTTCTTAATGAGGTGCACGTCCCGAAAACTATTAATGAGGTACAACTAGAAGACTTTGCTGGTGCCATTCTTCTAAAGGATCAGATTGCTTTCTCTGATGAAGATTTCTCAATTGATGGACGTTCCCATAATAAAGCCTTGTATATTGCCGTCAAATGTCGGGGCAAGGAAGTGTCATGGGTGCTCATCGATAATGGTTCTGCACTTAATTTGTGTCCTCTAAGCACACTGCATCGCTTGGGGATTGGTGAAGAATTTATCAAACCTCAAAGGTGACCATACGTTCATTCGACGGAATGAAGAAAGATGTTATCGGTGACATCGAGCTGGAAGTAAACATAGGCCCTGTGCCTTTTCTGATCAATTTTCAAGTGGTAGACATTCTAAGGACCTTCAACCTATTGCTAGGTAGGCCTTGGATTTATATGGCTAGCACTATTCCTTCTAGTCTTCATCAGAAGGTTCGATTTGTTATTAACGGTAAAATGATTACCGTACACGGGAGACAGACTTTGCTACTTACAAGGAAAGTGACATACCCTATGTAGAATTGGAGATAAAAGAAGAGCCCAGTTATCATTCATTCGAGATGATTTTCATAATACAAATTCCTGCCAGTAGTGTCATGAAGACTCCAGAATTTTCGGCATCATCTCTTATGACTAGAAGAGTGTTATGCCAATATGGATTTAACCATAATGGTGGGCTTGGGACAAAAGCTCAAGGGATTAAAGAACCTATTATCCCAATTGGTACTAAGAAGTAGTATGGAGTAGGATATGAAGCCATCAATAATCACTATAGAGGCCGAGGCCAAGGTCAAGAGAATCGTAAAGGCCGTGGAAGCCGAGGTGATCGAACCATTAACCCATCTACATGGAAGGGTAAGGCTAAAGAGTTACCTTATCATCATATTCATATCAGAGAAAATTTTCCTGGGCCTCCCAAACTACTCTCAGAAGAAAATTTACGTGCCAAGACCGAACCTGACACACTGGGTTTATTCGAAGAAGATATTATCAATGTCGTTATAACTAAGGATGAAGACACCTACGCACTGGAATAGGAAGATTCTTTTGAACCATTTCCTCATTGTTGCCTTTACAATTTGTTTGTTTCATGTTAATGTTATTTCAATTCAGTTGCAATTTACGTTTCTTTCAATATGGATGTAATTGCACTTTTCAAATTCAATAAAAGTGTTCAATGTTTTGTTAAGGACATATGGAAATAGAACCAAACCAATGACGAATATCACTCTCACATGTGAGGTTTGAGGCTTTGGGTTTTCGTATGACTCCTCATTGTGAAAATGGTTTTAAGAGCAAGGATGTCCAAGGATACAAGGATTAGCTCTATTCTTTTGATCTTTTTAAAACAGATTTCAAAATAATTTCCCAAAAAAAAAGGTTTTTCATTAAACCACATGCATCATTTCATTTCATATGCAATTACTAATCATGTTTATTGCATGTCAAGCATAAGCATTCACATATCCATAATAAGTTCATAGGTGATTCAAATCTCTCCAAGGAGATCACTTATGATATTGAGGAGGATAATGAAGATGAGGAATGGATCAGAAGAGAACGGATCCGTCATGAAGAATCAAAGCCACTCACGTTAGAAAAAACGATTACTGTTAATCTAGGTGATAAGGAGAATCCTAAAGAAGTCAATATTGGAGAAAGTCTTCCCTCAGCAGAATTAGAAAGAATAACGGATTTACTCAAAGAATATCAAGATATATTCGCATGGTCCTATACTGACATACCAGGCCTTGATCTGAATATAGTTGAATACGCTTTGCTAATTGATCCAAGTATTCCACCGAAGAAGCAAAAATTGAGGCGAACGAAGCCAGAATTGATAAAGAAAATAGAAGAGGAAGTGATGAAATTACTCAAGGTCGGTTTCATCGAAATAGTGCCATATCCAAAATGGGTTGCGAACATAGTACTTGTAATGAAGAAAGATGGTCGGGTGCGAGTATGTGTCAATTACCGTGACCTAAACAAAGCAAGCCCAAAGTATGATTTCCCGCTTCCACATATTGATGTATTAGTGGATAGCATTGCTGGATTCGAAACATTCTCATTTATGGATGGCTTCTCAGGATATAATTAAATCCTCATGAAGAAAGAGGATAAGGCGAAAACATCCTTCATAACACCATGGGGCACATTTTGTTATAAGGTGATATCTTTTAGTCTGAAAAATACTAGCGCCACATATCAAAGGGTAATGGTAACTCTGTTCCATGATATGATACACAAAGAAATTGAGATATATGTGGACAATATGATCGCAAAATCTAAACAAGGAGAAGACCATGTTGAGGTGCTTCGCAAATTGTTCAAAAGACTCAGAAAGTATAAGGCTCCATTCGTTTCCGGAAAAATATTTTTTCGGAAAATATTTTTCTCGTTTTCCCGTGTTCTGAGGCGGAAAATGTTTTCCGTGGGAAAACATTTTCCTTCCCCACTCCCAAATCCTTCATTGTTTTGAGGAAAATGATTTTCTCTTTTCACAAAGAGGAAATCATTTTCCCCCAAAGTGAAGGCAAAATTACTCATCGGAGGGAAAATGTTTTCCGTGGGAGAGGAAGTTGATCGCCGATCACCGCCGCCACCGGTCGCTAATCGCCGCCGCCGGTTGATGACGCCGCCAATCGAACACCAGAAAATATTTTCCGAAACTTTTTCAAATTTTAGCCAAACACCAGAAAATTGTGTTCCAGGAAAACATTTTTTAGGAAAATGACTTCCGGGAAAATATTTTCCAAAAGGAGAATATTTTTCGACAAACGAACGGAGCCTAAGTTGCGACTAAATCCTAATAAGTGTGTATTTGGGGCAAAATCTGGCAAACTGCTAGGATTTGTGGTCAACAACAAGGGAATCGAAATTGATCCTTCCAAGATTAAGGTAATACATGACTTGAAGATTCCTTCTACGGTAAAGGATGTGAGAAGCTTGTTAGGGCGATTAAACTACATTGCCCGTTTCATCTACCAGCTCTTTGAGACTGTTAAACCATTCTTCAAACTGTTGAAGAAGAATGCCAAAGTAAGGTGGGATAAAGAATGTCAACAAGCCTTTGACAAAATCAAAGAATATCTTGTATGTCCACCAGTATTGGTACCACCAATTCCTAGAGTCCCGCTGATTCTATATTTGATGATTCACCATGAATTATTAGGGGCAGTGCTGGTACGAAGAAGACTGAATGACGGTAAAGAACAAGCCGTTTATTACCTGAGCAAGAAATTCACAACGTCATAAGTGAATTATCCAGCGGTTGAAAAGACATGCGTTGCATTAATTTGGGTGTTACATAGATTAAGACAGTACACTTTTCATCATCAAATTCTACTAGTGACTGAGAATGATCCGATCAAGTACCTTCTTGAGAAATCCTCCTTGGTCGAGAAATTAGCCAAATGGCAAATCTTGCTGTTTGAGTTTGACATCAGAAGTTCATCCCAAAAGTCAGTCAAGGGGTGAGCAATAGTAGACATGCTGCTAGAGAACTCACAGAATATCGCTAATTCTGAAGAACAACTTGACGACCACATATTGATATTGGTCAATGACAAATGGACCATGTATTTTGATAGCGCAACCAACCTATCTGGGTCAGAAACTGGAGCAGTACTGATCTCCCTAGAAGGCCAACATTATCCAGTATCTGCAAAACTGGTATTTCCATACACCAATAACATCGCTGAGTATGAGGCGTGCATTCTTGATTTACAGTTAGCCCTTTCAATGAAAATAAAAAGGCTGTAAGTATATGGAGATTCTATGCTCATTATATTACAAACAACTAGAGAATGGCAAACTCGTGATGCAAAGCTGATTCCTTATCACAAATACCTAAAAGGAATGATGGTGGAATTTGAAGAAATAACATTTGATTATCTTCCAGGAGCTATCATTTTGCAGATGCTCTTGCAACCTTATCATCCTTACTCCAAGTTGAAAATAGCATGGACATAAAACCATTGAGAATCAATATTCTTGAACAACTAGCACACGGTATGGTAGTTCAAGCAGAATTTGACAATGAACCATGGTTTCATGATATCAAGAAATACTTAAAAGAAGGAGAATTTCCTGAAGGAAACCAGTCAGGCGATAGAAAATTTATCAAAAAGATAGCCAACAAATTCTTTCTCAACGGACAGGTTCTTTATAAGAAGTCGTATGATTCGATCCTGTTAAGATGCGTTGACAGCAAAGAAGCAGAACAAATCATGAGAGAAATCCATGAGGACGATTGTGGTCCGCATATGAATGACCATCTCTTGGCCCGTAAAATCATAAGATTGGGATATTACCGGATGACGATGGAAACAGATTGCATTCAGCATGTGAGGTATTGTCGCCAATGTCAAGTCTATGGAGACAAAATCAATGCACCGCCGAATGAGCTGCATCAAATGTCAGAACCATGGCCATTTTCAATGTGGGTAATTGACATGATTGGCCCCATTAACCCCAAGGCTTCAAATGGACATTGCTTTATCTTGGTGGCAATTGACTATTTCACCAAGTGGATTGAAGTAAGTTCATATACAAATGTCTCCGCTAAGAATGTAGCAAAATTCCTTAGACGGGACATCATTGCTAGGTACGGAGTTTTAGAAGCAATCATTACTGACAATGGTTCAAACTTGAATAACAAAATCGTAAATGATTTGCTTGAACACTTCCGCATTCAACACTTGAATTCATCTTCATATCGCCCACAAATGAACGGGGCAGTAGAAGCAACAAACAAGAATATCAAGAAGATATTATCCAAAACAGCTGAGAACTATCGTGACTGGCACAAAAGACTGCCATATGCTCTGACGGCATATCGAATTTCAATTCGAACATCAACTGAGGCAACTCCATTTTCCTTAGTATATAGGATGGAAGCAGTGTTATCCATCGAGATAGAAATTCCTTCATTAAAGATATTGTCCCAAATAAAACTCTCAGAAACTGAATGGAGCCAACAAAGATATGAACAACTCAACATGATTGACAAGAGAAGATTAAGGGCTATATGTCATAGACAAGCCTACCAGAAAAGAGTCACTAAATGTTTCAACAGAAAGGTGAAATCAAGACGTTTTGAAATGGATGATTTAGTTGTGAAGAAGGTCATTCCCAACAATTCAGATTCACGTGAGAAATTCACTCCGAATTACGAGGGTCCATACATTGTCAAGAAGGTTCTTCCTGGAGGAGCACTAATTCTTGTAGATATGACAGGAACAGAACTAGCCTATCCTATAAATGCAGATGCTGTCAAGATTTTCTACCCATGAAATGAAGACGGATATTCAAGAAAGAATTGGCACTAGTTATAACATGTGTATACCATGCAGATCATGCATTCCATAGAACATGTTTGTTCATTCTGCAGGATATGACGAAAGGAAATCTGAGATGACTCAAGACTTCTAAAAATCTTTCAACGGAGTTGAAAAACAAAGGGATCTCATCAAACCGATCAGGTAAGTATCCCTAACCTATGAATTTGAGTTCAAACATCTCATTTTCAAATTTCCAACTGAACAAATTAGCGCAGAAGCAAAATAATCAAGAGGGATATTGACAATCCAATCAGGTAAGTATCCCTAACTCATAAATTCGAGTCTCGAAGAGGTTAATTTTCTGGAAAATGAAACTTCTTTTCCCCGAGCAGATCAACTTGAAAAGGTTATTTCAAAAAAAAGTTTTGAAATACACAGTTTTGAAGCATGCATTGCGCATCAAAATTCCTTAAAAGAAGGAAGTTTTGACAAAAGTCATGAAAAGTTTCAAAGAAAAAGTTTGGATCAAATCAAATGGAAAGACTTTCAAATGATGAAAGGTAAGCCATATCCAAACATGTCCCCTATACACTCGAGTGAATGAGTATTAGAATGAGCGAAAACCTCATCTGCAGGAAATAAGAGATATCCGCAATGATTACATGAATTGAAATGATGAAAGGCATATCATTTCGTTACCCCAAACACATGATTATCTCTTGCAAACTAAATTTGAGCCTAAACGTGAAGAAGTTTTCAAAAACAACCATGTTAAGAACCACCCCACACTAGAGCAAATTAGGAGGTTCACGGTTAACACTTATGGAGAATAGGATCAAGAAAGATTTTATTGCATACACTTGTATCAATCTTTCTATGATAACCTCATATGAATTCATATGGAAGCTCACAACATCCCAAGAGGAAGAAGAGCATTTCATTTCCATATCCCAAACACATTTACCTTTGGCAAAGCCCAATTGAGCCTGAATATTCATTTCAGAACCCCAAGTTGGTGATCATCTCTTTGCACTAGAGCATGAGCATTTGATCCACTTTGATAAATAGAAAGCAAAAAGGCAGAACACAGAGTCCTTAGAATGCAAAAAGATCAAAAATAAAAAAGTCTGGGGCATGAAAAAGCAGTGCGCTTGATAAAAACAAGGCCAATGTCTAGAAAAATGAGCAAAAGAAAAGAAAAGCATTCAAAAGAAAGAATGACAGAAGTCAAGTCAAAAGAAAAGCAAAAGTTGTGAAAAAAAAATCAAAAGTCATAACAAATCAGCGATTGAAAGTCTCAATGGAAGTCTAGAGGCCTCTTGTGTTCATGCTAAGAAAAGATCCCTAGTGGACAAAAGAAAAGGGGTGGTGATGTTAAGAAGATTACCAATTTCATGAAAACCCTGCATTCAAAACAAAACAATTGAGCCTTTTTTAGCCTACCCAATACCAACATTACAACCTCTCCCCAAAGACTCTTCAACTTGGAATATTGAGTGGAATATTGAGAGTGAAGATATGATTTCATGACAAGGGGTCATCACTCAAAGAAGTGTATGCAATATTGTCTTGTCTTATTCTCGAGGTTCTTAACTTGTAGACCCGAAGTCAGACATGGTGAAATCCTTTTCTTGGCCTCAGAATGCCTATCCTTTGAATACCCATTGACCAAGCCAACATTACAACCATTTGAAAGACCTTATCGGATCAATTGGATTGTATACATTGCGAATATCTCCGAACACCTAAGGATTGCTTAGGAGAGATAAAATTGAGGGATATCAAATCAGTCTCCTTTCAATCAAATGAAAGAAAGACCAAATTCATAGATCGAGAAAAATCCTTTCTAATGAAGGTCTTCTAAATGATCATTCAAAACATTTCTTGAAAGATTTCGAGTCATTTTTCTCAAATACTTCCTTTAAAAGGAAATTTGATTGCCTGAAATGCATATAAGGAATGCATATTTCAAAATCAGGTTTCAAATAGTTTTTGGTCAACTTAAAACCAAGTTTTCAAATAGTTTGTGGTAAACTAAAAAGAAAAACCACATTTCAAACGGTTTTAATTAATTTCAAAATTACCTTTTCAAAATAGTTTTTGGTCAACTAAAAAAATCATGTCAAGGTTAGTGAAACCTAAAAATCACAAAACAGACATTCGTTGTTGGAAGTCTTTTTAAAAAAATCCTATTTGGTGAGGAACCATTAGGCAAAATTCAAGTCCTATTGGCAAAGAAGCCTTTAGGCAATTTTTACATTGAAAGTCTCCAAAATTCAAGTCCTATTGGCAAAAAGCCTTTAGACATTTTCAAAATCCTACGGGTAAATTACATGGCAGGTCTCCAAAATTTCAAGTCTATTTGGTAAGGAGCCACTAGACAAGACAGGTGTTCGCAGATTTGTAGCTTCGGTGCCATCACCCTTTGAATGTTCGCAAACTGTAGCTTTGGATAACTTTTTAGGCCTAAAAGTATGGCCTCGTTATAGTTCGTCTAAGTGATCGCAGATTTGTAACCTCGAAGAATTGACTCTCTGTAAGGATTACAAACCGTAGCTTTAGAAAACTATTATTCAAATCCTGCTCCTACTTGTGAGGAACCACTAGGTAAAACCCGAATCGTACAGGCGAAAAGCCCCTAGGCAAATTCAACTCCTACTGGTAAGGAACCACTAGGTAAAATCCGAATCCTACATGTGAGAAGCCCCTAGGCAAATTCAATTCCTACTAGTAATGAACCACTAGGTAAAACTCGAATCCTATAGGCGAGAAGCCCCTAGAAAAATTCAACTCCTACTGATGAGGAACCACCAGGTAAAACCCAAATCCTACATGCGAGGAGCCCCTAGGTAAATTCAATTCTCACTGGTGAGAAACCATTAGATAAGATTTAAGGTCCTACTAGTGAAAAATCACTAAGAAAAATTTAAGTCCTACAGGCGAGGAGCCCTTAGGCGAATTCAATTCCTACTGGTAAGGAACCATTAGATAAGACCCAAATCCTATAGGCGAGGAGCCCCTAGGCAAATTGAAGTCTTACAAGTGAAGAATCACTAGACAAATTTCAAAGTTTTAGTTAAGGAAAGAACCACTAGACAAATATTCGAAGTCTTACTGGTGAGGAACCAATAAGCAAATTCAAGTCCTAAGGCGAGGAGCCACAGGCATTCAAGATTCGTGAATTCATTCTCAAATCGAGAAATTAGAACAATCATCATAATTATCACCATCATTCATTCATACCCTTGGAGAAGTAACAAAGAAACTCTCAAACAGGTAAAATTCTCTCTGTCGCATCATTAAAAACCCTTTCAAAATGAGTTCCAAAAAGAACCTTTAGATTAGATCACGAATCTCGAAAGCAAAGACCCTAATCAGTTTTTGTGAAGTTTCTAGTGCCATTTTGTTTAGTGAGTTGAGTAAAAATTCAAGGTGTCACCTTGTCTTTGAGATCAACCTCTAACGAGCTCAATCCCAAAAATGGGCAGTTGTTGATACCCAATTTTTAGCTCATTTTTGTCATATTTTCAAAATTTTCAAAATTAGGTCTAGGGATCTTGGCCAAGCCTAGAAACCTATTTATAAACCAAAAAAATAATTTTTTAGCATTTTTATGCCTTTTTTCTGAATTTCTTTTAGTCAAACTAAACAAGAAAATCAAGAAAAACAATAAATGGAATCAGAAAATTCCATAAAATAGTCAATAATCTTCTTTTAAATCCAATTTCATAAAGACACTTCCAATTTTAGAAAATCTCAATCGGGTATATATTTTTCCCAAAATTGGGCAAAATTAAACCCGAATTGAACCAAAAATGAAATTAGATTTTTTCTAGACATTTTTAGGTAATAGTGTCTTCACAAAAATTGATTCTGGGATCTTTAATTGCATCATGGTCAGTCCAATTTCACAATTTGGTGTAAAAATCAAAAATCCCCAAAAAGTGATTAAAAATTAAGAATTTTGAACCTAAATTGGGAATCTTGCCCAAAATGAAATTGCCGAAATGTGAGACTATCATTTCTAGGGGTAATCAGGGGTGGGAAATGCAATTTTGGCATCAATTTTGCCTAATCAGGTCATTAAGATCTCAAATTGAACAAAACCCTATTGACCAGAATATAAAAATGAGAAAAATTTTGGGCACAATTATAATAAAATTGGAGAAAATTATATGTTTGGGTTTGGAACATGCTGGGGAATGCAATTTTGAGGTTTAATTTGAAAAATTCGGTCAAAATAAGGTCCAATTTGC
The DNA here is from genome assembly GCA_031216235.1 of Syzygium jambos. Taxonomy (NCBI): domain Eukaryota; kingdom Viridiplantae; phylum Streptophyta; class Magnoliopsida; order Myrtales; family Myrtaceae; genus Syzygium; species Syzygium jambos. The sequence goes on from CM062222.1 coordinate 22,174,395, forward strand.
ATTCTTGATCAAAACCGGAACTGCCGGGTCGGACTGGTCAACCCGACACAACCCGCACAGTTCATCTTCCTCACCCAACCACCCAACCCGCGCGAAACCCAGAGGAAAAACGGTTTGAGCCCCTGACTTCGTTGATCAATTCCGGTTAATAAGCACGTTTTTAATTAAATTTTCCAGCTAGATATTATCCAGCTGGCTTCATTCAACAACCAAAACAGATTAACATTCGATTCTAAACCGAATTTTGGGCGGGAAATCAATTAACAAAAAATTGGAAAAACTAACCCGAAAGAACAGAAGCCATTCGAGAAAATTCCCGAGAGAGAGAAGAGAGAGAAAAAGCAAGAAAGAGAGAGAGAGTTAGAGACACGTGTTGAGGGTTCTAGGACTGAGCGATCGGCGCTTTCTCCAACGAGAAAACGCTAGCAAATCGGCTCCTTTGATAATCCTTCACGTTGGGCTAGTCAGTGACAAAATCAGTTCGTGAACGTATGAAAATGAGTCTCTGTCGGCGTATCTAGAGCATCTCCGGTGATTCCAAAGCCATAAATGTGAAGCTGAGGTGTCGAGGATCAACACTGCATGCGTGAATAACCTCAACAATTTCGTTTGAAGGTCGAGCAAAACAAGTTAAGTCGGCCGAGAATCAACTTTTCTCAAAATTTTCCAGAATTCCATTTTAATATTGATATGCATATTTGTGTGTTCTCCTTCTCAAATTGGAGTTTGTTGATGCTTACAATCAGTTTCTGATCATGCTCTATGTTGTTTACTTGCATTTTTGGCCATTAAAACCGCATAAAATCCCCTTGGTCACCATCGCTGAACTTCACCGGAGCTCGCGAAGTGCTCGCCGGAGCATCACCGTGACTGTAGGTCATTCAAGTAGGTTTCCTTAAACTTTGTTTTGATGATTTTCTGGTCATTAGGTTCGTGGTAGACAGTTAGGGCGATCGGGATTAATATTCAAGTTCTGGAAAAATTTTGAGTGTACAGTTTAGAAGTTAGGGGTTTTTGATCCAATTTTTTGCCGACCGGCGGACATCCGGTGGTGGTTCGGTTGGTCTATATTGATATTAGACTATGTGGGCTTGTTGAAGGTGCAAGTAGAATGGCATAATAGTCATTGGAGGTTCACCGACGGTGAGCTCGAACCGGCGGCCCTGAAATGGAAAACCAAGAATTAATGCACATAAGGTTAGTCATGGCCACGGTTCGGAACCGGCCGGTTCCGGTTCGGAACCGGCGGTTCCGGTTCGTGGCCACATGTGAACCGGAACCGGCCAGTTCCGGTTCCGGTTCCGATCCGGCCGGTTCCGATTCGTAATTTAAAAATTTTAAAAATAAATTATAAAATAAAAAAATAAATAATTATAAAAATATGAAATAATGAATTATTCAATATAAATTATAATCAAAATGAAAATTGTAGGGGTGATCGGTTCCCGATCGAAGTCGGGAACCAAACCGGTAAGACCGATCTTTTAATTTTAGAACTAGGAACCGGACCGGCAAACCATGGAATCGATTCTAGGCGGTCCAATGGAACCATTTGCTCTTAACTAGCAAAGAATCGTAGCCACAAAAGGCATACAACTTTACATGCTCATGGCTTGGCTTGACTTGGATTTTATAAACAATTCCTTTGATGGTCTCTTCATTCCCATTCGATGTGGGACTCTTGGCATTTGCATTCAAGGCAAACCGAGAGTCCCACATCGAATGGGAATGAAGAGACCATCAAAGGAGTTGTTTATAAAACCCAAGCCAAGCCTTGTAATAAGAGTTCAATACACCCAAGCCAAGCATTGCATTTGGAGATCAATGCACTTACAATGCATGGCAATTAGAGTTCAATTTGTATTATAAAAAAAATAAAATAATGAACATTATTATTATATTTTTTAAATAATTTGGAACCGGAACCGGAACCGGGCCCGTAGGGTACGGGCCGGTTCCGGTTTCGAACCGCGGGCCCGGTCAACGGGCCGGGCCCGGGTTTGACCGAGCCGGTTCCGGGCCAAAACCGGCCCGTGGCCATGTCTACATAAGGTGTTTGTTAAAATGCCTAAATGAAGGAAAACAGAAACGGCATTGTTTTGGCACTGTGCCGCCGGAGAAAACAACCAGAGCAGGCGCCTGTGACGTTTGGTTCGGTCTCAGCCGAACCGGTCCAAAACGATCCAGTTCGGTCCGGTTCATTCCCCTCGGCGAGAAAAATTCAAAGAAAAATTAAAAAATAAAAATAAAAACCAATAAAAAACAAAAAAAAATCATAAAAAATCACAAAAGTCTAGAAAAATTCTAGATTTTCTTGAAAAATTAAAAAAATCAGAAAATTCACAAAAATTAGAAAAATTACAGAAAATTCAGAAAAATACAAAAATTTTCAGAAAATTCATAAAAATTTCGAAAATTCAGAAAATAAAAATAAAAATAATTGAAAAATCTGAAAAATCAATAAAAAAAATTGAAAAATTGAAAAAATTCATAGAAATTTCTAGAAAATCATAACAAATCATTTCTCGGTTTAAAAATTTTTTTTCGAAAAAAAATGAAAAATTTTAAAAATCCACAGAATGATTGAAAATCATTGTGGTCAGTCATGAAAAATAAAATTGGAATTTTTGGAGTGTCCAAATGGCACTAAAAAAAATCAAAAAAATTTTAAAAATCCACAGAATGATTGGAAATTATCGTGACCAGTCATTAAAAGTGAAATTTGGATTTTCCAAATTGCCTAAGTGACATAATTTGGAAAATTCCAAATTTAAGGCCAAAACCCTAAAAAATCCTAAACCTTAAAAAATGAAATGAACAAGTTATTAGAGCAATGTTAGGGTTTTGATAGGTTTTCATTTCTAGTGACCAAATTAGGGTTGCTATGATTGATTTGTCATTAGATGTGCGGTTGATTTTTGAATGCTTAAATTGATTGTCCATGGTTAGATTAGTGAATTGACCTTAGGGATCCGTGTGATACGCTAGACGGGCCATATTATTCTTAGGTATCGAAAGGGCGTTAATGGTCTCAATTTGGGATCGTTAACGTAACCAAGTCCTTTATCCAGAATCTTTGATTCATAGGATTGCAGTACTTCTCCCATACCACAATTAGGTTTCTAGTTGACCTACCGTAAATGACTAGTGGTGACTCCAAGTTTAAATTTAAATCAAACAAACCTCGCTGTCACGTGAGGTATGGCCTGGAAGAGGCCCGTATAGAAAAATACCTCCATCAGAAAGCACGTGAGAGCATGGCGCAACACACCACAGTCAAAGAAGTTGGCTTGGACCCCTACAATGACTTGTTCCTCAATGTTGGTACTGACTCTGTTGGAGAGAATGGGAGGAATTGCTGCAGCTGAGTGATGTCCGGGTTCGAAAGGACTTTGGACAACCCGAAGTGAGCTTTCGCTTCCAAAAAGAGTGCGCCCCCATCGTTGCAATCAACGCCGACATTTCCTTTCACCCTTCCGCCTAGAGGGTAGAAAAGGGAAAGCGCCTGCGCGAGAGAAGTCTTCACGTTTCCCGTCACCAAGGCAGGGTTTGGCGCTGCCTTGTCGTCAGGAGCCGAGTAGAACAGGACGACCGGAACATAAAACGGAGGAGCCAGCTGGTCAAGGAGGCAGAACTTGAAGTTCCTAAGGTGAGGTGGAGTTGGAGAGGACGGCTTGATGGTCTCTGTGGAGACAACCTCAACTTTCGTGGCCATGTCTGTTGAAAATTGAGAGATTCGCAAGTCTGTACTTTTTAAGTTTCTTTCTGGCGAAAACTCTCCTTCTTTGGTCCTTCACAACTGCTTTAAATCAAGAAAAAGGCGTTGCCTTACCAAGCAAAAAGATAGTCAACGAGTTCATCTGCATGATGTTCAGAAAAGGAACGCATGATTGCAAGAAAACGATCAAGAACTTACGGGATTTGGAGATCCGTGAACAACAAGATAAAACTTTTTGAATAGAACGCATAGCGGCCACTCTCATCGTCTTGGACGACGGTGCAATGTGGGCCACAATTTCTATTTCAGAGGAATGGGAAACTGGTCAAAGAGGTTGGCCGATTAGTGTGGAAGCGTCGAAAGATTAGCAGAAGTTCTAGCCGGACTGTGAGCAACTCAATTAGGTAAAATATATGAATAAGGTTTCTTTCTTGGGGCTGCTTTAACCACAATATATATCATAAGACTTTGAAATACATTTGCTATTGTATGACATTTATTATAGTTACACAGTGAATTTATAATCGTTGTTTGGGTTTTGCATAACTCAATCGAAGATTAATATTGTCGGATGGTTTATTTTAGATCTAATTTCTTAACGGGGACTCCGATTGATAGTCCTATAAGGTACTCTCTATTAAGCAGGAAATGAAAGGTCAAAACTTTTTGGTTACCCACTTAATCCTCACTAAGTGTAACGTTTCTTTTTTGAATTTATTTTCTTATCTTGGGAAAATTCAAAAAATTCCACTCTCCTTTCACTCCAAATTCACTTGGTATCTCTACTACAAATTTGCATTCAATACGCAAATAATATAGATAAATCGGACATGCAATTACAAAACACAAACTCTTTTATTTGCACACTACTATAAAACCCAAGTTAGCCTCCTTTCTGAAAAAGAAAGTTACTTCTCCAGCTTGATTTAGATTTTGAAACTAAATAGAAAAGATAAACCAAATTAAAATGTGATGTTAGGAAGTAAAATGAATACAATCTGTTTTATACTAGCTACAACAAAAGAACATGACTTGAATACGATATAAATTTATTGAGAAACCGAATCTAGAACACGACATAATAAAATGCGGTCAACTTGAAATTGACACCATCCACAAATTTTCATAAATTTTCAGTAAAAAAAACGGTTTGTCATCACATCGGAACAGTTTGTAATACAAGGGATTAAATCAAATGAATATTATTTCATATTCGTGATAATCTGAATTTTGGTCATTAATAACTTGAGATTTCTTTTTTAACTTTTCACTTACTTAGGAAATTTTTATTTATTTATTCATAAGTATCTCGGTGGAGTTTGTTTTCCCAAGGAAATCTTTTTCCTTCTGGATAATGCACCTGCACCCGAGAAAATCGGAGATATGGGCCCTAATTGGAAAGTTCCAATTCTCACTCACGCACAGTGAACGAGGCATGCCGACCACACAGTATCAAAGAAAATCATACTGTATAAAGAAAAATATGAATCTGGGGTAATCGTTAGTTGGAAAGTTATAACGTGGCAGTGTCACCGACATCTTGGTTTTTTAATATTAAGCAACTTATATACGTAGAAAAAATTTCAAATAAAAATTTGAAGTGTCTTCATTTTTTCAAATAAAATATTAAAGTGGCCATATCAATTTTAAAGAAGGCCCGACTTCACTGACTGATTAAGGATATTTTCGTTCTTTATTTGTTTGATTTTCTTTTCCTTTTTTCTTTCTTTTTTTCCCTTTTCAGTTTTTTCTTTCCATTTCGCCGATGGTTGGCCGCCGGTCTCAAGCAACGGCCAACCATAGAGGGTCAAGCAAGGCTACCTCGAAAGCCATAGCGAGGGTTGGCTTTGCCCGGGCAACCCTCACTGCCCACAAGCAAGCCCGACCCTCGCTAGATCTGGGCAAGGATTGCCTCGCCCATGGCTAGTGAGGACATGCGTGAGGAGACCCTCACTAGCGGCTGACAAGGGCTTGTAGGCCCTCGCCAAGGACTCAATTTTGCATAAAAGTCGGGTCTTTTTGCTAATTCCGTCTAATTTGACTAACAGAAAATATTGACAAGATTTTTTAATATTTTATTTCTCTCACATGGCATCCTACGCGATGATAAAGTTAACCAAAGCACTAAAATGACGTTATTTTGATCCGCATCTTAATTTTTTTAAAAGGTCTTAATTAAATTAGGTTAAAAAATCCAAAATTTTCTATAAAAAAGACAAACTCAAAAAGGAAAAAAAAGGCTAGAACTTAATATAAAAAAAGGAAACAATCCCACCTATATTTTTTTCTTTTCTTTTTTTAAAACGTTGAGTTTTCTTAATTTTTCATCTAATTTAATTAAAGTTTAGATTAAAATTTTCTTTTGGACGAAAATTCCCTTGATTGACCGGAATATTTAACTAGTCGGTGAGGTCAGGTCCTTATTTAAAAGGGAAAATACCACCAAAAACTCCAAATTATGTTACTTGTGATAAATTTACTCTGAACTTTTTTTTGTGACACGAAAAATTCCAAACTATACTACTTGTGACAAATTTAGCCTAAACTTTTTTTGTGACACAAAAAACCTAAACTATACCACTTGTGACACATTTACCCCATAATACTTTGACCCATGGACATTTTCATCTTTTTCTTTTTTTTTTGTTTTTCTTTTCTTCTCTCTTCCCTCCGCCATGGCCGGTGGAGGGAAGAAAGAAGAAAAGAAAAAAAAAGGAAAAAAAAACAGAAAAAGGAAAAAGATGAAAATGTCCATTGGTTAAAATATTGTGTGGTAAATGTGTCACATGTGATATAGTTTGGAGTTTTTCGTGTCACAAAAAAAAGTTCATGATAAATTATGTCACTTGGGGTTTTCGGCTATATTTTTCTTATTTAAAACTGTCGTGGCCACTTCAAGCTCTCTTTTGAAAAAAGATTACTTCCTGCATTTATTTGAGAAAATAATGGCACTTTATGTTCTTATTTGTAATTTTCCCAATATATTATTGAGTCGTCCAACTTTGAATCAAGTTAGGTTTTTTTTTTTTAATCTGACGTCCATCCTATTCGGGGATGCTTTTGAATTTGTGCATCTTTTCGCTTAAAAACCAACATTGGCGGTGACATGTGGCGGTTGATGATGACGTGGCATATCGGGGGCCAACATTGCCACGTCCATGTAACGATGACCAAACATGTGACAGGACGTTCCGTCAGCTGCTAACTTAGCTGCGAGTGTCGTGCGCATGTCCTTCTGAAATGCGTATGGCACACCCGTAACGCGTGCGGTCTTCATCCAACGTTAATTTGGATCCCGAAAATCTCTACAAACATGTCTTGATTTTATAAAAGTTTTTGAGTGTCACGTCCCGTACCCTACGAAGCATGAACATCCGCGTATAGGTCGAAAAGAAGTGTGACGCTCCCAGGATTACGTCGACGACCCAAACTCAAATAAGAGGAAACACGCCACATGCGGAAACGACGTATATATAAAATAGATATATATACACCCGGACAAATTGAAAGTAACCATGAGTAGCAGAAGATAACAAATTACAATGGATTAAACCAAAATATACATTCTTTAAAAACTTATATATACATTATCCATTTATAAACAAAAAGATACATCAAAGGGGCCACGAAGCAAAAAGGGATCGGTGGCCTAAGGGTAACAACTATCTATCGGGAAGAGGCTACGGTCAAAAAGGGGTTGCCTCTACTCCTAACACTGGGACCTAATCTAGGGCTCCCAGTCTGGATCGGATGACACTGCAGACTCCTCGGAAGAGTCCTCCTCGGTTCCCATCTCCTCGTCTGATCCAACCTCAGCAATTTCTCCGGCTGCATCGATATTCACGTCCATAGCTTCAAGATCCAACTCTTCGTCGTCCACTGGGTTTATATCTACGGCTATAACTTGCTGCTCTCCCTCCTTCTCATCCATAACCACCGGTCCATCCACAGTCTCATCCTGAAAACTTACGCTAAGGGAAGTTGGAGGGTCCGATACTTCACCACTTGCCATCTGAGGAATCATAACGCCGTTTATGTCCACCGGAACATCAAAAGTCCTGATCGGGGGTCCTATCACGCCATCTGCTCCCCTATGACACCAGGCTACATACTCTTGGGTGTGACTGTAGTCCTCTCCCACGTCTACAAATAAAACCGAATGGTATCTAATATACGCTGTTCCATTCCCGCAAGGGTGCATACTAGATGATCGCTGAATATGCTGCGGGAATCCAAAAAGAGGGGCTTTCCTCGGCATCTTACGGACGGGGGTCTGAAAATTCGGTTTTACCACAACCGTGAGAAAAACTCAGTAAGTAATAATCCCTAATCCTAAACTAGGCTAAAGTGTACCTCCAGAAGGTAAATAAAATACATAATTAAGTGAACCAGATATATATCAAGCAAATTAAATTCACCGGGCCCATAGCCCAATTCAATACTCCGACCTGCAGGTTAGACTTTTAATATCATATAAATCATATGCCATTGCATCGACCCGAAGGCCACGACCTTAAGGCCAATCAACAGTTAAACCGACCCGAAGGCTACAATTTAAATCGACCCGAAGGCCCGACCCGAAGGCCACAAATTAAATCGACCCGAAGGCCCGACCCGCTAGGAAGCACGGACACGCCATTTTTGCTTCTCAACACGTGTCCGACACGTGTCGCGTGTCCGACACGTGTCGCGTGTCCGACACGCTTGGACACGCTCCGACACGTTGCCGACACGATCGGACACGCAGTCAACGCGTGTCGGAGATCCGACACGCGGTCAACACGCCAGACACGCCGGTGACACGCGAGTCGGGCGCGGCGAGCGGCGCGGGACGGACGAGCTCGGTCTGGCGAGCTACCAGGCGAGCAGCGAGTTGAGCTCGCAGCGACGAGCAGCTTGGCGAGGCTCGCGGCGGCGAGCTGCTATTGGGCGGCGACAACGACGGCGATGGCGGGGCTCGCGGTGGAACAAGGCGGACGGCGAGGCGGTCGAGCGAGCTGGGTAGGGGCGAGCTCGGCACGGCGAGCTGCGGCTGCGAGCTGGGCTCAAGGTGGCGACGGGCGGGCGGCGGGACAGACGGCGCGGCGGCTGGCGAGTTGCGGGCGACCGTCGGGCGGAGGAAGAAGAAGAAGCCAGAACTCAGAAGCTGTGGCGTCGGGGGAGGAGAAGGAGGGAGAAGGAAGAAAGAAAATGGAAGAAAAAAGAAAAGAAAAGAAGAGAGAGAGAGAAGACTCAGAATGGTAGGTGGGGTTGGTCAGCGGGGAGTGGGGGTGTGCTTGTGTGGAGGAGGAAGCTGGAGAGAGGAGGAGGCGGAGGGAGGGGAGGCATAGGGAAGAAGACGTTACTAAGGTTTTGACAAAATGGGTTGGGCTTCTTTTTTGATCAAATTGGCTGCTTTTTTCTATTTTTGATCATGTATTTTCGTTTTTTTCAAATTTGATTATTTATTTTTAGTTTCTTAACTAATATATATTTATACATAATTATTTTTTGAAAATTTATGTGTATAATTATTTTAGGGTAAATTCATTCTAGGTTTTTATTATTTATTTACTTAATTGAATCAAATTTAAAAATGATAATTTATCATGTATATATAAAAATTTACTTTTTATATACAACGTGTCGCAACGTGTCGGAATTCTGTATTTTTGAGAAATAACGTGTCGCGTGTCGTGTCGTGTCGTGTCGCGTGTCGCGTGTCGCGTGTCGGTGCTACTTAGCCGACCCGAAGGCCACAAATTAAATCGACCCGAAGGCCCAGTTTACAAGGTTCGTCACGCATACCAATGCACTCTATTTTGACTAATAGCAAGCATAAATGCCGTTCACATACTCGGGAATTCAAAGTCAAATTACCCATGCCAAGAAGCCAAATAAAATTATGCGCAATCTCGTCAATTTCAATGCATTGACGGCATGTTCAACCTTTTCCATTTTATCCCTAATAAACCGGCACTTATTTTACACGCTTGCTCCAATTCAATACAATACACCTAAAACCCGCCATGTCCAAATCAAACTTAGTCATTCGACCCTCAAACATGGCGCACCCACTATAATTCCAACAAGTCCTAATTGGCCTCTAAAATGCCTAATTTCAAGCCATAACTCATTAGTCCATTTAATGAACAAATTAGGCAAATTAATGCAAATTCGGACCTCCATGAATAATACTCAACATCAGACAATTTTCAGCCTTAAATCATCCTTAAACAACCTTATTAAGTCCCAATTAAACATTGGGTCGCCCGATTTAAACAATCACACAAGATTCAAATTAATCTCAACTTAGGCAAATTAATCCAAATTCGGGTCTAGTATGAACAATACCCAAACAGCCCTCAATTAGTCTTCAAATCACACTTAAATCATCTCATTAAGCCCCAATTAAGTCCCCTAATCAGCCCATACACAATTACACTCAATTAGGCCACAAATAAGCTTAATTAACCCTAAAATTTACCCCTAAATTGCACAATTAGGCTAATTCGGGGTTTAGGGATTTTACTCGCCTAAAATCGACTCGAGGCGACGGGAGCGGGCGGTTGATTACCTACTCGCGGTGAGAATCGACGGCGGCGCTCCGGCGGCAAGCCGGCGGTCACGGCGGCGCTCCGGCGAGCTCACGGCCACTCACGGCCAAAACAGGGGAGGGGCTGAGGTGAGGGGGCTGTGGACGGGAAGAGAGAGAATGAGAGGGCAAGGCTGGTCGGCGGAGGTGGCGCTCGGCGTCAGACGGCGGCGCGGCACCAGCGGGGCGAGACCGGCGACGTTTCTCTCCCCCTTTCGCTTGGAACAGAGCAGCTGCTGTGGGGCGGCGAAACAGGGGCAGGGAAGGTCGACGGTGGCTAGGGGTGATGCCAGGGAGCGGCGTGCGGCGGCCCGAGCTCATCAGCTCCGGCGGCGTGCGGCGGCCCGAGCTCAGCAGCTCCGGCGGCGCAGGGGGCTCCGGCGAGAACAGAACCGGCGAGGGAGAGAGCGGCCGAGAGAACGATCGGGGAGAGAGAGAGAGACGTGAGCAGAGAGAGAGAGTCTGAAGAGAGAGAGAGAGAGTCTTGGGTCAAAAGTGGTCAAAGCTTGGTGAGTGGGATCCAAGTGTCACCAATCTAAGGGCTTAGGACAACTTGCCCTTTGATCTAAGTGCTTAAATTCAAACTTATCCAAAAAAGCAAGGGCAAAATGGTCAAAAGTCCTCTAACCATGGCTGACCAAGTCTGGTTGGCTTCACCTAACCATAGTTAAACCCCAAAATTGACCAAAAATTCGGAATTAAATAAAACACTCTAGGGGCATTTTCGTAATTTTCCGCCCCCGGACCGAAATTTCAATTTTTGCCCATACCGGTCCTAAATATTCATGGGAGACATAATACGGTGTCGGATTCGCGAAATTCACTTTCTAAGCCCTCGAAAAACGCCCGCAAAGTCTCGGGAATAAAATAATATTATTTTTTAATTTTTGTCGAAAATCCAATTTTTGGTCAAAACCACTCTAAACGCACTTGGCTACCCCAAAATGACCTTAGCCGCTAAAAATAACCTCGAACTGCCTCCAAATTCGGCCTCGGTGTCCACAGGGGCAAAACCGTAACTTTCTCAATTTCTGCCGAATTTTCAGTTTCCAACCGTATTAATCCCAAACATGAATGGCCACTCAAAAATGACGTCCGTCCTACAAAATAGTCGTGAATACCCTGGAAATTTTGATATCGAAGTTCGGGTCCAATATTGCAATCTCATTATGCTCGTTTTGCAGTTTTAGGGTCTCTTACTAACGAGCGACTGTTTAGGTGTTACGCGTATCGACCTAAGATTGTCCGAGTCGTGATAGTCTCAATTTCGAGAGAACGAGAGGAATTATCACTAGCACTGGGGTCGCGATCGTTTGGATTAAAATCGGGTTTCCTTTGTCAGGCGCACTTTCGGTCGTGCGAAATCACTCGCGATCCGATCGTGCGTTACTGACAATATCAACCTGTCATTTTCCTAAGATCGGCCTATATTGGCTCAAAATATTTCCTCGACGTTCGTCGAAATCGGCGCTCCATCACGATCGGTTTCTCGGTCCACGTACCTGTTCCTATTTAGCCTTTCCCATTTGGTTAGTATCCCGTGATTGATCAAGTCCGGACGAGACTTACTAAAATCACACGAGAATCAATATACACTTTATTGGTCCCGATAACGGGTCAAAATTCAGGATGTTACATTGAGTGATTTATTTTATGTTTGCCACTTATAAATTTTCTATAAATGTTGTGTATAGGTTTTGAATGTGACTACTCTCATTATTCTACTACACATAGTTTGATCGCCCCATTTTATTGGTGGACAAGGATTATTTCCTAATATAGCGACCCTATTTGTGAAAGCAAAAGGTTGCTGAATGATTTGCTTGTATGGCAGATTAGATCTCTAATGATTTTATTGCAATCTACAATAGATAAATTAATTATCTTGAAGATCATTCGCTCACCTGTCATTGCTCGCCCGCCTTCGCTCGCCTGCCGTCGCCCGCTCGTCATCACTTGCTTGCCATCTCCATAACTCCCACTCAAATAGGTTTGTCATCTTCTTCTCTCCCTTGAGGCTCTGACGGCAAAATTAGGACAACGAAGGCAAAATTAAGGCTTGGCTTAGAGGGGAAAAAGGTTATTTTCAAGATTAAGTTGGTAATTTTGGGGGCGAATTGAAAAATGTGTTGAAATTGGCTTATTAGGGTTTTCCAATTCAGGTGCTCTTTTAATTTGGGGATCTAGGGTTCTTATTTAGGGGAAATATGTCGAACGACATTGTTTTTATTGTTGACATACTGACTGGACCTTTAGCGACCCACGATCGGCTTCAGAAATTAATAAAAAAAAAGGCCACATCGGATTTTCGGCCAATCAGATCGTAATTGGCACTTAAGTGATCCAAAAGAAACTTTTTGCACCAAAGTGATCGTTGTATGCAATTTTTGACACTTGTAGTGTTTTTCTCTTTGGTAGAGTTGTGAACCCATTCGTCTGCAATCCCATGTTGAGTACCGCACACAGAGTTGTGAGCCCATTCTCTCTGTTCACTTTGTTGACCTAAGTCGTACGGCATTGTTAAACATCATTGCATCCCTTTCTCGTAATTTATTTTCTTAGCTTGTGTCGGGATTAGTTTTTGCGCATCTCAATTAGTCCTCTTCTCCAGATGATTTTAAAGATGCGCTCCCTCACGTTGGCCTGATTCGTTGAGGATTTTACCTCCTCTTCCAACGAAGGCTTGAACCTAAGATCATAATTATTTTATGGAACGAATTCCCTTGCCATCTAAAGCTAATACCTTGTTTGTTCTCGTTGTCTTTTAAATTACGCACCTAATTGAGGGATAGCGAGTAAAAAAGCAAAAAAAATTCCGATCTTCATGGACTCACCCTTCTAATGTCCATAACAATGGATGGATCCAAAATATTTTCTTTTCGGGGGGCCAAACATGATAGGGAAAACTGCAGTTCCCCATTGTATGAAAAACTACAGTTTCCAATGGCATTAAACCACAGTTACATGACATGCTATCTCTATTTGTTCAATGGCACTGCTAGAAAAATCTAACCGATAATATTAAACAAATAAGTGGAGGGAGATTTAAATATTAAGTCCAATGAAATCTCATAGACAGGTGTTTGATACTTTAACGTTCCCTCCTATTGCGACCACCCCACCCCCTAATGTCGGGGGAGTGGGTTTAGAGTTAAAGTCGAGTGGGAACAAATGGTCCTCATACTCGAGGTACTTGCACTCATTCGGCGGGTTCTCCCAACCCTTCACTTCACTTACATTGAATTTTTTTTAAAAATTTATCTATCATATTCAGGAGTCGTCATTGGGGCTGGCTAGAAGCCAAGTGGGATGCAAGAGGAGGTCCTACTTCCTACAAACTAGACCGTCTAAATTTGGGGACTTGGCTTCTCTAACCGTCTAATTAGTGTGCTTTTGGTACCTAAACTCATTTTTTTGTCTACTAAATAATTCATGTGGCTTTGTCAAATTATGAATCTTAAAGTACTCGCCGCAATGTGTCCATGCATGGTTGTATGTAGGGGTGATAACCAGACCAAAGAGACCAGTTCCCAGTTTCTGGAATTGGGAACCGGACTAGTGCCCCTTGGAATCGGACCGGATCGACCGGTCGGGTGAGGTTCCCAAGTGGGCCAATGGAACAGATGTGATATTCAGTTTTTTTTTTTTTGGGTTTTTTGATTTGTTGGTAATGCTCAAGATGAAATTGAAGATGTTCCTGAAAATCAATACATTTCTACAATTAGTGAGGTGCATGTAACATTGTTGGTTTCATAGAAATTTTTTCAATTTGTGGCAAATTTGGTTAGAATGAGCAACTACTGTTGTGTTTTGTTTTGTTCTTATCACCTCACTCATGTACATAAGTAAATGTAGTCGCTCCAGCCTTGAAGGGCCTTCCTTTGTGAAATGTGAGATGGATTAGGTTTTTTTTTATAGACTTCTAAGAAAACAATCCGTTCAATTCGGGTGGTTTAGGTGGGCAATTCCACAACTGCAACTAGGAACTGATCAAAATTTACTGGTTCTAATTTTAAGGAATTGGGAACCGGATTAGTACCCCTGGGAATTGCCCAGGATCGATCGGTCCAGTTTGGTCTGGGTGGTTCCTGATCCAAGCAGTTCATTTTGCTCACACCTAATTATATGATTAAGTTTGAACCTACAATGTGATCTACTCGCCATGTGAAAATCAAAGGAAATCAAAACATCAAATAAATGTAATGGAATCAACACAACATATTAAAGAGAAATAAAAGACAGGTAAAGTAATGTGCCAAGAAAGTAAATCTAATACAAGTCAAGCCAAAAAAATTACATGCATTTGTTTTAAGCCTCAAGACATGGTCCCCATGAGCTTGAAACCCCATATGAGTTGGGCAAAAAATATACATGGCCTTGATCTAAGCCTCAGGAAATAATTTCCATGAGCTTTGCTCAATTGAAATTGAATTCTAAGCCTAATCCTAAAGAGGCTAATCTACCTAACTTTAGATTAATTAGGAGGTTTCAATTATGTGAACCTATTGACTATTAAAAAAGAAGACTATTCTAAACCGATTTGAATGAGATCTTATGTCTATCAATTGAGGTCAGGATATGAGTCTGAACTAAGCTAAGGATTACCACCTTTATTCAAAGAGATTTTCCTAGATCAAGAAACTAAGTCTATGCCTTAGTAAAAAAACACTTAGTGTCTACCCCAAAACTACAAAATTGAACCTAAGCCTATCTTAATGCCCACTAGATTGAACCAACGCCCCAAGATTACATTGAGCTCAACAGTAATATCACATTTGGCAATCACTATATCAACATTCATAAATGGAATTGGATCAAAGAGATTTGCCGATCAAAGCCAAGTGATTAGTTTAAAAGAAAACTTCATATGCGATCTATTATCCAAATCCACCTGATAATCGTGACGACTTATAACATATTAAGTAACTAAATGATTATGAATGACCACCACACACAACTTGTATGGCAACAATACATTGAGGCTCCGTTTGTTTCATCAAAAATATTACATTTCTGAAAAATGTTTTCCAGGAAGCCATTTTCAGGAAAATG
Source organism: Syzygium jambos (assembly GCA_031216235.1). NCBI lineage: Eukaryota > Viridiplantae > Streptophyta > Magnoliopsida > Myrtales > Myrtaceae > Syzygium > Syzygium jambos. The sequence continues at coordinate 22,189,739 of CM062222.1, forward strand.
GCAAAATTTCTTGAGATTTGGTTGAAATCTTAAAAAGAACTAGAAAATATATTCTGTCATTTAGAAAGGAAAATTTGATTATATTTTCCTAAATAGACATACTCGATTGAGGCGCTAATGACTTGTTCATGAGCTTCCGAGGAAGTAGGCACAGGCACCAAGCCTAGCCTCGAAGGACCCTGACTCGGGCACCGGGGAACTAGGCACAAGCACGTGGGTCCTAAGCAAGAGCACAACCACTGGTCTTGTGTCCATGGAAGCTGAATCTAAGAACCTGGTGCTTGTGCACGACTTCTTGGTGCCCCTGCCCAGGAGGCCCCAATGCCTATGCCTGCATCCCTTACACCCGAGCTAGCACTACAAAAAAAACGGATTTTTGCCACGAAAATTTTTCGTTGCGACAAATTTTCCAATGAATGGAAAAATTCGTTGGAAAATTCGTTGGAAATTTCCAACGAAAATGTTTTCGTTAGAAAATTCGTTGGAAATTTCCAACGAAAAATTTTCGTCGCAAAATTCGTTGGTAATTTCCAACGAAAAATTTTTCGTTGGAAATTTCCAACGAATTTTCCAACGATTTAAAAAAAATTGATTTAATTTGGAATTTTTTATATTCGTTGGAAAATTCGTTGGAAATTTCCAACGAAATTTCCAACGAATTTCAATTTTTCGGCAATTTTTTCATAATGTACAATTTTCGTTGGAAAATTCGTTGGAAATTTCCAACGAAAAATTTTTCGTTGGAAATTTCCAACGAATTTTCCAACGATTTAAAAAAAATTGATTTTATTCGGCATTTTTTATATTCGTTGGAAATTTCCAACGAAATTTTCAACGAATTTCAATTTTTCGACAATTTTTTCATAGTGTACAATTTTCGTTGGAAAATTCGTTGGAAATTTCCAACGAATTTTCCAACGATTTAAAAAAAATTGATTTTATTCGGCATTTTTATATTCGTTGGAAAATTCGTTGGAAATTTCCAACGAAATTTCCAACGAATTACAATTTTTCGGCAATTTTTTCATAGTGTACAATTTTCGTTGGAAAATTCGTTGGAATTTTCCAACGAATTTTCCAACGATTTAAAAAATTGATTTTATTCGGCATTTTTTATATTCGTTGGAAATTTCCAACGAATTTCAACGAAATTTCCAACGAATTACAATTTTTCGGCAATTTTTTCATAGTGTACAATTTTCGTTGGAAAATTCGTTGGAATTTTCCAACGAAAATTGTACACACTAAAATAATTTCCCGGAAAATTGAAATTCGTTGGAAATTTCGTTGGAAATTTCCAACCAATTTTCCAACGAAAATTATACACACTAAAATAATTGTCGGAAATTCAAATTCGTTGGAAATTTCCAACGAATTTTCCAACGAATTTGAATTTCCGGCAATTATTTTAGTGTGTACAATTTTCGTTGGAAAATTCGTTGGAAATTTCCAATGAATTTTCCAACGAATTCAAAAAAACCCGGTACTATTTGGCATTTTTTATATTCGTGGGAAAATTCGTTGGAAAATTCCAACGAATTATCCAACGAATTTTAATTTCCCAGGCAATTATTTCAGTGTGTACAATTTTCGTTGAAAAATTCGTTGGAAATTTCCAAAGAATTTTCCAACGAATTTCAATTTTCCGGCAATTATTTTAGTGTGTACAATTTTCCAACGAATTTTGCAACGAAAAACCCTACTATATTTTCGCGCTCGTTCAATTTCAAAATTCATTCTCTCTCTCTCTCTCTCTCTCTCTCTCTCTCTCTCTCTCTCTCCTTCTCCCTCTGTCTCCCCCTCCGCCTCCTCCCCCGCTGCCCCCTTCTCCTTCGCCCTCTGTCTCCCCCTCCGCCTCCTCCCCCGCTGCGCCCCCTCCGGCTCCGGCTCCGGCGCCATGGACATCAAGACTCCGCCGCCCCCCTCCTCCTCCGCGACGTCAGCTCCCGCTTAAGCACTAGGATCTCGAGCCCCGCCTCAATGGACCCAAGCACGGACACCGAGGTCTCGGACCTTGGCCTCGTAGACCCAGGCTAGGGCGTAGTAGATTCGAGCACAAGCATTAAGGTTTCAAACTCGGGCACCAGGGTCTCCAGCCCAGCCTTGATTGACAGTGGTACGAGCACTGGGGTCCCAAGCCTTGCCTTGATGGATTCGAGCATGGACACCGGGATCCTAATCCTCACCTAGATGGACTTGGGCTTGGGCATAGGAGATCCGAGCTTGAGCTCCAGGTACCCGGGCACGGCCTTTGTGGACCTAGTGGGCCTGGGTGCCGGGATCCAGGTACGGGCACTGGGTCTTGCACTTAGCCATTGTGGACCCAACCGAAAAAGTCAACCTTTGATCTATAGATGAAAATTTCAAATTTAAAACTCTAAATCTGTATTCTGAGATGGAAGGAATGTCCACATGAATTGCCGCGATATTTTTGTTTTCAATTAAGGGTTAAGTTTCTCAATTCGACCAAAACGTTAATTCTTCAATCTATTCATGAATGGCCTAAAAAATGCGATTTAAATGCATAGAACTTATTCTATTTGTGCGAGTCGAATGTAGTGGATGTAGAATTGTATAAACTAACTATTTTAGGTTCAAGGAACGTACTCTGTCACGATGAGAGATCTCCAATCTCTAAGGCTACGTTTGGTCGTTCGGATTTCTAAACATGATAGGACTGGATATGATAGGATAGGATAGAATAAGAAATCTTGGGATTTTTTCATATCCTGTCCACTGTTTGGTGGACTACATATTTAAAGTCGGATAGAATAATTTTTTTTTTTTGCTATTCACGGGTCTGAGGAGACAGTGAAGGAAAAAAAGCCAAGAAATTTTTTGGTGAAAGCACACAAGGTGTGGGGACGAAGATGACGGTGAGTGAAGCGTAGGGTTTCTAGAAAAATAGGCATTAGAAATCTTATCCGGGTCTATCCCATCCCTCCTCTGGATTTTTTTATCCGGGCTATATTCGATCTATATCCAACCTTATTCTATCCTAGACCACCACCAAACACAGGATAGTATAAAATATATCCTATCCTGACTTTTATCCGGTCGACCAAATACAGCCTAAATGATTTTATTTTTGAATGCATTGTTTGACTTGTTGGCGAAATTTAAGTGTCAACACCTCCCACGTACAAACCGGATTAGGAACAAAAGAATTGATGAATAGGCGGCGGCATACTCAAAACAAAAGCGGGGCAGAACCTGACTTCTATATTATACAAGCAAATCCAACTCAAATATGAACTCAAAAGTTTAAACCGGCGAAAGGATAATAACGTAACAAGTGCAAAGCCTAATAAAATCTGACTGAAATAAGGTGCATCTGTATTGTCTTATTAAGAAATCGTACGCTAGAGCTCGTAAATGCTCGTGGGACTTTTTTTCTTTTCTGCAAGAGATTGTTAGGAACCTCCCTCGGTTACTCTTTTGATGAAAAATCTTGGGTGTTTTCCTATTAAATAATTCATATGATATTTTTGGCATGCTATTTATCCATTTTGATCTTACTTTAGTTGACATGTCGACGTGATTAAGGAAAATGCTCTGTCTATAAATTAACCTATGTACTGCGGCCGCCCTAGTTTAATTAGGCTTTTGACGTTATGGAAGGGATAACTATCTAACATAGAGAAGAAATGAAGCTAGTCAATCCACTTGCTTTGCTTGATCAAATCAAACATCATTCAAATACACATAAGGAAAATATGCATACATAGAAAAACGCACCAAAAGACATGTCCATTTGACTATCGATCCGGGTAAAGGATAGAGTATTTATTTGTTATGTAGAATTATGAAATTTTGGTGGGACCATTGCTAATTGTACTATAAGTTAAAGTTGTTAGATGAAAATATGCATAATATTTGAATACTCTAACACTCCCTTTTACGTGTATGTTGGACTTTGGCTTAAGACGAAAATGTAAAAATATACAATAGGAGAGGCAAATAGAAGTCTAGAAATATTTGAACATGAGATTTGCTACTCATATGTCATGTGAAATTTTAATGAGACCACTACTATTTGACTCCACTCTTATATATTTCCATGCTCTGGTCATAAGGCAAAGTACAGCCTACACTTTAGGGAAAGTATTAGAGTATTTGAATTTTAAACTGCAATAGCTTTACTTTTTAGAATAATTGGTTGTGATTATGCAAACTTTCACACAAACTTGCACGATAGTTAATTGCTTGAAAATTTTGGGGCTGAGATTCATGTTGTTGGCTTTATCCGCTGATGTACGTTGTTTATAACCCAATGCAATTTTAGAATTAGTCAATTTTCGTGTTAGATGTTTGATCCTCAATGTCTGTGAGTACATAATTATGTGGCAAAAAAAAATTGTGAACAAGTTTTAATCGGAAAATGTTAGATGTACATAGATATCTGACTAAAATTTACTTATTAATTGATATTGCAAGTTTTCGACCAGAAAAAACGAGTGATATTGCAAGTTACGATTGGGTATTGAAGTAACTGAAAATCATGCACGAATCATTGGCTTCTTGAAATACCCAATATAAAAATACCATATCATTTAGTAAACAAAATTAATAAGATTTTTTGTGATACATTTAGCTTTGCTCGTGTTAATAATGGATTCTACGACCGCAGTACCAAGCTTGGATTAATGCACTTTGATATTACAAAAAAAATATTGACTTCGTATTTAATTTTTCTCATGGTGTTTGAACTTGTTATTTACTCATTTTGAATATTTTATGAATTGACAAAAATGCAGTTACGACAATTGTTTTTTTAATAATATGCCACAATGCACATCAAATACTGCACTTCTCATTTCGACAAGGTTTTCCAAAGTGAAATGTCGATAGATGGAACAAGAAAAATCAAAGCAAATGGATAATAACATGAATAATAATTCATATATTATAATCGATGCACATTACTTTTGTATACTGTTTGAATCACACAAGTACATTAATACACAAACCATTAAACCAGTAAGAACAATAAAGAATCGCCATCATTGTTACATCGCGCATCTCATAGTCAAGGGCTTGGCGCAATGAACTGCAGCAACTCATCGTTGCACTCGAACTCGATCATGTCGTGCTCGGCCAAGGTGATTCATGCTTCGATCCCATCCCCACACCTAGTTCCCATCAAAATCACCACATTTTTCATGGGAACACTGGTGGTGCACACCCAAGCGGGCCTTCCCCAGCCAAAATCCACCTCGTAGAACGGGAACCTCGCCCAGCTGCTGAACCTGTAGAGCTCAATCTCTCCCGCAGACGCAGCCACCAGCTTCCGTGCCGCCATGAGGCTCTCGCAGGCCTTGGCCAATCCATTCTCGCCTTGAAGCACGCTCAAATATTCGCTATCAATTGCCCTTATTGATTTCCTGAGAATGCCTGCAAAGTCCCGTAATTCAACTTTCTCGATTGGTTCCACGAGCGGTACCACAATGGACTGCCACAGATTGCCCAAGGCATTCTCAGGCAATGGTTGGGGCCTTATCCTGCTTCTTATGTTCACCACGTGTCACTGCTGATGATGGGGGACACGTCTTGTTCCAGTCCGGCCTCTTCCTTGCTGCCTCCACGGCCGATTTCCATATGAGGGCAGTCACGGCCTTGACGCGAGTAGGAGTAGCACTGACAAACCTGGCCCTCAGACGGACCAAGCTCTCACCGTCGAAACGAAACCTCTTGGTTAAAAGCTTCTCTCTGCTGATGACCCCAGATGGCATTTGAAAGTTTATGTCCTTTGGTTGGAAGAACTCAGATGCTTTCAAGAAGGGGGTTTTGAGGTTGGCTTTGCCATCGACACCATTGACAGCAATTTCAGACCATGAATTGAGGAAAGCGGAGACCGACGCGCCATCAGCGATCTTGTGAGAGATACAGATGCCAATCCTGATACTGCCACAGTCAAAGAAAGCAGCTTGGACCCCTAGAATGACTTGCTCCTCAATGTTGGGACTGATAGTGTGTGGAGAGAATGGAAGGAATTGCTGCAGCTGATTGATGTCGGGGTTTGACAGGACTTTAGACAACTCGAAGTGAGCTTTCACCTCCAAATAGAGCGCGCCGTCGTAATTGCAATCGATGGCAGCATTGCCTTTCACCCTTCCGCCTAGAGGGTAGAAGAGGGAAAGTGCCTGCGATTTCAAGTTTCCTGTCACTGAGGCAGAGTTTGGCGCCGCCTTGTCATCGGGAGCTGAGTATAACAGGACGGCTGGAACGTAAAATGGTGGAGCCAGCTGGTCAAGGAGGCAGAACTTGAACTCTTTGTGGTGAGATGGAGTTGGAGAGGAAGGCTTGATGCTCTCTGTGGAGACAACCTCAACTTTCATGGCCACGTTTTGTTGGAAATTGAGAGATTTGCAAGTTTGTCCTTTCGAGTTTCTTTCTAGAGAGAGATGTGCTTCCTTGGTGCTTTTCAATCGCAAGATCTCGTAGTTTGTACAGATTAAAGGGAGGAGTCTTCTCACAATTGTATACGGAGATCATACCTTTGTGAATCGGCGTTCACTTTGGGCTGACCTTATTCGGCTATCTTCGTGTGAATTACCTTGGATTGTTGCTGGTGATTTTAATGCCATCAGAGACCTGGCTGATAGAGTGGGTAGCACAACTCCGTGGATTCCGGCCTTTGATGAATTTGGGGACTGCTTAAACCAAGCGGGACTAGATGATCTTCGGTATGTGGGATGTAGATACACTTGGACCTTTTCTTTAGGTGATAATCGGAAACTTAGGAAGATTGATCGGGTGCTCATCAACGACTTGTGGAATCAACATTTCTCCTTCTTTGAAGCCACTTTCCTTGCGCATGGTATCTCCGATCACTCCCCCATGGTGGTTAAAATTTTACCGCCACAAAGTTCTAAGAAACCTTTCAAGTTTTTCAACTTTTGGACTACACAACCAAATTTTTTGGACTTAGTAGCTCAAGCTTGGCAGACTCCTATAGTGGGCACACCCATGTATATGACTTGCTGCAAACTTAGACTTCTCAAAACCAAGTTGAAGCACTTAAATCGAAGTTCCTTCTCAGCTATTTCCACAAGGACTGAACAGGCCAGGTCAGACCTCTTTGCTGTCCAGGCAACTGTGGAACGTCAGCCCTTTGATCAGAGCCTTCTTGCTACTAAATTGGAACACACTCGAACCTTCTCGGCCTTGAGATTACAAGAGGAATCCTTCTTCAGACAAAAAACCAGAATACGTTGGCTTAAGGAGGGGGACTTGAATACAAAGTATTTCCACCAGTTTGTGAACAAAAGGCGGTTACAAAATCGAATCCTCTCGGTGTCCACAGATGATGGTGTGCTACTAATCGACCCTCAAGCAGTCGGGAATCACATTGTTAATCACTTTCTGGTGCTACTCAACGGTAATTCAGCTTCTTCCCAGCCTTCTATCCGGGAGATTGGGGCTTTCATTGGCGAAGGCCTTGATGAGAATCAGAGGAACTTACTAGCATAGCCGATTTCGGATGAGGAAATACAGTCTACCCTTTTTTCGCTGGCTAAAGGCAAATCCCCTGGGCCAGATGGGTTTAATGTTGATTTCTTCAAATCCACTTGGGAGATCATTGGACCATCCATTTTCACGGCGGTAAGAGATTTCTTTCAATATGGTCGCATGCTTAAGGAGCTAAACAACACCATCTTAACTCTAGTGCCGAAGTCTCCTAATGCCTCGGCTATGAATGACTTCTGTCCCATTGCTTGTTGCAATACCCTATACAAATGCATCTCTAAAATTCTGGCTAGGCGGATTGCACAAGTCGTACCAACTCTGATTGGCTCTTCTCAAACGACTTTTGTTAAAGGACGCAAAATTAGTGACAACATTATGATTGCTCAAGAGTTGTTTGCGGACTTTCATCATGACGCCTACCTTCCTAAGTGCGCCATCAAAGTGGATTTTCAGAAAGCTTATGACACTGTTGACTGGAATTTCATTGAGAAGACTTTAACGGCCTTCAAATTTCCTAAATTCTTCATCAAGCTGGTTATGGCATGTTTTTCAACACCCAAATTCTCGGTGTCAATTAACAGGGAACTACATGGTTTTTTTGCTAATTGCCGAGGTATACGTCAAGGTGACCCGTTATCGCCGTATCTTTTCATAATGGTTATGGAAGTCCTCTCTGGTATTCTAAAGGACAAAACAGACAATTCGGATTTCCACTGGTTTTGGCGATGCAAAAAAACCCGTTTATCTCATCTTTTCTTTGCGGATGATGTCCTCCTATTTTCTGAAGCTCACTTGACGTCGGTTGCTCTAATCAAGGAATCTCTTGATCTGTTTTCTGACTGGTCTGGCTTAAAACCTAACAACAGGAAAAGCAATATCTTCCTCTCGGTAGGGAATCCGGATCTTCATGACCAACTACTTCATTGCCTCGGCTTTCAACAAGGTACTATCCCCTTTTGTTACCTAGGTGTACCTGTTATTTCATTTAGACTATGTAAAGAGGACTGTAAAATCTTGATTGATTCTATTACTGCTCGAGCTTGCTCCTGGACACAACGCTTTTTGTCCTTTGCTGGTCGGATACAGCTCATAAAATCGGTTCTACATTCCATTCAAGTGTATTGGACCTCTATATTCTCTCTTTCGAAATCAGTGTTGTATAGAATTGAGGCTATTTTGCGGCAATTTTTATGGAAAGGTCCTGATTTAGGGATGGGTGGAGCTAGGGTAACATGGAAAATTGTATGTTTACCCAAAGAAGAAGGTGGCCTTGGGATACGGCGACTTGTAGAATATAATAGAGCAATGACTCTTAAACACATATGGTTCCTCTTCTCTGATAAGGAATCCATGTGGTGCAAATGGATACACCCAACCTTCTTAAAAAAATCAAACTTTTGGGTTCTATCCAAACCTACAATATGCTCCTGGACATGGAAGAAGATTTTGGATATGCGAGTCTCCGCTCAGGCATTTTTTCGGTGGAAGATTGGCAATGGACGTTCGGTGTCCCTGTGGTTTGATTGGTGGCATAACAAAGGCCCCCTCTACCTTTTATTCAGCAATATGGACATATACCAGTCGCAGATCCCCCGGGACACTTCATTTCGGGATTTCTATGATTGTATATAGCAACCTTCTGCCACGCTGGATGCTATTCTCAGCTGGACGGAATCACCACCTATCTTTGTGGAAACTTCTTCGGACGAACTCATATGGACTCCTCATTCGTCTAGCTCCTTCTCGGTATCGCTAGCTTGGAATCACATCAGGACGAAAGGGCGGCCAACCCCTTGGCACTCTTTCATCTAGGATCAACATATTGTTCCCCGGCATGCCTTCCTTTTGTTGTTAGCATCTCTCAACCGGCTGCCTACCCAGGTATATCTCTTACAAAATCGTAGGATTGACACTGCATTATGTGCGTTTTGTGCTACTACATCGGATTCGGTCAACCACCTCTTCTTTCAATGCGCATTCACTGGTAGACTGGCTTCCTTCTGGGCAACAAAATGCAACCGCCCTTGGCGCAACCGACCTTGGCAAGAGAATATTATATGGGCAATGAAAGTCTACGGTGGATCTTCCTTTGCCCACCGCCTTTCTAGATTTTCCTTTGGTGCATTATGTCACATCATTTGGATGGAAAGGAATAACGCCATCTTCAGGAACAAGAGTGTTTACATCTCGGGTATGCGTAAACATCTTATCAAAGTGGTGAAGGATAAAGCCATATCCATTAGGGGAATCGCGGATACTCCTAGGAATCGCAAACTACAAAGGAATTGGGGACTTCCACCATCAATTTTCGAAGCTATGCCCATGACACATTAGTTTCGGTGATCTAGTTCCTTTTGTTTTTTTGTGCCGCCTCTTGGCTTCTTGTATAGTTCTTACTGAGGCATCTTTAACCCCATTCGGACAGTTTTATGTCCTTCTTGGGTCGAGGTTTTGTCTTTGGTGCTATATTGTATTTGGTGCTTTGAAAAGTAATATATAGTCTTACCTTTACCAAAAAAAAAAAAAGGGAGGATAAATGTGCAATTTTTGGGTCAAAGGCTTATAGCATCGAGCTAAAGAAGAAGTGTATGCTGATCTCTGGCAGTAGCTCACGTTTCAAAGGATAAAGCAGATATTATGTGTAACGACCCGAGGCCCCACCCTAACATGATATTGTCCGCTTTGGACCGGAGCCCTCACAGATTTAAAATGCATTGTACTAGGTTAAGGCTCCTTAAGCCTTTATAAGCAAGCCTAAGGCTTCCTCTCTAGGCGATGTGGGACAGGAGATGTACCCCACTTCCCTGCGCACGTCCGGGGTAGTGGCGCGATCGCACCGCCATCCCTCCTCTTTGCGCTCTGCTGCTTGGCTTGGGCTGTCACACTCTTCCCCCCTTACGGACACAGCGCCCTCACTGTGGCCTCACATGCGGTCGGGAGTTGGCTCTGATACCACTTATCATGAGCCGAGGCCCTACCTTAGCACGATATTGTCCGCTTTAGGCCAGAGCCCTCACGGATTTAAAATGCGTCGTACTAGGTTAAGGCTCCTCAAGCCTTTATAAGCAAGCCTAAAGCTTCCTCCCTAGGCGATGTGGGATAGGAGAGGTACCCCACTTCCTTGCGCACATCCAGGATAGTGGCATGGATGCACCGCCATCCCTCCTCCCCGCGCTTCGCTGCTTGGCTTGGGCCGTCACATTACGTATTACCACCAATGTGAAGAATCTATCAAGTTTTTCCATTTGATATGGTGACTTTGAATATAATATATTTATAGACTTATTCCCCAACTAAAATGATGGACAAAGTTAACCTCATAATGCTTTGAACACATCGGATCATATTCTTTCTATTGGATCGAAGCACTATATATATATATATATATATATATATATAATCTCTTTTTAATTAAGATGATACGATAATTGTGGTAAGCTTTTGATACCAGAGTAAGTCTACATACACAGAATATTCAAAGACAAGTCCTCCATGCCGATATTAGTGAATTTACAAAGAATTATTGGTTAGTAGCCCGATAATCAGTAATCGCGCTGAATAGGAATTGAACATGAACCCTCGTGCTATTCGAGATATCTTGTAGAGAATTGAATTTAGGTATTGGGATCTCTCAACTATTTAATATGTCTCAAGCATTTGGAACATTTCGTCATTCTAGCTGAAAGGCATAATGGGTGGACCGCCCAAGATGGGCCAAACCAGGCCCATGAACCACGAAGGCTCACAAGGTGGTTAATTGCCTCTTACTATAAATAGTAGACCCCCATTGGAAAAACTAACGTGATTTTTCATATGCATAAAAACACACCCTTTCGAAAGTAACGTCTTGTCTGTTTTCCTTTCGAAACATAGTGGGTACAAAAGACGATCGAAGAACACTCTCAAGTACAAAGTGACATTTAATCTGTGATAATTCCAGGTAATTTTCGTTATGTGATATGCTTGTACGATCGGTGATACAAGTTGAATGTTATTGGGCACGTTTTTCGTATTGATCGAATTCGTTTCGAATATGTTTAGAATATGTCAATCATAAATGAGTTTTCCCAATACTGGTATCAGAGCTCACTTCCTTGTTTCCCGATCATGCATGTGTATAGTCTCTAACATTGAAGTGTATACTGCCTATTGTTTTGTTTCAGTCATGTTTTTGGCCCATTTTCTTCGCGTCAACGTACTGTTCATGCATGTTTCAATTTGTGCCTTTTGTCAAAACTTATTTTTGATTAGACAGACAGAAAGTGCTCATCGAGACGAGCAAAATGAGGGGCGGTACGTCGCTAGAGGAGGCCACACGCACCCTTACGCGTGGCTGTGGCGAAGCGGCACGTCAGTCGTTGCCAACTGCCAATGCTGACATCATTGTGACTTCAGCAGGGCGCAGATACGGTTGACCCGGATCCTAACCGACATGACCCGGAGATCGAACCGTGACCCGACTTGGAGACCCGTTAACCCAATTCGATTGACCGTTAACCCGACCCGATTGACCGTTGACCAGTCAGACTAGTTGGACCGATCAAACTGGATCGGTTCAGATCAGCCAGAAAGACCCTAGCGCGGTTTTTTTGGCCCGTACGAGCTCATTTGAGCTCCAATTTGGGCGTTCTTGGTATCGGCGTGCTCGTATCAAAATGCTCTACATTTTGATATATTTGTATGATATATTTGCTACACTTATGAATGTGAAAATGCACGATGAACCCTATGTATGCGTACTTTGGGATATATTATTTGGCATTTTCTCTAGTATTTCTCTATAGTTTTTGAAATACAAGTGCTAGGTCACATGTATATGAATAAGCATTTTCTATCTTAATGTATCATGGATTATGAGTAATCCTTTTATTTTGCATTCGTTGCAAAAATAATGGTACATAAGAGATGCACTCCGATAATCCCATAAATGGTGGCTCAAAAGGAGAGGCTTGAGAAATTTAGAATCAAGCTAACTCTTTATCGATGAAACACTGGCGATGACATGATGATGCATATCATCAAGGTCAGCAAAATGATACAAGATATCATTTGAAATGGTTTTGTAATGCCGGAATATGTAATGGTCGGAGCCCTAAAATGCACTATTCTTAAGGAGTTGGGAAGAATGCTTGATAAGGTTGAAGAAACCTTAAAGGGTCCAAGTTATAAGAAACTTATGGAGAATTTCCTATAAGAGTACATAAGGGTTGGGGCAAGGAGAACGTCAACCCTTACATTGAATGGGTTTCGGCACAAACCATGGCTCGAATATAGGGATTTTCCGAGAGCCTCTATTTTTGTTCCAAAGAAAATGGAATTTCCTAGAGGAATTTCATGAGTCATTTCCTATCTATGTGTTGGATTGATACACTTGATGTTGTTCTTTTAGGATTTGGAATCACTTGTGTATATATTTCAAGTTCATATTACATGTTCTTGAATATTTGTAAATATGTTATGAAGTATATGGTTATGAAAATCTATGGCCTCTTATTTGATAATGCCATATTATATGGCATGTTATGTGGAAAGTTCTTAAAAGTTTGTATAGCTTTTGAAGAATTACATTTTTTCTTTACATAAATGATTATGTTAATGATAATTTCAAATTAGGATTCTTAGATGATGATTGAGAACATATTGACTTGTCGACTCTAAGACCTTTTGTGAAACCATTCATTAATGTGATTAATTTATGTAATTATGATGCTAATGAAGCATCATGATAGGCATTAATAATTCGTGCGTATGTGTTTGAAATGTTTAGATACGATGGCTTTAGCAACTAAGAAGATAGTTGAAATCTCAAAATTCAATATGTGCTGGAAAAGCAAGAGGCATTCGAAGCTCTTAACTAGGTTATGGAAGAACCTAAAGATGGGATTATTTCCCGGCACAAAAGGGATAAAGATGCCTTTGTTGTCTGAAAAGGAAGAATTATCTTGCTCGCATTACGTTGCTAAGCAGCATGGACAATAACATCATGCCAGAGTTCGGACGTTTTAAGAACACCAAAGACATGTGGGCCACACTGGCAATAAAATTTAATCGACCTTCTATGATCAGACTGAGATAACTCACTATTCGTTTCGACTTATACAAGATGTCTCGTGAAAAGATCATGAAACAACATTTGAAACAGATATCGAATATGATAAGTGAGCTGAAGGATGTCGACTATATATTCACTGATGAACAGTGGATGCAGGCAATAATCCGCTCCTTGCCTCAAAGCTGGTAACATATAAAGATCCATTCGACGATGCTATGCGGCATCTTGAGCTATAAGAGGACCACCTCATGACAACTAAGCCAAAAACTGATATTTACTTTGCTGGTTCTAGCTCGCATGGAGTTTTGGGCTCTAAGCAGAAGCACTCTACTGGGTCAAAGAAGTGAAACGGTAAGGGAGCAAATCCTACATGAAAGAAACCGAGGCTCAACTAACGAGAGAAAGGAAAGCGTCCTTTCAAGAGTGAAATATTATAACTGTGGCAAGAAGGGTCACTTTGCTCGCGATTGTAGCGACCCAAAAAAGGTAAAAACCCTTAGCATTTATGAAAGTGCTACTTATGTGTTTAGTTCAATATTTCTAATTGAATCTAATCCTTTGTGGACTATAGACTTAGGAGTCACAGACCATGTAGCAAAGGATAGAGAATCTTTCATAGAGTTCATACGAAGGAAAAAAGAGGATATACACAGGAAACAATTCCAAGGTAGAGGTCAGAGGCATTGGCACATGTCAATTATTTATGCACGGTGGACGTATATTGTTCTTATGTGATATGTTATTTGCTCCAGAGATTCGACAGGACTTAATTTCAGTGTTGGTTTTATAGCACGAAGAAAAATCGAGAAAAACTGAAAGGATACAGCATATCAACAAGAGGAAGTTTGTAATGCAGTTGAAACTGAGGAATATAACATTCCAACTTTACAAGATCCATGTGAAGCAATGATAGATGTGGATCCAATTGAAATTCGCGAATCAAATCTAAAAAGTGTTGTAGTATCTGATTTTGAGACAAAGGATGAAGATCAAGATCAAGATCAAGACGAAAACGAAGGTGAAGATGAAGGTGAAGATGAAGATGAAAATGAAGACGAAGACGAAGACGAAGACGAAGGTGAAGACGAAGATTATGATTTTTGAGACTTTTTATTAATTATGTGTAATTATTATTATTGCGACATGTGTTATTGTTGTTGTCGTAATTATTGTTGTTATTATTATTATTATTATTATCATTATTATTGTTATTATTATTTATTTGATGAATTGTTAATATGAAAGGTCGTCGCTAATTGGCGACAAACATAATTTCGTCGCAAAATTATCGACGACATTGGCGAAAATTTTTATTTGCTTGATTTTTAATATAATAGGTCGTCGCTAATTTGCGTCGTCGCTAATTTTGTCGCAAAATTACACTATAAAAAAACAAGGATTTAGCCATGGAACATTAGCGAAGAACGCCAATTCATCGCTAATCTGCGATGGAAATAGCAACGAAAATAACTTTCGTGGCACGAACGCTACTATTTGTATAGTTCGTTACTAATTTCGTCGCTAATTTACGACGGAAATAGTGACGAAAGTAACTTTTGCGGCACGTGCCCGACTATTTTTACAAGTCGTCGCAAATTAGCGACGGACAGATTTAGAGACGAAAATAACTTTCGTGGTATTTTCGCAACTATTTTTATAGTTCGTTGCTAATTTCATCGCAAATTAGCAACGAATTAAAATCCGTCGCTAATTTGCCCCGAAAATTAGCGACGAATTAAAATCTATCGCTAATTTATCGCGAAAGTCAATTTCATTGCTAATTCCGTCGCTAATTTGCGACGAATTTTAATCCGTCGCTAATTTACCGCGAAAATTAATTTCGTCGCTAATTTGCGACGAATTAAATTCGTCGCTAATTTGCCACAGAATTAGTGACGAATTAAAATCCGTCGCTAATTTACCGCAAAAGTTAATTTCGTCGCTAACTTAAAGCGGAAGTTACTTTCGTCACTAATTCCATGGCAAATTAGCGACGGAATAAAATTCGTCGCAAATTGGCGACGGATTTAGCGATGAAATTAACTTTCGCAGCACTTTCGCAACTATTTTTATAGTTCGTTGCTAATTTCGTCTTAAATTAGCAATGAATTTGAATCCGTCGCAAATTAGCGACGGAATCTCGACTATTTTATTTTCGTCGCTAATTCCATCGCTGATTCAAATTCGTTGCTAACTTGCGACGGAATTGTCGCGGAGCACTTTTTTTTTTGAACTTTCGAGATTTGCACGCTAAGGAGGTATTTATGTATAAGGGTCTCTCCCAGACCATACCTCACATGATAGCGGATGGTAATTTCCTATTTAGTCAAAGTTTTTGATTTTGGAGTCGCCACTAATCATTATTGGTAGGTTGACTAGAAACCTAATCGGGGTACGAAAGAAATACCACGATTCTGAGTATCGGGACTTGGTTACGTTAATGATCCCAAATCGATACCTAAGAACAATACGATATCTAACGTGTCATGCAAGTTTCCGAGGCTTACCTACTAATTCTATCCATTCTAATCGCAGGAAAATCAATTAAGAATTAAATACGCAATCAATGTCAATTAAATCAATCAATCCTAGATGGTCTTCTAAAAAATGAAAATCAATCAAAACATCCAAACCCTAATGAAGCCATAGAAGCTTATTCATTTCATGATTTGCATTTTTTAGGATTTTAGGGTTTTTTAGAGGTTATAACCCCTAAATTTAAGATTTTCTAAAAATGCCACTTGGGCATTTTTAAAAATTCAAATTTCACTTTTTAAGGTTGGCCACAGTGTTTTTGAACCATTTTGTGAATTTTTGAAATTTTTTATTTTTTTGAAAATTGAATTTCTGAAAATTTCATTAACCGAGAATTGATTTTTATGATTTTCTGAAAATTTTATGAATTTTCAAATTTTCTATTTTTTTAGATTTTTTAGATTTTTTCACATTTTTTGTTTGTATTTTCTGAATTTTCTGAATTTTTATGGATTTTCTAAGAATTTTTTAATTTTTATGAATTTTCTATTTTTTTAAATTTTTCTGTGAATTTCCTATTTTTCTAAAAAAATTTCTATTTTCTAAAATTTTTCTGAATTTTTATTTATTTGAATTTTTTAGTGATTTTTTATTTTTTATATGTTTTATTTATTCTTTTAAAATTTCCTACCAGGAAAATGAACCGTACCGGCCCAGTTCAATCGGGTTATGCTTGACCGAACCGGGTGTCGCCGGCGCTGGCGCCGATTGTCTTCCTTGGCGAACACAGCGCCCAAAAACGACGCCGTTTCGGTCTTCCTTCTCTTCGACATTTTTTTCGAACACTTGGTGTGCATGAATCCTGGTTCTAAGTTCTCGAGGCCGCCACTTCCAGCCCTTCTCCAGCGACCTTCCGACAACCATTTTGTTCGAATTTTGATTCTATGTCTTCCTTACATTACCGTCTATCAACCTCAGCCTATGGCCTTGCGGTCTGACCTTCACCAGCCAGCAAGAAAACCGATTAGAAAAAAACCTAGCCTAACACTAACCTAAACTAACATTTTCAGGCCTTCAGATTATCCACGGTACACCCTAGCCATTTCTAACGCTTTAAACATTCATCAGAACATCAAGCAAGGTTGGAAATCACTAACTTGGGTGACCTAAGGTCACAGCAATGCTCCGGCGAGGTTCCTCAAGCTCCGGCGAGTTGGTTCATGAGGTGGCTGACTTGGTTTTAATGCTTTTTCAATCATCCAAAGTGCAAACAAACGATAAAAATGAAATTAGAATATGTTTTGAGCATCAAATGTAACAAAATCACGAAGAAACACACAAGTTTGAGCTAAAACTCATTCTAGAAATTCTGAAAAACAGTGATCGTGATCAAAGTTTACCTTCTTCGTTCAATGATCAGATGGAGTTTTTGAGATGGTCCACGACCATGGAACCATTCCCTAACACTTGATCTTCAACTTGGTAGTTTCGGATTCGCCTGAGTGTCTCTCGGCATGCCAGACAAAGTTCATTTTCAGGGCTTCGCGATCAATTCGTTTGACTAGAACGACCAGGGGAGGGTCGCGGCCTATCCACGATTCGTCGATGTTCCACCGTCTACGGCGGCGCCAGACACTCGTGAGTGGACCCTCGACCCTCTCTATCTACATCATTCTCTTGGATTTCGCTTCTTTCTCTCTCTCTTCTCTCTCTAGCATTTCACCGAACACCTTCCTTTTCATCGTTCAGTTTTTTTCAGCTTTCCGTTGATCAATTTCCCATCTAAAGTTTGTTATTTACTGGCCTTGAATCGGTTAGACCGAATAACCGATGACAGCCGGTGATCATCCAGCTGTTAAATGGGCATTTCACACGTGTTTGTGGTGAGATTAAGGCTGGTGAAGTCGTGGGCACGAGCTGATTTTTCTGGGTTTATTGTGCCTTTTGAGTGAGTCGGGCGAAGAAAATGAACAACCCGAGTCGGGTCGGGTCGACCCGGTCGACCCAACAGACCCGGGTTGATCTAAATTCGCAAATTAAGCTTAATTTTGACCCAATTATCAAAATTAAACCCCAAAATTGAATTCCTCATCACATTTTGAACCAAAATATGTGATTTTTCCCAATTTTTATTATAATCATGTCCAAGATTTTCACATTTTTATATTCAGGTTAATAGGGTTTTACTCAATTTGATGTCCTAATGACCTGATTAGGCAAAATTGATGCCAAAATTGAATTACCCACATTTGATTAACCCTAGAAACGATGGTCTCATGGTTCAAAAATTTCATATTGGGCACGATTCCCAATTTGGGCTCAAAATTCCTAATTTTCAATTGAATTTTAGGGATTTCTGATTTCTATGACAAATTGTGCAATTGGACCGACCATTATATAATTCAAGGTCCCAAAATCATTTTTTTGTGAAGACACTATGACTTAAAAATGACTAGAAAAGATTTAATTGCATTTTTGGTTCAATTCAGGTTTGATTTTGCCCAATTTTGGGAAAAACATATACCCGATTGAGATTTTTCAAAATTGATGATGTATTGATGAAATTGGATTTAAAAGAAGACTGATGACTATTTTTATGGAATTTTCTGATTCCATTTGTTATTTTTCTTGATTTCCTCACTTATTTTGACTAAAAGAAATTAATGAAAAATGCAGGAAAATGCTAAAAAATTTATTTTTGGTTTAGAAGTATTTTTCTAGGCTTAGCCAATATTCCTAAAAAAATGAGCTAAAAATCAAGTGTCAACAGGAATTAGCGACGAAAAAAACTTTGGCGGGACATTCCCAACTATTTTGATAGTTCATCGCTAATTCCGTCGCTAATTAGCGACGAATT
Source organism: Syzygium jambos (assembly GCA_031216235.1). NCBI lineage: Eukaryota > Viridiplantae > Streptophyta > Magnoliopsida > Myrtales > Myrtaceae > Syzygium > Syzygium jambos. The sequence goes on from CM062222.1 coordinate 22,208,593, forward strand.
TAGCGATGAAAATAAAATTTCGCCACCCATTCGCAACTATTTTTATAATTCGTCGCTAATTAGCGACGGAATTAGTGATGAAAATAAACTTTCGCAGCACATTCGCGACTATTTTTATAGTTCGTCGCTAATTTCGTCGCAAATTAGCAACGAATTCAAATCCGTCGCTAATTTACGGTGACAATAAACTTTTCGCGGCACATTCGCGACTATTTTTATAGTTTGTCACTAATTTCGTTGCTAATTAGCGACGAATTCATATCCATCGCTAATTTGCGACGAAAGATAATTCATTGCTAATTTGTCGCAATTATTTTTATAGTTCGTCGCTAATTAGCAACGAAAGAAAATTCATCGCTAATTTGTGAAACGGCATCGTCTTGATTTTGGGTACAATTAGGATTCGGCTCTCTCTCTCTTGATCGATTCTTCAAACAAAGCAAAAAAAAATTAGGGCTCTCTCTCTCTCTCTCTATCGATTCTCGACGGCTTCCTTCGATGAGTGTTTCTTCAGATTTGGCATTCTTCAGCGTGATTTTTTCTTGGAGAGAGGAACCTCTTCGGTGGACGTTGGGAAGATTGTGCTGACCGTCGTTCGAGAGTTTCGGATCTAAAGAGGATCGTCGTCCGAGAGTTTTAGAGGAGGTATGTTCACGTGAATTTTTTGCACTTTTTGTCTCAAGCGAGCAATATTTCTTGCACTTTTTGAGGGACGTTTGTTTGCTGCTGCTTCTTTTATATTGTATTTTTGTTGCTTCTTTTTGTTTGGATTGGGACTGCTATTTGGTTTCGGATTCTGTAGGGCAGAGATTGTTCGATTTCGAATTCTATGGAACGTTTGCTGTTGCTTCTTTTATATTGGATTTCTGTTGCTTCTTTTTGTTCGGATTGGGTCTACTGTTTGGTTTCAAATTCTGTAGGGCGGAGATTGTTCGGTTTCGGATTATGTAGGGTGAAGATTGTTCGGTTTCGGATTTTGTGGCATGTTTGTTTGCTGTTGCTTCTTTTATATTAGATTGTGTTTGCTGCTTCTTTCTGTTTTTATATTGGATTCGACTTATCTCGGGTTGAATGGATTGGGTCTGATTGGATTTTATATTAGATTGGGTCTGTTTTTATATTAGATTGTTCGGTTTCGAATTGTGTCTATTTTAAGCCAAGTACCTAATTGATGCACTTAGATTGGCGAACTCGGAATGGGTTGAAATTTGGTCAGCTATGTGAAAATGGGCCGCTGATCAATACTCATGGCTTTGCCATGATGGACGTCGTTTTTTTTTTGCATTTCAGAGTCGTTTAGATAGGTTTCTAAGCAGAAACACATTGTGTTTCACAGATTTTTGGTATGGTTTAAATATTGTGTGAAAGATACATGATACACATTATGTTTCACATAGAACTGCTTTCTAATGTTCATTAACAGATTTTGGAACAGAGGGTTTTAGTTCTTGATTGCCAAATATGCTCCCCTTTTATTTATATCTAGGTTTGAAAATATCCTAATTTGATCATGTCATGTAATATGCTCCCCATCATTCATTTTCCTGTTTTCTTCTTAGATAATAATCACAAGAAAGTGCTTCACTTCACTAGCTTTTTGAATGTTTTTGTAAACAGAGGTAACAACCGTTATTTGTGGCAAAAAAAAGCTAAAGAAGCTCATAGATATTTCCGGATAGCTTGCTATTTATCAGAGGCGATAGCAAGTTTGTTTCGTTTTCTCAAGTTTATCTATTGCTCTCTGAAATAAAATGGTAAGCTTTATGATGTACGTCATTATGTGTCCATAATACATGTTCATGTTTTTTAAGATATTTGTCCAACCTTCCTACTTGTCAGTATAAACGTGAAGGTTACATGCATGGTGCAGTTTCACAAAGAAGAGCAGCCCCTTCTCGTTTCTCGTCCCCGTCCCTTTTCTCTTCCTCTGCCCTTTCATGTTTCCCTCAATCACTACATGCTGATGGACAACATGGACACATTAGCCCTTCCTCCGACGTCAAGAACATATTAAGGGACAACTTGGACACATGCGAACTAAATCTACTTCAATTCCATCTCCTTCGGTTCCACCTTCTTCAATGCAACACTTGAATGATGAGGGAAACATAAGTGAAGAAGATAGCCGATTCATGATATGCCCATATGGAGATTCATAAGTACTTCATTTTTTTAAGTATATGTAATATTTAGGGTTTTAGATATGGATGTCAACTGAATTGTCTATGTTGCAAATTATCCGTATGCTTCATTAATTCATTATCTATATCATTCTTTCTGACATGTTTGCAGATTCACGGATGCTACGTATGTTGTGAGGTAACTTAATAAAATAGTCAATAACTCTTGGAGGGGGTAGTATATTAGTTACAGCAGCGCTCCAAAAGAAGTAAAGGATTTGTGGTGGAATGAGTTCAAGGTAAGTTTTGTTCTTCTAGGTGTTTCTAGTGGCCGTGCTAGGGATCAGATAGTACCCTCTTATTGGTACTTTTAAGTTTGGAATTGTGTCCAATGTCTCACCGATGTCCATTTTCTGGATTCGATCTCGCCATTATTGGTACTTTTAAGTTTCTTCTAAATATGTTCCTGCAGTTTTTTGGCCATGACCAAACTGAGTTAGTCACAACGTGATGGATAGTCCAGAAGCCATCCTAAAAGGTTGCAAGTTTGGGGGTAATAGAAGCCCAAAGGGAAAATATGCTAACTCAACAAAGATTCTAAATTATCCTTGCTTTAAGTGACTAAGGTTTTTTTTTCTTTTTTTGTGCGTGTTTTATAACATTTTTGCACTTTTATGACAAAAATGAACCTATTTATTATTAAAAATCATGAATAATTCTAAAATGAACCTATAACAAAGTGTGTATATTTAGGACAATTAATGATAAGGGAATGGTTTTTCGAGAGATTATTAAAGACCTTGGCTGGTTGCTCCTGTGTATTGTTGCAAATCACTTTCAATAGCAATAGTATAGCTTCTTTTTCTATTTCCTTTTTTAATATGATGTCCATGTTTCCATTGTTTTCATATGTAAAGTAAAAGAGCAGGAAGAAGAGACAAGAGTTGACTGTTCCTTAGGGCATGTTATATACGAGAGTGCCACCCTTGTGTTACGAAATGTAGCCTGGGTGCTATTGTTAAATTGCTCCCTACTTAGGCCTCCAAGCTCTTAGAATGTAGATGGAGATGGCTTCATTTTTTTGGAATGTTTACATTCTCACTTATGTAACATATATTGTTTCTTCGAAATATGTTCCCGCAATGCCTCTAGTTACAACTTCATCGGTTTAAGAAGGTGTGTGTGCATCCGAAGAGTTGCTCTAATATCATGTCAATGGATATATATATAAAGGGTGGAAGAACTCATTCCGAAAAATTAACTTGCCAAGAGAGGGAATGCAAATGCTTATACAACTCTTTAGTTGTCAGAAGTGGGAAGTCCCACATCAAGTAGTAATGGATATGAACTTTAGAAAATCCATTGCTGAATTGTCTGGTGTATGGTAATGGATATGTGACCCTCATAATAACTTTCGGTTGTTTTTCTATTGATGCAGCAAAAGTTCAGGTGGGATGAAATGGAAGAGGATGAAGTTAAAAGAATTTTGAAGAAGAAAGCTGGTGATCAATTATGAAATGTGATGAATAAAGCAAAGATAAGTCAACTAAAGCTAGATTTTATTACGGGTGACAATTGGACGGAAATTAAGAGAACTTGGGAAACTAAAAAGAATAAGCAAATGAGTGAACAGAATAAGAAGAATCGAGCTTCTAGTTTTAGTGAAAGGTCTGCCACATATGCTAGGGGCTCTATCAATATCGAAGAGCATAAAAAAAGAATGGTAAGTCTATTAAACATGTTGTAAATTAATTTAATTCAATTACTCATTTATGTTTATATTTTGTAAGCAATGAATTAGGGACAGAACCGACATATACAGCCACATTTGAACGCACATTTCAAAAAAAAGATAAGATATGGACCGGCGATCAAGCAAAAGCTATTAAAGTATGTAAGGTTATACTTGAAGGTGTGTAAGTTTATGGAAACTAGAATGAAAACCATGAATGCTTTTAATATTTATGGTAGTTATATATATGAAGTTATTTTATTTTCATCTATATTGTTAATGCAAGAAAAATATGATCAACTTTTTATGAGTACTGCTAGTGGTAGTGGTGGTGATGGTATTGCTGCGTCCGAGCCATCAGTTGACAGTATGGCATTATGGCTGAAGGCATCGGGTGGGATGAAAAGAGAAAAAATATTTGGGATGAGATCCTTGTCAAGGGTATAGACAACGCAGGCTACTGCAACTTCATCCTCCAACGCGGCTATTTCAAGGAGGACATGACTTGAGGAGCAAATGACCTAAGAATTGAAGTCAACTGAAACATTTACTTGTAGAAAATGACGAAGAAATAAGAGTGGTCAAACAACAAATGCAATTGATCTTGCGACACCTTAACCTTGATCACGATGGGTTCCTCCTGTACCTCCGACTAATCCAATAGGTGATGGGCACAATGATGAGCGACATGATAATAATGACATTGTTGATGATGATGATGATTTTGTCAATCCTTGCTAGTTAAAATTTCCATGTTCATATCATTATAATATTTTTAAGCACTAAATTTTGAGCTCTATGTATTTCATCATCATATCATTATATATTTAAGCACTAAATTTTGATGTTATTAAGTGCTTAATCAATGTTAAATATAAATTCTAGAAAATAATTTTGCTGTTAATTATATTTAAAATCGAATCGTCCCTAAACAACATTCGTCGTTGACTTCGTCGCTAAAGAATTAATAAAAATTCGTCGCTAAATTTGTTCCGGAACTATGTTCGTGGAAAAAGTAAAAAATTTTCGCGGCAAATTAGCGACGAATTTTGCCACGAATAAGTTCGTCGCAAATTACTGACCAAAAAAAAAATTTCGTGGCAAATTAGCGACGAATTTTGCCACGAATAATTAGCGATGAATTTTACCATAAAAAATTAGCGACGAATTTTACCATGAATATATTTTGTCGCTATTTAGCGACGAAAATTGAAATTTTTTGTCACTAAATTTTGCAACGCTGAATTGGCGATGAAATTTTTTTTGTCACAAATTTGTTTAGTGACGAATTTTTCCATTTTTTTCGTGGCAAATTTCATCACTAAAACCTACTTTTTTTGTAGTGAAAATTAGTTTAGTTTTTATTACTAGTTTCACTTTATCATAGCTATATAATATTGGTGGCGCTTTTTTCACTTCTCATTTCGCTCAAACACTCCCTTTCATAGTATAGTGACCATATTATCCCTCACTTTTTTCACCTTAGAATGATGTATCTCCCAGAGTCAAATGTGGGGCCCATTTGAGGTCTTTTTTTTATTTGTTTCCTTTTTTTCCTTCCACTTTATTTCGTCTTGTTCTCGCTTGTGTTGATGCGTATTGCTGATACATCTTCATCTTCCTCCTCCGAGATATCCATGCACATCAACAATTGCGTGGTCTAACAGAATCGCATGAACTTCCTCTCTACCTCACCATCGCCCCTCACAAACCCTTGGCACGTCTGGTAAAACCACCCCGATGCTTACACAAGGGACAACTTTATCTCCTCCCTCAGCTACTTGTTCGGCACGGTCCACGACATCTATTTTCAGTATTCCTCCTCAAACGCTGCATCGAACTCTCTGGAGACACGCCCTTGCCACCTCTAGCGATAATCCCTCAAATATTGCCTCCGGCAGTGACGAGAGGACCTTGCTCTACGCCGCGGCCACATAGCTCGCCATGTATTGCCTCACCTTTTTCGCTTGCCTTGCGTACTTGAGGTTCATCAATCTCACCTTTTCCACCATGTAGTTCAAATTATTAGTGAGGAATAGGCAGGAGAGCGAGACTTCCTTGTGGAGCTTGGCCTTGGCGTTGAACCTCCATAGTGGGATGAGGATTAACCACGCTAATCATGTTCACTCAAAGCTTTACCAATGCAGAGAGGGCTTGTAATTCTCTTTAGCGATTCTTTGATTCTCACAATGATTTCCAAGCATCGAAACAGAATGATAGTGGTGCTTGAGCCCACAGGCAATGCGAGCAAGACCTGAACGTGAGATTATCCCGATGCATCTGCAACTAGCCATTCAAGAGGATAAAGAGCTCGACACTCTCGTCAAGAAACCATTGCAGGAGACGGCATCATCTCCACATCCGTGGGTCCCTAATCAACAAAACCACTAAGAAGAAAAACACTACAAAAAAGCGGTTTTTTTCCGACAAAATTACCAACGAATTTTTCTGGAAAATTCGTTGGAAAACGAATTTCCAACGAATTTTCCAACGAAAAAAAATTCGTTGGTAATTCGTCGTCGGAAAATTTTCCAACAAAAAATTTGAAATTTCGTTGGGAAAAATTTTATTGGAAAATTCGTTGGTAATATTTCGTTGGAAAAATCGTGGCAAAATTCATCGGTAATTATTCGTTGGAAAAATCGTTGCAAAAATTTCGTTGGAAAATTTATTGGAAAAATTTCGTTGGTAAATTTGTTGAAAAAATTTGTTGGAAAATTTGTTGCAAAAAAATTTGTTGGAAAATTTGTTGAAAAAATTTCGTTGGAAAATTCGTCGCTAATTATTCATTGGTAAATTCGTGAGAAACATAATTTTGAAAAAAAAAAATTTTGGTGATGAATCGCGGGAAAATTTTCGGACATTTCCGACGAAATTTCCAACGAAAAACTCTGTACAATTTGTTGGAAAAAAATTTTCCAACAAATTTTCCAATGAAAAAAAATTCGTAGGAAATTCGTTGTTGGAAAATTTTCCAACGAAAAATAAATTTTCGTTGGAAATTTTGAGCCAAAAAAAAATTTCATGGGGAAAATTCTCTGTGAAAATTTGTTTAGGACCAATAAATATTTCGTTGGAAAATTTGTTGCAAAAAATTCGTTGGAAATTTTCGTTGGAATTATTCGTTGGAAAATTTCGTTGGAAAACATTTTGTTGGAAATTTTCGTTGCAAAAAATTTCGTTGGAAACATTTTCGTTGGATATTTTCGTTGGAAAAATTTCGTTGGAAATTTTCGTTGCAAAAATTTTCGTTGGAAGAAATTCGTAGGAAATATTTCGTTGGAAAATTTTCGTTGCAAAAATGTTCGTTGGAAATTTTCGTTGCAAAAAGTTCGTTGGAAGAAATTCGTAGGAAAATATTCGTTGGAAATTTTCGTTGCAAAAATTTTCGTTGGAAGAAATTCGTAGGAAATATTTCGTTGGAAAATTTTCGTTGCAAAAATGTTCGTTGGAAATTTTCGTTGCAAAAAGTTCGTTGGAAGAAATTCGTTGGAAAATATTCGTTGGAAAAATTTCTTTGGAAAATATTCGTTGGAAATTTTCGTTGGAAAGAGTTTCGTTGGAAAAAGTTCGTTGGAAAAAAGTTTGTTGGAAATTTGGTTGGAAAACGTTCGTTGGAAAAATTCATTGGAGAATTTGTTGCAAATATGTCATTGGTAATTTCGTGATAAACCATAAATATTTCGTTACAAATTACCCCGTTAATTGTTCGTTACAAAATACGTCCGTAATTATTGGGGAAAAAATGGTTACTAATTTGCGACAATATTTTTTTTCGATAAATTGCAATGTATTTTTGTTTTCGCCAAATTGCGACCAAATATCAGGACAATTTCGAATTGAAATCTAATTAGATATGCAATATTAATTTCTTCAATGCATAAATTGCAGAATATCAAATGATGATATTAGATATTCAATCTCATAATACACAAAGATAGCTAAGCAAAAAAGAACATCCATTAATACATTCAAAAAATAGAAAGGACGGGAAACAACCATAAGACCTTTGCAGCTCCGGTACTAGCCATGACATCAGGAACAGTCAGCTGTATCGACACCTGATGAAATATGAAAACATAAATAAAAATATGTAATATGTTCAAAATATAAAAAAAAGCATTTATGCATTGAAGTGAAACTAGCTATAAGAAAAATGTTCTTACCTAAGGGGGACTGACAATAAAATCATCATTAGCATCATCACCAATCGCCGCATCATCGTGTGGCTCATCAATATGCCCATGACCGACTACATTAACAGGAGGTACAGGAGGAACCTCATTTCGATCGATGTCGAGGCGTCGCATGACATATTGCAGTTGTGCATTCATCACTCTAATTTGTTCGTCCTTCTGTTCAAGTAAAAACTTCAATTCTTCGTCCTTCTGAACAAGTAACTGTTTCAATTGGTCCATTTCTTGGGCCATGTGCTCCTCATGACGTGTCCTCCTTGCAAAATGTGCATTTGAGGATGAAGTTGCAGCACCCTTCGATTTGAACATTCTTGACAATGATCCCATGCCAAATATTTTTCCCCCTTTCATCCCACCCGCTGCCTCCACCCATAATGCCATACTGTCAACCGATGGCTCAGACACAGCAACACCATCACCACCACCCCCATCATCACCACCACCAGAACCACTAGCAGTGTTCATCAAAAGTTGATCATATTTTTCCTATATTAACAGTATAGATAAAAATAAAATAAATTCGTATATATTACCATAAATATTGAAAACATGCATGATTTTCATTCTAGTTTCCATAAAATTCCAAACTATAATATTACATACCTTAGTAGCTTTTGCCCGATCGCCAATCCATGTCTTATCCTTTTTCTGAAATGTGCGTTCAAATGTAGCTGTAAATGTGGGTTCCGTCCCCAATTCATCCGCCTACAAAAATTTAATAAAAATTAGTCACCATTGAATTAAATGAACTTACAAGTTTACATGGACTTACCATTCTTCTCTTATGCTCGCCGATGCTAATAGAGCCCCCAGCATATGTGGCTGACGCAGACCCATCACTAGAACTAGAAGTTCGATTCTTCTTGTTCTGTTCACATCTTTTCTTATGCTTCTCAGTTTCCCAAGTTCTCGTCATTTCTATCCAATCGTTCGCTGTAATGAAATCCGGCTTTTCTTTCATTCTCTTCGCTTTATGTATCACATAACGCATGTGATCACCCACTTTCTTCTTAAAGATTCTTCTAACCTCAGCCTCTTCCATTTCATCCCACGTGAACTTACGCTACAATCAATAGCAAAATCAACGAAAAGTAAATATAATGGTCATAAGTGAAATATCCCTGACAATGCACCAGACAATTCGTGCCAAATTTCATGATTGACCATCAGTATGTTATGCCGAACTTACGTTGTGAGAAAATGAATAAAAACAACACTAACCTTGAACTCATTCCACCACAAAGTCTTTATTTCTTTAGGAGCGCTGCTGAAAGTTGAAAACTGCCCTATCCAACAGTTATTGACTATTCTATTAAGTTCCCTCACAACATGCGTAGAATCCGTAAATCTGAAAACATATTATAACAATATAGATAATAAGACAATCGAGCATATGAAAAATTACCTACATGGACAATTTTATTTACATCCATAATTTAAATATACGTACAAAAATAAATTACTTATGAATCTCCGCATGGGTATATAACGAATCGGGTATCTTCTTCCTCATTTGAGTGTTGCACTGATGAAGAATGTGGCACCCAAGGAGATGGAATGTCCGGCAGTTCTTCCTGAACATGTTGTTGCGGGTCGGAGGATGGGCCAATGTGTCCGTATTGTTGCTGGTCATATGGTAGAACAGGGTTCGTTGGCAGGGCGGGGGAAGAGGATAGGGCCGGGGACGAGGATGAAGACGCCGAGAGGCCCGATCTTCTCTGTGCAGCCCCACCCCGCATGTCACCTCCTCGATTATACTGACAAATATTACATATGTTAGACAAATATTTAAAAAAAATATAAATAGGGACATAAAATGAAATATTTTTCCTTACCATTTTGTATTAGATATCAAGAAATAAATTTAAGAAATAGAAATTAACAGAGTATCGCCTCTGATAAATGGCCAAGTCACTGGTCCTAATCGGAAGAACCTATTACAATATTGATCACATCAGATGTCAGTAAACCGAAATATGAAGCATATTTAATTTGCAAACCAAATAATAAGTCCGAGACCAAATTAAAATTGCGTCGGCGATCCCTTCACCCGGCCGCCGGAAAGCGCCCCCGGCCGGAATCCGGCGGCCGGAAACAGCCCCCGGCCGGAATCCGGCGGCCGGAAAGCAGGCCCCCCGACCGGAATCCGGCCGCCACCCCCCCCGCCGGATTCCGGCCGCCGGAATCCGGCAGCCACCCCCGGCTGGATTCCGGCCGTGAACCGCCCTCCCCCCCGGCCGGAATCCGGCCGCCGCCGCCGCCCCCCACCCCCCCCCCCGGTCACAACCCCCACCCGCGCGGCCCCGGAATCCCCCTCCCCCGGCCGCAACCCCCCACCTCCCCCGTCGGCGACCCCCCCCCCCCGTCCGCCCCCACCGGCGGCGACCCCCACCCCACCCGGCCGCCACCCCCCTAACCGCGCTATCGCGACCCCCTCCCCCCGGCAACACCCCCACCCGCGCGGCCGCGACCCCCGCCCCCCGGCGGCGACCCCCACCCCACCCGGCCGCTACCCCCCTCCGCGGGGCCGCGACCCTCCCCGGCCGCAACACCCCTCCCCCCGAGGTCGCGACTCCCTCTCCCCCCGAGGCCGCGACTCCCTCTCCCTCCCCCGGCCGCGACACCCCTCCCCCGCCGCGAGAACCCCTCCGCCCGGCCCCGACCCCCCCGCGCGAAACCCCCCGGCCACTACCCCGCGCGGCCGCCACACGGCATCTCGGCCTCAGCCCCCCATTCCCCGCGGCCCCAACAGTACAGATTTGTACTTACCACGGACGGCGACGTCGAGGCGGTCGGCGAGGGCGGCGACGGGGAGGCGGACGGCGAGGGTTGCGACGGCAAGGCGTACGGCGAGGCCGACGACGTGGAGGTGGACGTCGAAGACAAGGAGGAGAAAGCAATTACGTTGTAGTACTCGGTAGACACAAATAATAGTGTTACCGAAGAAAAGGAGGTAGGTTTTTTTATTTTCGTTGGAAAATTAGTTGGAATTTCCAACGAATTTTCCACCGAATCCAAATTTCCAACGTAATTTGCAACAAAAATAAAATTTCTAACAAATTTTCCAACAAATTTGAAAAAATTTTCGTCGGAAATTTACCAACAAAATTTCCAACGCTGTTACACTATTAATAATTTTGTTGGAAATTTGCAACAAAATTTCCAACAAAATTGGAACAAATACAATTATTGCACCTGAATTTCAATTTGGTTGGAAAATTCGTTGGATTTTCCAACGAATTTTCCAACAATAACAAGGAAAAAAACCTAAAATTCAAATTTGTTGGAAAATTCGTGGGAAATTCCCACGAATTTTCCAACGAAATAAATTTCCGCGGTTAACAAAAACTTTGAATATTCGTTGGAAAATTCGTGGGAAATTACCCACGAATTTTCCAACGAAATTAAAATAACGGTGTAAAAGTGCACGTTTTGCAAAATTCGTTGGAAAATTCGTCGGAAATTCCCACGAATTTTCCAACGAATTTTGATAATTCCGGTTTTTATTTACAGAAAGAAATATTTCGTTGGAAAAGTCGTGGGTAATTTCCCACGAATTTGCCAACGAATTTTCAAAAGTGTACTTTTTCATTGGCATGTCAAATTTGTTGGAAAATTCGTGGGAAATTACCCACGAATTTTCCAACCAAATAAAACTAACGGTGAAAAAGTGCGGGTTTTATCAAATTCGTTGGAAAATTCGTGGGAATTTCCCACGAATTTTCCAACGAATTTGATAATTCCAGTTTTTGTTTAAAGAAAGAATATTTCGTTGGAAAATTCGTGGGTAATTTCCCATGAATTTTCCAACGAATTTTTAAAAAGTACTTTTTGGATGGAAAGTCAAATTTGTTGGAAAATTCGTGGGAAATTACCCACGAATTTTCCAACAAAATAAAACTAACGGTGAAAAAGTGGGGGTTTTATCAAATTCGTTGGAAAATTCGTGGGAAATTCCCACGAATTTTCCAACGAATTTGATAATTCCGGTTTTTGTTTAAAGAAAGAATATTTCGTTGGAAAATTCGTGGGTAATTTCCCACGAATTTTCCAACGAATATTCAAAATGTACTTTTTGGATGGAAAGTCAAATTTGTTGGAAAATTCGTGGGAAATTACCCACGAATTTTCCAACCAAATAAAACTAACGGTGAAAAAGTGCGGGTTTTATCACATTCGTTGGAAAATTCGTGGGAAATTCCCACGAATTTTCCAACGAATTTGATAATTCCGGTTTTTGTTTAAAGAAAGACTATTTCGTTGGAAAATTCGTGGGTAATTTCCCACGAATTTTCCAACGAATTTTCAAAATGTACTTTTTGGATACAAAGTCAAATTTGTTGGAAAATTCGTGGGAAATTACCCACGAATTTTCCAACGAAATTAAAATAACGGTGAAAAATTGCGGGTTATATCAAATTCGTTGGAAAATTCGTGGGAAATTCCCACGAATTTTCCAACGAATTTGATAATTCCGTTTTTTATTTAAAGAAAGAATATTTCGTTGGAAAATTCGTGGGTAATTTCCCACGAATTTTCCAACGAATATTCAAAATGTACTTTTTGGATGGAAAGTCAAATTTGTTGGAAAATTCGTGGGAAATTACCCACGAATTTTCCAACCAAATAAAACTAACGGTGAAAAAGTGCGGGTTTTATCACATTCGTTGGAAAATTCGTGGGAAATTCCCACGAATTTTCCAACGAATTTGATAATTCCGGTTTTTGTTTAAAGAAAGAATATTTCGTTGGAAAATTCGTGGGTAATTTCCCACGAATTTTCCAACGAATATTCAAAATGTACTTTTTGGATGGAAAGTTAAATTTGTTGGAAAATTCATGGGAAATTACCCACGAATTTTCCAACGAAATTAAAATAACGGTGAAAAATTGCGCGTTTTATCAAATTCGTTGGAAAATTCGTGGGAAATTCCCACGAATTTTCCAACGAATTTGATAATTCCGTTTTTTGTTTAAAGAAAGAATATTTCGTTGGAAAATTCGTGGGAATTTCCCACGAATTTTCCAACGAATTTGAATTTTCGCGGACAAGAATGGATTCGTTGGAAAATTCGTGGGAAATTTCCCACGAATTTTCCAACAAATTTGACTTTTCGCTTTTTTTCCTTGTTATTGTTGGAAAATTCGTTGGAAAATCCAACGAATTTTCCAACCAAATTGAAATTCAGGTGGAATAATTGTATTTGTTCCAATTTTGTTGGAAATTTCGTTGCAAATTTCCAACAAAATTATTAATAGTGTAACAGCGTTGGGAATTTTGTTGGTAAATTTCCGAGGAAAATGATATGCCATGTTGTTGGAATTTTGTTGGTAAATTTGTTCCAATTATGCGAAAGTTGTTGGAAAATTCGTGGGAAAATGACAACAAATTTTCCAACGACTTTAATTTGGTAAATGAAATTTTAATTTTGTTGCAAAGTTCGTTGAAAAATTCGAATGAATTATGCAGCGTTTTTAAAATTAACCGAAAATAAGGTTTTCCAATATGAAATTATTACAATACAAAAGTAATATACGAAATTGTGAAATTATTGTAATATCAGGCGAATTAGCGACAAATTGTCATGCTAACAACAACAAGAACAATGACAATAATAATTACGACAACGGAAATATTAAAAATTACTACAACAACAAAACACACATAAATTATTACTAGTAATTAGACATAATTAGTAAAATGTCTCAAAAATCATAATCTTCATCTTCATCTGCATCTTCACCTTCTTCTTCTTCTTCTTCTTCGTCTTCGTCTTCATCTTCGTCTTCGTCTTCTTCTTCATCTTCATCTTCATCTTCTTTCTGATCCTCATCTTCATATTCTGTCTCCAAATCACATTGTGCACCAACTTGAAAATTTGATTCCCGAATTTCAGTTGGATCTACATCGATCATCGCACCACATGGATCTCGTAAAGTAGGAATGTTATATTCAGCAGTTTCGTTCATGTTACGAACTTCCTCTTGTTGATATGCCGTGTCCTTCCAGTGTTCCTCGATTTTCTTTCTTGCTTTGGTTTTACATACAGCCCACCAATCGGCTTTGTCACGCTTCAAACTAGGATATGATGCATAATAGACTTGAATTGCTTGTTATGCCAAGACAAATGGTTCATATTTCATATATCTTTTCTTGTGATTTATTTCAACCAAATTAAATTTGGTATGCACATTCATTCCTTTCACGGGGTCGAACCACATGCATTTAAATAAGACAACTCGCATTAACGGTCCATGGTACTCAATCTCTATGATTTCATCCAACAAGCCATAAAAATCACCTTGCAAATTGCCACCAGTAGATGACTGAACACACACCCCACTATTCATTGTGGCATTTCCCATTCCATATTCGCGAGTGTGAAAATTATACCCGTTAATGAAATATGCTGGCCAAGTTCTTACTCTTGACTTTGGACCCCACGACAGATGATATAGCATTCCTTCCTGTCCAACTTGAGCATCAATATTTTGAACCTAAGGTGACACACACGTAATGTCAATAATATATATTTCAAAATATGATGTATAAAAAATTCGAATCAACAGGATTTCGTCCATTTTCAACTTACATATGTTTTGAACCATGTTGCAAATTATTCCTGGCACAAACGGTCAAACTCATTTGGTGGTAGTCCATACATTGAATTTCGGAAATTCCTAATAAGAAATAACATTTATGTATTAGCAACGGTTCGACACAATTATTTGACGTAAACAAGGCAAATGTACACTTACTCGAAGTATGGCTGAACTTCTGGACAATTCAATAAAATATATGTATGGGCTGCGAGCTTTTCTTCACCTGTTAAGTGACGAAACTTACATGTGCCGCTAGGTCGACCCAAATAATTGAATATAGAGAATGATTTGCAATTGGGATCAATGGGATCCTCATCATTTCTTCCAGCTCTACGCCTCTTGCACTGCACGTGCGGCTCAAAATAGTATGATGCAAATGTTGTTACTTCTTCCACAATATATGCATTACAAATTGAAGCTTCGACACATGCCTTATTCTTCACTATTTTCTTCAAATGATATAAGAACCTAGTTGCAGTAGCAAACAGTTTATCGAAATAGAATATGATCATTAAGTAATTTCACATTTAATTAAAATAACATTTACCTCTCAAATAGATACATCCATCGAAATTGGACGGGACCTGCAACTTTGGCCTCATAAGGCAAGTGAACTAAGAGATGCTCCATTGAATCAAAGAATGATGGAGAAAATATCCTTTCTAAGTTGCAAAGAATAATTGGAATCTCTCTCTAGTTTCTCCATGTGTGATGATTTCAACGTTGTTGAGCAAATATCATGCAGGAAATTACTTAACTCTGTAATGGCGCCCCATACAAAGTTTGGTAGAACTTCTTTGAAGGCTATTGGAATTAATCTTTCCATGAATATGTGACAATCATGACTCTTCATACCTGTCAATTTGCATTCATTCATATCAACGCATCTGCCGAGATTGGAAGCATATCCATCAGGAAAGCGCACCGATTTCAACCATTGACAAATGACCCGTCTCTGCTCCTTGTCCAAGGTATAAACTGCTTTGGGTTTCGGTCCCCTGCTGCTTGCATCCACATCCAGTGTTGGGCGATCGCAAATATCCCTCATATCTTTTCTTGCGTTCAAGTTGTCTTTTGTTTTTCCAGTGACATCCATCACAGTATTTATGATATTGTCGAAAACGTTCTTCTCTATGTGCATGACGTCAAGATTATGATGAATAAGATGGGCATTCCAATATGGTAGATCCCAAAATAAACTGCGTTTAGTCCACTTATGCGTACTTCCGTACGCATAAGTTGCGCCGTGCGGGTTTTCAATAACAGTTGGAAACTCTTGCACGCGTTCCCATATTTGCTGCCCAGTCAACCTCAATGGTGGATGTGTTCTTTCGATCCTATTCTTGATGAACTCTTTTTTATTCCTTCTGAATGTATGATTAAGCGGCAAAAATTGCCTGTGACAATCAAAATAGCAGGCCTTCTTACCATGTTTTAATCTGAAAGCCTTCGATCTCTCCATACAAATCGGACATCCTAAGAGCCCAGCTGTACTCCATCCAGATAACATTCCATAAGCGGGGAAATCATTTATCGTCCAAAGAAGCGCAGCCTTCATTACAAATGTTTGGTCAGTAGAAACGTCATACGTAGGGACACCTTCAACCCATAGCCGTTGTAACTCTTCAATCAAAGGTTGCATATAAATATCTATGGCCTTTTTCGGATTTTGCGGGCCAGGCACGATCAATGTCAAAAACATATAAGGTGTCTTCACGCACATACCGGGTGGAAGATTGTACGGCGTTAAGATAACTGGCCAACATGAATAACTTTTTCCTGATTTCCCAAATGGGGCAAATCCATCAGCACACAGACCTAACCTGATGTTTCGAGGCTCAAGCGCAAACTCGGGGTATGTTCTATCAAAATGTTGCCATGCCTCTGCATCTGAAGGATGACACATTAGATCCTCTTCTGTTTCATGATTTGCATGCCAAGTCATATGTTGAGCAGTGGCTTGCGACGCATAAAGCCTTTGCAACCTTGGGATTAACGGCAAATAAAACATTTGCTTGCATGGTCTACGCTTCTGATGACGACCCTGCCTCCTGTTAATCTTGTACCTGGGTTGGTCACAGAATTTGCAAGATTCTGCATATTCATCATCTCTCCAATATAACATACAACCCATAGCACATACATCAATTCGTATAACTGGAAGACCTAAGTTATTCACCAACTTTTTCATATCATAAAAGTCATTTGGCATGATGTTATCACGAGGCATTGTTTCTCGCATCACTTCAACAAAAGAGTTGAAGCAATCCACGGACACATTATGCTCTGCCTTGATATTTAAAAGTCTTGCGGTCACTGATACCTGTGTGTGGTTATTACAACCTGCCCATAAAGGTTCATCTGCTGTTTTCAACATTTCCTGGAAATGATTAGATTGAGAAGTTCCGTCACACACATTCTCATCACAACCTGTAACTCCTATCTCTTCCAATTCTGCTCCATGACTAGTTCCCACTTGTTCGGGTGCATGAGTAAAACTAGTACTTGCATGATTCAATTCTGAATACAAATTATGACCGGCTTCATCAAACACCATCCCCTGATATGAGTTCAATTGTTCGAAATAGCTACATTCTTCCCTAACTGTAAATTGATCGCTTCCTCGATATCCGTCATCATATATAAATGGTTCACCATGGCTAGTCCAATTATAATAGTTCGGAGTAAATCCAAATCTACACAGATGTTCTCTAACTTTATCAATGTCTTGAAATTTTCCATTACTGCACTTTTTACATGGACACCTTAATTTATTTCCATCCATAAACTCATATTTTGTACTAGCAAAGTTCAGAAAAAGTTCTAACCCGATACGAAACTCATCAGTCAATCCTCGCCGTCCGGGTAAATTCTTATTATACATCCAACCCCTGTCTCTTTGCATTTTCTCTGTATAAAAAAAATTGTCCTGAATTATCATATATATTGTTTAATATTGTTAATAAAAACCATAAAATGCAAAACATACAATTATGTTGTTCACGAAACAATTACTTTAAACTTGAAAAATTCGGAAAATTTACCATGTGAAGAAAACTTACCAAGTATTTGGCTGAAATCTTTGTAGTAAAAAGTGGACAATTTGATGAGAATTGCAACGTTCAATTGCTTAGCGACGACTTCCAATGGACACGTACCTAAAAAAAAATTAATTACATAAGATTCGTCTATAAAATACATTTTATTTTTTCCTTTCTTTTTCTTTCCCTTTTTTTTCCCTTTCTTCTTAGCCGGGCCGGCGACCGACAAGGTTATGGGCATCTCATAGATATGACAAAATTTCCAATGAAATTTGCAACGATTTTCTATTATGCCGAACAATAATGTGGTATTAAATGCGTTATAAAATTGGTGGGAAATTTTCCTACGCAATGTATACAAACCATTTTGGAACGATTTTCTTCCAATGAATTGGTTTTTTGCACGCGATGCAAAAATAGTTGTAAATTTTCGGAGGAATTTTCCAACGAATTTATATTAACCCGAACAAGAAGGTGTTTTGACTTATTTGAAAAAATGAAGGGAAATTTCTCACGAATTTTTCAACGAAAAATTTACACAACAAAATTAATGTACCGAATATCGAAATTCATTGCAAAAGACGATAGAAATTTCCAACGAATTTTGTAATGAATTTTCGAATATGAATAAAAATAATGTGTTCTTTGAATTCGTCGGAAAATTCGTCGGAAATTTCCAACGAAATTTCCCTTGAATTTCGACAATATGTGGAAAAATAAGGTTTGATATAAATTCGTTAAAAAATTCGTGGGAAATTTCCAACGAATAAAAATCACATTATATTTACTTAATAATACAAATTCGTTGGAAAATTCGTGGGAAATTACCCACGAATTTTCCAACGAAATATTTTTTGCGGAAAACCAAAATACTTTTGAAAATTCGTTGGAAAATTCGTGGGAAATTACCCACGAATTTTCCAACGAAATATTTTTTGCGTAAAACCGAAATACTTTTGAAAATTCGTTGGAAAATTCGTGGGAAATTTCCCACGAATTTTCCAACAAATTTCAAGAACTTTTACTTTTTAACCGAATTATAAAAGTTTCGTTGGAAAATTCGTGGGAATTTCCCACGAATTTTCCAACGAATTTAGTTCACCTCAACTTCCTGTCCGGAAAATTAAAATTTCGTTGGAAAATTCGTGGGAAATTTCCCACGAATTTTCCAACGAAAGTTTTTATCGGAAAACAAAAAACTTTTGAAAATTCGTTGGAAAAATTCGTGGGTAATTACCCACGAATTTTCCAACGAATTTGTTTACATGAACTTTAAAGCCCGAAATTTAACTTCGTTGGAAAATTCGTGGGAATTTTCCCACGAATTTTCGGACGAAATATTTTTTCCGGAAAACCAAAATACTTTTTCAAATTCGTTGGAAAATTCGTGGGAAATTTCCCACGAATTTTTCTACGAATTTAAACAACTTTTACTTTTTAACCGAATTACACAATTTGTTGGAAAATTCGTGGGAAATTACCCACGAATTTTCCAACGAATTTAGTGCACAAGAACTGGACAACCTGAAATTTAACTTCGTTGGAAAATTCGTGGGAATTTTCCCACGAATTTTCCGACGAAATATTTTTTCCGGAAAACCAAAATACGTTTACACATTCGTTGGAAAATTTGTGGGAAATTACCCACGAATTTTCCAACGAATTTCAACAAAATGCACTTTTTAACCGTAATTACAAAATTTGTTGGAAAATTCGTGGGAAAATTCCCACGAATTTTCCAACGATAGTTTCTTGCGGAAAACAACAAAAACTTTTGAAAATTCGTTGGAAAATTCGTGGGAATTTTCCCACGAATTTTCCAACAAATTTTTGTTCAAGTGAACTTTCTTACCGGTGATTTAAATTCGTTGGAAAATTTGTGGGAAATTTCCCACAAATTTTCCAACGAATTTTCAAAATAGTAATTTTTAATTAGAATTTACTAGTCGTTGGTAAATTCGTGGGAAATTACCCACGAATTATCCAACGAAATTTTCTTTTTTGGAAATCCAAAAACTTTTGAAAATTTGTTGGAAAATTCGTGGGAACTTTTCCACGAATTTTCCTACGAAAACCTTTTTGCAGCACACCGCACTAAACTAGAACACAATGTTTGGAACCAAATTAGAAGACAACTAAATTAATGCACCGAAAATTGAACACAACTAAACTAAACTAAAAAACATTGTCGACAAACACTATGCCAAAAAAAGTTCCCAAGTATTATCAAGTATTTGCGCAGTTCGGTGAAATTACCGTGGCTGGCAAGGCGGACGACAAGGGCGGCGGCCGCGAGGAGGACCGCGAGGTGCACGCCGAAGAGGAAGACTAGAAAGAGAGTCTCGTGAGTAAAAAATTATCGTTACACGTAAAATGATTGTTGCCTATTATATAAACATGTTTTGCAACGAACTTTGCAACAACGTAAAAGTTTCCAACGAATTTCACCATTCCGGTCAATAATTGCACCGAATTATTTCCAACGAATAAAATTTCGTTGGTAATTTCCAACGAAATTATATTCGTTGGAAATTACCAACGCATATTGCGACGAAGATCGCACAATTTGGAAAATTGCCGTAAAATTCAATTTTGGAAAATCGTCGGAAAATTCGTGGGTAATTTCCAACGAAATTATATTCGTTGGAAATTACCAACGCATTTTGCGACGAAGATCGCACAATTTGGAAAATTGCCGTAAAATTCAAAATCGTTGGAAATTTCGTTGGTAATTACCAACGAATTTTCCAACGGATATACAAAAAATGTCGAAAAAAATCAATTTGAAAAATCGTCGGAAAATTCGTTGGTAATTTCCAACGAAATTTTATTCGTTGGAAATTACCAACGCATTTTCCGACGAAAATCGCACAATTTGAAAAATTTCCGGAAAATTATAATTTCGTTGGAAAATTCGTTGGTAATTACCAACGAATTTTCCAACGGATATATGAAAATGTCTTAAAAAATCAATTTTCAAAAGCGTAGGAAATTTCGTTGGTAATTTCCAACGAAAATTTTATTCGTTGGGAATTACCAACGCATTTTGCGACGAAAATTGCACACTTTGAAAAATTGCCGGAAAATAAGAAATCGTTGGAAATTTCGTTGGTAATTACCAACGAATTTTCCAACGGATATAAAAAATGTCGAAAAAAATCAATTTTGAAAAATCGTCGGAAAATTCGTTGGTAATTTCCAACGAAATTTTTTTCGTTGGAAATTACCAACGAATTTTACGATGAAAAGTTTTTCGTTGGAAATTACCAACGAATTTTCCAACGAAAATTGTTTTGTTGGAATTTACCAACGAATTTTCCAACTAATTTTATTCGTTGCAAAATACCAACGAAATTTCCAACGAAAAATTTTTTGTTGGAATTTTCCAACGAATTTTGAGATTCGTTGGAAAATTTGTCGCAATTTTGCGACGAAAATTTTTCGTTGGAAAATTTTCGTGGCAAAATGCCGTTTTTTTTGTAGTGAAAGGAAAGTGGAATAAAAAAAAAGAAACAATTAAAAAATTCCCAAATGAGCCCAACTTTTGACTTTTAGCGAGGGTAATATGGTCAATACACTATAAAAGGGAGTATGAGAGCCAAAAGAGGAGTGGAAAAAGCATGACCCTACAATATTTCTCATAATTTAGATTAAGAAACATGTCCCAAGTCTTTATAACAAGGTGTTTTATAATGTTGACAGATCCAACTCGGTTGTTTTTTTTCTGCTCTTTATTAGCTTTGTTAGTGATTGATTTAATTCTTATCACATGAGCTGTCACGCCCCGACCCTCGAGCGCGCTAACATCCCACCACGGTCATTATAAGTGCGATGTCCCAAGACGCGTCACCGACCTAATCAAATTATTAACAGTTAAACGTATGTGGAAGCGAACTTAATTCACCCAACAACAATCAATAAACGAGATAGTAAGGAAAACACACCTCAATTTAAACAACATCATCATCAATATATCGGGTTAATATATTAAAGTCCACCACACGGATCTTCCCGATTACAACCACAAAAGGCAGGGGATTAACCTAGCTCCTCTATCTACGAAGACAATCTCAACAAGTGTTCCTCCTCAAAACAGTCGGTTCCAATAGAATGCGACACTTACTCATACCTGAGCACCTGAAAAATGGTTAACAACGACGAGTGAGATAAATCTCAGTGAGTTAATGACCTAAGCCCCGACTAGGAGGTCAACCCATCTCGAATGCACCTAAAACATGTAGTGATACATCGACGGCAGATCAATAGCAAAGCTACCCTTGCTTTGCCTTAACTATACACACGAGCAGGCTACTCAACCCTGCATAAACATACGTGCCATTAAACAATTGCAAACATCCTTACCTTGCCTTGGCACACACGCCCTGCACTTAATAAACCATTATATACAATCATAATGCAACAAGCATATAATGTAATCAGAATACGCAACAACTTTTCCATGCACAATGCATCAACATATGTCCCGATTATAAGGTAAAACCGCTTTGGCCCGTCCCATATCGTGCCTCACAATTTCATCCCATAATCAAGCACAATGCCACCACAATCTTTCACTCGTATTCCGATTACTACAACCACACCTAGGGCACGGCACAACCCGCGATATTCGCATCAAGTTGGCGGTCTTCTAGTATAACCGAGCATCGTCCCGCCCTATCAGGCACGGCATTGTCTCACCTGACCACAATGACGGCATATCGCATAAATGGGTTCATTCTGAATCTGATTCGCGAATGACTACATCTCCCTTGTTACCAGCGACGGCTTCCAATTACCAAATTGGGGACACCCGTTAGGGCCACGGCCAAACTCTAGGTTGGCGGTCATCCAGTAGAACCGAGCACAAAGGAACCTTCAAGTAATCATGTACACATAGCAACCACTCAAGTTCTATCATTATCCTTATCAAAAGCCAATATAGACATGATTCGTGCCAATACAATAAAATGTTACAGTAAAAATGCACTAAAATAATCACACGTGATTATACACATATCAATAAATTCTCAAACTCAGCATGCTTCTATATTTAAGTATCCACAACATATTTCTCACACAAAACTTAACAAATAAACCCAACACCTCAGGGTTGATTAATTAAATTCCCACAATTCTATATTTAATAATAATTAGTCAATTCAATTCAATATGCAAACCAATATATAAGGAAAATTCCAACTTAGGCATCACAATTTAAGCCTAAAATAACCACAATTTAATTTCAGAATTTCCACAAAAATATTAATAAAATATTAATATTTAAATTCCGAAATTAATTTTTTTAATAATAAAATAATCCGATAGCTTATCATCAAATCCTTGATATCCTATCGCATAATTGACAATAACTTATCAATAAAATTTTGATAGTTTATCGCATAATTGACGATAGCTTATTAATAAAACCTTGATAGCCTATCGCATTTTCTCAATAACTTATTGAGTCCACTTATTGCTTATCATGATAGCTTATCAACTAATCCTTAAGTAATTAGTACTAAACATAATTAACTTAAACTAACTCATCCTAATCAAGTTTAACATACTAATCAAGGGATTAGGGCGATAACTCACCCATTAGCGATTCTGATTACACGGACGCGACGGCGGCGGGAAGGGCTACATGCAACATGGTCCGAAAATGACACGGAACGATGACGGCGGCTGGGTCTCGGCTGAGTAGCAGCTGTGGGTGGCTAGTTTAGCTCAAGGTGAGGCGATCCGGTGGTGGAAACGGCTTGGACGGGTGGCGTACGGCTCCTGGCGGTCACGGCAAGCTGCTGGCTGTTCTGTGATGGTGCATGGCAGCAAGAACAGCAGCCCAAAGGCTGTTCTGCTGGTTTGGGCGTGAGGGAGGAAGAAGGGGAGAATGTGGCCGGTTGGTGAGGAGAGAGAGAGAGAGAGAGGAGAGAGAAAGAGTGAGAGAAATAAGATATTTTCATGCATGACTTGTTCTTCAAGCCTAATTCAAGTCCAAGCTCATCATGAAAATTGCCCCAAAGTCTTCATGCATTAAACCCTTTTGTTTCAAGATCATAAATGCTAGAAGGGCATTTTGGTAATTTTACAAAGTATAAAATACTAAACATGGATACGAGCTAGAATTTTGTACGAGCTCGTATAAATCAAGTTTGGGCTCAAACGGATAAGGAATGGGCTTGAAAATACTATCGGGCTCAAACTTGGGCTTGAAAATAGAAAATGGGCTTAGTGGGCTTCATTGGGCCCAATTGGAGTTGTCTTGGGCCCAAATGGCCAAACCACATTGGGCTTGAGGCCCAATGTGCCTTTGTCCGGCCCACTTCCTCGTGGGCTCCAAATTCTTGGCCCATTAATCCTTTTCCAAGAATTCCGAGCAAATCAATAAATCGGAGAATTAACGAGGCGACGTCTAATAGTTTAGTCTTGAAATCCTTGAAAGATCAACACCCAATTTCGGACTCTAATTCATGGTCAAAATCGATAGATTGCTACTTTAGTATATCTCAAACTAGCGGACGGTTTTTAGGAGTTACGCGCATTCGACCCGTGGTTGACTTAATATCAATCTACGTTTAAGTTTTCTCGAACCATGGATGATCTCGGTTGTCTTATAATTGCGAGGAGTCAATCGCTAGTTTCTACATACATGATCGTTAGGAATTGGTTTAAGGTTGTTCGCAATCCATATAATGGTCAAGCGGAATCACCTGCACTCTGATTGTATACTATTGGCGAAACATTCTATAGCCATTCCTTGATCGGTTTATGATGGCTCAAAATTGTCTCTCGTCAATCCTTATGGTCGAATT
Organism: Syzygium jambos; assembly: GCA_031216235.1. Taxonomy (NCBI): domain Eukaryota; kingdom Viridiplantae; phylum Streptophyta; class Magnoliopsida; order Myrtales; family Myrtaceae; genus Syzygium; species Syzygium jambos. Next base: position 22,233,097 of record CM062222.1, read on the forward strand.
GTCAATCCATGATCGAGCTCTCTGGTCGCGCATACTTAATTCCTTAGTAGCCTTTCCCTAATAGTTAGCCTCTCATGAGTGATCAATTTAGAGCAAAATTTAACTAATAGTACATCGATGAATAATCCCTTCATTATATCCCGAATAGTATCAAAATTTGAGAATGTCACATGAGCGCTTATGTATGGACACTTAGATAAATGTCAGGGAATAAGATTGAAAAAATCACATGAATACTGTTTTAATAATAGAGAAAGGGTACTAATAACGAGCAATAGATAAATCTAACGTAATCATGACTCATATCCAAAAATCTCTAGTTTGTAAAAATAAGACTAGCTCCATCCTATTACCTGGCCTCTAATCAACTTAGAATAGGTTAGTGGCGACTCTAGTTAAAGTCTAATACATAATTAATGAGAAATCAAGTTGTGGTTGATTGGGCTTGAAAGAGCCCATACGAAGCGCAGTGTCACCTTGCAAGAGGGTTAATCGTGCCCAATTAGTGACCCATAAAATTGCCTCAAGGTTCACCTCACGAGGGTCGTGACAGTATGTCTTCAAACTAGCCTGTGCAACAAACTAATTCTCAAGCATGTGAGGCATATTCCAGACCTACCCTTGAACTTGTATTTACGGGAAAATAAGATGATGCGGATTGGTCATTCAAAGATGGGACGTGAAAGTCTGTCGAGGGCTCGCTCATTCTAGCAAGGAAGAGGAAGTGATGCGCTCTTTACGGCACGCAAGCTAAGGTGTGCAAGGACCAAATTCATGCCATGGGAGAAGAGTAACACCTCCTCTATGGCATATGAGACTCAATCATACGAGCGAGAAAGACCTCCAAATTCTTGCAAAAAAATAAATCATTTCAAATGTAGAAGGTATGCCTTCAAATAAATGTTCCCATTGACTTGGCAAGCAACATAGATTATCATTTCAAGCACTTCCACTAGAAAGCATGATGCATTGGAACTAGTTCATTCCGATGTTTGTGGACTTGCGAGAGTAAAATTCATGGGTGGAGCTACTTATTTTGTAACTTTTGTAGATGATGCTTCTAGAAAAGTGTGGGCTCATGCCATGAAACATAAAGATGAGGTTCTTCACGCCTTCAAACAATTTCATGTCAAAGATGAAAAAAAAGACAGGAAAGAGGTTGAAATGCATTGGAACAGACAATGGTGGAGAATATGAAGGTCCATTTGAAGAATATTGCAAGAAGCATGGTATCCAGCGTGAGAAAACATAAGTGGATACACCTAAACATAATTGTGTGACGGAAAGAATGAATCGGACTCTTTGTGAAAAAATCCGGCGTATTTTGTGACGTGCAAAGTTGCCACAATCCTTACAGAGGTGAAGCCTTGAATAAGGCTTCCAACTTGATTAACCAGTCTCCTTCCAAGCCCTTCAATGGAAATTATCCCGGAAAGGTGTGGAGTGGAAAAGAAGAGTCATTCAAGCACTCGAAAACGTTTGCGAGCAAAGCATTTATCCACGAGCCAAAAGGTCAAAGAGGTAAACTTGATCATCAATCCAAATCTTGAATCTTCTTAGGCTATGGGAATGAAGAGTTTGGCTATGGACTCTTGGATCCTGAGGCAAAGATGCTTGTTAGAAGCCGAGATGTGATCAGTTTTGAAGACCAATCCATTGAAGACTTCGAGATTTTGTTGACGCAAGAACTATTTCGCCTCCGGTGAATCATAATGAAGAAGGAAGTAGTCAAGAAAATCGAGAAAATGTCGATTTGGTGGAGCCGCCAAGGAGTAAGAAGGCTTTGAAGAACAAATGGGCCTTTAGATTGAAGAATATTGGTGAACATGCCAAGTATAAGGCTCGGCTAGCTGTCAAAGGTTTTGAGCAACCAAAGAGGAAACAACATTTCTTCAGGGTGACCTGAAAGAGGAAATCTACATGGGCCAACCTTAAAGGATTTGTTAAGAAGGGCAAATAGACTAATGTTAAAGGAGCGTTACAGATGAAAAGGTTAACCAGATCACATTGATTTAGGAAAATTACGACGTGCAAGGAGAATTACTGGCTCGTAGGTAGCACAAATTTACAAAAATGTGAAGAAAAGTTAAGAGCAAATTATACAATTTACTGACAGTAGGAGAAAAATTTACAATTAACTTGGGTAGCTTACTATTAATTGTAGAATATCGCTAACCATACAACCCATAGGACTTGCGATGACCAAAAAGGAATTACATCCTCTAAAAGAGAGTATGAAACGATACTTAGGCTCCGTTCCTTTCGTAAAAAATGTGACTCATTTTCCAAGAAATGACAAATTTTCCGGTATTTAGCTGATACTCAAAAATTAACCGGAAAATATTTTCTATCATTCAATATGGAAAATTTAATTTGACTCATTGCATTCCTTCTAATGATTTTTTATTTTTATATATTTTTAAAAAAATGAATTTTTAATTATTTTTATTTTTAAATATTTTTTATATTTCTTTTCTTTTCTTTCTTCCTCTGCTAGTTGTCGGCCACATCGATGGTTGGTGATTGGCTATAGGTGAGGCTTGGCCTTGCTCCCCCTAGGCCGACGAGGTTGAGCCTCGCCTCACCAGTCTCAAGTGAGGCCTTGCCAGATCCGGCAAGGCTCAAGCTCGCCAGCCACATGCAAGCTGGTCCCTCGCCTATGGTCGATCGCCAGTCATCGCCATGGTTAGCGACCTGCAGAGAAAAAAAGAAATGTGAAATAAAGGAAAAATTTTAATTATTAAAAAAATAAAAAAAGGAAAAATATGATAAAGAATAAATAAATAAAAGAAATATGAAGGAGTCTAGAGAGGAAAGAGAACGGAAAATGATTTCCTCTCTTTGAAGAGTGGCAATTATTTTCCCCACTTTTGAAGGTATTTTTTCCATTGAGGGAAAATGTTTTCCTTAACTAGTTTATTTTCTATGTACCAAATGCCGAAAAATCCGAAAAACATTTTCTAGGAAGTTGTTTTCCGCAAACGGAGCCTTAAATTATCAATAAGGACAATTACCAACACCAAAGAAAATTACAATCAACTAGCTAGTTAGTTTACTAACAATAGGAGAATTATATAATTTTCCTGTCAATTTAGGTAGTTTAGTTTTTTTATAGAATATAACGAACCATTGGACTCATAGGTAACTTACAAACAATAGGAGAAGGAAATTTACTATTTACTTAGATAGTTTACAATTTTTTCTGAGAAATTACGGTTCATAGGACCCACAAAAGTTACAAAGACGAATGAAGTCACATCCCTTAAAGAAAAGTTATGGAAGAATATTTAACAGGTAAATTATTAATATTGACAATTACGAAAGGCAAAAGAAAGTTACGATGAACGAGGCAATTTATTAAAGAAGAGGAGAAGGAAACTTATCATGGAGGTGGTCCGCTATGTTTTGTGGAAACTTATCAAGACTGACCATGTACCAGGAATTAGTGGCAGAGGAGGTGGGCTCACTGACCAGAGGTGCTTTAAGCTGAGGAAGGAGTCCCGCAAACGGAGGCAAGAGGAAGGGGCATGGCTTGGACTTCAGGAAAAGGCACGGCTACAAGTTATTGTACGTAGAGGTTCAAGCTCGGTAGGAGCAGAGCCTTGCATATCGAGGTCCAGATGATAACAAGAAGGTAAACGGGAACAAGTATTGAAGCTTCTTGTTCATTGTAGTGTTCCTCTGTTCTTCCTTAGACACGAGCTAATTGATCATCGCCTCATCAGATTGGCTGAAAAACATGAACAGTCAGAGAATGGGATGGACCGAGAGAACGTGTTCTTGTAACTCGAGTGCTTCTCTCGGACTCAAGAGGGGCTACTATTTGGTGTCATGAAGTAGAGCCCTCAGTTACACAGTGACACTCTGCCAGTCCAAAACAAGAGACGCATGTACTAGATTCTTAGTCTGGCACAATGATCTTTCATACATTTTAAGTTGGTGAAGCATAAACTTAAACCTTTCCCCTGACAGTTTCTCTTAAAATAGATTACGCGATAAGACTTTAAAGTACGCATCACTTGTGCAGACTTGCCAGTAGCAACAATGCTTAGTACAGTAACTAGCATGTCCAGCATCTTGTCTAAACAGAGCTCATTCCTGGAAGTACAGTAAACCAGGCAATGTGAATTGAATGTCCCCGAGCCACAAAAGAAGGATGAAAGCACCCCATAAGACATTTTCCAATAGATGTACTGTAATGCCATGTTATAGACAAACTACGCCTGGATGTATGCAAGGTTGGATTCTTTGTGCCACCTATATCTGAACACCCAACATACAAAAATCGATCTTGGATGATAGATAACAACAAACAAACTTATTGCCGAGTGGGAATATAAGAAACATTCTTTTCAATCTACCAGTTTCGTTGGAACCAAAAGCAATAATATAAACTGAAAATTTGGCTTCATCTCTGCAATTTTCAACTTCACAGCTTTTTATAGAAGCTGAACGCCAAAATATGGTTTTGTCCTAAGCGCAAATGTGAACAAAAACTCATACAATGTCAAGAAAATGTTAGCAGCCTTCTTTGAAGAACAATAGCAGCACATCTGAAAGCCAGTGGCCAACGTGTTGAAAGCTTCAGCAATCCAACAATCGTTTAATTTTTCCAATACTTCATTATGCTTAGCATGGTAGACAGATTGGTCCGAAGGATGACAACTCACCGGTTGCTTATGGAAAACAATAGCTGACTTTGTATACATGATTGACCTGTTCAGATGATGAAATCAAGCATGCATCCAGCAAAACTGAGGAACCATGAATTGGCTATACTGACTTTGTTATTTATATTCGTGCGGACTGGATTTTTTATTTCTCGAGTCTTGACATGCCCAAATGTGTACAGAAATATTCATTCTTCCTGGCTGTGGTTTGCTTTAAGACGGCTGCCAAAGTCAACTCTTCCAAAAGTAAACGCCAAATTCTTGAGAAGATAAATCAATCATCACCTTGGTGAAAATTGGATATTCTTTCGATCTGTTGAGCAAGTTAGCCCGAGAAAGCAGTTCCGGAACACGTCCTTTTGAGCAGTGAGATGTCCTTCAGATGCTTCGAATGTAGTCTTCTTCTTCGTGATCCAACTGGTGACAGCAACTTGATTGAGACGTAAGTCACGGTACGCGCAAAATGGTGAGGGAGTATATCATACCAGGAAGTTAGAGTCAAGAAAGACTATAATTATATAATCAGCTGAGGATGGATAATCACTGTTTAGATGATTGACCTAGTGTCATGTTCACGCTAGGGTACATTGACTTTGTTGTGTACATTCATACAAATTGTTTCACCCCTTACCAATACGGTGTATATCCAATCCAATACAAAAACATATAAGTAGGAGGAATGTATTTTTATGGTTACGTCTCATGTCAAACCATGACGGAATTCCTTTATATGGGAATGAGGACACCACAAGTGTCATAACTTTTTTATGGCGCTCATTTTAAGTGGCATAATTTTTTTTCAACAACTTGAGTGTCATAACTTTAGAAAAACATAATTACTATTATGTTTTCTTTTCAGCCTTTTTAAAATTTTCAATCTAAACTGCAATTAAAGGTAGGAGGAAAATGGGGTCGCTTTGGCCATTGTTGCACTCTTTATCAACTTAACAACCACTTGCGAAATAGAAAATAAACAAAAACCACGTTAGTTTTTCCCATAACTCAAATTGAACGGATTTGACGGAGGTTTTGATTGCACAACGATTATCCAATTGTATTTCATGACATGTTTTAGCACTTTGATTGACCTATTAAAAAATAGTGGAAAGTTGGTTCATTTAGAGCCTCCGGTTTTAGATAGGGTTGACTCACGTGGATATTTATATTCAAAACCTCTCAGTTTTCCACGGAGCCACTCCTCAACTACATTTTCTTTTACAGAGGAGAGGAAGAGATTGAGATCTACTAAGAAAGTTTCCAATGGCAAACTCAGAGGCAAGAGGGAGCAGTGAGTATCAAGTGTTTCTGAGTTTTAGAGGACCGGACACTCGTTATGGATTTACTGATTACCTCTACCATAGCTTGGTAGATGCTGGAGTTCGTGTATTTAGGGATGAAGATGAACTCCGCATCGGCGAAGTGATTGGTGGGAACCTTTTACGTGCCATCAACAACTCGATACTCTATATGCCAATCTTCTCTCGGACTTATGCTTCGAGTAAATGGTGCCTCCGTGAGCTTGCGCATATGGTAGGCAAGGTGTCTGAATCAGAGGGGAACAAAAGTATCCTCCCAATTTATTTCGACGTGGAACCGGATGATATCAAGCTCAAGACTCAATGGTTTAGGAAAGACCTTTTGAAGCACGAGAAGGAGTTTCCCAACGAAGTTGAGGCGTGGAAAAGAGCTCTTCGAGAGATACACGAAATCAAAGGATGGAACATGAAGAAGAACGAAGGGTAAAGTTCTTTTCAGATGCTCAATTATTCCTTTCTTGTTTGGCAGAAACTCTTACCTCATCAAGTGGTTTCATTTCTTTGAAGAAACCCATGGTATGAGATACACCGCTTTTGTTTAACCATGTCTGATGGTATGGTATTAATCTGACATTTGCACATTTATCCAAATCACTGTGGAATGTCAAGGCTAATTACACCCAACTGATTTGCATAATAGTACTGCACAAGGCAGATGTCCAATCAGATTGATTGTAAATACATTCATTTGAGGTTGATTGGGATCTTCTAAATTTCGGCATTGGTATCTTAAAGTTGCCCCTCAAAAGGTTTGACGCTTCGTCATTTGACCAATTCAATCGCTTGGATTCATTCATCATTTTCCTTTTCTTCTCTCTTTCTTTCTTCAATCGCTCAAATTCATTCAGTGTGTCCCGCATGGTAAAGAAATTTTGCTGATTTTGTTAGAATTAAAGTATATAAGTGTGATAATTCTTATACCGATTATCGATTTTATTTTATGGCTATGAAAAGAATCACGCTCTCATGAATTTCACTAACAAGGCCCTACGTCTTGTCAAATACTTCAAGGTGCATTTCTCACACACGAACAGACTCGGCCACATATACACGCACCCCCGACCATGAGGCCCGTCCACCACCCGCATCCTGTATTGTTTTGCTAGCTAATCGATCAAACGCTTTTCTTTGTGCCAGCCAAGGAGCATTTATAAAAGGGGTTGTTAAAGAGGTTTTGGATATCCTGAAGATAAAACATAAGTACGTGACTGAACATTTAGTTGGACTTAATGATCGGGTAGAAGACTTGACGAAGTTATTGGACATTAAATGTAATGATGTGCGAGTGATTGGAATTCATGGAATGGGCGGTATCGGTAAGACGACCCTAGCCATGGTGCTATTCAATCAGCTGTCTTCCCACTTTGGAAAGAGCTGCAGCTTCCTTGAGGCTGTTCGAGAACATTCATCGACGACAGAGGGCATAATCCAATTGCAGAAGAAATTACTATCTGACATAGTTGGTTCTGGGTCTCTGGATACAATAGAGGACAGTGAACGGGGAATGCAAAGGGTTGGTGGGACACTTTGCAATAAAAAGGTCCTCATCATTCTGGACGATGTTGATCATATGGAGAGCATGAAGAAACTAACAGGAAATTATTCTTTACATTCAGGATCTAGGATAGTTATTACAACAAGGGATACGACCGTTTTGCAAATTAAGGGATTTAAGGGAAAAATTCTACCTTATGAGATGCTAAAGATGGATTCTGGCCATGCACTTCAGCTCTTCAGTCGACATGCATTTGGCAGAGATTTTCCTTCGGATGATTATCGAGGGCTTTCGAATGGAATTGTCTCAACTACGGGGGGGCTACCTTTGGCTTTGAAAGTGATCGGTTCATTAGTTTGTCAAAAAGACAAGACATTTTGGGAAGAGACGTTGGCCAGGTTAAGGAGTATACCTGAAAAAGAGGTTGGAGAGAAGTTGAAAATTAGCTATGATGCCCTAGACGAATATCAACAGCAAATTTTTCTCGATATTGCCTGCTTCTTCTCCAATAAGAATAAGACCAAGGCAATTTACATGTGGGCTGATTGTCAGTTTTTTCCTGAAAGAGGAATCGATGTCCTTGTTAGCAAGTCCTTGGTAAAGATATCAGAAAACAATAAATTTTGGATGCATGACCAACTTATAGACTTGGGAAAGCAAATTGTTTATCAAGAAAGTCCAACGGACCCTGCAAAGCGGAGTAGGTTGTGGAGTGCAAAAGAGGTCCTCGCAATTGCAAGAATGGATAAGGTAAAGTAAGAAACATCCTATTTCCAGATAGAAAATTGATATATTTGGGATTGAGAATTCACTTTTTTGCTTAGGATCATCTTTTGTTTGCTGTTTTGCTGAGTCATAATTGAGGGTTGATAGACTTTCTTCTCATCAGTGCAAAATTTCATCTGCAGATGAAGGATAGGGTTCAAGCTCTTGATCTAGATGGACTGACCGACCCTGTAGAGTTTACAAATGAAGAGTTTGAAAGGTTCAAAAATCTAAGATTCCTCAGGCTATGTAGTGGAACCTTTGCTGGGGACTTTGCAAAGTGTCTTTCAAAGTTGAGATGGATTTCTTGGCATTCCCCTCTTCATTTTAGGGCATCCAATATGCATTTAGAATATCTTGTTGTTTTTGAACTTTATAACAGTGGCTTCAAAGACGATTCAGAAGCATGGCACCTGATCAAGGTAAGTCAGCGTGTTTTTGTTCTAGTCTAATAGTCCCAGTCCTATTGTATGATATACAATCTTTCTTATACTTGATATGATATTCAATTATGCAGATAGCACGAAATTTGAAAGTACTGTCTCTTACATATTGTTATGGCATAACGGTAACTCCAGATTTCTCTGAATGCTTGGCTTTGGAGCGGTTGACTTTGAACAAATGCGAAAATTTAAAGAAAATTGACAGCTTCATTGGGCATCTGAAGTCCTTGGCTGAGTTAAAGATAAAAAAGTGTGAACGCCTTAGATATTTGCCCGACGAAATTGGGGGGCTGGTGATGCTTAAGAGCTTGTCATTGAGGGACTGTTCTGGGTTGAGAGAACTTCCAGACTCAGTGGGGTATTTAACATCATTGACAGAGTTGGACTTATCACATACAGGAATTACCAAACTCCCAAATTCCATCAAAGGGCTAGTGAACTTGCAGTCTTTCATTCTAAAGGACATTGAGATTAAGGAACTTCCCAACTCTATTGGAATTTTACAATCATTACGTGTATTGGTCATATCAACTTACAGAGCAAGTCAGTCATTCGATCTCTGGAAGTTGCCCAGCAATATTGGCATGTTGAAGAATCTAGAAGAGCTAAATCTCGAAGGACGTGAGGAGATGAAAGGTGAAATTCCCGTCGAAATTGGACAGTTATCATCTCTAAGAATCCTAAATTTAGGACGGACCCGTACTTGCAGAATTCCAAGGGAAATCAACATGCTCCATCACCTGCAAACACTAGACTTAAGTCGTTGTAACGAGATCCAAGAGTTGCCGGAGCTTCCTACAGGTTTGACCTGTCTACGTCTTCAATCTTCATCGCTGCTCTCAGTCCCCAACTTGTCCAACCTTACTAATTTGGTTGAATTGCGACTAAGTGATGGTTCTGATGTCAGCCACACATCGAACTTAAGCACAGATTGCAACTTAGGGTGGATTGGGCGATTATCGAAACTGATTGTGTTGGAAATGAATCTTCAAAACATCACAGCACCGCCTAACGAGTTGGCTGCCCTTTCCCTTCTAAAAGAGCTCACTTTGTCTGAGCTAGACCTGCGACCTCTTGTGCAGCTTCCATCTTCTCTGTTACACTTGCGGTTACAATTCCGTAGCACCAACTCAGCAGGGTCACCCTGCTCCTACTTGAGATTGAGAACTTTGACGACTTTGTTGTTCTATTTCTGTGGAGTGCAAGACATTCCACTCGATGGACTTCCACAACTGGAGAAGTTAACTGTTGATTCTTGTGAAGTGCTCAAGAGGTTATCCATTCCAGCTGGTTTGAGAAAGCTACGACAAGTATCCTTGTCTGGTTGTCCAGAGCTTGTGGAGATCCAGTTCCCTGGTGCATTGGAATCATTGGAGAGCCTACGCATTGACACCTGTCAATCTCTTGAGAGGTTTATATATCTTTCGGAACATCTAGGCTGCAACAATACAGGAGACAACGAGTTACACAACAGATTACAGTCTTTGAATGAGCTGGCAATTCTTGTGGGACTAATATCCCTTCCATCAAGCACCCTTATGAAACTGAGACGTTTCGCCGTTTTAAGTTGCCCAAAGGTACTTGAGATTCAAGTTGTGGATGCTTCAGAATCGCTGGAAGAACTTTATGTTTACGACTGCGAATCTCTGGAAAGATTAGGTGGGTTATCAAACTTGAAGATCCTGGAGTATTTTCATATCGAAGGATGTGATGAGCTAATTTGTGTCGAGGGCCTTGACGATCTAGGATTTCTGAAATACTTGACAGTCAAAATGTGCATGTCATTGAGAAGGTTGATTGATGTATCTTGCACAAAAATACCCGATCATTGCCTTGTACTAATACAGGAGTGCGGAGAGTTTATCAAAGATTCATGCTACAGCGAGAGAGTAACTTTAAAGCGCTACAGAGAGGACCTTCTTCTCAAAATGTCACACAAGGTGCGGCATCTTCTTCATTAATATGCATTGACGTGTATGCAGATTTAATTATTTTCGTGACATCTGAAAATGATTTATGAACCTAGCTAAGGGATGACTGATTCATGGTATTTTCGCTTTTCCAACTCCTATGTCCCATGGATCCATTTTAGGTTTCTTCAGTAACGTTTAGGATGCATGCTTCGCCGGTTCTTGTGATACCGGCAAAAAGACACGTCTGTGCATTTAAAACTGGGAAGGCAGAGTGTGATTTAATCGACATTCTAGCAAATAAATATAAATCCTTGAGAATAAAGAAGAATTTAATTTAAATTTAGGAGACATGTTTTTTTTAGTTGTGATTGTTGTATGTGGGGCACTCGTAAAGTACCATTTTGCCTATGTTCAATAAAAATATGAATCATTGAATACAGACGGGATATCAATGAAACATTTGGACCAATAATTGAGATTGAAAGTAGTGTTGGGAAGAAGGTAAAATTCCAACAAAGAGAAGAAAAACACATTTTCATGGCCTTGAAGCTCCTGAACAAAATGCGAGCTTTGGTGATTTGGAATTGTCAAGCAGGATGCTTCATGTTTAAATTTGTGAAAAGTTTGACTTTGGTTGGTGGAGCTTCAAATTGTCAAGTGTACTGCTTGAGCAGGAAGTTCTCGTAAGAGCTTCTCATAGAATTGTGTATGCAGCCAAGTCTACTCGAACAGGAAGAAGGAAAGATGGGGGTTGGGTTTATTATGTGACCGTGCTTTCATTAGGAAAGAGAACACTCGAAACAACTTCAGTTTTTGAAGTGTTTCACGTGAAAACCGCGTTACATACTGACCAAATTCATCTTCAACTGAAAATGAAAACTCATAAAATTTTCTTGAAACAAACGGGTCCTATACCTCCCGATAGATGTAAAATTTAAATTTACATTATGTCCTTATCAAATGTTCAAACATAGATAAGAAAACCCCATAAATATTCCACTCAGTACCGAGAAATTAATGCTAGATCTATCCCAGCAACTAATAATTATGCTGGTGCCCACATAATGAGTATGATTATCCACTCACTATACAAAGTTTTCATGGTGATTCCATAAACGAAACATAAATAATAAATAAAATAGATGGCTTGATACTGTAGCCCAATATATAGGTGGTTTGGCTCTCACTGTTTTACTTGTTATACCACAGGTGGAAGGTGCATTCACAATCATATTTCGAGTTGGCGCAGTATTTCCATTCTATGGTGAAGAGTTTGTAACTTATGGGGGTATCAAACAGACTTTTGAACAGGTTGCCCCTGATTCTGTAACATATAGAGGATTGACTGCTGTAGTGAAAGGTTTAGGCTATAGCTCTCAGAGACTATGGTACGAGGTGCCAGGAACATTCCAAACATCGGTCGCAGAGATTGAAAGTGATGAGCAAGTGGAGGAGATGGTGCTACTAGCATCTGAAATGAGATTTATTCATTTGTATGTCAATGGAGTGGTTAATGGTGAGTTGGCAGGACTAGGCGAGAAGGATGGAGAACATGAGACAGAGAATTTTCATTCTGACGAGGATGAAGCGGATCAAGGAAAATATTCTTCTGTAAGTATTATGTTTACTTAAGTCCATACTGAATGTTCAAAGTTAGATAAGAAACCACAAAAAAAAATTATTCATATTCCACTCAATTACAGAGTAATTAATTCTAGATCTGTGCCTGTAACTAAAAATAATGTTGGTGCCCATATTATAAGTATCTATTACACAAAATTTTCTGGGGATTCCATGAACGAAAATTAAAGGGTAAATATCAAACAGAAGGTCTAAAATTAGTCCAATGTATATGTCGTTTGGCTCTCACAGTTGTACTTGTTACATCACAGATGGAAGGTGCATTCACAATCACATTCCACTTTGGCGTAGTCAGTGAGAGGTCTGTAATGGTCGGGGGCATCGAACAGACTTTTGAACAGGTTGCCCCCGATTCAGTGACATATCAAGGATTGACTGCTGTCGTGAAAGGTTTAGGCTATAGTTTGCAGAGAATGTGGTATGAGGTGCCTGATCTGTTGGAAACATGGGACGGAGAGATCAAGGGTGATGAGCAAGTGGAGGAAATGGTGCTACTAGCATCTGAAAGAAGATTCATTCATTTGTATGTTGAGGGAGATGTTGACGCTGAGTTGGATGGACAAGCTGAAGGCGAGGAAAATGGAGATCATGAGATAAAGATTTTTTATTCTGACGAGGATGAATCGAGTCAAGGGGAATATCCTTCGGTGAGTATTTTGTTTACATACTAAATGTTCTACGTTAGTTTTATAAGAAAACCACATAAATATTAGTCGTATTCAATTCAATTACCGAGTAATCAATTCTAGATCTGTCACTGCAACTAAAACTGATGTTGGTGCCCATATAATCAGCATCACAGTTGTGGTTTGGCTCTCACAGTTGTGCTTGTCACATCACAGATTGAAGGTGCGTTCACAATCACATTCCATGTTGGGGGCATCGAACAGACTTTCGAGCAGGTTGCCCCTTATTCAGTGACATATGAAGGATTGACTGTTGTCGTGAAAGGTTTAGGCTATAATTTGCAGAGAATGTGGTACGAGGTCCCTGGTCTACTGGAAACATGGGCCGAAGAGATTAAGAGTGATAAGCAAGTGGAGGAAATGGTGGCACTAGCATCTGAAACAAGAGTCGTTCATTTGTATGTTGAGGGAGAGGTTGATGGTGACTTGGGGGGACAAGGTGAAGGTGAGAAGGATGGAGATCATGAGACTGAGAATTTTTATTTTGACGAGGCCAAAGCGGATCAAAGGGAATATTATCCTGTAAGTATTTAATATCTACCCTATCTTCAGCTGCATCTGTGAACTTATCTGTGGAACTTTAATAATGGTCCAGGTCAAGACCGGCAAAGTACCTGCTAGAGGTTCTTCAAGCTCAGGAAGGGATCCTGCAGATGGAGTCAGAGAGAGGGGCATAGCTTCAAGTTCAGGAAATGGCACAGCTTTGAGTTCAGGAAGCACTAGAGGTTCAAATTCAGGAAAGGGGTTCGAGTTTGGGAAGCGTTTTTTAAAGTTGAAGATGCCAGCATGGCTTAGGAGATCTCCGAGGAATGCTCCGTGGGAGTTCTGATACGGTTTAGTGGTAATTGCTTTCTGATGGTTTTCAGTGGTTGCACTTCGTCAAATAGTTTCCGTTGGTTTTCTCTATTTCCGCAAACTTCTTGCCCATGATGCCATGATTCTACTCTCAAGCAGTTGCTTTTTCCATATGATGTGTTAACTGTCCCATCACTCTGCCTCTGCACGATTGTTGTCTTGTGTCCTTACTGGAGTCACTGTTCCCTCCAAATTGCATGCTCATTTCTCCTTGGTCCTAATTGCTTTGTTAATTTTGAACTTCATATTCGTGCTTCGACATTCCTTGAGAGATTACTTACCAGTTACTCCATCACTTCATCTCAAGTTGGTAGCCTTATCCTTATGCCTCTCATGTTTTTAAAGCATTTTGGTGGTCTGCTGCCTTTCTGCTATTGATGCCCATATCCATTCCCGTGGCTACTGACTGCGCATGAACGCATGTCAACAACTAAATATGCATCACCAATATGAATCAGCTCCTACAGTCGTTGACGGAATACCACGTGCGTAGTAATGTTCTCATGTGATTGTCCATGGTCGCGTGTCAAGCACGTGCTTGTTCATGTCAACGACTCAACTATTTTCTGGTGTAAACATATTGTCCCTTCTAAAAGAATTACAAGAAAAGCAATACCTTAACGTGTGCACCCCCTTTCCGTAGGCAGCTCTAATGTGCGCATTGTCCTCCTAACGCTTCGTGCTTTGCGCTTAGTCAGCCAGCTGGCAAGACCCTGTGATATTCCGACACATTGCCCTGATCACCTCTGGTTCACAAATCGTTATCATTATGGATCGTTATCTTTTTAAATCGTCGTCTTCTGAATTGTTACCTATCTAGGGAAAGTATATATGTGCATGGAGATTTTGTCTTCTTCATCCTCTGCCTTAAACCCTACTCTTTCGCACAATCTAAAACCCCCCGATCTTTCTTCGTTTTGCTTTCCATTGCTCTCCATGGCTCCTGATTCTCTCAAGTACTATTCAGCAGATTACATCGGCCAATTTGACAAGCTACGAGAGGATGAGCATCGCGACAATTGCTGTTTTAATCTTTTGAATGTGCTTGATGGGTTTCCCAATAAGTTTTGAGCCTTATCTTAAGAACCACTTCCAAATCATTGCATCTCTCAAACCTTGTTTCCCTCGGAAAAGCGGGGAGCTGCATTCCTATTTGGAGGCCTTCCATTGTGGACGTTTGGACCACGGGCCTTCTCGATTCAGGGATTTTCCTTCCTTCAACGAGGATTTCTACAAGTGGTATTTAAGAATGAAGGCCAACGCTCAAATACAGTCCATTTGGGAAAGGGCTGGCATCGATAACTCTCAAATTTGGAAGCTTCAGCTGGGACTTAAATCCAGGTCTTTTCGACGCTGCAATCAGTTTTTGGTCTCCATCAATCAATTGTTTCTTTTTCCCTTGGGGTCCCATGTCGATTACCCTGTTGGAAGCTTATGCTATCGCTGGTTTTCTACCTTCCGGCACTCCCATGAAAGATATTGGTCGTCCATAGCTCCTCAAACTTGTCGAGGTTGATTACTATATTCTTTCTTGCGAGCAGTTCTTGCGAGGATTCTCGGTCATCGATGCTGAGCACGCTGCCTTCCTGTTGGTTTGGCTTTCTAAATCCGTTCTCTTTTATCCAGCCCTTAAAATATCAAAGGATCTCCTTGGTATTGCTCCTGGCCTTGTTGCAGGTACACCGATTGCCTTGGTACACTTGTCCCGGCTGCTTTATACAGAGGCTTCACTCATGCCTCCCTTAGCCATGCGCGGTCCAAGGCAGAAGCATTTTTATAGTCCGTGTTGGCTTCTTGAAGCCTGGATTGCTCTGAACTCGCCGTCTTTCTTCGGCGATTAGACTCGTGTTCTTCCCTGTTATCATCAACTTGATTTGCAGCCTCATTTACTTAACTTTGTTGGTTGTCGATTGCTTGGTCGTTTTCCATTACATGTTCCGAGAGATGTATCCCCCTGTCAAACAATTTCTTCGACAGTTCTTGAAATTTGAATAGGATGACGTGACTTTCTACCTTGCACTTCCCATGATTACTTTCATCTCTATCACTTCCACGCTCCAAGGAAGTATTTCAAATTGGGGGTTAAGGTGGTTACTCCTATCAATTTTCCACTAAGATTGTTGATGAAAGGAAGATTCTACCATGGGTTCGAAGTATATTCTCCTCAATATTACACTAGGCAATTCGTATTGACGCAAGCTGTGTCTATACCGATCCTGTACTCTTTTGAGTTTCCTTTTATGAGCAAGCATAAGTCTCAGGAAAGCGAACCCTTCAATTGCTGCACTGAGCTTATCAACACAATAATTACTCGGTACTCTCTCGACATCGATGGGTTCAGTCCTGAGCCTGATTGTACTGCTGGATGGGCCATCTGGTGGCATTCTTTCTCTATTTCGGACGAATTTGACAGGGCACTTAGAAACCACCTTGGATCGAATAAAGGCATATCGTCCCCGTCTTAAGCAACCAAGTACTGAACAGTTGAAGAAGAATTCCACTGATCGAGGATGTCAAAAGGGACCTTCCAATCAAACAAAGTTGCACGAAGTCGTTGGTCGAGAAAGCTCTTCTAATCAAAATTTGGATTTACCAACGGATGAAGACGTGGACATCGACCTTCCTCCGTGGCACAATTAGCGATGACATGAATAATTTCTAATAATATTTTTTAGAATATTTCAATCTTTTTTTATTTTTTTCTTTTCTTTTATTTTTCTTCTTCCAAGTTCGGCGTGGGTCACCGGTCGACCATGCTAATCACAAGCGAGGGCCGGCCAACCCTCGCTGGACATGGAAGAAGAAAAAGAAAAAGAAAGAAAGGAAAAAGGGAAAAGAATAATTCAAAAATTCAAAAAAAATATTAAAATATTATTAAGAATTGTCCATGTCAGCGACAGTCGTACTTCATAGCACTACCGGCATCCACGTCAGTGATTTTTTCCTGTTAAAATTAGCTAGATAGACTCATTTGGTAAAACATGAAAAGACTTAAGATTTAATTAGCAAATTTGAATAGTTTATGACTGGATTGACAAAAGTGCAATAGGTTTAAGACTATTTTAATAATTTTCCCAACAGTTTTTTCTTCAAGAGAAGATTACTTCTCTTTAAATAATCCACAATGGACATGTACAGCACGGTGCTTGCAGGTCACAAATAAGCGCTTATGAGTGCTTGTGTGACGGCAAGACCGAAAGAAGGGAAACGGAAAAATCTCTAGAAATTGGGAGGGACAAAACAAGTGTAGTAAGATCTAAGGGTCATATTTGGTTGTAGATATACAGGTGTTAGTCTGAATGCCAAATTGCACTATCGACCAATGCAACTACACAAGCATTACGTGGAGCAATCTCGATTCTCGAGACTTGAGATGCGATTCCGCAAAAGCCGACACCCTCATTAGCTTTAAGGAAATAGTTTTCTCTCAGTTAAGTCATATCATTTTTCATGATAAATTGATCGAGAAATCATAAGAGGTCGATTCCCTGATAGATTATTTACTAGCTCGTATCAAGTGAATAATTGATGAGGATTAAAAGTTAGACAATCTACATAATCCATTTTTCTTTTGTTTTTGGTGTTGCACTACATGATATCAATCTCGCTATTGAGAAACTTGTAAACGGAGTACAAGCATAACGAACTTCAACAGAAGTATATACCTAAGAACTTCTCTCTTGTTACGTGGCAGTACATCTAAAATGATTATGAGATAACTTTAGAACGAATGTAGGGTGCGTTTGTTTGAGCGAATAAATTTTTTGTGAATTAATTTTCTAGACTTTCACGCATTTGGTTTTATTGAAAATGTTCGGTCAATGGAGAAATATGATCAAAGAAAATATGTATACTTAAAGTTGGGAAAATAAATTTGTTAACTTGAAAATGATAAAAATATTTTCTTGAAAAATGATTTCCTGAAAAAGATTTTTCTTTATCACGATGTTTTCCTCAAAACTTGCATACCCTTAAGCTCTATTAATTTGCTTCGTGGAAAATGAATGATTTTGAAAAACATATTTCTAAAAATTATCGCTTATATCGCTTGAAATAATTAGTCAATAAATAAATACTTTTATTAACGACAACAATTTATATTTAAACATTTCTGTGGACGGTGAAAATATTTTTTGCCTAATCATTTTTATAAGCGATACATATGATCATTTTTAAGAAAATGTGTTTTAAATTATTTATTTTCCGCCAAACAAAAGGAGCATTAACCTTTCTATCAATCGACAAAGGACATGGTAACTTTGATAACAATAGTGGAGCGTAGAAGTAAGTAATCAAAGGCAGAGAAAGGACAGACGGGAAGGATTCGGGGAGAAGGATAGAACTACAGTATCAATAAATTCTCAATTATGCAGATCGGCGCAATGAACCCTAAGCTAAACACGGTATCTATGACTTGCCTTCTAAGAAAGAAACCTATATAATATGAAATAACTAAATTGAAAGAAGAATGAATATATATTAATAAGCTAATTGGGAGTATATTGTCCTACATAATTACGGCAATGTTCACTTCTTATTTTCCAATTTCTCGTGTAGAAGTGATTGAATCTCGGAAAAAAAAAATGGAAATTGACGGTTAGAAGCAGTGAAAGCGACAGGTAAATTGATCTTGAGTTTCGTTCGAAAAACAAATTTATCTCGAGTGAAATTTTTTTCGAAAAATGTTGTTGGTGATCGCAAGTTCAAAACCGGCCCTCTAGTTTATTTTTCTTTTCTATTTTTGGGTTCAAAGTGGTCTCTGTACCTTTAAAATAATTGCCACAATTCATCCTTGCACCGTTTCGACAACAGATTTGTTAATGTGAACTTTGACGCCATTAAAAATTGCTGATATGGATTTTCTTTTTCAAAGATAATCTAGAAGTAAACTTCTTTGCATTTTTCCAAATCTCTATCTCATCTTGCCCACAAAAATAATATAAAATACTTCCGTGAGAATGTGATTTCTTTTGATGGAGAAGGGGCTAAGCTGAACTTCATAATGGTGGACTTTGTGGCAATTTTGGGCAAGACAGGACCAAGGCTCTAATTTGTTAAAGATAGCAATAGCCTTCATTACAAAGGAATGTGCCCATATTGCTGATGATATATTTCATTACTCCGACATTTATTTTAAGGATCGCGCTTTTTCCGTTCTTAGTTTGACTAAAACACTCCAAAACAAAAGTGTTATGACCATTTTACCCATTGTGGGTCCTACCTTTCATTTCCATCGGTGTCTTTTTTTATTTTCTTTTTTTATGGGTCCCACTTTTCTTCCTTTTCATCCCACCTTTCAGCGTATCTCTGTAGAGAAAATGCCACCATAATCACCTCCGTAAAAGCATAGAACTTAGTCGAACAATACTTTCTCGGTTTAATTGATGGCTATGCAACATGTTGAAGCCCTCTCTATTCAAAACCAACCCAATATAATATAGAGGATGGATCTAACCACACTTTGCACCGCCACCAATAAACTTTACCAGGTAATATGCAAAAATGTATTTGGTGTGCCTATTGGTTTTCCACTTTACCAATAACCGGAAACAAAATGGTAAAAAGTTTCAATAATCCTTCTGAAATGAGAAGAAAACTGAAATTTATTGGTTAAAAATTCTTCACCCTTTACAAAGTCCGAACCATAACTAAACCTATGGGAATATATCAAAATGTGCATCTTGAAATCATCCTGCCAAACAAATTGCAGAAAAGAAAGAGATCAATGCAACCAATCTGGGGAAATTTTCAATGAAAAGAATACTCATAATCCACTCAAAAAATCAATTGCATGCTCTATCCCAATAGGTTCAAAGAAATCAGTAAATTCAATCATTAGAAGTTCTTGGAATGATAAACCTTTTTTCACTTGGTGAAAACAAAACTCTTTAGAATTGGACAAGACTCACTTTTCTTCTTTCCGCTCTTCCCCACAAAATATCAAAAACCTCAACAAACAAAATCCCCATAAGGAGAGACACTCATCAATGCCAAAAGGCCTCACTAAAGATCCTCAAAAGCATAAAATTGAATCAGATTCAACAATAAACAAAAGATGAATCAATACCCACTTTTCTCAAACAAAAAAATGGAGATGAAAGAAGAAAAAGAAAAACAAAACACCTTCAGACTTCATTGACCTAAACCCATCACAAGGAAAATTAACATATTTCTTAACATTAACCAACACTCTGAATTTAATCAATTTATTTAGCACCACCATGAAAAATGACGCAAAAACCATATCAAACATTGAAGAAAAGAAAGAAAAAGGAGAAAGAAAAAGAAAAGGATAAAGTTGAATGAAAGTGGGACCCACAAAAGAAGAAACCAAAAAAAGGAATGCAGAGAATGCTTAAAGGCGGGACCCTTAGTCAATAAAATGGTCACAATATTTGTTGAGAATATTTTAGTCAAATTAGAAGTGGAAAAAGTGTGACCCATGCATATATCCCATTTTTGCACAGCACAATTATGAAAATCCACGAGAAGCAACCGGGCACATTGTATAGCCAATTGCCATTTAGTTAATAAGCCCGTTGATATTGAGATTCCACAGTGCACTTTGCAGCCAAGTGCCCTAAGTGACCACTGGCCATACCCCTTGAGCGAGCCATCGCTATGGTAACCTAAAATTTCCAATGGCATCAAGCCCTTCCCTTGTTTTTGTTCATGACAGTGGATTTGAGACCACGAACAGAAGTCACCCTTCGAAGATGGCCACCTCGAGCCTTGATTTAGAGATCGCTATCTCCCTCTGTCACAGTGCTCTCAGGCAATTGCCACGATAGACACGATGACCATCATCATAATGATCGCTATGGATAAACGATCACGTAGCTGCTGAGTGGGTCAGACCACTACCACCTACTCCCCCTCCTAACTTTTTTTTCTTTTACAATTTCACTTGAATTTTTATTTTTATTTTTTTATTAACCACATTACTAACAAATATATCAATAATAATGTGACAGGTGCTCTCAAATTGTCACCTCGGATTCTCGGTTATCAAATCAAAAAATCCGGTGGCAAATTTTACTGAACGAATAACGGTGGTGTTTTTTTAAAAGTATAGAGACTATTTTGCATAAAAAAAATAAAGGAAGATTTTTGAACCTTGAGTATAAATAAAAGGTTTATAGGTGACATTATCTGTATTCTCTCTTAGGTAATGTACGTAACTAAAAATAAAGAGAAGTTTATACATGAATTTAACATAATCATAATCGTTGATTATGTGAGTCTTATGTGATTAATGGTCATAAGAAATATCCAATTAATGTGGACTCAAGTTTATATAACAATGGGATAACTACACTGGAAATCATTAAATTTGTCACGAAAGTGCAATTGAGTTCTAAAACTTTTAAATAATGCAATCAAATCCTGAAGTAAGTCATGAAAGTGCAATTGAATTCTAAAACTTTCAAAAAGTGCAATCAAGTCCTAAAACTTATCATGAAAGTGCAATCGAATCTTGAAATTGAGTCCTAAAATTTTGTAAAAGTGCCATTAAGTCCTGAAAGTTGTCATGAAAGTGTAATCGAGTTCCAAAACTTTCAAAAAATGCAATCAATGGAAAAACTTGACTGGACCAATTTGACAAGTTTAGAACTCGATTGCACTTTTTGAAATTTTAGGATTCGATTACATTTTTATAACAAGTTTTAGAACTTCCAATTCATATACACCTATAATAAGATGCCTAAGGGATAATAACACAAATAGCCCTTGAACTTTGACCCAATATGCAATATGATCTCTGAACTTATAATTTGTTCAATATAGTTCGTGAACTTTATCCTAGTGTTCAATGTGGTTCTTGAACTTTTAATTTGTTCAATATTATCTATGGACTTTTGATACATGTTCAATGTAATACCTGAACTTGAATTAATGGAAGGACTATATTGAATATTTTTTAATATATTGCAGGGACTAAATTAAGCATGTATCAAAAGTTCATGGATCACATTAAATAAATTTAAAGTTTAGAGATCATTATTATATATCGAGTTAAAATTTAAAAATTATATTAAATAAATTTAAAATTCAGAAATTATATTACATATTAAATTAAAGCTAAAAGACTCTTTGTGTCGTTCCCAAAATCAAAGATAAGGTAACACAAGGTTGACAAATAGTACGTACGAAAAAGAAACACAAGTTTGACCAATAGTAGTACGTACCAAAAAGAAACAGAAGCGTTCTCAAAACTGTCTATTCTCTGCACTGCACGAGCGTCTGGGTCGCATGGTTCACTCTCCCAAATCCCCTGCTCTTCAAATCCAAACAAGCCCTTCATCTTCCGCGTTCTTCCGCTCAAACTCGCCGCTACAATGTCGATCAGCAGAGCCGCCGACTCTAAGCCACCTCCGGTGATCGGCAAGATGGGCCCTTACACTGTCTTCGTCACGCCAACGCTGACCCCGAAGCCTGCCGGGCCGGTTCTTGATCCGCCGGCGAAGGTCGTCCCTCCTCCGGTTCTGCCGCCACCCCACCGTTTCGGCAACTCCGTCGCTTCTCCATCTTTGGTTGATAATGGGTCTGTGCTGGCATTCTTCAAGAACGCGGCCACTAAGTTGCAAAACGGTGGAAGTTTCTGCTTTAGCTTTTCTGTACATTGATTTTTCTAAATGGTGGCTTTGTTGGTTTTCTTTTTTGGATTTTGTTCGGTCTTTTCTCCTTTTCTTCCTGAATGAGGAAGAAGATCGGAAGTTTAAAGCTTTGATGTGAAGAACTATGTTTTTTTTAAGAAAGTTCTGTCTATTTATGGTAGATTGGTCCGAAAGAGAATGTGGGCGTCTCTGTTTTCCTCATTTAATCGGACAAAAAGAAAATAAAATCGTTTCTTGATCTCCAGATTCTGCATTCCGCATGTGAACGTGTACAGTTTCAAAGTTCAGCTGCTCAATGTCCATGTTGTGTAATTTTAGCCGTGTTTCCTCTCTTTTCTTCCTTTTTTTTTTCTGAAAAACTTACAGGAATTCTGTTCTTGCTTAATTTTGCAGCTCAATCAAGCTTGGATAGCCACATGGCCCGTTGGCTTGGGTTGGACCAGTCGAGGTATCAGTGGGCGTTGGAAAATTATTACGATAACCAAAGATCAGTAAGTTTTACCAATGTCTTATTTTTCTCTGTTCATATTGCCCTTTGAATTTGATATTACGTGTTCTTTCAGCTTTGCTTTCACTCTTTCCCTCTCTTTATGTCATGATTCTTCGAAAAGTAGCCTGCTTTGTGTCGTCTGCTGCTTGTATATGATGCTCAATTAGTCATGAAGTATGATGAGGTTGTTGGGGGGTGTAATTTTGTGTAGGCAGCTTGTCAGGGGTACAAGTTTGGTGGCCTCTAGTGGAGTGCTATTTTAGTTGTGAGATCATTTTCACATACTCTTTAGTAGTTTTGCTTCGCTTTCAATTTTCATTACGTCAATTTGCTTTGCACATTGGTACAACAGCAATTGCTGCAATGAGCGCATCGATCGTTTATTAAGTGACTAAACATATGATGTATACGATTGCCATGGTAGTGTTTGGTTGTCGATCAAATCCAGTATTGGAGAATTTGAGTTTGACTTAATTCTTGAAGCACTCTATCTCGGCTTTAATCCACCGGAACTTGAACAGAACAAAAATGTCTTAGCCTATTCAAATTCAAAAGCTGTTGTCATCGAGGCTTTGGCCTTGTCATGGCTTAGATTTCTCAGCTCAAGTCAAGATAGATTTGGCCCGGCACCATCGTTTTCTGGCAAAATGCTAACTCTGTTCTGAAGTAACATTTTATGTCTTTATGGGTTCTACTGGTGGATGAGGAGGATCCATAGATAGGCAGTAAACAGCATCTCAAATAACTGCAAACCAGGAGTAAAGTCTATGGATGATTCCTAATCTTTAGCGATTTCTCAATCAGGTCATTGGACTTTCAATTTAATCATCCAATGCAATAAATGATTAGTTTTTTTACAATCAATGCACTTTGATCAGAATTTGGCGAATATTCCATGAAATGCTCATGGCATGGCCACACGGTACTTCGGCAGTTCACCGGGATATTGACCGGATTCTGGTCGCAG
Organism: Syzygium jambos; assembly: GCA_031216235.1. Classification (NCBI taxonomy): domain Eukaryota; kingdom Viridiplantae; phylum Streptophyta; class Magnoliopsida; order Myrtales; family Myrtaceae; genus Syzygium; species Syzygium jambos. The sequence continues at coordinate 22,256,956 of CM062222.1, forward strand.
TACATCAACCACCCACAAAAATTTGTAAGTTTGGGGCGATTGAAATCAAATTTTGTTGACCTGATTGCAAAATCTAAATCTCAATAACCATGAATGGAATTCATTTCATCTAGTTGACAAGCCACAGTCTCTTGGTGAAGTGGTCTAGGCTTGATTTCCTGCTAGATGAATGGTCAGAAAATAGCCCCGTCTTGTTTGGGTGGAATTCTTTCATCTGCTCAGCGAAAAGTTCCTTAATGTGGCAATTTATCTGGCAATTCACTCGGTATGGCTTGCTATGGGTTACACAAAAAGCCTAGCCTAGTGTTCTTGCAGGTTGTCTTTGCCAGTGTTATTATATGCGAGTGAGCTCTCATTTTCAATTGAAGCAGCTTCTTTGCATGGCAGTTTAGGCCACAGAATGTGCTAATTTCTTAAATTCTTCCTGCCTTTGCTTGTGAATAACTGGACACGACTTGTAATATGAAACCCAAGGCAACTAAAGGAACTTAATGTAAAAGTAACTTTGGGGTAAAAAAAAAAATGATAATTCTGGTTGCCGTGGCATTTCATGCTGAATATGGACAGCTTTCTTCCTTCGCCTGGTGATGGGGGTGAGTTATGTTAAGAATCACTAGAGTTTTTGGTAAGTTTCATCAAGGTTGCTTATCAAAAAGGAAATTCTCTGTTTTTTTTTATATTAAGAGTCACGACAATTTGTGGATCCTTTTGATTGTTGTTATTTGGTGTTTTGTAATGAAATGTTTTATTGTACTACCGACATATCAGCTGCGCATATTGTTTTTTATTTTCATGATTACTCATAAGTGGTGCTAGTGGGGGCCAACAAAGCGCAAAATAAACCCAACCTTCAGAAAAGAGAGCGAATCACGGCCCTCCACTGGAGAAAGCTAAGGCTTTCTTTCCTGAGAGAGCAGAGGGTTGTATGACCCCCGTCCATGACCAGGGTGAGGATCGTTTAACCATTGTCTTAGACTGGCGAGGATCTGGCTACAGTTCCATGACTCTTGGCTGGGTGATGGTCGCTTGACATCTGGTTTATCAACACAATGTGTGACCCTCTGCCAGAGCAGGGCAAAACTCCGTTGTTGCTCTTTCAAAAAGGTTGGGCCATTGCGGTCTGCAGCAACCCATCAGTGAAAACCACAGAAAAAGACATGAAGAACATTGTTCTGTTGAAGAATTGGCCTGAAATGGCCTTTAAAGGATTTGCAAAGTTAAATGCGTGCGCAATAAGTTGAAGCTTATTGACCCAAGCGAAAGCTACCCCAACATACAGTGACCTTTGAGTGTATTTTATCCCTTGTGAATGATACTTGCATTTTCTATGTATACTCATAGACTTATGATCTGCAACTAGTATTCCATTTCACAGACTTATGATGTACGCTCATTGCAGGAAAAGGAAGGTGAGAAAAATAAAATGTGAAACAAGTTGCAGAGCATCTAATGCATTCTGGCTGATATAGAGTCCGAAAGATGGATGCGGTTGTGGCTACCGTATATTATAATTTCCAACTCGGAAATCCTTGTCCAGTAGGAACTGTGCCAAAGTTTTCATAAGGATGAGATCTTCCTCCAAAATGTGCATAAAATTGCCCGAGGTGCAATGCTTGGACTCTCTCTGATGTATCTTATTTGAATCCAATATAACTGTCTTTCAATCTCGATGTTCCGGTGAGCTTTCCAGTTTGTGCATTTTTCACTTTGAATGATCTTGAAGTTGCTAATCTGCAGCATTCTATTGCTTTGGGCGAGACATAAAAGAAGCCATCCATGACCTTACCTAACTCCGGTTTTTTAACTCCAAGAGCAATTTGTCTTAGGTCGCACTGGTGGTCCTAATCTTAATTAATCCCCATCTTATGGTTTGTAAATGCCTAATTTGTGAGTCCCGTGCTATTAAAAGACGGAGTCTTCATCAATAGGATTTCGTCTTCTCAGTTCTACGCATTTTCACCTTCTTCGGATGAAATGCAGATAAGACTGCAATAGAATATTGCAGATATGCATCTGAATGATCTTGTGGAATCTAAGGAGAATCTGAATATCGTTCATTTATTTAAGACTTAGTCAATCACGGTGTAAGTTTGTATTATAGTCTTGGAGCACAAGTTTAGAGACCGGTGGAATACCCTGTAAGTCCCATGAATGGGTTAACTTCCCGCCTTTGACCAATGCATGTAATATTGATTCACAGCAGTCAGGCTCGCAACTTGTGGGATTCGAACATGTGATTTTAAATCCCTGGAATTGAATTTCCTAATCCTCCAACTAGTTACGCTTGACAACATAATAATTAAGGGTTTGCTTGTGCGTCTTATTTTCGTGTAAGCATCTCATATATGTGAGACTTACGACAGCCAAAACTTGTTGAAGAAAAACTAGAAGAGGGAACCAATAATGTAGTTAAAACATCCGCAAGTTGTCTCTATTAGTTTCAACGCAAGAAAGCAATATCCAATGTAACACCGGCTTAAACTCATCCTCGTCCTCGCCACGCATATCTCTTCGCCTAATGCCACTCTACAAGTTTAGAAAGCATGAAAAACATGAACTCATCCTTAAAGGCAAGAAGTAACCCGCACGCTGTATACCTCGTTGAATCGACAGCACGAGGGGAGACCACCTAATGAGTTAACAAAGTTTCTGATCGCCCTAAACAGGATTACATAATTATCCCTCTTCCACGACGGTGTCTTCTTTTTCTCGTCCAGATTTGTTTGGAATTCTCACTGAGGAAGCATGGAAAAATCTAATTGGGGGATTGATTAATAATCGTTAAAAGTAAGGCACAAGAACTTCCCCAAGAAAGGTATTTTGTTTAATCCTACAGTCGGCCCTAGACAAACACGAAGCAACAAAAGTGAAATCAAAATGGCTAGTCAAATGAAGAGAACCATGGTACAAGTTCTTGTACGGCAACAAGCTGGTTCCAGCATCAAAAGAAAATCCTCCTTAGAAACATAGAATCTGTCTGAAGCTGAAAAATCAACTTCTATAAAGCTACTTACAAGGAAAAACTACAAAGATGAGCATATAATTTTGGTTTTTATTTTTGCTGCTTCGATTACTGTCGATTCAATGGTGTCCGGTGAGACATCTTCAGTTGTGATATTCCTTTGTAAGTCTTTTTCTTGCTTTTTACTTTCCTTGTTTCAAATTTACATAATGGTTAATTTTTCATGAAACTATTTCTTTTCTGTGATCCAAGGAACTATTCATATGTTGTTTAATCTTTGAAGACTTTGAATACGATCATGTCATCGTAATACATATTCCTCTCCATTCATGTGCAGCGGTTATTGTCATAATTAGAATATCTTTGAGCATCGGCGCTTGTTCTAGGCGATCAACCCTCAAAAGTGGCACCAATCCGGTTGCCCCCACGTTCTCTACGATTGTGGTTGATAAGATTCTCGATGATATAGAGAAGCCCATGCGGTTCTCTTCTCAACAGCTAAGAATGGCCACCAGTAATTTCTCGCATTTACTGGGTGCAGGCAGTTTCGGGGCAGTTTATAAAGGGACGTTCACGAACGGGCTGTTAGTGGCCGTCAAAGTACTAAACGGCAGCTCGGACAAGAAGATTGAAGATCAGTTCTTGGCCGAAGTGACCACCATTGGTAGAACACACCATATGAATCTAGTTCAGCTATATGGATTTTGCTTCGACAGGAGCTTGAGAGCCCTTGTATACGAATTTATGCACAATAGTTCTTTGGAGCGACTACTGTTCCGTGCAGGTAAAGATATAGAGTGGGAGGTTCTGTACAATATCGCGATCGGAACTGCCAAAGGGATCACCTATCTACATGAGGAGTGTCATCAGATAATAATCCATTATGACATAAAGCCAGAGAACATTCTCCTCGACACCAATTATTGCCCGAAGGTGGCAGATTTCGGGCTAGCTAAGCTCTGTAACCGGGAAAAGACACACGTGACGATGAGTGGAGGGAGAGGGACCCCAGGATATGCCGCGCCGGAAATATGGATGTCGTTCCCAGTCACCCAGAAGTGCGACGTGTACAGTTTCGGTATGCTCCTGTTTGAGGTCCTTGGGCGCAGGAGGAACCTCGACGTGAATCTGCCCGACAGCCAGGTAATGCGTATAAAAAGTTTGTATCTCCTAATAGCAAGTGTCTTGGCTTGTATCGTAAGAGGGAGCGGTGTCTAAACACCGGTACCAATGATCAAAGAAAAAAAAGATATCGATGTTTTCTTTTTAGCTGATTACTCTGGAAAGATTCAACCGTTGTGGTCCTTGTGGATCACTAAGAGCACAGGCATTCCATTATGATTGATGATCGATCGGCCAGTCAGTCTGACCAAACAGTTTCCAGTCTAAGAAGAAAGAGTAGCCACTCTGCTGAAAGAGGCCCCCAGTCATGAACTAAATTAGGCTTAAGAAATGTCATAGAGGGGTGAGCTCAAGAGTGCATTATGCAATTTACGTTTCTTGGGTTGGGATCTAATTTCGTTAAATCTAAGGCATCAAGTACACTCCCATCATGTTTAGACTTGATTTCTTGAGTTATTCTTTGATATGCACCAGGAATGGTTTCCGAGATGGGTGTGCAAGAAGCACAAGATGAAGAGTTTCTCAGATGTGATGATCACATGCGGGATCCAAAAGAATTGCAGAGAGAAGGCCGAGCGGATGGCGATGGTCGCTCTGTGGTGCGTTCAGCACAAACCGGAGTCGAGGCCGAGGATGAGCGTTGCCCTGAAGATGCTGGAAGGTGGCATAGAAATCCCAATGCCCCCAAACCCGTTTCGCCACCTAATGGATTCTCCACCGCCGGACGTTCTAGCAGAAGTGGAAGGAAAAGCATGCAGCTTCCCACCACCGGCCATCAGAATGCTGGCTGAATCTTCCAATCCTGGCATGGCTCCTACAATCTGATCGGATTCAGTTAAATGAAATTTCTTAATCAAGATTTATACCTCTCGCGTGTCGAAAAGTGCATAACTTCGAGTGATATGCAGCAATTTTTTGGTTGAAGACGTACATGACCACTTTTGTTTCGTTCACCTTTGAGTTAATTACATAAAAAATCCTAAACTTGTACATCTATGATAATTTTACTCTAAGCTAATTTTTTTTATCACGAAAAATCCTAAACTGATACACTTGTGATAAATTTACCCCGAGCTATATTTTTTACCACAAAAAATCCCACATTGGTACACTTATGACAATTTTACCCAAAACTAATATTTTGACTATCAAAAACCCAAAACTGGCACATCTGTGACAATTTTATCTTAAACTAATGTTTTAACCACTAAAAACCTCAAAGTGATACATTTGTGACAAATTTAACCTCCGTCAATGTCCATTAAATTGGATTAATATCACGAAAACTCACAAATTGGTAAACTTGTGACAGACATAGGGGTAAAACCCTAAACTGATACACCCTTCGACTATCACGTGTCATCAAACTTAGCAAATTGATAGTAAAATTTAATGGAAACTAACAGAAGGTAAATTTATCACAAGTGTATCAGTTTGGGGTTTTTTGTGGTCAAAAAATTAGTTCGAGGTAAAATTATCACAAATGTACTAGTTTGGAATTTTTTGTGATAAAAAAATAGTTTGAAATTCACCACCAAGGCATAAGGATAAAAGATTTTGGGATAGGAGAAATTCTCCACCAAGACCTAAAGGAAACCATCCGACCAAGGATAAAGAACTTCTAGGTTCACTACCAAGGCAGTGTTAGAGTTAGCGAATACTTCGGGGACTTTTATTTCTCATATCGGGCATGCCCACGTGAGCTTAGGGAAACCGAAGTATGATCCGACGACATGTGACCCCTACGCATGGAATGCGGGGGCAACGCCCTCGACACGATGATCTCGCTGATCGAACAATAGGTGGGGGTTTCGCTCCCCGGTGAGCGGACAATGGCCTCACTCGCCAGTGAGCGGGTGGGGGCTTGGGGGCAACGCCCTTGAAACAACATCGGGTTTGCTGACCCATTTGTTGTGGGATCAAAAGGATTTGGATAAGTTTGAGCTTTGGGCCTATTTTAAGTCCTATATATATTGTACTCGTATGAGAGATCATTGTAACGAGTGGCTGTAATTGAAAACCTAAATATCATAGTGAAATTCCTTTGCAGGACATAACCCTATTCTAAGGTGAACCTGGGTAAACTTATATATCAAATTTTCTATTATCTGTGTTATTCTTCTGATTCTGTTTTCAGATATAACCCCATTAGGTCGGCACACAGCCACCAACCGAGGATAAAAAATCGGGATAGAAATTTGTTTCACTTGATAAAAATCTCATATATTCATCATATTCAAGTAGTGTCCCTTACAAGAGTGATTCTATTAAACAAAAGAACGGACTCTTGGAATCCTAGAAACCGAAATGACTTTTGAAGTATTCACATAATGTAGACTCCTGAAAGCAACGTGGAAATAAAGACTCTCAAGGCTATGAATTAAGACACCTAATAACTAGGGACTAAATGCATTTAATTAAAATTAGATGCATTGAAACTCGACTTGATTTTCCAAATTCGTGCACCAGTTTCGGAAGCTAAGTAGTCGCCTTAGAAGATCAATAAATAATAATAGAATTCGATCAGAACCGCCTCCGGTTATTTAGTAGTTGATTAGGGGCCTCGAAGTCGACAATTCTTGAAAATCGATAACTATATATAGCATGAATAAGTTGTGGCCGAAGTTGGCTTTTGCTTACATGATTAACGAAATGGGTTGGTTCAATTGACGAAACATGAGTTGAGTTTGAGGGTTGATCAATCCTGCAGTCTCTTCATAGAGAAATCATATTCCCACTTCACCACATAAACTGTAATTGAGTTTTGACAGCAACGGATCCGCCTATATAATCCCATACGTACACAACGTAAACCAGCATTGCATTAGATGATTGCACAGAGGAGCTTCCTGTGGTTGACTTGAACTCATCCTTCGTGGTAATTTTCTCTGTGAATTTCACTATTCTTCTGACGATCGCATAGTTCACAAATCGAGGAGGACCGCTATCTGAGTTTAGACAATTACTGAAAATTACCGTTCGCACACACCTTCGATTCTATTTGGCATTGTTAATTTACTTAGCTGAAAATCCATGGCCGCAGCTGAAAGTCCATTATAGGTAGGATTCGGGGCCTCGACAGGGTAAGGAATTATAGATTTACATCAGGATTCGCTAAGGAATTAAGCTCAGCCAAAAGCATGAAAAATGTGATAACTTGTGCCTCATCCTAGAACCTCCATGGGAGCCCCCGCTAATTCCTTGAACACATCGTCTGCCAAGGATAGAACGAAGTTTCTGAGTCATTGCTCTATTTAGGATTACATGAATCATGCCGCGTCGATGACAGTGTCTTCTTTGTCTCGTCCTGATTTGTTTGGATTCTGGTTTGGTTATTATTCCTCCCTAAGGAAGCATAGAAAAATTCAATTGGGGCATTGACTTACGGTCTTCTAAGCATCGCTCATTATCGTTACAAGCAAGGCAATATGGTGGATACAGAAACTTCATGCCCAATAAGGGCTTTGTTTATTCCAACAGTCAGCCCTAGACAAACATGAAGCAACAAAAGTGGAATTGGAAATGTGCCGGCAAAATGAAGAGAACCATCCGAAGAATACCCTTCTTAGTGCCGTCGAAGAAAACATTGAATCTATCTGAAATAGAGATCAACCTCTATAAAGCTAATTACAAGGAAAAACAACAAGATGAGCATCTAACTCTGGCGTTCGTCTTCGCTGCTTCGATTCCCATTTTGGTCGATTCAATGGTGTCTAGCGAAATATCTGCAATTGTGATATTCCTCTGTGAGTCTTTTCTTGCTTTTTAATTTCGTTGTTTCAAATCCATATGGTCAATCTTCCATGAAGCTATTACTTCTCTGTTCTTGCAAGAAACTTCTCATATGATGTTTAATCTTCGAAGGCTATTCGTGTTTAATACGATCGTGTCATCGTATAACAAATTCCTCTATCATTCATGTGCAGCGGTTATTATCTTCATTAGAATATCCTTGAGCATCAGCGCTTGTTCTAGGCGATCAACCCTCAGAAGGGGCATGAATTCGGTTGTCCCCACGTTCTCGACGATCGTGGTCGATAAGATTCTCGATGACATAGATAGGCCCATACGGTTCTCTTCTCAACAGCTAAGAATCGCCACCTGTAATTTCTCGCATTTACTGGGTGCAGGCAGTTTCGGGGCAGTTTATAAAGGGACATTCTTGAACGGGTTGTCAGTGGCCGTTAAAGTACTAAACGGCAGCTCGGACAAGAAGATTGAAGATCAATTCTTGGCCGAAGTAACCACCATTGGTAGAACGCACCATATGAATCTTGTTCAGCTATATGGATTTTGCTTCGACAGAAACTTAAGAGCGCTTGTATACGAATTCATGCACAATAGTTCATTGGACCGACTGCTGTTCAGCGCAGATAAAGATATAGAGTGGGAGGTTCTATACAATATCGCAATCGGAACTGCCAAAGGGATCACCTATCTACATGAGGAATGTCATCAGATAATAATCCATTATGACATAAAGCCAGAGAACATCCTCCTGGATGCAAACTTCTGCCCGAAGGTAGCTGATTTCGGGCTTGCTATGCTCTGTAACCGGGAAAAGACCCATGTGACGATGACTGGTGGAGGGAGGGGGACCCCGGGATATGCCGCGCCAGAAATGTGGATGCCATTCCCCGTCACCCAGAAGTGTGACGTGTACAGCTTCGGTATGCTCCTGTTCGAGATCCTCGGGCGCAGGAGGAACCTTGACGTGAATCTTCCCGACAGCCAGGTGTTGTCTTAAAAAGTTGTAACTCCTAATAGCAAGTGTCTAAGGCTGTCTCGTAAGAGGGAGCGGTGTCTATACACAGGTACCATTGATCAAAGAAAAAACAGATATCGAAGTTGTCGTTATAACTGATTGCTCTGGACAGATTTGAACTTCAAGGATGACAAAATGAGCAGGCATTCGATGATGATTGATGATCAATTGGCCAGTCAGTCTGTCCAAACAGTATAAAGTGAAGTATTCCAGTGTCTAAAAGAGAGAGTAGCGACTCTGCTGAAAGAGGCCGAGTCATGGACTAAATTAGGCTTAAGAGAGGTCATAGAGGGGTCAGAGCAAGAGTGGATTATGCAATTATCAGTTTCTTGGGTTGGGATCTAATTTCATTAAATCGCATTAGCTACATTTTATCACGTTTAGACTTATATCCTTGAGTTTTTCCTTGATACCGATGCACCAGGAATGGTTTCCGAGATGGGTGTGGAAGAAGCACGGGAAGAGGAGGTTCTCGGACGTGATGATTGCATGCGGGATCCAAGAGAATTGCAGAGAGAAGGCCGAGAGGATGGCGATGGTCGCTCTGTGGTGCGTTCAATGCCAACCGGAGTCGAGGCCAAGCATGAGCTTCGCCCTGAAGATGCTGGAAGGCAGCGTAGAAATCCCAATGCCCCGCAACCCGTTTCGCCACCTAATGGAATCTCCGCTGCCGGAGGTTCTAGCAGAAGTAAAAGGAGAAGCGTGCAGCTTCACGCCACCGGCCATCAGAATGCTGGCCGAATCTTCTAATCCTGGCATCGTTCCCACAATTTGATAGGATTCATTTAAATGAAATTTCTTGATCAAGATACTATAACTTCGAGTGATGAGCAGCAATTTTTTGGTTTAAGACGTACAAGACCTCTTTTGTTTCATTCTTTTCATCCATTTTTTCATGCACAAGTTTAAAGCTTCTGCCAGTCTTCTCGAAGTTCTTTTCTTTTGATCTTGTAAATATTGAAGATGGTAATAAGATTTCTTGCTTCTGGCTTCAGTTTTTCATGTGAATGAAGATTATGAGAAGAGGACTAAATGACTTAAAATGCCACAAGTCTTAAGTTTTACCATTAATAAAATTTTTAGTATTCAATGTGCAGGTGGGGGCTGTTTTCACATCCTATATGACTAAATTCAGTCCATTTTATTTTTTTCATTTTGTGTTCCCTCAATTTTGAACTTACTGTTATATAAAAAATACAAATTAACCTCTTTTTATCGCAACTTATCCATTCTTCCTCACTACTGCCTTTTTTTTTTCTTTTTGTCAAATCACTACTACCTCAAAGGCTCATTTTTTTATGGTGATTTGTTATTTGACTTGTCTTTAAGCAAGTTTTTTTTGCTTACTATATCAAAAAGTGGGTATAATCCGTTATCTTTTTCTACCATCAATGAGACACTTTCAAATAGAGCATGTTACTATCAGCGTATCTAGATATACACCAATAACAATAAAATAAAAAAGGGGTGAACGTTGCGGCACTTTGATATTTTTCAACACTCCATGAGTCAACTAATTTTTTTTCAACTCAAAATAGGGAAAATGACACAAACAGTCTTTTAACTTTGACCACATTTGCAATTTGATCTCTAAACTTTTAATTTGTTCAATATAATCATTAAATTTTAGGCTAATGTTCAATTTGATCCTTGAACTTTATCTGTTCAATGTGATTCCTGGAATTTTAGTACATATTCATTTAGTCTCTAAAATATATGAAAATATTCAAAGTAGTCCTTGAACTTGAATTAATGGAAGGACTATATTGAACATTTGCAAATAGTTGAAAGATTAAATTGAACATGTACTAAAAGTTCAAGGACTATATTGAACAAATTAAAAATTTAGGAACCAAATTGAACATTAAGTTAAAGTTTATGGACTGTATTGAACAAATTAAAATTCCATGGATCAAATTGCATATTAGAACAAAGTTGAGAGACTGTTTGTGTCATTTTCCCTTCAAAGTAAATAAAATCTAATGGCTGTTTTAAATTCTTTTTTTTATTCTATGCAAAGTGTTGATTGAATCAATTTTTGTTGTTTGACGGGAATGTAGTTACAATTTTATTTTTGCAATTTTTTTGGCAATTAGGTGTATTCCTAAAGTTTTGGAGCTTCTCTACGAGGAGCTTGACGAGCCTCAAAGAGGGCTTCTATTCCATTTTCATTTAGTCATCCTATTATGTTCAGTGAAAGACAATTGATAAAAAAGAGTTTGATAGTGATATAAATATACATTAAATATAAATTTTTACAAATGTTGGATTTTGTTAATTCTACTTGACAATTCAATTTATAAATTAATCGACAACATGGAAAAGAGCTAAGTTTCGTCTAAATTTCTCATTTTGAAAAGCTAATGTATTCAGAGGTAAAATTTTAAAATTAAAAACAAAAAAGGGCATAGTAATACCCACTTAGAAATTAATAAAAGGAGGAGGAAAAATCATGTAATATTCTTATCTTGACGAGTGGATTTAAGGAGTGTGCATTGGTTCAATTCAACCTAGAAACCAAACCGAACCAATCGGTTTCTTGGGGGACTGGCCCCATTCTCGATTTCAAATTTAAGAATTATCGGTCCGGTTCTCGATTTCACTTAAGGAACTGAAGCGGGCCGATAAACCAACCCAAATTTCTTTATTTTTTTATTTGAAGCAAAGCAAACCCTAATTTCTAAGATCGGTTTCAATTCTCATTCCCTCTCTCTCCTTCGCCTCTATCTATCTTGGTCTCATCTCACGCGCCCTAACACTCGATCTCTATCTCAGTCCCCTCCTCCCTCTCTCGCGCAGCCTGCCGGCCACCGCCCCACCGTCACGGTCTCGCCGGCTGGCCGCCGTCCACCGCCGTAGGTGCAGCGCTCGAGTTCCGTCTCCATTGCTCTCTCTCTCTCTCTCTCTCTCTCTCTCTTCATTCGGTCGCTGACTCGCTTTTGCCTTGGCGTCTCTCTCGCCCCGCCCAACCACCGCCGCGGTCTTGCGTCTCGCCGCCGTCCGGTCGCCGTCCGCCGCCCCAGCTTCGCGCGCTCGAGGTACCGCTCCCGTTTCGCCTCGAATTTCTTTGTGGGTTTGCCTCCTTTGATTTCGCCGGACTGCTCCTGTTCTCGTTCTTAGGTCTGGGTTGCAAGACCGTTCGTTCTTATGTGTGCAAATTTGCTTCCTCTTGGCGGTGATCCTCTATTGATTGCTGTTGTGTTGTCTAGATTTTTTTTTGGGTTTTGTTTGGTAGCCGGTGGGGATCTTTCGGCTTCCTTCTTGTGCTTGCCTTGAAAGTGTAGAGGTTTGCTATGATGGTCACCGGTTCCGAGACCGACCCTGCAACTGGACTGGTCGGGCCAGTCCGGTCCGGTTCCAGGATCAGGTGGGCTGTTTCCGAGTTCCACAGGGCAGGAACCGACCCTACCCAGTCCGGTTCCAGTTTCGTCCCACCCTGGAACCGATCATCCCTGCTATTTCCTACATAGAAATAAAAAGACTAAAAAGAAGAAGTAAAGTGAATTGGGATCCATAACTTTAAATCTCAATTGGATGACTATGTGCAATTTGTTTCTTTAATGAAACTAGAGTGTATTTAGTTTGTATGTGTTGGAAATAGCCTCACCAATTTTCATCTTGCAATCAAGTAGACCTAATCATGGGTCTGGACAGTCCACTTGAAACCAACAGAGGGTGGTGGGGAGGATTGTATCAATTGAACCAGCACGTAATGATAAAGGTGGTCGAAGGGGTTTTTTTCGTGTTGAAGTTGCGATGGATGTACAAGTGCCTATATTTGAAGGAATGTACGTGCGGAAAGAATTTGAGAAATATTGGGTTGACATTCGCGATGAACGAATTCCTGATTTCTGTTTTACTTGTGGAGTAATTGGGCATGTTGAGAAATCTTGCGATTCTGCAGTAAAGAAGTCTGAATTGATGCTGATAAACCCAAGTGGTCCCTGGTTGCGAGTTCCTTCTTCCAAGTGCTGAAATGGGTTGGTGCGTTTGTATTAGATTGCAGAAGTATCACTTGTGTATGAGTAAAAAGGGTCGTTGTGTTTGTAGTTCTCAAGTCCTGAAATTCTTAACTGCCATCTTACTTGTGTGTTTAATTCCTTAATGCCTGAGATTTGTGGAGACTTTTCTTCCATCACATACGCGTAAACAACATCCATATCATTGAATCTTTACCTCATTTCATTTCAATGCAAAGTAGATTTGTTATGTGCTTGAACTTCAAATCTTGATACCGGGTAGTGCTAGGGGTAGTTGGGTCTGCTTTCCCTGCCTGTGTACAGAGGCTTGCTGTGCAGATGATATGGTTTTAACAAGTGTTCTTTTGCAAGTTGTATAATTATGTATTGTGGTTCCTGGAAAAAAGAAAGAGAGGATTAAATTTGTTGTATAATTAGCAACATATGTTGTGATTCCTGGGAAAAAAAAGAGGATTTTTAGTCTGATCCGTGTAAATCCTCAGGAATGCGCAGTCTGGTTCTTGCCCTTGTTTCCTTCTGTGTTTTGCATTTGAGTCAGTAATAATAAGAGCTGTGGTTGATCAACTGCTTTAAAGAAGACCTTTCTTTTCTTTCTGTTGCTGGTTATGGTTATGGTCTCAGTTTTTTTTTTTTGGGTCGAAAATAATTGGTCTCAATTTGAAGGTTTGAGATTTTGAGGATTGGGATTTATATTGCAACAATGATTGCCTGCCCCTATTATCAGCTGGTTCTTTGAATCTTATTCTCGCATTTAATTTTCTATGAGAATCATTCTGTATCAGTACTGTTTTGTTTCCATTCTTTTGCTGCAAACCCAAATCCACAAGAATTGTATGATGAACAACTACTATTGATCATTTATTTTGGAAAGAAAGATCTCCTGAACATATTCTCATGTTCTTTTGGTTTTGTTTGATAGTAGATAAATCAGTAATAACATGCAAGACCACAGTGAGGAAAAGAACCTCAGGCTAAAGTAATCAATTGCAGACATGAATATATCTGTCTAAAAATTGTGGTACTGGTTGCTAAGCTGATTATTTTACATACATTCAGGTGCAGATATAGTTGTGCCAATGCCAAAAAAGAGTTCTTTAAAAGCCTCTGATCAAGGGCCAGAAATGCCAGTTGTGACGGAGGAGAAAGCTTCTCCAGCTACGAAGAAATCCAATGATGAGATCGATGACATTTTTGCATCAAAAAAGAGGAAGAAAAGTGAAAAAGCAGATGCCGAGAAGCCAGCTGAAAATGGCAGTGGGAAAACGAAGAAGATGAATAAAAAGAAAAAGTTTAAAGGGTTAACAGAGAGTGCATTAGGCGACGCACCTTCTCGTCCTAGAAAGAAAACAGCGGATGGGCTCACCATCTACACAGAGGACGAGTTGGGTATCAGCAAGGCAGATGCTGGTGGCACGCCGCTCTGTCCATTTGACTGTTCTTGCTGCTTTTGAGTATTGGAGATCATCCGGTTGTTCTTGTTGTAACTTATTAGCAAGTTTTGGCTATTCACCTCAAAGGTTCTTTGTGTTTTGGTGCCTCTTTTTCCTAACTGCACGTCTTTAATCTTATTCTTACAGTTTTGGCAGTTTTAGTAGATAACCAAAATATTTCAGGATCATGATAAGATATTGTAGCTAAGAGTTCTTGGGGTGGGTAGGAAAGATATTGGTATTTAAGAAGTTGATAATTTGTATTCAGTCATTTAAGATCTCAAACTCATTAGTACAGCGACATGCATCCTCTTTTTGGCTCATTTATTGGACACGCAGCTACAAGATGAGACGTATGGCATGAACTCATTAGTATTTACTAGGAATATGATAATATGGAGTTCATGAGCTTTTTGTGCTGTGGATGTAAGTTGAAATGCGTGTTCGTGTTTCCAATCATTTGGCAGCTTCTTGTATTAAGATTAAACTCTGCCTCAGCAAGACCTGCTTAGTTTAATATGCATGACTCTAGAGAAAAGCAAAGCCTGGTCTGTGTTTTTTTATGTTTGATTTAAGCTAACTTCCTGTTTCAATTGTTGTTCTTGATGGTGTCAAGCCTGGTGGGATGTTTGCTGTTGGGGCCTGCCACCTTCGTTTCTGTGGACGGAGGATCGGTGTTGGCAATGACGTAGAAGAGCATGTCCTCGTTGCTTATGAGCAAACAGGTTTGGAATGATGACGAGATGGAGCAGAGCCAAATCTCCCTCCACTCCCTCCAGAATCAATTTCTCACCGTAAACGCAACAAATTGATAGCTCTTAATTAGATCTGTCAAATGGGTTCATCGAGTTGAAAATCCGTCAGACACTAACTGATTTTAATCTAATTCAAATTTAGCGATTCATACCCAACCTAACTTGAATTAAAGCCATATCCAATCCAACCCATTCATGATCACCTGGGCAATTTGGAAGTCAAAGCTTTGTTTTGTGACTGGAGCACCTCATTCATCTAAGCAATTCGATGCAGGAGATGGGCTATTCTCCGCAGACGAGAATTCGACCGAAGATTCAAAATAACATCACACCATAAAATTGCAAAATTTATATAGACTTGGCTAATCACTTAGAATGAGACATGTCAATTCGAAAAATTACTCAACTTTTACTCGACTTTTGGAGCCGTCATATCAAGCTATGTACTCAAGTTGTTACGCATTCATAATAATGTCTAGGCGGAGAAATAGAATTGGGCGATACCAAGGAAAATAGAATTGTCTCGCTATATCAAAACTTGGCCCACAATGATCCAAGCCATACGAGCATTTAAAGCCAGATCTCTTATAGGCATTTTAACAAACACTTTATATGCAACCAAACTAATTTCATCTCGCTCTTTAACTAAGCGCATCAAACCATCCACTCTCTCTGTGCCTCAGCCGCAACAAATATATTTGTGCGTACAATCACCACAGCACCATCGCCGCCGAAGTGACAAGCGACTAGGACAATGCTCCCCTTGCGGAGCCACAACCAGCGAAGAAACTCGTAGCACCAAAAACCTTCGAACCCATTACCCTAAACCTGAATCCTGGCAAGCCCGTGGCTCGACCTGGTTCTTGTACTACCACCTCAACTGACGGTTGCGGTTCCTCTTGGAGCTCCTCATCAACATTGGACTGCTATAATGAAGACGAACACGAAGAAAAAGGGGATGATGGCGATAACGCAGTGAGGATTGCAATGGGGAGAGAGCAAATCGAAGGATGGAGGCAAAATTGGAGATGTGTAATACACGTGCAACACACGTGCAATATACGTGTACTACACGTGCAACATACGTGCAATATATGTGCAATGTACGTGCAATCTTGAGAGATACGGATAATCATCAGAATTATCACATTATCTCTAACAATGTAAGCAGCTAGCTGATCCAAAGAAAACTTGTTGGCCTTCAGGAATCTCTATAGGGTACTGAACTCATCTGGCGCCTCCAGATTGTGTCCTAGTAAGATAGCTGGTGCCACGACGAAGATTACCCTCGATGACGAAGAATTTTTTGGAAACTTTTCCAAGTCATTGGTAGCTATCCTGGCATAGCTCGGGATCGCGGTTCCCGCTTTCTTCAAGCAATCGATGAGGAAGTACATGACGACGACTGCTGTAGTCCCCACCACAACGGAAACTTAAAACAGGTTGCAAAGACAGTTAAGAACAAAAAGTGGAAGAGAGCAAATTGTGGAATTTTTGTATATTTCGATGTATTTTAAGGAGAATACATCAGCCTATGTATTTCAAGATTGTTCTGAAGATACAGGAACTTTTATTGACAAACTTCATTTTCTGCTTTTCTCGGTCTAGAAAGAGCAAAGTCTCTTTAATCAACACAAAACAATTTCCAAAACTATCTTGAGAAAGTCATCAGTATCTATAAAAGTTCGATCGAATCCCTAGCCTACTCACCAAGAATACTACTCTAGATCCATCCAAGAGCATCTGTGTGCTTGGGATCAGAGGAGCAATCATCTGGCGTTCTTTAGTATTCTGATATCAGCAATGCAATAGAATACTTGATAAAAAAACATAACCTTTCGGTACAACTACAATATATTCATGATTTACCAGAAATGAAATAAGAACAAGTTATGAAAATCTTTGTCCCAAGGAGATTAATAATGTTATCTGGTAGCTAGCTCTATTTCATTTTCTACAGTTTGCTTCACAGGCTTGGAGTGGCGACCTTCGGAGTACACGGTCCTCAAAGGAGACGACTCTGAGTCCCATTCGCTTCCATTTTCCGATAACTGATAAGGCTTAGTCGGATCGATATACTCAAACGGATATTCGGGCTTTGGAATTTCCATGTCTCCATCCAACATCTTCACCACAGTGCTCATCGCTGGCCTTGCCTCCGGCTTATACTGAATGCACAACAAAGCCACCTTCAACATCCTCAACGCCTTCTCTCTTTCACTCTCAGGAACCCCACAAAGAGAGACCATCACCAACAACTCGCCATTCTGTAGCATGTCCCACGTCCACCGTGGAAGCCACTGTGTAGACTCGCTCAGGTTCGGGTCGTGATTTCTCCTCCTCCCCACGATCTCAAACAGGAGCATCCCAAAGCTGTACACGTCGCACTTGTAGGTCACAGGATACGGCTGCCACATCTCAGGCGCCGCGTACCCGGGGGTTCCGCGGAACCCCGTCATGAGGATCCGACTGCTTTCCCTGTTGTGGAGCTTGGCAAGCCCAAAGTCCGCGACCTTCGGGGTCAAGTTCCGGTCCAGGAGGATGTTCCCGGGCTTTATGTCGTAGTGGACGATCCTCTGCTCACATTCCTCGTGCAAGTAGGCGATCCCCTTGGCGGTCCCCACCGCAATCTCATGCATCTTGCACCAATCGATCGCCGTCTTGTCCCCGAACAGGAACCCGTCAAGGGACCCATTTTCCATGTACTCGTAGACGAGCGCCCTCGTTGTCGGATCGAAGCAAAAGCCGTAGAGCCTGACAAGGTTTATGTGGTGGGTTCTTCCAATGGAGCTCACCTCTGCCATGAACTGCTCCTCGATCCTCTTGTCGTGGGCGTTCGTGAGAACTTTGACGGCCACCAGAGTTCCGTTCGGCAACTCACCTTTGAAGACAACTCCGTAACCGCCGGAACCGAGCAAGGTGGCGTAATCTCTGGTGTAAACAGCCAGCTGCTCAGAAGAAAACCTGGTGGGCTTCAGGAATCTCTCCAGGGTACCAAACTCATCGGGCACTTCCCAACTGTGCCCTGGTGAGACAGCTGGTGGGGCGACGGATATTACCCCGGATGGCGAAGAATGAACAACCTGTGGAAATTTTTCCAAGTCATTAGTAACTATCCTGGCATAGCTTGGGATCGCCGTTCCCGCTTTCTTCAAGCAATCGATGAGGAAGTACACGACGGCGACGGTTGCTGCAGTCCCCACCACACCGGAAACTGAAAACAGGGTGCAGTGATAGCATCGTTAAAAGTTTTTATCATAACATCAAATTACAAACTTCATTACAACCAGTTCGCATTCCGACTTACTAATTGCAGCAGCTAAGAACCGATCCATCGTCGAGTTGACTGAATCATTGAAAGTCTCGAAATCACTTGGCGGGTTTTGATTGAACTTGTTGAAATCATATTGGAAGGAGCTCATCTCTTCTAAGCGGGAATCGAATCGGATTGAATCTTGTTCTGGGATCAAGAACTTCTCTCGTTGAGAGCCTGCGAATTAAGACAGTCGTTGTGCCTCCAGTTTTGGTTCCGTTAAGTACAAGTATCCGCAGAGAAGTACTGTCTGTTGTTGTCTAGTGTTTGACTTTTTCTCGAGTCATGCATTTGGGTCACGCGTTGTTTAAGCTCAACGCGGTTTTGCTAATGGGAGTTCATCTTCGAGGGAGTTTCGCAGAAGGGCGAATTGAAACTGGCGTGCTTCGGTCAACAGTTTGGACTTTGGACCGGTTCAAAGAGAAGACCATGTTGCATTTTGGTATCAAGACGGATGTGTGGACACCAAGCAATCGCCCGAAGATTACGATTACTCGTGAGAACAAAAGGTCAAAACAAGGATCATATATATATAACACGACATATTACCCTGAGAAAAATTTAACGTAACCTTCAAACGCACAAAAAAAGGCACAGCTTGAGACCACCGTGACAAATTCGACACAAACTATTAAACGACAAGTGTATGTGCAATCTTTCCGCCGCGACAAAAATAGCATCCTTAAATATCCCATCCATTCTTGCCGTAGTTAGCGTGTCCACGTGTCGGCCCACCTGACTTTCACCGCGTTGATGACTAGTGACATTTAGTACCGGCGCATTCTCAACAGTCAAATGCAGTGTATTTTCTCAGTAAAAAAAAAATACAGTGTATTTTCATCTTAATATCTATTTCCCGGTCTCTCATCAACACCGAAATAGTGATTGTCTATTTTATCTACTTTGTAATCAAGTATGCAACTCAATGATCGACAAAATTCACGAAAAATTATTTTCAAGATTATGGTTAATTTCTTGAAAAATGAAAGAAGTAGGATTTTGCACCAAGCTAATACCATTGACAAGATTAGATCTTGATTGAACATTTTTCGAAACAGTTGAGAACCCAATTGACCAAAATTTAGTATTTAGGACTCTCATAGCAAAGAAAAGCCATTTAGGACTTCGATGGAGTTAACCTTTCTTTTATGACACCTTATACTCCTTTTAAGTTTCAAACAAAAGACTCGGATTGATCATTTGGATTTAAATTGTCTTAAGGATGAATTAAAAATTATTTACATGAAGTATATAGTATATAGCAAAATGAATTTGACCCATTAAAAGTTGTGGACTTCATACAAGTTTCACGCGGATCTCACCGGACATGACGGTCCAGATTCAGTTTAGTACATACGTCAAGGTTAATTGAATCATATCTTGGAATGCATGGCTAGGCAGACATCCGACACTCGATGAGGTGTGGTGATCTTCGTTTCCTAGAGTCCTTATTGTCAAAAGAAGTGATTGGGTCAACAGAACACAAGGTTGGGTAATATATCAGCATGGATAGTGAGAGAGTCATAGATATCTTGGACGGACAAGATCTATAAACGTGTAAATCCAAGACATTAGTAATCTCTCGAGAAATGGTTTCTTGAAGGATTGGAGGAGAAACCCACGTATGATTACGTACGGAGACCTTTTGACTATGTGCTGCGCTGCAACCTCCACGTCCATTCGCCTTCCTCTCAGGGTTCGCCACGCACTCTCTCTCTCTTCTTCCTTTTGGTTTTTTTTTTTTGGTGTGAATGTAAGTATTATAAACCAGATGAAGTACAGCAGCTTAGGGGCATCCCCCAGCATTATAAGAGTACTAATAATTCAAAAAAATGGAGGTAGGAAGTCTCCATATAGTAGCTAATACAACATTTGTCTGGAAAGGTCTAATTTTTTGGTAAAGCGAAGCTCTACGTCCGACATTTTTACGAATCTTAGCCAAAAGAATATGAAAGTCAGTTGACTTGTTTTGAAACCGTCTGCTGTTACGCTCCATCCAAATACAATATATGGTTGTTAGAAAGGACAACTTGAGGAATCTTGCTGCCAAGTCTTTGCCTTTTGTTGCCCTAATTATCCATTGAAGTTCTCCGTTCCAACCTTCTAAAAGGCGTCTGATCCCATGTTGTGCTAGAATACAACGCCATATGTTGTTGTTTTTTTTTTTTTTGATAACCCAGGGAACCCCCGCACGGCCGACAGCCGGGGAGTAAACCCTGGGGGCGACACGTGCTAGCCACCACACACGTGCCACCGGTTAAGTCACCCTGCGGCGCCCGGGATTTGAACACTCAACTTTTTGCGAAAGGAAGAGTGCGCGCTCCAGCAGCGCCACCCAGGTGGGTGGTACGCCATATGTTGTTTATGTTGTTTGTCCATTCACACTCGAAGAATAAATGTGTTATGTCTTCAATACCAGTCATACAGAAATTACACTG
Organism: Syzygium jambos; assembly: GCA_031216235.1. Classification (NCBI taxonomy): domain Eukaryota; kingdom Viridiplantae; phylum Streptophyta; class Magnoliopsida; order Myrtales; family Myrtaceae; genus Syzygium; species Syzygium jambos. Next base: position 22,277,721 of record CM062222.1, read on the forward strand.
AATATCAATTGAAGGTATCCATTGTGCAATGATTCTTACCGTAGGTAGTCTATCTTTGCAAACTAGCCAACCAATAAAACTGGTCCAAATTAGGTTATACCACTCCATAGCTGGTCTCACATGTCTGAGTTCGTCATATATATATTTGGAAACAGTATTTTGGGCTCGTTATAATCGATGTTAGAATGGGTCGCAGTTTGAGGAGACATCTCCAGCTCCAAGCCATACTACCCTTGATGTCGAGCTGCATAATTGGGGTGCCTCTGCATTTGGTGTTGTGAACCCAAGTACTCCAAAGGGAAGAGAATGGAAGATTGATAAGATTTCACAGCATGCGACCTACTAACACTTTGTTCCATAAGTTCAAATTAGGCAATCCTAATCCTCCTTCCCTTTTAGGTGAGCATATTGTTTGCCATGCAACCTTGTGCGAGCCATGATCTGCTAAATTACCAACCCATAAGAATTGTCTAATCCTCTTCTCAACCTCGTATATAGTGTGCTTTGGAAGTAGGAACATTTTCATCCAATAGGTGCATATGGAGATGAGGACTGATTTGGCTAACTGTAGACGCCCTGCACAACTGATATGCTTCATGCCCCAATTTTCAATTTTCTTGAAGATCTTATCAGTAAGACTCTTACAGTCTGCGTGGGTAAGTCTTTTGGTAACGAGAGGGATACCCAAGTATCTGATGGGGAGGGTACCTGTAGGAAAAGGCGTGTGGTCCAGTATAAGGTGCTTCTCATCCTCATTCAACTCGGAGAAAAAGATTTGAGATTTGTCCAGGTTGAAACACAGTCCTGTGAGAGTTGCAAATTCGTTTAGGGCATCTACAAGGCAAAGGACGGAATCTACATCTCCATGGGAAAATAATAACAAGTCATCTGCGAAGCATTGTTGACACCTAATTTTTAGCTGATGCATCATTAAAAATAGAAAATTCGAGATTATGGTTTCCGATCGCGACGGAGCCTATTTCTTGAGCAAAAAGTGTCGTTTTTTAATTTCGTCTGTTGGTTTAGCTTTTGTAAACAATTTTCTATTCATTTCGTGCAAAAACCCGAAAAGTCAAATGGTTGACTTTTGCGTTGACTTTTTGGTCAACCCTTTGACCAAAAGTCAACCCCAAGTCAAATTGGGGCTTTTAGCATAAAAAGATTCCTTTCAAGTCTAATTTCACTTTAGAAGTGAAAATTTCAGAAAAATTCAAAGATTTGATCATAAAATCAAACTTCTAGTGAAAAGTCAACTAGGGTTTGACTTTTGGTCAAACCTTTGACCAACAAAATTGAACAATATAAAAATCCAAAAATCATCTTATTTTACATTCAATTTACCTTTGGCATTAGAAATTTTACAAAAATCGATTTAGAATCAACTTTTTCCCAAATTGCGGAAGTTGATTCAAATCGGCCAAAAATAAAATTACTTCATTTCTAGTCATTTTTTAGATTAGTTTTCTTCACGACATTTGATCTAGAGGTCATTTTATATCCAATTTTTGAACCAATTTTGTGATTCCAAGCCAAACACAAAAACCCCCAATTTTGGCCCTAATCAGTGATTTTGATCGATTCTTCATGATATGTGCAATTGAGGCATGAATGAGCCCAATTTATTATATGAAATCCAAATTCAAAATCAATTTTGAAAGATTCACATGAATTTGAGTCAATTTGATCAATTTAGTGATCCAATGATTAGGAAGTCTAAGAGTAATTGGTCTAAATAGTGCAATTCAACTTGACCTACTCTAGACTAATATTCAATTTGATGAATTGGGACTCAATTTGGTTAATTAGACTTCAATTAAACTTGTTAGTTTAGCTCGGTCATGCAATTACCCAAATTCAAAGCTAATTGACTCAAATCGATTTGATTCAAATTCAACTAATCCGATTGGACTAGCCATTTTCTGGTTGAAAATTTTAATGATCGACAATCCATTCAGACCAACCAAGGCCGGTCACATCCTCTTAAGTGCGAAAATGACAAAAATGCCCTTAATTGAGAATTAAAAAATGCCCCTAAGAGAAAGGACAAAAATGCCCTTCTTCAAGAATTAAGCAAATTAATTAGGGGATAAGCAAATCAATCATGGCCATTCATTTAGAATTGATCATGTCCATCCATGATGCCATGTCACCAATCCTTAGCCATTAAGGAATATTCTTAATCATTAAGGATTCATTTTGGACCATTGGATCAATCTAAGGGCTAAAATTCAAAGTTGGGAGAGGTATATAGTATTTTTCCCTCCAAAAATAAGGGGGGGTTTTCATTTTTCAGATCTGGTTTCTCTCTTCTCTCTCTCTCTCTCTCTCTCTCTCTCTCTCTCTCTCCCTCTCACGATTAACTCTCTCTCGAACTCCCTCTCGGCCGCCGGCTTTCTAGCTCCTTGCCGGCTGCTTTCCGGTGAGCCACCGCCCCACCGACGTCCCCCACGGCGGCCTGAAGCTAGTCGCAACACTAGCTGGCCTCACCGGTGGCCGGAGCACCTCCCTCCGGCGACATCTCCTTCTCGGCAGTTTCACCGGCTCTGCCGCCGGTGACTGGATCAGCTGGTTCAGCCGACTGAACCAGCCCTCCGGCGACTTCCTCCGGCAATCCAGAGCAACCGACTATCATCCTCGACGTTCTCACGTTGCTGTGGTGGCCGGCCTCTCGTCAAACGGCCACCGGATCGCATCTTAAACTTGATTTTTGCTGATTAGTCTATTTGTGAGAAAACGAATTAATTCTCACATTATTTCGTGCAATCCATTATCGTAGGTTGGCCGAGCTTTCCGAGGCTTCTCCGTGCCATTCCAGATCAGAATACGGAGGCCGGATCGCTCGATTGAGCATTGGATCATTGTTAGACAATGTAAGAGCACTTGAACTCAATTCTGTAAATTCGTGTCCAGTGAAACCTGTTGGTTTGAGATGCTGATTTGAGCTTGTTAATATTGAAATCTGATGAAGTGATAAACTAGAGAGTCGTAGAGCTCATCTTAAGCTTCGATTTGATATATCATATGCCTCGATCGGACTTGGTTTTCTATGTCAAAACATTTTTAGAAGTTAGGATCAGAACCTGAAACATGTTGCTCAAGTTCATTCTGATGTCTTACTGATTGATGTTGTGCTGTTTGATAATTTTTATGATTTTTTACGATCATTTTCTGGAAAAACTTCCTTTATGAAAGTTGTAGAACACATCTTGATCTGTTCATTGTAAAATTTTCATAAAATTCTGAGCATGTTAGCCTAGTACGATTTGCCACGTCATATGCATATAAATCTGGTGACATGCTGGTTTCAGTCGACCTTCGTGTGTTCTTCGATTTTCATTAATTCATGTGTTCGAGATATGAAAATGTTTTCTTCACGAAAGTTCTTCCTGAGATCGAGATCTTTCTATTGATACTAATTTCATCAAAATCGAAGATCATTTGAATTTTTAAAAGGAATTCTCACGATTTGATCAGAATCTGTGTCCAGATCTGATTTTCATTCCTTTGAAGTTCAAAAGATGTTTCTCCGAATTTGATAAAGTTAGAGTCCTTTTTTGCAAAAAATGAAAACTACAAAGTTTCTCATTGGGGTCTCATTATGATAACTGGAAATTGTGAGGACCTAATAGCAATTTTTGGAGGGTCAATCTGCTTAAAATTTCATGAAAGGTCTTCCCGGGTTAAAATTCCTTTTGCAGTTGAGTCCTTCGCGAAAATCGAATTTTATAAAAATTTGGAGGGCTTTTGGGCAAAAACGTAAAACATGAAAGTTGTTGCACACGGGGAATCCTAACTGCACAAAAATGTTCGCGCTGTTTTGATAAGGTTTGTTATTTTTCCCGCCATTATTTTGAAATTCATAACTGAACCGAATCCAACCTGTTACTGAGATTTAATTGGACATTTTCGGGAAAATTGGCTAGGATTTAGAAAAAATGGTCTTCTTGACTTTTGATCCTCATATTATAAGCTTTCTAATGACACCTGAACCACTTCATTTGGACGTCATTAGGATAGTTAATCACATTCAAACAGATTTAATCCGAATTAGGTATTAATTGAATAAGTGGTCCTTTTTATAAAGCCCATTTCTCATGGTTTGATTGGCTTCGAAACAAGGCCCATGGGCTTGAATGCATGCTCATTTTATTATTATGCATGTGTTTGTTAGATTATTGTTAGGCCCGTTGCATGTTCGGCGGGTAGCCCATTCATGGTCATTAGAACCCGACTTTAGGGGTTAATTGATATGAGTTACCGTTTTGTGAATACAAATGGTAGCCCATTATCATTAACCATTAATCAAACAATTTTAGGTGATTAGGTGGGTGATGAATCGAAACGCATGAAAAAACAAAGGCCGATCCCGAGGCCCGTGCTTAATTAGTGATTGATTGCAATATTGTTCTTTCATATGTCGTTTGTTATGAATGAATGTTATGGATGTAAACATCGACACCCGAGAGGCGGTCCAAGGAAGAAAAATCCGGAGTTGAAAAAGCCAAGGTGATTGACCGATGTCCAATCCGGTCTCAATTTGTACTCATTTGATGATGGTGCCAAACCGATGTCCAATCCAGTTTCAATTTGTAATTAATTCATTCATTCCCGATCATGTCTCGGGTTTTCAATTTGTGTTGTAATAAACACCCGACGAGTTGCGGGTTTTTACTTTCTCGCACTTAGAATTAGCTCGTCTTTTCAATACTTCGAGTGTTTACTTTACGAAATGTCCTTCAAATACAATTGATTATTTCTTTCTTTTTCTAGACTAAGATAGGATTAGTTTAGAATCCTAAATGAAAACACAAAAACAAGATGCATTATCACCTAGTGGACTAAGACTTTGGCATGAAAATGGTAAAAAAACAAATGCATGACGACTTAGATAACAACCATGTTTAGTTTAGCGGTACCGAAAGGGCGTTAATAGAAATATTAACGTAAGCTAGTCCCCGAACCTTTGATCTCTGGTTTTCGTAGAAACCGAAACGAAATTCCCGCGTTTCGGTTGGGTATTCTAGCCGACCCCCGACCTAGGCTAGTGGCGACTCCTTAAAAGAATAAAAAATAAAATCAATCCGCTGTCATGCGAGATATGGATTTAGGGAAAATCCACGTTCATGATCAACGGGTCATATGGCTAAACAAAAATTTTTACACTTCAGTAAAATCACTTTTTTATGGTGCTGTATGAACCGTCTCATGAACACTTATCTCTAAACCCGCCTCATCCGAGTTCGGCCCTCGAGGGGTAGGTCGCGACAGGCATATGTGTGTGATTCGTTGCATTTTGCAATGCCAGTGATACTTGAAAGAAGAAGCAGCAACTTTCGCACGAACAATTCTGTTAAAGATTTCCATAACCAATACAAAAAGGTATGGAGAAAGTGGATCTCCTTGTCGCAGCCCATTCGTGCTCTTAAAATAGCCAACCTGCTCACCATTGAAGTTCACTGAAAATGTCGGGGTAGTAATGCATTCAGCTATTAGAGCAACCCACTCGTGAGGAGTATTTATAGCTTTGAGAACCCAAGGATTGCATCCCATTTTACCATGTCAAAGGCTTTCATGAGGTCAATCTTTATTGCCACCCGTTTACCATTTCCTCCCTTGTGGTAGTTGTGTAGAAGGTCTTGGCATGGCAGAATATTCTCCGAGATCTGTCGTCCGCTGATGAAAGCAGTTTGGTTGAGGCCGACAAGCTTTGGAAGCATGCAACGAATCCGTTTTGCAAGAAGCTTAGATATTATCTTGTATCTGACGTTGCAGCAAGAGATGGGTCTGAACTCCTTAAGGAAAGATGGATTTTGAACCTTCGATACGAGTGTAATCAATGTGGAATTTATAGACTTCAGCATTCTTTTTGACGAGAAGAATTCCATGATAGCTTCCTCAATGTCTTTCCCTATGATGTGCCAAGCGCTTTTGTAGAATAGACTATTAAAGCCATCTAGACCTGGAGCTTTAAAGTCGTTGAAACCTTTTAAGACTCTGAGGATTTCTGGTCTTTGAACTACAGGAAAGGTAACAAGAGTATTGATATCTTCATGAAATAAAGTAGCATATCTCTCATATGGAATGCTAGTAAGACTGGGATTTCCAAGGAGATGCTGATAATACATTATAATTGCATTTTTGAGAGCACCCTCCTCGGTAATAGTAGAGCCATCCTCGAGTTTGATATGATTGATCCTGTTCTCGGCACTCCTCCGCATCATGGAGGCAAAGAAAACCTTACTATTATTGTCACCCTCCTTTAGCCATAGATTTCTAGATTTCTGCTTAAGCAAAATCTCTTCATGTCTACTCAGAACAAGTAACTTCTCCAGCTGCGTCTTCTCTTCCGCCCTAGTAATGGGATTAAAGGGGTCAATCACAAGCTCCTGTTGAAGTTGTTTTAAGTTCTCCTTAGCTTGTTTGACCTTTAAGTGTAAGTCACCAAACTGAAATCTATTTAGTCCCTTGAGTTGTTGTTTCAGTGCTTTGAGCTTTGCCACCACTGTGAACATTCTAGATCCTTTGATAGCCTGTTGCCAGCAAGTGGACACCAAAGGCAGGAAACCCGGGCTAGTGGTCCAGAAATTAAAGAATTTGAAAGAAGGTTTCCTTCTCCTATATGTGGTGTCAAGTCGCACCAAACATGGGGAGTGGTCTGAAACTCCTGGAAGCAGGAATTCGACTGAATAGTGATTGTATTTGTTTTGCCATTCTGCATTAATCAAGACTGTCAATTTTGCTCGCTTTGAAATTATCTCCCATGCTTTTGTTTGTCCATGTGAAGAAAGGTCCCTTAGACGGAGGTTCAATGAGTGCAAGTTCTTCAATCATGGTATTTAGTTCCTCCATACCTGCAGTCCAACGAATAGTCGAGCCAATCCTTTCGCTTGTGTCCCTTGTTTCATTGAAATCTCCCATTAACAATCAAGGTAGGTCTCTTGTTTGTTTGGAAGAAAAATTTGAAATATTGCGCCAAAGAAGCCTCTGCTCAACTTCGGTATTGTACCCGTAGATGGCAGATAACAAAAAAGGTTCCACCCCAGGTTTTTCAATGAGACAATGTATCACTTGGGTAGAAACCTCCAAAACGGTTAGACTAATCGTGGAATGTTTTCATAAGATCCATATTCTACTCAAGTTGTTGTACATATAGTTATGAGTCTAACTCCAACTTCTAAAACTACTGTCAATTATAAAATCAACATTCTCTTCTTTAATCTTGTGCTCAAACAAAAGAAGAATTTGGGAATCTAGGGATAGAGCAAAGTCCACCAGTTCCCTTCTCTTGGGGCTATGATTAAGGCCCCTTACATTCCATGCGACAATATTCATGAATCAGGAGGCTCCGTTACATTCCCCAATGCTCCCAATGTATCCACGGAACAATCCGAAGTAGCCTCCACTTCCAAGGGAGCAAATCTATTATCAGAAGGCACTATATTGTTGTAATCTTTGTTTCTACTGTTTGATCCTCTTTCCTTTCTACCAACTAGTGTATATTGTGAGGAAGAGGGATCATATCTTACATGAGCATGGGCATTTGACTGGGTAACCACGGGATTAGCAATATTCTTCAGGGTGGGAGATGGATTTGATGGAACCGAAGTAACCCGTTCGACTTCTTCAGTAGTTGTCGTCCCCCGATGAGTTGAGACTGAGTTAGGAGGGGCAACATTTTTTTGGGTCTTAGGAACCCATATTTCTTTAGTTGCAGCTCTACAATCTTTATGGCCAAAGCTATTGCAGGTCTTGCACTTAACAGGTAACCAGCTGTATTGAACCGTGGCCTCAAAGAAGCCACCTTTACCCATGTCGATATCGAATTTCCCTGGGAATGAACTGTCTACATTCATTAGGATACATACCTTTGCATAAGACAACCGCCGTTTTTGTTCAGTGGCCGAGTTCATATATAAAGGTCTACCAAGAACACTACAGACATAGCTTAAACCTTTCTTGGTCCAGAGAACATGGGGGACATTATAAAGACGAACCCAAATAGGCACAGAGGTGACCTTCGCTCTCTCTAATCTTATATGAGGGTGCCATTTCTGCAAAAACATAGGTTTTCCTGCAATGTCCCATACCCCGACCTCCATCACTTCCACCATTTTCGCAATATTGGAGAAGCGAAAAAAGAAGAAGCCATCCTCCGTGGCTGTAATATCGAGAAAGTTCTCTTTGCCCCATAATTTTTCTATAACTCATCTGACTTGATAGAATGATATTTTTGCAGTGAGGAAGTATCCCACTAGGCAGTTTTGAAAGTGAGATTTACCCTCGTCTAGAACCTCGGGTGGGGGAACGGCGATAAGTTTATCGCCACTCTTGACTGGTGGGTGAAATTCTAATTCAGCAGACTGGGCAAAATTACCCATAGCAATATTTTTCAAGACAAACATGATGTGGGAGCAGTAGAGTTTACCAAAAGGGTGCCTGGACATGTTTAGGCTCAGCCGCTATTCTAGAATTAGAAGAACAATTGCTAACTCCATCAACAACATTGGTTAGATTTCCATCTCCCAATTTAGCGTCTCCAACGGTACGAGTAATCTCAGCCAAAATATCATCATTACAATTTGGGAGGCCGACAGAAAGTGTTTCTGGCAAGCCCGCTTCAATTCCTGTTTCAGCCCCTAGAGAGGCTGCCTCTTTCTCTTTCTCAAAACTAAAGAGACTATTCTTTATTTCGGTGGAAAGAGCTTTTAGTTCTGTTGTGTTCGACGATGAGGCTCTCCCAGAACCTCCTCTACCGCGTCGCTTTCTAACCACCATTTTCGAAGTTTTTCCTGGTGATATGAAACGTTGCCTCCGGCCAGAAGGGGTTGGATTGATGTGCTCAAGTACTTGGACCATGAGTGTCAAACACACCACGAGCAGCTGGGCAGGGACACAATCACAGAGGTAGGTAGCTGCGGGGGAAAAGGGGAGGACGATGTGCTCAAAGAAATGCGAAATGGGCGGAGAAACTTCACTCAGGAAACAGAGAGGAAGAGGGTTGGAAGGTGGTGGGGAGTGAGGGAATAAGAGGAGTAATGGATGGGTGAGAGATAGGTGAGAAATGGGGACAAAAGGAAAAACCGAAGGATACGAACAAGATTGGGAGCAAGGGGTAGAGCAACAGCAAAGGAGTAGACAGCAAAGAAAGGGAGGAAGACAGCAATGAGGAGGGGCTGGGAGAGGGTGAGCATCAACGAAGGACACGAACACACACTGAAATTCACTCGGGAAAAACAACAAACACCTTATGTGCGAAAAAGAAGGAGAGGAGACAACAAGGAAAGAAAGGGGCTAAGACAAGCAAGGAGAAAGCCCCAGTGAAATGAAGCACAATCACAATGAGTGCCGCACCTAACAGAGGAAGATCGAAACAGATCGGAGGCAAAATAGCTCACCCACAGAGTAGAGGGGCTCTGAACAATCACGTGAAGACGGAAGTGGGAATAGGCAAAGGCGGACGCAAGGATGGGGGCAAGAGTGCTGGAACTCCGCCCCAGTACGGGGTTGCGAAACCAGAGAGACTTCACATGGCGAAGATCTGGCTATGATCATTCAACTGCTCAGAACTCCTCCAGGAGTTCTTCGCATTTTACATCCGCGTTTCCTTTTGGTTTGTTGGTTTTAACTTTAGCTTGCCAGACTTCCATTTTTCAATAATTTTGATTGGAAATCGTTAATACATCGGTCTAGTTAGCGTCGGCCATCTTACGTGGCATGGCCACCGCTAACATGAATAATTATTGACATATAATATCAATGCCAAACCCTATATCCACGAAAACAATCTAAAAAGGAAGTTAAGAAATTGTCCAAAAAGTCATAACCTATTTCACTTTTGTCATTTTAGTCCTAAACCTTTTAATTTTGCTAATTTTGCTAATTAAGTCATAAATTTTTTTTTCATATTTTTCCAATTGAATCCATTCTGTCAATTTTGGCCAAAAATCTCTGATGTGGATGCCACCCGTCTCACGTGGCGTTATCGATGCTGACGTATATAAATTTTAATAATTGTTTAATATATTTTTTTTCGAATATTTATTATTTATTATTTTCTTTTTCTTTCTTTTTTTTCTTCCCTTCTTTCCTTAGCCGATTGCCTGGCCTTGGCAACTAGCTAGAGGTGAGGGCCAGTGAGGTCTAGCAATGCTCACCCCCACCAGCCACTAACGAGGGGAGCCTTGCCTGCCTTTGGTGAGCTCGACCCTTGCCAAATCAGGCAAGGGCGAGCGTCAACCAGCCACTGGCGTGGTCGACCTCACCTAATGATGGTGAGGTTGAGCCTCAGAAGGAGTGCATGAGGCTTGCCATCGCTGGGTTGGTGAGGGCGAGCCTTGCCAGGGGCCGACAAGGCTTGCCTGAGGTGGACAAAGTCAACCTCACTAGCCCTCGCCTTGGGCAGCAAGCCATCATCAATTAGCCATCACCGAGGCTCGGCAATTGTCTAGAGGAAGAAGGGAAAGAAAACAAAAAGGAAAAGAAAAGAATAAAGAATAAAAAATAAATAAAAACTTCAAAAAATATCAAAATATTATTAAAAATTATACACATTAGTGGCCGCCACACCACATATGACTAATGGCATCCATATCACCGATTTTCGGCCAAAATTGAACTCAATTGGCAAAACGTGAAAAATGTTTATAACTCAATTGGCAAAATTGAAAAGTTTAGGACTGCATTGGTAATAGTGCAATAAATTTATGACTTTTTAGTCAATTTTCCTTAACTTTCTATTTAGATTGTTTCTGCGGATATAGGATTTGGCATTGGCATAAGGTTATGTCCCTCGTTGCTCACGAGCGACATGTTCGGAATGTGGCGAGGTGGAGCAGACGCTTATATCCCACCACGCCCTCCAGAATCGGTCTCTCACTCATAAATCCAGCAAATTGATAGCTCTGGTCAGATTGATTCGAGAAGTGAGCGTTGATGGTATCATTATGGTCGTGAATTGTTCTTTGAGTATATAATCTGATTGAATCGTTAAATAATGAGTGCGAGCTCATTCTGATATTTCAAATGCTATTCCAAAGATACAGGAATTCTCATTGACAAACTTCGTTTTCCCCTTTACTTGGTCAAAAAGGAGTTGAGTCTTTGCATTACAACATACTCTTTGATCACGTCACTCGTGTTGATCGATATATTTTATAAGTTAGATTGAATCTTCAACCTACTGGTACTCACCAGGAATACTACTATAGATCCGTCCGAAGATATCTGTGGGCATGGGATTAGAGGAGCAATGGTCCTGCATTCTGTAGTATTATCATATCAGCAATGCAAAAGGATACTTGATAAAAAGACAAAATCTTTAGGTACTACAACAGTCTATTCATGATTTACGAAGAAAGAAGTGAGAATGAGAACTTCCTTGAGCCATGGATATTAATAATAGGGATATATTCAATGGAAATCCTAAAACTTGTCATGAAAGCGCATTTGAGTTCCAAAATTTGCAAAAAATGCAATTAAGTCCTAAAAATTATCAAATTGATTCAATCGAGTCCTAAACTTAATACCGTCTAACTTAAAAAAGGAAAATACTAATGTGGCGCTGATATGGCTTTTTTTTTTAAAAAAAAATTTATCATACGTGGCAATGGCGTGACTTTCTATTATTGTTTTAATATAAATTTTATTTAAATTAAATTTTAAAAATAAGCTAAATATTTATATAAAGAAAAGGAGGAGGAGAAGTCAGGCGGGGGAGGGCGGGAAGCCTTTGCCGCCGCCGTTGCCGCCGCCCCACCATCAGCAGGAGGGACCAGCGAGGGTCACCGGGCCCCGGCTAGGGACCAGTGACCCTCCCCTAGATCTGGGTGTGGGGTTGCAGCCCTCACCAAGACCGGACGAGGGACACCGGCCTTTGCCCAAACCTAGCTGAGGGCCGCTACTAGTAGTCGACCCAGTGGTGACCCTTGGCCAGGTATGGGCAAGGGTCACCATTGGCAGTTGGCCCAATCACAACCCTTGACCAGTTTGAGGGAGGGCCGTAACCCCTCACCCAGATCTGACCTCACTTATTGTTAGAGAGGGTCACCAATCCCTAGGGCTATTCCCCATCCTCACTAGCCTCTCCTGGCAATGGTGAGGTGGCAGGCTTCTTTTTTTGTTTTTGGTTTTTTAATATTTAGCTTATTTTTCAAATTTAATTTAAATAAAATTAGTATTAAAAATCAAATTTGGGCTAAAATGACGTCGTTTTAGTCTAATGTTTCATAATTTAGCCACATCATCGTCATGTAAGAGAGATAAAATGTTAAAATAAGCTATGTCAGCGTCATGTCAACGTTTTCCGTTAGTAAATTAAACGGTGTTAACTTTAAAACTCGATTGAATCAATTTGACAAGTTTTAGAAATTGATTGCACTTTCGTGACAAGTTTTAGGATTTAATTGCACTTTCGTGATAAGTTTTAGGAATTCTAGTGAACATATCTCTTAATAATAATATCTTGTAGCTAGCTCTATTTCTGCAATTTGCTTCACATGTTTGGAGCAGTAAACTCCGATCCGGAATACCCAATCCTCAAAGTAGACGAGTCTAAGTCCTGTTCGCTTCCATTTCCTGAACCCTGAGAAGGCTTATCCAGATCGGGATTCTCGAATAAATATTTGGGTGTCGGAATTCCCAAATCTCCTTCCGACACCTTCACCACGGTGCTCATCGCCAACCTCGCTTCTAGCTTATTTTGAATGCACTGCAAAGCCACCATCAACATCCTCACCGCCTGCTTTCTTTCACTCTCACGAAACCCGCGTACCATCTCAAACAACTTGCCATTACATAACATGTGCCACATGCATTGCGGTAGCCTGGCATTTGAGATTTTGTGAAACCACTGTCAACTGTACTAAAAACTTAAGTTGTATAATGAATGCATGGTTTAATAGGAAAATATTCTAGCACTTTCCCTTACGCTTAGTTTGATCTTTTTTGTTGCCTAGTACTAAGCATGGATATATTTCATTTGGGGAGGCCAATGTGGCATGGAAAGCTTTTAGAACAGTAAATCATATGAGATTTCATGGAACCACCGTCAACTGTTCTAAAAGCTTAATCTGTTAGATCAAGGCATGGTTTAATAAGAAATATTTTAATAGACTCACTCAGGTTCACGTTGTGATTTATCCTCCTCTCCACAATGTCGAACAAGTCCATCCCAAAGCTATACATGTCGCACTTGTACGTCATGGGATAAAGCTTCGCCATCTCGGGCGTGACATACTCGTGGGTGCCGCAGAACCCCGTCATGGGCATCTGACTACTTTCCCTATTGTAGAGCTTGGCGAGCCCGAAGTCTGCAATATTTTGGGCGCATGTGTCAGTCCAGGAGGATGTTTTCGGGCTTTGTGCCGTAGTGGACAATCCTCTACTCGCATTCCTCGTGCAAGTAGGCAATCCCCTTCATGGTCCCCACGGCAATTTTGTGCGTCTTGAGCCCATCGATCGCCGTCTTGTCCCCAAACAGGAACCTGTGGAGGGACCCATTTTTCATGTCCTCATAGACAAGCGCCCTAGTCGTCGTATCAAAGCAAAAGCCGTAGAGCTTGACGAGGTTCATGTGGTGAGTTTTTTCGATGGAGCTCACATGTGCCATGAACTGCTCCTCCATCCTCTTGTCGTCGGTGTTCGTGAACACCTTGACCGCTACCAGAGTTCCATTTGGCAACTTGCCTTTGAAGACAACTTTATAAGAGTCGGAACTGAGCATGATGGCATAATTTCCGGTGTAAGCAGCCAGCTGATCCAAAGAAAACTCGTTGGGCTTCAGGAATCTCTCTAGGGTACTGAACTCGTCATGCGCCTCCAGATTGTGCCCTAGTAAGGTGGCTGGTGCCACGATGGAGATTACCATCAATGATGAAGAATTTTTTGGAAACTTTTCCAAGTCATTGGTAGCTATCCTGGCATAGCTCGGGATCGCGGTTCCCGCTTTCTTCAAACAATCGATGAGGAAGTACATGACGACGATTGATGTAGTGTAGTCCCCACCACAACGGAAACTTAAAACAAGCAGTTAAGAACTAAAAAGTGGAAGAGAGCAAATTGTGGAATTTTTGTATATTTCGATGTATCTTAAGGAGAATACATCAGCCTATTTATAGAATTTAATAGATAATTATTCTAAAATAATATCTCGATTAAGATATGCACAATCAAATGAAAATACATGTGCAATACACGTGTAACACACGTGCAACATACGTGTACTACACGTGCAACATACGTGCAATATATGTGCAATGTATGTGCAATCTTGATATATACAGATGATCATAAAAATTATCACATTATCTCTAACAATGGAAATTATTCTAGAGAAATCCTTAATTATCTATAACAAGAACAACGTCATTAAAAGTTTGATCATAACGTCAAAGTTGTGAACTTCATATACAAGTTCATATGCCGACTTACTAATGAAGGCAGTAATGGCACATTCCAAGTCATTGGTAGCTATCCTGGCATAGCTTGGGATTGCGGTTCCCGCTTTCTTCAAGCAATCGATGAGGAAGTACACGACGGCGACGGTTGCTGCAGTCCCTACCACACCGGTAACTGAAAACAGGGTGTAGTGATAACATCGTTAAAAGTTTTTATCATAATATCAAATTACAAACTTCATTACAACCGGTTCGCGTTCCGACTTACTAATTGCAGCAGCTAAGAACCGATCCATCGTCGAGTTGACTGAATCATTGAAAGTCTCAAATTCACTTGGCGGGTTTTGATTGAACTTGTTGAAATCATATTGGATGGAGCTCATCTCTTCTAAGCAGGAATCGAATTGGATCGAATCTTGTTCTGGGATCAAGAACTTCTCTCGTTGAGAGCCTGCGAATTAAGGCAGTCGTTGTGCCTCCAGTTTTGGTTCTGTTAAGTATAAGTATCAGCAGAGAAGTCTTGTCTGTTGTTGTCTAGTATTTGACTTTTTCTCGAGTCATCCATTTGGGTCACGCGTTGTTTAAGCTCAACGCGGTTTTGCTAATGGGAGTTCATCTTCGAGGGAGTTTCGCCGAAGGGCGAATTGAAACTGACGAGCTTCGGTCAACTGCTTGGACTTTGGACCGGTCACGCTCGCTGCTCGCCGCTCGCCACTCGATGCTCCCTCTCCCGCTCGCGCTCGCCGGTCGCTGCAGGTACACCTCTCTGTTTCGAAAGAAATTGTGGTGGCTGGGAACTGGGAAGAAGGGAGAAGCCGGGGATGGGGGCGTGAGCGCCGGGACCACCTAATATTTTCTCCTCCTTTTTGGTCTCTTGCTAAGACTAGGACCATGGTCGTAAAAGGCATCTCCTACTTTATTTGCATTCAGACACAGCATCTTCTGGGGTGGTTATACACGCTCTTATTTTATATATATATATATATTCTTTGGTGTCAATGTTTTCAACAACCCAAAAGGTTGACCAAGATTTGCATGTGAGGTCTTCCTACTTTTCAAACGCTCCAACTTCCCCAGAGCAAAAAGTTTGGGAGAGGACCAATGAAAAATTAGGTATTGCTATGGATGATTCCATCGATTGGAAACCATCACTTTAATTAGCATAGTGCCCGACATTGGTAAAGAAACACATGTAGGACACGTACTTCTAAACTCTACATCACATCTTTTTTCATTAGCAAGAGAGGAAAATTGAATTCCAACATCGGTCAAATTAAATGAATACATGTTCCTATAACACTTGATAGTCACATCGGATCTCGCGGTCGTGGCCTATACGAACTTCTTTGTTATGCGAAATCATTCGCCCCTCCTGAATGGTTTCGCTCTCGTCGTTTCTATTGGCTATTTTTTTCCGGGCAGATACCTCTTTTCTATATCCACGTGTGGCTAAAAAGGATGGTGCCGGGCTCAATTAACCTATGCTCCACTATCGATCGAACATCAATTGCAGCACTGGGCAGCAGGCATTCAACTAATACGATTCATCAGCTGAAACTTCCAATACAGCACCTACGCAAAGCCAAATCAAGATCACCCACCACAGACCAAAGGGCAGCTCAAGAAAAAACACTTTCGTGGAGGGAGAAAGGTTGGACGATCAAGAACAAGAGAGAGAGAGAATGTGATGGTTCTTGACGTGAATTGTCCATCAATTAGCGACGGCTAAGATGAGGCGAGGGGGGTGGGGCTCATCTAGCGACGACGACGGCGACCGATGTGGTCCACCGCAGCGGCCGCGACTCGATGTTTCGATTGCGGTAAAGTCCAACGCCCTACAACGTTCCTTGCGATCAACCACTAGTCGAATCGTGGTGGGATTAGAGGAGGATCCACCTTCTTCTAGATGGTTTTACTTTGAAGGCTTTCTGATGCTTCCTTATCCATAAAGTCAGCCAAAATTGTTGACATTTTCAAACGTTGTTGAAAGCAAAGTATATATAATTTGATTTTCTCTTGTTCCGCTCCCGCTAGCCGGTCGTGCTTGCGGCTCGCGCTCGCCGCTCCCTCTCCCTCTCCCGCTCCCGCTCCCATAAAACCATTAAGTTCCATTTGGATGGTCATGAGGATCCGACTGCTTTCCCTGTTGTGGAGCTTGGCAAGCCCAAAGTCCGCGACCTTCGGGGTCAAGTTCCGGTCCAGGAGGATGTTCTCGGGCTTTATGTCGTAGTGGACGATCCTCTGCTCACATTCCTCGTGCAAGTAGGCGATCCCCTTGGCTGTCCCCACCGCAATCTCGTGCATCTTGCACCAATCGATCGCCGTCTTGTCCCCGAACAGGAACCCGTCAAGGGAACCATTTTCCATGTACTCGTAGACGAGCGCCCTAGTTGTTGGATCGAAGCAAAAGCCGCAGAGCCTGACAAGGTTTATGTGGTGCGTTCTTCCAATGGAGCTCACCTCTGCCATGAACTGCTCCTCGATCCTCTTGTCGTGGGCGTTCGTGAGAACTTTGACGGCCACCAGAGTTCCGTTCGGCAACTCACCTTTGAAGACAACTCCGTAACCGCCGGAACCGAGCAAGGTTGCGTAATCTCTGGTGTAAACAGCCAGCTGCTCAGAAGAAAACCTGGTGGGCTTCAGGAATCTCTCCAGGGTACCAAACTCATCGGACACTTCGCAATTGTGTCCTGGTGAGACAGCTGGTGGGGCGACGGATATTACCCCGGATGGCGAAGAATGAACAACCTGTGGAAATTTTTCCAAGTCATTAGTAACTATCCTGGCATAGCTTGGGATCGCGGTTCCGGCTTTCTTCAAGCAATCAATGAGGAAGTACACGACGGCGACGGTTGCTGCAGTCCCCACCACACCGGAAACTAAAAACAGGGTGCAGTAATAGCATCGTTAAAAGTTTTTATCATAACATCAAATTACGAACTTCATTACAACCGGTTCACATTGCGACTTACTAATTGCAGCAGCTAAGAACCGATCCATCGTCGAGTTACCTGAATCATTGAAAGTCTTGAAATCACTTGGCGGGTTTTGATTGAACTTGCTGAAATCATATTGGAAGGATCTCATCTCTTCTAAGCGGGAATCGAATCAGATTGAATCTTGTTCTGGGATCAAGAACTTACTCGTTGGGCTTTAGGAATCTCTTTAGGGTACTGAACTCATCAGGCGCCTCCAGATTGTGTCCTAGTAAGACAGTTGGTGCCACGACGGAGATTACCCTCGATGACGAAGAATTTTTTGGAAACTTTTCCAAGTCATTGGTAGCTATCTTGGCATAGCTCGGGATCGCGGTTCCCGCTTTCTTCAAGCAATCGATGATGAAGTACATGACGATGACTGATGTAGTCCCCACCACAATGGAAACTTAAAACAGGTTACAAAGACAATTAAGAACAAAAAGTGGAAGAGAGCAAATTGTGGAATTTTTGTATATTTCGATGTATTTTAAGGAGAATACATCAGCTTATTTATAGCATTTATTAGATAACTATTCTAAGACAATATCTCAATTAAGATATGCACAATGAAAATACACGTGCAACACACGTGCAATACACGTGCAACACACGTGCAATATACGTGTACTACACGTGCAACATACGTGCAATTTATGTGCAATGTACATGCAATCTTGAGAGATACGGATAATCATCAGAATTATCACATTATCTCTAACAATGTAAGCAGCTAGCTGATCCAAAGAAAACTCGTTGGGCTTCAGGAATCTCTATAGGGTTAGGGATGTGCAAAAGAACCGAGACCCACCCGGACCGCCCGGAACCGGTGGTTGCCAAGGGAACCGGTTTAGTTCTCGGGTCTAATTTTTTGGAACCGGTACTGTTTGGGCCGGTTCCCGGTGTGGAACCGCCCACCTGCCCACCCGAACCGGACCGGTAATATAATAATAATATATTTTATTTTTTAAAATTTTTAATTAAAAAATCTGACCAAAAAAAATTAAAAAAAAGAAGAAATTTCGTTATCATGTCTGAAGATCTTGTGTAGTTGGGATACCTTGGTCATTTTTCCCAATAATTAATAGGTACTCACTTGATTTATGTATGATGTGGTTAATATAATCGATCATAGTGTAGGAATTGTATGAAAAGTTATGTTCCTTTCCTTTTGTTTTGTTGATCCGATGTTGGTCCACAATTTTTTTTTTTATTTGTCTAGGAAAACTTGTTGAGACCAGTTCCATGGATCAGCCCAAGAACCGGATCGGACCGGCGGTCCGGTTCTTGGGCGGGTCCATGGAACCGACGAGCAGTTCTCGGTTTCAATTTTTGGAACCGGTCCTGTAGCGGGCGGTCCACGGTTCTGGGGTGGGAACCGCCCACCTGGACCATGCACACCCCTATATAGGGTACTGAACTCATCAGGCGCCTCCAGATTGTGTCCTAGTAAGATAGCTGGTGCCACGACGGAGATTGCCCTCGATGACGAAGAATTTTTTGGAAACTTTTCCAAGTCATTGGTAGCTATCCTGGCATAGCTCGGGATCACGGTTCCCGCTTTCTTCAAGCAATCAATGAGGAAGTACATGACGACGACTGCTGTAGTCCCCACCACAACGGAAACTTAAAATAGGTTGCAAAGACAGTTAAGAACAAAAAGTGGAAGAGAGCAAATTATGGAATTTTTGTATATTTCGATGTATTTTAAGGAGAATACATCAGCCTATTCATAGCATTTATTAGATAACTATTCTAAGACAATATCTCAATTAAGATATGCACAATGAAAATACACGTGTAATACACGTGCAATACACGTGCAACATACGTGCAATATATGTGCAATGTACGTGCAATCTTGAGAGATACGGATAATCATCAGAATTATCACATTATCTCTAAAAATGTAAGCAACCAGCTGATCCGAAGAAAACTCGTTGGGCTTCAGGAATCTCTCTAGGGTACTAAACTCATCAGGCGCCTCCAGATTGTGTCCTAGTAAGATAGCTGGTGCCACGACGGAGATTACCCTCGATGACGAAGAATTTTTTGGAAACTTTTCCAAGTCATTGGTAGCTATCCTGGCATAGCTCGGGATCGCGGTTCCCACTTTCTTCAAGCAATCGATGAGGAAGTACATGACGACGACTGCTGTAGTCCCCACCACAATGGAAACTTAAAACAGGTTGCAAAGACAGTTAAGAACAAAAAGTGGAAGAGAGCAAATTGTGGAATTTTTGTATATTTCGATGTATTTTAAGGAGAATACATTAGCCTATTTATAGCATTTATTAGATAACTATTCTAAGACAATATCTCAATTAAGATATGCACAATGAAAATACATGTGTAATACACGATATCTCAATTAAGATATGCACAATGAAAATACACGTGCAACACACGTGTACTACACGTGCAACATACGTGCAATATATGTGCAATGTACGTGCAATCTTGAGAGATTTGGATAATCATCAGAATTATCACATTATCTCTAACAATGGAAATTATTCTAGAGAAATCCTTAATTATCTGTAACAAGGACAGCGTCATTAAAAGTCTGATCATAACGTCAAAGTTGTGAACTTCATATACAAGTTCATATGCCGACGTACTAATGAAGGCAGCAATGGCACATTCCTTTGTTGAGGTGACTGGATTTGTGATTTTTTCCAGCACACGGAACGGGTCTTCATTGAACTTATTGAAGCCATTTGGGAAGGAGCTCACTAAACCAGTGAGATTTTTTAACACACTTTGCCAGACTTGACTGAGGTCGGCAGAATCATACGGGAAGGATCTCATATCTTCTGGGGGAATCGAATTTAAGCTTATTCTTGGATCAAGTACTTCTCTCGTGAGAGCTTGCTGATTGAGATAGTCGTTAGGCGTGCAGTTGTGGTTATGTTAAGTGTAAGAAGTCATCGCAGAATAGTCCTTCTGTTATTTAGTATTTTACTTGCATATGCGTGGGTCTTCCGTTTTTTAAGCTCAATGCGGTTGTCAAAACTTTTCGCAATTGTTCAGTCAAGTCCCCATCAAGTCGCCGTCGGCATGAAAAATGAATCTTTGATTTTGCAGGAAGTTATATATATTTTTATTATGCTTACTGAATAAACACATAAATCTTATAATCAAGAGACTTGACAAAATTCGAGTTTTCAAGTAAAATATTAAAAAGGTCGAGTCCGATTTTTTTTTTCGAAATCGACTTCTCAAGCTTGAATCGTCTAATTTATTTAGTAATCAAGTTCGCAACTCGATGATTGACAAAATCCGTGCAAAAAATTTTTGCCAAGATTTAAGTTCATTTCATGAAAGAATGGAGTAGGATTTTCAGCCAGACAAATATCATCGACAAGAGAAGATCTTGATTCAATAATTTTTAAAAAGTTAAAAACTCAATCGGCCAACAATTAATATTTAGACTCTATTCACAAAGAAAAGACGTCAGAGCTTCACCGGAGCTAACTATTCTTTTCATCATATCTTGTATTTCTTTCTAGTTTCAGCACATGGATGGGCTCACCATCTACACACAGAGGAGTTGGGTATCAACAAGGTGGACGCGGTGGTGTGCCGCTTTGTCCATTCGACTGTTCTTGCTTCTTTAGAGGATAGTCCTTGAGCATTGGAGATCGCCCAGTCATTCTTGCTGTAACTTACTTTACAATTTTTGGATGTTTACATCAAAGTTCTTTGTGTTTTTGTCCCTCTTATGTCCCTAACTGCATGTCCACACCAGAAACTGAAAGCAGGTTCCAAAGATAGCGTCATTAAAGTTTGATCATAATGTCAAAGTTGTGAACTTCATATACAGGTTAATATTCCGACTTACTAATGGAGGCAGCCGTGGCCCGATCTATCGCTGAGGTGACTGGATCCGTGATATTTTTTGATAGACGGAACAGGTCTTCATTGGTCTTTTGGAGCATGCTGAACGGGTCTCCAATGGACTTGTCGAAATAATTTTTTATTGATAATATTTGGAAAGAGGAGATCCCGTAGAGTGGGCACCATTGCATAAAAGATCCAAAAGGCAGGTTTTTTTTTTTCTATGGGCTTTAGCAGACCAATCCGCAATTGATTTAGCTTCTCTGAAACAATAGGCTATCCGGATTGCATATGCGTGGTTCATACGTTGTTTAAGCTCCAACGCGGTTTTGTTAATGGGAGTTCATCTTCGAGGGAATTTCGCAGAAGGGGAAATTGAAATTGACGTGCTTCCATTTACAGTTTTAATTGGTCGGATGTCAAGACTTTTTCACAATTGTTTGATCAAGTCTCGGTCACGTCGCCCTGCGACATGAAAAATGAATTTTTGATATTTGCAGGAAGTTATCCATTTTTTTTATTATTATGCTAACTAAATAAACACATAAATCTTGCAAGTAAGAGAAATGTCCAGGCAGATTTAAAATGTGAAATCAATTCCTCAAGCTCAAATCGTCTAATTTATTTAGTAATCAAGTTTGCAACTCGATGGCTGACAAAATTCGTGAAAAAATTATTGCCAAGATTTTAGTTCATTTCATGAAAAATGAATGGCATAGGATTTGCTTCCAAACAAATATTATCGACAAGAGAAGATCTTGACTCAACATTTTTCAAAAAGTTTAAAATTCGATTGACCAAAAAAAAATTTTGGACTCTATTAACAAAGAAAAGACGTTAGAGCTTCCCTGAGTTAACTATTCTTCTTATCATATCTTGTTCGACTTTTAACACATGGATGAATGAATATTATTACACAAGTGTAGTATATATTACATTGAATTTGAATCTATCACACCTCGAAACCTACCAAAATAGGGGATGACATAGCCGTCTTTTCACCCAAAATTGAATATAGCCTCAAACCACAACAATAAATCCAATTTCGAAAAGTCTCCACGATAAAATTCTCGCTCTATTGGCTACTGACTAATGAACCTGAAAAGATTGAGGAAGAGAGGGGTAAGTAACCACAGCTCAATAAATAGTACATATCTCTTCTAAGTAGATCAAGCAGCCACTATGCATGTATACAAACTAATACCAAAACTTGAGAAGCCAAACTCAAGGTATAAAATATACATCGAATCACATAAGAATTGTTTCATTTCAATAAGGCTTTATCCAAATAAGAAATACTCGTTTAAACTATCATCTCAAATCAAACATCAATGATCAAGTCCATTGATTAATCTCTATTAAAAACCACGTCAATTGTTCATTCTATTGACTAATCTTAAATCACACATCAATGATCTATTTCATTGATGAATCTCTTATCACATCACACGTTGATGGTCCATTCCATTGATCAATCTATTACTCAATATCAAACCATGCTCATGATATAAGGTCTTGTGATAAGGCTACCAAGATTCCCCCTGGGTAAGGTCTCTACTTACAAAGTCTATGGCTCGGCCTAAAAGAATATCTAAACCTGGTATGTATACCCCAAATCCCTCAATGGGTTCACAGTGATTTTGAGCATAAAACTCACATCTTCCGATACCAAGAATCAAATCCACAATCAATATCACTAATTGATTTCATAAAACAAAACACATAATCTTTCTCAACTTCGTTCGTCAAACTGAACACATTTTACAAGACATTTCTCATATCATTTCATAAACCATATTCACAAATAAACATGTATAACTTTCCGCAACATTTTTTTTTATAAAAAATTTCTCAAATCATTTAGAACTCACTCCATAAATCAATTTGTAACTTGACACATATATGTCCGTTCAAAATATCTTTCTTAAAACCATTCTCAAATCGTTTTCAAATATTATAAGGTAGTAATTGCTCGATCCAGACTTTTATACAACAAACATACTTTAGTAAATCATATGATACTCAAATCCTTATCACTTTCAAAACTTGAGTTTATAAACCCAAAGAAAAGATAACACCACTCACCTAGAAATGCCTATGACCAAACGACTAAGATTACTCGAACCATTGAACTCGCAATCATATCAAATAAGTGAGAATTAATGTTAAAATCGAGAAAAACACTATCTTAACTATGACTAGGCAAAACTAAGCTTAAACGCTAACAAAATTACTCAAAGGCGCCAACAAATCGCTTGTCCAAAGCAATTATCCAAAACCATCCGCAACACAAAGCTTGAGGGTGAAACTTGATCACGCCATAATTCTTTCCACCAAACTCCGTTTCGAGTAAACTTATAGTCAAATGGAAGATCTTTCAAAGCACTAGAAGACTCCCAAGCTTGGCCGACCCAAAATCGAGCCCAAAACAGTCGAAATTATCACATGGAAAGCTGCTGGTCGTACTGTTCACCCTGTGCGCGCAACTTCGAAATTTCTCTGACAAACCACAAGCTCAAATTGAGATCCGTAAAATTCTATGGTTCAACGACATTCTAAACTACCATTTATATATATATATATATATATATATATATATATTTTGATAATCGAGGTGTCCGCGCGGCCGGCGAGCTAGGGCTCAAATCAGCGGTGATGCCCGACTAGTCCTCGAGGGGGGCTAGCGCAGCATCCTACCATTTCTACATATATTCGTAGCTCAATAACTGAAAAATCAAATTTCGCGGCTTGAATTTCATAAAACTCTGAATTTGTGCCTTAATTCCCAAAAATACTCCAATTAAATGAACGAAGCGCACGAGCACTTACCAAGGTTGCAAGTCGAAATTGAATCGACTTGACGAGACTGCGTGGCATGTGCTTCCTTCTCTTTTCTTTTGTCTTTCTCCTATCCTTTTTCGTTCTTTTTTCCCTTTCCTTTTCTTTCTCTCCCACTGCCCTCTGCGTGTGCCCTCTCCCTTTGAAGGGCTGAATGCCCACTTTTTTCTTTTCTTTATTTATAAAAGGTGGGTCCCACCACCTCTTTGACTTGACCAATGAAAAGGCCAAATATTACATAATCATCAAAAGTGATGGGTACCATTTGAAATCTCATGGTCTTATTAGTTTAGATTCAGTTTAACGTAGATGTCGGTCCATTAAATAAAACCTCGGAGCGCATGGCTAGGCCGACACACGACACTTCAAGAGGTGGAGTTAACCTTCTTCTCTTAAAATCCTTATGGTCAAAGAGATACGGGAAAAAACCTACTAATAGAAACTGTATAATTTCGGAGTTCATGGTTTAGACTTCAAATAAAGCCCCTGCTTGATTGGGTCAATGGAACACAAGGTTGCGTAATATATGATCATAAATAATGAGAGAATCATTCATTATATTGGACAGCTAAGATCTATTTAGATGTAATTTCAAGACGTTACTAATTTCTCGACAAATAGTTTCTCGAAGGATTGGAGAAACCATCAGTATTAGTACATAGTGCGAAAGGGACATGTTTTGTCTATATGCTACGCTACAAGCTGCGTATGCAAAGATAATTACTAAAAAAATTTTAAATATATTGTACGGATTCAAATTCAATCATAGATCTTTTGACAATTTACCAATGCAATCGTTGTAGAAATCACCAACATTAGACGCCGGTAGTCTATGCGACACGGTTGATGTTGATGTAAATAATTTTTTTTAAAAAAATATTTTTTATTTTTTTATTTTTCTTTTTAAAAAAAGAAAAAATTTTAAAAATGCAAAAATTGTCCCCATTAGCGGTTGCCGTGCCACATAGGATGGCCGTGTCCATTTTGATAACTCTATAAAAATAGATTTGTTTTACTTTTTTTATCATTCCTTTTTCATTGTTGTAGGAGTTTTCCAAGTATTTTGAAGAGAATACAAAAAGTGGTGATAGAATTATTGTTATTTGATTCAAAATGTTGGGTTTAATGTATATTTTCGTTTCTTCTTCTATTATGTTCTAATTTTCTTTTGTTAGGATTATGATGTAGCATGATCATAATTATATGAATTTCATGCTTTTTATATTTTGCAAGTGATTTCATTCATGTGAGTTAGATATTGTTGTGCTTAATGGCTTTAAGTGACTGGCCACCATTTGAATGATCTAATGTGCATGTCTGAGACTGAGAAGCGATAATATGTAATTGCTTCTTATAATATATAACCATTTTACGTGGATAGAGATATACCATGTTATTTGTTTGGCTTTTGGTGATAAGGTAGTCTAAAAGATTTATTGTAAATTGGAAATATTCACAAATTTCAATGCACTTATGTTTATTTAAATTCACATAGAGATATGGTGGATTGATAAACTGAATAGATTTGTTATACCTAGAGATATGATAGTAAATAGACAAGGAAATTCCGATATCACATGTTTGATATTATTCTTGTATTCATAATAATATGAAAGTCATATCTAGTGGTTATGTTTAAATCAAATGCTCTAACATATTTATTTGATTTATTTATTTGATTGATTAACTACCTTTAGTCTAAAATTTTTCGTTTCTAAGATTGTCAATTTTCATTTATTCTCAATTCTAGTTTGATCTGTTAGATAATTATAGAATTAGTCCATTTTTAATAATTAATAGATTTATCAATTATCAGTATCTGTGGGATGATACTTTTATCATCATTATATTATTTGTTCAACACGTTCATTGACCCACTCATTTGCATTTAAAATTTTGCTAACAGATTTTCGCTCGAAATTGGCCAGAAGTCCTACATTGGCAAATTGTAAAAAATTTTATAACTAAATTGACCAAATTGAAAAGTTTAAGATTGAATTAACATCCGTACAATATGTTTAAGATTTTTTTGATAATTTTCCTGTGCATGCATATGTGAAATATATAATATCATTTTGTAGAAGATGCTGACTAATTTAGACTATGCCTATAACTTTTGAGAATTTTGAAATTCCAATTTACAACGGGCAATATTTCAATTTGATTGCATTGCAAGTTAGAACAGATCCTGTCATCTTTACTCATAAGTTTGTTAACTGAGTTCTCAAACTTAACATGCCAATTTTATAAAACCGTCCTTACCTTTAATATTTTCCAGTCATTTTCGGACTCCATTTTTCATGTCAAGCTGAATTTTATCTTTTATTTCCCCATAAAATTTGATTATATTTTTGAAGTCTTAGTAAAAAATTCATTTTTTGTTCTAACTTTTTTTTTGGGGTTTTGATTTTCCTATTTCTTGAACAATAATTCTCCATTTTCCGTTTTACACATCAATTAATATACTTTCTAGAATGTGATCGATCAATTATTTACAAACTTCTATTGTAATTTTTGTTCAACTCTTTGGACATTGGTTCCTCATTTTGACTATAACTCTCAATATGTTAATTCTTTACCGAAATAAAGATAATAGTTTACTTTACCTTTTCAATCACAGCTCTTTTCTCATTTCTTATCTTGTCACGATCATATCTTTTTAAAAAAAAATCTTCCCTCAAGTAAAAAAACGTTAGTTATTCTTTTCTCTAATTTAATGTCTATGGTGATCATTGATTTAAATGTCATTCATATATTCCCCATGTGATCAGACGAGTTACTTATTTCAAAACTATATTTATATTGTAAATTGAAAAATGATTTTGTTGAGAAATAGATTTTACCTTTTCTCATTATGAGTACGACGCTTGTTGCTCACTGTGGCAAGTTAACCAACAATTTTCCCCTCCTTAGCTATGGATGGATCCAGGACTTCCTCTAGTGGAGGCAAATTGATAATCAATTATGAGTTCACTGACATTATTGAATTTAATGACTTGCAAAAAGCTTTTTTACTTGAGAAAATGATTTATAAGTACAATCTTATATATATATATATATATATATATATATAATGAATTAAGCAAACCCAATGATCATTTAAACTCCAAGTTTTATAAAAAAAAATTCATGAACAACCCATGCATATTTTTAAAATACCTATGACTGCACAAAATTAGAAAATCAATGAATTTCGTACCTTCTAAATATAAACTCAAACTAATTGTTTAAGTATTACAATTCTCTGAATGACGATTGAGATTATAGTCAAAAAATAAAGGCTCACGCTATTTTCTCCCCTCAAATAAAGGCTCACATAATTTAAATGTTCTAAAATAGCCTTGATTGGGATCTTATTAATGGCAAGATTGATGAAGAGGAAAAATATGCCTTTAATGTAGATCAATCAATCTAAGGATTTTTATCAATTTTTTCCTAAACCGTCTTTTCTTTTTCTTTTGTATTCGAATAGGAGAAATTTACATGGTCATTACTTCTTTACAAGAATAATCTAAGATTCAAGTATTTTAAAAAATTTAATGATAGGGATTCTAATTTAAAAGATATTAATGAAGTATATTTATTTACAATGCCTCTACAAAGTTTAATCTCTAATAACCCTAAAATTATACAATTTTTAGTTCAAGCTTTTTAAAGGGAATTCTGCGGTTAAGGTTGTGAACTCTCTATGACTATAATATTTATTTAAGATATGTTAATTAATAAAGATTGTCAACATATTCAAACTTATAAGAAAAAATCCTTAATAGAAATCAGCTTGCGCATATTAGTAAGTACAAGATGAAATGAAATATATAAACAAACTAACGGAAAATATCATAAAGTGGTGGAATAAAACATCATTACTTTGATTAATACGGACATTCTTGTATTTTCAAGATAATTTTCAGTTTTTGCATTTTCAATAGATAGCAACTTTCACTCTTCCATTTATGATTTTGGATTAATTCATTTGTTTGAAATTATTTTCGTCCACTCCGTAAGTTTGGGAGGGTTATAACCATTTAGTGTGTGAAAATAGCGTGAACAAAAAAGAACCAAAACCTTTACATGTTATTTAACTCCATGATAATTTAGTTTTTTTCACTATTTCTCTTACATGTAAAGTGCATGCTCTTTTTCAAGAAAAATAACCCAAACACCTCTTTGGCCCACCTCTATAAGGTACCAATATGCTATAGGGGGCACTCCCATTTCATATAGTAATTCCCTTGCAAGCTCTTGAAACCCATGTTAGAGATGTCAAACGGGCTAACCCGGGCACGACATAGCCCGACCTACTAAGGACTATATTGGGTCCAGGCCCAAGCACGGTCCGCTCCACAAAGGGGCCATTCCCGGCCCATTTGTCACCTTAAACCCTCGTTTGAAAGAGAGGCCTAAAACCCATCACGTCTAAATACCACTACCTCGATAATCAGTCATTGCGCCTTATCCATATTGGGTGATTAGGTGTGTACTGCATGCTGGAGGAGAAAGCTTTTCCAGCTCCGAAGAAAATCCAATGAAGAGATCGACGACATTTTTGCGGCGAAAAAGAGGAAGAAAAGCAAAAAAAGGGAATGCGAATTTATTTTCCGTCTCAAATTCCATCGCTAATCTGTGATGACTAATTTTCCGTTGCAAATTCCGTCGCTATTTTTGCGACGAATTTATTTTCCGTTGCTAATTTGCGACGGAAAATAAATTCGTCGCATATAGTGAAGAAAAATTTTCCGCCACTAAATTCCGTGGCAAAATCTTTGGTTTTTTGTAGTGATAAGTTTAAGATTTTTTTGGTAATTTTCCCGTGTATGCATATGTAAAATACATAATATCATTTTGTAGAAGACGCAAACTAATTTAGAATATGCCTATAACTTTGGAGAATTTTGAAATTCCGATTTACAACAGGCAATATTTCAATTTAATTACATTACAAGTTAGAATAGATGGTGTCATCCTTACTCATGAATTTGTAAACTAAGTTCTACGTACTTAATATGCCAAATTTTTAAAACAGTCGTTACCTTCGATACTTGTCCAAGTCATTTTCGGACTACATTTTTCTTGTCAAGCTGAATTTTATCTTTTATTTCCCCATAAAATTAGATTATATTTTTGAAGTCCTGGTAAGAATCTGTTCTAACTTCTTTTGTTGTTGGGCATTGTTTTTCCCATTTCTTGAACAATAATTCTTCATTTTCCGTACACATCAATTAATATGGTTTATGGAATGTAATCGATCAATTGTTTGCAAACTTCTATTGTAATTTTGCTCAACTGCTTTGGACATTGGTTCCTCATTTTACTATAACTCTTTGACGCAACATGTAATTTTTTAACCGAAATAAAGATAATAGTTTACTTTACTTTTTCAATCAAAGCTCTTTTCTCATTTCTTATCTTGTCATGATCATATCTTTTAAAGATTCTTCCCTCGAGGAAAAAAGTGTTAGTTATTCTTTTCTCTAATTTAATGTTGATGGTGATCATTGATTTAAATGTCATTATTCCACTTGTGATTAGACGAGTCACTTAGGCTTATGCCATTTCCATCCTCTTATTAACTCTTGACACCCCTTATCACATTAAACCGGTTATTTTATTTATAAATTATTTATCTTCTTAATGCATTACAACATACTCTTTGATCATGTGAATCGTTTTGATCAATATAATATGTAAGTTAGATCGAATCCCCGACCTACTATTACTCACCAGGAATACTACTATAGATTTTGTCTGAAGGCATATGTGGGCATGGGATCAGAGAAGCAATCGTCTTGCATTCTGTGGTATTATGACATCGGCAATACAAGAAGGCATTTGATGAAAAGCCAAAGTCTTTAGGTACTACTACAGTATATTCATGATTTACAGGAAAAGAAATGAGGAAGAGAATTTAGGAATCTTTGTGCCTAGGATGTTAATAATAATATCCGGTAGCTAGCTCTATTTCTGCAGTTTGCTTCACAGGCTCGGAGCAGCAACCTCCGGAATACCCGGTCCTCGAAGCGGACGAGTCCGAGTCCCATTCGCTTCCATTTCCCGAACCCAGAAAAGGCTTATCCGGATCGTGATTCTCGAACGGATATTCAGGCGTCGGAATTCCCACATCTCCTTCCAACATCTTCACCACCGTGCTCATCGCCGGCCTTGCCTCTGGCTTATGCTGAATGCACAACAAAGCCACCATCAACATCCTCACAGCGGTCTCTCTTTCACTCTCAGGAAATCCGCAGACCATCTCCAACAACTTGCCATTCTGTAACATGTGCCACGTGCACTGCGGTAGCTCCGGTATCGACTCACTCGGGTTCACGTTGTGATTTATCCTCCTCTTCACAATGTCGAACAGGACCGTCCCAAAACTGTACACGTCACACTTGTATGTCACGGGATACGGCTTTGACATCTCAGGCGCAGCATATTTGTGGGTGCCACGGAAACCCGACATGGGGATCCGACTGATTTCCCTGCTGTAGAGCTTGGTGAGCCCTAGGTCCGCGACCTTCGGGCTCAAGTTCCGGTCCAGGAGGATATTCCCGGGCTTTATGTCGTAGTGAACGATCCTCTGCTCCATTCCTCATGCAAGTAGGCGATACCCTTTGCAGTCCCCGCGGCAATCTCGTGCATCTTGCGCCAATCGATCGCCGCCTTGTCCCCAAACAGGAATCCGTCAAGGGAACCATTTTCCATGTACTCGTAGACGAGCGCCCTCGCCATCTGGTCAAAGCAAAAGCCATAGAGCCTGACCAGGTTTTTGTGGTGAGTTCTTCCAATGGCGCTCACCTCTGCCATGAACAGCTCCTCCATCCTCTTGTCGTGGGCGTTTCTTTAGCACCTTGACGGCCACCAGAGTTCCATCTGGCAACTCGCCTTTGAAGACAACTTCATAAGTGCCGGAACCAAGAATGGTGGCATAATCTCTGGTGCAAACAGCCAGCTGCTCTGAAGAAAACCGGGTGGGCTTTAGGAATCTCTCCAGGGTACTGAACTCATCAGGCTTCTCCCGATTGTGGCCTGGGGAGATAGCTGGTGCCACAAACAGAGAATCTTTTGGAAAATTTTCTAAGCCATTGGTAGCTATCCTGGCATAGCTTGGGATGGAGGTTACCATTTTCTTCAAGCAATCGATGAGGAAGTACACGAGGAAGATGATTGCTGCAGTTACCACCACACCAGAAACTGAAAACAGGTTGCAAAGATAGCGTCATTAAAAGTTTGATCATTATGTCAAAGTTGTGAACTTCATATACAGGTTAATATTCCGACTTACTAATGGAGGCAGCCGTGGCCCGATTTATCGATGAGGTGACTGGATCTGTGAAATTTTTAAATAGACGGACCAGGTCTTCATTGGTCTTTGGGATCCCGCTGAAAAGGTCTCCATTGGACTTGTCGAAACCATTTAGGAAGGAGCTCCCTGAACCGTCTAGATTTTCCGCACACACACTCGGCCAGACTTGATCGAGCTCCTCAGAATCATTCGGGAAGGATCTCATCTCTTTGGGGGGGTCGGTGTGTGTGGTGGGAGAATCGAATTGAAGCTTTATTCTGGGATCCAAGTACTTCTCTCGTAAGAGCCTGCTGGTTGATAGAGTCGTTATGCCTGCAGCTGTGATCCAAGTACTTCTCTCGTGAAAGTCTGTTTGTTGTTTAGTACTCGACTTGCATATGCGAGGTTCATACGTTATTTAAGCTCCAGCGCGGTTTTGTTAATGGGAGTTCATCTTCGAGGGAGTTTCGCAGAAGGGGAAATTGAAATTGACGTGCTTCAATCCGCAGTTTCAATGGGTCGAATGTGAAGACTTTTTCACAATTGTTCATTCAAATTCCCGGTGACGTTGCCCCGGCGACATAAAAAATGAATCTTTGATTTTGGTGGAAGTTTTCCCTTTTTTTAAGGAAAATGCTGAGATAACCGTCCTCCGTGAAATGACGGAGTGACGGTCGATTCTTAGCCACAGGAACTTTTTGTTGAAACCGGTAAACTTCCTCAACCGGTTTCAAATTTTGACTCTATGTTTTGTTTTTTTTTTGCGAAACTTTTGTAATTTTTTTTTAAAGTGAGAGACAAAATCACAAGAAACAAATTGAATTCTTTGGAAATATATGCCATAGCGTCTACTAGTTAAATCGACGAATACAATCTGCCGAGACGAGAGTATAAAGAATTTAATTGATTTTCAACCAATAGGGAATTCGGATGAGATGAGGCACGATAGCTATTCTCAAAATCTGATTTGCAATCGAGAAAGAATCGAGGGTTTTCAACTTATTATTATTTTGTTTTGAAATAAAATACCTTACTATAAATTGACTTTTTATTCATATGAAATGATATAGGGTCGCGTGCCTCATGGTCTTATGAATCTTTTCAATAAAGCAAACGTTAAAGCTATATAAGGCAAAATTTGTGTAAAATTCGATCAAAAATAATTTTTTGAACTTAGACTCATGTAATCCTAAGATTGATTTCATAATGTTTTAGGTCCCAACACATTTTCATCTACGAGATTTGGATCAATGGGGTAGATTTTTTGCTCTATTAATTCATTATTCTTATTTTGATCTTTTCCTTACTTCATTTGTTTTATGCATAATTGATATTACTGGCTTTAATTTTTGTGACATCCGGATTTTTTTTTGTGTCATTCCATATTGGCGCAGAAAAAAAAATCTTAGCTAAACTGATGGCTGCAGATTGAGCGAGATAACAAGAGATTTGGGACCACAAAAAAAATTATTTTGAAAAAAAATTATAAAAAAAAGATAATCAGAATATTCAAGGAATATTCTGCCCGAAATTCCTCTTTATATCAAGAGGCCTCTCTTTTCTCTCTTCATTCTCTTCATCTTCTCATCTTCTCTTCTTCTTCTTTCTTCTTCATTTTGGATGGTTCGTGACCACGCAAGAGGAAAATCGGCTCGACTTCCTACGATTCTTCGACAAGATCATTCTCGAGGCAAGTAGATTCTAATTCCTTGACTTCGCGTTCATCTTTTCGCCCGAGATGAATGGTTTTTGGTTTTTTATGATGGATCTTGGGTTTCGCGTCGAAAAGTTCGGAAAGTCTTCGACTTTTTGGTTTCCCGAGGACGTACGGGTGTCGGGTTATCGCGCGATGGTGACGGATCGTTGAAAATGAGTTTGGATGGCTCGAAGGAGAAGTGCGAAGGTTGTGCATAAGTTGGATGATGTAACTTTTCCAATGTTTGTTTATTGTTTGGTTTCTCGAGGAAATATGGGTGTCGGGTTGTTGCGTGGTTGTGACGGATCGTTGAAAACGAGCTTGGATGGCTCGAACGAGAAGTGTGAAGGTTGTGCGCATGTTGGATGATGCAATTTCTCCTTTGTTAGTTTGATTTTCTTGTCGATTTGGTGATATTTGGATGTCAAGATGATGTGTGATGAGATTGTTATTGATATTCGGTTTGTGATTCATTTGCACTCATCATATCATCATTGTGTGATAATAGATGGCAAGGATCGTCAGACGGGGAATCCTTGATGATTCCTTGTATGCATTACTTTATGTGCATTACGTGAAAATGAATGGTGAGGACCATCGGTCTGCGCGCCGATGATGCCCTGCTGGAGTATCGGGATACCCAAGTGCAAAAGGCTTGGATGTCGTCAGTCTGTGCGCCGATGATGCCTCAAGAGTTCAGATGCCTGTGGTTGGTATACCATGGAAGTCTAGTATGCGCGCTGGAAGTTACCCGCATGGGTCGGTCTACGCGCCTACGTAACCGTGGTACGGGGGCGGATCTTTGATGAGACAACTAAAATAATAACTGGCATACAACATGCATGGAACCCATTCATTGCATTGGCATCATTTCATTCATAAATGATGTTTATGTCTTGCGGTGATTTGATGATTCGTGTTATCGATGTTTTAGATATCTATTTGCTAAGCTTTATGCTTACTCCCGTGGTTATTTATCTTTTCAGATTAGTAAGTATGCTTTCTGTTCCTCCCGCTACATATGATGCTCGTTATGGAGCCTTTGTTGATTTTACTTACCATTGGGAGGACGTGACATTTCCTGAGTTCCCGAACGTTATTTTTGTGAAGTTTGTGTCCACTTTCGGTTCTTTCTTGTGCCTCCATTGTCATCCTAGAAGCAGGTCGAGAGTCACATTTTGTCCGAGCATGTTTTGTCTAGGGTGATTCACTCTCCGCCCTCATAGGATAGGGTAGATCACAGGTTTTCTCCGACTCGACTCACCTACTAGAGGGATTTTGCTCTGATACTATCTGTCACAAGCCGATAGTTCCATGACTGTGGAATCGCTCGTGTAGCGCCTAGTGGGTAGTTAACACCAGTCCAACTTTCCTTCTGAACTTGTTCCAAAGGACCATTTAGCAAATAGCTTCCTCATTGCGGATCGTACCATGCCCAGCTTAGCTCGGGCATTTAGTCCATTAAGGAGACATACAAAACACTTTAGGTACGACAATAGGTTTCGGCCTGCCATGGCCTCATCAGGAGATCGACATAAGCTCTCAACCAATATGTGCATGGGAGGCCAATTCTGCCTTTAGAGCTCTGTAGAGATATAATCATTTTTTCCTAAAACTCCTAGCACCAACCATCCTAACATCACTCCTACGAACCAATTGTAACATCCCTCTGCATATATTTCTTGTCCCGAGTCGACACAAAATATGTCTCCTTCTTCACTTGACAACCCCAAGCTCCACTCACAAGGGTACGAGAGTACGAGAGAATTATGATCCGTGACACATACATCTCTCCACTCCCTCCAGAATCGATCTCTCACTCACAAGTACAGCAAATTGATAGCTCTTGATAGATTGATTCGAGAAGTGAGCGTTGATGGTATCACAATGGTTGCGAATTGTTCGAGTATATAATCTGATTGAATCATTAAATAATGAGTACGAGCTCATTCTGATATTTTCAAATGCTATTCTAAAGATACAAGAATTCTCATTGACAAACTCCATTTTCCCCTTTTCTTGGTCAAAAAAGAGTCGAGTCTCTGCATTACAACATACTCTTTGATCATGTGAGTCGTTTTGATCAATATAATTTTATAAGTTAGATCAAATCCCCAACCCACTACTCTACTCACCAGGAATACTACTATAGATCCGTTCGAAGGAATCTGAGGGCATGGGATCAGAGGAGCAATCGGATTGCATTCTGTAGTATTATTATATCAGCAATGCAAAAGGATACTGGATAAAAAAGACAAAATCTTTGGGTACTGCTACAGCATATTCATGATTTACGAGGAAAGAAGCGAGAATGAAAATTTAGGATATTAATAAAAAGACAAAATCTTTGCGCCAAGAATATTAATAATATTATCCGGTAGCTAGCTCTAGGTCTGCAGTTTGCTTCACTGGCTCGGTGCAGCAACCTCCAGAGTACCCAGTCCTCGAAGAGACCGCGGTGCTCTCTTCTCTTGCTCTTTCTCTCCCTCGCGGCTTCGTCACACAAAAAATAGAACATGCGAATGTTCCGTTGGGCCGCCCGAAAATCGGACTAGACTGAACCGAACGATCCGATTCCAGGACCAGGTGATCTGGTTTCCGATTTTAGAAACCAGGAACCAATCACCCTTAAAGTTATCCGTTCTTCTTTATTATGCTTACTAAACAAAAAACAATGAATCTTGTAATTAAGAGACTCAAAAAAAAAAAAAAATCCAAGTTTTCATGTAAATTTTAGAAAGGTCGAGTCAGATTTAAATGCAAAATTGACTCCTCAAGCTTGAATCGTCTAATTTATGTAGTAATCACGTTTGCAACTTGATGATTGACAAAATTTGTGAAAAATTATTGCCAAGATTTCAGTTCTTTTCATGAAAAATGAATGGCGTAGGATTTTCCACCGAACTAATATTTTTAACAAGAGATCTTGATTGAACAGTTTCAAAAAGTTTAAAGCACAACTGACCAAAAAAAATATTTAGACTCTATTAACAAAGAAAGGACGTTAGAGTTTCACCGGAGTTAACTATTCATTTCATCATTTCACCATATCTTGTATCTCTTTTGAAATCTGGCACGTGGATGAATGAAAATTAGTAAACAAGTGTAGTATGCATATTACATTGAATCTGAATCATTGAATGTGATGAGTCCCGTGTGAAATCTCAACGTGGATCTTATCGGTTTGGGTTCAGTTTAACGTAGATGCCTGTCCATTGAATAATACCTTGGAACGCACGGCTAGGCCGACACCCGACACTTCAAGAGGTGGAGTTACCCTTCTTTTCCTGAAGTCCTTATGGTCAAAGAGATTCGGGGAAAAATCTAATAATACAAAGTGTATAATTCCGGAGTTCATGGCTTAGACTTAAGATAAATCCCTTGCTTGATTGGGTCAATGGAACACATGGCTGCGAAATATATCAACATAAATAATGAGAGAGTCATTCATTATATTGGACGGCTAAGATCTATTTAGGTGTAATTTCTAGAAGTTACTAATTTCTCGAAAGATTGGAGAAACCCTCGTATAAGTACATAGTGCGAAAAGGACATGTTTTGTCCATGTGCTACGCTACAAGCTACTGTGTACGGAAGAAAATTCAATCAAAAACCTTTCAGACAATTTTATCCTAAATCTTTTGACGATTTGCCCATACAATTTTTATGAAAATTGCCAACATCGATGCTAGCCGTCCTATGTGGTGGCACATTCAATGTTGACGTGGACGATTTTTAATTTTTTTTTCAATTTTTTATTTAAAAAAAAAGAAATTTAAAAAATGCAAAAAAATTTTACATTAGCGGCTGCCGTGCCACATAGGACGGCTCGAATCCTCGTCAGCGATTTTCTCTCAAGATTCGCTGGAAGTACTATATTGACAAATCGTTAAAAGATTTAGAACTAATTTAACCCAACTGAAAAATTTAAGATTGAATTGGTATATGTATAATAAGTTTACGATTTTTTTGGTAATTTTCCCATATATGCATATGTGAAATATATAATATCATTTTGTAGAAGATGCAAACTAATTTAGAATATGCCTATAACTTTGGAGAATTTTGAAATTCCGATTTACAACAGGCAATATTTCAATTTAATTACATTACAAGTTAAAACAGATGGTGTCATCTTTACTCATGAATTTGTTAACTAAGTTCTACATACTTAATATGCCAAATTATTAAAACAGTCTTTACCTTCGATATTTGTTCAAGTCATTTTCGGAGTACATTTTTCATGTCAAGCTGAATTTTATCTTTTATTTCCCCATAAAATTAGATTATATTTTTGAAGTCCTAGTAAGAATTTCATTTTCTGTTCTAACTTCTTTTGCTTTTGGGTGTTGTTTTTCCCATTTCTTGAACAATAATTCTTCATTTTCCGTACACATCAATTACTATGGTTTCTAGAATGTAATCGATCAATTATTTGCAAACTTCTATTGTAATTTTGCTCAACTCCTTTGGACATTGGTTCCTCATTTTGACTATAACTCTTTGACGTAACATGTAATTTTTTAACCGAAATAAAGATAATAGTTTACTTTACTTTTTCAATCAAAGCACTTTTCTCATTTCTTATTTCTTATCTTGTCATGATCATATCTTTTAAAGATTCTTCCCTCAAGGAAAAGTTGATGGTGATTATTGATTTAAAAGTCATTCTCATATTCCACTTGTGATTAAATGAGTTACTTAGACTGACACTATTTTCATTCTCTTATTAACTCCTGACACCCCATTATCAAATTGAACTGACTATATTATTTATAAATTATTTATATTTTTAATGCATTACAACATACTCTTTGATCATGTGAATCATTTTGATCAATATAATTTATAAGTTAGATCGAATCCCTGGCCTACTATTACTGACCAGGAATACTACTATAGTTCTGTCTGAAGGCATCTGTGGGCATGGGATCAGAGAGGCAATCGTCGCATTCTGTAGTATTAAGATATCGGCAATACAAGAGGACAAAAAGACAAAATCTTTAGGTACTACTTAGGGGTGAGCGCGGGTCCAGGGTACAACCGGGAACCGAAGAACCGGACCCGATGGATCCAATTCGGTTCCAGGTTCCATAGACAGAGGGTCCGGTTCCCGGTTCCAATTTTTAGGAACCGGCTGTTCCGGTTCCGGTTCCCGGTTCCTATAGGAATCGGAACCGGAACCGGAACCTGGAACCGGAACCGGAACCGGAACCGGGAACTGGAACCGGAACCGGAACCGAAACCGAAACCGGGAACCAGAACCAGAACCCAGAACCGGGACCAGGAACCGGATCCCCAAAAATTAAAAACCCTAATTCACCTTCTCTCTTTTCCCCATTTCACCCGCTGTTCTCGACTCATTCTCCTCCTCCTTCCTCTGCGCAGGCAACGTCTCCTTCCACATCGACTGCGGCTCCGCCGCCGACTCCACCGACGCCTTCGGCACCGCCTGGCTCTCCGACCGCTTCTTCTCCGGCGGCGGTCCCCCGGTCTCGTCTCCCAGCCCCTCCTCTTCAGCTCCCCCCACGAGAAGACCCTCCACTCCTTCCCCCCGCTCTCCTCCGGCAAGAAGAACTGCTACGCCGTCGCCGGCCTCCCCTCCGGCCGCTACTACGTCCGCGCCTTCACCGTCTACGACAATTACGACGGCCGCTCCCACGCCCCGAGCTTCGACGCCTCCGTCCAGGGCACCCTCGTCTTCAGCTGGCGCTCCCCCTGGCCCGAGCGCGTCGCCCGCCTCGGCGCCTACTCCGATCTCCTCGCCTTCGTCCCCGACCGCGAGGCCGAAATCTGTTTCTACAGCATCGCCACCGACGCGCCCGTCGTCGGATCGCTCTCCTTGGTTCAGGTCGATCCCCTGTCCTACGGCGCGGCACCGCAGCACCCCCAGCAGCGCTCCCGCCTCCCTCCGCATTTTCGCATTCTCCAGGACGGAGCGAACACGTCTGCGGCGGAGTGTGGGTTTGATCCGCGACGCTGTCATCGCCGGAACTGATGTCGCTGTAAGACACCAATCTCGTTTTGATCTCTGTCGGTTCCTCTCCGTTAGCTTCGGGCTCGAGGTCGTCCCCAGTGTCTCAGGTTGTCGGCCATGATCTCCGCTCCCCGGCCTGGTTTTCCCGGCTTGCTTGTGCTTCGATTTTTGCCTGTTGAGTTTCTGCTACGCGACTTCGATCCTTATCGGGAACTTTCGCGGATTTAGTAGGGTTCAGTCATGTGTAGAGCGGATTTCTCTCTCTCTCTCTCTCTCTCTCTCTCTCTCTCTCTCTCTGTCTCTCTCTCTCTCTTTGTGTACATATGTGTATATATGTGTGTATGCACGCGCGCTCTGAGAGAACTCGAAGATGTCGTGTAGATTGTCCTGAAGCTTCGCTGGAATGGTGCGGACGGTGTCCAGGGAATGGCTTCATGGTGGAATTTAACCCATTTTCTTTGATTTTGTGATTGTGTTGGCCCATTCTGTGCTTTTCTGATTTGCTATTGCTGTTGCTGTTGTTGGTTCGTGTAAATTTTTCTAGTACAACTGTAAATGCAAATGGCTCACATGGAATGATCTTGCATTTATTCTTGTTTCTATTCTTACTGTTGGATCTCCATAGACCATTTTAATTGGATGAGTATTTTATTCGGGGAGCTACTGTTGATGTTATTCTGTAATGGACTAGTACCTTTAAAGATTTTTCAATTTTCCTGTCTTGTCTAGCCCACTATTTGGAAATATCTTCGTATTTGGAAGAGGTATATTAGAAAGGAAAGAATAGATTTAGATATTTACTAGAGAAAAGAAGAGAAAGGATTTGAACTGATTCGGTTATAGTTTAGTTTGGATTTTTCATGTAGTTTTCATTCTCCCAAGACCATCGCAGGCTTCATTTGTATGCAATAATGCCAATTGATAGAAAAACATGCAGACTAGTAGCTGGTTAACTTATTGCAAATTTGTATGCTATATGAAACTAACCGTGGGATATCATTCAGCTCGGAGGATGCTTCTGGCTTCTTCGTCTCTTTACTAAAGACGATGCTAATATGTTCTCGTATTGTTTGCTTGGCCAGCGTTATTTGATTGATATATCAACTATCAAGAATTCAAGATAACATGTCAATGGAGGTTGATGGATGTGAGGAGATGACTCCGATCACAGAATTTGAATTGTCGGGCGATGAAAATGAAGAAGAGCCATCCCCTACCACGAGTGCAACAAATAAGGTACCTGGTTCTCATCGTCCTCCTCTTAATAAGAAATGTACATCCGATTGCTGGAATCATTTTGCAAGAATCAAAGATGGGGATGGAAAAACATATAAGGTGAAGTGCATTCATTGTGGGTCTGAGTTAAAGTACAATGTTGCTCATGGTACTTCCGCAATGAGGAAGCACTTGAAAACATGTAAGAAGTTTCTTTGCAATGTTGATAAGAGACAGAAATTCTTTGCACCGCGTAACGTAGACTTGGCTGACAAGGCAGGGGAAGGTTCTAGTACTGGCAGTGTCTTATCGACATGGTCATTTAACCAAGAACGTTGTAGGCAAATGCTTGCTCGGTTCATCATAGTTGATGAACAACCGTTTTCCTTGGTTGAGCGTGTTGGATTTCGCGAGTTTGTCACTGAGTTACAGCCTCTCTTTAAACATTTGTCACGTTTTACGGTGGCTAAAGATTGTATGAAGCTATATTTCTGTGAAAGAACTTGTTTGAAGACTTACTTTGGTAAGATAAATTCTAGGATCGCACTCACGACCGATACATGGACTTCCATTCAAAACCTGAATTATTTGTGTCTTACTGCACATTTTATTGATGAAAATTGGAAGTTGCATAAAAGAATCATCAATTTTGTGGTGATGCATAGTCACAAGGGTAGGGAGATTGGGAGAATGGTGGAGAAATGCATCAACGAGTGGGGAATAGAAAAGAAGGTATCCACAATCACCGTGGATAATGCTAGTTCGAATGATGTTGCAATTGGTTATTTGAAGGAAAAACTTTCAAGAGAAAAGTTATTGATCTTAGATGGTAGTGTTTTACATATGAGGTGCACCGCTCATATATTAAACTTGATTGTTAGAGATGGCTTGACTACGGTACGGGAATCTATTGCACGTATACGAAACGTGGTTAGGTATGTGAGGAGTTCTCCCATGAGAGCCAATACATTTAAATCTTGCATTGAGGGTGAGAAGATTACTTACAATGGTTCGGTTATTCTTGATGTTGCCACTAGATGGAACTCCACTTACCTCATGTTAGACACCGCCATAAAATTTAGAAAAGCTTTTGAAAGGATGGAAGAAGACGATTCAGCTTTTGCTAGTGAGCTTAACCATGATCTTCCTAAAGATGATGATTGGGAAAATGCCATTATTCTTTCGGAATTTCTAAAAATATTCTATGATGCCACCAATCGGATGTCGGGGAGTTCATATGTTACTTCAAATGATTATTTTGAAGGGATAGCTCTTTTGTATAAAAATTTGAAAGAAGCGGCGAATGCTTCGGATCCTAAGCTTCAAGCTATAGGTATGAAAATGAAAGACAAATTTGACAAATACTATGGGAGTTTGGATAAAGTGAATATGTTGGTGTTGATTGAGGTTGTGTTGGATCCTAGAGCCAAGTTGAGTTATGTGAATTTCTTGTATGGACAAATTTATGAAGATGAATTGAAAGTCAATGAGATGCATTACAAGGTGAAGGATGCATTGGAGCGTTTATATGAATTTTATGAACAATCTTCTCTTGATTCAAGTGATAGAAATTTTGGTGCTCAAAGTTTGAGTGCTAGTAGTAGTGGTTCCAATGCCGATGCCGGTGGTAGTGAAGGTGGCAAGATCAAGAAGTATGACGCCCAAGCTTGGCGAAAAACCTTTATGCACTCGAACCAACAAATGTGCAATGACAACAAATCTGAGCTTGATCAATATCTTGAAGAAAAAAATGAAAATATTCTTGATCTTGACCTTTTGATGTGGTGGAATACTAGTGGCTCAAAATATAAAATCCTATCTTTGCTGGCTTGGGATGTTTTGTCTATTCCCGTAACTACTGTTGCTTCGGAGTCAACTTTTAGTACATCGGGTCGTGTGCTTGACGGCTTTCGAAGTTCTTTGACTCCTAAAGTAGTGGAAGCTTTGATTTGCACTCAAGATTGGTTAAGAGCCGTTTGTGTGCCAATTGATGTTGAAGAGTGCATCGAAAATGCAGAAAAATTTGAGATGGGTAAGTGATGTTTATATCTTTATATATTGTAATTCCTTTTATATATCTAATAAGTGAATATTTTATTTAATCTTTCTTTTTTTTAGATATGGATTGTCTGAATGAGGAGATTATCGTCAGTAAATAGAGTTTACCAGTTGAAGCGGAATGAATATATGTGGTAGGTTTTCTAATACTTATTTTATTTTACCAATAAATTGATATGGATTGTCTTAATACTTTGGTTGTCTTTGAAGGAGCAGCTAAGGGAGATGATTGCTCCTTTAAGTGGATTGTAAAGCCTGAGTATAAGCTCTAGCATATGGCTGCTGACTTCTTTGCCCTTTTATGGATTGTGAAGTTAACTGTGGGACTCGGGTATCCTCTAGTGCCTCGTGGGTGTTAAGAATTTTTGCTTATCTCAGTAAAAGGTGTTGGTAGTGGTACCAAATCAAGAGTTCTTCTCATAAGTCATTACTATGTGCTTTTTTTTATTTATGATTTGAGTTTGTATAGTGGAAGGTTCTTTTTCTTTTTGGTTTTAAGTGTAGTGGGAGGTTGTTCATATGATATTTTGGCTTCATGTTGGCGCTTGAATCTTATGCTGGCTCTGACTGCCTACTTGTCTTTGTATGGATCCTCGCTAAATGTTTGAGAAGATAATGCTCGGAAAAGTATTACCCTCGTCAATTGTTCTGTTGCTTGGTCATTAATAGGAATCTGCTCAAGTTTTTTAACAGCTTGACCATATTGTTTTGGAGGTTTGGGGTGTGCGGTTTAAGGATGCCTTACCTTGGGTTTTCTTAAGATTTGCAGTTGTTTATTTTATAAATGCTTTTGTTATGCGATTGTTGATTGATCTTTTTTCATTGATTTTAAACTTGCAAGGTATTGACTGTGAAGGGTTAATGAGCTTTGCTGATGCGGCGAAGGGTTAATGAGCTTTGCTGATGTTGACTGGACTTTTTATCCCCCCATGCAACTGTTAATTATATTTTTTATGGGCAGCGTTTGTTAGAAAATGTATTGACTTTCACCAAAAACTTGTGAGGACTCCGACAACTTTATTTGAGTGCAGCAATAGAATTGCTTGTATGACTTAGATAACTTCATGAGAAGTTGACTTATGATTATGAATGGAAGTGGAAGGTACATTTCTTTTTTTTTTTTGATAAGGTAAGGAAGG
Organism: Syzygium jambos; assembly: GCA_031216235.1. Taxonomy (NCBI): domain Eukaryota; kingdom Viridiplantae; phylum Streptophyta; class Magnoliopsida; order Myrtales; family Myrtaceae; genus Syzygium; species Syzygium jambos. The sequence continues at coordinate 22,321,134 of CM062222.1, forward strand.
TACATTTCTTTCTCCCTTCTAATCTTCAATTCGGCTTCTTTTCTGGTTTTCTTCTTTTTAGTTCAATGCACCGAAAAATAAAGTTTTTATGGCCTGCTTAGAAAAGAAAAATCCAAGAACCATATCGAGCAAATTAAAATTTATTCATTTTCATTTTGATTATCTAAAAAAAAAGAACCTGTTGGAACCTGGAACCGACCCTGGAACCTGTAACAGGGTAGGTTCCAGGTTCCACGTTCGGACGGGTAGGTTCCAGGTTCCTCATTTTGAGGAACCTGTACCCGAGGGTAGGTTCCAGGTTCCAGGCGGAACCTACTCGGAACCTGGAACCGCTCACCCCTAGTACTACTACGGCATATTCATGATTTACAGGAAAAGAAATGAGAATGAGAATGAGAATTTAGGAATCTTTGTGCCTAGGATGTTCATAATATTATCAGGTAGCTAGCTCTATTTCTGCAGTTTGCTTCACAGGCTCGGAGCAGCAACCTCCGGAATGCCCGGTCCTCGAAGTGGACGTGTCCGAGTCCCATTCGCTTCCATTTCCCGAACCCTGAGAAGGCTTATCTGGATCGTGATTCTCGAACGGATAATCGGGCGTTGGAATTCCCACATCTCCTTCCAACATCTTCGCCACCATGCTCATCGTCGGCCTTGCCTCTTGCTTATGCTGGATGCACAACAAGGCCACCATCAACATCCTCACAGCGGTCTCTCTTTCACTCTCAGGAAATCCGCAGACCATCTCCAACAACTTGCCATTCCGTAACATGTGCCACGTGCACTGCAGTAGCTCCGGTATCGACTCACTCGGGTTCACGTCGTGATTTATCCTCCTTCCCACAATGTCGAACAGGACCATCCCAAAACTGTAAACGTCACACTTGTATGTCACAGGATATGGCTTCGACATCTCAGGTGCGGCGTACCCGTGGGTGCCACGGAAACCCGACATGGGGATCCGACTGATTTCCCTGCTGTAAAGCTTGGCGAGCCCAAAGTCCGCGACCTTCGGGCTCAAGTTCCGGTCCAGGAGGATGTTCCCAGGCTTTATGTCGTAGTGAACGATCCTCTGCTCGCATTCCTCATGCAAGTAGGCGATCCCCTTTGCTGTCCCCACGGCAATCTCAAGCATCTTGCGCCAATCTATCGCCGCCTTCTCCCCAGATAGGAATCCGTCGAGGGACCCATTTTCCATGTACTCGTAGACGAGCGCCCTCATCGTCGGATCAAAGCAAAAGCCATAGAGCCTGACGAGGTTTTTGTGGTGAGTTCTTCCAATGGCGCTCACCTCTGCCATGAACAGCTCCTCCATCCTCTTGTCGTGGTCGTTCTTGAGCACCTTGACGGCCACCAGAGTTCCATCCGGCAATTGGCCTTTGAGGACAACTCCATAACTGCCGGAACCAAGCATGGTGGCATAATCTCTGGTGTAAACAGCCAGCTGCTCCGAAGAAAACCAGGTGGGCTTTAGGAATCTCTCCAGGGTACTGAACTCATTGGGCTTCTCCCGATTGAGCGGTGGTGAGATAGCTGGTGCCACAAAGGAGATTAACCTCGATGACCTAGAATCTTTTGGATCCAACAACTCATTGGTAGCTTTCCCGGTATAGCTTGAGATGGCGGTTCCCACTTTCTTCAAGCAATCGATGAGGAAGTACACAATGACGACGATTGCTGCAGTTACCACCACACCATAAACTGAAAACAGGTTGCAAAGATAGCGTCATTAAAAGTTTGATCATAATGTCAAAGTGGTGAACTTCATATACAGCTTCATATTCCGACTTACTAAAGGAGGCAGCCATGGCCCGATCTGTGATATTTTTGAATATATGGAATGGGTCTTCATTGGTTTTCTGGAGCTCGCTGAAAGGGTCTCCATTGGACTTGTCGAAACCATTTAGGAAGGAGCTCCCTGAACCTGAACCGGCGAGATTTTCCAACACACTTGGCCAGACTTGATCGAGCCCCTCGGAATCATTCGGGAAGAATCTCATCTCTTCGGCCGGGGGCAGGGGGGTAGGGTGGGGAGAGGAGGAAATCGAATTGAAGCTGATTCTGGGATCCAAGTACGTCTCTCGTGAGAGCCTGCTGGTTGAGAAAGTCGTTATGCCTGCAGCTGTGGTTCTGTTAAGTAAAAAAAGTCGCAGGAAAGTCTGTTGTTTACTACCTGACTTGCATATGCGAGGTTCATACGTTATTTATTGAGCTCCAAGGCGGCTTTGTTAATGGGAGTTCATCTTCGAGGAAGTTTCGTGGAAGGGGAGATTGAAATTGACGTGCTTCAATCCACAGTTTCAATTGGTCGAATGTCAAGACTTTTTCACAATTGTTCATTCAAGTCCCGGTGACGTTGCCCCCGCGACATGAAAAATGAATCTTTGATTTTGGTGGAAGTTTTCCATTTTTTTAAGGAAAATGCTGAGATAACAGTCCTCCGTAAAATGAGGGAGTGACGGTCTATTGTTAGCCACGGGAACTTTTTGATAAAACCCGTATACTTCCTCAACCGGTTTCAAATTTTTACTCTATGTTTCCTTTTTTCTTTTTTCTTTTTTTGAAACTTCTGTAATTCTTTACTGCAAGCTTAAAGTGAGAGACAGAATCATAAGAAACAAATTGAATTCTTTGGAAATATATGCCATAGCGTCTACTAGTTAAATCAACGAATACAATATGCCGAGATGAGAATACAAAGAATTTAATTGATTTTCATCCAATAGGGAATTCGGATGAGATGAGGAACACAAGGTTGCGTAACATATCATCATAAATAATGAGCGAGTTATTCATTATATTTGACGGCTAAGATCTATTTTGGTGTAATTTCTAGAAGTTACTAATTTCTCGAGAGACAGTTTTCGAAAGATTGGAGAAACCCTCGTTAAGCACAAGAAGTCGCAGAAAAGTCTAGGCGTGGTTCATACGTTGTTTAAGCTCCAACGCGGATTTGTTAAAGGCAGTTCATCTTCGAGGCAGTTTCGCAGAAGAGGAAAGTGATATTGACGTGCTTCAATCCACGGTTTTAATTGATCGAATGTCAGGACTTTTCACAATTATTCAATCAAGTCCCGGGCACGTGGCCAGCAACATGAAAAATGAATCTTTGATTTCGCAGGAATTTGTCCATTTTTCTTTATTATGCTTACCGAATAAACACAGAAATCTTGTAATTAAGAGATTCGACAAAATTGAAGTTTTCATTAAAATTTTAGAAAGGTCGAGTCCGATTTAAAATGCGAAATCGATTTGGCAAGCTTGGATCGTCTAATTTATTTAGTAATCATGTTTGCAACTTGATGATTGGCAAAATTCATGAACAATTATCACCTAGATTTTAGCTCATTTCATGAAAACTGAATGGCGTAGGATTTTCCGCCGAACAAATATTATCGACAAGAGAACATTTTCAGAAAGTTTAAAACTCGATTGACCAAAAATTAATATTTAGACTCTATTAACAAAGAAAAGATGTTAGAGCGCTGTACCAAAAAAAAAAAAAGATGTTAGAGCTTCGCCGGAGTTAACTATTCTTTTCATTATATCTTGTATTTCTTTCAAGTTTCAACCCATGGATGAATGAAAATTACTAAGCGAGTGTAGTATACGTATTACATTGAATCTGGACCATTGAAAGTGATGGATCCCATGTGAAATCCCAAGTGGATCTTATCGGTTTAGGTTCGGTTTAACTAGGCCGACACCCTACACTTTCGAGGGCTTTTCCTGAAGTCCTTACGGTCAAAGAGATTAGGGAAAAAACATAATAATAGAAAGTGTATAATTCCGGAGTTCGTGGTTTAGACTTTATATAAAGCCCGTGCTTGATCTGGTCAATGGACCGCAAGGTTGCGTAATATATGATCGCAAATAATGAGAGAGTCGTTCATTATATTGGTCGACTAAGATCTACTTACACGTAATTTCTAGACATTACTAATTTCTCGAAAAATAGTTTCTCGAAGGATTAGAGAAACCCTCGTATTAGTACATAGTGTGAAAAGGACATGTTTTATCTACATGCTGGGCTACAAGCTATCGTGCATGAAGGGATAATTACTAAACGAGTCTTAAATCTATTATACAGATCCAAATTCAATCCTAAATCTTTTGATAATTTGCTAATGTAATCGTTATGAAAATCGCCGACATAGATGCTAACATTCCTAAGTAACACGGTCAATATTAATGTGGACAATTTATTTAAAAAGTTATTATTTTTTCCAAATTTTCTTTTTTCAAAAAGAAAAATATTTAAAAATGCAAAAATTGTCTATGTCAGTGGTGGTCGTGCCACGGAGGCATTTCGGTGTTTTTTGCTCAAAATTGGCCGGAAGTACTACATTGGTAAATTGTCAAAAGATTTAGAACTAAATTGACCAAATTGAAAAGTTTGAGATTGGATTAGCATCTGTGTTAACACCTAAATTTTGCCTAGTCATTTAGGGTTTAATTGCATAGAAAATTAGAAATTAATTTTTAACCATAAATAAAAATAGTTTCATCAGATTAATTGGCATATAGACTTTAGGTACATTTACATTAATAAGGCAAATTAGAACATTCTCTCTTTGTTTAATTTTAAAAAAATTCTTTTAAAAAAAATTCATAAAAATTGATTAATAAAAGGGGGGGGGGACAGCATTATTCAACGCCGGCCAGCACAGCATCGCGATCAAATTTTTTTTTCTAATTAATTAATTTATCAAAAAATTAAAAAAGAAAAAAAAAAGAAAAAGAAAGAAGAGACCAGCGTTGAATAACGCTGGTCACGCGTGAATCTTTCCCCCAGCGTTATTCAATGCTTTTGGAAAGGGGAAGAAAGAGCAGCACGAAGCATGGCAGCGACAGAAGCAGAAACGATAAGAAGGAGCGGTTAACCGAAAGCGACAAAGCGGAAGAACGGGGGCGCATTGAGGACGGCGCAGTGCTTCCGATCTGCATTGAGCAGATTTGTAGCCGTTTTAGCTAAAGATGGACGAGATTCGGTCCTTAGGGGAGGATCGGCCGCAGGCGCATGATGAAACGGGAGAGGACGCTCCGATCGAGGGTGTTTTCGAGCTCGAAATGGTAGGCGAGCGTCGCCGGGAGAAAGCCGAGAGGAAGAGATACTCCTCCTTCTCTCGGCGTTAAAAGGGAGGACAAAAAGAAAAGGAAAAGGGGTCCATCGGGGGAGGCAGAGAGGGAACAGAGAGTGAGAGGAGGTAACAAGAGTGAGGTCGCGAGTGAGAAGGCGGGCTCGGGTAACTCGGCCGCGTTTGAGCCCTAGCCAACGACATCCGCCGACATTCCCCTCTCTCTGCGCCCAAAACCTACGGCAGGTCTCGGTTTTTCCTTTTCTTCTCTCTCGGGTCTGGTTGACTACCCGAGGATCTCAGCTCGGAGGCATCAAGGCGGTTAGCCATGGCACGACTCGTGTCGAGCACATCCTTTCGCCGCCGTCTCCGAGCCGGGTAGGGACCCCGCAGGCGTGGTTCCAACGCCTCTATTATGCCTTATCTACGGACCCTCCCTGGCTTCGGTTTTTGCGTGCGCTGAGCTTCTTGTGCTTTCTATTGTTGATGTTGAGTGTCGTTTGTTGATTATGGGCGGTATTTGGCCTTGGCGCACGCCCCAAATGTCTGTTGTGATTCACCTCAGTCGATGCCCGCCGTGTGTTCGACAAAAGTTCTGAACTGAGTTCATAAAAATGTGTCTCCGGTTTCGCACTATTCTGAGTGTATACAAATGAGGGTGGTATGTTAAAAGGATTCCTTTGATTTCTCAGTAGTTGGACTCCTCTACCATAGCGATTAAGTCTGTCTACATTCCTGTTGTTCATTTTTATTTTTGTGTCGGCATTTCATCCGGTTGCGTTCGTATGTGAGATGGTAACCCTAAACCTGTGATGTGAACATTAATTTCTTCTGTTGGTTTGTTACTGGTCTCCTGCTATTTGCTTGTTTCGATCATGTTTTGGTTGTGCACGCAAATGTTGGAGGATTGGCAATCGGAGTGGTGACTGAGGTGGTCCGGTGGCGAGAGAGCTGATGGTGAAATTTATCATTATTGGACTCGAGATAGAATGGATTTGGATTATCGTTGAAGTGCCGGCGTTGAGTGATCTTGAGTATTCTGGAAGCTCTAGGGGAGGAGATGTTCTGGATAGAAGAAAAAAAAAAGGGAAGAAAAATCAAAGAGACGTGTTCACAAGGGGAAGAAGGAGAGACTATGTGAGGAAAAGAAAAAGATAAAGAAAAGAGAAAAAATAAAAATAAAAAAAATCAGAAAAGAGAGAAAAAAATATAAATAAAAATTGAGTACCTCGGGTCGGGCGAGTCGGGTCGCAGGCGTTAGGGTTTTCCGGTGGTTTGGGTCCGCAGCCGCAAACCGGGTCGGGCGCACGGGTTGAAACCGGATAGAGTTTTGTTAATGTTTAGATCGATTTTATGTTTATTTGGCGTTTTAATGTTTTGGGCCTTTTAGGGTGCGCATGAATACCATTCTGTGCCCGGGAATAATTTCTGAACAGAAATGATTTTTTTTTATTCTGTGCCCGGAAATAATTTTTGAGTATTTGAAGGCGTTTGATAAACTGTCCAAAATTTCTATTCCTAGAGTAGAAAAGAATAGAAATACGTTTGGTAAACTACACAAAATTTCTGTTCCCAAATGATATTTTAATAATATTTTGAATTGTTTATTTTTTTTTCTTTCTAACTATTTTCTTCTTTGGCCATGGCCGGTTGCCGGCGACTGGCCACAGCCCAGGGCCGGCGAGGGCGTCACGGCCCTCATCAGCCATCGGTGGAGGCGAGGGTCGCCCTTGCCGGCGAGGGCGAGGGTCGCCCTCGCCGGCTAGGGCGAGGCCTGGACCTTCGCCGCCTGGGCGAGGTCGGCTTCGCCGTGGGTCGCAACGGCGATGCCGCCTCGCCCAGGCGGCGAGGGCGACCCTCACCTCCGCCGGCGGCCAGCGAGGGCCGTGACGCCCTTGTCGGCCCTGGGCTGTGGCTGGTCGCCAGCGACCAACCCAGCCCAATGAAGAACAACACAAAAATAAGAAAAGAAAAAAAGAAAAAAAATTGATTCTCAAAATTGTGCCGAGAAACAAGAAGCAACTTTTTTTACTTCTTGTTTCTCTTCCAAAACTGTTTCTCGGCACAAATTTTTGCAAAAATGTGCCCGGAAACAAAAAGTTTACCAAACGCATTTCTGTTCCCAAACTATTTCTGGGAACAAAAGAACAGAAATTTTCACTGTTTGACACGTTGCCAAACGCGCCCTTAGTTATTAGAGTGGGTTTTTTTAGGTATTGGGCTTTCATGAATGGGCCGAGTTTGGAAATTGGGCCGAATTGTTATTTAAGTTTTTATTTCTAGTGGGCTAAGCTAGGGCGTTTTTTTTAATTTGTTTTGGGTTTTAGGTTTTTTCAAGTTGGGCCTTCGCGGAGCCCACGTCGTGGTGGACTCGGGCCGGCGCGCTCGGGTTGGATGTGGAGATCAGACCCAAATCCATTTATATTATTTTTAATATTATTTTATTATTTTAATATAAAAAATTATAAAAAAATTATTAAAAAAATGTATTTTATCCGGGTCGGATGTGCAGATCCGACCCGATCCGTTTTATATTATTTTATTATAAACTTTTTTTTCTTCAATTTTTTTTTAATTTTCTTTTTTTTTCTTCAAATTAGCAGGAATGCTGAAACAAGCTCTTTCTCAAATTGAAGAAACCGGTTCTTCTCAGTCTCATCATAGTGGTAATTCCAATGAAGATGACTGTTACGGTATCCCGGGATTTACCCCCATTACCCACAATTGGGGAAGTGTGAAGGATGAAGACGAAGAAGAAGAAGAGGAACCTGAACCTGCAGAGGATCTCTCCAGATTCTAATAAGAAGAAGGCGCCGAAAGACTCTGGTGTTTTCATAATTTTCTGGCCTAAAGGAATTCATCAGCTTTTCTTCTTTTCCACAACTTTCATAATTATGTCTAGTTTGTGACATTCCGGATTTTGGCCCATTTTTGGTGGTTTATGAAACGTGTAATTCGTCAGTGCGCTTATAATAGAATTTCGCCCGGGAACTGATCACTCTCGAGTTCTTGTTTTTAAAAATAGAAATTTTGCTAGAATCGCACTTGATCGAATTTGGCCGTTATTTAGACCCTGAACTTGGCAGTCGATTTTCGGGAGTTTCAGGACGAAATAAATTGGATAGTGTCGATATTATTGTGGCCAGCGTCGAGATTGCCAGGAATAGTGAAAAAGTGAAATTTTGACCGGGTGCGAATTTTGACTTGTAGACCTTCCTCGTTATAGTTTGATTCAATTAATTTAGCCTTTATCCCTTATTATATTTGAGATTTAATTTGGACTGGTGGATCGTTTTCGATTTTGAATTTGGGCCGTTGAATCGCGATAATAATTTGAATGAAATTTATTTTTTTTCTTTTCTCTCTCTCTCTTCTCTCTCTCTTCTCCTCCTTCCTCGCCGAAACCCCCCACGCCGGCTGACCCTCCTCTCCGCTGACTTCCTCTCTTCCTTCACGCCTGCTGACTCCCCCACGTTTCTGCCAGCACTTTGCTGCAGCCTCTTCTTCACGCTGCTGCTCCGCCCATGCTGCTGCTGCTGATTACTTCTGCTTGCTGACCGCTGACACCTCTTCTTCTGTTGACTTGTTGACCTCTCCTCCTTGCTGACTTCCTCTGCTGACCTGTCGCTGCCCACGCCTTTGCTGCTGTTGCCCATGATGAACTTCACATGCTGCTTCTGTTCTGCCCTTTTACCGCTGCTTCTTCACTTCTGTTGCTGCGGTTTTCTTCTTCATTTGGCTTCGTTGTTTTTTTTTGCTTTTTCTTGCTGCTGCTCACCAGACCGACCAGCTCCCTTGCTCAGCCACCCTCAGCCGCCGTGAGCGCTGCCACCCGCCGCCACTCATCTCAGCCACACACCACCACCGAGCTCACTCTCTCCCTTCCCTTCCATTCATCCATCCCGTCACCACCACCACTCAGCATCACCAGCACCTTCGTCCATCTCCACCAGCCAACCACCTCAGCCGTCCGGCGACCGCTCGCCGCCGTCCAGGTCGCCGGAAATCGCCGAGCCACCCGTCCGACTGCCGGAGCAACTGCTGCTTGCTTGGCTTAGCTTTGTTAGACTCCCTAGCTTGAAAATCTTCCCTAGGCCTTGGGTAAGTGACTTCCTAATCCTTGGTTAGGCTAGTGGATTACTAATGGACATGTTTAGGGGTGGATTAGGGCTGTGGATAGTTGGTTTAGTGGCTGGATGTGCTTGGTTTGCTTGGTGGTGCTTGTTGGTTGATTTCCGGTAGAGTTGCTGCTGCATCGCTGGATTTTGTTATTTTTACTGTGACTTGTGTGGGCCGAATTTGAGGAAGTGTACCTCATGAAAGTTGCTCATAACATCTTGAAGTTTGACATATATTAAAATCATAATTTTTGGAGATTAATTATGGCAATTCGTAAGTCCATCTTTGGACCGTCTGGAGTCTGCCGGATTTACTGTTCACCCGACTATCTGGTCTTTCCGATTTTTTATCAATTTTTCCAGACCTTATTTTGACAAACTTCCTCCACGAAAATTTTTAATAACATCTGTGTCTATATCATATAAAAATTTCAGAATTTTCCAAGGTTTTTTGGGTGCTGAGTGAAACGTGTTTTGGGGACGGGTGACCTGTCCAAAGGAACCGATTTTTGGTCTGACTTCTAAGGGAAAAAATACATAGTTATGATTTGAAATGGGTTTTGAGTCCTTCATAAGAAATGTTCATCAAGATGTTTTGTGCGACATATCCAAATTTCATAATTTTTGGAGTTGATTTACTTTTATTTTAAAGGAAATTCGGGAACTATGTTACTGCCCAGTTTGGCCCCGATTCTGTGCATACTCGGTTTTTCTCTCTCTCGGGAACTGATTGGTGTTACCATGACATTTTGGTGGATTTAGTTGACATTGGGCTAATTTACAAAGATGAGAATTGATAATGATTGATGAGGTGTGTGCATGGTCACGACACGTTCCGTCTAGGCGGGGGTTCTAGACGATGCCCGACGGGGGTTCGGATGCCGTCTAGGCGGGGGTTTTAGACGTTGCCGATCGCGGTAGAGGCCGGATCGATGCTCCTTTGTGGAATGCCGTCTGGGCGGGGGTTCCAGACATTGCCGTCGCCGAAGTAGCGGGACGATGCCTGGTTACGCCAGAAGACCGGCGGGAGTTCGGTGGCCCGATGGGCCGTTAATAATCTGGACATTTATAATCGTGTGTTATGCATTGGGGAATGCAATGTGCTTGTGTTGTTGTTGAGCATGTTTGGATTAAAAACCGTTTTATGCACGTTTACGTCATGTGATTGTATTATGTGCTCGAGGAGCGAATTGCCATATTATGGCGATATTCTAACGTGCAGGGCTCACGTATGTACCGAGTCGAGGTAAGGGCGCCTGTGATTGTTATGACATGTTGGATGTTGGTATTGCATGTTTAGAATTGTTCGGAAGTACGCTTTGGCCTAAGCTGTCACATCCCGATTTTTGGGTCTAGGAAGCCGCAGGTAAATTGTAATATCCTCAATTTCAATCCCTGGGAAATGGCTATGGTTTAAGTTTGATGGTTTTCCAATCGGAACAAAAATTTCTACTGTTGTTTTGGAAAACCGTATTTCGGATCCTTAGTACTCCTTCGTTTTGTTATTTTTGGGGAGACTTTTGTGGTCCGAATTTGTAAATGCTTTCTCTAGAAAGTTGTTCCAAACATCTTGAAGTTTTACATGATTTAATTTCAGAATTTTTGGAGTTGATATGAGTGGTACGATGGTCTCATTTTAGGACCGTGTGAAACTGCCTAGAATGCGTTTTTCGGTGATGTTCACACTGTCTTGATTTTCTACAAGCTTTTCTGGGCAGATTTTGGAAAAGTTTCCTTCATGAAAGTTGTTGGGAACTTATTTTTCTATAACATGTATAAATTTGGGAATTTTCTGAGATGATTTGGATGTTGAAAAGAGCTTATTTTGAGAAGTAAATATTCTGTTCCAGCAAACTGTTTTTAGTCTGTTTTTGAGTGGCTGAAAATGGTGTTTACAGAGAGAATTAGATTTTGTGTTCCTCATGAAAAATGTTTATTAAGGTCTTTTTTATGACATATCCAAATTTGAGAATTTTCGGAGTTCATTTACTATGATTTCAAGTCCGATTTCGTGAACAGTGCAAAACTGTTCGGTTTTTCTAGATTTCAAAGATTCAGCATTTTCTATATGAAAAAGTTGGAATTTGGACTTGGTGTCTTCTGGTGATTTAAAGTACACGTTCCAAGCTTTCAAATGAGATATTTTATGCTTTGATCGGAGGTCGGACCAGGGGAAAACGAAATAGAGAAGCAAGCTTAAAAATGATTGGCCAAGAATGAAGCTTGTTCAAGAAACCTAATTAATGGCTTGTATTAATTGCTTGGTCTTCTTTTCCACAAGCATTTATGAGCCTTGGTCATCAAGTTTTGACTCAAGAGAGAGAGATTCATCATGATTTTTGACTTAGACTATTAATGGATGGATGACACGCGCGCTTACCTCATCGCTCCGATGACACGTGCGCTTACCTCATCCAAGCTTAGGCCCCAAGTTTTGTTTCCCTATAAATAGAAACAAGGCCATTCGGCCAAGGGAGAGAGAAATAGAGAGAGAAAGAGAAAGAAAGAGAGAAAGAAAGAAAAAGTTTACCGGCGAGGCCGTTTGATCGAGTGAGGAAGCGACGGGCAAGGCCGTGTATTCATGTTCAAGCTCGAAGTTTCCCGATCTCACCCGTTTCGAAACTTGTTCTCTGGTTTTGTTTGCCGTTAGGTAAGTAAACTTCCTAATATCGGGAAAGGAAGTTGTGATGCGTTGTGACACGGTTTGCTTGAACTGTTTCTCGATCGTTTGGTTGGTCGTAGTTGGTTCATTTCCTTGGTTTGATCATGTTTCCTGTTTGATGTTGATTTGAGATAGAACCGAGCCTTGGTCGGTAAAGTATATATGGCGTGGCCATGCATGATGTTCTCTTGTATGAACTTTGCTATTGATCTGCCATTGATGCGGGTGCGGTAAGGGCCGACTTGTGCTAACGGCGATCCCCTCGTCCTCGCTTGATATTAGTAGGTTTACTTGCTGAGTCTCCCCGACTCACCCCCTATTTCCCCCCCTTCAGGGCCATAGGATGGTCGAACGGACGGCGGCGACAGGAGGAGTTCGAGCCATGTTGGAGTTCGGGGAAAGCGAGGAGCGAGAAGCAGTAGTGGGCTTAGGACACCCAAGCCATAATATTTGTTGTATAAATGGCTAAAGACGGCTAAGTGGGCTTGTAAAACATGTTTGCATGAATTATAAACATAAGGTTTGCTCATGATGTTTGTCTTAATCCCGCTGTTTGTTTTTAATGTGATTGTCCCGAGATATGCTTCCGCGTGTGTGTAAATAAAGATAATAATGAACGGGACGTCACGTTTATGGCCCCGGGGTGGGGGGGTCACATAAGCGAGGCTTAGGTAGTTGCTTATTGAGAAGTGTTCTCATGGTTGTTTAACCAAACCATTTCAGACCCGCGACCATGATTGATCCGGAGACGCTGCTAGGATACTACGGGGATTGAGGATAGGTCGAGTTACCCCGTCTTTTGATTGCCCCTTTTGTAGAGGAGTTAAGCTTACCAACTACCCGATCCTTTTTGTTGTGCGGGGTTCGTAGATGGTGGCCTCGTAGAAGGCTTGCAAATGTATGTGTTGTAATCGATGTTATATTTATAAGAGTGTTTTGTTGATGTGTATTCTTTGTCTCTCTACTATCCCATTGTTTATATGTTGTATGGAGAGTTCGAGGTTGCTTCCGCATGCATTGCTCGTTAGTGTTTGGATTGGGTCGGCGACAAGTCCTGGGATGTCGCGTACTTTACGACCACGAAGGGATGATCGCTCGCTCGTAGAATTCGGGGCGTGACATCCCCGTTGATTTGGTATCAGAGCTAGGTCAGTTCGATACAAATTGGTCGAAGCCTGGAGTGATAAGGAGCGATAACTTTGGGGTAGACAATTAAGGAGACTCGTGTGTCATGCGTACCTCAGACTGTTTGATTGTGATTGCTGAGTGACGTATGTAATAACATGTGAGGTGCAGGTGCGTCAGGACTTGAGGTAAGTGCACGAATCATGTTGACTGAGATTGATTGATGTATGTGATTGGCTGCCTGCTTAGTGAATTGTTGTTGTCATTTATTGCCTAGGGCTTTAGACTGATATAGTTGGCTTAGGTTTCTAATTCCTGCGTGGAATTATAGCAGGTGAGCTTTTGTGAGAATTAGTAAGATGAGCAGTCGAGGTCGAGGTAGAGGTCGAGGTTGAGGTCGCGTAGCCCTGTTAGCAGGAGCTATGGAGGATCCTAGGGTGAATGAAATCTGGAGAGCGCTTGAGGAAGCAGGAATATTATCGGGTAGACAGACGGGGGAAAGAAGTGCTAATGTCGCCGCTGCAGCTGCCAGCGAGATTATTGGGAATAATGGAGGCCAGGGGAATAATGTGATTGGTGAAAATCCCGGTCCAGTACGAGTAAATGCGATCAGGCCAATGTCCAAACTAGTAGAACAGTTTCTGAGGCTTAAGCCCCCAAAGTTCAATGGGAAAGGTGATTCCGAGGCTGCGCCAAGATGGGTAGAAGAGCTAGAGAAAGCTTTTGAAGTGCTGGGATGCACTGAAGAGGAGAAAGTAACTCTAGCAGTTTACCAGCTTCAAGAAAATGCAAATGATTGGTGGAGGGCCACCAGAAGTCAAGTATTCCCCACTGGTACCGCGCTGAACTGGACCGTCTTCACTGAGACCTTCAATGGCAAGTACTTCTCGAAAAGCGCCCTAGAGCAAAAACTGGCGGAATTTATGATACTTCGCCAAGGTCAGATGTCGGTGGATCAGTATGAAGCCGAGTTTGCGAGGTTGTCCAAATTTGCCCCCAGAATGGTGGAGGACCCAACGGACAAAGCTAGGAGGTTCCGGGATGGACTGAAGCTTGACCTTCGCAGCCAGATGATCTCATTAAACTTGAAAGGCTATCATGAGATCTATGAGAGGGCCCAGGCAATTGAGCGAGATCAAACGGAGCGGGCTGCCGCTTTTGGATCACGATACGCACCGGTTAGGGACAATCGAAACATTGGAAAGAGGCCTATGACTGGGAATAGGCGATTTGTCCCTCCCGTTAGGAAAGACATTGGAAAGTCGAATTATCACTCCAGCGCGGCATGTCGATTGTGCAGAAGGAGGCATGGGAATGGCCCTTGCCCGGGCATAAGTGGAGCTTGTTATGGATGTGGCCAACATGGTCACCAAGTGAGAGATTGCCCGAGCCGACAAGCTAGGCCACCAATGCAACCGCAACAACCTCGGATTGGAAATCAAGCCAGAATCGCCCTGCAAAATATTCAGAGTCGACCCCCAGCTCAAGGGAGAATCTATGCTATGGCTCGCAAAGAGGCGGAAGATGCGTCTGGCGTGGTCACAGGTACGGTCTCTTTATGTGATCATGCTACTTATGCCTTATTTGATCCGGAAGCATCGCATTCCTTGTGTCTGAGCAATTTGTTGATCTGGCTAGCATCGAAATGAAACCGTTAGAAGTAAATTTATGTGTTACCGCCCCTCTTAAGGATAAAGTGCTAATCTCGTTAGAATGTCCAGACTATAAGATTGTTGTTGGTGGTAGGGAGGAATTGATCGATTTGGTTGTTTTGGCTATGTTTGATTTTGATATCATTATTAGCATGGATTGACCGGTTAGACAGAAAGCCGTTATAGACTGTAGTAATAGGGTGATCCAATTTAATCCGATTGGTCATCCTAGATATGAATTCGTGGGGAAACGAGAAGGAATCTCGATCCCTTGGATTTCGTCGCTCGAGGTGACTAAGTTGTTGGGCAATTGGTGTCAAGGTTACCTGGCGACTGTGGTTGATTTGCCGATTAAGGAACCGAGGCTAGAAGAGATAACCGTGGTGTGCGATTTCCTCGATGTCTTTCCTCAGGAATTGTCAGGATTGCCACCTGAGAGGGAAGTGGAATTCATAATTGAGTTGGCCCCCGAGACAGAACCGATATCTAGAGCGCCCTACAGGATGGCATTATCAGAGTTGAAGGAGTTGAAGGTTCAAATGCAGGAGTTGTTGGATAGGGGATTTATTCGCCCGAGTACGTCTCCATGGGGAGCGCCAATGTTATTCATGAGGAAAAAAGACGGATCGTTAAGATTATGTGTTGACTACAGGCAGTTGAATCAGGTGACTATTAAGAAAAAGTACCCGTTGCCTCAGATAGATGATCTATTTGACCAATTGCAAGGGGCGTCAATATCTTCAAAGATCAATTTGAGGACTGGCTATCACCAATAGAGAATTAAGAAGGAGGACGTGCCGAAGTTGGCATTTAGGATGAGATATAGATATTACGAGTTTACGGTGATGCTATTTGGATTGACTAACGCCCTTGTTGCGTTTATGGATTTAATGAATCGGATATTTAAGGAATTTTCGAATCGGTTTGTAATCATATTCATAGGCGATATCTTGGTATACTCAAAGAGTTCCGCCGAGTGTGAGTTACATTTGGAAAAAGGTTCTACGGACCTCAAGAGAACATGCACTCCACGCTAAGTTTAATAAGTGCGAATTCTGGCTTCATTAAATGGCGTTCTTAGGACATGTGGTACCTGGTGAAGGGATCGCAGTGGATCCAACAAAGATTGAAGCCATCATAAATTGGTCAAGACCGACAACGGTAATCGAGGTTCAAAGCTTCTTGGACCTGGCAGGTTAATACAGACGTCTTATGGAAAGGTTTTTAGTGTTAGCAATACCGTGGTCGCGTTTGCAAAAGAAGGAAACGAAATTTGAATGGACGGATAATTACAAAAGGAGTTTTTAGGATTGAAACAGAGTTTGATGACCACGCCAGTATTGATGGTCCCATCAGGTCTAGGAGGGTATGGAATCTACAGTGACGCGTCGCTAAGAGGACCTGGAAGCATGTTTACACAACGTGGAAGAGTAGTGGCATACGCATCGCGACAATTGAGGCCGCATAAGCTGAATTATCCAACGCATGATTTGGAATTAGCCGCGATTATCTTCACTCTTAAGATTTGGAGACACTACCTGTGTGGGGAGAAATTTCAGATTTATACAAATTATCAGAGTTTAAGGTATCTGTTTTCCCAAAAAGAACTTAACATGAGACAGCATCATTGGATGGAACTCCTTAAGGGCTACGACTGCAATATTTTATATCACCCCGGAAAGGCTAATAAGGTAGCGGACGTATTGAGTTGGAAATCGAGCATCGCGCATATTATGGCCAATGAATGGACCCTGTTGAGGAGGGAATTCGAGATTCGGAATTTAAGTGTGAAGAGAGTCATGTTTAGAGTCTGCTTACCGCATTGAGGATTAAACCGGAAATCTGGGTTAAGATTAAGGCTTTACAATCGATGGACCTAGAAATCCCAGAAGATTCTAGAAATGGATGTCACAAAAAGGAAATCGGATTTTCAGGTATTCGAGGATGGGATTCTGAAGTTTCGTGGTCGGTTATGTGTACCCGGTGTACCAAGTGATGCAAAATTAAAAGAAGAGATTTTGTCGGAAGTACACCGTAGCAATTACAGTATTCACCCGAGTAGTACGAAAATGTATCAGAACTTGCGACAGCATTATTGGTGGAACGGCATGAAAGTGGACGTGGCCAAACAGGTGGCTAAGTGTTTCACATGCCAACAAGTGAAGGCGCAACATTGCAAGCCGGGTGGAATGTTGCAGCCATTGGAAATTCTCGAGTGGAAATGGGATTACCGAGTAGCCAGAGGGGCCATGATTCGATTTGGGTGATAGTGGATCGGTTGACAAAGTCAGCACATTTTTCCACCAATACGAAAGGATTTTTTTTGCCTTGGGAAGGTATGCCGATTTGTATGTACGACACATAGTCCGTCTCCATGAAGTACCAGTGACGATCACCTCGGACCGTGATCCTAAGTTTACCGCCGCTTTTTGGAAAAGTCTTCATACGGTATTAGGAACGAGGTTACAGTTTAGCACGGCCTATCATTCGCAGACGGATGGCCAGTCTGAGAGGACGATTCAAACTTTGGAAAATATGCTGCGAGCATGTGTATTGGATTTCAGGGGAAGTGGAAAGAATAATTGTCCTTGGTTGAGTTGTCTATAATAATAGCTATCAGCAGGGTATCAGAATGGCACCATTCGAAGCACTTCATGGCAGGGCTTGCAGAACACCGGTTTGTTGGGATGAAGTTGGTGAGAGGAGTATTATAGGTCTCGAGTTGGTTCAGCAATCAGTTGAAACAATCAAGGTGATTCGGGATGGGTTTAAGACTACTCAGAGCCGCCAAAAGAATTATGTAGACCGGAGACGTAGGCCATTGGAGTTTCAAGTAGGGGACCACGTTTTTGTCAAGGTATCGCCGATGAGAGGATTGTCACGGTTTGGCAAGAAAGGAAAGTTGAGCCCCTGGTACTTGGGTCCATTTGAGGTCTTAGTGAGAATTGACACCTTGGCTTATTGTCTCGCGCTACCGCCGAATTTATCCCAAGTGCACAATGTGTTTCTCGTGTTTATGCTAAAGAAATATAAACCGGACCCGACCCACGTGCTAAATTACAAGGAAATAGACGTGGACGACAGGATGTCGTTCTTGGAAAAGCCAGTTAGAATCGAGGACAGAATGGAACGGGTGCTGCGGAACAAGACAATTCCGATGGTCAAGGTGATTTGGGAACACCATGGAACCGAAGGTGCGACATGGGAAAGTGAAGAGTTGGTGCGACACCAATACCCCCATTTGTTCGGATAGTTGGGTTGGATTGTAAATTTCGAGGACGAAATTTTTGTAAGGGGGGAAGAATTGTGACATTCCGGATTTTGGCCCATTTTTGGGGGTTTATGAAACGTGTAATTCGTCAGTGCGCTTATAATAGAATTTCGCTCGGGAACTGATCACTCTCGGGTTCTTGTTTTTAAAAATAGAAATTTTGCTAGAATCGCACTTGATCGAATTTGGCCGTTATTTAGATCCCGAACTTGGCAGTCGATTTTCGGGAGTTTCAGAACGAAATAAATTGGATAGTGTCGATATTATTATGGCCAGCGTCGAGATTGCCAGGAATAGTGAAAAAGTGAAATTTTGACCGGGTGCGAATTTTGACTAGTAGACCTCCCTCGTTATAGTTTGATTCAATTAATTTAGCCTTTGTCCCTTATTATATTTGAGGTTTAATTTGGACTGGTAGATCGTTTTCGATTTTGAATTTGGGCCGTTGAATCGCGATAATAATTTGACTGAAATTTATTTTTTTTCTTTTCTCTCTCTCTTCTCTCTCTCTTCTCCTCCTTCCTCGCCGAAACCCCCCGTGCCGGCTGACCCTCCTCTCCGCTGACTTCCTCTCTTCCTTCACGCCCGCTGACTCCCCCACGTTTCTGCCAGCACTTTGCTGCAGCCTCTTCTTCACGCTGCTGCTCCGCCCATGCTGCTGCTGCTGATTACTTCTGCTTGCTGACCGCTGACACCTCTTCTTCTGTTGACTTGTTGACCTCTCCTCCTTGCTGACTTCCTCTGCTGACCTGTCGCTGCCCACGCCTTTGCTGCTGCTGCCCATGATGAACTTCACATGCTGCTTCTGTTCTGCCCTTTTACCGCTGCTTCTTCACTTCTGTTGCTGCGGTTTTCTTCTTCATTTGGCTTCGTTGTTTTTTTTTGCTTTTTCTTGCTGCTGCTCACCAGACCGACCAGCTCCCTTGCTCAGCCACCCTCAGCCGCCGTGAGCGCTGCCACCCGCCGCCACTCATCTCAGCCACACACCACCACCGAGCTCACTCTCTCCCTTCCCTTCCATTCATCCATCCCGTCACCACCACCACTCAGCATCACCAGCACCTTCGTCCATCTCCACCAGCCAACCACCTCAGCCGTCCGGCGACCGCTCGCCGCCGTCCAGGTCGCCGGAAATCGCCGAGCCACCCGTCCGACTGCCGGAGCAACTGCTGCTTGCTTGGCTTAGCTTTGTTAGACTCCCTAGCTTGAAAATCTTCCCTAGGCCTTGGGTAAGTGACTTCCTAATCCTTGGTTAGGCTAGTGGATTACTAATGGACATGTTTAGGGGTGGATTAGGGCTGTGGATAGTTGGTTTAGTGGCTGGATGTGCTTGGTTTGCTTGGTGGTGTTTGTTGGTTGATTTCCGGTAGGGTTGCTGCTGCATCGCTGGATTTTGTTATTTTTACTGTGACTTGTGTGGGCCGAATTTGAGGAAGTGTTCTTCATGAAAGTTTCTCATAACATCTTGAAGTTTGACATATATTAAAATCATAATTTTTTGAGATCAATTGGGGCAATTCGTAAGTCCATCTTTAGACCGTCTGGAGTCTGCCGGATTTACTGTTCACCCGACTATCTGGTCTTTCCGATTTTTTATCAATTTTTCCAGACCTTATTTTGACAAACTTCCTTCACGAAAATTTTTAATAACATCTGTGTCTATATCATATAAAAATTTCAGAATTTTCCAAGGTTTTTTGGGTGCTGAGTGAAACGTGTTTTGGGGACGGGTCCAAAGGAACCGATTTTTGGTCTGACTTCTAAGGGCAAAAATACATAGTTATGATTTGAACTGGGTTTTGAGTCCTTCATAAGAAATGTTCATCAAGATGTTTTGTGCGACATATCCAAATTTCATAATTTTTGGAGTTGATTTATTATTTATTTTAAAGGAAATTCGGGGACTATGTTACTGCCCAGTTTGGCCCCGATTCTATGCATACTCGGTTTTTCTCTCTCTCGGGAACTGATTGGTGTTACCATGACATTTTGGTGGATTTAGTTGACATTGGGCTAATTTACAAAGATGAGAATTGATAATGATTGATGAGGTGTGTGCATGGTCACGACACGTTCCGTCTAGGCGGGGGTTCTAGACGATGCCCGACGGGGGTTCGGATGCCGTCTAGGCGGGGGTTTTAGACGTTGCCGATATCGGTGGAGGCCGGATCGATGCTCCTTTGTGGAATGCCGTCTGGGCGGGGGTTCCAGACGTTGCCGTCGCCGAAGTAGCGGGACGATGCCTGGTTACGCCAGAAGACCGGTGGGAGTTCGGTGGCCCGATGGGCCGTTAATAATCTGGACATTTATAATCGTGTGTTATGCATTGGGGAATGCAATGTGCTTGTGTTGTTGTTGAGCATGTTTGGATTAAAAACCGTTTTATGCACGTTTACGTCATGTGATTGTATTATGTGCTCGAGGAGCGAATTGCCATATTATGGCGATATTCTAACGTGCAGGGCTCACGTATGTACCGAGTCGAGGTAAGGGCGCCTGTGATTGTTATGACATGTTGGATGTTGGTATTGCATGTTTAGAATTGTTCGGAAGTACGCTTTGGCCTAAGCGAGGCTTAGGTAGTTGCTTATTGAGAAGTGTTCTCATGGTTGTTTAACCAAACCATTTCAGACCCGCGACGATAATTGATCCGGAGACGCTGCTAGGATACTACGGGGATTGAGGATAGGTCGAGTTACCCCGTCTTTTGATTGCCCCTTTTGTAGAGGAGTTAAGCTTACCAACTACCCGATCCTTTTTGTTGTGCGGGGTTCGTAGATGGTGGCCTCGTATAAGGCTTGCAAATGTATGTGTTGTAATCGATGTTATATTTATAAGAGTGTTTTGTTGATGTGTATTCTTTGTCTCTCTACTATCCCATTGTTTATATGTTGTATGGAGAGTTCGAGGTTGCTTCCGCATGCATTGCTCGTTAGTGTTTGGATTGGGTCGGCGACAAGTCCTGGGATGTCGCGTACTTTACGACCACGAAGGGACGATCACGCGCTCGTAGAATTCGGGGCGTGACATGGTTACTATTCACTGTGCACTATTTGCTACAGTTATTTCCGAACCACTGTTCACTGTAACACTGTGCACTTACTACTGTTCACCCGTGAACAATTTCTACAGGATCTCGATTTGCTTATAAAAGGGAGCCCTCTTTCACTCAAGGGGCATCCGAAAACCAACGGAGAAAACGTCCGAAAGTTTCAAATCGCTTTCTCCTTTCTCTCAAACCTTTCAAACTCCTCAGATCTCTTCAGCCTTCTTCGAAGAAATAAGAGACATGAGTTTGTCCATTTCTATTTCGGATCCTCACCACCTTTCTATAAATATTCCATACCCAGTAAGTTTCTAATCCCTGTAAAGATCTTATCCCATTTTCAAGATCTTTTGTAATACCATTTCTAGTTTCAATAGCGTGGAAAATTTTGTCGTTCTAGACTCATAAAGTCTGAGTAACGAAAGAATTTCTACCATAGAAATTTTCTACATTGTGTAATCTTGTATTTCAGTTTCTACATTGTGTAATCTTTCAATACTGTTGTTGTAATATTTCAATATTGTTAATATATCAAGATATTTCCATACTTCATCTACTTTACATTTATACCCCACAAACAGCTGGTCGAACCGCCTGTGGAAGGTCTGTACTTTAATATTCCGCATTTAAATTCTTGCATAGCAATACCACCTACATGGTTGGTTTAGAAGTTTTTGCAATTCTCCTCATCATACTATATATTGCATACGGATTCTTCATTATATATAATGCGCGCCATTTTATTTAACTTAATTTATTTAATTTCTTTCTGCATTGAATACATATATTCTATTTTGTTATTTATTTTAGCCTTCTATAGAGCCTTTTCTACTCCTACTAATTTAGATAATATTTATGTTTGTTTAAATTCTTTTATGTTAGATTTCTTTTGGCGTCTTAGAGGAGTAAATCAAATTTTGAGTATTCTTAGACGATTCCTTCTTCATTTATTTCTTTTCTCTCTATAATCCCTAGATCCTAGGCCACTTATGGTATCAGAGCCAAGGGGTAGATAAAGATATTCTTTATAAATTCATAAGCAGTAAAGGTGATTTACTTCGTGGAGATCTTTTCTGGTGATTTCTGGATGTGTTCCAGGCAGTAAAACCCAGTGGGGTAGTAAGTCCGTTGGTAAGCATCGTCGAAATTCATTGAAAAGAAGAAAGTAGTCTTTTGCAATGAATTTATTGAGAAGATCTGAGTCTTCTTCTAGTTCTTTATCACAAATGTCCTCAGATCAAGGACCAATAAATAGAGAAGAAATAAATATAGAGGATTTCAATAAGTCTATTGAAAATTGGTTTATTCCCAAAGTTAAACTTGATAAAATTTATGAACATTCTAAATTTAAACTTTTTGGTAATAATGACTATGTCATTGTTACTGAAGAAAGAGATATCCCACTTTCTGATTCTTTTGCTTCAATACAACTCTTGAATAAAGATTCAATAAAGAAACATTCCCAGAAATGGAATTATATGCACATAGGATTGGTACAGGTTGGTGCAAAACCCCTTACCAAAGAAGGTTTAGATACTTCTTTACTTCTTATTTTGAGAGACGTTAGACTTTTAAAATATAATGAATCTATTCTTGGAGCTGTTGAAACCAGTCTTTGCAGTGGACCAATACATTTCGATAGTCATCCTGGTCTTACTGTTTTCTCTCAAAGACAAAAATATTTTGAAATCCCTCACTCTTCAAATTAAGACTCATAATTATTCTATCGCTGAAGGTTCCATTCCTATAGCCCTCATTTATAGAGTTTATTATAAAGTTATGAATTCCGCTTTTGGTAGCAAAGCTTTTAAATTAAATTCCAATAGAGAAACCCTTTTGTTACAAACTGACATTTCTAAAGCAAATATCACCATTCCTAGGACAATTCCTTGGAATTAAATTACCCTTCCGGATCAATGGGAATTAGAAAATCGAATTCCCCAACCAATTGTACAAAATTCTGATCCTACCAATATCATCCAACATCCTGAAGGAAGAGTAACAATTCAATTTTCTAGAAGATCTGTTGATATTCCCAGAAGATCTTGTGACATCAGATCAATTCCTTCTTGGCATTCAACTTCTTCTCGAAAATCAGTTGATAATATTCCCAATATCCCTTTAATGCTCCTGGAGAAACGTCTGCAAGTGCTCCTCCTTTTCCAAACATCAGTGGTCTAGATAACAGGTCAGGTATTTCCAGACCAGTTTATCAACATACTACTTCTAATTTCCCTGATCCCACTCTTTCCGAAATGGAAGATCATGAGATCATTGTTTTGGAAATAACTTTTGAACCTGATAGAATCATTTTAAATAAAAAGTTCAATTCTTCCGACAATAAACATTTTAGAGATTGGTTCTTTGCTAATTTTCGAAACCAAGCTCTTGAAATCAAAAAGGAATATTATGATTACATGTACCAACATGAAATCGAGATATTCTTCTTTGATTGGTTTGAAAATATATTTTTAAAAGAAAAATAGATTTTTGTTTTAGATCAATTTTATAAATGGAAATTGGACGATGGACATATCATCGAATCCAATCATCCTCCTCTCAAAAAAATCAAAATTGATCATCGAGAGACTGACATAATAGCCTCTCCTTTTAAAGCAGCCTCCGAAATAGACGGCATAGGAATTAAGAAAATTGTTGAACAAAATAATTTTTCTAATCAACATCTTTACACCATAGGAAAACAACTTGATCGGATTGAAAATCTTACTCAAATTAGTTTTCCATCCTCTTCAATAACAATTCCAAAAAAGGATTTAAAACCACCACTTTTTAAGAATTTCGAGATTCCAAAAAATCCTAGTCTTGAATTTGCTAAAGCCTTAGAGGAAAGGAGAAAACTCCTCAAAGGAAAAGCAGTTTTGATTCCCAGAAACCCCATAATCTTGGATACCCCTTTAATACAGAATCTGAGTGTCAAAGACACTCCAGATCGTGTTGAACCCTCCAATCAAATAAATCTCTTACATAAATCCGATTCTGAATCTCTTCCAGAAATAAATCGTATCACTTGGAAGGATCCTCAGAAATTATATTATTCCCGTGCCACTCCTCCTGATATTCTCACAGAAGAAATCTTTTCTAAAGTCCAAAACAAATATTCTTCTGATGCTATCTATGAGTGGAATATAGATGGTGTTTCTGAGCAAAACCTCATAAATATTCTGACTCAAATGGTCATGCTTGCAAACACTTATAAAACCATTCCAGATACTTCTGATCATTCTGTTGCATATCTTTTAATAGCTGGATTTACAGGACAGCTCAAAGGATGGTGGGATAACTACCTGAATAAAGAGCAAAGGTCCCAAATTTTAAATGCTCACAAACTCGACCCTTTTGATCAAATTATTCTTGGTGAAGATGGTCAACCTATCCAAGATGCTGTCAATACTTTAATATTTTCTATTTCCCAACATTTTCTAGGAGACTCTTTTCATATTCTCGATAAAAATCAAGATCTATTATCCAATATGAAATGTAGATCTTTAGGAGAATTCCGAGAATATAAAGAAATATTTTTGCAAAGAGTCTTCCAAAGATCAGATTGCAACCAGTCTTTTTGGAAAGAAAAATTTCTTGCTGGTTTACCAAAACTCATAGGAGAACAAGTTCGTAGTAAGATAAGAGAAGAATATGGAAATCAAATTCCATATGACCATCTTTCTTATGGTGAACTAACCTCTTATGTCTATAAAATTGGAACACAATTGTGCACTAACATTCGTCTCCAAAAACAAATTAAAAAAGAACAAAACTTTCTAAGAAAGGTTTAGGAGACTTTTGTGCCCAATATGATCCGTCTTTTGAATCTTTTGATAAATCCAGATGTTCAGGAAAATGTTCTTTAAAAAGAAAAGAGCATAAAAAATTTTATAAGAAACCTTACAAAAAGAAATTTGATAAAAAACCTTTAAAGAAAGAAAATGATAGTTTTGAAAAACCCAAAAAACCAAAGAAAAATTTTAAAAATATTACCTGTTATAATTGTGGCAAAAGAGGCCACACTTCTCGGTTTTGCAAAATTAGTAAAAAGGTTAATGAATTAGATTTAGATGAAGAAACTATCGACCAGCTCAACCAACTAATGGCTGAAGCTGACAGTAGTTCTTCTGATGAATCTGATTTTGAAGAAGGATTACAGATTTGTGATTTAGAAACCTCTTCATCATCAACCTCAGACAATGAGGATGATGAAGGAGAAAACAATTTTGAAATAAATGTTTTAACAAAAGAAGAAGAAATTCTTTTGTAAACTTTTGACCAAATCACTGACCCCGAAACAAAAATTAAATATTTGAATAGTTTCCAATACCCTAAAGCAGTTTCTAAATCCACTTTCCAAAATGACAATCCTTATAATATTTCTACCATTCTTGGAAAAACCAAGAAAACAAATTTTAAACCTATTTCTATAAGTGATCTTACTCACGAAATCAATAAACAAAAGCAAGAAATACAGGAGATCAAAGCAGCCCAGTTAATTATGCAAAAAGATATTTTGGAAATCAAAACAAAAAATTTTAAAGAAAAACAAAAGGAAGAAGATTCTGAAGAACATGATGTTCCTCAACTTCCTTCCTCTCATGAAACAAACTTCCTTTTGATGCTTTCTGAAATAACCACCAGAAAATGGATTATTAACATTTCTATAAGAATTCAGAATGAAATTATTTTAGAAACAACAGCCCTTTTTGACACTGGTGCAGATCTTAATTGTATAAAGGAAGGACTTGTTCCAACCAAATATTTTGAAAAAACCTCTCAATCTCTCAAATCAGCATCTGGAGATAGATTGATTATTAAATACAAAATTCCTGAAGCTGAAATTGTGAAAGATCATATCTCTTTCAAAACCCCTTTTCTTCTTGTTAAAAACATTAAACAAAATGTTATTTTGGGATCACCTTTCATCAATTTACTTCAACCTTTTAAAGTTACTGAACGAGGAATTGAAACAGAAACCTTAGGCAAAAGAATTTGCTTTGATTTCATTTCAAAACCTCAGACCAGAAATTTAAATACTCTTCAAGAACATTCTATTTCTGAGATCAATTGTATAATCCAAAGCAAAGAGACTCATCTTCAATTTTTAAAAGAAGACCTTGAATACAAAAGAATTGACAAAAACCTTTCTGAAAAAAGTCTTCAGAAAAAGATTTCTAACCTCGAAAATCAAATAAAAAATTCCATATGTTCTAATATTCCCAATGCTTTTTGGTCTCGTAAAAGTCACATAGTTGATCTTCCTTATGAACCAGAATTTTCTGAAAAGAATATTCCTACTAAAGCTAGACCTTCTCAAATGAGTCATGAAGTTCTAAATTTCTGTCAAAAGGAAATACAAGAACTTCTTGAGAAGAAGCTTATTAGGAAAAGCCAATCACCTTGGAGTTGCTCTGCTTTCTATGTCAACAAAAATGCTGAATTAGAAAGAGGAGTTCCAAGATTGGTTATAAATTACAAACCTTTAAATACAGCTTTAAAGTGGATAAGATATCTGATTCCTAATAAGAAGGATTTATTAAATAGACTTGTCACAAAAAGGAAATCAGATTTTCAGGTATCCGAGAATGGGATTCTGAAATTCCGTGAACGGTTATGTATACCCAGTTATGCAGAATTGAAAGAAGAAATTTTGTCCAAAGCTCACTGTAGCAATTACAGTATTCGCCCGGGTAGTACGAAGATGTATCAAAACTTGCGACAGCATTATTGGTGGAATGGCATGAAAATGGATGTGACCAAGCACGTGGCCAAGTGTTTAACATGTCAATAAGTGAAGGCGCAACATTGCAAGTCCGATGGAATGTTGCAGCCATTGGCCATCCCTGAATGGAAGTGGGAACACATCACAATGGACTTTGTAATGGGATTACCGAGGAGTTAGAGGGGTCATGATTCAATTTGGGTGGTAGTCGACCGATTGACAAAATCAGCATATTTTCTGTCGGTGCGAAAGGATTTCGCCTTGGAAAGGTCTGCCGAGATATACGCGTGATAAATAGTCCGTCTTCCTGGAGTGCCAGTGACGATTACCTCAGATCGTGATCCTAAGTTTACTGTCGCTTTTTGAAAAAGTCTTCATATGGCATTAGGAACGAAATTACAGTTTAGCACGGCCTATCACCCCCAAACAGATGGCCAGTCTGAAAGGATGATTCAGACTTCAGAAGATATGCTGTGGGCATGTGTATTGGATTTTAAAGGTAGTTGGGAAGAATAGTTGCATTTGGTTGAATTTCCCTACAATAATAGCTACTAGCAGAGTATCAAAATGGCAACGTTTGAAGCGCTGTATGGCAGAGCTTGCAGAACACCGATTTGTTGGGATGACGTTGGTAAGAGAAGCATCACAGGTCCCGAGTTGGTTCAGCAGTCAGTCGAAATAGTCAAGGTGATTCGAGACAGGCTTAAGACTGCTTAGAGCCGCCAAAAGAATTATGCAGACCGGAGACGTAGGCCTTTGTAATTTCAAGTAGGGGACCACGTTTTCCTCAAAGTATCGCCGATGAGAGAATTGTCACAGTTTGGCAAGAAAGGAAAGTTGAGCCCGAGGTACGTGAGTTTATTTGAGGTCTTAAAGAGGATTGGCACCTTGGCCTATCGTCTCGCACTATCGCCGAATTTATCCCAAGTTCATAATGTGTTTCACATGTCTATGTTAAGGAAATACGAATCAGATCCGACCCACGTGCTGAATTATGAAGAAATAGACGTAGACGACACAGTGTTGTACGTGAAAAGGCTAGTAAGGATCGAGGACAGAATAGAACGAGTGTTGCGGAACAAAATAATTCTGATGGTCAAAGTAATTTGAGAGCATCATAGAACTAAAGGTGCGACATGGGAAAGTGAAGAGTTGATGCGACACCAATACCCCCATTTGTTCGAATAATTGGGTTGGGTGGTAAATTTCGAGGCGAAATTTTTGTAAGGGGGAAGAGTTGTGACATTCGGAATTTGATCCATTTTTGGGATATATAAAGCGTGTATTTCATTAGTGTGTTTATAGTAAAATCTTGCCCGGAATTGATCACTCCTAGGTTATTTTTAAATTAGAGATTTCGCTAAAATTGCACTCGATCAAATTTGATCGTTATTTAGAGCCCGAACTTTGATGTTGAATTTTTTGGAGTTTCGCAACGAATTTAATTGGACAGTATCGATATTATTGTGGCCAGCGTCGATATTGGGCAAAAGGACACTATAAGTGCCATAACTTGTGTACGGCGCTCACTTTGGTGCCATAACTTTTTTTCGGATCACTTTGGTGCCAAGTCGGAGGAAAAACGATCACTTAAGTGTCATAACTTTTTTTTGGATCACTTTAGTGCTAAAATTTTTGAAAAACGATCACTTAGGTGCTAAAATTTTTGAAAAACGATCATTTAAGTGCTAAAATTTTTGAAAAACGATCACTTAAGTGCCAATCTCCGGCGAGACTCCGGCGAGCCACGTCAGCTTCAGAAATTAATAAAAAAAATGCCACATCACATTTCCGGCGAAAAATTGTGTACGGCACCGGAGTTGGCACTTAAGTGATCGTTTTTCAAAAATTTTAGCACTTAAGTGATCGTTTTTCAAAAATTTTAGCACTAAAGTGATTCAAAAAAAAGTTATGGCACTA
The DNA here is from genome assembly GCA_031216235.1 of Syzygium jambos. Classification (NCBI taxonomy): domain Eukaryota; kingdom Viridiplantae; phylum Streptophyta; class Magnoliopsida; order Myrtales; family Myrtaceae; genus Syzygium; species Syzygium jambos. The sequence continues at coordinate 22,349,734 of CM062222.1, forward strand.
AAGTGAGCGCCGTACACAAGTTATGGCACTTGTAGCGTACTTTTGCCGTCGATATTGACTGGGATTAGTGAAAAGTGAAATTTTGATCGGGTGTAGATTTGGACTAGTAGACCTCCCTTTGATTTATTTTAGTTAGTATTTTGGCCATTTTTTCTAAATTATAATTAGGGCTTTTCATGGGCCGTTGGATCGATTTGGGGTTTGAACGAGGATCGTTGGATCGCACTCGAGTGCGTTGACTTTTCCTACTCTCTCGCTCCTCTTTCTTTTCTCTTCTTCCTTTTCCTGGCCGTTCGCTTGCCACTGCTGCTCGCCCAGTCGCCGTGTCGTCCTTCCAGCTGCCTCCCCTGACCCGACTGCCCTTCTTTTCCCTCCCTCCCTCCTTCCCTTTCGCGCTCGAGCAGTAGCTCGCCGCCGCATCTGCCGTGCCCCAGCTCCGCTGAGCTGCTAGCCAGCTCGTCCGACCTCGCCTAGCCACTTGCAACACCGCTGTGCTGCCCTGACTGCCACCGGCTCGCCGCCACCACCCTAGCCTTTTTCCCCCCAGGCCATCGTCGCCCCTACTGCTCCGGCGATGACGTGGCTGCCTCTGTTTCGTTCTGTCCTAGCCTGTCACCGTCACCGCCCAGCAGCCGCTCGCCCTGTCGCAGTCGCTATGCTGCCCAGCTCGCCGCCGCTCTTCGGCTCGACTGGCAAAGCCCGTTGCCGCTGCCGTGCCGCCCAGCTAGCCGGCCTACTCGCCAGCTAGCCGGCCCGATCGCTCGCCAAGCGCCAGGCCGCTTACCTAGGCCGTGGCCGAGCAGCTCAGCCGCTGCCTAGGCCGTGGCCGAGCAGCTCAGCCGCTGCCTAGGCCGTGGCCAAGTAGCCCGGCCACTCGCCGAATTCGTCGACGACTGCCTTTGCCCGTGGCCGAGTCGCCCAGTCATTGCCCAGCTGTCGCCCTTTTGCCTAGGCCACTCGCCTGGCCATGGTCGAGAGTCCTAGGCGTGGCCGAGGGCCGTGGCTGGCCACCGTGCTCGTTGTACCCTCATCCGTGCTGAGCCTCTACTATTCCCCTAGGCCATTTTGGGCCTCTTGCCGATTTTTCCCGAGCTAAACTTAGGTAAGTGACTCCCTAAATCCTACTTAGTATAATGGGTATTATTAGATTTGTTTAGGGTATGATTAGTAGCGGTTCAATGGCTAAGTTAGGGATGGAGTTGTGATTAGAATGTGGTAGGTTGTGGGCTATATTGTGGTGATTGTGTGGCTTGATTAGTGACTGAATTATGGTGGGTTCAATGGCTAGTTTGTCGTGGCAATTGCTAGTGATATTGATGTTTGAATGTGGCCGACTTGAATGTCGGATTGGTGGGTTAGTGTGGTGAGTTCGTGATTTGAATTTGAATGGTATGACGTGTTAGAATGGCAAATTGTGTTGTGGTGCATGTGCATGAGGAATGTCTTGAGGCGTGGTTACGCGGGACTAAACTTGGATTGATCGGAGGGCTACCAACCTGAGATATGGTTACGTGGGTGTGGCAAGAAAGGCAAGAATAGACTTGAGGCGTGATTACATAAGTCGAGGGAAAATGTCCTGAGGCGTGGTTACGCAGGACTAAACCCGGATTGATCGGAGGGCTGCCAACCTGAGGCGTAGTTACGCGGGTGTGGCTAGAAAGGCAAGAAATGACCTAAGGTGTGATTACGCGGGTCGAGAAAAATGTCCTAAGGCGTGATTTCACGGGACTAAGCCTGGATTGATCGGGGGGGATGGACCTGAGGCGTGTTGACGCGGGTCGTGGAAAGTGGTTGGATATGCATGGAAATGTGCTTGGTTGAATTGGGTAAACGTGCGTGTATATGGCGCTTGAGTGTTTATGTTACGTTCTTGAGTTATTATCGCATTATGGTGATTTAACTAATATGCAGAGCTGGCACTTAGTTTGAGGTGAGGTAAGTATGTTTGTGTGGATTCGATTGTGTTGGCTGTTAGATCGCATGTTAGACTCGTCTGGGTACGCATTGGCCTAGGTAGGGTATATGTTACCTGCTTATTGAGATTTATTCCCATTGTTGTAGTGCAAATCTTTTTAGATCCCCGTCCTTGAGCATGCCACTAGCTAGGTGTTTTGGGGTCCCCATACATACATTGCATGAGCAGACTGAGTATTCGGTTGGCCCAAACCAGACTTACATTAGGCACTTTACTACAGTCTGGGTAGATGAGGGTTTAGAAGACTTACAGTGCCATACTTATTTAGCCTGGTTTCACCGTGTCGGGTTGGAGGTTACTAGGCCAATCCGTGACTTTGAGGGGCTACAGCATGGTAGTCAGGATGCGGTGAATTGGGAGCCCTGGGACAAGTATGCTCCCAATGGCAAAGTGACGGACCCCAACGATCCACCGGAGAATTTTGATCCAGAACCTGAGCTCGTACCAAAACCCAAGCCTGAGCCCGAGCTCGAGGAGGAGCCTATGGAGTCCGAGCACGAGGATGAGCTGATCGAGATCAACTCTAATATGGAGTCCGAGTCTTCAGGGTCTGATCCTGATTAGGCACCGTAGGGGCATCTAGGTGTCGAGCTTAGAAGCCTTTTTGGTAGAGTCCTTTTTGTGCAAATAGCTAGCCTATCCTACCACCTATCCCTTTTTGATGATGAAGGTGGATACTAACCTTAGAAGCCTATTGTATGAATTTTATGGTCTCAAGCTAATGATATGAGTTTATTGTTTTGTACAAGTACTACCTTGTTGTTATTATTTATTGTCTGGGTTGTTTGATTTCTGCTTCCGCTTGAGTTTGTTTTCAAGTGTTTCGTTTGGGTCGGCAACGCGTCCTGGGACGTCGCGTTCAATATGACCGTCGAAGGGGTGTCGCGAGCCTGTTGGGGTTCGGGGCGTGACAAAAGGGAAAGAAAAAGAAGAGGACTTTCGCACGTGCTCATCATGGACGTCCCATCAAGCCGATTTAACTTCGATTCGCAATGTCCAGTAAGTGCTTGTGCCTCTCATTTGTCCAATCGGAAAAGTTTACAGGTTAGGGCTCATATTTCGGAGTTATGTGATATTCGAGTGGCGAAGTCCTATTTTTGAGTCGTTGAGCTATAAATATATATAAAAATGGTAGCTTAGCATGTTGTGATGCCGTGGGATTTTACGAAACTCAATTTGGACTTACGGATTGCCGGATACGAATTTTTAAAGTTGGCCGCGAGGGGTGAACAGTGCGCTGCAGCAGCTTTCTATGCCGATTTTCATCACCTTTGGCTCGCTTTTGGGTCAGCCAAACTGGGGTTCTTGTAGTGCTCTAAATGGGCTTTCTTTGACTATAAGCTCGCTTGAAACAGGGTTCAGTGGAGAAAGTTATGGCATAACCAAGTTTCGCGTTCGAGCTTTGCGTTGCGGATGGCTTTGAGTAATCGCTTTAGGTGAGCGATTTGTGGGCGCCTTTTAGTCGTTATGTTAGCATCTAAGCCTAGTTTAGCCGAGTCGTAGTTGAGGTATCGTTTTACTCGATTTTAACATTGTTTCTCTCTTATTTGTTAGGATTGCAAGTTCGACGGATCGAGTAATCTTTGTCGTTTGATCGCATGCATTCCCAGGTGAGTGATGCTATCTCTTCTTTGAGTTTGTAAACTCATGTTTTGAAAGTGATAAGGATATGAGTATCGTACGAGTTATTAAAGCATGTTTGTTGCATAAAAGCCTGGATCGGGCAATTACTACCTTTTAATATTTGAGAAACGTTTTATGAAAGATGTTATTAAAGGTTATACATATCAATTTGTGAATTATGTTTATGAAATAATTTGGAAAGCGTATTGTGATTTATTAAATGGATTATGAAATGGTTTTGGAATCATATTGTGATTTATGAAATGGGTTATGAAATGATTTTTGAATTTAGCATTGTGGAGGATATTGTTGAGGATAAATGTTTCATGCTCAGTGTCTCTGTGAACCTAATGAGGGTTTGTGGGTATGCATATACTAGGCTAAGATATCCTTGTGAGCCAAGCCACCTGCTTATAATAGGTGGAGACCTTGCCAAAGGGGAATCTTGGTCACCTTTTCACGGGGTATTATTCGTGATCATAATTAGATTTCCGAGCACGAGATTGACCCATGGAATCGACCATTGGCGTGTGTTTTTTTTATGAGATCGACTAATGGAATGGACCATTGGTGTGTGTTTTTCGATAATATTGGCCAATGGAATGGACTATTGACATGTGTTTTTCGATGAGTTTGGCCAATGGAATGAATCATTGGTTTTTGCTTTGATATTATTTATTTAAATGAATATTTCTTGAATTATATAAAGTCTCGGTGAAATGAAATAACTTGTATTTGATTTGATATATTTATTATACCTTTGGATTGAAATATGAGCTTCCGGTATTATTATATATATATGCATAATAACTGCTCGATCTGTTTAGAAGATATACACATTACTTATTGAGCTGTGGTTGCTCACCTCTCTCTTTCTCTAATCTTTTCAGGTTCCTTGATTAATAGCCAATAGAGCGAGAGCGATGTCGTGGTAATTTTTTGGAGTTTGTTCTTTGGTTGTGGGTTCAGGCTGCGTCTTTCGAGCAAAAGGATGGCCGTGTCATCCTCCATTATGGTAGATTTTGGGGTGTGACAAAAAGAATCTTCAAATTTTAGAGAGTAAGTAAGAGACACGTGATATATCGAGATGCTTGGATGGCCCAAATAGAAGGAGAACAACATAAAGAACATGAGTAGATTAACAAGCTTGGAGAGACCTAAATTTATTAGGTGAACACTTTCATTGACTTTTTACTTAACTTTGACTGTCCATTTCCGTCTCATCCGATGTTTGATTGGCCAGATTCTTGCGCCCATAGAAATCTTGCGAATTGAAACTTTTGGAAATGCGGTCCGATTTCCATATAAGTGCAGGATAATTGATTTCCACGAATCGAGCCAAGTGGATGACCGAGGTGAAAAGTCCCGATGTCTCCCTCGACGAAACTCCAGTCAAAATGATTCTCGAGGCGTCGAAAAACCCACGACCATATCTACGTGATCTATCAGCCATCCGTGAAAATCATGATTTTCCTGACCCCGTTGAGATTGGACGGGTTATGATTTAAAATAGTGATTTCATGCGAACTGACCGTCTAATTTATTGCGTAATGTTGGAAGCTCTCGCAAAGCACGACCCGATTGTTCTCTACCATCGTGGTTCTTCGGGTGGAGCCACGTCCTGCATATGTCGCAGCACCTCGGGTGGCTTTGCAAGATCTGCTCCTCTTAGTTCAGCGGCACAAGCAGAAGCAGCCTTAGCTTTTGTTGGAACCCTTGCACTTGGATTCTTGATGACATGAAAGTATACTTCTAGAGTCCGAAGGTTGATAAAAAGACTTGAAGTCGGCAGATCAGTTTTTGTAGGAAGGGTTAATATCACGAAAAATTATAAACTGATACATTTATGATAAATTTACCCAAAATGAATTTTAAGATCACGAAAAATTCCAAACTGGTACACTTGTAACTATTTTACCCTTGATTAGTTTCTATTAAATTTTATCATTAAATTTCTAAGTTGGATGACACTTGACAGTTGACGGGTGTACTAGTTTGGGGTTTTACTCTCTGTCTATCACAAATGTACCATTTTGTGTCTTTTCGTGATATTAATTCAATTTAACAGAAGGTAAATTTGTAACAAATATAGAGTTTTTGATGGTCAAAAAATTCGTTCAAGATAAATTTATCACAAGTGTACCAGTTTGGAGCTTTTTATGGTCAAAAAATTAGTTTGGGATAGATTTATCATTGGTGTATTGGTTTGAGATTTTTTGTGGTATTAACCCTTCTAAGAAGTATGTCGACTCATCACATAGGGGCGTGACCTGCTAACTCGATTTTCTGATGTCCTGATAGCTTATTGTAATAGAGAAGCTAATAGGGTTGCGGACTAAGTTGCAAAAATCCAAAGGAGAAATTCCCTTCTAAAAACCTGGCTAGCCCAACCCCCACTAGAATTTTTGAGTGAAAGTGAAAAATCCCAAATTATGTCTATCATGATACTATTATCCTAAATCTTTTTGTTGCAACATGAAAACTCCAAACTATACCTACAATAACACATTTATCCTTAGCTTTTTCATGGGACATCAAAAACCCCAAATTTGTAGCTGTGTTACACATTTATCCTGCATCATGATTCAGTCAAATCATTTTTTAGCCAAATCAACATTGTTTTTATTTACTTAAGTCATGTAGGTGCCGTTGTCAACACAATTTGTTTTCCGTCGTCCATGAAGGCAAAAGCGTAGGTTAAATGTCTCACACATGTACAAATTTAGGATTTAAGTTTAAGGTACATGTGTCACAGTGGCATAAATGGAGGTTTTTGGTGGTTTTTTTTAATAATAAGAGAATTCAATTTGAATTCTTGAGTTCGAGTTGAAATCAGACATAATCGAGCCTGAGTCTGAGCTACACGCTAGCTTGGCTCAATTTCTGCCCTCCACGAAAACGAGTTGGAACGAAATCTGGAGAGGCGTGTGGCTCAACTCACTGCTCATCACTCTCTTCATTCTCCTCTACCGCCGCTAATAACTTAGTTCCTACTTAGTTCGACAAAAAAAAAAAAGAAAAAAAATCGTGGTTTCAACGAGTCTGACTTTCACTCAAAATTCCGGTAAATAATTAGGTGTCTACATTGTAGTTTTGAAATTTTGTGCCTTGATTGAGTTTGTGCTGTTAGAATTTTCTAGTTTGAAGCTTTCGTTTCGGGCTTTCTCGAGTTCAAAATCGGAAACTTGAAATTCAGAGCTGGTTCGGTGGATTTGCATCCTCGATCAATGTTTGGTGAAATTGACTCGATCATTATGCATCCCAGTGCGATTTCGGTCGATTTGCATCCTCGATTCCACAGATTCGCCTGCTTCTAGGAAATAGATTTGTTCATTAGAATTAAATACATTGTTCTTCCAGGGAAATTACCAAAAAAAGTCTTAAATCAATTGTACTTGTATTAATTCAGTCCTATTTCAATTTGGCTAATTTAGTTTTAAACCTTTTAACAATTTGCTACTGTAGTCTTTCTTGCCAATTTTGGCCGGAAATCGTTTATGTGGACATCCTACGTGACATGGCCAATGAAGATTGCCGGTCACAGGTGAGGCAAGCGAGGGAATGCCCTCGCCGGCCCTTGTCGAATTTGGGCAAGGGCCGCAACGCCCTGCCTAGCCAACATCTGTCGAGGGCGCGATAACCCTCATGGACCACAGCAAGGCCTCGCGAGCCATCGCCCAGTGGCTAGCGAGGGCAGCCATGCCCTAATCAGCTCTAGCAGGGGCTCGCAGTCCCTCAAGTAGTACCCTCGCTAGCCTCATTTAAACGGTCATCTTTCTCAGTTTACATTTGATCGTTTTAAAATTCTTTTATATAAGCGGCAAAATATTCAGATTACTTCTCAAACGATTATATTCAATGCCATGTAATTATTTTCACAATAAGATGTAAGGGGATTCATGGAATGAAAGAAGTGACTTGTTTTTGTTACACTACGTATTGCAATTATTCCACAGATGGCCGGATACATTATAAGTTTAATCTGCGGGTTTAATGCAGCGTTTCTACGCTCCGTTTTAAAAAGATATCTATGCGCCGCATATCATAAGTACCATAGAATAAACTAAAGTATTATGACCTTTGGACCACCAATCTTGTCACACCCCGTACCCCACGAAGCATAACATCCTGCCAACGGTCGATTTTGCTGCGACGTCCCAGGAAGCGTCGCCGACCCACACCCATACAGAGATCAAGCACAAGCGGAAACCACGTATATATAAATATATACACATACACCCGTACAATCAAACACTATGAGACCCCAGATAAAACAACCATCACCAAGAATATACATTTTTCATAACCATAAAAAGCCTTTGATTACAAGATTCATTTTTCACACTAAAAAAAAGAAACCACATCAGCAGTCAGCAGCCACTCCACGATCCTTGGGTATGGTAATATGATTCTCCCACGTTCCCAAAATAGAACTGAGTAGCATCTCACATACGCTGCTCCATCCCCACAGAGGTGTATGCTAGACGATCGCTGGATATGATGCGGTATCCCAAAAAAAGGTGGTGTCCTCGGCATCCTACGGCTGGGGGTCTGAAATGTTTCGGTTTACACAATCGTGAGATAAATCTCAGTGAGTTCAACCCCTAAACCTAGGCTAGGCTAACATGCAATCTCCTGACCGGAAACAAGCATTTAAAAACCATAACACAACAACAATCAAATAATTCTCCGACCCTGCAGGTTAGACAGTTCCATAATAATCATGGCATATACGTGGCATACACAGTCACACGTACGCCAAACACATTCGCATGTATCGAGTCTCACACACTCGCATGCTAATCAATGCATGTTTATGCATGCAAATGTCATCGACATGTCATGCGCATTTCTCCGGCCCACTGGCCCACACTGGCACACTTGCCCAATTCATTATTATTACGACTCGAGTCATCAATTTTTCACGGCCCAGTGCGTCTAGCCTGCTTTAAAGTGCATGAGGCGCAGCAACCGATCTGGTCCAGTGTCTCTAGCCTGCTTCAAAGTGCATGAGGTGCAACACTGTTCTCCTTGCGAACCAGAGCCTGCTTCAAAGTGCATGAGGATGGTCGCCTTTCGGACGTACCGGGCATCGTCTTGCTTCAAAGTGCATGAGGACGGTATTGACCCGAAGGTCACGACCCGAAGGTCCTTGGGTGATCACACAACTCATTATTATCTGAACCCAGTGTATGATGCTTCAGGGTAATTTAGGTGATCACGCACTCATGGCAGACACGCATTCTTGCACAATTTCACAACATGCCACACTCTAGGCATACATAATGCGTGTCCATGTTATGCAATGCAATGCACCATGAGCGCCAATGAAATTCAGACACCCAATGTCACAACACGTGCTTAATTGGCCCAATTAATACCGTGTGGCCTAACGTGAGTTTCACAAATCAGTAATTCATTGTAACCCAAACAATGGCCAGTCGTACTCCACAAAAATAGCCACACCACATACGACATAGCAGTATGAAATCAACCACAATTAAGCACAATTGACATACAGTCAGTCAACCCGGGCATACCCGGCAATTTCACCAACGAGCTCCTAAATTGGTCAATTAATCCAATTTCTCTCCCCAATAAATCCTTAATGATTCACCACAACCTTCCCGATAAAAATTTCCACCAATCAATCCTCAACCCAATCGGAAATACACACTGATACTATATAAGCCAGTCCAAAACGTATCGGTAACACCTAAACCAGTCCAGAAAAATGCACTATCAGTCCTAATCCGAATTTAGGAATTTTACTCACCTAATCAAGGGTCACGACGACGGGGAATGGCGGCCGATCACTGGTGAACAGTGAAACCGACGGCGAATTCCCGGCGACGGGGCGTACGGACGGTGAATAGTGCCGTACGGACTCGGTGAACAGTAATTCCGTACGGGGACACTGTACAAACAGGGCTGGGATGATGGCCGGCGAGGTGCCGGTGACGGCCGAGATGTGCCGTACGGACGGCGTGAACAGTGTCCGTACGGACGGTGAACAGTAACCGTACGGACGCTGTACGGCCGGGGTTGGACAGAGACGTATGGACTTGCTGGACGGCCGGGTGTCGACGGAACGGCGGTCGGAGCTTCGGCGAAGCTCCGGCGGACTGTTCACAGAACGGAAAATGAGAAAAAGAGAGAAAAAGAGAGGGAAAGGGAGAGAGAAATGGACAGAACCGAGGCTGAGCTGAGGCGGGGGACCAAGGGGGTCGACGGCGAGGCACGGCGGTCAGTGGCGTGCTCCGGTGAAGCTCCGGCGAGAGAGAAAATGAGGGAAAATTTGAGAGAAAATGGAGAGAAAGAGTGGGAAAATGAGAGAAATCTGCTGAAGGGGGCTGGTCTGATCGTGGAAGTGAGAGAGGAGAGAGAAAACCAGTCCAATTTGGTTAAATTATAGGGCTAGGGGTGCCATGTGTCAAAATCTCACAAAAATGCCCATTTTACCCCTCATCCAAGGGCCCATAATTGATCTAATCCAAATAAGTAAGGGTAGAATGGTCATTTGCCCTTAATCATGGTTGACCAGACCTGAGTTAAGCCTAACTAACCTTGGTTAACCCCAAAATTTAATCCAATTTTCGGAATTAAAGAAAAATGGCCTAGGGGCATTTTCGTAATTTTTCGATCCCGAACTGAAATTCCAATTTTCGTCCATACCGGTCCTATATATTCATGATAGACATAATCCGGTGTCGGATCCTTAAAATTCATCCTTTAAGCCCTCGAAAACCGGTCCAAAAGTCTCGAGGGTTAAAACCGTAATTTTTCGTTCCGGGGTCGAAATTCCAATTTTTGACCGTAGGCACTCTAGACGTGCATGGTTGCCCCAAAATGGCATCGGTTCCGAAAAATAACTTCATTTGGCCTCGAAAAGCGACGCCGGCATCCCGAGGGGCAAAATCGTAATTTTTCACCCCCTGACCGAAATTTAAATTTTTGCTCGTACTACTTGTCTGGACATCTCTGTGTCCTAATATGGTCAGGAGTTGGTTTGAGCTTAGGTTGTAATTGGTGTTTTAGAAAGTTATACAAACTCTTACCTTACCAAAAAAAAAAAAAAACTCCAATTGTGTGCGGCCAGCGTAATATGATGTCAGATTTCCAAAAATAGTCTCTTAAGCCTTCGAAAATCGACATCGAAATCCGGGCCCAATTTCGCGAATAAAACTCGCTAAACTTTCAATTTCAGGGTCTCTCACTAACAGGCGGCTGTTTAGAGGTTACGCGTATCGACCTAGGGCTATCCATATCGTAATGGTCTCGATTATTGAGAGAATGAGAAATTATCATTAGTTCCGGAGGTCACGATCGTTCGATTCAGGTTCAAAACTGGTTGACCACGTATACTTTCGGTCATGCAGAATCACTTGCGATTCGAGTGTACAACGTTGGCCTTGGCCACACCAAATCCAGTTACCTTTCCGAAGATCAGCCCACATCGGTTCAAAATACTCCCTCAGTATCTCTCGCGATCGGTGTCCGTTTCACGATAGGTTCCCCGGTCCACGTACCGTTTTTTAGTTAGCGATACCTCATTGGTTAGTATCCCGAGATTGATCAGCTCTTGGCGAGACTTACTAAAAATGAAATGCGAATTAATATCAGTTTTATTGATCCCGGAATTACATCGAAATTCGGGCTATTACAAATCTTGTATAGCATGACATAGAAGGCGGCGGACCCAATTGGCCACTTGGGTCGAAAGTTCTAATCCGTACGCGCATTTGTTTCTGTGTATACATGTAATTTATTGGGTCTCTTAATTACATTTTATTATGGGCGGTGCTATTTTCACCCCTTTATATGACTAAATCCATCCAATTTCACAAAAAAGACAATTCCCCTCTATCATTCAATTGCAATTCAAATCGGTGGTTCCAAATTTATTTACTTTCCTTTTTTTAGTTTTCTATATCTATGTAGGATCTACCTACCATAATTAGAATTTCATATGTTTAGTTTTTGTTTATTATAAATTTTCCATGTAAATTAAAGGCTCTATTTTTTATTGTTAGATATTACTTCCATTAAAAAAAATTTGTCGAAAAGATAAATTTCCAAGTAATCTAATTTTTTTCTACGTTTTCGATCAAATTTATGGATAAATTGTTAAGTAGATGAAATTTAATTAAATCAAAACATTGCACAAACTATAAACTTCTTTTTTTGAAAATGCTAGTGAAATTTCATTATTTTTATCGATAAAAATTAATATCATCTATGAACTTCTTATGGAAAAAATATCAAAATACCTCATTGTGCATAATGTTTTTAGTGTATTCCTAGATACTCCTCTAACTACTTACATGCTCTGTATAAAAGTATATCACCAATATAGTAAGGAAAAAAGATAAATTCTTTGATATAATAAACAAAGAGATTTGATATATATTTTAGAATAATAAAATTAATAATAAGTTCACTAAGAAAGTGAGCTTTTGAGATAAGAGGGATAAAAAATAATTAAGTTGTTATAAGATCAATGATATAGAATTGACTTTTTTTTTCAGTTTTATAGTATATCAAAGAATGTCTTTTTTCTTTACTATTAGCGAGATAATTTTACACGGAGCATGTAAAATAGTATAAGAATATTCGAAAATGCACTTTTCTTTAATACACTAAAAAATAAAACATGTGAAATGCTTAATTATGCTAACTATCCTAAATAAAAAAGGAATAGAAAAAAGAATGAGTGGGGCCATCACTTTAAACTGCAATTGAAAGATTGAGGGCCGTTTTGTCTTTTTAGTATAAATGGGGGTAGATTTAGCCAATTAAGGGGTGGAAATATAGCCCCCCTGTATTTATTTAACAAGTACAAATTTCTTAATACCAAGCTCAAAATTTAAGCCTAAACCTAAAAAAGATATGGCTCAAATTGGGCCATGACAATACACTTAACACTTAAAACTCACTGATAAAATGCCTAAATAAGCTTGCCGACCATAGAGGTCATAACAATACACTTAGCCCAAGAAACCTATTGATGGAATGTTTGAAGAGCTTCTCGATCGCGAGCTTCTAATAGATAGAGTTTAAGTGAAGATCATGACATGTGGGGCAATTGATTGACTTGAAACATAATGGAAAGTTGAAGTCTGAGTCTATGAGGATCCATCGACCAATTAATAACTATAACTAAAGGATCGGAAGCACTTACAACTCATCCCTGAAATAGCACACATGTTGACAGTCATTTAGAGATTTTTGCAAAGGAAGAGCAGGATGGATAACAGAATCGCTCATTAGATAAATGAGGAATAAAAAGTTCACACACTTATCAACACTTGCCCATATCTCTCAAGACTTGTCAACACTTCGAATAAGAATTGTACCGCATCGATTGAGGAGTCCAGATCTTGAAGAATATCATTTAATTTTAGATCAGATCTTTGCTTGGGTTTTGAATTTCAAATTTGGATAAGATTAGATTTCTTGACTTCGGTATTTGCCGTTGAGTATAAAAGCTTTTCAGTCGAGTCTTGTAAGCTTTTTACTTTCTCTACGCACTTTATTCATTTCCTTCGAGAAGTTTTATTCTTCAATTCCAATTATCGAGCATGGGTGATATCCAACAATGTAAGCCATATGTTCCAATTCAATATAATACTTGGCAATTTCCTCTTTTTTCCTTCAATTTACTATATGTGCATCGCTTTAGTAATTCAAATTCCATTAAGTCATTGAAACTTCAAGGCATACTAGAATCCACCTGCTTTTGATTCGAAGTCAAATTTGGCATTTTAGTTGGCCATTGATCATCCTTGACAGGTTTTATAAAACCATTGAGTTTTTGATGACCACAACTTGACAAAACACACCTAACAAGACTAAATAAAAGGGAAATTATCAAATGGTGCCTCGAAGTGAGGCCTTTCTCTTAAAAAAGTCCCCAGATGATTTGTCTCAAATAAGGCTCTAAAATAGGCAACTTAGGGTGCATATGGTAACATTTCTGTTCCCGAGAACAATTCTTATCAAAAATAGTTTTTTTTTATTTTTATTCCCTGGATGAGTTGCTTAGAGAAGAACTCGTTTTGTAACTACAAAAAATTTCTATTCTCAGAATATAAAAAGAATAGAAATACGTTTTGTCACGCCTCGAACCCTACGGCACGTGGCATCCCTTCTACGGTCGTATTGAACGCGATGTCCCAGGACTCGTCGCCGACCCAAACCCCAAATCAGAGAATATACACACACGGAAACGATCAAACACCCATACACAAATAAACATGACCAAGATAGCAACGGGAGACACACATCAACAAACTTCATAAAACACATACTTATATTAATCAAAGAGAATTTATAATATCCGTTTGTAGCATAAGTATACATAGACCAAAATGGGTTAGCAAGCCACTATCATCAAAAAGGGATTGTGGCTCGGGGCTGTTAGGTACTATATCCAAAAGGGCTTCTTTAAAAAAGTATCGGCCCTAAACGTTAGCTATGCTCTAGACTAACCCCTAGGTGGTATCCAATCTGAGTCGGATCCAGAAAACTCGGATGAATCATCGAACAACTTGAACTCAGAATTCATAGGCTCGGGCTCAGACCCGACCTCCAATGGCTCCTCCTCGGGAACATCCTCGGGCTCCGGCACCTCTTCTGGGTCCTCCTCAGGCTCTGACTCCAACTTTATCGGCTTCGGCTTGGAATCGGACTCCCACTCCATTTGTTCCTCCTCCTGGTCCTCATGCTCGGAATCCATGTCGGACTCTATGATGACGGGCCGGGGGTCAGATCCGCCTCAGACACAGAATCAAGGCTCACTACCTCTCCATCGGCTGCCTGCGGGTCCCACTGACCAACCCGTTAATTGGAACGTCAAAAGTCCTAACGGGTCCATAAAAGCCGGACTGATCCCAAAAACACCAACCAAGGTAAGGATAGGTCTTGAGCTATGGCCCGTCCTCGTCGACCCATATGATAGTGTAAAATCTAATATAAGCCTCCCCATTCCAACCGGGGTACTCAATCACTGAATGCTCTATATGGTCCGAGATCCCAAAACGTAGCGGCACGCTGGTCATCCTCAAGGTCGGGGGTATGAAATGGTTATATAATAACCATGAGAACGAGTCTCAATAAGCAACACCCTAAACCCTGTATAGGCCAATGCGTACCCAGACAAGTCGTATGCAATCTAACCCATAACATATAAAATTCACATCATTGTACTTACCTCGCCATCAAACACATACCGACTCTGCACATTAGTCGAAACGTGATAATACAACAATGATAATCCAGTAACATATCATAATCTCTCGAACACCAACCACACTTGCACTCAATCAATCCAACCAATTCGATCACACATTCAACTAGCCAATTCAATCACACTCAATTCGCATGCATGGCCGAACATCTTTCTCACGACCCGGGACACTGCGCCTCAGGTCCATTCTCACTGCCCGCGCCACTGCGCCTCAGGCCCAATTTCACAGCCCGCGCTACTACGCCTCAGGCTCAGCCCTTCGATCAATCCAGGCTTTGTCCCACGTAACCACGCCTCAAAACATTTTTTCCCCTTCCAATGACCTGCATAACCACGCCTTAGGTCTGGTCATGCCTTTCTCGCCACACCCGCGTAACCATGCCTCAGGTTGGTAGCCCTCCGATCAATCCGGGCTTTTCTCATGCACATGCACCACAACACAATTTGCCATTCTCACATGTTGTACCAATCAAACTCAAGGAACGCTCACCACATCACAACTTGCAATTTAACACGTCGTACGAATCAAACTCAAGGCATGCTCACCACATTATAACTCGCCATTCAACATGTCGTACGAATCCAAATCACATCATAAGCCCATCACACTAGCCCACAAATCCGGCACTCAAATCGGCCCAATCAAATGTTAATTTCACCCACACACGCCACGACAATACAGTCATTTAGCCCACCATAATTAGTCACACAATCACCACAATTTAATCTACCACCTACCACATAATCCATGTACTAATCACATTCTAACCAACTAGTCCGTTCCCTAACTTAGTCACTAAACCAATTCTAATTGACCCCTAAACAAGTTTAAAAATACCCATTGTAGTAAATATGGATTAGGAAGTCACTTACCTAAATTTAGCTCGGGAAAAATCCACACGGGCCCAAAATGGCCCGGGTGAACAGTGTCGAGATCGGCACGAGCGAGGGCGCGACGAGTGCTGAGCTTGGCCACGGCTTGGCACACGGCTCGGCGACTCGGCCACAATTGGGCATACGGCCCGGCGAATCGGCCACGGGCAGGGGCACGCTCGGCACGGCTCGGCAGCGGGCTAGGCGACGGGCAACGACCTGGGCTGAGCAAGCAACGGCTCAGCCACGGCCCGGGCGACTTGGACTCGGGCTGGGCTGGCTGGTCGGCGGGCTGGCTAGCTAGCCGGTGGGCTGGTTGGTCGGATGGTTGGCTAGCCGGCGGCGGTGACGAGCAGCTGCGACAGCGACACGTCGGCGAGCTAGTCCCGGCGAGCTGGCACGGCAACGGTACGGAGGGAAGGAGGAGGAAAGCTGGGCAGTGGTGGCAAGGGAGAGGAAGGGTTGGGGCTGCAGGGGCGCGAGCCGACGATGACGGGGCGGCATGGCGACGTCGCAGGCGGTGGAGTGGAGCAGGACGGCCGGCTGGGCATCGCCAGGCCGTGACAAGCGCGGCGGCGACCGGACGCGACGAGCTCAAGCATCAAGCTGGGTGCGAAGGGGGAGGGAAAGAGAGAGCAGTTGGTCGGGGCGATGGCGACATGAGGCGGACGGCGAGGGGTGGTCGGGGGTGAGCTGTGGTCGAGCGAGCCGAACAGAAGCAGGAGCAGAACCAGTTGGGTGATGGAAGGAGAAAGGAAGAAGAAGAAGAGAAGAGAAAGAAAAAGAGAAAAGAAAGAAAGGAAGAGAGAGAAGGGGGGAGGGTAGGTCTGCATGGCAGAGGGGCAGGGACATGCGTGAGGGGACGTCTGCATGGGGGGGAACGTGCGCGGCCAGAGGGGGAGGAGAGAGAGAGAGAGAGAGAGAGAGAGAGAGAGAGAGAGAGAGAGAGAGAGAGAGTCAAATATTGCACTCGATTGCGATCCGACGGTCACGATTTGAACCTAAAAATGATTTAATGATCTACGAAAAATCCTAATTAATAAATTAGAATTGGCCCACGGACACTAAATAAAACACACTCCAAGGGAGATCTACTAGTTCAAATCCACATCCGGTCAAAAATTTCACCTTTCCACTATTCCTGGCAATCTCGAGGTTGGCCACAATAATATTGACATTGTCCAATTAAATTCGTCCCGGAACTCCGAGAAATTCGACACCAAAGTTTGGGCTCTAAATAACGGCCAAATTCGATCGAGTTGCAATTCTAGCAAAATCTCTAATTTAAAAAATAATAACCCAAGGGTAATTAGTTCTGGGCAAGATTTTACTATAAGCGCACTAACGAATTACACGTTTTATAAATCCCAAAAATGGATCAAAATTCGGAATGTCACACGTTGGTACGATCCTAAAAATTTTTATTCCCAATTTTTTTCATTTCATTATAAAAGTGTAAGTGGAAACTGAACAATCCATGTTTAGATAGAACTGGACTTTTATAATGACTTAACTTATCAAGATATTCAAAGATAGTTTCAGAAAATCCAATGTAATAATTAGTAAAAAATGGATGGCTGGAAATGGCAGTAGGGAGTTTCACTAGTTTATAATTCAATATGAGGAGGGTGACAGTAAATCTTTGGGCATTATAATAAACAGTTGCATAGACCTTTTGAGCTTTAGAGTGTACGGTATAGGATGTAGGGTTTAGGGTTTTAGGGTATAGGGTTTAAGATGTGGGGTGTAAGGTTTAGGGAGTAAGGTATAGGTTTAGGGTGTAGGGTTTATAGTTTGGGGTTTAGGGTTTAGGATGTAGGATTTAGATTATAGGGTTTAGGGTGTAGAGTTTAGGATTTAGGGTTTTAGGGTTTAGGTTACACTAAGTTTATTTTCTAAAATGATCTTGTTTCTCTTGTTGTTCCCAGGAATAAAAAAGTAGTTTTTTTTTACTTCTTGTTTCTATTTTAAAAAAGTAGGTTACCATGAAGTAAAAGACCGTGTAAATCATCTGCTACACCTTCTTCTCTTTGTTTCTATATGCAGAGCTCGTGACCTATGTCTATGGAAGTTGCGACCTTTGTCGATTTTACTTCAGCAGAGGTTGCCATCCTCACATGGCCATAGATTTGTGGTTGCAGGAGGCCAGCCACCTATAGCCATGGTGTCGGGGCTTGGCTCAATCGATTTGCTCGATTTTTGCTTGCGAGATATGAAAGCTCTCGAGCAGCCATGACCATGGTTGAATGCTTGAAACTCAATCGACCATGGTGCATGGCTGTGAGGAGCTCAAGGACCCGGATGAGAGGCGCTAGAGAGCCATGAGTGAGAAGAGGGGGAGCGGCCATAGCTGTGGTCAAGAGCTCAAAGCTCAAGCCCGTAGCCATGGCTAAGAGCTCGGAGATATGCGGCCATGGCCACGAGTTAGGAGAGGGAGAATGGTGATCAGCATCGCTGAGCTAGCGTTCAATGGACAAGTGGTCGTAGCTGAACCATAGAGACTTATTGGCAACTTCTTGACATTGAGCAAGATCATGCACCGAAAGTGGCTCGGCATAGGTGCGAAAGGAAGAATAAAAAGAGAGAAAAGAAGAAAGCAAACGAAAATAAAAGAAAAAAATGTCCTTGGATGAAAATATCCCTAACAGCTTGGAAAGTGGCATATGAGATGCCAATGCTCGCTAGCAGACAAAGATTCGGGAGGCTAGTGAGCTAAGGGTGTGTTTTGAGACTAAGTTATTTACTTTAGACCGTTATTTGAAATAAGATGCACTCTAAAGACTCTTTTAAACTAACCTCTTTAGAACCCTATTTGAGACAAAGTCTATTATAAAAACTCTTTTGAACTGTCCTATTTTAGGGCCCTATTTGAAATTTATACTTAATAAAAAGTTCAAAATTGGGTATGACATTTTAGTGTTATCTAATACACCCCGACTCCTGTGACACCCAGTCCACTTACGTATAGGCTGCAAACTTCTTGAACTCGAGACTATCTGCATGCATGAATTATGATGACCCAGAGAACTCTATACTAAATTGCCTCGAATTAGGGTCAGGCTACGAAGTTCTTCTGCAGCTGCGGAGGCAAAAAAACGACTTTTCGTCTACTGATCCTTCAGAGCAGAAACAACAGAAGAGAGAGAGAGAGAGAGTACGTTTTCCAGGTTAGTACGGTTGAAAGGAGAATACGAAGCTTTTTCATCTACAAGTGAAAGGATCTCTCCATGTGTGATGTGCCAAAGAACTGCGTCGATGTGACTACTAAATTTTGTTTATGTGCCTCGAAAAATGCCGCAACAAATAGAATTAGGCTCAGAGAAATAAGGTTGACGTGCATGATAGAGCACCATAGAGGCATAAATTAAGTTCCAGGAGATGCCTGGTCAAAAAAAAAAAAAAGTTCCAGGAGATGGACAAGCGAAAAAGAGTATGAAGTACTTTTTTGGACGACCTGAATATAACAAACAGAAATCGATGATTCCGGCAAACTCGGATTGATGGTCATGGCAAATAATTGAGGATCCGGCAGCACCATTAGAACCATTCTTGTGAAAAAGAGGAAGAACTCCATCCGGGGAATTACTTAATGTTAACATCTGCAAGCAATCGAACATGAACGAACAGTCCACAGAGACGTAGTGGAGTCTCAAATGTTCTACGTCCATGTCAATTTTTATTTATTCAGGATATGATTGATATGACATGCAAACACAAAGAAGAAAATTGTAAAAACTCACTTAGAATGTAAAGATTTCGAATCCCGGACGCCGCAGGGTGACTTAACCGGTGGCACGTGTGTGGTGGCTAGCACGTGTCGTCCCCAGGGTTTACTCCCTGGCTGTCGGCCGTGCGGGGGTTCACTGGGTTATCAAAAACAAAATGTAAAGATTTCGAGTGCATAGTTCATAACTAAAACTATTTGGCAAGCGCACGGAATGATGAATACGAGTTTTGAGTTTGGTAAAAATGAAACAAGTCAACGACAACCTAAGATCAACAGAAAAGGGAACACAGGAGGTGCTCGGAACGTAAATTATTCATACACACACACATATATATAAATACATACTCACTTTGATCTGCATGACAGGATTCGCTTGGAAAGTTGCCTCAGCTGAACACGAGGTGCTTCATTACGCTGGACCGCATCATCAAACGACTCAGAGTCATCGCCAACCTTCTCATTCCTACTGAAGCACGAGGGCGCGATCACCATCTTCTTCTTGGAGCTCTTCTTGTTGAGGTATTGATGAAGAAACACAGGAGTCGAAGTGAAGCACTTGACCTGGAAGTACCTGATCAGGAACGGGTCACTCGATCCAATGACGCACACAGCGATTGCCAACCACTCAACGTCGGTTGATGTGATGCTGTACGGCCCAGCAATGTAGGCCACCATGGTCCCTGCCAGGGCGAGGTAGAGTAGCTTCTTGCTGTACACGATGGCCTTCTTCAAGAACGTCTCTTCGCTGAGCACGGCTGAGATCAAGATAAATATGACCGTCGGGGAAGTAGAGACAGCGAGGATGTCGGCTAGGATGAAGACCTTGAATGCAGGTTGATCAATGAGGACAGCGTCACCAGGTGCGTGGCGGACGGGGCCAGGTGATTGTGTTAGAAGCGAGGGGTCAGAAGAGTTGGGAAAGTTGCACAAGGGGAATGACAGTGGTGGCTGAGTGCCAGAGTCATCAGGCATGAAGCCTCCAGGCAATGTGAAGGCAGCGGCGAAAGTGATGGTGGTGAGGAGTGTGGCCACGACAGTTAGGGCATTGGCATGGCCCTTGAGATCGGCTTTGGGGTTGTCGAGGGGGGTGAGGGGGCTTTCAGAGTTGCTCAAGATGTGAGGCTTTTGGCAACGGACGGCCGGAAGGTTCTTCAGGTATCGGTAGAGGTATGCCTAGATGAACAATTACTATCAGCAGGTAATAGAAGCAGGCTGTGGAGATGAAACATTCTATTTCAAGGCTAGTGTGATTTTTCAAGATCGTCAATAACCAAGATTTCCCACCAAAAAATGAAAACATATACAGATAGGCGAGAGGAAGCAATAGTTTAGTTTACCCGAAATGCACGTACGTTTATAAAATTCTATTGAGTTTACCACGTTTATAGTAGTAGTAGATTAATCCTGTAAATCATATTTAATATTTCCTACATTTGAAAAAGATTAACATACACAATTCATTGCATCAACTTTCTTAGATTAATGTCAAATTACTTTGAAGTACCAGTAGGCACTAAAACATGTGAACTAAAAGAATAACAACAATGTGTAACAGGCGAAAAAAATATAAACATTGAAATATAATTTTGTCTCAAACTCTATGTTATAAAGTAAAGTGAAGGCGAATTTCTGTCTCAAACTTTTACAAAAAAGAAAATGAATAAATGTTATATGTGTTGCCAAATCGATGACAACTATGGATTATAAAGAAAACAAACGAAATGGTAAGTTAAAAGGTTATCAACACCTTATATGTCATAAACCTATTATATTATCTAAATTAGAAATGGATCATCATCATTCTTGTGACATTCCGAAATTCCACCAATTAGAATTTATTGAATAATTGAGTTTTATGAGATGTGCTCGCAGTAAATTCTCGCCCGGAACTGATCATTCCTGGGAATGCTAACCATTAGGGAAAGGCTAATAGGGGAATTAAATTCAAACGACTAAAGGAAATTCGATCGTGAATGGATTTCGACCATTAAATCGCGTAAGTGATATTTTGAGCCACTGTTGGCCGATCCAAGGATAGTTAGAGGTCAATTCGCCACTGTCCTAGTAGTGGATAGCGGGTGATTCCGTTGGACCACGAAACGACTTGACGAATGATTCCTAAATTATACCGAACGATCGTACCCCTCGGATCAAGTGATTGATCTTCGCGATTTTAATGATAATCGAGGTCATCATGCACCGGATGGACTTGCACGTGACTCGATTTAGTATCAGTCATGAGTCGATTTCGCGAATTTCCCCAGCAAGCTGCCCATTAGCTTGAGAAACGCTCGAGTTGCATTTAATAGAATTTAATTATTGGAATTTTGCCCAAATTGGACACCGGAAAATTAGGAAGTCACGCCGGAACACTAGGACGACGTTGCACGTGACACGTGTGAATTTTTTGTGCGCTTAAATCCTTCGGAAAAATTCGATTTGGGCAAGAAACGGAGAATTGAACAATTTTACCCTTGAGTATTAAAGAAGGGGTAGTTTTGAGGGCAAGGGGCAATTTGGTCATTTTTCAAAAAGTGGGTCAAAATTGATTTTAAGCCCTTGACCCCCTTTCTCTCTCTCCTCTCTCTTCTTTCTCCTTCCCCCCTTCGTGAAAATCCCCCCACCGTGAGCTCCTCAACCGGCCACCTCTCCCTCCGCCGTTCACCGCCGCGCCCCAAGCCGCCATCCATACGTCCGCCGGACCGCCGCCGCGCCCAAGCCGCCGTCCTCACCGCCTCATCCCCATCCAACCGTGACTCTCTCTCTTTTCTCTCTTTCCCTCCAAGTGGTCGTGAGCCTTACCCACCGCCGTGGACACTCGCCACTAGTCAAGGCCACGGTTCGGAACCGCCCGGTTCCGGTTCGGAACCGGCGGTTCCGGTTCGTGGCCACATGTGAACCGGAACCGGAACCTCTCCTAGCGGTTCCGGTTCCGGTTCGGAACCGGCCGGTTCCGGTCCGGCCGGTTCCGATTCGTAATTTAAAAATTTTAAAAATAAATTATGAAATAAAAAAATAAATAATTATAAAAATATGAAATAATGAATTATTCAATATAAATTATAATCAAAATGAAAATTGTAGGGGTGATCGGTTCCCGGTCGAAGTCGGGAACCGAACCGGTAAGACCGGTTTTTTAATTTTAGAACTAGGAATCGGACCGGCATACCATAGAACCGGGAACCGGACCATCGGTCCGATTCGGTTCTAGGCGGTCCAATGGAACCCTTTGCTCTTAACTAGCAAATGATCGTAGCCACAAAAGGCATACAACTTTACATGCTCATGGCTTGGCTTGGCTTGAATTTTATAAACAATCCCTTTGTTGGTCTCTTCATTCCCATTCGATGTGGGACTCTTGGCATTTGCATTCAAGGCAAACCGAGAGTCCCACATCGAATGGGAATGAAGAGACCATCAAAGGAGTTGTTTATAAAACCCAAACCAAGCCTTGTAATTAGAGTTCAATACACCCAAGCCAAGCATTGTATTTGGAGATCAATGCACTTACAATGCATGGCAATTAGAGTTCAATTTGTTTTATAAAAAAAATTGAGTAATGAAATTTTTTTAAAAAAAAATTTCATCATTATTATTATATTTTTTAAGTAATTTGGAACCGGAACCGGCGGTTCGGAACCGGAACCGCCGGTTCCGGTTCCCAAATTGTGGAACCGGAACCGGGCCCGTAGGCTACGGGCCGGTTCCGGTTCCGAACCGCGGGCCCGGTCAACGGGCCGGGCCCGGTCAACGGGCCGGGCCCGGGTTTGATCGGACCGGTTCCGGGCCGGGTCCGGATTTGACCGGGCCGGTTCCGGGCCGGTTCCGGGCCAAAACCGGCCCGTGGCCATGTCTACTCGCCACAAGCCGCCGCTCGCCGATTGTCGCCGATTGTAGCCGCCGCCGCAAGCCTTCGTTGGATTTCAAGATTTACCGTCGCTTTTGTTCTAGCCGAGAGAGTCTAGGACTCGGTAAGTTGTGATCTAAACCTCGCCTAGTAGATCGGGTTGTTTCGGGTTAGATAGACGCGGGTTGTTGCGATTTTGCGAGCTAAGTTGAATCACGGGCCCTAGGTTTGAATTCCGAGAATTTTGGTGGAAATTTAAGGGCTGATCAATGCTGTGAATTGGGGTTTAGTGTGCTGTGGTGTGCTGTCGGGAACGAGAATGGTACCGTTGAGTCCGGCTTGGAGTTTTGTGTAAGTGTCATGAAGAGTCGGTAGTGTGATTTTGTGGTTTGAGTGCAGAAATTACTGTTCACGAGCTGTGGGAGTACTGTTCACTGTGCTGTGGTGAGTCATTTGACGCGTGATTGGTACCGCTAGGTCCGTCTTGAAATTTTATGAAAATCTCGTGAAGGACCGGAATCGATTTGGCGTCGTTTGGTGGGAGAAAAATAGCGATTTATGTGTTTAATGTGCGTATGGAAATTAAACCCAAATTAGGACTTCGGGTATCAGCGGGTAATTTTCGGACGAAATCAGTATGGAATTAGGTGTGGAATGGTATGAATAGGGAGTGGAAATTTTATGGCGGGCGTTAGGAATTAATTCGAGTATTATTTATTGGAAATTCAGAAAATAGGGCTGCGAATTTACTGTTCATATGCCCCGAAACACTGTTCACAAGCTCTGGATTACTGTTCACGGGGCTGTGAGGGTCCGATTGAGATGCGAGTTGAATTTTTGGAACCTAGAGATTATGGCGAGAAAGTTCCGTGGAGGATCGGAATTAATTCGACGCCATTTAGCTGGAGAAAAATGAGAATTTACGTGTTGGATGCATATTTAATTATAAATAAATTGTGGTGATCAAATTGACCATGTTGTTGTGCAATTGGGTAATTATATATGCTTGTTGGGTGTACTCGTGAGTTAAATAATGCGTGTGCGGGCCGCGTGTAATGGGCCAGTGGATTGTGGTAAATGCGTATTGAGCGTGTACTTGAGAAAGAAGGAATGGTGATGTGGTAAAGTGTGGGGTGCAAGTGTGCACAGAATTTGAGGCAATGGCATGAGAAAGTGAAGTGGGATCGGGCCAAGTATCATAAACTCGAGCAGCGATCACGTAGGTCTGTTGCATTTGGCACAGGCTGAGGCTCGAAAGAGCATGACTGAGTTCGGTCCGAGGCACGATCAGCTCTGATGAGACCGGGATTGGACCGAGGCATTATAAGCTCGGGTTCCGATCGTGTAGGCCTGTCGCATTTGGTGCGGGCTGAGTGTTGATCGCAGTGTACCTGAGGCGTGTACATTTACGCGGGTCACTGGCGAGTGAAAGAGGAAAATGAATGATCGCAGTGTACCTGAGGCGTGTACGTTTACGCGGGTCACTGGCGAGTGAAAGAGGAAAATGAATGATCGCAGTGTACCTGAGGCGTGTACGTTTACGCGGGTCACTGGCGAGTATTGTGGGAAAGAAGAATTGAGAATGGAAAGAATGGGAAAGTGGAGGTGGAATGGGCGTATGTTGAGTGGATCGAAATTGTGTTATGTTCGTTGGGTGAGTGATTTGTGGAAATTTTGTATGTTGTGTCTTGTGTTTTCAAAATAAATTTTTATAAGTGGACTAATGTGCAGGCTATGTGTGTCGAGAGTCCAAGTATGTGTATTCGTGTGTTTTGTGGTGGATTGATTGGTTATGTGTTTATCTATGTCTGGAATAATGTGATAGCCTAGGTAGGGTTTAGGTTACAACTTATTGAGAAGTGTCTCATGGTTGTATAAACCAAACCATTTCAGATCCCCTGCCTGAGCGATGAATAATCCGCCGCCGCCAGAACGTTTTGGAGTTTCAGTGCATACAGAGTATGAGACAGCTGAGTTTCAAATGGGAGACGGGATGATGTGGAGTTAGATCCTGAGTAGACGCCAAGCAAGAGGTGTTAAAGGTTGCTAAGGGTTGGATGGCAGGTCATCGGTTTTTGTTCTTACTCTTGAAGGGTTAGTAATGTGTGCACTGGTAAACTAAGGTTTGTATTTTGTAAATATGGTGGTACAAGTTTGATCGAGTAATGGAAATGAAATATGGATATGTATATTCTCCCTTAATGCCTCTCCAGTTTTTATATTGTCCGGGATAAATTGTATTATCCGCTGTGGTTGTAAATCTCTGATGATTATTTGTGGTCGGCGATATTCCTGGGACGTCGCACTCATCGACCAGGTAAGGGGCGTCGCGTGCCCGTTGGGATTCGGGGCGTGACAATTCTGCAATAATGTAAATTCATTTTCTCGATTAATTAAATCGCACTTCCTCTCTATACTATTTTACATTCTTTTATCACATAGATAGGTATACCTCGTTTGTTAGTTTTATTAAACCGGATCAATCTCCCACGTGCAAGAAACCACGAGATAATACCCATTGAACCTACTGAGTTTGTGGCTCGAATTCTTGCCACATAGGGGTTTGCATTGGAGCTCAGAATGTCGAGTTAGGTCCGAGACAAGTTTGGAGGTGTTCGAAGTGTGAGAAAAGATGGGAATGGGAACCCATGCCAAAGGCGCGGGCTGCCAGTCTGATGAAGCCCAGTAGCCAAAGCTTCTAGGCATGGGTGGGGGCAGCGCGGCATAACATAAAAGCGGTTTTGTGAGGCTTTCTCTAAGGATTTGCTAGTTAAATTTGATGAGAAAAATATGAGAGCTTGTGAGGATATGTGTATTGGAGCACTGGGAAACGCATGAGAGATTGACCTACTGGTTATCACTATATAACTCTCTGATTGATAGGTCATCGTGGCTCACTCTCTCGTAGAGTAGGTACCGATTTTCTGACCAAGCCACGTAAATTCCTAATGCTCTTTATCATTCCCCAGTAATTTTTCTAGTAATTTCTTCATATTGCATAAGATTGTAATTACAAAGTCCATTAGCTTCCGCTTTACTTCACTAAAGCACCCAACAGAAAAGCCCATCGTCTTTTGAACAAAAAAAAAACAGAAAAGCCCATCGTCTTGACTGTTGATATTTTTTCGAAAACTATGATTTGGTGCACAAAGTCGTGTAATATGATGAGTAAATAATTACCTTCTTCATGGTGAATTGCCACTGAGACACAATATCTAGAGCCGTGAGCCCATCGGCATTCTTGGCCCTCGGATCCATCGAAGGAATCATCAGCAACCTCTTCACCATCTTGTAGTTCTGGTCCTTAGCCGCAACGTGCAATGGCGTGTCCCCGCGACTGTCGGCTTCGTTCACCATCTCCACTAGCTCAGGCACTTTCAACACCCCCTTAGAGCAACACTGCTGGCACCTCAACGCGAGGTGAACCACATTATGGCCCTCGTTGTCAGAGATCTCGACTGTGTCGGGACAGTGCTTGAGGATCTCCCTCAGAACGCAGAGGTGGCCCAAGGAGGCAGCTTCGAGCAGCGGGGTCCGGCCATGGATGAGGTCCTTGGCGTAAGCTGAAGAAGTGTCGATTTGTAGGAGGCGAGTGGCTATTTCTTTCTGCTTGGCTTTCGCGGCGAAGTGCAGGGCGGTTCTTCCTTTTTTGTTGGGCTCGGTGATGATTTTTTATCCTTGGAGATTTATGAGAGCATTCACGCATCCTAGGACATGAAGAACTCGTTGGAAGAGTAGATTCGAAGTAACATGGTTTCTTGATATGGTGTTAGTTTGCTTGCTCTAAGATAGCTTCTGGATGGTAACTTATCCTAAGTGACATGTAATTGATTCATTGAAGTATGCCCAGCTTATATGGGTAATTTTCCCGCCAAAGTTTCCTTTCTCTTCTTGGGTTTTTATAAGACAGTGCAATCTACGTCGAAATTTTCTTTTTACACAACCCACCATCATCATTATGGATTAGGTAGTTATAGATTAAAAGTTTGGCTTACCAAAATCAATAATGATAGATGCAGGTTGTGTAACCCAAAAATGCGTAATTTTTGTTACAGCCACAAAAGTTTCCACCAACCATATTTACGATTGCTGGGATGTAGACTAAAGTTAAACTAATTGATTAGGTTTTCTTGGAATGTGTATTTTCTGGCCTAAGTTAATATATGGGCAAACGCTAGAATGCATAACTATAACTGGAAGTTGGTTTGGAGGAAGTTGTGACCAAATTAGGTTGGACAAAAATATGTAGAGATACCTTATGTATGGTTGAAACTGAAGCTTGACTGTGAGATTCTATCGAAAATCTTATTAAAAATGGAGATTATAAATTACAAAAGTATCCCCGGCTGTCGGTCGTGCGGGGGTTCCCTGGATTATCAAAAAAATAAATAAATAAATAAATTACAAAAGTACTTATCTTTTTCGCTTGTTAATCATATATAGTTCATAGTAATTTTTGTAGTATGTGTACAAATGAACTAGCGCAGTTCTTTCTTACATTTTATGCCTTCTAAAAGCTCTTTGACCTTGTCATACACTTTATTCATGTGATTCGTACAGATTCCACGGATAACATTTCTTGCTTCTTATTGTACGTCAAAAGGCGACAAGGGCTGGCTAAACTGCCAAACACTTTACAAAACCAAACATGTAAACTTTAAATTATATTCCTGTTACGGCTAGTTTTATCACCTAGAGGGGGGTGAATAGGTGATTTTACAAATTAAATAATTTAAACATGCGGAATGAATATAGTCGAGGTCAATAACTTGTATGATTAATATTAGATGGATGCGTATGACAAACTTGTATATAAATTATCGTCAGATGATTACGTGTGTTAACTAAGACGATGTTCTGACAAATTTATTTGATAGATATGTATGCAGTATAATGTCAGTAATAATAAATAAAAGTTTAGAAATAGAGAATACTGCACACAGATCTTTATAGTGGTTCGGCTTTATTAAGCCTACGTCCACTCTCCATGCTGACGGCCTGTTGGCTGTGTTTCACTATTGAATCACCAGAATATTACAAGAGCAATCCTTCTCAGATGATAGACTACACTATCACGTAAACTCTTCACTCAAGTAATTTTTTTTCTAAAAATACAACGTGGCAAACAGTAATCACAAGTGTATAAGATTGAAGCTCTATTTAGACTTTGGAATTCTCGATTGTAGTTCTATTTTTTTGTATGACGTTTGCACGCCTTTTATATTCCTCTACTTCTAATCTATCTGTTGGACAGTCTTCAGAAGATTGATCTCCAAATCAACCCATTGGAGAAACTTCCCAAAAGAAGATGCATAGCCATTAGAAGAAGAACCATTATCTCCGAGTGATTTGATCGCCCATACAATCAAATCAAGGTTTCTATAAGTATAGTTCTTCGTGTTTGATGAACAATCTCATGATTACCAATTAGGATATCTTAAAATATCAATTTGATTATTCTGCAGAAACTTGCCAAAAATAATACTCATTGAATCTGACGAGTAATTTTGAGTCTGATGACAAAGTCCTTTCATCGATTAAATCTGATGACTTAGCATTTACCTGTATCAAATAACTTAAGTGTAATTCTGATCAGTAACAAATAGTTTTGTCATTCCTCAAAACTCATTAGGGATTTTTCTCAACATTCTCCCTCTTTCTGATGATGACAAAACTGTCTATATGCAATGCAAGTATTTTATAACTTTTGAAGCACATATATAAAGCATTGTTAAGCTCTGAAATCAAATTATATCAATTGATATTCTGCCGCTCCCATACTTGCATTCACATCCATCCTTTATACTTGACATTAGCAAAAAGGATAAATAGCATAATCAATAAAAATGCAATAAGAGTCAAACAACCATTGTTGAATCATAACAAAATATTCAAAGTTCACACCAAGTCAAACACATAACAAAAATCAATATTGAAATTTGAAACAAATAGGTTAGAAATGATAAGTTGGGAAGAGATGTGATCAATTTGGTTGATGTGCTGGAGGGGCTGAGGGTCCTGCGGATTCAGATAAAGAATTTTCAAAAGGTGCAGATATGAAAGGCACTTGGACAAGATGGAAACTAGAAAGTTGGTTTAATCGTTGCTCAATATGTGATGAGAGTTGATGAATCTGGCCTGCAATGTTAGTTGCCGCAATTTGGACATCAGTTCTAACTTAAGTCTTCAAATCGTTGATTCTTGCTTCTATCAAGTCCTTGATCTCCTGAATTCCTTCTTTAAGTACATTGCGGAGTTCCCAGACTTCATTCTGAACTGCAACTTGTCTCCATCTTAGATCGGTAATGGCTGCATGGTCTGACATGGTGTAACGTCCTGAAATTCGACTCACTTTCGTGGTCAATGAAATCGATGTATTTCTTATTTCATTTTAGTAAGTCTCATCCAGAACTGATCATTCTCGGAATACTGACCAATAGGGAAAGGCTAACTAGGAAAATGGTGCGTGGACCTAAGAACTCGACTGTGAATCGAGTCCGATTCCGAGATACGACGAGAAAATATTTTGTGCCAATGTGGGTCGATTCAAGGAGAGTGACGGATTTAGTTTGACCGACGACATACGATCGGATAGCGGGTGATTCCACACGACCGAGAGTACGCGTGACGAACGACCCCGAACTTATTCCGAATGACCGCGATCCCTGGGACTAGCGATAAATCCTCGTGTTCTCTGGGAAATCGGGACCGTCATGACTCGAGTAGCCCTAGGTCGATACGCGTAACCCCTAAATAGCCGCCCGTTGGTGAGAGACGCTAAAACTGCAAATTGAGCTAAAAGGATTGTGGAATTGAGTCCGGACTTCGTTGTCGAGTTTCGTGGGCGTACGCGACTATTTTTGCAAGGACGACGTCATTTTTATGTGGCCATCCATATTTGAGATCAATAGAGTCGAAAATTGAAAAATTGACCCGAGACCGGAAATTTACCGTTTTGCCCCTAGGCCTAATTTAGGGTTCCGAATTTTGAGAGATATTTTGGGGTTTTATATTAGTTATTTCAGCCCAATTATGTGTGGGATGTTGGATATTTGTGCCCCTAGGTGTTTGTTCTAGATTTGGTCTTAGCCTTTGGATTAGGGGCAAAGTTGGCAATATGGAAAGTTGTTCACCAACCCCACTATCTCACTCACTCTATAAACTCTCTATTCTCTCTCTCCTCTCATTTTTTTTCTCCACCAACCGGTCACCCTCCTCTCTCTCTCCCCTCTCCCGCGAGCTCTCTTCCTCTCGGCCTCACGCCGCCGCCGTTCGCCGGAGCCGGTGCCGCCGCCGCCGGGGACGCCGCCCCACGCCTCACCACCACCAGCCAGCCGCCCCATTTTTTCTCTCTCTCCCCTCTTCCTAGCCGTGTGAGCAGCCCCCTCTGCATAAGACCGCCCCGCCCACAAGTCGCCGCCGCTCGTCGCCGCCGCTACCCCGCCGCTATCCAGCCACCCTCGCTGTTTGTGGAGGTTGTTAGGGGCTGATTTTGTGGCGCATTTGGTGATCTAGAATGATAATTTGACTGAGGTTTGGCAATCCATAACATGTTGCGTGGTGGCTAATCATGGGAGTTGTGATTTGGACAAAAATTGTGGTTTTGGCGAGTGAAATTTGTGAGCTAAATGGTGGCTGTTTTCGTACTGATCTTGTGGCTATTTTACAGGCTTAGTGTGATGATTTAGTTGAGGTTTAATGACCCGTATAGTGCTGTGGAGTGGCTGTGCATAGCCTTCTCAAATTGGGTGAAAATGTGAATTTGGCTGGTATAAATTGAAGACCGAATGACGGCTATTTTCATGGCGATTTTGGTGGCCTAGCGTGATGTTTTAATCGAGGTTTAGTGGTCTGCGGTGTGCTGAATGGTGGCTGAGCTTGGGTGCATTGATTCGAGCAAAATTTGTGGAGTTGGCGAGTGAAAATTGTGATCCAAATGGTGGCTATTTTCATGGCGGTTTTGGTGGTCTAATGGAATGATCGAGAAGTGATTTGATGGCCTAAGATGGACTGTTTGTGGCTGGTTTAGTATCGGGATGATTCGGGCCATAATTGACTATTTGAGGTTTTAGAGTGAATTACTTAAGAAACGGTGATTGACCCGAGAGGATGCTAAATTAAATGTGGCTTGAATGTGATTGTGTGATGCTCTATGATATGCTTGGCGTGGCCAAATTATGAATTGTTTGGTAGGCAATCAGCATGTGTGGTTTTAGTGCTTAATTGCGTGAATTTGGTTGCTAAACTCTATGTTATGGTTGATTTGGATTGGTTGATTCATTGATCATATTGAGACGCGAATTGAATATGTATCCAAATCATATTGAGTGTCCTGTGGGGAATTCACGAATGCTGAGTGTGACATTGTGGCCCTGTGCGTGCATACTGAGTATGGGCATATCATGTGCATTATGCGTGAGTGCACGAACGGCATGAGCATGTGATCACCTAAAATGCCCTGATGTGTTTCACGCGGGGTTCATATAATAATTGGTGTTTGTGAATTAATGATCACATAAAGCCCTAATGCGTTTTACGTGGGGTATTGAACCCGTCTTGAGGCGTGTTACGCGGGACGATGCCCAGACTACTAAAAGATGGCCAAACCTGACGCGTTTTACGCGGGTTATGTGTCATGAGCCCGATGAGTTTTACGCGAGCTAGAGATCGATCTCGAAGTGATAGACCTGATGCGTGTTATGCAAGTCAGACCTGATGCTTTTTACGCGGGTTGGTGAATTTGGTAAATGAAAAGTGTGCAAGAGTGCACGTGTGTGACAATGCATTGATGAGGCATGAGCATGAGTGTGAGCACGAGCATATGCATGACATGTGTCATGACTAAATGATATGCGTACATGTGCCGTGATTGAATTCGGTGCCATTATTGCTCTTATTTATAAAGTGCCTAACCTGCAGGGTCAGTTAAGTATTGGATTTTGGCCCGAGAGCCTAAGTCATTTATGGTTTAGTCTGTGTGTTGTTTGGTACTCGTTAGGAGGTGCATGTTAGCCTAGCTTAGGTTTAGGGAATCTACTCGCTGAGATTTATTCTCACTGTTGTTGAAACCCAATTTTTCAGACCCCCAGCCTTAAGGATGGCAGGCATACCGATACGTTTTGGGAGGAGCCCCGGCTAGATATAGTGCTTGACAGCCGAGCCGCGTACCCCTTTTTGTCAGTTGCAGTCGTTGACCCGTTAATTATTAGTGGTGTATATTTTGGTGTAAATGGATATTGTAAATGCTTCCTGGTAGTAACGTAATTATATAATTGTTCATGTTGTTTGTTGTGTGGCTATCCTTGGTTTCGTGGTTTTAAATTTGTTTGGGTATTGTATTACTTCCGCGTGTGCTTTAATCTCTGTGTTGGGCGTTGGGTCGACGACGCGTCCTGAGACGTCGCACTCGAATCGACCTTTGCAAGGGATATGGCGCGCTGTAGGGTGCGAGGCGTGACATCCCCGTTCGTTTTAGTATCAGAGCAAGGTCAGCTCGATCCAATTAGGTCGAAACCTGAAGTGATAAGGAGCGATGACCTTGGGTAGCCAATAGAGTGACCTCGTGTGCTACGTGTACCTCCTGACTATTTGTGTATTGATTGACTGGTTGTTGAATTGAACCGCAAAGTGCAAGTGCGGCAGGACTCGAGGTCAGTATGGGTATTCCCTTGATTGAAGTCTCGTGTTATTTATGCCTAATCGCATGCTGAGTGATTGACTGCTATTGTGTTAAGTTCCCTGCCTAGGACCTAGACTGGATTAGTTTGGTTTAGGTCTCTAATTCCTACGCGGGAATTATAACAGGTAGGTGAGCGCGCGAGTTGAGGAAGATGAGTAGCCAAGGAAGAGGCAGAGGTTGAGGCTGTGGTAGAGGTAGAGGACGCGGTCGTGAGCAAGATCGTGTAGAACCGCCAGTAAGAGTTGCTGAGGACCCAAGGGTAGATGGAACTTTAAGGGCGCTTGAGAAAGCAGGAATCCTGGGAGGTAGACTGGCCCAAGAGAGAGATGCCATGATTGCTGCTGCTGTTGAGGCTGCCATCGCCGCTGCTAATGGGGCTAATGGGAATAATAGAAACAATGGAAATGATGGGAATCACGGGAATCCGGAGAATCCAATTCTAGTATCAGTAAATGTGGTCAGGCCGATGTGTAAGTTGGTCGAACAGTTCCTGAAGTTGAAGCTGCCAAAGTTTAACGGAAAGGGTGATCCCGAGACTGCGCCCCGTTGGGTTGAGGAATTGGAGAAGGCCTTCAAGGTGTTAGGGTGTACCGAGGCCGAAAAGGTGACATTGGTGGTATATCAGCTGTAGGACAATGCTAATGATCGATGGAAGGCCACCAAAGGAAGAGTATTACCCGAAGGAACCGCCCAGACTTGGGCTGTATTTTCTGAGAACTTCTTGGGAAAATTCTTTTCTGAGAGTGCCAGGGAAAGAAAACTGGCAGAATTCATGAGGCTCCGCCAAGGGTCAATGACTGTGGATTAGTACAAGGTAGAATTTGCAAGACTGTCGAGGCTCGCGCCAAGGATGGTGGAGCACCCTCAGGACAAGGCGCGAAGGTTTTATGATGGACTTAAAGCCGATATTCGCAGCCAGCTGATACCGGTGAATTTGAAAACCTCTGAGGACTTATATGAGAGAGCTCAGGCTATTGAGCAGGAACAAGTAGATAGAGCGGCCGCATCTAGATCGCGGTTCGCCCCGGCTAGGGACAACCGCCGTCTTGGGAAGAAACCGATGGCGAAAAACAGGCGATTTGTCCCACCGATCAGGAAGAATATTGTTGACACCTAAATTTTAACTAATCATTTAGTGATTAATTGCATAGAAAATTAGGGATTAAATTTTAGTCCTTAAAATATATATATATATATTAAAGTTAAAGAACATTTATTAAGTAGTTGCATTTGCATCGGACTGGTGGCGGATGGGCTTAACAAAATTTAACTGAACTGGAGTTAATGGACTCAAGTACAGAGGTTCTGAACCCAATGAAATTAATTGGATCAAGCCCGTGTGAATTAAAGATTCAGCCAAATCCGTTATTCCCTAAAGTAGTTAAGATTAACATGTGCGTTGTGCATATTACACATCGGGTTATGGGATATTGAGATAATATCGTGAAAATCTTTTGGTCACATGATTATTTGAAAAAACGAATTTGGAAAAAGAGCAAAGATGATTTGAGTGGATTCATTCGGCATGGGCAGAGGAACAAATGAAGAAAAATAAGAAAGTGAGTGGTTTTCACGAAAAGATTGAGCCACAGAAGAGGAAAACGGAATCGGTCAATGTGGGGATATATATTTGGAATTACGTTCTGACATCATGGGCACAAGCAAATAGGGAAGAAGCCAAACGTGATATATTTTGAATATTTTTGAGTGGGTCTCTTTCTAAAAAAGGCCTAGACATTCTTGCATATAAAAAGGGGGGGCCATCTTCGAGAGGAGGAACAGACACACTGGCTACAACACAGAGGGGGGGAACTCTCTTTGGTTACATACGAAAAATATAGAAAGAAAACTGAGAGAAAAGAGCGTGAGCTCGGCCAAGTCCTTCGTGGTCGAACTCCCTTCCCTTGTGGCCAGATTTGTGGCCACGCCTCCGAAGACTAGCGGCTGCTGCTGCTGCCCCGTGACGCTCGAAGGACGCCCGTCGCTGCTGCCCGACGTTGCACCAACCGATCATACCTGTGGTCGTGAGTCATTGCAGATCACTGCAGCTGCTGTTCCACGACGCTGCCACCCCACCGTTGCTCTTCTCCGACGTCGGTTGCCGTTGCAACTACCCCTGCACCGGCGCCTACTGCCCCAACGACGGCGTGCTGGTCGCTACCGCTATTCCCGCTCGTGCAGTCGTCTCCTCCGCTGTTCTGCTGACCAACACTTCCGTGTCTTTTGTCAACTCTGCTGCTTCTTGACGAGTTCATAGCCAAAAATCTTGACGCCATTCAGCCACATTGACGAAGCACCAAACCTTGCCGCTTTAACTCAAACCAATTCAGTGCCGCGAGTCTTGAAGTCTGGTCTCTCCAGCACCAGTGAAGTTCGTCAGCGTCAATTGGAGGCCTTGAAGTCCCTTTGGTGTGTTGTCCAGCAACTAGCCCATGCAAGATACGAAGAGAGAAAGGGGAATATAAGAGCCATATAAAAAGATTATTTTTTGCAGGTTATCCGCAGTCCACCACCTTCTTGCTTTGTTGACCAGTAAAGTCAGCGAACCAAATTCCAAGTCACACGGAGAGCAACACCACCGTCACCGAGTCCAGCCGTGTCATTTGTGATCCGCGAGCCACCATCCGTCGGTCCAAACTCGGAAAGAAAATATTCAAATTAGGTAAAGATCTCATTTAATTTTCGAGTATATTGCTTCTTTGTTTG
The DNA here is from genome assembly GCA_031216235.1 of Syzygium jambos. Lineage (NCBI taxonomy): Eukaryota > Viridiplantae > Streptophyta > Magnoliopsida > Myrtales > Myrtaceae > Syzygium > Syzygium jambos. Next base: position 22,385,412 of record CM062222.1, read on the forward strand.
GAATATTACAATCTTGTGTGAATCTTTGAGTGATGTTGCCGTATTCATGAAATTTTCGAGTAAACTTTAAATTAAGAATTATTTCCTAACTTCACAACGTGCACATGATCGACAGTCCGAATTCATGCCCGAAATATGACTCGCGATCGCACGGAAAATCGTCAATCCGATCTCCCGCCCGAGATATGATTCGCGATTGTATGAAAAATTGGTCAATCTGATCCTTATGCCCGGGATACGATTTGTCAATCTATTGTTTCTAAATTTAAACAGATATTGGTAATATTTCTCGTGCGAGATGGTGTCGTGTCGATTCGATTTCTATCTTTGTTAGATTTGAAATGATCTTGTTTTTCTCAAAAAAAAATCCCAAAAAGAATGAATTGCTTTAGGATAGATTAGGATAGATTGCATTCTTAATTTGAGTAATTTTTAATTTCAATAAAAAAATACCAAAAAGAAGACACTTTAGGATAGATTAAATTATTATTTTTAGAATAGATTGCATGTTAATTTAGGTATTTTTTATTCCGAATTTCATTAAAAAAAACACATCGTTTTCCGTCATTAGAATTAAGTCACGTCATCATATGTCATATAGTTCGCATGCTAGGTTGCATTAATCGCATGTCATTTTTTTTTTGCACGTCATTACATATAGGTTAGTTTGCATTTTAATAAAGCGCAAACTTTAAAGAACATATCGAGTGCCTTGTTTTGTTACTTAGAAATCATATTAAGATTGTCTGTATGATTTTCTGCTAACAATGCAGATGCTTTCGTTGCTTTAAGGTAAGTATTTTCTATCCATCCTTGCAATTTATTTATTGCTTTCTTGGGTGTTAAATTGGTGATTTGCGCACCTGCATGAGTATTTCACACGTTAGAGATTAAGTAATAAAATGGATCCAGACTGCCTGCATAAATATTTTTGAAAAAAAAAGGTACCGAAAGGGCATTAGACTAGATCTAGCGTAACCAAGTCCCCAATCTTAGAATCTATGATTTGTAGAAATAAAACATATCTCCCTATGTTTTATTTAGGTTTCTAATCGACCTACCATAAATAGATTAGTGGCGACTCCAAGCATGAAAACATTTGCACGTTAAGAACTTAAATCCTAAGTTGCGAATTGGTAGGGTTTGGGAGGGCCCGAGTTAACCTTAGTCTTAATAATCCATTAACCTGAGAGAAATTTTAGGTCACAACAAATATCGGAAAGCTGAGTCATCAGCAGAACAGATTTGGGCCTTGCTTCAAATGCGGGAGTATGGACCATCAGATCAGGAATTGCCCCCAACAACGCCTCGTAGGACCCCCGATGCAACAACAACCCCGAATTGGGAATCAGACTAGAAATCCACCACCGGCTAATGTGAACAGGCCGCCGGCACAAGGACGGGTGTACGCCATGGCGCGGAGAGAAGTTGAGAATGCGCTAGGGGTGGTCACAGGTATGGTTTCTATATGCCGTCATATAACATATGCGTTATTCGATCCGGGAGCATCGCATTCGTTTATATTTGCTCATTTTGTCGAATTGACTGGATTAAAGCCTGTTCTGATAGAAGTACAGTTGTGTGTGACTACGCCATTGAAGGATAAGATATGCATATCATTAGGATGCCCGGGTTGTGAGATAGTAATTGGTGGCGTAGAAAGCAGGATAGACCTAGCGGTTTTGCCAATGTATGATTTTGATTTGATTGTAGGCATGGACTGGTTAGTTAAGCAGAATGTCGTAATGGACTACAGTAGCAGGGTGATCCAGTTTAGCTCGACTGGACGCTCTAGATTTGAGTTTGTAGGGAGTCGGGGAGGAACCTCAATCCCTTGGGTTTCTCCTGTGGAAGCAACTAAGTTGTTGGATGAGGGCTATCAAGGTTATTTAGCAAGTGTCGTTGATTCGTCGGTAGGAAAGGTGCGACTAGAGGATATAGTAGTGGTGTGCAATTTTCCCGATGTCTTTCCCCAGGAATTGCCGGGATTGCCACCAGAAAGAGAAGTGGAATTTGTCATTGAGTTGGCACCTAGGACTGAGCTAATCTCGAAGCCGCCTTATAGGATGTCGTTATCGGAGTTGAAAGAACTAAAGGTTCAGATGCAGGAATTGCTAGACGAGGGTTTTATTCGACTGAGTGCGTCTCCAAGGGGAGCGCCGGTATTATTCGTCAGGAATAAAGATGGGTTGCTAAGACTGTGTATCGACTACCGTCAGCTTAATCAAGTGACGGTTAAGAATAAGTATCCCCTCCCAAGAATTGACGACCTATTCGATCGGTTACAAGGAGCCTCAGTATTTTCCAAGATTGACCTAAGGACAAGGTATCATCAGTTAAAGATCCAAAAGGAGGATATCCCAAAGACGGCATTCAGGACGAGGTATGGACACTATGAGTTCACAGTAATGCCATTTGGACTAACTAATGCCCCTGCTGCTTTCATGGACTTAATGAACCGGGTATTCAAGGAATTCTTAGATCAGTTAGTCATTGTCTTCATAGATGACATTTTGGTGTATTCGAAGAGTCCAAAGGAACATGAGGTATACTTGGAAAAGGTTCTACAGACGTTAAGGGAGCACATACTGTATGCTAAGTTTAGCAAGTGCGAGTTTTGGCTGAACCGTGTAGCATTTCTTGGGCATATAATTTTCGGAGAAAGAATCTCCGTGGATCTGGTAAAGATTGAAGCAGTAATGGATTGGCCGAGACCAACGATAGTTACTGAGGTTCGGAGTTTCCTAGGACTGACAGGCTATTATCGGCGATTTGTAGAGAGGTTCTCAGCGATAGCCACTCCACTGACATCATGAGTTCTCCAACAACATAGTTTGAAGATGTTTAGCTTTGAGTTTTGCAAGAATTGAGATTTTCAAATACTCAAATATAGCGGTGATCAAAGCTCCATAAGGGAGTTGACATTTACTCTTCTTGATAGTTCTATACATTTGAAGAAGAATCATATGGGACAGAGAAATGGGAAAGGTGGTTTGAATTGCCCAAATCAACTTGTCCTCATATCGAGAGACATCAGTTTTGAAAGATCTTTTGGGTTTTAGACAATTGATGATGATTTTGTGGAGGACAATTGAATTGAAAGGAAAAAGAGGGTGAGATACATGAGATGTGGAGCCTCTGATGTAAGAAGAGTCACTAGACAGAAATTGATAGGAATAAGAGAAAATTATGTATGTTTTACTCCTAGAATGGTAGCGAGATCAAAGGCTGATAACTTGTAATCTTGTTGAAAAACAGAGAACTCAATTTCAGCCGAAGAAATGAATGACAAATTTGAATAAAAGTAAGCCGTGAGTTCTGGATAGACTCTGTGAAAGAGAGAGCACATTCTTTAAAAATCAAGACTTTCAATCAGACTCTAAATTTTGATATTGAAATTTTCAAAGAAGTTGAAGTCTATAACTCTGTTATTCATTATTCCTCTGGCTAGAAGAGAGTTGTAAGTAACTTGATGAGTTTTGTTTCTAAACAAGCTGTCACTTTTCTTCTCATTAGCAGAAATTCCAGAAATGGGCATAAACTCAGCAAATAGTTTTTCATCATTATCCTTCTTCCTAGTATCAATGTTTTTGCTTTTCTCCAAATTCTGCAGTTCCTCCTCACCAACGAATTCATCTCTTTCAACATTCGAATATTCTCCTACTTTCTCTTTTCCTTTTTGAGAAACTCCTTTCTTTACAGTTACAGGGGTTTCCTGAACATTAGAGGTTTCTCTAAGAACTATTCTCTTTTTAGCAACAGGTGATCTTTCAAGCCTTATGCCCTTCTCATATTCCTCCATAACTTCACGTTCAGACAAAAAACCTAAGGTTTTACACACGGTATTTATAGTACTCTGGTCACTCCGATTTTCTCGAAGTACTCTAATGATTTTTATCAGTCGCCTTGCCATAACAAAACGATCATGTTCTTGAACAGGGATACGTGGAGATTTATTACCTACAGACGACTCTTGCTCAGAGCCCGTGTCAGAGATATCGATTTTTTCTGCTTCTCCATCTTTGTCTACTCTGGTGAACATTCCCACGATTCTGTTCGATCATCTGGAACCCTTGATTCCTTTCTTTGATTCAGTGATCGATTTCGGTGCCATTGAAGAGATTTTTGAGTTTCCGAAGAGAAAGATGAGATCTTTTAGGGTAAACCGTGTGTTTGGAGATCTTTAGGGTTTTAGAGAGTAGAATATGTGTTCGGAGAGAGTGTGAGAGTGAGAGAGAAGATGAAAAAGGTTTTAAACCGAGGAGTACAATATATCAATTTTCATAAAACCCTTTTCGAAAACTGTCAATTGACAGTTATGGGAAATTTCGGAAATTATATTCCGAAAATTTTGGGATTATAATTCTCAAACGGTATCAATCAAAGCAACTAATTTCAAACAATCATGATATTTAAAATATATGAGATATACATACCTTTTATAAGATGAGTTGCGCGCCAAAATCAAAACTTCAAATATATGCTTCATCAAATAAGTCATCAGATGTAATGAGAGTTTATTATGCACATCTCAATAAAGTGGGTTAATGATGTTTAGTTTATCTCTAATAAGCTCAAAACTTTTCTTCTCTAAAGGTTTTGTAAAAATGTTAGCTAATTACTGTTTAATGTCTATAAATTGAACATTTATATCTCCTTTTAAAACATGATCACAGATAAAATGATGTTTAATATCAATATGCTTAGCTCTGAAATGCAGAATAGGATTTTTGGTCAGATTGATGGCGCTGGTATTGTTACACTTGATCTCAACAGTTGAATCTTTGATGTTGAAGTCTCTCAATTGTTGTTTCATCGAAAGGATTTGAGCACAGCAACTACCAAGTGATATATATTTTGCTTTTGCTGTTGAAAGAGCTACAGTTTATTGCTTCTTTGAATATCATGAAACAAGCATGTGTCCTAATAATTGACAAGTTCCTGAAGTGTTTTTCCTGTCTATCTTGCAACCAGCATAATCAGCATCAGAATATCCAATAAGAGTAAAATTTGATCCCTTAGGATACCACAACCCAAGTGTAGAATTGGTGCTAACATATCTGATAATTCTTTTGGCTGTAGTAAGATGAGATTCTTTTGGTTCTGATTGAAATCTTGCGCACAAACAAACACTAAACAGAATATCTGGTCGTGAAGTAGTTAAATATAAAAGAGAACCAATCATACTTCTTTATAATTTTTTATCTACTGGTTTTCCTTTTTTATCCTTGTCTAATTTAATGGAATATGATATTGGAGTATCTGTCTTTTTGCAATTTACAAAACCAAACATTTTCGTAATTTCCCTGGCATACTTTTCTTGCAAAGAAAGGTGTCATTTTTTGTTTGTTTAACCTGTAATCTAAGGAAGAAAGTTAACTCACCCATCATGCTTATTTCAAATTCACTTTGCATCATTTTAGAGAAATTCTTACACAATTTTTCATTTGTAGAACTAAAAATGATATCGTCTACATAGATTTGTACAATTAAAATATCTTTACCTTTTTTTTATGAATAGGGTAGTGTCTACATTACCTTTTGAGAATCCATTTTGTTCCAAAAAGCTGCTCAGTCTTTCGTAACAAGCACGTTGTGCTTGTTTGAGACCGTATAATGCTTTCGTGAGAGTATATACCTGATCAGGCTTGTGAGGATCTTCAAAACCCAGAGGTTGTTCTACATATACTTCTTCTTTGATGTAGCTATTTAAGAATGCGCTTTTTACGTCCATCTGAAATAGTTTAAAAATCACAGAAATAAGCATAAGCTAGTAAAATTCTTATTGCTTCTAACCTGGTAACCGGAGCATAGGTTTCATCGTAATCTATTCTTTCCTCTTGTGAATATCCTTTGGCCACAAGTCTTACTTTGTTTTTTACGACTTTTCCTTGATTATCCAGTTTATTACGAAATACCCATTTTGTTCCAATAACTGAATGATTTTTGGATCTAGGAACAAGTTCTCATACTTGATTGATTTGGAATTGTAAAAGTTCCTCTTGCATAGCTTCAATCCAGCCTTCATCTTTTAATGCATCTTCAATATTCTTTGGTTCAATTTCAGAGATAAAAGCCATTGTATTTGTGACTTCTTTTGCCTTTGCTCTGATTTTGATTCCTTCGTTTAAATTTCCAATGATAAAGTCTTTGGGATGACGGATTTTTGCTTCCAGTTTCTGTTGAGTCTTTCATCATTTTCATCATTAAGATTTGATGATTCTTCATTGTCTTATTGGTTTGATGATTCTTGAGCTTCATCAGATATTTGATTCTGATCATTTTCACTTGCCGTCGATTCATCAGATGTTATGTCCGGTTCTTCGGATGCTGGGTTTTCAGTGTCAGAATCATCTTGTTGAGTCTAAATTGAGTCTTCAAACATGACATTTAATGATTCTTCCACTGTTTGAGTATTTTTATTATATACTCTGTAGACCTTGCTTTTTGTTGAGTATCCAAGAAATATTCCTTCATCTGACTTTTCATCAAACTTACCAACACGATTATTAGGATTTTTAAAAATGAAATATTTACATCCAAAAATCTGAAAGTACGAAACATTAGGAATTTTACCTTTGAACAATTCATAAGGGGTCTTTTCAATAATTTATCTTGGAAAAATTCTATTTGAAATATAACAAGCTATTGAAACAGCTTCAGCCCAAAAATGTGCTGGAGTTTTGTTTTCAAATAGAAGAGTTCTAGCTATTTCTTGCAAAGTTCTATTCTTTCTTTCAACTACTCTATTTTGTTCAGAATTATAAGGTGAAGAAAAAAATATATTGAATACAATTTTCATCACAAAAATAAGAAAAATTTTGATTTTCAAATTCTCTTCCATTATCAAATTTAATGATCGAAATAGTGTAAACCTTTTCATTTTGTACCTTTTTGGCAAATTTAGAGAAATATTCAAATGTTTCACTTTTATAACCCAAAAAGAATACTCAAGTAAATCTTGAATAATCGTCTACAATAACCAAATAATATTTCTTACCTCCAAGATTTGAGTAGGTCCAAAAATATCCATATGAAGCAACTGCAAAGCTTGGTTAGTGCTTACATAATTATTAATTTAAATGAACTTCTTACTTGCTTACCTTTAGAGCAAGCTGAACATAATTTTGTGCTTTTAAAATTTCAATCTGGCAATCCTTTGACAAGTTTCTTGGAAGCTATTTTGGAAATTAACTTGACATTGACGTGTCCGAGCTTCCTGTGCCACTGATCAGATTCTTCTTTTATGGAAGTGAGACATTGCAAGTCATTAGACTTTATGTCTAGTAGGTAGATGTTTCCATTTCTTCGACTCGTAAATGATTGCTTGTTGTCTTTACTTATCCCAAAGCATTTGTTTTCTTGGAAAGTAATTTTGTAACCAATATCACATAATTGACTATTGCTAATTAAATTGAAATTCAAACCTTTAACAAGTGAGACTTCATTGATGATGAGATTATTGATCTGACAGTTTCTTTACCAATTATTTTTCCTTTGTTGTTGCCTCCAAAGAATACACTTCCTCTTTTAATTCTTTCTAGATTAATGAATTTCAGAGGATTTCCGGTCATGTGTCTTGAGTAATCACTGTCAAGGTACCACTTGTTTTTTCTTTTCTTTTGTGACATCCCGGATTTTGACTCAATTTTGGGATTTAATAAACGTGTAATTCGTCAGTGTGCTTGTAGTAAAATCTCGCCCGGGAACTAATCACTCCCGATTATTGTTTTTAAATTAGAGATTTCGCTAGAATCGCACTCGATCGAATTTGACCGTTAATTAAAGCCCAAACTTCGGTGTCGAATTTCTCGAGTTCCGGGACGAAATAAATTGGACGGTATCGAGATTATCGTGGCCAACATCGAGATTGTTAGGAATAGTGGAAAAGTGAATTTTCGACCGGGTACGAATTTGGACTAGTAGACTCCCTCGTTATAGTTTGATTTAATTAATTTGGCCTTTGTCCCTTATTATATTCGAGGTTTAATTTGGACCGGTAGATCGTTTTCGATTTTGAATTTGGGCCATTGAATCGCAATAATTATTTGAATGAAGTTTATTTTTTTCTCTCTCTTTCTCTCTCTCCCTCTCTCTTTCTTTCTCTCTCTCTTCCTTCTGTCGCGCCGAAAACCCCCTGCCCGCATGTCTTCTCTTCTCTCTTCCCCGTGCGTCTGCCCCCTCCGTCCTTCTTTCTCTCTCTCTCTCTCTCTCTCTTTCCCCCTGCATGCAAACGTCCATCACGCATGCACGCCCCTCTCTGACACACCCCACTCTCTCTCTCTCTCCTCTTCCTTCTTCGTCTCCTTTTCTTCTCTCTCTTCCCTTCGTCTCTTCTTCTTCCTCGGTCTCCTTCTTCCCCGACGAGCCGCGTCTGGCCTCTGCTCTGTCCGACGCCGCCCCGCTGCTCGTCACCGCCGCCGCGCTGCCACCCCGCCAACCACCACGCCGTCCTCCCCGCACTGCCGCGTCGCACGGCAGCTCCACCCGACGTCGCCTTCCTCCCCTCCCGAGCGGACGAGCTCGGCTCGTCGCCCTTGCCGCCGCGTCCGGCGAGTCCCGGCCGCCGTCCAGCTAACTCCCCAGCACCGTCCCAACACCTGGACATCGCCGTGCTACTCCGTCACCGCCGGTTTGCCCCCCCTTCTTCCTTAGCTCCGTGCACCTTCACCGGAGCGTCAGCGCCACCTCCGGTGCCGCCGCCGTGAGCTGCCGTGAGCCACCGTCCCTCTCACCTCATCCAGCAGCCCCTCCTCTCACGTATCACTCTCTCCCTCTCATCTTATTCTGGTTTGGCCGTGAAAGGCCAATCTCGCCGGAGGAGCTCCGCCGCCGCCACCACCTCGCTCAGCCACCCAGCCGTCCCACTTTTCTCTCTCTCTCCCGTCCGCCGCGCCCAGCAGCCCCTCCGCCTAGGCTCGCCGTCCGCAAGCCGCCGCCGCATGCACGCTGGGGAGGTCGCCCATCGCCGCCGCTGCCCAGCCTTCCTCGTTGCTTGCTCAGCCTCATTTCAAGCTTAAGACATCTAGTGAGTTTGACCTTAAACCCTAATTAGGATAATTTACATTTTTAGATGGGTTTTAGGGGTTAATTAGGGTAAATTAAGGGTTATATGATGGAGCACATTAGGGGCTGATGTCGTGGTTGATTTGGTGGTTTAGCGTGACTATTTTGAGGAAATTTAGCGGCTGTGAATGCGTTGTGGATTGGCTGGAATTTGTCGGATCGGAATGGCTCGAGTTCGGTCAAGTTCGGGCTTAAATCGTGGAAGTTAGCACGCACCTAGTATTGTTTTCAGGGTACGGGTATTGGATGCTGTTTGAGGAACTAAATAGACTATTTTGAGGAGATTTATCGGCCTAGAGAGGCCCGTGTGGGGTCTGTCCACACTGAGATCGAATTGGGCGAGGCGCGATTGATTGGAGGTTTAATAGTGTAATTGGCGAAAATGTTGGATGGACTGAGTTAGTGGTTGAATTGTCCTTGATTAGGAGTGATTCGGTGATGCCATGACATGCTTAGTGTGACTAAGAACGGAGTAACTTGGCGGGCCTCGATTGCGTGGATTTTAGGTTGAGCTAATTGTGTGACTTATACATGTGAATTTCGTGCCGTGCTAGAATATTTGATTTGTCTTCATGGTTGTGTAGTATGTTGGTTGGGCATAGTAAAATGTGGAATGAGCATATTGCGTGGTAAATCGAACAAGTGGTGTAGTGATATTAAATGCTCATTGTGAAATGTGTGAATGCACAAGTGTGATCATTTTAGTCATGGGTGTGCGTCACGAGCATTGGCACGACATGTGCATTTACAAGTGTGCCCGAGTGACATATGCATTGTAATCACCTAAAATACCCTGATGCGTATTACGCGGGGTTCAGATAAAAATTGATGCATGTGAATGTGTGATCACAATAAACCCTGATGCGTTTTACGCGGGGTAGTAAACCCGTCCTGAGGCGTGTTACGCGAGACGATGCCCGGTTTACCGGAAGATAACCAACCTAAGGCGTTTTACGCGGGTAATGTGTCATAAGCCTGATACGTGTTACGCGGGCCAGAGATCGATCTCGAAGTGGTGGACCTGATGCGTTCAATGCGGGTCGAAGGAGAAATTGATAAATGGTAGAGTGCTAGCATGTAAGTGTGCGATAATGCATTAATGAGGCATGAACGTATGTGCGAACATGAGCATATGCATTACATACGTCGAAACCGAGTGATATGTGTATATGTGCCTCAATCTATTCTTACGGTACTTTTGTGAATATATGTTTATAAAATGCCTAACCTGCAGGGTCAAGTAAGATTAGATTTAGGCCCGAGGGCCTGAGTCAGTTATGTTTTAAATCGCGTGTTGGTTAGTACTCGTCAGGAGGTGCACGTTAGCCTAGTTTAGGTTTAGGGAACTACTCACTGAGATTATTCTCATTGTTGTTTAAAATCAATTTTTCAGACCCCCAGCCTTGAGATGCCTACGGTTCCAGTGCGTTTTGGGATTCCGCATCATGTAGAGCGGACGAGGACGATACACCTCGTAGGGAATGGGGAGGTATATATTAGATATTATACTATAGTTTGGGTGGACATGGGGGAGTCACATTATCAGACCCACGAGTACGTGGCTTAGTGATTCAGGGACGATCTCGGAGAGTATGGTCCTCTCCGGACTTTTGATGTTCCGTTCACTAGGTTGGGCACCCGGTATCCTCGATGCCCTGATGGCGAGGTGACTAACTTTGGCTCTTCAGCCGAGGAGAGTGCGAGCTCCAACGGTGTACCGGTAGAGTACGAGGTAGATGAGTTCGAGCCGATGGACGTAGAGCCAGACGACGGGGACGCTGTTCCGGAGCCGATGGAGCAGGACGGTGAGGAGCTGGAGCCGATCGAGGAGGATCTCGCACTTATGGCCGAGCCTGAGGATATGATCTCGGAGGAGGAGGCTGTAGAGGCCGAGTCTGAGACGGACTCATCAGGGTCCGAGGAGGAGATGCCTACAGCTCTTCATTCCTGGAGTCTTCTGATTCCGACCTAGACTGGGCACCATAGGAGTTAGTAGTTGCCTCAGTTTGGTAGGGCCAGTACCTTTTTGACCAGTGCCCCACCTTTAGTAGTAGACTGACCCCCGAGCCACTTACCCCTTTTTGTCAATAGTGGCCTTGTCCCATTTTTTATTTTTGATGATCGGGTTGTATATGGATATTGTATATGATTCCCTGTAGTAGTGCAAGTGTTTATTCTACAATCGTTGTTACTTGTTTCTGCGGCTATCTTTGGTTGTGTGTTTATCTTTGTACGGGTGATTTTAATTACTTCCGCATGTGCTTTAAATATTTGCGTTGGGGGTTGGGTCGGCGATGCGTCCTGGGACGTCGCACACGAATCGACCTTTCCGAGGGATGTGGCGCGCCGGAGGGTGCGGGGCGTGACATCTTTGGTACCTACAAAAGATAAATAACTCACTTTTTCTTTGGTACCCATATTTTCTTGGGTCCATTTTTGTTAATATCAGTCATTCTCAGAATATCTCTCTGAATAGGTCTCCAAATCTTAGGACAGTCACTCTTAAAGTGATTTGAATCACCGCAATTTGAACATTTTTGGGAAGTTTGACCATTGAATTTTACAAACTGCTTTTGAAAGTGATTTTTATAATCAAATTTAGAAGGTCTTTTCTTTAGTCTTTCTTTGACATTCGGAAAAGAATTTTTCAATTCAATATTTTTCTCAAAACCCAGACCTAATTTATTATAATAAGGAACTTAAATTAACAAAATATGTTGAAGATTTTTCGAACCCATTGAGAATTTCTTGGTTATATTAGAAATGTCATTTTTCAAAAGTTCTTTTTCATTAGAGATACTATCAAAACTTTTTTTAGAAATATTTTTCAGATCAGAAATTTTCTTTTTCAGTGAATCATTTTCCTTTTCAAGAAAATCTTTACTCTTCTTGATAAGATTAAACTCTTTTAGCAAAAAATCAATCTTATCCTTTTGCGAAATATCTTACTGTTTTAAAAAATTGTTTTCCTTTTTTAAACAATCAATTGACTCATTAATTTTCTTGTTTTGAGTCGTACTTCTTAAAGACACAATCTCCTTCTTCAATATAGAAATCTTTTTTAAGACAGTTTTATTAACGGATATTAATTCATCAATATAATTAGCAACTGCTTCGCGAATATTTGAATTACTTACCTCATCTTCTTCATCAAAACTTGATTCTGAGTCTAATTTTGCTATCAAACAAATATTGGCAAACTCTTGTTCGCTTTCATCATCCTTTGAATCACTTCATGTTTTAGCTTTGAAAGCCTTCTTATATTGTTCATAATTTCCTTTGTTCTTCTTGAGAAGAGGACATTTGGGCTTTATGTGTCCGTTCTTTTTGCAGTGGAAACATATCACATCTTTGTTTTCTTCATCTTCGACATTGGATTTCTTCTGAAAATTTAGCTTCATGGCTTTTGATGGCTTTGAATTCTTGAATTGCTTCTTTGACTTATTCATCTTCACTTTCTTTGCCATCTTTCTCAGTTTCTTGACCATTGGAACCAACTCTTCATCTTCATCTTCATCTTCATCTTCATCCGTACGTGTCATCAGAATCAATGTTAGTTTTTAAAGCAATGGACTTTTTACCTTTGGATTCTTCAATTTCTAAACACTTTTCAGTTTCTTAAATTGAAGAGTTTATATAATTTTGTCCACTGTGAGTGATCTGATCTCCTGAGTTTCTCAAACAGAAACTTTGATGTTGTTCCACTCTTTTGAAAAAGCTCTCAGTTCGCCTTCATAGGTTCTGAGATGGGACTGTTTTGGAATTTAAGCCCATTTACGATCTCAGTGAATCTGCTCTGCATCTCAGAAATTGTTTCATTTGGTTTCTGAGCGAAGGACTCATACTGCCCAAGGAGAATATTAAGATTTGTCTCCTTGACTCTTTCTGTTCCTTCATGGACAAGCTTGAGACGATCCCAAATTTCTTTTGCAGTTTTGAGATTTGCAATTCATTTGTATTCAATACTTGCACTACAAAAAAACATGTTTTTTGCGACGGATTTTGCGACGAAAAAATCGCAAAAATCCGTCGCAAATCATTTTTGCGATGAATTTAGCGACGGAAAAAATTCCGTCGCTATTAGGTCGTCGCAAATTTTTGCGACGGAAAATATTAATTTTTGTCGCAAATTTGCGACGGAAAAAATATTCGTCGCAAATTAGCCACGAACACTATCCGTCGCAAAGTTCGTCGCAAATAATTCGTCGCAAATTAGCCATGAACACTATCCGTCGCAAATAATTCGTCGCAAAATCCGTCGCAAAATTCGTCGCAAAATCCGTCACAAAAATCGTCGCAAATAATTCGTCGCAAATTTTGTTGCAAATATAGTCGTAAAATTCATCGCAAAATTCGTCGCTAATTTTCCGCGAACTATATTCGTCGCAAAATTTGTCGCTAATTTGCCAAAAAAAAAAATTTTGGTCAGTAATTTGCAGCGAACTTATTCGTGGCAAAATTCGTCGCTAATTTGCCACCAAATTTTTTTACACTTGCCATCAACATTATTTATGATCGAATTTAGCGATGATTTTTTATTAATTCTTTAGAGACGAAATTTTATTTTTGCAAAGAACTTTTGTAATTTGTGATAGTACGATAAAATAATTTATTTTATTTTTTGATTTTAAACCTAATTAAAAGAAAAATTAATTTTTGGAATTTATATTTAACATTGATTAAGCACTTAATAACATCAAAATATTATAATAATACGAAAATGAAATACATTCATCTACATTTTCCAAAATGTATGATCAAGCTAGAGAAGAAGCAGTCGAACATCTAATTTCTCGGGGAGCTCCTTCTTGCCCTCGACAAGGCAAAACAATTGAACAAAAGCTCAGTCATCCGCGCCCAAAGTAAACATCCAATGATTTCCGGATTTATCATAGTATGATCAAGCTAGAGAAGAAGCAGTCGAACATCCCCCCTCATGCAATCTTTGCTCTTGAGAAGTCCATCTCTGGATGCTGCAAGAGAGGTTGCCAGAAAGAAGAAATTAGCAACGTTGATCTACAGATACAAGAATAACACATAAGAAGCACCAATTCTCACACTACAAAAAAAACGGATTTTTGCCACGAAAATTTTCCAACGAAAAATTTTCGTCGCAAATTTGCGACAAATTTTCCAACGAATGACAAAATTCGTTGGAAATTTCCAACGAAAATTTTTTCGTTGGAAAATTCGTTGGAAATTTCCAACGAAAAAATTTTCGTTGGAAAATTCGTTGGAAATTTCCAACGAAAAAATTTTCGTGGGAAAATTCGTTGGAAATTTCCAACGAAAAATTTTTTGTCGCAAAATTCGTTGGAAATTTCCAACGAATTTTTTTTCGTTGGAAATTTCCAACGAATTTTCCAACGATTTAAAAAAAATCATTTTTATTCCACATTTTTTATAATCGTTGGAAAATTCGTTGGAAATTTCCAACGAATTTTTTTTTCGTTGGAAACTTCCAACGAATTTTCCAACGATTTTAAAAAAATTCATTTTTATTCGGCATTTTTTATATTTGTTGGAAAATTCGTTGGAAATTTCCAACGAATTTTCCAACGATTTAAAAAAATTCATTTTTATTCCACATTTTTTATATTCGTTGGAAAATTCGTTGGAAATTTCCAACGAATTTTTTTTTCGTTGGAAATTTCCAACGAATTTTCCAACGATTTTAAAAAAAGGGTTAATACCACGAAAAACCCTAAACTGGTACACTTGTGACAATTTTACCCTGAACTATTTTTTTGACCACCAAAAACCCCAAACTGGTACACCTGTGACAATTTTACCCTGAACATGCCACAAAAAACCCCAAACTGGTACACATGTGACAATTTTACCCCGAACTAATTTTTAATATTATTTTTTTATTTTTTGACTTTTTTCTTTTCTTTTCTTTTCTTTTTTTTTTCATTTTCAAACTTTGGCCGGTCGCCGATCCGGCGACCGGCCAGAGGCGGAAACCGGCAAGGGCCGTCCTCGCCTGCCCAGGGCAAGGGCGACCCTCGCCTGACTCAGGCGAGGGCGGCCCTCGCTCGCGTTGGGCGAGGGCCGCCCTCACCCGACGCGGGCGAGGGCCGCCCTCGCCGGCTCACCCTCGCCCAACGCGGGCGAGGGTCGCCCTCGCCGGCTCACCCTCGCCCCACGCGGGCGAGGGTCGCCCTCGCCGGCTCACCCTCACTCGAGCCAGTGAGGGTCGCCCTTGCCGACGCCATCGAGGGCAGCCCTCGCCGGCTTCCGCCTCTGGCCGGTCGCTGGACCGGCGATCAGCCAAAGTTTGAAAATGAAAAAAAGAAAAGAAAAGAGAAGAATAAAAATAAATAAAAATTCAAAAAAATAAAAATATTAAAATTTTAATTTAGGGTAAAATTGTCACATGTGTACCAGTTTGGGATTTTTTATGGTAAGTTCAGGGTAAAATTGTCACAGGTGCACCAGTTTGGGGTTCTTGGTGGTCAAAAAAATAGTTCAGGGTAAAATTGTCACAGGTGTACCAGTTTGGGGTTTTTTATGGTCAAAAAAATAGTTTGGGGTAAATGTGTCACAAGTGTACCAGTTTAGGGTTTTTCGTGGTATTAACCCTTAAAAAAATTCATTTTTATTCGGCATTTTTTATATTTGTTGGAAAATTCGTTGGAAATTTCCAACAAATTTTCCAACGATTTAAAAAAATTCATTTTTATTCCACATTTTTTATATTAGTTGGAAAATTCGTTGGAAATTTCCAACGAATTTCAATTTTCCGGCAATTTTTTCATAGTGGACAATTTTCGTTGGAAATTTCGTTGGAAATTTCCAACGAATTTTTTTTCGTTGGAAATTTCCAACGAATTTTCCAACGATTTAAAAAAATGCATTTTTATTCCCATTTTTTATATTCGTTGGAAAATTCGTTGGAAATTTCCAACGAATTTTTTTTCGTTGGAAATTTCCAACGAATTTTCCAACGAATTAAAAAAAATCATTTTTATTCCACATTTTTTATAATCGTTGGAAAATTCGTTGGAAATTTCCAACGAATTTTCCAACGATTTTAAAAAAATTCATTTTTATTCGGCATTTTTTATATTCGTTGGAAAATTCGTTGGAAATTTCCAACGAATTTTCCAACGATTTAAAAAAATTCATTTTTATTCCACATTTTTTATATTCGTTGGAAAATTCGTTGGAAATTTCCAACGAATTTTCCAACGAATTTCAATTTTCCGGCAATTTTTTCATAGTGGACAATTTTCGTTGGAAATTTCCAACGAATTTTTTTTTCGTTGGAAATTTCCAACGAATTTTCCAACGATTTTAAAAAAATTCATTTTGATTCGGCATTTTTTATATTCGTTGGAAAATTCGTTGGAAATTTCCAACGAATTTTTTTCGTTGGAAATTTCCAACGAATTTTCCAACGATTTTAAAAAAATTCATTTTTATTCGGCATTTTTTATATTCGTTGGAAAATTCGTTGGAAATTTCCAACGAATTTTTTTCGTTGGAAATTTCCAACGAATTTTCCAACGATTTAAAAAAATGCATTTTTATTCCCATTTTTAATATTCGTTGGAAAATTCGTTGGAAATTTCCAACGAATTTTTTTTCGTTGGAAATTTCCAACGAATTTTTTTTCGTTTGAAATTTCCAACGAATTTTCCAACGATTTAAAAAAAATTCATTTTTATTCCCATTTTTAATATTCGTTGGAAAATTCGTTGGAACTTTCCAACGAAATTTTTTTTCGTTGGAAATTTCCAACGAATTTTTTTTCGTTGGAAATTTCCAACGAATTTTCCAACGATTTAAAAAAAATTCATTTTTATTCCACATTTTTTATATTCGTTGGAAAATTCGTTGGAAATTTCCAACGAATTTTCCAACGAATTTCAATTTTCCGGCAATTTTTTCATAGTGGACAATTTTCGTTGGAAAATTCGTTGGAAATTTCCAACGAATTTTCCAACGAATTTAAAAAATATTGATTTTATTTGGCATTTTTTATATTCGTTGGAAAATTCGTTGGAAATTTCCAACGAATTTTCCAACGAATTTCAATTTCCAGGGAATTTTTTCAGTGTGTAAAATTTTCGTTGGAAAATTCGTTGGAAATTTCCAACGAAAAAAATTCGTTGGAAATTTCCAACGAATTTTCCCACGAATTTCAATTTCCCGCAATTATTTTAGTGTGTACCGTTTTCGTTGAAAAATTCGTTGGAAATTTCCAACGAATTTTCCAACGAAAACCCTACTATTTTCATGTTCAAAATTTTCGCGCTCCCCCTAAATTTTCACATTCATTCACTCTCTCTCTCTCCTCTCTCCTCTCTCTCTCTCTCTCCGTCTCTCTGCATCGCCTTCGTTTCCTCCCCGCTGCCCCCCTCCTCCTCTTCTCCCTCTGTCTCCCCCTCCGCCTCCTCCCCCGCTGCCCCCCCTCCTCCTCCGCTGCCCCCTCCTCCTCTTCTCCCTCTGTCTCCCCCTCCGCCTCTCTCTCTCTCTCTCTGTCTCTCGTCGCCGCCGTGAGCTCCGAATCAGAGAAGGGGCACCGCCGAGCAGCACGGCACCGGGAGCGCCGAGATCCGATCGAGGCCTCGCCCGAGGGAGGAGCCGCCGCCGCCGGCTGAGGAGGAGGAGGAGGGCGGCATTGCCGCGGAGCAGCAGCCGAGGAGGGATGGGGAGCGAGAATCGGGAGCCGGGAAAACCCTAGGCGGCTCCCTCCGCGACGTCGGCTCCCTCCCCAAAGGCGCCGCCGCGGCCATGCAGGGCCGCCCCCGACGCCCCCGACGCCTCCGACGCCCCCGACGCCCCCGACGCCACCAAGCCTCGTCGCCGGCGAGGGTCGAGCTCGCCCAGATCTGGGCGAGCTCGCCCAGATCTGGGTGAGCTTGGCCATCGCCGGCGACGAGGCTGGCCCTCGCCGGCCATGGCGAAGGCCGAGCTCGCCATGGCCGGCGAGCTCGAGCTCGCCCAGATCTGGGCGAGCTCGGCGCTCGCCGGCGACGATGCTGGCCCTCGCCGGCCATGGCGAGGGCCGAGCTCGCCATGGCCGGCGAGCTCGAGCTCGCCCAGATCTGGGCGAGCTCGGCCCTCGCCGGCGACGAGGCTGGCCCTCGCCGACGGCGAGGGCAATTTTCCGAAATAAAATTTCGGAAAAAAAAAATTCAAAAGAAAATTCGAAAAAAAAAATTCAAAAAAAATTCGAAAAAAAAAATTCAAAAGAAAATTCGAAAAAAAAAATTCAAAAGAAAATTCGAAAAAAAAATTCAAAAGAAAATTCGAAAAAAAAATTCAAAAAAAATTCGAAAAAAAAAATTCAAAAAAAAATTCGAAAAAAAAATTCAAAAAAAAATTCGAAAAAAAAATTTCGTTGGAAAAAAATTTCCACGAAATTTCGAGCAAAAAAAATTTTGTAAGTTTTCCAACGAAAAATTTTTCGTTGGAAAAAAATTTTCCATGATTTTTCGACCAAAAAAAAATTGTAATTTTTCCAACAAAAAAAATTTCGTTGGAAAAAAAATTTCCACGATTTTTCGACCAAAAATTTTTTTTTCTAATTTTTCCAACGAATTTAGCCACGAGTTTTCCAACGAATTTTCCAACGAAATAAAATTCGTTGCAAATTTCCAACGAAAATTGAAATTTTTCGTTGGAAAAATTTCCAACGACCTATTACCAACGAATTTTTTTTCGTTGGAAAATTCGTTGGAAATTCATTTTCCAACGAATTTTTCCAAATTTTTCGTTGGAAATTTTGTCGGAAAAAATCAGTTTTTTTGTAGTGTCAAATGAAATATTGATCACCAATTTCTCTAGCATGAATAATCCAGAACACGACCAATGTGCATCCAGGAGTTACTTAGATTATAAACCAAAAGCAAAATTTACTCCACTTCAATTATCTTGAATCTGATCAGACATGGCTGAGAAAATACTAGGCTCCTCATCAATAAGCATGATATAAATTTGCACAAGTACAGGTCTGCCAATTGCATGTGTACCATGACTCCATGAGAATAGCTTTTGAGTTACCTGGTTTTTGATGATAAACAACAAAATATTGGCTGCTGCTAAACACTGACGACGACGATGATGGTGACGGTGGTGATGGTGATGATGGTGATGATGCAAAGGCTATCTTCTTACCTGGCTTTTGACTATAATGCTGCATAATAACAATCCATTGGCTGTTGCTAAATTTTTATGATGATGATGACGATGTTGCAGCAGCCAGCAGCAGCCGCAGCAGGATAGTGTAAATGGACTAAAAACGACAAAAGACCACTAATTTTCATAGGCGAGAAAATAGGATAGCTATCAAAGATGGATTCTTGCTTGAACTTACAATCTCCAAATAACTGCAGCTGAGGCAATGCATTAGTATCATATTGGAACCCGTTATCTCCAAGGAACACAGGAAACCCACAATTGTTGGGATCGCCTCCGAACATTTTTCCTAATGAAAACAAAAATACAGACATCAAATAGCGAGAATGATTAAGAATGACCCAAGTAAAGAAACTAATATGCACGCTCGACGATAGACCTAACGAAACTAGAAGCAAAAATCGGCTTATTACACGAGACCAGGAAAGCAAAAACACAGCAAAATGTCACGAGCTCTCGAGCTTCAAGTTCAAAAAACTGATGTATCTCAAATTAGTAGTTCGGCCGCAACAAAACAGCAAATGACCCACAAAGATCACCAAACATACACGGAAAAACCCAGTCAAGATTCCATCATTGGGCTTCGTCTTTGGGGATCAAATAACGGTCAATTTGTCGGAGTTCATAACATCATCGAAGCAAGCCACTCAGCTTCTCCTCTCGGCCACGAACTCGAAGGCCTCCTCGATGAACCCCAGCGGGCTGGACGGATCAAGCCTCGCGCTGAACTCCACCCCAGCAGAGGAGGAGGCCGAGGGCTTGGCCTCAGGTTGCTTCTCCTCTTCCTCCTCGAAGTCAGAGATGACCACCATGGACAGTGAGCTCCAGGAGGGATCGAATCGGAGTTCCTGAACATCCACGGCATGTTGATCCGTTTCTTTCAATCTGCACCGACACGGAAACAGAACGGCAAGCCTCTTTCAAAAAAAAGAAAAAAGAAAAAGACCCATCAAACGGGGAGACCCCAATTGCAATCCCAGCAACAGGCACCACCCAACGACCCATTCAACACCCACCATCTCCCCCACACACAGCTCGAATTCACGCGCTTCAAGGGCACCCAAAACGAAACGGACAAACCCCCAGTTCCAGTTCCTAACGAGCAGGCACGGACCCACAGAACCCTCGCCAAAATGAACAGGGGCGGGGCGAGATCTGACGCCAGAACGACACGGCAAACCAGAGAAGAAGCGCCCCCCGGGGGGAAATTCCCCCCCTCCGATTCAAGCCAAGCCGCGGGGGCTAGCGAGCGAGCGAGAACGAAGGAGGAGGAGGGCTCGACGGCTACTGATCCGAGGGGGGGGAAAGGACGAACACGCAGAGAAATCAAACACCTCTGCTCGGACACCAAAACGGGACACAAACATCGGACAGAGGGACGAGCCTGCTTCATCGTCGACGTCGGATTCTTCTTCCTTAGGAAAATCGAAGATCGCAGATGCTCCTCGCGCTAGAGATCCTTCTCTGGCTTGATTTCCTCTAGGGCTCCGGAGGCCATGGGCGAGGAGGAGTCGCGGGAGCTAGCGCGAGAGGTTTGGGGGTGTGGGGGATAGGGAAGAAAGAGAAGGAGAAAGAGAATGAGAAGCAGAAGCAAATCTCATCTGATCAGCAGAGAGAGAGAATGGGTGGGTGAAGGCGGGCTAATTGGGAGTGAGAGCGGGAACTCGAAATTTGCGACGGATTGATTAATTCGTCGCAAATTTGCGACGGATTTCTCTTTTTCGTCGCAAATTTGCGACGGATTTTTTTTATCCGTCGCAAATTTGTGACGGATTTATTTTTCGTCGCAAATTTGCGTTGGATTTTTTTTCCGCGCAAATTTGCGACGGATTTTTTTTTTCCGTCGCAAATTTGCGACAGATTTTTTTTTCCGTCGCAAATTTGCGTTGAATTTTTTTTCTGCCCAAATTTGCGACGGATTTTTTTTTTCCGTCGCAAATTTTTTTTTCCATCGCAAAAATTTGCAACGGATTTTTCTTCCGTCGCAAATTTGCGACGGAAATTTTTTCCGTCGCTAATATTTGCGACGGATTTTTTTTTCGTCGCAGATTTATTTTTCGTCGCAAATTTGCGACAAATTTTTATTTTGTGGCAAATTCCGTCGCAAATTTGCGACGAAAAAATCCCCGTCGCAAATTTCCGTGACAAAATCTATGTTTTTTTGTAGTGTTGCTAGACCATTGTATATGGCCGTTCTGATCTTTGCATCCAAATGGATTCTTCTGGAAATTTCCTTGGTTGAGAGAGGTAAAGCTTGAGGTCTAATTTGCTCTCTAACTCCTTCAGAAGAAGGTGTCTCATTTTGCCCTTTTGAAGTTTCTGGGGATTTTGTTCGTTTGGGATGATTCAATGTTCAACGATGTCCCATATATCTTGATCTATTCCCAAGATGAGTGTCTTCATCTTGTTTTTCCAGACATTGTACTCGGTTCCATTGAAATAAGGTGGTCTGTTGTTATGACTTGACTCGGCATTACTAGCCATTAAGAATCGTTAGCTCAGAAGTAAAATAACACTTCAAAGAAAAATGAGCACTAGGCTTTGATACCAATTGTTACGGCTAGTTTTATCACCTAGAGGAGGGTAAATAGGTGATTTTACAAATTAAATGATTGAAACGTGCGAAATGAATATAGTTGAGGTCAACAACTCATATGATTAATATCAGATGGATGGTATGATAAACTTGTATATAAATTATCGTCAGATGATTGCGTCTGATGACTAAGACGATGTTTTGATGAACTTGTTTGACCAATATGTATGCAGTATAATGTCAGCAATAATAAATAAAAGTTTAGGAATAGAGAATACTGCACACAAATCTTTATAATGGTTCGGCTTTATCAAGCCTACGTCCACTCTCCACGCTGGTAGCTTGTTGGTTGTGTTTCACTATTAAATCACCAGAAGATTATAAAAGCAATGCTTCTCAGATAATAGACTACACTATGACGTACACTCTTCACTCAAGTAATTTTCTTTCTAAAAACACAACGTGGAAAATAGTAATCACAAGTGTATAAGATCGAAACTCTATTCAGACTTTGGAATTCTCGATTCTGGTTCTACTTTTTTGTACGACATTTGCACTCCTTTTATACTTCTCTACTTCCAATCTATCCATTGGATAGTCTTTAGAAGATTGATCTCCAAATCAACCCGTTGGATAAACTTCCCAAAAGAAGATGCATAGCCATTAGAAGAAGAACCATTATCTCCGAGTGATTTGATCGCCCATACAATCAAATCAAAGTTTCCATAAGTGTAGTTCTTCGTGTTTGAGGAAGGATCTTATGATTAACAATTAGGATATCTTAAAATATTAATTTGATTATCCTGCATAAACTTACCAAAAATAACACTCATTGAATCTGACAAGTAATTTTGAGTCTGATGACAAAGTTCTTTCATCGACTAAACCTAATGACTTAGCATTTATCTGTATCAAATAACTTAAGTGTAATTCTGATCAGTAGCAAATAGTTTTGTCATTCCTCAAAACTCATTAAGGATTTTTCTCAACAATTCCGACCAAAAAAAATGCCCACTGATTAAACCTCTTTTTTCTCGAAAATGCATTTTGCTAACATACGAGTCCTATAGTTATATTTTGCATATTTGTATCGTATGATTACCTGTGGTGCAAAAGATAACTATATGAATGGTGTTAAGACGGTAGACATGCAAAGTATTTTTTTATTTACCGGTGATTGTTTCACTGAAAGAGCTTTTAGTGAATTAAGTTTCTAGACTTTCACTTGTTCGGTTTATTGAAAATGATTAGTCAATTGTAAAACATTTACAATAAAAGAAAATATGCACACTTAAAATTAGAGGGAATTATTTTCCCAAATATAACAATCTCTTACCATAAATGCTCAGTAGTGTCTTTAAATTCTATCTTAATATGGAGTTTTATGTGCTTTTTAGCATACCACCAAACAAAGGAAATTTTCCTTTATTATAAAATTTTCCACAAAACAAACACACTCTTAGTAAATATTTCCATGCTTTGCATGTATCTCCTTTTATTTTCAAGCGTGCAACTTGCTAACACGTGTGAGGACTAGAGAGGAAGAGAAACCTTTAGTATGTTTTTTAAATTTATCAAGAAATGTTGTGTTTTATAAAATTCCAATTTGTTCTTTTTCACAGTCGACTTGCACAAAAGAAAAGCGTTTTAAAGCTATAGTAATGAATCATGAAGCTAAGAAAAAAGATAAAGTGCGATGAACGAATAGAAATATCATGTGGAAACAATACAAATCGCAATTGAAATATTATAAATATTATTGTTTTACCCTTTATATATTCGGGCCGTTCCCCTTACCAGGGTCATGTAAATTATATATTTAATAAACAATAATATGAGATATTTCAACTAAATTCAAGAGAGAAACTTAAAAAAAAAATCATGACATCTTTCATTTTTGTTAACGAGCGTATGATGAGGGAGAAAAGAACGACCAAAATGAAATAATCTATCGTTAGATAATATTTAATTGTAGAGTCTGCATAATTTTTTTTTTTTTTGATAACCCAGGGAACTCCCGCACGGCCGACAGCCGGGGAGTAAACCCTGGGGGCGACACGTGCTAGCCACCACACACGTGCCACCGGTTAAGTCACCCTGCGGCGCCCGGGATTCGAACACTCAACCTTTTACGAGAGGAAGAGTGCGCGCTCCAGCAGCGCCACTCAGGCGGGTGGTATAGAGTCTGCATAATTAATGCTTGCAAGTTGCAAAAATCAGTTTTAGTGATATATATGTAGATTTAAGGCTAAAAGGAGAGATCAGAAATTAATGTAAAATGATCGAAACAGTAAGATATAAACGATTCATCTTTTAATTTACCTGCCGAAAGCACTTCTTTTAAACTTCTTTCTATTGTCAATGAACATAGAGAAAGATTTATTTCCTAGAGAAATACTACACCTACTAACAAAGTGTATTAAGTCTATAAGATATCTAAGTCATAATAACAATTTATGTTTAAAATTAATCTTTCGCAGAGTGGAGGAGCATGAAATTAGTCACTGTTTTTTGGTCGAGTTAAATTAGTCATTTAAGCTTGTATAAATTGGCATACCAATGCTTCCAGCAAGAACAGCAGCATGCAAGGGGTTTTGGCCGTCCGGGCAACTCAAAGCCCCATGCAAAACACCTCCTTCACGTTGCATGCCCCTCCCCAAGAACTCCACCATCTTCTTCACCACTCTATCAAACCCTAACTCGGCCGCCACGTACAGAACGCTCTCACTGGCCTCATTCACGCTTCCCACCATCTCTCTATCTTCTTCCCACAGTAACATACCCACCTCCTCATTCCCGTTCCTCAGCGCCTCGTGCAACGCCCTGTTTCCAGCCCTGTTCTTCATCCTCAGTAAGCTGCTTTTGATCCCGGCCGTGCCTCCATCCTCCATCTCTTTCATCTGCCACGTGCACGGGGTGTCAGTGATGGCAGTCTCCTTGTGCCGCTTGGCCTCGGAGAGGATGACCTTCATGACATCAAAGTGGCATGTCTGAGCCGCGACGTGAAGTGGCGTGTCGCGGCAGGAGTTGGGTTTGTGCGTGAAGTGGGGGCACTTCTGAAGGACCTGCTGGATGAAGCACTCACGGCCCGACTCCGCCACAAGCTGGACAAGATTGTTGTCCTTGTGGGTCTCTAGCATGAGGCCGTCTAGTAGGTTTTCTTCTTCTCTATTGCCTCCATGTGTCTGGAGGATCGAGTCTTTGAGGCCTGTGAAGTTGCCTTCTCTGGCTGCTTTGTACATACTTGAGTTTATGTACTTTTTGGGGCGTTTTATGCCCTCCATCTTCTACTCTTCTTCTTGAACAGGCCTCATTTTAACTGTGTAGAGCAAAGAAATGATGAAGTTATTGGGTGGCGAGGAAGAGATGAAGTTTTAAGTCGAGATGAAATAAGACTTATAAGGTTCCTTGTGTGGTTGTTGGGCCACTTTCTAGGAAATTACCGGAGTATATAAGTCTGCACTCTTTGATTGGTGGGGATGATTTTAATCATATTTTCAAATTCTTGTGCGCACCGAATAGCCCCAACTATCAGTTGATTAGTCAATTTACTAAGCAACTTGACATAAGCATCATTCCGTCAGCGCCCCCTCACTTGGTACATGCAACTGAGATGGGGACTTAAAAAGGATAGGAAAAATACCATAAAAAATCTCAAACTATACCACTCGTGATAAATTTACCCTGAACTTTTTTTTATGACACAAAACAAAAAATCTCAAATTATGCCACTTGTGACAAATTTATCCTGAATATTTTTTGTGACACGAAAAATCCCAAACTATGCCACTTGTGACATATTTATCCCACAATACTTTGGCCCAAGAGCATTTTCATCTTTTTCCTTTTTCTGTTTTTTTTTCTATCTTCTCTCTTCCTTCCGCCATGGTCGGCGGAGGGAAGTCGGCAAGGGCAGTCCTCGCCGACGTTGGGGTTGGGCGAGGGATACCCTCGTCAGATCTGGTGAGGGTCGCTTGAGTCGGGCGAGAGTCGCCCTCACCAGATTTGGCGAGGGCAGCCCTCGCCCAACCCCAACGCCGGCGAGGGCCGCCCTTGCCGGCTTCCCTCTACCATGGCCGATGGAGGGAAGAGAGAAGAAAGGAAAAAAAATAGAAAAAGGAAAAAGACGAAAATGCCCTTGGGCCAAATTATTGTGGGGTAAATGTGTCACAAGTGACATAGTTTAGAGTTTTTCATGTCAGAAAAAAAGGTTTAGAGTAAATTAGTCACAAGTGGCATAATTTGGAGTTTTTTGTGGTATTTTCCGAAAAGGATATAACCATCTTCCGAAAGAGATTGAGAAAATTCTCCAAAAAGTTAATAATCTACTGTACGACGGACAACTCAGTCCTAACCCTTTCAATTATGCTAATTTTATTTTAAACTTTTTGACAATTTGCCAATTTAGTCATAAACATTTTAATCGTGCCAATTTAATCATAAATCATTCAATCATACCAACGTAGTTCTTTCGGCTAATTTTGACAAAAATCGTTGATGTGGTGGTCCAATCAGTGCCAGCTGTCCCACATGGGATAGTTGGCAATGACGTGGATAATTGTTTTATCTTTTTAAGTCTTTTCCCAAGTTTTTATTGATTTTTTATTGATTTGTTATTTTTTTTTCTTTTCTTTATTTTCTTTCTCTTTTTTTCTACATAGGGTGGGTGGGGCCACCAACCCAGGGCAAGAGCCATGAAGATATCTGGCAAGGGTCTGCGATGCCCTTGCTGGCTATAGCGAGGGGTCACAAGCCCTCCCCACAACCCTCACCCACTCCTAACGAGGGCTGCGATGCCCTCACCGGCCATAGTGAAGGCTGTCGAGCCCTCATCCAAATCCTACAAGGGACAGGGGCCGACAGGGGTCATTGGCTCTCAACTAGTGGCTAGCGCTGGCCTTGTGAAGAAAAAAAAGGAAAAATAAGAAAATACAAATAAAAATAAAAAATTATAACAAATTGTCCATGTCACATTTGACCGCGCCATGTAAGACGATTGGCGTTAATTGAACCACCACATCAGCGATTTCCAATCAAAATTAGCCGAAAGGATTACATTGGCAATTCGTTGATAGATATAAAACTAAATTGGCAAATCCTTAAATGGTTGAATAAATTAGCAAAACTAAAAGATTTAGAACTGAATTAGCTGTCATACAATAGGTTTAGAACTAAATTGGTACAATTAAAATATTTAGGACCAAATTAATCGATATATATTAGGTTTATGATTTTTTGGATAATTTTCTCTAAAGAGATTCTCATGCGTAAAACGATAATTTTTCATCTCATTTCATTTTGCCTTTGGCCCTCCGAAGTTTAAATTATCACTAGAATGTGGGAAATCTAAAGGAAAAGGAAAGGATGAGGAAAGAGATATCTTCCGAGAGAGAACGTTCAAGACCGAATTTGAGTGCTCAAATTCATATGTTAATATTATTGGATTGTTGGATAATGTTGGACAAATAAATGTCTATGGATGACACGTGGCGAAAGAGGGATCAACTGTGGTACTGGAATAGCGGCTCATCGTCATGAGCTGGTGCCGGTAGAGATGCAAGCACCCAATAAGTGGCGTTGGCGAGGCAAGCACTTGCTGGAAATTAAATAGGATAGCCTGGAACAACCTGCACAAGGAGTTCACTGGACGTTTGCTTGGAAATTGCTGGGATGTTGTCGAGGCTATGGTGGCCGGCGGCAGCAAGCAGTTCAAGGAGCTAAATTCACCAACACTCGGGAGACTTGGTGTCGTGCCAGAAACGACCAAGTCAATCTTCTTTCTTCTTAAGAATGTTTAAAATATAAAATGCTCTGGCTTCTTTCCTTTCTGCATACGCCCATGGACACCTAAAGATGGTCTCGAATGTATCCCCATGTTGACCTATTCCGCTTTCCTCTTCTTGTATTAAATTTATGTTTTTTTTTGTTTGGTACAAAGATACGAAAGAGACAAAACTTGCCGATCTTCCTTCTTTCATTTTCTTTGTCCGCATGTTCATGTCCACCAGCTCGACTGAGTCCTCTTGTCTTCAATTCTTGCTCCAATACCGCTCCACTTTCCAATTGTTTCTTGACCAAATTTTTGTACGCAATCCACAGAGTAAATTTTGCCCTCTTTCTTGATATGCACGTACAAATTCCACGAAGATTATTTTCAATTATTCATTATGTGATCAAATGTCAATGATAATTTAACGACCAATTTGGCACACGTGATTATTAAAATTTTGCCTATATAGTCTTCAATGTGCTTGGTCAGATTTTTGTGCTCTTATGGGCTTACCTAAGTCCATCTATCGCTAGTCTAATGCAAATGCAGTTATATGGGCCTATATATTACTATCAAATTCTCCTATAATTTATATGTAATTTAAATAGTGTTCTTTTTTAGGCCGTAGGGTGGATCCTTAAT
This sequence comes from Syzygium jambos, assembly GCA_031216235.1. Taxonomy (NCBI): domain Eukaryota; kingdom Viridiplantae; phylum Streptophyta; class Magnoliopsida; order Myrtales; family Myrtaceae; genus Syzygium; species Syzygium jambos. The sequence goes on from CM062222.1 coordinate 22,413,575, forward strand.
TTTCTAATGCATTGAATTACTAAATGGAATGCCGAAATTTAGGTGTCAACACTTACACAACTTCATCTATAAAATCATTTTGAAAGGGGATAAGTACAGCGCAAGTGCCATAACTTTTGTACGGAGGACACTTAAGTGCCATAACTTTTTTTTGGCTCACTTGAGTGCCGTAACTTTAAAAAAAAAAAGATCACTTAAGTGCCACTTATGAGCTAGTCGTGAGGGCCCAAAACCGCGGCTTTTCCGGCCGAACCATGACCTTCCCGGTGAGGCGAGCATCAACAGCTTGAAGAGGGGGTGTCGGTGACTCATTTCATGGCCTCGGTTCGTCTCGAAATTTCTATTTTAGCCTCCGTTGACGAAGATAAAAATGCTTCGTAGTCACACATTTATTGAGCTGATTTGTGTGACTACAAAGCATTTTTACCTTCATCAACGGAGGCTAAAATGGAAATTTCGAGACGAACGGAAGCCATGGAATGATTCATCGACACTCCGTCTTCAAGCTGGTGGTGCTCGCCTCGCCGGGAAGGTCACCGTTTGGCTGGAAAAGCCGTGGTTTCGGGCCCTCACGACCAAAAGCCTACCAAATTTAATTGCGGTAGAGCAAAGTGCATTTGTTAGTGGGATACAAATTCAAGCAACTAAAATTTTTTGATTGACTTGTCTACAAGATAAAACAAGTAACGAAATAGTAAAAACAAAGATATGTGCGTACAATGTACAATAACGGATGCTTTTGCTTGTGAACTAACTATATCATCCGTTATTTGTACGCTATATACATATGCCTTTCTTAACTATTTCGTTACTTGTTTTATCTTTTATACAAGTTAATCAAAAAATTTTAATTACATTTTTGTGGTAATGATTAGAGAGAACATTTATTTGTTACTACAATCATTTAAAATTTACATCAGTAAGAACTCGAGATCTTTAATGAGATTAAGGTTTATATTTTGGGGTGAGACATTACTATTATAAAGATTATTTTTTGGTTCATATAAAAAAAACTTCGCTAAATTTAATTGAAATACTCCATTTATTAAAATTATGTCAGCAATACTCTTTAATGTTCATATCTAAGTTAAAAATTAAAACTACTCTTTATCATTTCACTTTTTTGCATTGATTTGTTATGCGTATTCTTTCATGTATGCATAATAACAACAACATAATGATTGAATGTCAATTCAATTATCTTGAAAGTTTTGGCCCCCTTCTTTTAATATCTGGTTGTCACTGGCTGGTCGACCATCAGCGGTGGCCGCAATGATGGGCAATGAAGGATGCATAGCCGGGAGGGAGAGAGAATGTTTGAGAGAGGGGTCTTTCTACGGTCTTGTAAAAGAAAAATGGGACCTTGAATCCCGCCTAGTTGATCCTAACTTTTCTTTAGCATTCGTGATTTTCCTCATTTATGATAATTTACTTGGTACATATTATTTCATAACTTTTTCTTAGGGAAAATTCCAAATAAAGGCTTGAAGTGCCATTATTTTCTCATGTAATGGCCTAAAGTGGACCTTGCTTCAAATAAGAATCTGACGTACCATTTTTTTTCTCAAAGATGAGCCTAACCTCACCAACTAATCAAGGGCATTTTCATCCTTTTATTTATTTTTATTTTTTCCATTTTACTTTTCTTCTCTCCCATGATCCTTTTTACCATTTCTTTTTTTTTTCTCCATCTTCGATAATCGCTGGCTGGCGAGGGCCCAGCGACCCTCACCACTCAATGGGCAAGGGCCGGCTTCATCTGGGCGAGGGTTGGCCTCGCCAGATTTGGCAAAGGCTGCCCTCATCAACCACTAGCGAGGTCAGCCCTAGCCAGCGGCCAGCCGAGCCCTCGCCTAGTGGCTACCGAGGGTCACTAGGCCCTTGCTAGCCAGTGATGGTCAATGACGAAGAAAAAAAAAAGAAATGGAAAAAAAGAAATGGGAAAGAACACAAGGAAAAAGGATTAAAAATAGAAAAAAAATAAATATAAAAGGATGAAAATGCCCTTGATTAGTTGGTGACGTTAGGCCCTTCTTTGAAAAAAATAATGGTATTTTGGGGCCTTTATTTGAAACATGGTCCACTTCAGGCTCTTATTCGAGAAAATGATGGCACTTGAAGCCTTTATTTGAAATGCTATCTACTTTAGACCATTATTTGAGAAAATGAACGTACTTTAGGCCCTTATTTGAAATTTTCTTTTTTCTTACAAGATGTAATTTCCCTTTTGTCATCGTATCTTTTGTAGATCCTATTAGTTGTAATATTGCACAAAGGTCGTGATTAGTCTAAGTTAATGGTAAATTTCTTTTTTACTAATTATGTATTGGATCATAACTTTCCTTTGGCATACATACTTGTCCTCACTTATAGGAAATTTATCCGTAAAATATCATATAATTTTTCTTTGGGTTAATACCACGAAAAACCTCAAACTGGTATGCTTGCGATAAATTTACCCCAAACTAATTTTTTGATCATTAAAATCCCTAAACTGGTACAAATGTGATAATTTTATCCTCTAATGATTAACATTTAATTTTACTATCAAATTTCTAAGTTGGATGAGACGTGACAGTTTATGGATATACTAGTTTGGGGTTTTACCCTTCATTTATTATAGATGCACCAATTTGTGATCTTTTATGGTATTAATCCAATTTAATGAAGGGTAAATTTATCACAAATGTACCAGTTTAGGATTTTTTGTAGTAAAAAAAATAGTTTTGAGTAAATTTGTTACAAGTGTACCAGTTTGAGGTTTTTTATGGTTAAAAAATTAGTTTATGATAAATTTATCAAATGTGTATTAATTTGGGATTTCCGCAGTATTAACCCTTTTTCTTTAGAGGGTGTAATTTCCTTTAAATGGTCTATGAGTTCTCATGAATTGACCATGGCTTGGAAAGTGGCATGTAAGATGTACATGCTCACCAGTCGACGAAGATTTGGTAGGCTAGAGAGCTGAGGGTGTGTTTTGAGTCTAAGTTACCCACATTAGTACCTTATTTGAAACAAGGTGCACTCTAGAGACTTTTCTAAACTAAACTCTTTACGGCTCTTTTTGAAATAAGGTCTACTCTGAAAACTCCTCTGAACTGTCTTATTTTACTGCCGTATTTGAAATTTCTACTGAATAAGAAGTTCAAAACTACGGCATGACACTTTAGCGTTTATCTAATACATTCTGACACATGTGACACCCTGTCCACTTTAGGCTGCAAAAATTCTTGAACTCGAGACTATATGCAAGCACGAATTATGCTGACCGAGAGAACTCAATTCTAATTGCCTCCAATGAGTGGTCTAGCTACAAAGTTCATCTGCAGAGGCAGAAAAACAGCTTTTCGTCCACTGATCCTTCAAAGCATAAACAACAGACGGGAGACAGAGAGAGAGTACATTTTCCAGGTTAGTACGGCTGAAAGGAGAATACAAAGCTTTTTGATTTACAAGTGAAAGGATCTCTCCATGTGCCAAAGAACCTCGTGGATGCGACTACTAAATTTTGTTTGTGTGCCTCGAAAGATTCCGTGGTAAATAGAATTAGGATTAGAGAAATGAGGTTGAGGAATATGCTAGAGCGCCAAAGAGGCATGTGTTGAGTTCCAGGAGATGGACAAGCGAAAAAGGGTATTATGTATTTTTAGGACAACCGGAATATAACAAACCAAGATCAATGATTCCGGCAAACTCGGATTTATGGTCGTAGCAGTTAATTGAGGTTCCGTGAGCACCATTAGAACCATTCTTTTGAATAAAGGAAGAACTCCATCCAGGGAATTACTTAATGTTAACATCTGCTAGCATTCGACCACGAACGAACAGTCAACAGAGATGCAGAGTAGTCTCAAATCTTCTACGCCCATGAAGATTTTTATTTATTCAGGATATGATTGATGAGTGACATGCAAACACAAAGAAGAAAATTGTAACAACTTTCGCTTAGGATGTAAAGATTTTGACTACGTAGTTCATAACTAAAACTATTGGGCAAGAGCGCGGAATGATTAATACGAGTTTTGAGTCTGGTAAAAATGAAACAAGTCAACGACAACCTAAGTTCAACAAAAAAGTTAACATAGGAGGTGCTTGGAACGTAAACCATACATACATATATAGAGAGAGAGACACACACACTCACTTTGATCTGCATGACAGAATTCGCTTGAAACGTTGCCTCAGCTGAACTCGAGGTGCTTCATTACGCTGGACCGCATCATCAAAGGACTCAGAGTCATTGCCAACCCTCTCATTCGGACTGCAGCACGGAGGCACGATAACCATCTTCTTCTTAGAGCTCTTCTTGTTGAGGTACCCATGAAGAAACACAGGAGTCGAAGTGAAGCACTTGACCTGGAAATACCTGATCAGGAACGGGACACTCGATCCAATAACGCACACAGTGACTGCCAACCACTCGACGTCAGTCGATATGACGCTGTACAGCCCTGTAATGTAGGCCACCATGGTCCCTGCCAGAGCGAGGTAGAGTAGCTTCTTGCCGTACACGATGGCCCTCTTCAAGAACGTCTTGTCGCTGAGCATGGCTGAGATCAAGATAAATATGACTGTCAGGGAAGTAGAGACGGCGAGGACGTCGGCTAGGATGAAGACCTTGAACGCGGGTTGATTGATGAGGACAGCGTCGCCAGGCGAGTGGGGGCCAGGGCCAGGTAATTGCGTAGGAAGCAGGGGGTCAGCAGAGTCGGGGAAGTTGCATGAGGGGGATGACGGCAGTGGATGAGGGCCAGGGTCGGAAGGCGTGAAACCTCCAGGCAATGTGAAGGCAGCGGCAAAAGTGATGGTGGTGAGGAGTGTGGCCACGACGGTCAGGGTGTTGGCGTGGCCCTTGAGATCGGCATCGGGGTTGTCAAGGCGGGTGGGGGGGGGGGGGGGGCGCTGGGCTTTCAGAGTTGCTCAAGATGTGAGGCTTTTGGCAACGGACGGCCGGGAGGTACTTCAGGTATCGGTAGAGGTATGACTGCAGATGAACAATTCTATTATCAGCAGTTAATAGAAGCAGGCTGTGGAGATGAACCCTTCTATTTCAACTAAGGCAAGGCTAGTGTGATTTCCCTCCAAAAACTGAAAACATAATCAATAACCAAGATAGGTGAGAGGAAGCAATAGTTTAGTTTACCCGAAATGCGCGCACGTTTATAAAATTCTATTGAGTTTACCACGTTTATAGTGGTGGTAGATTAATTCTGTAAATCATATTTAATATTTCTAACATTTGAAAAAGATTAATATACATAACTTATTGCATCAACTTTATTAGATTAATGTCAAATTACTTAGAAATACCAGTAGGCACAAAAACATGTGAACTAAAAGAATAACAACAATGTGTAACATGTTAAAAAAATGTACACAACAAAATATAATTTCATCTCAAACTCTATGTTATAAAGTAAGGTAAAGTAAAGACGAATTTCTTTTTTTTTTTTTTACGAATTTCCGTCTCAAACTTTTACAAAAAAAAAATGAATAAATGTTATGTGTGTTACCAAATTGATAACAACTATGTATTATAAAAAACAAACGAAATGGTAAGTTAAAAGGTTATTCACACCTTATCTCTCATAAACCTTTATATTACCTAAATTAGAAATTGATCTTCATCATTCCGCAATAAAGTAAATTCATTTTCTCAAATAATTAAATCGCACTTCCTCTCTCTACTATTTTACCTTCTTTTATCACACAGATTGGTATACTTCGTTTGTTAGTTTTATTATACCAGATCAATCTCACACATGTAAGAAACTACGAGTTTTCTGACCTAAAAGAAACCTGCCGAGTTTGTGGCTCAAATTCTTGCTGCATCGGAGTTTGCATTGGAGCTCAGAGAGTCGAGATAGTTCCGAGACAAGTTTGGAGGTGTTCAAAGTGTGAGAAAAGACAGGAACGGGCACACAGGCCAAAGGCGCGGGCTGCCAGTCTGATGAAGCTCAGTAGCCGAAGCTTCTAGGCATGGGTGGGGCGGCCAGCAGAACATGAACACGGTTTTGTGAGGCTTTCTCTAAGGATTTGCTAGTTAAATTGGATGAGAAAAAGATATGAGAGCTCGTGAGGATGTGTATTAGTATTTGGAAACACATGAGAGATTGACTAACTATATAATTCTCCAATTGATAGGTCAGTGCAGCTGGCTCTCCCATGAAGTAAATACCAACTTCCAGACCAAGCTACATAAATTTATAATGCTCTCTATCATTCCTCATTAATTTCTCTAATAATTTTTTTGTCTTGCGTAAGATTTTAATTACAAGGTCCGTTAGCTTCCACCTTACTTCACTAAAGCACCCAACAAAAAGGCCCATTGTCTTTGACTCTTGACATTTTTTCGGAAACTATGATTTGGTGCACACAGTCGTATAATATGATGAGTAAATAATTACCTTCTTCTTGGTGAATTGCCACCGAGACTCACAAATATCCAGAGCCGTGAGCCCATCGGCATTCTTGGCCCTCAGATCCACTGAAGGAATCATCAACAGCCTCTTCACCATCTTGTAGTTTTGGTCCTTAGCCGCAACGTGCAGTGGCGTGTCCCCGCGACCGTCAGCTTCGCTCACCAGCTCCACCAGCTCAGGCACTTTCAACACCTCCTTAGAGCAACACTGTCGGCACTTCAACGCGAGGTGAACCACATTATGGCCCTCGTTGTCAGAGATCTCGACCGTGTCAGGACAGTGCTTGAGGATCTCCCTCAGAACACAGAGGTGGCCCGAGGAGGCGGCTTCGAGCAGCGGGGTCCGGCCATGGACAAGGTCCTTGGCGTAAGCTGAAGAAGGGTCGATTTGGAGGAGGCGAGTGGCTATTTCTTTCTGCTTGGCTTTCGCCGCGAAGTGTAGGGCTGTTCTTCCTTTGTTGTTGGGCTCGTTGATGACTTTTGATTCCGGGAGATTTATGAGAGCATCCACGCATCCTAGGACATGAAGAACTCGTTGGAAGAGTAGATTCGAAGAAATGGGGGATGTGGCTGCGGATATCATGGTTTCTTGATATGGGGTTAGTTTTGCTTGCTCTAACACAGCATCTAGATGGTAACTTCTCCTAAGTGACATGTACTTGATTCATTGAAGTATGCCAAGTTTCTTTGGGTAATTTTGCCGTCAAAGTTTCCTTTCTCTTCTTGAGTTTTTATAAGACGTGCAATTTACGTCGAAATTTTCTTTTTACACAACACACCTGAGTAGTTATAGATTAAAAGTTTGACTTACCAGTATCAATAGTGATAGATGCAAGTTGTGAAACCAAGAAATGTGTAATTTTTGTTCCAGCCAAGAAAGTTTCCTCCAACCATATTTATGATTGCTGGGATGCAGATTAAACTTGGACTAATTGATTAGGTTTTCTTGGAATGTAAATTTTCTGACCTAAGTTAATATATGGGCAAACGCTAGTAGGTAGAACTATAACTAGGAGTTGAGTTGGAGCAAGTTGTGACCAAACGAGGTTGGATAAAGATATGATCGCAAATTGTATTATCTTGCCTAATATTAGAAAAATTGCCCCTGCTCAAGTGTGAACACATGATAGGAAACTCTCGTTGCCCTATAAATAGAAATACCTTTATGTATGGTTGAATTGAAGCTTGACTATGAGATTCTATCAAATATCTTATAAAAATGGAGATGATAAATTACAAAAGTACTCGTCTTTTTTTTTTTGGTTATGGGTTTCATACATAGTATAGTAGGTCAATAAAGCTGGCAAAAGAAAAAGAAAACAAAAAAAAATCATTTTGAAAATTCCTCATTTTATTCTGTACGTGTACAAATGAACTACCTCAGTTCCTTTTAACATTATATACCTTCCAAAAGCTCTTTGACCTTGTCACATGCTTATTTCACGTGCTTCGTAGTAGGTAATTAACTTAAACTTCAAACACTTTTTTTTTTTTGGTAAGGAAACTTCAAACACTTTATAAAAGTAAAAACTTAAACTTCAAATTATTTGTGATTTGGAGTCTGATGAAAGTAGATTTGCCAACGTAGAGTACTATAGCTATATTTTGCATGTTTGTATCGTATCCTTAACGGAAAAATTATCCAAAAGGTCTTAAGCCTATTGCACTTTTGTCGATTTAGTTTTAAACTTTTCATTTGTACCAATTGAGTCCTAAACATTTTCGCGTTTTGCCAATTGAGTTCATCCAGCTTATTTTGGTTGGAAATCGCTAACATGGATGCCATCCGTCTTATGTGGCACGGCCGATATTAACATGGATAATTTTTAATAATATTTTTGAATAATTTTTCAAAATTTTTATTAATTTTTTATTTTTCTTTTCTTCTCTTTTCCTTCTTTACTTTTTTTTTTCCTTTTTACCATTCACTCTTCTTTTGTTTTTTTTTTCCCTTTTTCCCCTTTTCCCTCCGCTGGCCTCAAGCGATTAGCGCCCTCCCTAGCCTAGCGAGGCCCGCCCTCGGGCGAGGGCAACCCTCACCCGATCTAGCAAAGAGTAGCCCTCACTTGAGGCCAGCAAATGGAAAAGGGAAAAATAAAAAATTAAAAGAAGAGAAAAGGAAAAAGAAAAAGAAAAAAAGTAAAGAAGGAAGAGAGAATAAAGGAAAAAAAAAGGATAAATAAAAAGAATTCAAAAAATTATTAAAATATTATTAAAAATTATCCACGTCAGCACCAACCGTGCCACGTAGAATGCTTAGCATCCACGTAAGCTATTTCCGGTTAAAATTGGCTAGATGGACTCACTGACAAAACGTGAAAATGTTTAGAACTTAATTGGCACAATTAAAAAGATTTGAAACTGAATTGGCTAATGCGCAATGAATTTAGGATTTTTTGGACAATTTTCCCTATGCTTACCCATTGTGCAAAAGATAACTATATGAACAATGATTTTTTTTTTAGGTAAGGACTATATGAACGATGTTAAGAATGGAAGACATGTAGAATTTTTTTTTTATATTTATGGTGTGTTTATTTCACTGAAAGAGCTTTTAGCGAACTAATTTTCCAAACTTTCACCTATTCAGTTTGTATAAAATGGTTAGTCATTTGTAAAACATTTACGACAAAAGAAAACAATTATAATTAAAATTAAGAAAGTGAATTTGCGGCTCCAAATAGAGGAAATTATTTTCCCAAGTATAACAATCTCTTACCCCAAATGCTCTGTAGTATCTTCAAATTCTATCTCAATATAGAGTTTTATGTGCTTTTTAGCATACCATTACGAAAGTTTCCACAAAACAAGCACACCCGTAAATATTTGCATTCCATAAGTGAATTGTGATTTCCATGGAAATATTTTAGAAATCTATTTCCACAGTGCTTTCCATATATCTCCTTTTATTTTCAAGCGTGCAACCAGCTAACACGTATGAGAACTAGAAAGGAAAGAAAAAAGTTTGGTTTATCTTTTAAAATTTATCAAGAAATGTTGTGTTTAATAAAACTCCAATTATTCTTTTTCACAGTCGATGTGTATAAAAGAAAAGCATTTTAAAAGCTACAGTAATGAATCATCAAACTAAGAATAAAGATAAAGAGCGATGAACAAATAGAAATATCATGTGAAAACAATAGAAATTGCAATTGAAATATTATAAATATGATTGTCTTACCCTTTATATATTCGGCTGTTCCCGGGTCATGTAAATTATACATATAATAAACAATAATAGAGACGTTTCAACTAAATTCAATAGAGAAACTTTAAAAAAAATCATGACATCATTCATTTTTGTTAACGACGTATGATGAGGGAGAAAGAGCAACCAAAATGAAATAATCTCAGTCGTTAGATAATATTTAATTAAAAAATCTGCATAATTAATATGTACTTACATTAATGCTTGCAAGTTGTAAAAATCAGTTTTAGTGATGTATATGTAGATTTAAGGCTAAAATGAGAGATCAGAGATTAATGAAAAATGATCAAAACAGTAAGATATAAGCTATTTGTCTTGTAATTTACCTACCGAAAGCACTTTTATTAAACTTGTTATCGTCAATGAACACAGAGAAAGGTTTATGTCCTAGAGAAATACTACACCTACTAACAAAGAGTATTAAGTCTATAAGATATCCAAGTCTTAATAAAAATTTAATCTGCCATTGGCGCATGTCTCATTTGCGTGCTTGATATGTATGTTTAAAATTAATCTCTCAAAAAATGAAGGACACTGAAATTGGTCATTCAAGCATGTATAAATTTGCATACCAATGCTTCCAGCAAGAACAGCAGCATGCAAGGGGTTTTGGCCGTCCGGACCACTCAAAGCCCCATGTAGAACACCTCCTTCGCGTTGCATGCTCCTCCCCAAGAACTCCACCATCTTCTTCACCACTCTATCAAACCCTAACTCGGCCGCCATGTACAGAACGCTCTCGCCGGCCTCATTCACGCTGCCCATCATCTCTCTATCTTCTTCCCACAGTAACATACCCACCTCCTTATTCCCGTTCCTCAGCTCCTCATGCAACGCCGTGTTTCCAACCCTGTTCTTCATCCTCAGTAAGCTGTTTCTGATTCCGGCTGTGCCTCCGTCCTCCATCTCTTTCATCTGCCGAGTGCATGGAGTGTCAGTGGTGGCCGTTGTATTGTGCCGCTTGGTCTTGGAGAGGATGACCTTCACGAGATGTCAAAGTGGCATGTCCGTGCCGCGATGTGAAGCGGCATGTCACGGTGGGAGTTGGGCTTGTGCATAAGCTGCGGGCACTTCTGGAGGACCTGCTGGATGAAGTACTCATGGCCCGACTCCGCCGCAAGGTGGACAAGATTGTTGCCCTTGTGGGTCTCTAGCATGAGGCCGTCTAGTAGGGTTTCTTCTTCTCTATTGCCTCCATGTGTCTGGACGATTAAGTCTTTGAGGCCTGTGAAGTCGCCTTCTCTGGCTGCTTTGTACATACTTGAGTTTATGTACTTTTTTGGGGGTTTTATGTGCTCCTCCATCTTCGACACTTCTTCTTGAACAGGCCTCATTTTAAGTGTGTATAGCAAAGAAATGATGAAGTTATTGGGTGGCGATTAAGAGATGAAGTTTTAAGTCGAGATGCAATAAGATTTGTAAGGTTCCTTGTGTGGTTGTTGGGCCACTTTCTAGGAAAGCACCGGTGTATAAGCCTGCACTCTGATTGGGTGATGATGATTTTCATCATATTTTGAAATCCCTTTTAGAAGACCGAAAGATTGCCTCAATAGATTTCGCTTGTTAATAATATATATAGTTCATGGAAAATTATGTAGGGCGTGTACAAATGAACTACCTCAGTTCCTTTTAACATTATATGCACCTAGGCAAGCAAAAAGCAGCCAGTCATAAACTAAGGAAAGCAAGAAATGATCTAGCCAGCCCACAACAAGTCACCAAGGTTCTGGATTTATGCCTTCTCCATATCTTCGGACCGAAGATGAAACAGAACCTGATGTTCTGTTTGTTTCGTGGAAAATAAATGATTTGAAAATTATTTTCCTAAAAATAATTGTTTGTATCGCTTACAAAAAAGAATGAACAAAATCGTCTAAAAAAATATTTAGACATAAATTGTTGTCTATGATGAAAACATTTTTCATTAACTAATTTTTTTATACAATATGATCAATCAATTTTAGGAAAATATTTTCTAAATCATTCATTTTTCACAAAATAAACGCACTCTAAGCATTGTTCTTAAGTGTTTGATAGGTCAAAGGAGAGCTTTTACTTTCCTTTCGAAGTCGTACCGTGTTTGCGAAGCATTTTTATTTTCGTGACGGATCACTAAACAATTAATTGTGTAAAAAAAGGGTTTAGAACTAAATTGACGGAAAAAAAAAAGTTTAGGACCGAATTAGCATAATTGTAATAGATTTGTGACTTTTTGGGTAATTTCCTCCCGTTTCCAGCTACGATGGGTGAAAAATACCACCGGTAATTTAATTTTTCTTTACCTCAATATGACCTGTCACATCGTGGCCCCAAACACTTCTTAGGGCATGTATGGCAACTTGCCAACTAGTAAAAATTTCTATTCTTTTGTTCCTAGAATCAGTTTGGGAGCAGAAATTCGTTTGTTAAATTTTTTTGTACCTGGGCACAATTTTGCGAAAAATTGGTCTAAGAATCAGTTTTGAAATAGAATTAAGAAGAAAAAAAAAAGTAGCTTCTTGATTCTGGAACAATTTTTCCATTTCTGATTCTTCTTTATTTTCTTCTTTTTTTTGGTTTATTGTTGTTCTTCGGCCCACAACCCACCACCCGCTGGCCGCTGGCCACAAGCAGGGCCTGGCGAGGGCGTCGCAGCCCTCGCCGGTGGCCGGCGAGGGTGGCTTGCGGCTACGACGGCGAGGCCTCGCCCAGCCAAGGCAAGGTTGACCTCGTCGTCGCCACCCAGGCGACAGACCTGGGTGGCGACGGCATGGCCGGCGGTGAGGACTGCGACGCCCTCACCGGCCTTAGCCTGCGGCTGGTCGCTAACGCCGGCGACCGGCCTTGGCCAAGGAAAAGAAAGGAAAGAAAGAAAAACAAAGAAAAAAAGAAAGAAATATTAAAAAATTCAAAATATTATTAAAATATTATTAATAAAATGAAATTTTGTGTAGTTACCAAACGCTTTTCTGTTCTTTTTCTATTCTAAGAATAAAAATTTTGGACAATTACCAAACACCTTCAAATGCTTAGAAATTGTTTCCGGGCACAGAATAAAAAAAATCATTTTTTACTAGAATCTGTTCCGGGACACAGAATGGTTGTCATGCGCAATCTTAATTGCCAAGATTCTCCATCCGTAAACAAATGCAATGAAGGCAATCGACCTTCTCTATTCCCTCACGCCTTCCCATCTATTTCCATCATAAATTGGGGTGGTTGAACAATCGTTTTAAGTTAATCCAATCCACTCAAATTTCGTGCAGATCTGGTCAACCAAAACACTTGTCGTTTTTTATTATTTTCCCAAGCGAAACAAGTCACTTTTCGTTTTCCCCGGAAAGTACAAGAAGTTGACACCTCTCACGCCAAAACAAAAACTTGATTGTATTTGTCTTTTTCTTGGCTTAATTCTATAAAAAAAAAACCTTAAATTTAGGTCAAATCTCAATTTTGTTCTGGATCTTTTTTTTCCATCTAAAAAGAAAATCACAAGCTTTTGCTACACTTCTGGATCTATCCTCCGTCAAAAAATCGCTACCGATTTCTTCGCAATTATCAAAAAGAATATCTTATGTTCTAAATTCGAAATCACTTTAATTGTCGAATATTTCATAAATATCTCATATCTCCCTACCCTAGCATCACAGCCCTTGCCCAGTGGCCAGCCAAGACTTTGTGGCCCTCGCCTAGTGGCCGGTGAGGGCTAGGAAGCCCTCGCTTAGTGGCCGGCAGAGGATTGCTGGCCCTGCAAACCTTAACAATAAAAAAATAATAAAAATTTCTAAATTTTTCCACATCAACATCGAATATATCACGTAAGACAATTAACGTCCACGTCATTAATTTGTAGCCAAAATTGGCCGAATTAACTTGTTGACACCTATTTTTAATTTGCCCAAAATTAATTGCACAAAATTTAGGAGTTAATTTCCTTTAATTCCTAAAACAAAAAATATTTCAATTTAAATGCATTGCATATAGAAATTAGGCACATTTGTTTTTAATAGGGCCTATTAGCTTAAATTTCAAAAAAAAAAATCGATCGTGTCGGGCCGGGCCGACCCGGCCCTTTTCTTTTTTTCCTTTTCTTCCCCGCATGGGCCCAGCCCATTTTTTTTTTCTTTCTTTCCTTTCCCTCTACCCGCGTGAGCTGGGCCCGACCCAGCCTAGCCTCCTTTCTCTTCCACCTCCCCCGGTTCAGCCTCCCTCCCTGCTCCTCTGTTTTGCTCTGTCCCGGCCCCCACTGCAGACGTGCGGATTATCCGCTCCACCATGCAAAAATTGGCCACAAAAGTCATGGCCGGTGCATAGCGTTTAATGGAGCAGAGGGTGGCATCATCGTCGTCAGATATACAGAGGCCAACGAGAGGAGAGAGAGGGGGAGGTCGACTGGGCTTAGTTTTGGGGGAAAAACAGAGAAACCGCGAGAAAGGGGGAGATTGAGAGAGAATTAGAGAGAAGTAGAGAAGAGAGAGGAGCCTCGGAGTGTCTTGGAGTCCCAGCCGGTCTCGCCGTCTCCAGCAAACCGACCGGCAACCCCCGGAAGCACCCCCGGTCGGCCAATTTTTAGAGAAAAAAACAGAGAAAGAGAGAACAAAGAGAGAAGGGAGAGAATAAAGAGAGAGAGCGAGCAAACCGAGAATCGCCGGAGGAAGAGAAAGAACCAGCAGTGTTGCCGCCGCCCGCGGAGCAGCCGGAAAGCCATCCAGACGCATCCGTCGACCGGTGAGCCACCCCAGCCGAGACACGCCTCTGTTTTGCTCTATTTTTTAGCACGGTTTGGCCGGGACTCACGCCGATCTTTTCGTACGAATCCCAGCCCATACCGTCTTCCTCCACTGTGCATACGTCATCACCAAAGGTAAGTGGAGCGGCCGGAGTCGACCGAGTCACCGGAACAGGTCAGAATCCCCTTATTTTGGTCACGCACGCCATTTGTTTGACAAAAACGCCTCAATGAGGTCGGTTTTTAATTTGGGTCGCCGGCCGGCGAACGGCGGTCGGACGGTGACCTTGGTGGGCAGCGAGGCTTGGTGATTGTCCCAGGGGCCGGATTCGGGGGCGACGCCGGTCTGGGTCGACCGGCGGACAACCAATTTTGGCTCCGCCGGTGTTACCCCCTGCGGGTCTGCAGGTTCGGGTCAGACTCGACCCGGGTCAACGTCTGGGTCGGATCCGACTGACCGACCCGACCCGACCCGACCCGACCCGACAGGTTTTATTATATTATATTATATTATATTATATTATATTAATATTTTATTTTCTTTTATTAAAAAAATTAAAAAAATTAAAAAATCTTAAAAAAAGGTTTTTTCTTCTCTTTTTTCGTATTTAGTTTTTTAAAAAAAATTAAAAAATTAAAAAATTTCTTTAAAAAATATTTTCTATTTCTTCTCTTATTTCGTTTATTTATTTATTTTTTATCTCGAAAAAAAATTAAAATTTAAAAAAATTTTAATTTTTTTATGTGATTTATCTAAGTGTTTTAATCCTGTGTTATATTATTATGTATGTGCTTGTCTTATTTAAAGTAGATAAGACTGAGGTTAGGCGGTACTATTTTGTATGTTTTTTTTAATTACCGTGGTATTATTATGCATGTTTTCAGTCTAATACAATAGCTTTTGGTTTGTTGTATTTTGAATGTCATCTGACTTATCTAGAATTAGAACCCTAGGGCTGCATATCTGCATGACTGCTGATCGTTTATGATTACGCACTCGCTTGATCACCTCACATGTTAGGAGAAAGGTCCTAAAATCAATCCAAACTGCTTGACAAATGTTTTCAGAAATGAATAGGGTAAAAAGGTACCGAAAGGGCATTAGTTATCCAACTAGTGTAACCAAGTCCCCAAACTCAGTTAATCTCTGGTTCGTAGGAATAGAGTGATTCTCCCATCACCTTATTTGGGTTTCTAATCGATCCACCCCAAATCGATTAGTGGCGACTCCTGCATGTTAAAAACTTAAATCCTAAGTCGCGATATGGTATGGGCTTGGGAGAGCCCGAGTTAAGTCTTGAACCTAGACTTAGCACGTACCAGGCGACTCCCCTTTTTTCGCATATTCATTCGAACGAAGTGCGGGAGGTTAGTCGCAACAGACTAGCGACTCCGCTAGGGACTTGCATTTTTAAAAAGTGGACTTAGGCAAAAAAATTTTACCCTGTTCAAAATAATTTTTGTTTGGCAGCAAGGACTCTAGGTATCATCCTGACATTAAGGTGTTATTTGTCTTGCAGGTTCGAATTGATTGTTTATAAATTGTTGTGCATGCTTTAATGATTTAGCACTACACTATTGCACACACAACCACGCTGCCGGATCTGGGCCGCAATGGGACATTTTAGGATGGTGTTAAGAAAGATACGACCTCGAACGCGAGCCCGCGATGTAGAGGTTACCTTTCTTTTCCTTGAAATTTATTTCTAAAAAATCATAAAGAAATATCTTTAGCCACTATTCACGAGACTATAAGATATTCCTTTCGATTTGGCCGAGATTAAAAGGACTTGACACCAACGCGAGACTGTAACGGTCAGGCACCCTTTTAATTTTATTTTGCTGGGCCGGTCTAAAATAAAAATCGAACCTCATTCCTCATGTGTATGTTATTGTGATTGTCATGGTTCAAGGAAAAGTATATATTCTATCCCTTCTCATTTTATTACGCAGCCTACTAATTCAATTGATTTGTTATTATTAGGCCGCCCGTTGATTGCATTCTATACACGATAGGAAGAACTAATGCCTAATTTGTCCCCACTCCTAAGAAAATTTTTAGCACGGTGGGACCGACGAGACGAGGGATACACTTATTACGGAGCTTGTCCGTGAAAATAAGCAACTCCGAGAAGACTGTAGCTTTCCCATCATTTATAAAATGAGCATCCGGGAAGGGCGCCCTTTTTGTTAAAAGCCCCTTTTTGTATATTTCCATAGTATTTATGTTTAGGGGTTTTGGTTTTCTTCCTTAAAAGTGTTTTTAGGTTATACTAATGCTAATATGACTCGGGCCACTTTTTATGCTTTAAATAAAATTTTTTGCCCCTTAGTGACACCACCGCGGCCTTCGGCCCAGTGGTATCTGGGAATGAGGCATAACGGTCCGAGGCAACCACGGTTCGAACCCTGAGGACGCCGCATGTAATGTTTATATTAATAAAAACCCTTTTTCTCATTTTTTTCTTTGCAAATAAAGAAATTATGCAATAATAATATGACTAGGTCATAGAATGATTCTTTTATTGGACAATATACTCATTCATTTCAACGTTTTCACATGTAGTTAAAAAATGACCGAAGAAAACGTCCGTATCAATAACATGGAGGATGAGATGAAGCTGGTCCTCAACGCGATCCAAAATCTCACGAAGCAGGTGGAATCCATTCAGGGCAAGCTCACGCCCACGCCCACGCCCGCAGCAATCGAAGTGATGTTACCACCACCGTCTACTGGAAAAGACAAAGTTTCCACCAGCAACAGCAAAATGCCCTTGCTAGAGGACGATTCGCTTCCCCTTGCTGTCAAAAAGCCTGAGCTTGAAGCTGTACTGATGATAGAACAGGACAAACGCCTTGCAAAAGTCGAAGAAATGCTGAAACAACTACAAGGCCCGCAACATGCTGTCCCACTTGACCTGTCCATATATAAACGGGTCAAAATACCAGAAAAGTTCAAGATGCAAGAATTCGAGAAGTATGATGGCACCTCGTGTCCCAGACATCATTTGTACATGTATCATGTGCGGATGACCCAATACGTTGATAATAAACCCCTCATGATTCAGACATTTCAAGCAAGTTTGACGGGACCAGCTTTGACTAGTATATGTCAAAAGATGTGGATATTTTTAAGTCTTGGGATGATACCGCTGATGCATTTCTCAAGCAGTATCAATTCAACCTCAACATCACTTTCACTCGTGACGATCTGGAGCGCACTGAGAAGAAGAAGAGTGAGTCCTTCAAGGAGTACACCACTTGATGGAGAAACTTGGCTGCCCAAGTTACCCCACAACTCACTGATCATGAACAAGTAAAGTTATTCATAAAGTCTCCCGTATGAATACAGACACCGCCTGGTTGGTGCCACTGCTGAATCCCTTAATCGTCTCGTTCCTGTGGGCAAACGAATTGAAATGGGATTGCGTGAGGGGTGGTTCATAGATCCCGATTCCACAAGCAAGAAACTCGGCGTGAAGAAAGAGAACGAACCCCTGATGGATGTGGATGTTGCATACACCCAAACCGTTCGCCCTTCCCCAATGATTCAGATGAACAGTGGACAGCAACCAGCCTCAGGCCGCAAGCCGCCCTAAAGGCGAAATAACAAAAAGCAATTCACGCCACTCCCTTTGCCTATATCTCAGATCCTGTCTATTCTCTTGGAAAAGAGGTTGCTTGCTAAAGAGTCAAAACGTGAAAATCCTAAGTGTTTCCCCAACTACGATCCTTCCAAGGCATGTGACTATCATTTGGGCGAAACGAGACATTCTGTTAATGACTGTGTTGTCCTGAAAAATAAAGTCCAGAAATTATTGGATGCAAAGATGTTTTCATTCCGCAATGCACCACCCAATCAAGCAGGAGGCGCGGATGTCGTCGTTGAGTAAACTGAAGACTCAATTTTCCTTCTTTAGAATATGAGGCATATTTAATAGTTTGAGTCCTCTTATGTTGGAGCTTTTCTTGCTTTCTAAAGTTTCAGCTGTATTCTAAGATTTTCAGTTTTCTGAAATTTTAATTATGCTTGGAATTTCAGTACTGTAATTTCCATTTCAACAAATGTAATTCGCCTAAATTATTCAAAAGAATTATAAATATTTAGTTTTGAGGGCCTGAAGAAGTATCCCAAACCGACCCGTTGATGATATCCATCCATGTAAAGAAAAGTGTTCTGAGGCCCGGGCTTCTTCATGCTTTCTTGTCTCTAAACTTTTGAAAATAAAACAAACGTTTTATCATTTTTCAAAAGGACCAAAAAAACGAATTGTGATAGAAAAGCATGTATGCTCACACCCCTGTTTGTTTTTCTAACTTGCTTACTTCATGTTTCAGAGCATACTCCTTTTTGATTTGTTATTACAAAAGGGACATTTGGAAGTGGCATAAACTGAAGAACACTGGTGATAGTACCAAACCAACTCATCTGATAGGGGCAGTCTGAGCAAAGATCAGCCAACCTTTAAAATGAAATATAATGAAATGGGGAACATGCTAGACCCTGACGTGCTAGCAAACCGGATGGACCATTAATGTTGGGACCTCTTGAATGAAACACGACGAAGGAATGCTTAATTGGGAGAGTAAACTAGGGGGCATGCAATATCTCAGTCCATCAAAAAGGGTGTATTTCGTTCGTAAAGTTCATCCACTTTAGTATAGAAATGACACATTCTTTCCTTTTATGTAGGACAAATTTGAGTAAAGATTCTATGCAAGCAGCTGGAAAGGACTTCGCATATAACAAAATGGCGTCAAGGCCAATCCCGACAACTACGGGAGTGGCGATAGTAGTCACGCCTGCATCCGTCGAGGATCTTTAAAGTAAAGATTAGATTTGCTGCGAAGTTCCCCATGCAAGCAATTGCACATGCTCTGTGCATGTCAGGAATCAGAGGATTTTCGAGAAATACCTCAGCATGTCAGAACCGCGTTAGCACAGCATGCGTCGACAATAGGAATTTCCAATTGAAGGCACCCCTAATCATAGAAGATCTCATTCGAGCTTCGAGACCAAGAACATGGAGAAGCAGACTGAGGCAAAGAAGGCTGAACAAAGTAAAAATGAGAAAAGACTGCTAGCTTTGAAGGCAAAATGGAAGAAGGGTAATTTGTATCGTTCTCAATATACCCTCAATCCTCTCATTTCTAACATAAGCTCCTGTTTTGTCAGAAGGGAATTATCGACATTGGAGAAAACTCAAGGAATTGTCAATTTAATCTCAAATGAAGGGAGATACGAGGGGTAATGTTGTATCATTCCCAATTTCTATCCCCCAAAGAACCATTCATTAACACGGTCCTTCTTATTACCTTGCAGATTGGTCTCGCCACTTTAGCACAGGTAAGTATCTCTTTTCCTACAAGCTTTTCTTATAAGAGTACAAAAAGAACTAAAAAAGAGGAAGCATGTTAAAATAAATGAATACTTAATCTTCCTCCATATGCATTGCATATCTTTTGGAAAGAATTTTGCATGGTAATTTTTCCTGTTTAAATTCACCAATTCCCCGTGAAAGTTGTGACAATTCGACAAAAGGTGTCGAACTGCTCCGATGTATTGAACGAGATGTGTCAGGATGATGAGAGGCAATCCTTAGTCTATACACATTCTCACCTACCAAACCCTTGCAAGATGAGCGGAAATGTTCCATTTCTACAAGGTAAAGAGATTTCTCGCATAAGGTACGGTAGCCAAAGTGACAAGAAGCAGTTCATTTCTCTGCCCCATACACTACTATTGATCATTTGTTTGACCATTTTTAAGCCCATACACTCAGAGATTCCTTTTAAATTACCTATGTCAAGAACCAACCCACATTGGGGCAGCTCGAGGTAAATCAGCATCATAGGGAGAATTTGAATTCAAAGGGAGTAAGAAGAGCCTATTTCCCTTTCGGTCACCCCCCTGTGGCTTCGACCTCATCGTTTTCACGGAGCCGGTGATCCTCGACAGAGTCCTCCAAGATAAGCACGCCATTGACGGCCAGACAGTCGAGGCTAAGAGGGCTTTGTCAAGAGAGAAGCAGCAAACTAAAGCCTGTCCAAAATGCCAATATCTCATTGATAACAGTGATGTTTTCACTGAGCAAGACAAGAAGGATGATGAGTTTGTAATATCTAAAATTTTCTATGATCATCAGCTGCAACAGCTCACACAAGGTGAAAAAGACGAATAGAAATTTTTTTGCTCTCACCTGCATTAATCTTTGAGTGTTTTTTATTGCAGATGAACTCTCGCGATAATTTAAGTGCCCTAGGATGATGAAGAGCAGTTTTTCTTCTACCACATACACTTATATCCCTTGCTAGCCCAATTGAGCCGGTAACTTCATTTCGTACAAACCCGGTTGGTAATCATCCCCCACATCGGGGCAAGGCAAAAGTCACCACAGTTTGAGCATAAGGACCGAATCAAGATGAGGACTCCAAGAGCCCAATAACATTGTTCTATTCAAACTTGTTTAAGCTAGTCCTAACAATACCAAAAGAACAGAAAAAAAAATGCTAAAAACTAGGGGCATGAAAAAGCAGTGTGCCTGATAAAAGCAATGCCAATGCCCATGAATAAAAAACAAAGAAAAAGAAAAGGAGAAGAAGAAAAACGATGATAAAGATGAAGAGAAAGGAGTCCCTAATTTCTGGGTGACTGCTATGAAAAACAATGAAGTTTTAGCTGAGGAGATCTCTAAGCATGATGAATATGCTCTCAAATACCTCAAAGTTGTTAAATGATGAAGACGAACCTATTCTTGATAAAGCAACAGGGATAGAATGGTATCCAGGAAAATGCTTGACGCAGAAACTCCTCAAGAAAAAGTTGTCAAAGAAGCTAAAACACAAGATTACCCAGGGAGTTTTCCAAAAGGATCCTGACGATGAAGAAGAAGACTGGTGACAATGATAGATGATCACCAATTCTCACATTTATACACATTTTTGAGCCTAACGATCATTTTCGTTCCTCAACCTGTAAACCAAGCCCACGTTATATCCCTCATAAAGTCTCTTCTGACTAGGGCACTTGAATTAACGTGAAATTTCAAATGTTGATAAACAACGCTCGAGGAGGTGCGAGCAAGACTACTTCTATCTCATTTTACAAGGTTCTTGACTTGTAAACCCGGAGATAATTACAGAATATTTTCTTTCATGGCCTTGACTTGGACAGTCACTTTTGTTAAGCTATTGACCAAGCCTACATTACAACCCTAAAGAAGACCTCTCAGATTGGTAGCGTCGTACCGCTTACGAGAAAACTCATATCCTTGTAGATGTGATAGCGGTCAGATTGAGTGTTTTTAATATTCCCGCATTAATGGACGATACAAACAACCCTTTTCAATGAGAGTGAGTGGAAAGTCCTTTTTGACTGAAAGTTCCTCGTTCATCATCTCGAGAAGTCCACCTTTCGAGCGAATATTGTCTTGATTGACCCTCGGTGGATTTTTGGTGATGTAAACATGGCAAAATCATCATGTATGAACTTTCAAATGCACACTATGAAATAGCCCAGCTTGTCTATCCTTGATGAATGCATGCATGTTTGTGCTAATCGTCTTTGACAGCTTAGAGTTTTAATTCCCAATGATAGAATACAAAAATCCGAACGCTAGAGAATCCCTCATTATCATCTCAAGAGAGATGCCCCGAAAAAGGTCGGTTATTCAATAGATGATACATCAAACCTCCGGGAACGTGCCCAGGTAAGTACACCTTACCCATGCCTGATTCCAACACCATGAATTTTTTCCAAACTTACCCAAGGAGTAAACCAATCTTGACTAGTTAGTTAAGATATTTCATACGATATTCAAGAATGGTATCATATGTCTATTTCTCCGATGAATACGTATGCATTTGCACAAAAGAAAATTTGTCTGACAGGAGACATGCCCTTAAAAGGCAGGAACGTGCCCAAGTAAGCATTTTTCTACCCATGCCCGTTTCCAAAAATCCATGTACCTACGAATGTTATGGTACCCTTTGAACATTGGACTACCCCTCTCTGTTCATCAACTGAACATTAGATTGACCCCCCCGTTCGCCATGTACCTACGATTGTTATGGTACCCCTCCTGAGAATGGGACTTAGCCCCTCTGTTCACAATAAATCCTCGGGCGAGAACCCCCAGGTGCTCATTGTTTGAGTTTTTCAAGACCTGCTGGCGAGGACCCACCAGGCAAATCATCAAATTCTCGGGCGAGGACTCCCAGGTGCTAATCATTTAAGCCTTTTCAAGACCTGCTGGCGAGGACCCACCAGGCAAATCATCAAATCCTCGGGCCAGGACCCCCAGGTGCTCATCATTTGAGCCTTTTCAAGACCTGTTGGCGAGGACCCACCAGGCAAACCATCAAATCCTCGGGCGAGAACCCCCAGGTACTTATTGTTTGAGCCTTTTTAAGACCTGCTGGCGAGGACCCACCAGGCAAACCAATAAATCCTCGGGCGAGGACCCCCGGGTGCTCATTATTTGAGTCTCTTCAAGACCTGCTGGCGAGGACCCCCAGGTGCTCATTGTTTGAGTCTCTTCAAGACCTGCTGGCGAGGACCCATCAGGCAAACCATCAAATCCTCGGGCGAGGACCTCCGGGTACTTTGGCAAACAAAATCCAGTCAGTCAAGGCGACCAAAAAAAGGTTTGAGTCCTAGACAAACAATCCCCAGTCAAGGTGACCGAAGAAAGGTTCAGGTCCTAGACAAACAATCCTGCCAAGGCGATCGAAGATAGGTTCGGATCCTAGGCAAGCGATTTCCCCAGTCAAGGTGACCGAAGAAAGATTCGGATCCTAGACAAACAATCTCTAGTCAAGGCGACCGAAGAAAGGTTCGGGTCCTAGACAAAAGATTTCCTCGATCGAAGATAGGTTCGGGTCCTAGACAAACCATTTTTCCCGTCAAGGCGACCGAAGAAAGGTTCGGGTCCTCGACACACAATATCAACTATCTGGAATTACTCTACCCTTCGGTAAGGTAAGTAGCACCAAGTATATTTTTATTTGCTTTAGCATGCATCATCTTATCGCATCATAAAAATGGGACTTCAGTCTCGCCAAAAATAACATTCATTGAGCATGCATGGGCCAAATTTAGGTGTCATTTTATCTTTGAATGTAATCTCTGCGAGCTCAATCTCTACGAGCTCACCTTCAAAGAGGGGCAGCTGTTGACACCTATTTTTAATTTGTCCAAAATTAATTGCACAAAATTTAGGAGTTTTTTTTTTGGTAAAGGACACAAAATTTAGGAGTTAATTTCCTTTAATTCCTAAAACAAAAAATATTTCAATTTAAATGCATTGCATATAGAAATTAGGCACATTTGTTTTTAATAGGGCCTATTAGCTTAAATTTCAAAAAAAAAAATCGATCGTGTTGGGCCGGGCGGACCCGGCCCTTTTCTTTTTTTCCTTTTCTTCCCCGCATAGGCCCAACCCATTTTTTTTCTTTCTTTCCTTTCCCTCTTCCCGCGCGAGCTGGGCCCGACCCGGCCCAACCTCCTTTCTCTTCCACCTCCCCCGGTTCAACCTCTCCCCTGCTCCTCTGTTTTGCTCTGTCCTGGCCCCCACTGCATATGTGCGGATTATCCGCTCCATCACGCAAGAATTGGCCACGAAAGTCATGGCCGGTGTAGAGCGTTTAATGGAGCAGAGGGTGGCGTCATCGTCGTCGGATATACAGAGGCCAGCGAGAGGAGTGAGAGGGGGAAGTCGACTGGGTTCGGTTTTGGGGGAAAAATAGAGAAGCCGGGAGAAAGGGGGAGATTGAGAGAGAATTAGAGAGAAACAGAGAAGAGAGAGGAGCCTCGGAGTGTCTTGAAGTCCCAGCCGGTCTCGCCGTCTCCAGCAAACCGACCGGCAACCCCCGGAAGCACCCCCGGTCGACCAATTTTCAGAGAAAAAAAAAGAGAAAGAGAGAACAGAGAGAGAAGGGAGAGAATAGAGAGAGATAGCGAGCAAACCGAGAATCGCCGGAGGAAGAGGAAGAACCAGCAGTGTTGCCGCCGCCCGCGAAGCAGCCGGAAAGCCGTCCAGATGCATCCGTCGACCGGTGAGCCACCCCAGCCGAGACACGCCTCTGTTTTGCTCTGTTTTTTAGCACGGTTTAGCCGGGACTCGCCCCGGTCGTTTCGCGCGAATCCCGGCCCATGCCGTCGTCCTCCACCGTGCATACGTCGTTACCAAAGGTAAGTGGGGCGGCCGGAGTCGACCGAGTCACCGGAACAGGTCAGAATCCCCTTATTTTGGTCATGCACGCCATCTATTTGACAAAATGCCTCAATGAGGCCGGTTTTTAATTTGGGTCGCCGACCGGCGAACGGCGGTCGAACGGTGACCCTGGTGGGCGGCAAGGCTTGGTGATTGTCCCAGGGGCCGGATTCGGGGGCGGCGCCGGTTTGGGTCGGCCGGCGGACGGCCAATTTTGGCTCCGCCGACATTCCCCCCCGCGGGTCTGCAGGTTCGGGTCAGACCCGACCCGGGTCAACGTCCGAGTCGGATCCGACCGACCCGGATCCAACCCAACCCAACCGGTTTTATTATATTATATTATATTATTATTTTATTTAAAAAAATAAAAAAATTTAAAAAAAGGTTTTTTCTTTTCTTTTTCCGTATTTTTTTTTAAAATTTAAAAATTTCTTTTAAAAAAATATTTTCTGTTTCTTCTCTTATTTCGTTTTTTATTTATTTTTTATCTCAAAAAAAATTTAATTTTTTTAAAATTTTTTACGTGATTTATCTAAGTGTTTTAATCCTTTGTTATATTATTATGTATGTGCTTGTCTTATTTAAAGTAGATAAGACTGAGGTTAGGCGGTACTATTTTGTATGTTTTTTTTATTACCGTGGTATTATTATGCATGTTTTCAGTCTAATACAATAGCTTGGTTTGTTGTATTTTAAATGTCATCTGACTTATCTAGGATTAGAACCCTAGGGCTGCATATCTACATGACTACTGATCGTTTATGATTACACACTCGCTTGATCACCTCACATGTTAGGAGAAATGTCCTAAAATCAATCAAAATTGCTTGACAAATGTTTTCAGAAATGAACAGGGTAAAAGGGTACCGAAAGGGCATTAGTTATCCAACTAGTGTAACCAAGTCCTCGAACTCAGTTAATCTCTTGTTCGTAGGAATAGGGTGATTCTCCCATCACCTTATTTGGGTTTCTAATCGACTCACCCAAAATCGATTAGTGGTAACTCCTACATGTAAATCACCTGCATGTTAAAAACTTAAACCTAAGTCGCGATATGGTATGGGCTTGGAAGAGCCCGAGTTAAGTCCCGAACCTAGACTTAGGATGTACCAGGCGACCCCTCCTTTTTTCGCATATTCATTCGAACAAAGTGCAGGAGGTCGGTCGCGACATAACTATATTAGCAAATTATTAAACTATTTACTATTAAATTTGCTAAATTGAAAGGTTTGAGATTGAATTGATACAAATGTAATAGGTTTAGGTTTTTTTTTGGTAATTTTCCCTTGATAAGAGAAAATATGATCCCAAATTGTCTTATCTTGCATCATATTATAAAAATCACCCTTGCTCAAGTGTGAAAACATGATGATAGGAAAATCTCGTTGCCCTATAAATATAAATACCTTATGTGTGGTTGAAATTGAAGCTTGACTGTAAGATTCTATCGAAAATCTTATTAAAAATGTAGTTGATAAATTACAAAAGTACTCGTCTTTTTATTTATTTATTTTGTTATGGGTTTCATACATAGTATAGTAGGTCAATAAAGCTGGCAAAATTATCCAAAAAATCTTAAATATATTGCACTTTTGCCGATTCAGTTTTAAACCTTTTAATAATACCAATTAAGTTATGTCGTGCCCTCCCCGAACCGTCAGCTAAGGGGTTTGATACTAATGGATTGCTAAGTTTAAACCTAAGACTTAACTTGGGCTCTCTCAAGTCCATACCAATTCGCGACTTAAGGTTCAAGTTATTAACATGTATAGAAATTTTATCTAAGAGTTGCCACTAATCAGTTTACGGTGGGTCGATTAAAAACCCAAGTAAAGCGATTAAAGAATTGGCCTACTCTTACGAACCAAAGATTCAATCAGTTCAAGGACTTTATTACATTAGTTATGTAACTAGTGCGCTTTCAGTATCTAACATTGTTCAATCACCAATTAAAATATTGCAAGTAGCAAACTTACTCATTGTGAATCCTAGGTTAATAATCCTAACCAAGTTGAGGAAACGACAATTAATATATCGGAAGCGCGCAAACAACAACCTAGCATGCCTCTAATCGTCCACTTGCGAGGTTGAAGGAAACACACAATTCAAAACATTCGAATCAAACATTGTGTAGTCAAGCATGGCACTAATCACACAAAAAGTGCAAGAAAAGACAATTTTGTAACCCAATTTCCATTTTTTAATTTTTCGAAATTTTTTAATTTTTTGTATTTTTAATAAAGAAATATTACTTTAACATTAAAATATTTTTAAAAATTAGAATAATAAAATGATATTATAATATTATATAATAAATGGACTCAGATTGGGACTGACCGGGCCTGCCGACCCGGATCTGTAGCTGGTTCGGCAACCCTAAAACAAAGCTTATAAAAAAAAAAAACAAAGATCGGCCCAATTGAACAAACCCTAATCTAATGTCAAATTAAATCGACCGAGCATGATGCTCAACCTAAACGCCACTTCCCCGGGTCGGCCAGAACCCGGAAACCGGGCCCAACTTGGCACCGACTTGACCGACTCAACTCGACTTGCACTGCCCACTCCTCTTCTGCGACGGAGGAACCCAAGACGCCACCTCGTCTCAGCCCAGCCACGCCTACACCCTAGGATTGCCTTGGCCAGCTCAGGTTAAGGGCTTGACCTCCACCTGGGTCGCCATTCCCCGGCTATCCCCATCTCCAGCGGCCGAGAGTACCTTCGTCAGCCAAA
The DNA here is from genome assembly GCA_031216235.1 of Syzygium jambos. NCBI lineage: Eukaryota > Viridiplantae > Streptophyta > Magnoliopsida > Myrtales > Myrtaceae > Syzygium > Syzygium jambos. The sequence continues at coordinate 22,440,859 of CM062222.1, forward strand.
CACTAAACGAAACAACGATGATGGAGGGATGTGGCGAACGTCCAAACGATCGACACCGGGGGACGCTAAACATCACCGAGACACCTCGACTTGGACGAGACGATGCCCGAACGACTCAATGCTAGCCAAAACAAAGAGGGCAAAACTGGATCCTACTTCGGCATTTCATCAATCAGGTGGCGTGCACCGCTTGGAATAATAAAACAGGGCCGATTAGGGCTCGAATCGATGCCGATAACCAACACAGGCAAGCTAGCAGCATGTCGTCACGACAAGGGAAGGTTTGCCGACGCTCGAAAGCGAGTAAAAGAGAGCGTCGGTGAGTCTCGGCCCCTGTTGGCTGATCTCTACCCGGCTTGGCAACGACGGTTAGCAAGCCGGCCTAAGGCGGCTCGAGCTATGGCGGGTCACCCTGGTGTCGTTGAGACGAGATCCTTGAGATGAAAGGGGGTCGAGCTAAAAAAAAAATGGTACTCACCAGAAAAGCTATGCCAGAAGAAGAAACAGCGAACGCCGGCTGGAGGTTGTCGGGGATGGCTAGGCGTCGCCCGAACGAGGTCTACTCACTCCCTTTGTGCCTCATTCCATCGTCTCTCTCTATTTTCTCATGCTCACTACCGGTTCTCTCCCTCTCACCTTCACCACCATCCCCCCTCAAAAAGACGACCAACCTCCTTTCTCTTTCTCCCTCCCCTCTTTCAAAGTCATTGGTCACCTCACGCCTGCTCTGCTCTCACCTTAATTGCCTGCTCCAGCTGTCTTTTGCTTCGCTGTGGTGCAGCCTGCATTCCTCGGCTATGCAGCGTCCACGGCGGATAGAGGGAAAAGGGGGAGAGGAAGAGTCAGCCAGGCCGGGAAAAGAGAAAGGGATCGTGCTTGGCCAGGCCTAACTAGGAAAAGGAAGAAAGAAACGTTGATACCTAATTTTAAGCTGGCGCGTCTTAAAAAGGTAAAAATATGAGATTACGATTTTTAATCGCGATAGAGTCCGTTTCTCAAACAAAAAGACTTATTTAACACTTTCTCTAGTATAAGTCTTTCATTTCCAAGCTTTTTCCGTGTTATTTTCAAAATATCAAAGCGTTGACTTTCAAGTTAACTTTTTGATCAAATTTTAACCGAAAAAGTCAACTTGAAGTCAAATTTTAGTTTTTGAATGAAAAACTCCAAAATATTTGCAGTTTCGCTTTTGCATCATCAATTTTTAAAAAATTTCAAAATTTGACCCATTAATTATCATTTTAGTACTTAGTTACAAAAAACAATTAAAATTTTGAAAACCCCTAAATCACCTTATTTTTACTTCAATTTGTCTTTAGCATCATTAATTTTGCAAAAATCGATTTAGAACCTATTTTTCCCTAATTTGTGGATTTTGGTTCAAATCAGTCAAAAATGAAATTATTTCATTTCTAGTAATTTTTTAGAATAACTTTCTTCACAACAGTTGATATAGATGTCATTTCACATCCAGTTTCACAATTCCAAGCCAAGGCTAAAAATCTCCAATTTGAGCCATAATTAGGGATTCTGATCGGTTCTTTGTGATTTGTGCAATTAAACCATGAATTAGTCTATTTTCTTCTTTGAAACTCAAATCTAGCATCAATTTCGGAAAATCCACATGAATTCAAGTCAATTTGATCAATTTGGCTAACTAATTACTTGAAAAACCAAGCTAGATTGATCTAATTGACGAAAATTCAATTTGACCCATTCTAATCTATGGGTTAATTTGATTAATTGAGCTTCAATTTCACGATTTGGCTTCAATTTCCTTTGGGGGTTCTAATTTGAGCTATTATGTAGAAGTCAGTTTGAGCACATTGAAGCGTTTTAAACCTACTCAATTGAATCAATTGATTGTTTTTCAAATCAATTAGGTTTAATTGAAACCAATTTTACCGATTGGGAACAAAAATTACACAAATTGCATTAATTGAATGAAAATCCTCAATTGCTGTGAAGCAAATCAATTAGGATGAAATTGACATTACCCATAATATAATTCAAGCAAATTCATTCAATTAAGATGTCGGAATTAAGTCAGATTGAATTTTTTTTTTGTCAGAAAGTTCGATTGAATTTAATCATTTGAATTTGTGTTGTTTAATTCCCATTTGATCCATTCCTTTGGTAATTGAATAGAAATCTTTGAAATTAAGTCTCCAAAAAAAACAAATTGGATTAAATTGCACACAAGCCTTGTAATTGGATCGACCGAAGCGACCCAAACCGATTTGAACCCGCTTGACTGGCCTAAATTGGCAAGAAAGGATTTCAGTGAGAATGGCCGAAAAACGATCGAGCCAGAGCACGTCCGACCACCACGAGCTAAGGCCGGCCAAGGCTCTCTCTTGTGTCAAAAAATTATCAAAATACCCTTGTATCCAACTAATAGGAGAAGACCTTAACCATTAAGGAAACAAGGAGAGCCATCAGATCAATACAAATGCCAAAATTCAAACTTAAAGGTGTATATAAGCTTTTTCCCTCCAAATTTTAGGAAGAGCCATTTTAAAAATCTTAAAATTCTCTCTCTAGGATAAACTCTCTCTCACTCTCTCTCTCTCGGCTGGTCTTCTCTCCTGCCCGAATCGGCCACTTGCCAACCGGTTCCCAGCAAACCACCGCCACCTCAACCTCGACTAGACCTCTCCCTAGCCTGTCACAACTCTAGCTGGTGCCATCCAAGGTAGGAGCTCCTCAATCGGAGCCTATTTCCTTCTCGGTTTCCTTACCGGCGCCCAAGCTATCTTGTTGGCCGGCTGTTCCAGCCGTTGCTCCATAGATCTTTCGTGACCTCTCAAGCTCCACGTCCGGTCTCCTCAGCTCCTCCAACAAGGCTGTGGTGTCTGGCTTGAGTTAAAACAACCATCGGAACCTCTTTATTTCACTTAATTTCGGTCATCGTTTACTTATTATTATTTCTAAGACCTTGACTCATTTTCTCACATTGAGATCTTCGTATTGTGATATAGACACCGGAGAGCTATACTTGGGGCCCTATCGAAGCTTAGTGATGGCTCTTACGAGCTCGGTAAATTCAATACACAAGGTAAGCACTCTTGAACCAAGTTTGTGACTAAAGGATTATGTAATATGGCTGAATATATGTAGGAAATGAACCAAGGCCTATTATGAGTATATGCTTACTGTCTGAATGTGTAAAACGCTATATGTTGATTGATCCATGTATGGAATCGTTCAATAAATGTTAGGAACATTGATTTCATATTCTGTGATTTTCGTGCACTGATAAGTCGGTAACATTTCACTGCCGATTTGAGCCTCTAAATGTTCAAATCTAAAAAAACATTTAACTAGAGATTCATAGAGAACGTTCTAAACTTCGATTTGGTATACTATGTGTCATGAATGGATGTCACTTACCATGTCAAATTGCTGTTAGAATTTCATATCAGAATCTGGAATATCAGTTTTCTATTCAGTCCGTATGCTTTCCTGATCCACCTTACTCGATTCGATGATTTTTCTGATTTTATGTTCTTCATTTGTGAAAGCTTCCTTCATGAATGTTGTAAAGGACATCTAGATATTTCTAACATAAAAATTTTAGAAAATTTCATGTTAATTTAGTTAGTACGATCAATGCTCAAAGTCACTTTTTTCTGTTATGTGAAAACTGATTTCTAATTGACCTTTGCTTGTTCTTCGATTTTTATGAATTTTTATGTTCAAAATCTTGAAAAGTGTTCTTCACAAAAGTTTTCACTGAGATTTTAAGCTTCCAATGATGTCAATTTTATTGAGATTGAAGCTCGTATGAAAGTTCAAAGGTTTGATCAATGTGTTGATTGGATTTTGTGTTCAGATCCAGAAATTAATTCCTCTAAACATCAAAACGTGTTTTCACAATTTTGATAGATTTGATGCCCTTCTTTGCAAAAATTCAAACTTAAAAGTTATTTATTGGGGTCTTGATTTGAAAACTGAAAAGTTTGAGAATCTAATCACAACATTTGTGGGGTCAATTTCATAAAAGTTTTGGATAATGTCAGTCAGGCCTTGAAAAAATGTTTGCAATTGAGTCCCCGGTGAAAATCATTTTATTGGGGAAAATCAGGGGCTTTTAGTAAAAATCAAAACATGAAAGTTGTTCATCTCATGGTATCCTAACTTCCTGAAAAATTTCACATAGTTTAGATAACGTTTGTTACTTTTCCCCTTTTTTTCAAATTTCAGGCCAAATCAGGTCAAGTCTGATATATCCGGGTCAAATTTCAAATTTTGGATAAATCATGAGCTTTGTTCCTCATTTCTTAAGCTTTCTAATGATGTCTGGTTCATTTCATTTGGACATCGTTTAGTGGGTTAATCTCATTTAAATAGAATATGCACGAATTTGAAAAATTTCAATTGAATAAGTGATCCTCATAAGGCTCACTTTCCATTGTTTGCTTGATTGAGAAATAAGGTCATTTGACTTAAATGCATGTTTAATCATTGCTTATGCATGTGTTTGTGGTGGATACTTAGAACCAACCTTAGGGGTTAAGTGATATGGGTCATCGTTTTGTGAATGAAAATGGTGAATTATTATCATTAACCATTAATTAATCAAAATTAGGTGATTTAGTGGTTGTGTGACCGAAATGCATGAAAGGCAAAGGCCAATCCCGAGGCCCCTTTTTGGATTGATGATTTAGATGCCCTTGTTATGCATTGGTTGATTGTTTGCTTATTGTATGTGGAATGTATGGTTCGAATGCAAAACCAATACCTGTGAGGCTGTCCATGAAAAAGATGGCCAAAAGCTTTGAAGATGATGGCAAAAGATTGATGTCCAATTCGATCTCATTTTGGACCCAATTGGTGTCACCCGACCATGTCTCGGGTTTTTATTTGTGTTGTAATAATTACCATACGAGTTGTGGGTTTTCTTTTCTTGCATTTAGATAAACTCGTCTTTCAATTATATTGGGTGTTTACTTTATGCAATGCCTTTCAATACAATTATTTGTTAATTTCTTTTCTAGACTAAGATATGATTAGTTTAGAATCATAAATGGAAAATACAAAAACAAGATGCATGGTCATTTAATGGATTAGGACTTTGACATGAAAATAATAGAAACAAATGCATGATGACTTAGATAATAACCAAATTAAGTTTAGCGGTACCGAAAGGGTGTTAGTGAAAACATTAACATAACCTAGTCCCCGAACCTAGACATCTCTGGTTTTATAGAAATCGAAACAAAATTCCTGCATTTTGATTGGGTATTCTAGCCTACCCCTGACAAAGGATAGTGGCAACTTCTAATTGATAAGAACATAAAATTGATTCCGTGTCACGCGAGGTATGGATTGAGGGCGAGTCCACATTCGTGATTAATGGACCTTATGGATGAACAAAAGAATGACGCTTTTTGAGCTATCTTTTGGGATGTGCCATTCAGACTGTTTCATGAACAATTACCTCTGAATCCACGCCCTCAGACGGCCCTCAAGGGATAGGTTGCGAATAGAAAGAAGAAAAAAATGGGGACAGGTCGACCCAATCCCGTTTTGCATTTTTTTTAATAAAAAAGAAGGAAAATATGTTCTAATATAATTGGCTGATGTCTAAGCCTTTTTGTACTGCTTTGTACCTTGTTTAGCCGTAACACCTTTGCACCTATTGGGACACATGTAGGTGTCGCTATATGTGTGGGGTTTTTGTGTTCGGCTTCTTTGCTTGTAAGCTTCGCTTTGGAAAGTTTATACATTACTTATCTTACCAAAAAAATAAAATGTTCTAATAAATCCTATTATTGCGAATACACCTAATGTCTATATATTATACAATTTAATGAAAATATTTTTATTTAGGGATTAAATATTAATCACTAATTTTCTATGCAATAATTTTCTAAATGGGTAATCTAAATTTACGTATCAACAGCTGCCACTCTTTGAAAGTGAGCTTGCAAAGATTGCATTTAAAGACAAAATGGGGATAAGAATAGCACAAATGTAATAACTTTCGTATGTCGCTCACTTGAGGGTCATAACTTTTTTTTTTTTGCTCACTTAAGTGCCATATTAGGGTAAAATCGATCATTTGAGTGGCATTTCCGACAAATGATCCTACATGGATTTTATTAGTTGTGTGTGCAACAATACAGTGTTTAAAATTAGGGGTGTAAACGGTTTGGTTCGGTTTTCTTGAAAAATCGAACCGAACCGAACCGAACCGTTAAGGGTTCCTCTTTGAGCCGAACCGAATTGGAACCGAACCGATAAATCGATTTGGTTCGGTTTGATTTTCGGTTTCTTCTTCTTTTTTGTTTTTCTTTTTTGCTTTTTTATTCATGGCTCGGTTTTCTGTTTTTATGAAAAATATTTCATGATAATTTTTTTATGATAATTTTTTGATAATAATATGTATTTATGATAATTTTTTATGATAAAAAATTAAGAAAGCTCTAGAAATTTCATCACGTTGTAGAAAAAGACAATGGCTTCAGTAGATTATGTATACTTAGTTTGATCTATGCATAGCTAATTTAATTACTAGTTCTTGATAATAAAATGTATTTATGATAATTTTAGATGGTTTTCGCCACAGTTGAAGTCTCTCTACCACACTATAAACAACAGTGTGTTGAGTTTTGCTGCAAAGCTGGCATTTTGAGCGATATTGTCTTTGCTTGAGTCGAGGTTGAATTTTTTCTGCTCTTCTTGTAATTGCATTCACATGATGTGTACAAAATGACTAATTGCTAGAGATTGATGGTGATAAAAATTGAAAGTTGTTTGCAGAACAGATAAAATTGTCCATTGTTCAGAAGCTTTTGGGAATTCTTTGTCGCTGTATCTTTTCTTTCTCCTGTTCCTCATATGACTATTCGGCGCCATCCATCCTAATCTATACTCTAAGCTGGTTAAGGTGTCTTCAAACAACAAAAGTGTCAGGTGGTCGTTTCGATCCTTTCTCTAGTCTCTCCCCAGTTTCGGTGCGCCTAACTTCATCACGTCAATCGCATTATTAGTAGAGGTGGCCACGGGCCGGTTTTGGCCCGGAACCGGCCCGGTCAAACCCGGGCCCGGCCCGTTGATCGGGCCCGCGGTTCAGAACCGGAACAGGCCTGTGGCCTACGGTCCCAGTTCCGGTTCCAGAAATTTTGGAACCGGCCCGGAACCGCCGGTTCCGGGCCCGGTTCCAAAAAAAAAAAAAGCTACAACATAGCCTGCAGGTGCAAGCCTGCCAGGCCATGCTGCTGCTGCGGCGTGCAGCTCGTTGCCAGGGCAGCCCCTGGCAACGGGCAAAATTTTTTTTAAAAAAAAAACCCCCGCAGCAGGCCTGCACGTCTGCAGGCCCTGCTGCGGGCAGCGGGCTTGCGGCCCGTTGCCAGAGCAGCCTCTAGGCTGCCCTGGCAACGGCCAACGCCCAAACAGCCTGAAACGGGCAAAAAATTATTAAAAAAAAAAAGATAACCATTGCAAAATTGCAACGGTTATCTTTTCTTTTTTTTAATCCTAAATTTTCTTCTCATTTTTTTCTTATAAATTCTCTCAAATTCTCTCAATACACACAATTCTCTCAAATTCTCTTCTCTCAAGTCTCAAATTTTCTCAATACTCGAAATTCTTGTAAATTCTCTCAATTTTCTCAATCCACGCAATTCTTTCTTAATTCTCCCAATTAATCCACTCAATTCTCTCAATCCACTCAAAAAATGGCAAATGAAAGTCGAGTGCCAACTGGCAAAGGTAAGAATATCACGACGGAATCCCATCATTCTTTTGATCCTCGTGAATATGCAAATTTTCAAGATGATGAAATCAATATTTTTCCCGATGTGGAGCGCGTCCCGACGCAAGAAAGTTTTCATCCTCCTGCCGAAATATCTACAACAAAGGAAGCGGAACGGGAATTTACATCTGACATTTGGAATCACTTCACGAAAATGAAAAGGTTTGATATTGGTCAAAAAAGGTATGATATAATTTGTAAATATTGTGGGAAAATATATAAATATACAGGTGGACAAGGATATAAAACATTTAAACGACATCTTAGGAGCAAACATCCAATCGAAACGGGAATCGATATCGAGCAACAACAAATTTCCGGGTACGTCAATCCTAACACTTCCCCTTTATTTCGTTTTAATGAAAAAACTTATAAGGAAGAATTAGGCAAATTTATTTCCGTTGAGCATTTAGCATTTAATTTTGGAGAAAGATTTGGTTTTAATGAATTTGTACAAAAAGCATGTGCTCCACAAGCAAAACGTGTTCCTAAAAATTCAATTAAACGAGTAATTAAAGATCTTTACAAAAATGGAAAAAAAGATTTACAAAACTTTTTTATGCAATTTGATGGATGCGTGCATATAGGTAGTGATATTTGGAGTGATCATTGGCAAAATCATTCTTACATGGGCATAACATGTCATTGGATAGATGACGAGTGGAGTATTCAAAAAAGAGTTATTGCATTTAGAGTTTTCGATGATAAGCATACGGCAAATAATATTTATAGAATAATTAGGCAAATTTTAGAAGAATATTATTTGCTTAACAAAATTTTTTCAATTGGTTTTGATAATGCCGCAGCAAATACCGCTTCAATTGCCGATTTAGAAAATATTTGTAAACCCGTTTTTGGCGGAAAATTTTTTCACATTAGATGTGCTTGTCATGTTTTAAATTTATGTGTACAAGATGATTTGAAAACTCTTGATATTTTTCTTCAACCAATAAAAACGGCGATTCAATTTTTATGGAAACATCCCTAAAAAATGAAAGAATGGGGTAGATTTTGTAGAGAAAATGGCAAAAAGCCAAAAAGATTTCCAAGAGATGTTCCAACTCGTTGGAATTCTACTTTCCACTTGCTTAATGAATCTTTAGCATATAAAGATTTATTATGTGCATTCATTTCTAATAATATACCTCAAATTAATTTATACCCACAAGAGTGGGATATTTGCTAAAAAATTTTAGATGTTTTAAAGGTTTTTAATGATGCAACTTATACTTTGTCCGGTGTTTATTATCCTACTAGATATTTATTTTTAGCAGAGTGTACTAATATTGTCGGAACTTTTGATGAATATGAAAATGATGTTGAATTACAACATACTATAGTTGCAATGAAAATGAAGTGGCTATATTATTATAGGGAAATTCCCATTATTTATTTAGTTGCTTGTGTTTTTGATCCGTGTTGCAAATTGGATGACTTAAATGATTTTTTGCGTACGTATTATCAATGTTTACATTATGATGCGATAAATGTTACAACCATAGTACGTGAGGTTAAAAACGTAGTGATAGAATTATATAATGAATTTTATACTAAATATAATTTAGGTGATATTGGATCTTTTCAATCTACGGAGATACAAAATGACAGTACAGGTAAAATTAGTAGAGGGTACCAACTTTTATTACATAGACAAAAAAAACAAAAGGGAGTAATAGGAAATATTTCTGAATTAGAGATTTATCTATCCGTTTCATTTGAGTTTACTGAATCCGAAGGTGGTACAGATTTTTTAATTTTGGATTGGTGGAAGAGGCACGCAAGCCAATACCCAATCCTTTCTCTTATTGCAAAACAGATTTTTTCAACCCCTTGTTTCACAATTGCAGTCGAACAAGCATTCAGTGCTGGAGGCAATATTTTGGACGAACATCGTTCAAGATTAGCTCCAGAATCAGTGGAGATTCAATCTTGTGTTGCTTTGACCAAAAAAAAAAAAAATCTTGTGTTGCTGATTGGACGAAGGCTCAATACTGGCAACAAGAGATAGATCGGAATAATGAATCCGAATTCTTTAACGACGGAGATACTACCACTACCGGTACCGGTACTGGAGCGAGTAGTGACGATTGAGGGTAAAAGAACTATTGAAGTTGGCAAATATTTCGGGAACCCTTGTTTATCATACCGGGTACGCCCACATGAGCTTAGGGAAACCGGAGTATAATCCGACGACATGTGACCTCTGGTCCCCTGTACACGGAATGCTTAGGTTTTGCCATTTTGGGATCATTTTAGGGCATATATATTGTGCTCCTTTTTTTTATAGATCGTTGTAACGAATTGTAACGTGCTTAATGATAATTTATTAAGTTCAAACCATCTCTTTCTCTCTTGTCTTTTTGTCCCCAAATTTGATTACAATTTACATTTTAATTACAATTTATATTGAATAATGTTTCGTCACCGGAACATTAATTTTTTAATTTTTTTTATTTTCTTTTCTGTTTTTCCTTTTCTGTTTTTTTTTCTTTTCCTTTTCCTTTTCTTTTTTTTTTCTTTTCTTCCTTCGCCGGCCATAGCCGGGGCCGGCGGAGGTCACCAACCTCAGGCGAGCCCTCGCCGGCGTCGGGCGAGGGTTGCCCTCGCCCGGGCTGGGCGAGGCCGGCCTCGCCAGATCGGGCGAGGGCTCGACCTCGCCGGCAACTGGCGAGGCCGGCCTCGCCTGACGCCGGCGAGGTCGAACCCTCGCCAGATTAAGCCTCGCCAGATCTGGTGAGGGTTCGACCTCGCCGGCCTCGCCAGCTGCAAGCGAGGTCGGCCTCGCCCGATGCCGGTGAGGTTGAGCCCTCGCCCGATCTGGCGAGGCCGGCCTCGCCCAACCCAGGCGAGGGCGGCCCTCGCCCGACGCCGGCGACCTCTGCCGGCCCCTGCTATGGCCGGCGGAGGAAGAAAATTAAAAAAAAACAAAAGGAAATTCTGAACCAGCCCGGAATCGGTTCCGAACCGTGGCCATGACTAATTATTTGGAACAGAGAAATGAAGAGCTGCAATTATTGAAGATGGAGATTATTGGCGGGCCTTCATGAACATTTATGGCCTCCAGTGAGGCCAGTCAACTCTCTTTAAACAACCACCATCAATCATTGTGAGCTGCAGAGACCAATTCACATGTTCTGGAAAAAAATACAAAAGGGTCTTTCATAACCCAATCAGTTTGGCGAATGAATCAAGTTCAAGTTTCATGGAGTAAATTTGATTCAAATTCTCTTTTTACTAATGTTAGATGAGGCTCGAATAAATATCATACGGGTCGAAAGCGTTTCCTCCCAACTATACTTCTCGTCGAGCCTACGAAATTGCAGTGATAGATTCAAATAACCACTTGAAACAGAAGTATCGATCCACTGGGTCAGGCTCAGATGAAGGTGGGAGTAAATTAATGAAGATGGGGAGTCGCCCGGACGAAACACATGCCAAATGCAAATTATGGAGAAAGAGACAGAACCGTAAGGAAAACGGAACCAACTGGTCTTTGATTATAAAACAGAAAAAAACCACATGAATGGAAATCCATCTTCAGCAGCAAGGTTGGTGTCACATCCTCAATTTCAGTCTCTGGAAAATGTCTATGATTTAAGTTTGATGATTTTCCAGTTGGAACAAAAATTTCTACTCTTGTTTTGGAAAATCGTATTTCGGATCCTTGGTACTCCTTTGTTTTTTTATTTTTGGAGAGACTTTTGTGATCCGAATTTCCAAACACTTTCTTCTTGAAAGTTGTTCCAAACATCTGGAAGTTTTACATGATTTAATTTCAGAATTTTTGGAGTCGAGATGAGTGGTACAATGACCTGATTTTCGGACCATGTAAAACTGCCCAGAATGAGTATTTCGGTGATATTCACACCGTCTTTATTTTCTACGAGCTTTTCTGGGCCGATTTTGGAAAAGTTTCCTTCACAAAAGTTCTTGAGAACATCCTTTTATATAAAGTGTGTAAATTTGGGAATTTTCTGAGATGATTTGCATGCTGGACAGAGCTTAATTTGAGAAACAAGAATTCAGTTCCAGCGAACTATTTTCAGTCTGACTTTGAGTTACTAAAAATGGCATTTGCAGAGAGAATTAGAATTTGTGTTCTTCACGAGAAATGTTTGTTAAGGTCTTTTTTATGACATATCCGAATTTGAGAATTTTCGGAGTTCATTTATTATATTTTCAAGTCTGATTTCGTGAACAGTGCAAAGCTGTTCGGTTTTGTCAAATTTCAAGGATTTATCAATTGTTATATGAAAAACATGGGAATCTCGACTTGTTGTCTTTTGGTGATATTTAAGGACATTCCCGTGCTGAATCTCGGGTTGAATGAGATTTTTAGATGTATTTTGTTATGGAAAACCCTCGGGAAAATTTTGAGATTTATTATGATGTGGGGTTCGTTTTGCACGTTACGTGCATATTTGCGCGAGACCCATTTGGTTCGAACAAATTGGGATTTAATTCAGTCAATTAGAGAGAGCCCTAGAAGGTTTTACCTAGTCAAACCTTATCTTCATCATCATTTCCTTCATTAATTACTAGGGCTTTCATTTTCCACAAGCCATTATGGCTATTTATGAAGCCTTAATGAGTCTTGCTCTTCAATTTTTGACCAAAGGTGAGGGAGAGGAAGTCACGGCAACCAAGGGGAGAAGGGAGAGGCCACGGCAAGCTAGGAGAGGAGAGAGAGAAGAGAGTCATTATGGCCATTTCATCATTATTTGGACTTTAGACTTGAATCATTAATGAAAGGGATGAGGTATGCGCTTACCTCATCGTTTTGATGACACGTGCGCATACCTCATGCCCCCTTTGACACAGGCGCACGCATCATACAAAACCCTAGCCTTACTTCCGCTATAAATAGAAGCCATTAGGAAGTTTGGCTCACTTTTCCCAAAACACAATCGGCCAAGAGAAAGAGAAAGAGAGAGAGAACCGTGAGGGAGAGAGAGAGAACCGTGAGAGGGAGAGAAAGAAAGCCGAGGGTGAGAAAAGCCAACGCCGTACATTGCCCAAGACTCGAGACCGTTGCCTTTTCCCGCCCATTCTCTCTTTAGTTCTTGTTTTATTAAGTGTAAGTGGGATTTTACTACCGGGAAATGACGTTGAAATACGTCGTATCATGAGCTTTCCCCCGTTCTCGGCTTTTGGTGTTCCGATGTTGTGTTCTCGATAACGAGTTTGCCTTGTTTCGTGTTTTCTTTGCATGTTATCTATTTCAAAATAGAAACCGAGGCGCGACACGTGAGGTAAACCGTGACTTAGCCATGCTTGGATTCCTTGTTTTATGCTTTCTATGCTCGTTGTTTGATCGGCCACGGAGGCCGGTACGGTAAAGATTGTTTCGTGTAACGATGATTGATATGTCATCGCCTGTTAGTAAAGTTTTACTTACTGAGTCTCCTCGACTCACTCCCCGTTGTTTTCCCCTTTTTCAAGTCCGTAGGGATGGCATCTCCCCCAGCCCGCGTTGGCAATCCCGTGAAGCCGAGAGCCGAAGTGCTCACCGTGATAAAGGTCAGAGAAGACCGCACCTATCGCCGAATCACGACGCTGGTGATAAGGGCCTAACGGACTTGGTGCCTCAGGGCGAGCCGGCTCCGGGATAGAGCCACGGGTGGGATATGAGATGGCCAGGCGGACGGGACCGGGGTGAAGGTGAAGAAGCGAGGAGCGAAAAGTCATAGTGGGGATAGGAAAGCCCAAGCCACGTCGGCCTGTAACTAGAAAAGCCTTCAAAATAGGCTTGTAGAATATGTGCGATGTTTGCTATGACCCAAAAGGGAAATGCTTGTTTAAATATGTTGCATGTTTTGTAAACACAGAGTTTGCTCATAATGCTTGTCTTATTTCCGTTGGTTGTTCTTTTGTTGTGATCGTCCCGAGTATGCTTCCGCGCTTGTGTAATGAAAAAGAATAATGAACGGGACGTCACATGAATAACCCCGAGGACGGGGCGTCACAGTTGGCCACCACCTTCACAGCATGAATTCGTACATTGGCATCATCTGACTCTAGGAGAGACAATATTTTCTGCAACCCCACTGTAGATTTGGTTTTTTAGTTGATGAATTAGAAATGTGCAATTTTAGCCTTCCTTTTTTAAAAATAATCGAATAATGGATTAGCTGCAAAAAAGAATACAGAATCTTCAGTACTCACTTGCTTTCTTTACACATTAAGGAGATGACTACTTCTCTTTTGTTCGTCAATCATCAAGGGAAACCAATATAGAGTTCAGCTCCGCGGTCACAGTTGACAGCTCTACATTAAATTCACAATAAAAATGAGAATTGAAGTATCTATTACAATATTAAAGGATATAAAATATTCTACGATAATTTTTTCTCACCTGACTCAAAATTTTCGAGTTCTTCTAAGTCCTCCTCAATTGAAAGGGAGCGTGGTGTGGATTGTAGCCAATCTTGCGTACATATAAGAGCCTCCACCATGCTTGGGGTCAAGGAGCTACGAAACACGTCAAGTACACGACCTCTTGTGCTGAATGCAACCTCTGATGCTACAGTTGAGATGGGCACGGCCAAAATATCTCGAGCAATGGAAGAGAGGATAGGACATCTCAAACACATTATCGGCAATGGCATGGATACTAATGTCCCAATTCAGAATCCAGAAATGAGAAGACAATGGAATCTTCAAATTTTAGCTAATCACAACGAATAACAGATGGATAGGATGAATGACTCACCCGGTGATCCCATTTTCCGTGTGAAATCAGCCAAATCAGGAGGCGTCTTGAGTTGCGCCACTCAAAATCCCCGATTAGCCGAACACGCGAGTGATTGGAGAGGCGCGAAGTTGAATTGGCGAAGCAACAGAAGGAGCACTGTGCTGATTGAATGCATCAATGAACAAACACACCACAATGATTCAACAGAGCACGTGAACTCGTGGCCATTGGATACGGGGAGAGATCGCTCACCGACTGCCATAAGGACGTACTCTTGCATGGTCATCATGCATCACCACTAGACATAAAGTGATCATCTTCATGGTTTTTGGAGAGGAGGGTATTCAATCGGTGCATAAACATATACTTATCGAAAATGGATATGATATGCACAAATGGACCATATCATGTATCAGTTGATAATATCTTCCCAAGATAGATATATTGGCCTAGTTTGGGGATGTCCAATTTCGTTAATTAAAGTCAAAGATCGCGTGTTCATCATGCATCGTAGCAAGCCATCGTCATGAAATAAAAGATGAAGCAACCATGACCCGTTACCTTTTTGGGAGGAGGGTAAATTAAATTTCTTTTATTGGTACGTAAATGAGATCAACCAAAATAGTTTCTAGAGTATATTGTAAAAGGCTAAATTGACCCATATAGTAACCCATGATTTGCCTTCTCACTGGCTAAATTGCTCAAACAATGACGTTAGAGATGATGTGACTTTATCTCATAAAGTTTCTGCCCGCTTGCTTTCATAAACTTGATTAATCATCTATTTCACATACTCCCACTTATGTTGAGGGTCAAGTATGCATGCAATGAACTATGTTAGATTGATGTTATTCACATTGCCAAAATACTTATTGAATTTGGTCTTCATTCTCTTGGCCATTTCCTGCAAACTCCTATCCTTATTCACACAATATCTCTCAATCATTAGAAAAATCCCATAGACATCTTTCGCCATATCATTACTAGTGACATAAGAACAACCCGATACTTTTAAAGTCGTATCATAGAACAACTTCAAGAAAGGAAGAAATTGACAGGCATATTCCCAATCATCACTAGTAGGCAACCCCCTCTCTCACCTTGGAAAGCTCTTCAACAAACTTGCTATCCCGAATATCTAGTAAGATAAAAGCCTTATGAAACTTCAAAGCTGCTTCCAACATCAGGTATGTTGAGTTCCAATGAGTTTCCACATCCAAACATACAAGACTCTTGGACTCGATGTTTTCTAGCTCAATGCACTCCTTAAACCGTTGCAACCTCGCAGGAGAAGACCTCACATAATGCACAGCTGAGCGTATTCTAACAATGAAATCATTTATATCTTTCAAACCCTTTCTCACAATCAAACTCAATATGTGAGTACAACATCTCACATGGAGTAACTCACCCGACAAAATTAGAGTGTTCCAAGAGTGGAGTCTTTTTTTCAAGTATTAAACACCCAAGTCATTTGAGCTCGCATTATCCACGGTTATAGAAAAAACATATTTAATCCCCCAACTAGTCAAGCATTTCTCCACTGTTTTTCCTCTAATTTCAGCAGAATGTCCCGGGATTTGACAAAAATTCAAGATTTTCTTTTGCAACTTCCAATCACCATCAACAAAATGAGCAGTGAGACATATGTAACTCATACTTTGACAAGAAGTCCATGTGTCCGTTGTGAGACAAACCCTTGGAGATGTATCGAAAAAATATTTTTTCAATTTGCATCTTTCCTCCAAGTAAAACTTATAACAATCCTCCCTCAATGTGTTCCTTGAGGGGATTGAAAACTTCGGCTGGATCCTACTCACGAATTGCCGAAATGCCTCATTTTCCACAAACTTAAAGGGTAATTCACCAATGATGAACATCGCTGCTAGGTCTTTTCGACTAGTTTCTTGGTCAAATTTCCATGGACCAAATGACCTAGAACTACCAACCCCATCAAGTTGACCCGAGACACTTTTTTGCCTTTTCTCAACGTTCGCATATGGGAATCCCTTACATCTACCTAAACGATTACGCATCGCACTAGTCCCTTGAGAGGTAGAACAACCAATAATAGCCCCGCAATATAAACATTCAGCTTTGTCTAGGTTTTCTGTCCTTTTATAGTGTTCCCATGCAGAAGATCTCGTCCTCCTCCTATTTGTGCCACTAGATTCACTCATTGAAGTAGACATCTACTAATCTATGACAATTAAAACCTGAAATTATTATAATTCAAGTGGCTGTGTCAAGTTAACAAACTTTGTACGACAAGCAAATACTTAATAGAAGGGGTGGCCATTAAAGTACCATAAAGAAAAGAAAAAAGATAAGGCGAAGGGCAAAAACAGAAACATACAGCCTATATAACCCATTAGTGACCAGCAAAACATGATCTCAAAATATTGGGTAAGGCAAATACTACAATTCCATTAAAAGTAAGCTAGGAATTATAACTCCATTCTGAAAACCGTCATTTTAAATTTTCCCTAAAAACTTCGCTTGAAAAAACTGAACAATATTAAGAAAGAAAACCCACTGCATATGCAGTACAATCAAATTCTTAGGCACTACGTATAACCATGCAATTTTCATGACAGCAAAGACCTTGACAAAAAGACCAGGACTAGCTAAGTCATAGCTAGAATATACCTCAACCCGTGGCTGTCCAGGAAGCAGATTTGCTACAGCATTGCCTACCTCTGCATGACCAGCTTCATGGCGTGCAACAACTGCCTTCTCGCTTCCTTGCAACTTCATAGTTTTCTTCTCGATGCCCTGGTACAGGTTAACAAAGATACCATTTATCTTACCAAACAACTACAAGCTTCTACATGCTTGTTAATTCATTATCCAACATTATTGGAACCAAGAGACATCTATTGAATCATTTGCAATCTCAGAGGAAATGAAGTATGAAAGCCACAATTATAATAAAGCAATAAATCTAATAAAAAACATCTATGATCAAAAGCATCTACATTGCGCTCCCCATAAGCAAAGCCCGTTATGATCTCATTCCACGAAACTACATTCTTCTCAACCATCTCGTCAAAGAAATGCCTCGAAGCCACTGCATTCCCACACTTTGCATATGCATCAACGAACACGTTCCCAACAGTCACATTTGTAACCAACCCAACCTTGACCGTGTAAGCATGAATTTGAGACGCCATGACTTCATCCTCGAGCCCGGCACATACCAGCAAAACACTAATAACGCTCAGCGTAGTAGGCCTCGTACCAGACCTCGAATTTATGTTGTTGAAAAACACAAACGCCTCCTCATACAAACCATTCACCGAAAAGACTCCAATAACAGTATTCCACGAAATGATGTCCCTTTCGACCATTTCGACAAACAACTTCTCCGCGCCTCTCAAATCCCTACAGTGAGAAAATGCATACAGAAGAACGGCCCCCACTTTGCCAAGAAATAGAAATCCACGCCGATCCCAAATCCAACGCCCATTGCGCTCGATTTGACCACCTCCCGAAACTCCACCGCGCTCCCGGAGCTCAAGAACGCAAAAAACAAGATTCCGACGGGAAAAAAACGCGACCAGAAACGGAGAATGACCCAAAACCCCACTCTTGGAAACAATGAGAGTTCATAGAGACGGGAGCGATGGGGTGGAGGGGGGCAGGGGGCGAATCGATTGGATACCTTGGCGGAACAGCCACGGACTTCTAAGAGGAAGACCTTCTCGAGGCCATTGACGCCCTTGCAGTGTTCGGTTCGATTTGGTTGGTTTCACTGCTCTGTGGTCGGCTGCGCGACACTCCGGGTGCCCCGCACCAGCGGCGACAAGCTCAACGCTCTCGAGGGCCGGCGGTTGTGATCCTCGCGGTTCCGAATTGGAGTGGGGGAGGTGGGGTACCTAGGCCTCCTCGTGGGGTTTGATGATTTGGGGGGTTTTCCGCATTTAGGGTTCGAGAGAGATGAGTGTCGTCACCGGCAACAGCGGCGGCGGCGGCGGCGGCGGCGAGTCGATGCGGAGGAAGAAGAAGAGCAGGGACGGCGGCAAGAGGAAGAGTGTGAAGGGCCGTGAGGAATGAGGATCGTCTTGGCAAGAGGAAGAGTGTTTATTTCAGTTCGGTTCGATGCGAATTGATCCGAACCGAACTAAAAAAAACCGAACCGAAAAAAAATGGTTAATTTTGATGATCCGAACTAAAACCGAAACCGAACCGAATGCACGAAATTTTCGATTCGGTTCGGTTCGTATCTCGGTTCGTTTTTCCGGTTCGGTTCTGACACCCCTACTTAAAATATTAAAGCATGCACAATAGTTCATAACAAATACCACTTCAAAAGTTCGAGAAATAAACATTAATTCCCAAACTCCAAACCTTCAAAACCATGGGTCAGTAATCACTCCTCCCTTTTTAACTCCCAACTGTAAGAACATTTAACATTCACGTTAGGGATGCAATTGAATGAGATTATATGGCCTACATCCACTTAAGAAAAATCAAGTCTCCAGCGGAGTCGCTAAGCTATCGCAATCTCCCCAAACCGCTAGTTAAGGGGTTTGAGGCTAATGGACTGCTAAGTCTAAATCTAGGACTTAACTTAGGCTCTCCCAAGTCTATACCAATTCGCGACTTAAGATTCAAATTATTAACATACAAATCAATATTATCTAAGAGTTGTCGCTAATCAGTTTACGGTGACTCAATGAGAAATCCAAGTAAGGCAACTGGAGAATCGCCCTACTTCTAAGAACTATAGATTCAATAAGTTCGGGGACTTAATTACACTAATTATCTTATAAGTTCTTTTTCGATACTTAACCTTATTCAATCACCAATTAAAACGGTGCAGGCAGCAAACTTATTGATCGTGAATCCTAGGATTCTAATTCTAATCAGGTTAAGGAAACAATAATCAATACATTAGAATTGCACAAACAACAACCTAGCATGCCTTTAATCGTCCACATGCAAGGTTGAATTAAACAAGAAGTTTAAAACGTGCAAATCAAACAATGTATAGTTAGGCATGGCACTAATCACTCAAAAAGGGCAAGAAAAGACAATTTCTTTACCCAATTTCCATTTTTTAATTTTTCGAAATTTTTTTTTCATTTTTTTAGTATTTTAATAAAAAAATTAATTTTTAATATTATAATAATATTATAATATTGTAATATTATATAATAAACGGACCCAAGCCCGCCAGCCTAGTTCGTAGCTGAACTTGGCTCAGTGAATGAGCCTAGTCTAGCGACCCTAAAATAAAGCTAATAAAAAAAAACAAAACCCAGAGCAATTGTACAAACGCTAATCTAATGTCAAATTAAACTAGCCCACCATGACGCTCAGCGCAGACCTTGCTTGCTTGGGTTGGCCCGAACACACGAACCGGGCCCAACCCGGCACCGACCTGGTTAACCCAACTCGTACTCCCTCTTCTCTTCCGCGGCGGAGGCACCCGAGATGGCACCTCATCTCGGCCCCGCCACACCCGCGTCGGCATCCCCTCAGCCAACCCAGATTAAGGGCTCGGCCTCTGCCTGGGTCGCTGTTCTCTGGCTAGCCCCATCGCCGGCGGCTCAGAGTACCTTCCTCGGCTAAACACCAAGCGAAACGACGATGGCGGAGGGACGTAACGAATGTCCAAATGATCGATGCCCCGGGGACGCTAAACATCATTGGGACACCTCCACTTGGACGAGACGGTGCTTGGATGACTCAACGCCGGCCAAAACAAAGAGGGCAAAACTGGATCCAACTTCGGCATTTCATCAAACGGGTGGCATGCACTGCTTGGAACAACAAAACAAGACCAATTAGGGCTCGAATTGACGCCAATAACCAATATAGGCCAGCTAACAACGTGTCGTGGCAGCAACGGAAGGCTCGCCGATGCTCGAAAGTGAGTGCAAGAGAGCATGGGTGAGTCACCGCCTCAGCTGGCCGAGACAAAGGAAAAACAGGGCAAGAAAGTGGCTCGGCCGTGGGTCCCTACCCGGCTCCGCGATGGTAGTTGCCAAGTTGGCCCGAGGCGACTCCAGCTGTGGCTGGCCACCCTGGTGTCGTCGAGACAAGATCCTCGGGATGGAAGGGGTCGAGCTAAAACCAAAACGGTACTCATCAGAAAAAGCTACGCCAGAAGAGGAAACCACGAACGTTGGCCGGAGGTCATCGAGGATGGCGGGGCGTCGCCTGAACGAGGTCTACTCACTCTCTTTATGCCTCATTCCGTCGGCTCTCTCTTTTGTCTCACGCTCACCACCGGTTCTCTCCATTTCACCTTCAACACCATCATCTCTCCAAAAAAAAAACACAACTGACCCCTTTTCTCTCTCTCCCTCCCCTCTTTTTGTGCCGCTGGTCACCTTATGCCTGCTATGCTCCAATCTCAATCGCCTACTCTAGCCTTTTTTTGCTTGGCGATGGTGCAGCTTCCGTTCCTCGACTGTGTAGCATCCACGGCAGAGAAAGGGAAAAGGGAGAGAGGAAAAGTCAGCCACACCGGGGAAAGAGAAAGAGGCCGGGCCACGCTAGGCCCAACCGAAAAAAGAAAGAAAGAAATAAGAAAAAAAAAAGGGGCCCGGGTTGACCCGTTTTGCGTTTTTTTAAATAAAAAAGAAGGAAAATATGTTTTAATAAATCCTATTAATGCAAATGCACCTAATGTTTATATGTTATGCAATTTAATGAAAATATTTTTTTAAGGGTTTAAATATTAATTCATAATTTCCCATGCAATAATCGTTAAATTTAGTAATTAAATTTTTAACTCCTAAAACAAAAATATTTCTATTTAATTGCATGAATGTAGACATTAAGTCCATTTTGCATTATTAGAATATATTTTCTTTTTCAAAAAAAAAATCGCAAAAAAATCCGATCCGGCCAGATCAGAATCGAGTCAACCTGGCCCTCTCATTTTCTCCCCAAGGCTTAGCCCCTTTCCCCTCCTCTTTTCTATTTAACCCCTCACGTGAGCGGGCTCGGCCCAACCTCTCCCTCCTTCCCCTGTGGCTTGGCCTTTCCTTCTTTCTCTCCCATGTCGCGTTGGACGCCATTCAGTCGAGGAATGGCTGAATGGCATTCCACTAACCAAATTCATGCGGCCAGGAGGGAAAGCAGAGCAAAGCAAACGTTGTAAGGCCTCGAAGGAGGGAGCAACTGGCCAATGGACGGTATATAAGCCAGAGAGAGAAGAGAGAAAGAGGTTGATCAGTTTATGTGAGAAGAGAGAGTGAAAATAGGGAGTGTAATAGAGACTTAAAAGCTTGTAGGGTTTCAAGAGGAAGCCAGCCAGCCTTGTTGTCGCCGGCATAGCCAACCGGTGAATCCCAGATGTGCCTCAAACGATAAGTCTTTCTCGGCCCTCTGTTTGCCCCTATTTTCCTGTGCAGGTTGGCTAAGACTCGCAATCGGCTGTTTCATGTGAATTTCGGCCTCTACTGACCTTGCTCTCGATCCAAATGTCACTATCGGAGGGGAGTTGTGGCCGTCGGAGCAGGCCTCAACATCGAGATAGGTCACGAATCCTCTGTTTTGGCGATGAATGCCAGGTGTTTGATAAAGGGCCCAAGAGAGGCCAATCTGTTTAGTCATCGACCGAAGAGCAAGTGGTTGGTCGACGATCTAGGTGGCCTAAGAAGGCCTTATGATGGCCTCTAGAAGCGAAAACCAGGTTGAAGCTGGAATGGGTCAATCGGTGAGACACCGAATCTTGTTTGGCTAATGCGCTCGCATGCTAGAGACAAGCGAGAACCAGGTCAAACCGTGCTTGCAGTCTCGATTAGACAAGTTTGTAAGCCCTCCCCGACCGGTTTAGCCCCCTTTGGATCGGTCTTTTTTGTCCTTTTTAATCGGACTGGACCCTAGCCGAGTATGATCTGATGGAGGACCTCAGGTCGGTTGATTTGTGTCTGGTTCGCAGACCCAGGTCAGTTCTAACCCGATCCGGATCCAATGACTCTACCCGGATCCGATTACTATATTATTGTATTTAAAAAAATTCAAATTTTTTTCTAAAATTAAGAAATAGCTCAAATAGCTAGATTTTGAGTAGTTTTTCCTAAAAAATATGTGAAAATCTTTCAAAAAATCATGTCCAAATTGAACAAACCATTAGGGCTACACAGTAGGATTCTAAATGTCCTAAAAATGAATGCCATGTTGTTATTTGTGCATGTTGTTTTGACTGTACAATTTCAATATGTTAAATGTTGTCTCTTAGTTAGGACTAGAACCCTCTATTGCATGCATCTATTGGATGTCAATTGTTAGTTGATTGATTGTACACCCGTCTGATCATCTCACATGTTATTGGATAGGTCTAAAATCAATTCAATCTACTCGACAAATGTTATCAGAACTAAATAGGATAAATGTACTGAAAGAGCACTAGTTATTTAATTAGTGTAACAAATTCCCCGAATTCATTTGAATATCTAGTTCATAGGGGTAAGGCAATTCTCCTGTTGCCTTACTTGAATATCTAATCGATCCACCCTAAACTGATTAGTGGTGACTCCTAGATATAATTTGATTTGCAAGTTAATAACTTGGAACTTGAAGTCGAGAGTTGGTAATGGGCTTAGGAGAGCCCGAGTTAAGTGCTAGGTTTAGATTTAGCAATCCATTAGCCTTGTTGACCCCATTCGGCCCTCGAGGAGGTCGCAATAGCTTGGCGACTCCGCTTGGACTTAGGCAAAAAATTTATCCTGTTGAGAAACATTTTTTGTCTGGCAACAAGGATAACTGGAACATCCCTAATGTGATTGTTAAATGTTCTTGCAATTGGGAGATACAAGGGGTGGAGGATGCTATTACACAAATACAAAAATACCCAATAACAGCCAATAACATAAGTCATAGAGTGAAACAAACCAAATATAAAAATCCCTCGCAGTCCATCATACCCAAGCCACCACACAAATGCAAAAGTCTCAACATCAATACCTTTAAAAACCAAATAACAACCAACAACATAAGTCATATGGTCAATGAAACCCCACTCAATTCATAGTACATTTCCCAACATCTACTAAAGGCATTGGAGAAGTCCATTTCTCCTTTCAATTAGGGATTTGATGAAAGCCTCCGTCCAAGTGGCACTAATGCTAGCTCGTTCCACTGCTTTGTTGTAAAGATCCTGCTCCAACTCAGGCATGCTAACTATGACTTAAATCATAGAAGATATAGATAATGGGTCTACAGGTGGTGATGCAACTTGTGAGGTGACAGAGCCAATCACAGATTGACTTGCCCTAGTTTTGATCAAATCTTGTATTACTTTTTAGGTGCTACTAATGACAAATGGGCTACCAAATAAATGATTGACTCTGTCTTCTCCTCTTGTTATTTGGAGTCATATCCAACTTGCGCTTGTCATGAACTGGAGTAGCAATTTTGTCAGATGCAAAGACTCCCTCTTCAATATGGTGTTCACTTATGTCCTCTTGACCACCATTTGCATCACCACCACCAGTGTCACCTTCGTTCGACACCATCAAATCTTCGGCATTTCCTGAGGCATGCTTCCTAGTAGCATATGTATAACCAAATACAATACACAAGTCGGGATACTAAGGAAACCCATTTTTGTTGAATTTTGCCCACTCACTATTATCCTACAGTCTTCACAATGATGACATACATCAACAAGACAATGAAACCTCTTGCTATGTACATGTACAGTGATCTCGTGATCAAAGGTTAAATGATACCTTGACATGACTTTCCCATATACTTGGATCATCAATAACAATTATTTTGTTTATATTATCCCACCCAAATCCGGATTACGAAAGAAGCATCTTAAAACTACCATATTGTTTTCTTAGTTTGTTCACCTTGTTCTTCAACTGCACTTGATTATATTGGAATCCTAACCATTTATTGAATTCAGTTCGTACGTTAGTCCACCCTGCTTTGTTGTAAGTAGAAGAGGTGCAATTTCCCTTTTTGACCTTTTCCACCAACAAACCAACATACAAGTTGGTTAAAGACTCGATCCACTTTGCAGTGAATGCCTCTTTTTGGGATGCCGTTTAACCTTCACTAATTAAGCATCATACAAGTTCATGATAATCATATAGGTGAAAAACCACTTTCTGTGTATATTTTCAAAGAACAGATGTTCGAAAAGTGCCACACCAAATACTGACATATTTATGAATACAATACATGGATAGAGAAATAATCAATAGCACATCTGTGTGTGTCGTGGGAGTGTGTGTGAGCTCAGCTGCGACTAAGGAGTGAATGTGTACCATGCAAAGTAAGTCGAAACGAACCAGAAAGAGAAGACCTAAAAATATATGTAGTTTGTTTTTACACAAGTTCCCTTGGTCATGATGAATAAGTTAAGTGCACAAGTGGATGTCAGAAGGGTCTAACATGCAGCGGGTAGTTCAAGTTTATGAAGTCATAGAAGGCCTCATGGCCAAAAGGTATAAACTAAAATAGATTCTTGACTACCTGCATCCTTTAATCATCTATAAATAGGATCAATATGGAAAGCAGGCTTCAAAACATCTCAACAAATGCTTTTTAGTCTATGAAGAGCTCGAGCTATATTATTCACTAGGAATCGGCAGTTCTCTGCATTGAGTTTGTTAAGCTTGTTTACCCAATCTCTCCACTGAATCATGGCACAAGGTCTTGCATTTCCATCACAATATAGCAAGTTGTGCAGCATCATTGATGTCCCTTCCAAGTTCACCAACTGAAATCCAGCACATGCTCAATGCTTCCCTCATCCGAATCAAGAGTAAAGACCAATAACAACTCTCACCTTTTTTTACATCGACTAATTTTGTCACGCTCCGAACCCTACGGTGCGCGAGCATCCCTGCCGTGGTCGATTTGATGTGCGACGTCCCAGGACTCGTCGCCGACCCAACGCCCAACACAGAGATTTAAAGCACATGCGGAAGAATTTAAAACACCCTAACAATAATATAACACCAAACCAAGGATAGCCACAACGAATAACGAGGTTACAAAATAAACACTTGCATTACTATGTGGAAACCATATACAATATCCATGTACATTCCGATTACCAAAAACCAAAAACGGGTCAGAGGCCACTACTAACAAAAAGGGGGTAAGTGGCTCGAGGGTCAGTCTACTACTAAAGGTGGGGCACTGGTCAAAAAGGTGCTGGCCCTACCAATCTGAAGCGAACGCTGGTTCCTACGGTGCCCAGTCTGGGTCGGAATCAGAAGACTCTGAAGACGAAGAGCTGTCAGGCATCTCTTCCTCGGAACCCGATGAGTCCGACTCAGACTCGGCCTTTGCAGACTCCTGCTCCGAGACCATATCCTCCGGCTCGGCCTCCGGTACGGGGTCCTCCTCGATCGGCTCCGGCTCTCCGTCATCCAAGTCCATGTCCACCGGGTCGACCTCATCCACCTCGTACTCTACAGGAACACCATCGGAACTCGAGCTCTCCCCAGCTGAAGTACCAGGGTCAGTCACTTCCCCATCGGGACACCAGGGATATCTCGTGCCCTGCTCGGTAAACGGGACATCAAAAGTTCGGAGAGGACTATACTCTCTGAGACCATCCCTAAAGCACTACGCTACATACTCGTGGGTCTGGTAATGTGTCGCCCCCACATCCACCCATACTATAGTATAATATCTAACATAAGACTCCTCGTTCCCTATGGGGTGTATAGTCCTCGTCCGCTCTATCTGAAGAGGAATCCCAAAACGAATCGGAACTTCGGACATCTCAACGCTGGGGGTCTGAAAATGTGGTTTAAACAACAATGAGAATAAATCTCAGCGAGTAGGTTCCCTAAACCTAAACTAGGCCAACATGCACCTCCTGACGAGCACCAACTAAACAACACGCGATCTAAACCATAAAAGACTTAGGCCCTTGGGCCCAAATCCAAAACTTGCTTGACCCTGCAAGTTAGGTATTTAATAAATAATCGCAATCACGCCACAGAACTCAATCACAGCATGTAAATGCGCATCACTACGTCACGACGTATGTCATGCATATGCTTGTGTTCGCACTCATGCTCATGCCTCATCAATGTATTATCGCACACTTGCATGCTAGCACTCTTGCCATTTATCAATTTCTCCTCCGACCCGCGTTAAACGCATCAGGTCCAACCCGCGTAAAACGCATCAGGCTCATGACACATTACCCGCGTAAAACACATCAGGTTGGTCATCTTCCGGTAAACCGGACATCGTCCCGCGTAACACGCCTCAGGACGGGTTCACTACCCCGCGTAAAATGCATCAGGGTTTATTGTGATCACATATTCACAGGCACCAATTTTTATCTGAACCCCGCGTAAGACGCATCAGGGCATTTTAGGTGATCACAATGCACATGTCATTTGGACACATTCGTATATGCACATGCCGTGCCAATGCTTGAGATGCACACTCGTGGCTATCACGTTCACACTTGGGCATCCACATGCGCGAATCACGATGTAACATGCTCAACTTGCACCGCGCATATTCAATTTCATGAATTAACATGCCTAATCAGACAATCAATCCAAATCAGCCATGGCATCAACTTGACACACAATCCATGCACAATTTCACACAACCGGGTCAACAAGAACTCGCGCATTCGAGGCCCGCCAAGCTATTCCATTCCTAGTCCCGCTAGACATGCGACATGGCATCATCAAATCAATCACAAACAAGGCTCATTTAGCCAATCAATCAATCAATGCAATCATTCCCGGAAATTGCACAATTAGATCTCAAATTGATCGCATCTTGTCCCAATTCAATCCCGATATGGACAGCCGCTATGCCGCAAATTCTAGGCCAATAATTATCTTCAAAATGCTCCATTAAACTCTCCAAAACTTCACTTGGATCAGCTATCACAAGAACCAATGAGATGCGCACTAAAATCCATATTTAAGGCTCGAACTTACTCCGAACTTGGGCCATTCCGATCCAATCTGTTCAGCCATTGAACAGTGCTTCTCGGGCCACTAAACCTCCATTAATTTATCGTACTAAGCCCGTAGAATAGCCACAAAAACAGCCACCACCCGGTCTACCAATTTCATCCACCAAGTCCACCATTTTGTCCAAATCTCGGCACCTATGCTTCGCCACATCACAGCACTATACGGGCCGCTAAACCTCGACTAAGTAATCATCCTTGGTCACCACAAATGCCACAAAACCAGCCCTTAACAGCCTCCACAATTTAACTCCTAAAATACCCTAATTAACCCCTAAAACCCATCTAGAAATGTAAAATTATCCTAATTAGGGTTTAGGGTTGTACTCACTTGGTGTCCTAAGCTTGAAATGAGGCTGAGCAAGTGGCGAGGATGGCTGGGCAGCTGTGGATCCGCGTCGGAATAGGAACGGCGAGCGGCGACTCTGGTGAGGCCTTTGAGCGGTCGAGAAAGAGA
Organism: Syzygium jambos; assembly: GCA_031216235.1. Taxonomy (NCBI): domain Eukaryota; kingdom Viridiplantae; phylum Streptophyta; class Magnoliopsida; order Myrtales; family Myrtaceae; genus Syzygium; species Syzygium jambos. Next base: position 22,468,706 of record CM062222.1, read on the forward strand.
GGGAAACGGGAGAGAGGGTGGCTCGATGAGAGGGAGAGGAGAGGGGGACGGGTTGGTGACGGTGGGACGAGGCGAGGGGCGGCGGCAGTGGCGGCGGCACACCGGCGACGGCGAGAGAAAGAGAGAGAGAAATCGGGAGAGAGTGAGAGGGAGAGAGGGGTGCCGGCTGGTGAGGGTGAAAAATGAGAGGAGAGAGAGAGAAAAGAGAGTTTATAGAGTGAGTGAGATAGTGGGGTTGGTGAGCAACTTCCCATAATGCCAATTTTGCCCCTAATCAAAAGGTTATGATTCAATCTAGCTCAAATAGTGGAGGGGCAATCTTGTCCTCAATAATTTGAATTATTGGGCTGATGAGACCTTAATTTAAATCCCAAAATAATGCCCAATTAAGTCCAAAATTCGGAATTCCAACTTAGGGGTACAAGGGCAAACCGATAATTTTCCGGTCCCGGGTCAAATTTTTCAATTTTGACTCTATTGAATCCAAATATGATTGGCCACATAAAAATGACGTCGTTCTTGCAAAAATAGCCGCGCACGCCCACGAAATTCGACACCGAAGTCCGGACTCAATTTCACGATCGATTGCGCTCAATTTGCGATTTTAGCGTCTCTCACTAACGGGCGGCTGTTTAGGGGTTACGTGTATTGATCTAGGGTTACTCGAGTCATGACGGTCCCGATTTCCCAGAGAACGCGAGGATTTATCGCTAGTCCCAGGGGTCGCGGTTGTTCGGAATAAGTTCAGATCATTCGCCGCGTGTACTCTCGGTCGTGCGGAATCATCCGCTATCCGATCGTATGTCGTCGGTCAAATCAAATCCGTCACCATTCTCGAACAGGCCCGCATCAACACAAAATATTCCCTCATCGCTTCTCGGAATCGGACTCGATTCACGATCAAGTCCTTAGGTCCACGTACCGTTTTCCTAGTTAGCCATTCCCTAATGGTCAGTATCCCGAGAGTGATCAGGTCCGGGCAAGACTCACTAAAACGAAATGAGAAATAATCGTCTATTTCATTAATCCCAGAAATGGGTGAATTTCAGGACGTTACAAATTTACTTATACAAGATGTGCATGACAACTAGATCATAGTTAATCGACGCCAGTGTTTCAATTTTACAAATAATCAGAGTAAATCCATATGCAGAACGCAGCCATTCAACTTCAAGAAGTGAGAATCACAACTAAAAATGTAAAACCACAAGGAATCAAAGCGAAAAACCTTGATTCAAGGCGACTGAGAGAAGCAACTGAGAGAGAGATGAGCACGATTGGAGCAATTGATAGCCGAGTGAAGATAGGGCGACCGGACATAGGCGACTTGACCGGAGAGAGGTGACACGATTGGACAAGGCGACTGCTGGAGGTGAGCTGTGTGCAGATTTGGACTGGACGAGAGGCGACAAAGGCAACACCACCACAGGGAGCTGACTAGATAGAGGCAACGCCACTGGACAAAGCCGATCGGACAGAGGCGACGCTTTGAAGTTGGTGAGTTGAGATGGAGATGTTGTGCATGAGTTGGAAAGGCGAACGAGTGGGAGGAAAAAATTGTTTCTTGTTTTTGTTCCGGAAATAAGAAGTAGATTTTTTTTACTTCTTATTTCTGTTCTAAATATATTCCCTAGCCACTTTTCTATTTCGAGGAACAAAGAAATTAACTGACGTTACCAAACGAATTTCTATTTTTTTTCTATTCTGGAGAACAAAAGACCAGAAAAACAGAAATGTTTCCTTGTTTGCCCTTAGTGTTATCTAATCCATTCTGACTCGTGTCACCCAGTTACTTACGTATAAGTTGCAAAACTTCTTGAACTCGACATTATCTGCATGCATGAATTATGATGACAGAGAGAACTCTACACTATATTGCCTCCAACGAGTGGTCAGGCTACAAAGTTCTTCTGCAGAGGCAAAAGAACAACCTTTCGTCTACTGATCCTTCATAGCAAAAATAATAGACGAGGAGAGAGAGAGAGAGAGAGAGAGAGAGAGAGAGAGAGAGAGAGAGAGAGAGAGAGAGAGAGAGAGAGAGAGAGAGAGAGAGAGAGTACGTTTTCCAGGTTAATACGGTTGAAGGAGAATACGAAGCTATTAGATCAACAAGTTAAAGGATCTCTCCAAGTGCAAAAGAGCTACGTTGACGTGACTGATAAATTTTGTTTATTCACCTTGAAAAATGCCGTGGTAAGTAGAATTAGGCTCAAAGAAATGAGGTGAGGTACATGCTAGCGCACCAAAGAGGCATTTGTTAAGTTCCAGGAGATGAACATGCGAAAAAGGTTACTAAGTAATTTTAGGACAACCTGAATATAACAATTAGAAACCAATGATTCCGGCAAACTCGGACTGATGTTCATAGCAGATAATGGAGGATCCGTGAGCACCATTAGAACCATTCTTGTGAAAAAGAGGAAGAACTCCATCCAGGGAATTACTTAATGTTAACATCTGCAACCATTCGAACATGAATGATCGGTCCACAGAGATGCAGAGTACACTGGCGGTTTTTTCTGAGCTGGCAAATATTTGTTGAATCCGACTTAATCTTAAGTGTCAAATATTCCACATCCATGTAAATTTTTATGAAGTAAGTACATTGGAAGTTTTAAAACTTGTCACGAAAGTGCAATCGAGTCTTAAAACTTTCAAAAAGTGCAATCAATCAAGTCCTAAAACTTATCAAATTAGTCAATCAAATCCTTTCCTTAATTGCACTTTTTAAAAGTTTTATGACTAAATTTCACTTTTGGGACATATTTTAAGATTTAATTGCACTTTTGTGACAAATTTTAGAACTTTCAATGCATTTAACCCGATTTTTATTTTTTTTCAGAATATGATCAATGGGGACAAAAACAGTACAAGTGCCATAACTTTTTTACGGCATTCGCTTGAGTGTCATAACTTTTTTTCAATCACTTGAATGCCATTTTTTTTGTAAATTGTTCACTTGAGTGCCATCGGTAATTTAGGTGGCTGGAAAATCCAATGTGGCATTGATTTATTATAAATAGGCTGATGTGGCTTGCGAAAATAATCCAATAAGCAAAACTAAATGAAATGACGTCGTTTTGCCCCTATCGGTAAAAAAATTATAAAAAAAAAAGAAAAGGGATTTGTCGCTTGCCAATTCCTCAGTTTCGTCTCTCTGATGGTTGAGCCATGGTTTCTCAACTGAACTTAATCATTCAACACCAGTGTCCAATTGACATATACACGAGAATCAAAAGTTAAAAAAAAAAAAACGAATGAATATTTTTGGTGGAGGAGTCTTTTCCAAGATAAAATCTGAACTGGAAACAAGATGAGTCGGCAAAACAGAGGGGAAAAAGAAAAAATGCAGCATTGGCTGAGAAGAGATCTAAGATGCTGGCTATTTTCCCCTGACGCAGCCAATGTGGCATCTCTATCACCTTATTTCTCTGCAATTTGCAGGATTCCAGCGAGGACAATGGCGATTCATGTCCTAGACACAAAATTTTCTTTGCGATTCCTCTAAATCAAGCGCAACTCCTTGCATCACTTTATTACGCACATCATCATCTCAATCTCAAAGAAGCCGATTCGACTAGTCCCCACTTTGTTATCTCGCAAGCTTGAACTCTCCACTGCTCATCTCAATATGGAACCTCTCTATTGCTCAAGGTTATTGCAAAGCATTCCTCTTTCTAGAATTTAGGGTTTCACTTTGAAATGAATTTGGGGAAGAAAGGGCCAAAACGAGTCGTTTTTGCCCTTTTTGCCACGTAAATCGAAGATTATCCAAGTTGTACTTAAATTTTTTTTTAAAAAAAAGCTACATTGCAATAAAAATTTAATTCGAAATGTCACAAAGGGCGATTTGTCAGAATTGGCACTCAAGTGAACGATTTTTTGTCAATTTGGCACTCAAGTGATAATAAAAAATGTTATATCAATCAAGTGAATATCATACGAAAGTTATGGCACTTGTGCCGTACTTATCTCTGATCAATGAATGATATGTAAACACAAAGAAGGAAATTGTTTCAACTTTCACTTAGAATGTAAAGATTTTGAGTACATAGTTCATAACTAAAACTATTTAGCAAGCGCGCGTGATGATGAATACGAGCTTTGAGTTTGGTAAAAATGAAACAAGTCAACAACAACCTAAGTTCAAGAGGAAAGGGAACACAAGAGGTGCTTGGAACGTAAATATATATACACACACTCACTTGGATCTGCTTGACAGGATTCGCTTGGAAAGTTGCCTCAGCTGAACAAGAGGTTCTTTATTACGCTGGACCGCATCATCAAAGGACTCAGCATCGCCAACCCTCTCATTCTGACTGAAGCAGGGGAGCGCAATCACCATCTTCTTCTTAGAGCTCTTCTTGTTGATGTACCGATGAAGAAACACAGGAGTCGAAGTGAAGCACTCGATCAGGAACGGGACACTCGATCCAATGACGCACACAGCAATTGCCAACCACTCGACTTCAGCTGATATGACAGCTGTACAGCCCTGTAATGTAGGCCACCATGGTCCCTCCGAGGGCGAGGTAGAGTAGCTTCTTGCTGTACATGATGCCCCTCTTCAAGAACGTCTCGTCACTGAGCATGGCTGAGATCAAGATAAATATGACGGTTAGGGAAGTAGAGACTGCGAGGATGTCGGCAAGGACGAAGACCTTGAACGCGGGTTGATCGATGAGGACAGCATTGCAATGTCCGTGGCGGTTGGGGCCAGGTAATTGTGTTGGAAGGCTTGGGGGGGGGGGGGGGGGGTTGGGCGGGCGTGGGGGACATCGTGACCTACGATGGATTTTAGCATTCCAGAGTCATCTGGATAGGTTTTTCAGGCAGTTTTCTATGTTAGGAAATTTGTAATTGTCATAAATTTTAAATATTCTATTTGAAAGATTTGGTTTATTAGATGTTATCTTTAATTATTTAGTTTCCAATAGGAGTCCTATCTCTATATAGGATGTTCGTCTTTGTAATCGGGGGGATCACAGTATCATTGAATAAAAAAAATTCAAATTCCTTGGAGTTGTTCCAAGTTTACGCTTTCTCTATGCGTCATTAGTTGTTCCAAGTTTACACTTTCTCTCTGCGTCATTTGGTATCAGAGCAGGATTCTCCTGTGACGATGGTCAATAACGTGAACGTTAATCTCCCCGTAGCTGAGGGCCGTGAAAGCGAGCCTATTACACGGGCTGAGTTCAACCAGTTCGTGGATCAAACCGATCGGAGGTTTCAAGAAATCCTTAATGCCATACAGCGTTTATCCACAAACCCCGCACCTGGCGTTCTTCCAGCCGAGCGAATTCCTGTCGCTCGTGATCCCGAAGTTGCTGTAGACCATGGGGTCAATCTCCGGCATAGGCGAGTAGACTATGTTGAAGACTCTGAAGATGAAGATGAAGAAGATTTCCTAGACATGCCCATTCAAAGAGGACGGCAGAATAGAGAATTCCAGAATGATCGTGTTCGTGGAGGTCGGCGCTATGGAGGACATCAATGGGATCTTGAGCAATATCAATTAAAAGTCGATCTTCCAACCTTCAACGGGAATTTGAATATCGAAGATTTCCTGGATTGGCTGTGGGAAGTCGAAAAATTCTTTGATGCCATGGAAATTGAAGAGGATCGATAAGTTAAATTAGTGGCATACAAATTGAATGGTGGCGCTTCGGCTTGGTGGGAGCAGATGCAATTAACCCGACATCGACAAGGAAAGGCTCCCTCCGAACGTGGAATCGAATGAAACAGATGCTGAAATCACAGTTTCTCCCCACTGATTATGCGCAACTATTGTTTCAGCAATTTCAGAATTGCAAGCAGTCGAACCGAACAGTCCAAGCTTATATGGAAGAGTTCCTCCGACTTTCCGCCCGCAATAACCTAGATGAATCGGAAGCGCAACAAACTACTAGGTACATAAATGGCTTACGACTAAACATTCAAGATCGTGTATTTTCTGTTGAAGACGCCCAAGAGATGGTGCGAAAAATTGAGATGCAATTGGTGAGGACTAGCCCTAGTAGTCGTGGAAACAATTATTCGGGTCGCGGATCATTCGGAAAGGGGAAGCAAATTGATGTCTCAGGTTCCTCAAATCAGCAAAGCGGTCATACGAACCGAGCGTCGGGAAGTGTTACTGGGATGCCTAAGGAACCAGTCGCGGCAAACAACCATACTCCGAATGTCTAGAATCCTTATGCCAAGCCGCAACCGATCAAGTGCTATAAGTGTAACGAATTGGGCCATCGTTCAAGTGATTATCCCCGTCGGAGAATGGCCAATATCGTTGAGAATGAAGATGAGATCAACGAGGAAGATTGGGTGGATGAAGAAGAAGTGGAAGATGAGGCGGGCGAGCAAGTGAATTGTGTTGTTCGTCGTTTATTGCTTGCTTCGCTGATAGAGGACACCCAGAGAAATCAGCTTTTCCGCGCTCGATGTACTGTCAACGGCAGGGTATGCAATGTTATTATTGACAGCGGAAGTTGCGAGAATATAGTATCAAAGGCTTTCCACATTCCACGCCTTATACAATCAGGTGGATTCGCAGAGGACGAGAGCTTAGGGTAACACATGTATGTCGTTTACCTATTTCAATTGGAAAGTCATATCAGGATACTATTGTGTGCGATGTTGTGGAGATGGATGCATGTCATGTGTTATTAGGGCGACCATGGCAATATGACGTGGATATCACTCATCGAGCTATGGAGAATATTTATTCTTTTGTATGGAATAAGACTAAAATTACCTTGAAGCCGAGGGGTAATACTCCCCAGGTTCCAAAGAAACAGGGTTATGGTGTTGTGCAAAGTGCAAGAGTTATGTTGAATGTTCGTAAACGTGAAGGAATGTACATGCTCGTAGAGAAGGGTGAACAACAGACTGTTGTTCGTATTCCTGAAGCTCTTAAGCCCTTGCTAAAGGCGTTCTGTGATATCATGCCATATGATTTACCTGACGGATTATCTTCTCTGAGGGATATCTAGCATGAGATTGACTATCTACCTAGTGCCAATCTCCTTAATCTGCCGCATTATCAAATGAATCCAAAGGAGAACCAAATTTTACAAGAGCAGGTGGAAGAGCTCCTACGCAAAGGCTTCTTGTGCGAGAACAAAAGCCCTTGTGCTATTCCTGCACTTCTCACGCAGAAGAAAGATGGCAGTATGCATATGTGTGTTGACAGCCGTGCCATTAATCGGATAACTATCAAGTATAGGTTTCCAATTCCCTGGCTTGATGACATGCTGGACAGTTTTGCTGAATCACGAGTCTTTACGAAGATCAACCTTCGAAGCGGCTACCACCAAGTTCGCATCCGTCCGGGCGACGAGTGGAAGACCGCCTTTAAAACGAGTGCAGGTTTGTACGAATGGCTTGTCATGCCGTTTGGACTCACTGACGCGCCTAGTACTTTTATGCGTTTGATGACTCAGGTGCTCAAACCTTTTATTGGCAAGTTTGTAGTTGTTTTCTTTGATGATATTCTCATCTATAGTCCGGATGATTGACAGCACATGGAGCACTTGAGAGATGTCCTGCTAACCTTGCAGAAAAATCAATTATTTATTAATTTGAAGAAGTGCAGCTTCATGACCAAGTGACTCCTTTTCTTGGGTTTTGTTGTTGGAGCGGATGGTCTTCACGTTGATGCAGAAAAGGTAGCTGTGATCCGTGATTGGCCAGTTCCACAGAATGTTAGTGAGGCTCAAAGTTTCCATGGCCTTGCCACGTTCTACAGACATTTTATTCGAGATTTCAGTACAATTGTAGCTCCGATCACTGATGGTTTAAAGAAAGGCAAATTCCATTGGTGATGAAGCTTCGGCCAGCTTCAAGCTTATCAAAGAAAAACTCTCAATGGTACCAGTATTGATGCTCCCTGATTTTGAGAAAGTGTTCGAGCTGGACTGCGATGCTTCGGGTATTGGAATCAGCACTGTTCTTTCCCAAGAAGGTAAGCCTATTGCTTTTTTTAGTGAGAAACTTAATGAAGTTTGTCGGCAATGGTCTACGTATGAGCAAGAGTATTATGCTGTAGTTCTCGCTGTAAAGCACTAGCAGTTCTATCTTTATCAGCAAGAATTTGTTCTTAATATTGATCATCAAGCTCTTAAATACATCAAGAGTCAGAAGCATTTGAATAGGATGCATACACGATGGGTTTCCTTTTTGGAGCAGTTTAATTCGTCATAAGGGAGGCCGTTTAAATAAAGTGGCGAATGCACTCAGTCGACGTGCTGCGACAATCGTGACCATGCACACTGATGTTGTTGGTTTTGATAATTTTTGTTCTCTTTATCCTGAAGATGACGATTTTGGTGTTATATGGGAGAAGTGTTCTGAAGCAGGTTCCCATGGTGATATGATAATTCAGGACAGGTTCTTGTTTTTCGGCAATAGACTATGCATTCCTCGTAGTTCTTTGCAGGAACAACTCATTCAAGAGCTTCATGGTGGTACTCTTGGTGGACATTTGGGACGTGATAAAACTGTGGCCTTAGTGGAGGAATGGTACTATTGGCCGCAACTGAAGCGCGATGTGGGACGATTTGTCAGTAAGTACTACATTTGTCAGACGGCTAAGGGGCATTCTCAGAGCACTGGCCTTTATACTCCCTTGCCTGCTCCTTCTGGTTCGTGGGTGGATATTTCGATGGATTTCATGTTGGGACTTCCTCGCACCCAACGAGGTGTGGATTCTGTATTCGTGGTGGTCGACAGGTTTTCCAAGATGGCGCACTTTATCCCTTGCAAGAAAACTTCGGACGCTTCACATGTGGCAAGTTTGTTTTTTCGTGAGGTAGTCCACCTTCATGGTGTACCAAAGACAATCACTTCTGATCGTGACACGAAATTCCTAAGCAATTTTTGGCGTACTTTATGGCATCTGTTTGGGACTGATTTACAATATAACAGCTCTTTTCATCCCCAAACGAACAGTCAGACGGAAGTTGTTAACCGTACTATGGCGGATATCATTCGATGCCTCTGTAGTGATGTGCCTAAGCAGTGGGAATGGTATCTTGCTCCTGCTGAATTCGCCTTCAACAACACTATTAACCGTTCCACTGGAAAATCTTCTTTTGAGATCATTTATGAGCATACTCCGCAGCATACTTTGGATTTGGTTCCCTTGCCCAAGATTCCTGGCTATAGTGTCGCGGTAGAACATCTGGCGATTAGAATTCAGGAAGTCCAAGCGGATGTTGCTCGCCAATTAGCTGCTTCGAATTCAAAGTATAAGAAAGATGCTGATAAACGGCGTCGTTCGAAAATTTTTGAAGTAGGCGATGAGGTCATGGTTTTCCTGCGAAAGGAGCGCTTTCCCGTTGGTACCTATAATAAGCTGAAGCACAAAAAGGTTGGTCCTTGCCGAATCTTGAAGAAGATCAACGACAATGTTTATGTTGTTGACCTCCCTGATGATCTCACCATTTTTCCTATGTTTAATGTGGCGGACTTATTTGAGTATCATTCTCCTGATACTCCCCTCTATCCTGATCATAACTCGAGGGCGAGTTTTTCTGCAAAGGGAGGGAAAAATGATGTAGAACAGTTGACGTGCGATTATCTTGAACGACGTGATCGTCAGGATCGCCGGAAATCTCAGCAGTTTTTCTGATCTTGGGTCTGACATCCTCGGATTGCGTTCAAAGTTGGTTGGTTGAAGTGAAATGACTCATCACTTCACCGTGACCTATGATGGATTTTAGAATTCCAGAGTCATCTGGATAGGTTTTTCAGGCAGTTTTCTATGTTAGGAAATTCGTAATTGTCATTAATTTCAAATATTCTATTTGAAAGATTTGGTTTATTAGATGTTATTTTTAATTATTTGGTTTCCAATAGGAGTCCTATCTCTATATAGGATGTCCGTCTTTGTAATCGGAGGGATCACAGTATCATTGAATAAAAAAATGTCAAGTTCCTTGAAGTTATTCCAAATTTACGCTTTCTCTCTGTGTCAAACCTCCGGGCAATGTGAAGGCGGCAGCAAAAGTGATGGTGGTGAGGAGTGTGGCCATGACGGTAAGGGCGTTGGCGTGGCCCTTGAGATCGGCTTTGGGGTTGTCGAGGGGGGTGAAGGGGCTTTCAGAGTGGTTCAAGATGCGAGGCTTTTGGCAACGGATGGCCGGGAGGTTCTTCAGGTATCGGTAGAGGTATGCCGGCAGATGAACAATTCTATTATCAGCAGTTAATAGAAGCAGGCTGTGGAGATGAACCCTTCTATTTCAACTAAAGCAAGGCTAGTGTGATTTTCCTCCAAAAACTGAAAACATAATCAATAACCAAGATAGATGAGAGGAAGCAATATTTTAGTTTACCCGAAATGCACGCACGTTTATAAAATTCTATTGAGTTTGCCATGTTTATAGTAGTGGTAGATTAATCCTGTAAATCTATTTAATATTTCTAACATTTGAAAAAGATTAATATACATAACTTATTGCATCAACTTTATTAGATTAATGCCAAATTACTTAGAAGTACCAGTAGGCACTAAAACATGCGAACTAAAAGAATAACAACATTGTGTAACATGCGAAAAAAATATACACAACGAAATATAATTTCGTCTCAAACTCTATGTTATAAAGTAAAGTAAAGTAAAGACGAATTTCCGTCTCAAACTTTTACAAAAAACAATGAATAAATGTTATGAGTGTTACCAAATTGATAACAACTATGTATTATAAAAAAACGAAATGGTAAGTTAAAAGGTTATTAACACCTTATCTCTTATAAACCTTTTATATTACCTAAATTGGAAATAGATCCACAATAATGTAAATTCATTCTCGCAAATAATTAAATCACACGTACTCTCAATAATACTTTGCTTTCCTTTATCACACAGATAGGTATACCTCGTTTGCTAGTTTTATCAAACCAGATCAATCTCACACGTGCAAGAAACAACATGATTAGATCCATTGAACCTGCTGAGTTTGTGGCTCAAATTCTTGCCCCATTAGAGTTTGCATTGGAGCACGGAAGTTGAGATAGGTCCGAGACAAGTTTGAAGGTGCTCGAAATGTGAGGAAAGAGGGGAACGGGCATCCAGGCCGAAAGCGCGGGCTGCCGGTCCTATGAAGCCCAATAGCCGAAGCTTCTAGGCAGAGGTGGGCCGACTGGCAGAACATGACCGTTTTTGTGAGGCTTTCTCTAAGGGTTTGCTAGTTAAATTTGACGAGAAAAAAATCAGAGCTTGAGAGGACATGTGTATTGGAGTGTTGGGAAACACATGAGAAATTGACCTATTGGTTGTAACTATATAACTCTCTGATCGATAGGTCATTGCAGCTAGCTCTCTCATGGAGTAGGTATCAACTTTCAGACTGAGCCACATAATTTTCTAATGCTCTTTATCATTCCTCATTAATTTCTCTAGTTATTTCTTCATCTTGCGTAAGATTTTAATTACAAAGTTGTTAACTTCCGCCAAACTTCACTATAGCACCCAACAAAAAAGCCTGTCGCTTGGCTCTTGATATTTTTTCGGAAACTATGATTTGGTGCACAAAGGCGTATAATACGACGAGTAAATAATTACCTTCTTCTTGGTGAATTGCCACTGAGACTCACAAATATCCAGAGCAGTGAGCCCATCGGCATTCTAGGCCGTCAGATCCACGCAAGGAATCATCCGCAACCTCTTCACCATCTTGTAGTTCTGGTCCTTAGCCGCAACGTGCAATGGTGCGTCCCCGCGACTGTTGGCTTCGTTCACCAGCTCCACCAACTCAGGCACTTTTGATACCTCCTTCGAGCGATATTGCCGGCACTTCAACGTGAGGTGAACCACGTTCTGGCCTGTGTTGTCAGATATCCCGACTGTGTCGAGACAGTGCTTGAGAATCTCCCTCAGAACACAGAGGTGGCCCGAGAAGGCGGCTTTGAGCAGCGGGGTCTGGCCATGGATGAGGAACTTGGCATAAACCGAAGAAGGGTCGATTTGGAGGAGGCCGGTGGCTATTTCTTTCTGCTTGGCTTTTGTGGTGGAGTGCAGGGCTGTTCTTCCTTTGTTGTCGGGCTCGGTTATGACTATTGATCCTTGGAGATTTAAGAGAGCATTCACGCATCCTAGGACATGAAGAACTCGTTGGAAGAGAAGATTCAAAGAAATGGGGGATGTGGCTGCGGATATCATGGTTTCTTGGTATGGGGTTAGCTTGCTCTAACGTAGCATCTACATGGTAACTTCTCCTAAGTGACATGTAAATATTTGTTTGGTCAAAAAGTGACATGTAATTGATTCATGAAAGTATGTGCAATTTATATGGGTATGGATTTTGCTAAGATAATAGTTTTTAAGCCATTGTGAAAGTAACGGTACATTGTGAGTCATAAATTTTTGTAGGAGTGGACTCCATAACAATTTGTAATTATTTGTTATTTGTTTTTTTTGTGGTCTAAAACAGGCTATTAATCTCGCAGAGGATTAAAGACGGTTACATAAGTATTTCTTTATGGGTAATTTAGCCGCCAAAGTTTCCTTTCTCTTTACACAACCCACCATCATCCTTATCGATTGGATAGTTATAGATTAAAAGTTGGGAAAATGCCACCTAAAACCTCAAACTATGCCACTTGTAACAAATTTATCCTGAACTTTTTTTTATGCCATGAAAAACCCCAAACTATACCACTTGTGATAAATTTACCTTGAACTTTTTTTTGTGACACGAAAAACCGCAAATTATGCCACATGTGACACATTTACCCCCACAATACTTTGGCCCATGGGTATTTTCGTCTTTTTCCTTTTTCTATTTTTTTTCTCTCTTTCCTCCGCCGGCCATGGCAGAGGGAAGCCGGCGAGGGCTGCCTTCGCTGGATCCGGTGAGGGTGACCCTCTCCGGCAACGGGCGAGGGCGACCCTCGCCAGCCAAGGCGAGGGCGCCCTTTGTTGGCATTAGGTGAGGGCAGCCTCAACCGACACCGATGAGGGTCACCCGACTCAGGCGAGGGCTGCCCTCGCTGGATCTGGCGAGGGAGACCCTCGCTTGGGTGGGCGAAGGCAGCATCGCCTGACGCCGACGAGGGTCGCCCAACGCCAGCGAGGGCAGCCCTTGCCGGTATCCCTCTACCATGGCCGACGGAGGGAAAAGAGAAAAAAAAAAAGGAAAAAGAGGAAAATGCTCATGGGTCAAAGTATTGTGGGGTAAATATATCATAGGTGGTATAGTTTGGGGTTTTTCGTGTCACAAAAAATAATTCAGGATAAATTTATCACAAGTGGTATAGTTTAGGGGTTTTTTATGGTATTTTACCTTAAAAGTTTGACATCATCATTATTGATTGTGTAATTATAGATTAAAGGGAAAATACCACAAAAAATCCCAAACTATGTCACTTGTGATAAATTTACCCTGAACTTTTTTTTGTGATACGAAAAATTCTAAACTATATCACTTGTGATAAATTTACCTTGAACTTTTTTTGTGACACGAAACCCCAAACTATGCCACCTATGACATATTTACCCCATAATACTTTGGCTCATGGGCATTTTCATCTTTTTTCTTTTTTTCTCTTTTCCCTCCGTTGGCCACGGCGGAAGGATGCCGGCAAGGGCTGCCTTCGCCGGATTCGGCGTCGGGCGACCATCGCCGGCATCGGGCGAGGTCGCCTTTGTTTAGGTAGGCGACGGCAGCCTCGCCCGACACCGGTGAGGGTTGGCCTCACCCGATGCCGGCAAAGGCAGCCCTCGCTTGAGTCGGGCGACCCTCGCTAGCGTTGAGCCAGGCGACCCTTGCCCGACATCGACGAGGGTCGGCAAGGGTTGCTCTCGCCGAATTCGGCGAAGGCAGCCCTCGCCGGCTTCCTCCGCAATGGCCGGTGGAGGGAAGAGAGGAAAAAAAAACAGAAAAAGGAAAAAGATAAAAATGCCCGTTGGCCAAAGTATTGTGGGGTAAATATATCACAGATGGCATAATTTGGGGTTTTTCGTATCACAAAATAAAGTTCAGGGTAAATTTATCACAAGTGGCATAATTTGAAATTTTTCGTGTTATAAAAAAAGTTTAGGGTAAATTTATCATAAATGACATAATTTAGGGTTTTTCGTATCTTAAAAAAAAGTTCAAGGTAAATTTATCATAAGTGGCATAGTTTTAGATTTTTCATATCATAAAAAAAAAGTTCAGGGTAAATTTATCACAAGTGGCATAGTTTGGGGTTTTTTGTGGTGGATGGTGAAGTGGTTGTGGACATCACACCAAATATAATTGCTGCTGAGAATTCATTCTGGAAGGAGTGTATAGTAGGCCGGTTTATAGGGAAGAAAGTCCCTTTTAAATTGACTGAAGAGGCGCTACGAAAGACATGGGGGGATAAAGTTGCTGAGATCAAGTTACATGAGAATGGATTTTATTTTTTCCGTGTTCCTGATAATGAAGTCCGCAGGAAGATCATTGACTCGGGCCCGGTGTCTATCTTCAACTGTACTTTGCTCTTACAACAATGGCACGCCAGGCTTAAACTCAAGAAGGGAGTCCTTGACACAATCCCAGTTTGGGTGAGACTTAGAGATCTCCCGTTTTCATTCTGGTCCCCTGCTGGCATTGGCTCGATAGCCAGTGCTATTGGCAAACCCCTCTATGTGGACCATCAGACTCAACAGATGGCAAGGATCTCGTTTGTGCGAGTTTGTGTGGAACTCCAAGCTGCTAAGCCAAGACCCGAGCAAGTGAAATTCTGCTGGGATGGGGAGATAAACACAGTCAATGTTGAATATGAGTGGAAACCGCTGGCTTGTTCTTTGTGTGGCATCTTCGGACATAAGGAGGGAGCTAAAGGTTTTGATTGTGACTCGAACCAGTCCATTGTTAAGTCAGCAAATCCAACTGCAGGCACCTCAAACCTTGTCCATAAGTCTGGACAAGATAAACAACTTCACAGGGATGAAGGGTGGGTTCACGTCCATTCCAGGAAAGGGAAATCTTCTGCTACTAAGTCTGGCCTTGGACCTGGTCATAGTCCTCCTGATTCTGCGGAAGGCCTCGATCAGCCTTCCTCCACTTTGCTGAACCCTCAAAACCAGCTGCACTCTGGTTCAGTTGCCATTGCCCCTGCTCAACTCCCTCCCTCGCTCTTTGCTGCTCCTGATCAGAGACCTCAGAGCTCGAATCAGAACACTCCAGGGACAGAGCAGAATATTGCAGCATTTCATTCTTCCCTTGGACCCGGCAGAGAAGAAATTGCGATGGAGCCAGCAGGGCACGGAAATTCCCCTTTTGCAACTGATCTGATACTGGAAACGAACTCAAGGGATGTGGCCCCTGTGATGACTGGACTACCACCCGGTTTTGAACAGCAGGTGCTAGGGGCTGTGTTGAACCCCGCGGAAGAGCAGATCACTGAGAAACTCCCCTTGACTGCCCTTAGCCCTCAAGAACGCTCTCATCAACAGATGGAGAGCTCTGAGATTAACTATCATTCGTCCTCTGAAGCTTCTTCTTGTGCACACGAAGGGGGGGAAATCAGTGGCTCCGAGGAACAAACCATGGGAGATCATGCAATGTTCTCCCCCCCGACTACACGCTCGAGAACATTGGCATCCCACACTGTCGAAGACCCATCCAAGGCCTCCTTGGGGCCTGTCTCTGCCGTGAGTTGCTTCGATTCGAATTCTGGGCCTTCCTCCTCGAAGAAGAATAAGAAGAGGAAACCTAGAAAAGCTCGAAAATAACACCTCTGTTTTTCCATGTTTTTTGGCTTTTGGAATATCAGGGGACTAGTTGGTCCTCTCAGGCAAGCGGAAGTCCGCTCTTTCATTAGGAAGAATCATCTTTGTTGTATTGGTATTATAGAAACTAAAGTTAAGAGCTCCCGTTTTATCGACATTTCTAAAGGCCTTTTTTCAAGCTGGTCTTGGGTTTCTAATTATGATTTCTCTCCTCTTGGTAGAATATGGATTGGTTGGGATCCAAATGAGATTGAGATGGACTTTCTCTACTCTTCTTCTCAAATAATTCATGCTCGAACAAGATTGATTCATATTCAGGATACTTGTATGCTTACAGTAGTGTATGGAGAGCACACTTTTGTGAATCGTCGACATTTGTGGGCTGACCTTATACGACTATCCTCTTGCGAAATGCCGTGGCTTGTCGCTGGAGATTTTAATGCGATTAGGGATCCAGAGGATAGAGTGGGTAGTTCTACTCCGTGGATTCCATCTTTTGATGAATGTAGAGACTGCCTTAATGATGCGGGGCTAGTGGATCTTCGCTATATTGGATGTAGGTACACTTGGTCGCAGTCTTCAGGTGCAAACCGCAAAATGCGAAAGATTGACCGAGTACTTATCAACGATAGTTGGACCCACAGCTTCTCCTTCTCTGAAGCAAATTTCCTTCCATCTGGCATATCGGACCACTCTCCTATGGTTGTGAAGATTGTTCCTCCGACAACATCCAACAAGCCCTTCAAGTTTTTCAACTTTTGGGCTTCTCATCCACAGTTTATAGACTTAGTTACTCAAGCCTGGAATACACCATTTGTGGGCACACCTATGTTCATTGTCTGCTCCAAATTAAAAGTTCTTAAATACAAGCTCAAACATTTGAACCGGTGTTCCTTCTCGGAGATCTCCTCAAGAACAGAAAAGGCTAGATCGGACCTATTCCATGTTCGGTCGGCTTTGGATTCGGCTCCTTTTGATCAGGACCTTCTAGCAAGAGAAGTAGAGCTTCAAAGGATTTTCTCTGATTTGAGACTTCAAGAGGAATCTTTTTACAAACAAAAATCTAGAATCCGCTGGATAAAGGAAGGAGACATGAATACTGCTTTCTTTCATCATCATGTCAACCATAGACGTCTCCATAATAGAATTCTTTCTGTTACTAAAGACGGTGGGGAGATTATTACTGATCCTTTGGAGGTTAGTAACCATATTGTAACTCACTTTCAACAAATTCTCTCTGGATCTTCGTCTACCATCCAGTCACCTTCACCGAATTTAAAGGGTTTTATTGGAAAGTCCCTTGATGAGAACCAAAGACTTTTCCTTGCACAACCAGTAACCGATGAGGAAATCAAAACTACCCTCTTTTCGCTTGCCAAAGGGAAGGCTCCAGGTCCAGATGGATACAACGTTGAATTTTTCAAGCTTACTTGGGAAATCACGGGCCCTTGGTGTTTGAAGGCGATCAAGAACTTCTTTGAAACTGGGCGCCTACTCAAAGAGATCAACAATACCATTTTATCACTGGTACCGAAGAAGCCCAATGCGTCCAGCATGAATGACTTCCGGCCAATTGCGTGCTGTAATACCTTGTACAAATGTATCTCCAAAATCCTTGCAAGACGAATTGCGCACATATTACCCTCGATAATTGGACCAACCCAAACGGCTTTTGTCAAAGGTCGAAGGATTAGTGACAACATTCTGATCGCCCAAGAGTTGTTTGCGGACTTCCACCATGAGGCCTACCTTCCCAAGTGCGCCATCAAGGTAGATTTCCAAAAAGCGTATGATACGATAGACTGGAGCTTCGTTCAAAACGTGCTTTCTGCTTTTAAATTTCCAGATTACTTCATTCAGCTAGTTTTGGCGTGCATCTCTACTGCAAAATTCTCAGTTGCAATAAATGGGGATCTGCATGGTTTCTTTGCCAGTACGCGGGGGATAAGGCAGGGAGATCCACTCTCGCCATACTTATTTGTTTTAGCTATGGAAGTCTTCTCTGGTATGCTGAGGCAAAAAACTGATAACCCGGACTTCCGTTGGTTCTGGAGATGCAAGAAAGCGAGCATCTCCCACCTCTTCTTTGCTGATGACGTCCTCATTTTTGCGCAAGCGGACTTGAGATCTGTCCACCTTGTCAAGGAAGCAATCGAGTTATTCTCGAATTGGTCGGGATTAAGGCCGAATCCAAGAAAGAGCAATGTCTACCTCTCAGGAGGGAGCACGGAGCTTCATAGGGACATTCTACATTGCCTTGGATTTCAACAAGGCTACCTACCTTTTCGTTACCTAGGTGTGCCTGTCATATCCTCAAGACTTTCTAAAGAGGATTGTAAATGCTTGACGGATTCCATAACATCGCGTGTCCGTTCTTGGACTCACCGATTCTTGTCTTTTGCGGGTAGGCTGCAACTTATCCGGTCGGTATTGTACTCTATCCAGGTACATTGGTCTACCATCTTTCCTCTACCTAAATCAGTACTTTATGATATCGAGGTTATCTTGAGGCAATTTCTCTGGAAAGGCCCGGATTTAGGTACGGGTGGTGCAAAAGTTGCATGGGAATCGGTATGCTTACCTAAAGAAGAGGGTGGTCTTGGTATCCGAAGACTCATTGAATATAACAACGCTATGTTACTCAAGCACATTTGGCTTCTTTTCTCCGATAAGGAGTCTATGTGGTGTAAGTGGATCCATTCGAACTTCCTTAAAAACTCTAATTTCTGGGTTGTCTCTAAGCCCACTTTTTGTTCCTGGACATGGAAGAAAGTCCTCGACATACGACCTACTGCCCAATCTGTACTTCGCTGGAGAATTCGCAGTGGTCGCTCAGTATCATTTTGGTTTGACTGGTGGCACGATAAAGGCCCCCTTTATCTTCTGTTCAGTAATACGGATATCTACCAGTCTCGTATTCCAAGGGATATATCAGTCCGGACCTTCTATGATTCGGTATGGCAACATTCTCATACCTTGGAAACTATTCTACACTGGACAGAACCTACTCCTATTTTTGAGGAAGGCTTTGAAGATGAGCTCACTTGGGGTCCCCAACCTTCCTCTACTTTCTCAGTGGCAATGGCGTGGAACCATATAAGAAGAAAAGGTCGTTCGGTTCAGTGGCATTCATTTGTTTGGGATTATCACATTACCCCGCGCCACTCCTTCCTCCTTTGGATAATCTCCCTTAACAGGTTGCCCACGCAGACTGCTCTCATTCATAATAGCAGAATTGATTCTGCTTTGTGCGCGTTTTGTGGTGATATCCCGGACTCAATAGATCACCTCTTCTTTGAGTGCTCATATACAAGAAGCTTGGCCTTCTTTTGGGCAACAAATTGCTATCTTCCATGGAAGAATAGGCCATGGCATGAGCATATTACTTGGGCAATGAAGGTGTGTGGAGGTCCATCTTTTGCCCATCGTATTTCCAGATTCTCGTTTGGTGCCCTTTGTCACATAATATGGACGGAAAGAAACAACTCCATCTTCCGTAACAAGAGTATTTTTATTCCGGGCATGCGGAATCATATTGTCAAAGTGGTAAAGGACAAAGTGGCAACCCTTGGCAGAATCCCAGACACATCTCTGAATAGAAGATTACAGAGAAGGTGGGGGTTCTCACCTACCATATTTTCTTAGTCCCTTCGGATTGTGGCCTTCTTGCGGGTCTTGCTAGTGTTGTTGCCGTTGTTGGTCTTGTCTGGTTTAGTCTCTTAGACCACTTCTTTCGCCTTCCTTCCACGCGGGCTGGTTGAATTTTGTTGCTGCTACGGGATGGATTCCTGGTGCTGCTTCATGGCTGCTGCTATGTTACCCCTTCCGGAGTATGGACGAGTGCTCCTTGAAGATGGCCATGCTGTGGGTCCTCTGGTGTGGATCTTCTTTCCGACGCTGGACTGGTGTATATTGCTGCTGATACTGGAGACCTGGACTTTCGAATACAGTTCCTGTGGTCAGCTTGCTGTTATTGTTGTTGATGGATGGATTGGTGTCCTGCACTTCCTGCTGCGCTGCCTTGGTGTTGCTCTAGGAGTGTCTAGCTCTTCTCCATGCTACGACGGCCTTGACGATGTTGCTGGTGCTGATGTTCCACCGATGACCTGGTTTTCGCTAGTTTGCTGTTCTTGTCGTCAGTCCTTTGGAGCTTCTCCGATTTTTGGTTCCTGCTGCTGGCTGGATTAGGTCCTTCAGGCCTTCGTCCTTGGCTGTGTTGTTGCTGCTCCAGAGCCTTTGGCCTTCCTCCGAAGCTTCGGAGTGGTTTTTCCTTGTTTTTCGGGCTGTTCTTTGTTGTTTGGGTGGGCTTTTGCTTTGTAAAGTTCCGCTAAACCTGTCTTGACCTTGTGAGGACATGGTGTCCTAATTAGGTCAGGTGTTGGCTTGGGCTCTTCTTTGTATTTGGTTCTGAAAAGTATATATACACTTACCTTTACCAAAAAAAAAAAGTTTGACTTACCAAAATTCATAGTGATACATACAGGTTGTGTAACCAAAAAATGCGTAATTTTTGTTAGAACTAAACCTGTTAAACGGGTGGCTGGGGTCGGATTTGAGTCGGGTCGTAAATGGTCCGACTCAAATTGACCCATTCAACCCGTTTATGACCCATTTATTGCAAGGCAAATTTCTCGACCCATACCCGACCCGACTCATCCCTCACCTATGGTTGACGATTGGCCTCGACGGAGGAAGAAGAAAAAATAAAAAAAAGAAAAAAAGAAAAAAAATAATATTAAAAGTATTAAAAAAATCAAAAATAAAAATTTAAAAAAAAAATTGAAAAAGACAAGCTTTTTAGGTAACCCAATTATGACCCACTTAATATCCATTAAGTAAATAAGCAACCCATTAATGGCCTGTTTAAGTCTACTTTTAAAACTAAAGCCAACCCATTTATAACCTGCAATCATTAAATATGGATATATGGGTTCTTGGCCCATTTACCACCTCTAGTTATGGCCAAGAAAGTTTCCTCTAACCATATTTATGATTGCTGGGATGTAGACTAAACTTGGACTAATTGATTGGGTTTTCTTTTCTTTTTTTCTCTTATTTTCTTCACAGGGTTGGCAGGGCTATTGGCCCAGGGCAAGACCGTGAAGATCTGGCAAGGGCTTGGACACTTTATTCGGCCATAACAAGGGCTCACGAGCCCTCGTCGTAGCCCTTGCAGGTCACAGCAAGGGTTGTGATACCGTCATTGTGCCCGTGAGAGCCTAAGCGAGCCTCGTGATGCCCTCACTGACCACAGCAAAGGCTTATGAACCCTTGCCTAGATCCTACAAGGGTAGGGGCCCACAGGAGTTGTCGGCCCTTTGAAAAAAATAAAAATAAAATCAATAAAAAAATTAAAACAAATTATCAACATCAATTTCAGTTGCACCATATAGGATGACTGGTCTAGACTAGACCATCACGTCAGCAATTTCCGATCAAAATTAGCTGAACAGACTATATTGGTAATTCATTAGAATGTATAAGACTAAATTAGTAAATCCTCAAAATGTTTAAGAATAAATTAGCACATTTGAAAAGTTTAGAATTGAATCAACCGTTGTCTAATAAGTTTAGAATGTTTTGGATAATTTTCTCAAAAGAGATTTAACCGTTGCTCAATAAGTTTAGAACTTTTTGGATAATTTTCTTGAAAGAGATTTTCATTCATAAAACGATAATTCATCATCTCATTTCATATTGCGTATGGCCCTTCAAAGCTTAATTTATCACTAGAATGTGGGAAATCTAAAGGAAAAGGAAAAGGGTGATGGGAGAGACATCTTTCGAGAGAGAACGAAAGAGACCGTGTTTAAGTGCTCAAAGCACTCAAAGCACTGTTCATATGCTAATATTGATGGATTGGATAATGTTGGACAAATGGTGGTCTATGGACGATAAGTGGCGAAAGAGTGTCACAAATGATTGCATTTTCCCAGGAATAATGCATGTCCCATCTTTCAGATTATGGTAATGCCTTTTTCTACTCCAATGAGATCATATTAAAGTGGTGTCTATGGATAATCTCTCTTATTGTCCTGCAATGGTAACCAAAATCCTGTCGGCATTACTTGGACATGTGTCACGAGCTTATTGGTTAATTAAAAGGGTTAATACCACGAAAAACCCTAAACTGGTACACTTGTGACAATTTTACCCCAAACTATTTTTTTGACCATAAAAAACCCTAAACTGGTACACTTGTGACAATTTTACCCCGAACTATTTTTTTGACCACCAAAAACCCCAAACTGGTATACATGTGACAATTTTACCCCGAACTAATTTTTTAATATTATTTTTTATTTTTCGAATTTTTTTATCAATTTTTTATTTTTTCTTTACTTTTTTTTTCTTTTCTCTTTAACCTCCGGCCGGTCGCCGGACCGGCGACCGGCCGGAGACCGAAGTCGGGCCCTCGCCAGATCTGGCGAGGCTCGACCTCGCCGTTGCAGGGCGAGGCCGACCTCGCCCAACGCCGGCGAGGTCGAGCCTCGCCAGCGGCCGGCGGGGCCGACCTCGCTGACTTCGGCCTCCGGCCGGTCGCCGGTCTGGTGACCGGCCGGAGGTTAAAGAAAAAAGAAAAAAAAAGTAAAGAAAAAATAAAAAATTTATAAAAAATTCGAAAAATAAAAAATAATATTAAAAAATTAGTTTTGGGTAAAATTGTCACATGTATACCAGTTTGGGATTTTTGGTGGTCAAAAAAATAGTTCGGGGTAAAATGGTAAAATTGTCACAAGTGTACCGGTTTGGGGTTTTTTTATGGTCAAAAAAATAGTTTTGGGTAAAATTGTCACAAGTGTACCAGTTTAGGGTTTTTCGTGGTATTAACCCTAATTAAAACATATCCATCACTTGTCCCCGCTCTTGGTCTCATTAGGTGTATTTGACTAACCAAGATTGAAATGGATTCTAAGGGTGCGCATGGAAACATTTCTACCCCAGCGGAGTCGCCAAGCTATCGGCAACCTCCCTACGAGCAGCCCATGATGCCAACAAGGGTTAAGTGGCTAATGAATTATTAAGTCTAAACCTAGGACTTAACTCAAGCTCTCCCAAGCTTATACCAACTCACGACTTAAGATTTAAGTTATTAATATGCAAATCAATTTTATCTAGGAGTCGCCACTATTTAGTTTTGAGTGGGTCGATTAGAAACCCAAGTAAGGTGACGAAAGAATCGCCTTACTCCCATGAACCAAAGATTTAAATGAGTTCGGGGATTTGATTACACTAGTTATCTAACTTAGAGGTGAGCAAGATGGACTACCCAAATCGAGATTGGACCAGACTGGACCCGATTGACCGGTTTGGTCCGATTCTTAGGAATATCGGTCTAGTTTCCGGCTCCTAAAAATAGAACCGATTTCCGGGCGATCCGGTTCCCTGTTCTAAGGTGGGAACCGGACCGGACCAGACCGATAAATATATATTTTTCTAATTTTTCATATAAATATTTATTTACTATTTAAAATTTTTGAAAAAAATAGACAGTCTAGTCTAATTTCCTCAATTCCCTCTTGCCTTTACCAATAAATGATTGGTCAAATTGGAACCAATCTATGATCCCAAGACTAGCCAATCCGGTCCCCAGTCCTAGAAACTAGGAACCGGTCGTCCCGGTCCGGTTCCCGATTCTTGGGTTGAACTGGATCGGACCAGAGACCGCTCACCCCTAATCTAACTATTGCTCTTTTGGTACCTAGTTTTGTCCAAACAAAATTTAAAGGTGTTCGTGCAATTTTCCTATCAATTGAGGATCCTAGGGTTCTAATCCTGACCAGACTAAAGAAACGACAATCAATACATCGAAAGTGCGCAAACCATGACCTAACATGCCTCTAATCGGGCGCATCTAAGGTCGAATTAAATACACAATGTACATCAAACAACATGTAATTAAGCATTCATTAATCACACAAAACATGTAAGAAAAGGCAATTCCGAAGCCCAATTTTAATTTTTTAAAATTTTAATTAAAAATATTTTTTAATATTATATTATTATAATAATAATTGGACCAGAGTCGGATCTCCGGATCCAAACCGAAGTCGAGACTGACCCGGGCACACCTGCCGAGGTCTGCGTCTAGACCTGGCCTCAACTTGGTCCAATTCGAGTTTTTTTTAATTTTTAATTAATTTTTTAGAGAAAAATATGTTCTAATTAGACCTATTAATGCAGAATGTACATAATGCCTACATGCCATGAAAATATAAATTTTTGTTTAGGGGCCAAGAATTTAACCTGTAATTTTTATGCAATAAATTAAAATTTAGGTATCAACAGATATAATCAACTTCGGAAAGAGATTGGGAAAGTTGTCCACTAAGTCGTAAACTTGTTGTACGACGGCCAGTTCAGTCACAAATCTTTCAATTATGCCAATTTAGTTCTAAAATTTTTTATAATTTGTCAATGCAGTCCTAAACCTTTTAATTGTACCAATTTAGTCCTAAACCTTTTAATTAATTGCCAATGTAGTCATTACGGCTAATTTTAGTCGAAAATCGTTAACGTGATGGTCCAGTTAACACTGGCCATCCTACATGGGGCGATTTATGATTGAATTAATCATTGTACAATAAGTTTATGACTTTTTGGATAAATTTCTTGAAAGCGATTCTCATTCATAAAATGATAATTCATCATCTCCTTTTATATTGCATATGGCCCTCCGAAGCTTAAGTTATCACTAGAATGTGGGAAATCTAAAGGAAAAGGAAAGGATGAGGAGAGAGATATCGTCCGAGAGAGAACGAGGGAGACCATATTTGAGTGCTCAAATCATTATTCATATGTTAATATTGATGGATTGTCGGATCATTGTCGCGACCTAAATTTTGCTCTCAGGCTAATGGATTGTTAAGACTAAGCCTAACTCGGGCCCTCCCAAGCCCTACCAATTCGCGACTTAGGGTTTAAGTTCTTAACGTGCAAATGTTTTCATGCTTGGAGTCGCCACTAATCTATTTGTGGTAGATCGATTAGAAACCTAAATAAAACATAGGGAGATATGTTTTATTCCTACGAACCAGAGATTCTAAGCTCGGGGACTTGATTACGCTAGATCTAGTCTAACGCCCTTTCGGTACCTTTTCTTCTTAAAAAATGTTTATGCATGCAGTCTGGATCCATTTTATTACCTAATCACTAACATGTGAGGTGTTCATGCGGGTGCGCAAACCACTAAAGTAACACCGAATAATCAAAACATTAAATAAATTGCAAGAATTGGGAGAATTACTTACCTCAAAGCAACGTAAGCATCTGCATTGTTAGCTAGAAAATCATATCAACAACCCTAATATGATTTCTAATTAACAAGCAACTCACTCAATATTTTTTGGATTTTCACTTATTTAAATGAAAACTAACCTATATGTAATGACGTGCAAAAATTATCATGCGATTAATGCAACCTAACATGCAAACTATATGTCATGCAACGACGTGACCTAATTCTAATGATGGACAAATGATTTATTTTTGGTATTTTCAAATGAAATTCGGAATTAAAAAAATGCCTAAATTAACATGCAATCTATTCTAAAAAAGATAATTTAATCTATTCTAAAGTGACTTCTTTTTGGTATTTTATGAAAATTCGAAATAATTAAATGTCCTAAGTAATCCGCTAAGACTAGATCAATCTCTAATTTAAACTAGGAAATATGCTACCCTAAATCCCAATTTAAATCAAATAATTATCTTATCTTTTGGATATATTTAGGATTCTCTAAACTTGCAAAAATTTCTAATGTAAATCCTGTCTACTATTTTTGGATTTTCTTTATTAAAAGAAAAAAGAAAGCAATCAAATAAAGATAACAACCACATTCAAACAATCCACACAATCCGCAAGATTCTTGAAATTTAGATAAGGCAAATAAATCAAACTAACGGTCATATCTATAGGGTTATAGATATCGACAGAAAGTCGATTGTTTAAATTTGGAAAGCAAATAAAATCTATTATCGTATCCAAGTGATTATGGACAAGATAACGATTTCTCGTATCGCCGCGTATCGTACCTTAGGGATAAGGTCGGATAGTCGTCCAGATACGTTGCCAAATTAGGAAAAATTCCTAATCTAGGGTATCTTAGAATATTGCGGATATCACAAAATTACCCTAAGATATTTAGCTATCCACCAGAATATTCACGAAATATTCAAACACCGAAAACTTAGAAAATTAAATATTTCGAAAAATATTCGGATAATGATCTTACCTAATTTGCGGATATCTTCCAAATTCGAACTCGGTGCCGGATCGGGCTTGCGGATCACGGGATGGCCGATGGCGAGTGGACCGGCGGCGATGGTGGTGCGACGTCGGGAGCGGCGGCGGACGTGCCACGGCGGTGGTTGGCGCGGCGGTGGGCAGCGACCCCCCACGGGATAGCAGCGGCGGTATTGAACAAGCTTGCGTGGGTAGACGATAGCAGCGACGAACGATCTTCAGAAGTTGCGGAACAGCAGCAGCTCACCACGGGAGGGCGACGAACGTCAGGGATGGCAACAACTTCGGAAGATGTTGGCGTTGTGGTGGTGTGTGTGTCGGACAAGCACGTCGGGGATGCGCGAACTTCACCGTGGAGAATTACTTTGACTTTGCAAAACGTGTGCGTGGAAGAGAGTTCGATGGTGTACCTACGTGGAAGGAAGCTCCCTCTCTCTTTTCATGTATAAGTGTTGCACTGCCTCCTCCCTGACCACTTCCTTCTCGTCTTTTGAATAATGGCCGTGTGTTTCTTGTCAGAATCTCTCCTGAAGAAGAGCCCCCTCTGTTGACCGAGTCTTCTCAATATGGCCTCCCCTTTTTCTTGCTTTGTAGCTATCTGTTGCTCTCTTCTTTTACTTTTCTTTGTCTCTTCTCTCTCACTTTTGCATTCTCTGCTCCAAAGACCAGAACGTGAAGACCTCCCTTTG
This sequence comes from Syzygium jambos, assembly GCA_031216235.1. Classification (NCBI taxonomy): domain Eukaryota; kingdom Viridiplantae; phylum Streptophyta; class Magnoliopsida; order Myrtales; family Myrtaceae; genus Syzygium; species Syzygium jambos. The sequence goes on from CM062222.1 coordinate 22,495,335, forward strand.
AACGAAGCCTCCCCTGGACGTATGGCCTCCGACTTCTCCGAATCTCTGAATCGAAAATTCTCTCTATGGCCGCGTATCAAATTGTGTGCTCTAAAAATTGTGTGAGCTCCCCTCATTGAAGGGTATAGTCACATATTTATATTGCAACCCTAGGTTAATTGACCGGATTTTCTAGTCCTAATGGGCTTTGGCTTGGGCTTTATCCTTTAATTTTTATTTAATTTCAAATCGGCTGAATTAATTTGGGCTTTTCTTTAATTAAGCTTAATTGGCTGATTTAAGCTCAAATTAAAACAACCAAGGCCTTTTAGACTTGTAATTTTCGGCCCCTGTCTTCCGAGTGAGCCGAGTTTCGTTCAGTGCTCGAGCTCGATTTGCACGATGGATTTTCAGTTCACTTGCCACCGCCGGTTTAATGTGGAATGCAACTAACCTACATGAACTTAAACTATATGCTATGCAATTTTAATAGTTTTGTTTAGGGGTTAAAATTTAATTCCTAATTTTCTATGCAAATTATTAAATGGTTAATCAAAATTTAGGTGTCAACAGCTGCCCCTCTTTGAAGGTGAGCTCGAAGAGGTTGCATTCAAAGACTAAATGATGCCTAAATTTTGGCCATGAAAATGCAATGAATGTTATTTTTTTGTGGGAATATGAGTCCCATTTTTGGAATGCAATATGTCATGATGCATGCTGACGTGAATAAAACATACCTGGAATTACTTACCTAACTTGAGTGGCGAAGTAATTTGAGGCATTGCCATGATTCTTGAGATTGTTTGGCAAATGTTTGGACTCTATTCCAAAGGTATTGCCTGATGAACGCTGATGAACTCTGGTGACCTGCAATTCAGTCAAGACACACGAAGAAAGCTCGACGTATCCAGTTATCATCTGGGGTTCTTGAGAGAAAAATTTAGCAAAATGGAAAATGTTCCAACCTTTACAAACTACCTATACATCGCCATAGGTATTCGTAAAGATTTGGCCGCTGCGCCTATACCTTTCCTCATAGGCGTGTCACGGGGGAACTTTTTGAGATCAAGAGGATATTCCGACCTTTACGAGATACCTATACATCGTCATAGGTATTCGGGTGAGATATCCGGATTTCTCCTCGGATACTCGGATGAGACACTTGGATTTCTCCTCAGGCACTCGGATGAGAAATATAGTGAGATATCCGGATTTCTCCTCGGATACTCAAATGAGATACCTGGATTTCTCCTCAGGCACTCGGGCGAGACACCTGGATTTCTCCTCAGGCACTCGGTTGAGAAATATTGTGAGATATTCGGATTTCTCCTCGAATACTCAGATGAGACACCTGGATTTCTCCTCAGGCACTCGATTGAGGAATATAGTGAGATATCCGGATTTCTCCTCGGATACTCAGGTGAGACACCTGGATTTCTCCTCAGGCACTCGGTTGAGAAATATTGTGAGATATCCGGATTTCTCCTCGGATACTCAGATGAGACACCTGGATTTCTCCTCAAGCACTCGGATGAGAAATATGGTGAGATATCCGGATTTCTCCTCGGATACTCGAATGAGATACCTGGATTTCTCCTCAGGCACTCGGATGAGAAATATATAGACGTCTAAACATTGTCGAAGACGCTGAGTGACTGCAACAAAACTGATTAGATATGGAGCCTGTTGATTGCTCGAACAGATGAACGAATACCTGGATAAACATAGGCACCTGAAAGGGTAGAGACATACTTACCTGTTGATATCTCTGATTCTTGAGTGTGTGTCTCCTGCTAGACACGGTCATAGACAACAAGTAATATGCATTCATGGGCAATCAAGAACACATATACTCATGCACTATAAATTCAATTGGTTTTCATGCATGATGGTTTTGTCAAATCAGCATTACTAAATTTCACTGGCGAAAATCATGATAAGACAATCTGAACTCATAAGTGGGTGTCTTGAAAATGTTAAATGAGAGACCTCCGGTCTGAAAGGGCTTTCACTCACTCTCATCAAAAAGTGGCTAATTTATGAAAATCGCTCTATCTTACCATCACGTGGACAAGGGTCCGAGTATTCTCGCAAGCGGTACGACCTTACCAATCTGAGAGGTCTTTGCTGGGGTTGTAACGTGGGCTTGGTCAATGGCTTAGCAAAAGGGGACTCTTTGAGTCAAGGCTATTGAAAGAAAATATTCCGCAATCATCTCCGGGTTTACAAGTCAAGAACTCTGCAAAATGAGATAGAAATGGACTTGCTCGCACTTCTTCGAGCTAAGCTTGTAAACATCCGAATCCTACATTAGTTCAAGTGCCATAATCTGAAGAGACTTTGTAAGGGACGTAACGTAGGCTAGGTTCATGGGTTGAGAAATGAAATGATCATTAGGCTCAAAATGTGTATAAATAGGGTGGATAAGTTGGTGATCATCTCGGCATTGTCACCAGTCTTCCTTTTCGCCAGGGATTGTCTTCTCGGTAGACGTTCCATTGGGCTTGAATTCACCACTTGATTCCTTTGAGACTTGTAAGACCACTGCTCCACTGAGATTCATGACTTTGACATGTCGTATCTTGACATTTTTTCGCTAAAGTTCTCCTTTTTTTTCGATTTTCTTTTCTCTTTTTTTTTCTTTTTCTCTCGGGCATTGGCCTTGCTTTTACCAGGCACACTGCTTTTTCATGCCCCCCAGTTCTTTTTCTTTCTTTTTTTTTTTGACATACACTGTTTACAATGCACATATTAGCCAGCCACATTTTGGCTTGTTTTTGACCGAATGACTAACATTTGGATTTTCAGGGTCTTCGTCTTCTATCGGCGCTCCAGATATGCTGTGTGGACAGCGATGGCTTTTACCTTGCCCCAGTGTGGGGGATGATCACCAACTGGGTTTAAGAAACGAATTTGCAGGCTCAATTGGGCTTAGCAAAGGATAAAGTGTGTATAGGATAGAGAAAGAAATGCTCTTCGTCATCCTAAGGCACTTGAACTTCGTGTGAATTCTTCTGAAAAAGCAACACTCGAAGATTGATGCAAGTGAGAGCAAGAAAATCTCTATTCATTTTTCACCTTATGATGCTGACTTACCTCCAGTTTGCCCCAATGTGGGGTGGTTCTTGACAGGGGTAATTTGAAAGGATTTCTCCAAACATTTAGGCTCAAAGTGGCGAAACAATGGATAACCTGTAGTGTTTGGGATAGAGAAATGAACTGCCTTTCGTCACTTCGGTTGCCGTACCTTTTGCGAGATAACTCTTTACCTTGCAGACATGGAATTTTTCTACTCAACTCACTGGGGATTAGTGCACGGGACTATGTATAGGATAGGGCTTGCCTTTCATCATCCCGATGTACCTCATTCAACACATTCAATTCATTCTACATGAGTTATCAGATTGTCTAAATAGATTCCCCTTTTGAAATCGATAATGCAGACCGACAAAATAACTATGCAAAATTTAAAGCCAAAGCACACATCTTAACTTGAAATTGATTGAAACCATTTATTTATCAGTGAAATGTTTGCAATTCAGAATATAAAACCAAACACTTGAAAACTTTTGCTTCAAAATGTTAGATTTTATCAAGGATAATACATCTTCACAGTATCAGAATTAAGAGGCGTGAAAAACTCACGACCATCCACTTCTGCGAGAATTAGGGCACCTTTAGGAAGCACCTTTTTGACCATATATGGACCAATGTAGTTTAGGGCAAATTTACCCCCAGGAACAGGAAAGACTGGCAGTACCTTCCTTAGGACTAGATTATTTACCTCAAAGTGTCTTTGACGCACTTTTTGGTTGAAAGACTTACCTATTTATGCGGCGACTGGATCAAGCGTTTCGTCTCACCTTCGGGAAGGGTTGCCCCTATCTTCATCTCTTTGGGTTCTCCGAAATCACTCAGGTTGACGGTGATAGTTTGGTTTACCGTCAGGACTTTGGGTCTTTCATGATGCTCTAGATCGCGTTGAAGGTCTGAGAAATCTTCGAGTTCATTGGTTTCATCAAGATCAGGTTCGACGACACATAATTCATCAGATTGAACCGTTCCCATACCCTCACGTGTCACATGATTGCCCCTGAAACATAAGGTAAGGGATTCATAAGGACAAACAGGGCTAAACATTGCATTTTTTTTCTAAATTTTTTTGTGATTTTTTCTGAAATTCTTTTCAAAAAGGTTTTAACATGAGGGAACATGAAGAGGCCCAGGCCTCAGAATTCTCCTTGGACTATATTTTTCTTTTATCGGTTGGATATCATCACCGGGCTGGTTTGATGTACCTCAACATGCCCTCAAAAATGAAAATAATTTGTAATTTCATTGATTATCACCAAATGAATTACATTTATTGAAATGGAAATTGCAACAATCAAGTCCTAGAAATGAAAAGTCCTAAAAAGCAGCTACCGAGACGGGGCAAGTCCTAGAAAGCAGTAAAAATTCCCGCGTAGGGGAATGTGCGAAAAAAGTAAAGGTGTTACTCTTGTGGGCCAGTGCCCATTCCCTCCAACGGTCCTTTCTCGATAGCTCCAATGAAGAAATCATCGAACAGGGTAGTGATTCCCTTCATTGTATCATTAGTATCTTCTGTCACTAGATGTGTTGGATCATCCATACCTCCCCATCCATCGGGGACAATATCATGCTGGTCAATATAGAAGCTCGGGGGAGCTGAGTATTTCACATAATAATCGAACTTGCCGCTCGGTTGCCCCAAAGTGTCGATCACCTCTTTTCCTTCATCAGCTTTAGGCGTGCTCTCTACGATCTCTTCATCATCGGACACGTCTTTGAGCGGAGGCATGTCTTCAGGCAGAGGGTCGCCCTTGTCCTTCCCGGTGTTCAATGTAGCAAACTCCTCTTCCCAATTAATAACTACTTCGGAGATAGTGGAAACGATGCCAGTGTGGTCAGCATAAACGATCATCCCAGCTTCTACCATTCTTGAGATTCTTTCTCTCATTACAGCCAGAGGAGGCACTTCATCATTCGGGTAATACCTGCTCTCACTAACCCATCGTAGACATCAGTGGTATACACCTTGACATTCTTGATTCGACTAGCATCGACACTAAATATGGCATTCACATTGCTCGCGTGATCAGGGAGCGGGTTGCTCTGAACATTCGGCTTAGTGGGTTGAAAGGAAAATGCCTTCGTGTCCAGAAGGTTCTGGATTCGGTGTTTGAGGGTAAAACAATCGTCGGTTGAGTGCCCCACCTCGCCCATATGATAATCGCATTTTTTAGATGGATCATAGTTATAGAACTGCTCAGGATTGGGCCGCTTTGGCCCAGTGGTAAGCAAGCCTTTCTTCCGGAGGACCGCTAATACTTGAGACAACGACCCGGGAAGGGGGGGGAATTGCCTCTTGTTGTTTTTCTTCTGAAAGGGTTGACGACCCGTGTTTTATTGTTGAGCTTCTGCTACTTGGATTGCTGGGACAGGGTTGGCATTCCGCCGGCCCGGTTGGGTATAAGTCATATTCACTTCAGCTGCCGGCTCTTTCTCCTTTCTTGCACCAAATCTTTTGGTCGAGGAAAACGGCTCCACAAACCACCCATCTTTCAACCCTATCTCAATCTGTTCGCCTATAGGGATGAGTTGATTGAAGTTGTCAGCCAGAGTGGCTACCATCCGATTACGGTATTCAAATGGAAGAGTTTTAATGAACATCCTCTTCAATTCACTGTCTATGGGTTCTGGGATAATCTGTGCGGCTATGTTTCTCCATCTGATAGCATAATCCTTGAATGACTCATTCTTCTTCATCTGAGCACGCTCAAGGTCATCGCGGGTGGGAATGATGTCCGTTATGAACCTGTACTGCTTTAGGAATGCTTCACTAACTTCCTTCCAGGTTTTGAGGCCATTTATCTTCTTCATGAGATACCAGTTCAGGGCAGGACCCGTCAAACTTGCCTGAAATGCATGAATCATCAGGAGTTCATTATCAACGTACGGTGTCATTTGTACGTGATATAGCTGCAGGTGAGCTTTCGGGCAGGAGGTGCCATTGTACTTGTCAAAGTCTGGCATCTTGAACTTCTTCGGGATTTTGATCTGTGAGTAAAGAGACAAGTCGATTGAGGGCGAATCATGTGAGCCTTCCAACTGTTTCACTCTTTCTTCAAGCTTGTTGACCCGTTCATCAGGTTTTTCCTTGTTGACGATAATCTGGACGGGGTCATCTTCTAAATGGGGAAGATCGTCATCTTCCTCACTATCGGCATTCTTCCCTCCTTTATGCTTTGGGGCTGATGCCTCAGGGGACGCAGGAATCGGAGTCAGCCGAAGGGTTTTGATCTCAGCGGACATCTGTTGCATTGCGACGAGGAGTTGCTTCATTTGGTCCTCAATGCCAGCGACACGATCTCGTAAGTCAGTTTGATCGGCCATTCTAGTTCTCGACCGCGTGCGAATAGGCGATCGTGATCGGTCCGTAATTACCTAATGTAAAGGAAACGAACCAAATAAGCACATGGTCAAGACAAGGTTGGTCCATGACATGCTTTTAGTCTTTTTTTGTTTATTCATGAAAATATTCGTATATGGTTGAGACTTTATGAAAAGTGATCTAGGCCAAAAAAAAAATGTAAATAACGCCCTAGACACAACATAGGAAATAAAAGCACCAAAATCCCTAATCATAAAACTATGAAAAACAAAAATTGACTCCCTAGAAATTATGACCTGAAAACAAATTCTCTAAAGCCTTTTTTTTTTAAAAGAAAGACGACGGCAAACTTCTTAGGAAAATAATTACCTATGACACATCTAGGAAAATAAAGACATAGATTGAAAATAAATTCTCTAAAAGAGCTTTCTTTTTCTATTTTTTCTAAAAGGACTCAATGATTATTACTTTCAAATTTAAAACCAACCTAGACATATCATGGACCGACCCGAAAAATGCAATAACTAAATTAATTGCAAAAAGGAGAGTTCAGAAGACTTACTTCACCCAGTAGGACCATGACAACCACATAGACATGCGCATGAAACGTGAGGTTCGATTTCTATCTAGACTCTGGCTTGCAAAGTGGAGACATGAGGATTACCGGGCTAAACCAATCATAGTTGTGGTTAGGCCGGGGTTCCCCTGACTCCGGCTTAGTCAAGAAGCCGACCCGGGTTGCAAAGGGTGCAACTGTGGTGGGAACTCAATGACACCGTAAAAAAACTTTCGGGACCAAGGAGGGCGACCCATACCACGCGGATGTGGTCGGGGTGTCCGCTGTCTTAGTACCATCCTAAACCTGTGCCGCCCAGGTTCGGCAGCGGGTAGTGTGTGCAGTGTAGTGTAAATGCAAGGCATGCACAGCAGGTTATATCATACAGCGCTCCGTGCATAAAATAAACCATACATCCAAACACCTCCCTACAAAACAAGGATTAACAATCACGCCTCCCCTTATACCTCCCAATCTGCAAAAACATTTAACACCTAAAATGTTAGGGACGTACCTGGGATCCGTGCTGCCAAGCAAAAAATATTTTTTTTTTTAAAAGAAAAACTGGCCTAAGTCCACTAAGAGTTTTAACTCAAGTCCCCAGCGAAGTCGCCAAGCTGTCGCGACCTAAATTTTGCTCTCAGGCTAATGGATTGTTAAGACTAAGCCTAACTCGGGCCCTCCCAAGCCCTACCAATTCGCGACTTAGGGTTTAAGTTCTTAACGTGCAAATGTTTTCATGCTTGGAGTCGCCACTAATCTATTTGTGGTAGGTCGATTAGAAACCTAAATAAAACATAGGGAGATATGTTTTATTCCTACGAACCAGAGATTCTAAGCTCGGGGACTTGATTACGCTAGATCTAGTCTAACGCCCTTTCGGTACCTTTTCTTCTCAAAAAATGTTTATGCATGCAGTCTGGATCCATTTTATTACCTAATCACTAACATGTGAGGTGTTCATGCGGGTGCGCAAACCACTAAAGTAACACCGAATAATCAAAACATTAAATAAATTGCAAGAATTGGGAGAATTACTTACCTCAAAGCAACGTAAGCATCTGCATTGTTAGCTAGAAAATCATATCAACAACCCTAATATGATTTCTAATTAACAAGCAACTCACTCAATATTTTTTGGATTTTCACTTATTTAAATGAAAACTAACCTATATGTAATGACGTGCAAAAATTATCATGCGATTAATGCAACCTAACATGCAAACTATATATCATGCAACGACGTGACCTAATTCTAATGATGGACAAATGATTTATTTTTGGTATTTTCAAATGAAATTCGGAATTAAAAAAATGCCTAAATTAACATGCAATCTATTCTAAAAAAGATAATTTAATCTATTCTAAAGTGACTTCTTTTTGGTATTTTATGAAAATTCGAAATAATTAAATGTCCTAAGTAATCCGCTAAGACTAGATCAATCTCTAATTTAAACTAGGAAATATGCTACCCTAAATCCCAATTTAAATCAAATAATTATCTTATCTTTTGGATATATTTAGGATTCTCTAAACATGTAAAAATTTCTAATGTAAATCCTGTCTACTATTTTTGGATTTTCTTTATTAAAAGAAAAAAGAAAGCAATCAAATAAAGATAACAACCACATTCAAACAATTCACACAATCCGCAAGATTCTTGAAATTTAGATAAGGCAAATAAATCAAACTAACGGTAATATCTATAGGGTTATAGATATCGACAGAAAGTCGATTGTTTAAATTTGGAAAGCAAATAAAATCTATTATCGTATCCAAGTGATTATGGACAAGATAACGATTTCTCGTATCGCCGCGTATCGTACCTTAGGGATAAGGTCGGATAGTCGTCCAGATACGTTGCCAAATTAGGAAAAATTCCTAATCTAGGGTATCTTAGAATATTGCGGATATCACAAAATTACCCTAAGATATTTAGCTATCCACCAGAATATTCACGAAATATTCAAACACCGAAAACTTAGAAAATTAAATATTTCGAAAAATATTCGGATAATGATCTTACCTAATTTGCGGATATCTTCCAAATTCGAACTCGGTGCCGGATCGGGCTTGCGGATCACGGGATGGCCGATGGCGAGTGGACCGGCGGCGATGGTGGTGCGACGTCGGGAGCGGCGGCGGACGTGCCACGGCGGTGGTTGGCGCGGCGGTGGGCAGCGACCCCCCACGGGATAGCAGCGGCGGTATTGAACAAGCTTGCGCGGGTAGACGATAGCAGCGACGAACGATCTTCAGAAGTTGCGGAACAGCAGCAGCTCACCACGGGAGGGCGACGAACGTCAGGGATGGCAACAACTTCGGAAGATGTTGGCGTTGTGGTGGTGTGTGTGTCGGACAAGCACGTCGGGGATGCGCGAACTTCACCGTGGAGAATTACTTTGACTTTGCAAAACGTGTGCGTGGAAGAGAGTTCGATGGTGTACCTACGTGGAAGGAAGCTCCCTCTCTCTTTTCATGTATAAATGTTGCACTGCCTCCTCCCTGACCACTTCCTTCTCGTCTTTTGAATAATGGCCGTGTGTTTCTTGTCAGAATCTCTCCTGAAGAAGAGCCCCCTCTGTTGACCGAGTCTTCTCAATATGGCCTCCCCTTTTTCTTGCTTTGTAGCTATCTGTTGCTCTCTTCTTTTACTTTTCTTTGTCTCTTCTCTCTCACTTTTTCATTCTCTGCTCCAAAGACCAGAACGTGAAGACCTCCCTTTGAACGAAGCCTCCCCTGGACGTATGGCCTCCGACTTCTCCGAATCTCTGAACCGAAAATTCTCTCTATGGCCGCGTATCAAATTGTGTGCTCTAAAAATTGTGTGAGCTCCCCTCATTGAAGGGTATAGTCACATATTTATATTGCAACCCTAGGTTAATTGACCGGATTTTCTAGTCCTAATGGGCTTTGGCTTGGGCTTTATCATTTAATTTTTATTTAATTTCAAATCGGCTGAATTAATTTGGGCTTTTCTTTAATTAAGCTTAATTGGCTGATTTAAGCTCAAATTAAAACAACCAAGGCCTTTTAGACTTGTAATTTTCGGCCCCTGTCTTCCGAGTGAGCCGAGTTTCGTTCAGTGCTCGAGCTCGATTTGCACGATGGATTTTCAGTTCACTTGCCACCGCCGGTTTAATGTGGAATGCAACTAACCTACATGAACTTAAACTATATGCTATGCAATTTTAATAGTTTTGTTTAGGGGTTAAAATTTAATTCCTAATTTTCTATGCAAATTATTAAATGGTTAATCAAAATTTAGGTGTCAACAATCATGTTGGACAAATTATGGTCCATGGATGACAAGTGGCGAAAGAGTGTGACAAATGATTGTCATAACTCATAGGGATAATGCATGTCCCATCTTTCAGATGATGGTCATACCGTTTTCTGCTCTAATGAGATCATATGAATAATTGGTGTTATTGTCCGGTAATGGTAACCAAAAACTCGTGGGCATTACTGGGACAGAATGCAAGTCTGTAGGCCTTTTGGCGTGTTGACAAATGAGAAGACTGGGAGCACACATAGAAATGCCGCCTCACAGTACAATCATATTGTTCATCTAACATGGACTAACCATAATTTTTATTTCTTATTGACAGTGACAAGACTAAATCGCCTTAACTATTTTTGCTTCCATTGCAGAGACGAATACTCTGGATGATCAACCAAATGATCAACCAAAGGATTTCTATTATACTAATAAAATTTGCATATCTGGTCATTTCTTAGCAAACATAACAAGCACCTGGGATCCATAGAATTAGCGGGCAGTTCCCGATTATCATTTTGTGGAACTAGTCCTTAGACCGATTACCCCTTACTGACACCAATTTTTGTTTTATTTAAAAAACATAAACTCCTAGGTTTAGCCTTCAGCATCATGCAATCATCACATGATTATATAAAATAAGTCTTCTATGGAATCACGTGGGCTTTGGTACGTATCTTTCGTAGGTCAATGATGCAAGTCAACGAACCCAACTTGGCCACTTGGAGTTGGGAATCAGTGACGTCTATCTGCTATTGTCAAATTCACCAAGTGGAGATTAAAAAGAAAAGACCAAGACTAGAACAAGACCTCTTATTCCCATCATTGGCTCAAATTGCCTGTTGGAATTTTGATGATTTCCAATGGTAGTGTGTAAAAAAATGAACATACGAAATGTTTATCTCGTCCATGTAAGCGCCAGAAATTTCCAGTCATAATAGTCCGGAAGGATTACATTGACTAAACAAAATGACTTTTCACTCATCCCGTGTACTGTGCACTCGTGGTACTGTTCACTTCCTCTCGTTTGTGGCATTTGTGTTACTGTGCTGCTCCCAGCTTGCTGGTTGCCATCTGATCTATCCGGCCGTTCATCTCGGCTTGGATTTTGTGTAAAGGATCGCCTTGAAGGTTATTTCACATCATCCGGTCGGATTCTTGATCTGGGTCTCCTTTTGGGTTGAGGTATAGATCTGGGTATTCTTTAGTATCGCTCTGCACCCAGAGGAATTGCCCGACTAGATTTTCTTCTCTGGGAAGATCATACCGCTGTTTCTCTGTGAATCTTGGTGTGTGGGGTCGACCAAGAGGTCCCTTTTGTTCTCCCGGTGGGATCTTACTACACTACACTTGGCTTGCCGTGGGGTAGATTTGGGTTTCTGGATTTCTGGGTTTCTGCGGTGCTGTTCATACCAGGTGAGTTTCTTTGGTAATTACGTGAATAATTTGGGAGTCTCTGATTAAGTCCACTTTGCCTTTCACTCCCTAATTCTATTGCTCGGGTGGTGGATACTGGGAATCGTTATGTCTGCTCTGGTATGAAATCTATGGCTGAAAACCCCAGTTCTCGATCATTGGCCTCTGAGCCTCAGGCATACGAACCTCTGGAGATGGGCAAAGTGAGTGCCCTCCCTAAGCACACCTCAACTGTCAATGTTGGCACTTCTGATGCCACTCGTAGATCTTCTTCTTCGGTGGTGTCTACGAAATTTAAAGCCCAGACTTCCATTAGTGCAGTGGAAACCCCTGTTGCTAGAATTTCTGATAAGGCAGGCACAGGTACCTCCAAAACTAATGACCCGAAAAGTCGTAGGTCTCACAGTAGAGGCTGAAGCAGGGTAAGGTCTACGCATAACCCATCCCATAGTTCTTTGAATCTTGCTGGGACTTCAACAGAACAGCAAATTGCACCAGTAACTGGTACTGACCGTAGTAGCAGTACGGGGAAGCCACTGTCTAAAACTCCTCCCCGTGACTCCAAAAAACTACCTTCGGCCCCCCAAGAATCAAAGGGGACAATGCCCAGGCGTAGCCGGAGCAGAGGTGCTACATCACCCAAATTACCCCAGCGGAGTTCCAAACAACCAACAACGCAACGATCCTGGGCAGCTGTGGCTAGGTCCGCTGAACAGGGTTACAAGTTGTCTTATATCCCCCCTACTTTAATTGGGGGCAAACTGATAGTTAATATCTCAGACGAGATTCTTGCGAGCTCAAATCCTGAATGGAAGGAATGCCTCGTTGGTTATTATGTAGGCAAAAAACTACCCTTCAAAATGACGGAGAATGCCTTCAAAAATGTATGGGGAGCTCATGTGGTAGAAGTGATGGCCAACGAGGATGGGTTCTACTTTGTCCACATCCTGGATGAAGCTATCCGGAGGAAAATTGTGGATGGTGGCCCAATCACCATCTCTAGGGTTCCCATGATTTTATAGCAATGGCACCCGACCCTAAAGTTGCAGAAAAATCAGCACCAGTCATTGCCTATCTGGGTAAAACTGAGAGGACTGCCCTATGCATTGTGGTCAGCAACGGGTATTAGTGCGGTTGCGAGTGCCATAGGTAAACCGTTGCATGTTGACACACATACTAAAAATTTGAGAATGATCTCATTCGCGCGGGTTTGTATTGAGATTAAGGCAAACCAACCTCTGCCAGACACTGTTGACATCTTTCTTAATGAGGAGAAATGGTCTATAGCTGTTGAGTATGAATGGCGTCCGAGATCATGCTTGATATGTGGAACTTTTGGACATAGTTGTCCCCCTACCTCAGTGACCCATGCTGCTGCTCCTGAGGTCGATCCAGTTGCCAAGGGACCCGTGATGACTGTTCAGGAAACCCCTCTCAGATCGGACGGGGAATGGGAGACAATCCGCAAGAAAAAAGGTGCAGTTAGGGCAAGTTCCTCTAATCCTGTGCCAGCCCCTGATTTGAGCTCTTATAATGCTACATCCAAAGTTGGGTGCGCCAAGGACCAGCCCCTCGTGCCTATCCTTGAAGCAAGATCTCTAGCTTCATCTAGAGAATCTTCTGACTCTGAAGACTCTAATACTGAATTAGCCAGTAATATTGGCAGTGATCCTAAGGATGATCCACCTTCCCGTGCCCCTCCATCCTCAAATACGGTGACTGAATCCATCCAAGTTGGTGTTATGGTGCGGGGGACTCCTGACTCTCCTCCTACTATCCCCACGATGGTTATTCCCAGTCCAGACAGCAGTCCCAATACCGCCCCAACAACCATCCCGAAACCAAAGAAACGGATGGGGAAGAAAAGGCGATAGTCCCTTCCTTTCAGGTATTATGTTTTTTGGAGTTTGGAATATTAGGGGTTTCATGAATCCCATTAAACAGGCTTAAATAAGATCTCTTGTGAGATCCAATTTCCTTTCTTGTATTGGCATTCTAGAGACGAAGGTCGCTTCGTCTCTTTTTGATAACATCTCTAAAGGGCTACTGTCGGGTTGGAAATGGATATCCAATTATACCTCATCCCCTCGGGGAAGGATTTGGTTAGGGTGGAAACCTCAAGATGTGGATTTGGAAGTTTTATCAGTTTCATCCCAGGTTATTCATGGACATCTCCAAATTTTGGCTTTGAACAAACTCTGTTATTTGTCGGTTGTTTACGGAGATCACACTTTTGTCTCTAGGCGGTCCCTATGGACGGATCTTATACACTCAAGTACTCGATTTGCCTCTCATCTTTGGATTGTTGCAGGTGATTTCAATGCAATCCGCTCCCACTCGGATAGGATTGGCAGCTCTAATGTGTGGATTCCCGCCTTCGATGAATTCAGAATTTGCCTAGACCAATCTAGTCTTGATGATCTCAGGTATACTGGATTTAGGTTCGCATGGTCGACCTCATCAGGTAAACAGAGGAAAATTGATTGTGTATTAATCAACGAGCAATGGGCTAGAGAGTTCTCATTCTCTGAGGCTAGTTTCCTGGCCCCTGGTGTGTCCGATCATACCCCAATGATCATAAGGATTGTGCCTCCCAACTCTTCAAAGAAGCCATTCAAATTCTTTAACTATTGCACGACCCATCCCTCTGTTTCAGTGATGGTCACACGGATTTGGGAATCCCGAATTGCTGGTTCTCACATGTTTGTCCTCTGCCAGAAACTCAAGCTCCTTAAAAGGAACCTTAAACAATTAAACAGGGACGCTTTCTCTGATTTATCTTCCCACACTGCCTCAGCAAGGGCATCCCTAAACTCCACCCAAGAAGCTATTGCAGCTGATCCTTCTAACATGGACTTGAAGATCATTGAAAAAGAACGGCTCCAGACTTTCTCGACTCTAAGACTCTAAGAGGAATCTTTCTTCCGTCAAAAGTCTAGAATCAAGTGGTTAAAGGAAGGGGATCGCAATACCAGGTACTTTCACCACTTCGTTGACAAGCGTTACCTTCAAAATCGAATTCTTTCGGTAACTGATAATGATGGCTCTATTATCTCGGACTTGGGCACAGTTAGGCAGCACATTATTTCCTACTTTGAGAATATTCTTGCCGCAAACCCTTCCAACTCCCTGCCTACTGTAGTTGAATTACAAGCAATAGTAGAAAGAACACTCGATGCCAATCAATCCAACTACCTGGCCAGAGATGTTACTGACTTGGAAATCCGGGAATCGATGTTTTCCCTTGCCAAAGGAAAGGCCCCGGGTCCTGATGGGTTTAATGTCGATTTTTTCAAATCCACTTGGGATATAATGGGCCCTTCAGTCATCTCCGCTATTAAGGATTTTTTCCAATCTGGTTTCCTTCTAAAGGAGATCAACAACACCATTTTGACATTGGTGCCTCAAATACCAAATGCCTCGGCAATGAGTGATTATCGGCCTATTGCTTGTTGCAACACGATTTATAAATGCATCACTAAGATTATGGCGAACAGAATTGCTGCGGTGCTACCATCTCTTATTAGCCCCACACAGAATGCTTTTGTTAGGAAGAGAAGAATTGGGGACAACATTTTACTTGCACAGGAGCTATTTGCTGGTTTTCATCACCAGCCTTATTTGCCAAAATGTGCAATCAAAGTTGACTTCCAAAAGGCATATGACACTGTTGATTGGGGTTTCATCCGCTTGGTAATGCAATCGTTTGGCTTCCCTCAGAAGTTCATTGAGCTTATAATGATATGTGTTACTTCTCCAAAATTCTCCGTTGCCATCAATGGAGAAATACATGGTTTTTTCTCTAGTGGAAGAGGTATTCGCCAAGGCGATCCAATGTCCCCCTACCTCTTCACTCTAGTCATGGAAATTTTCACCGGCATCCTCATCAAGCGATCCCGGACTCCGGGCTTCAAATTCTTTTGGAAGTGTAAGCCTACTAGCCTGACACATCTCTTTTTTGCGGATGATGTTATCCTGTTCTCGGAGGCAAATGTGGCATCCACTACTCTTCTTGGGGACAGCCTTCAAGTCTTCTCTTCCTGGTCGGGGTTAAAGCCAAATCATAGTAAGAGTGAGATATTCTTCTCGGGCGGGTCTTTAGATTTACGGGAAGCTATTCGGCAATCCTTTGGCTTGAACGTAGGTAAGCTTCCCTTTCGTTACCTTGGAGTGCCTGTTATAGCTTCCACATTGAGCAAGGCAGATTGTTGCTCCTTAGAGAATTCCATCACAACCAGAGCAACATCCTGGTCCCAGCATTTTTTATCATTTGCTGGCCGTCTACAACTCATCAAATCAGTCCTTCATGCTATCCAAGTGTTCTGGGCAAGTGTGTTCAGCCTTCCAAAGTTTGTTCTATCCAGGATTGAGAGGATCCTAAGACAATTCCTATGGAAAGGCTCGGAATTGGGTGTAGGCGGGGCCAAAGTTTCCTGGAATGATGTATGTCTTCCGAAAGCAGAAGGTGGGCTAGGCATACGACGACTTGCAGATTGCAATAAAGCTGCGATGCTGAAGCATATTTGGGTCCTGTTCACAGACAAGGAATCCCTTTGGAGTAGATGGATCCACTCTAACTTCCTCAAACTTAAAAATTTATGGGTTGCTCCCATTCCTACGTTCTGTTCGTGGGCTTGGAAAAAGATTCTTGGCTTCCGTCAGGAATTCCATCTTCAATTCAAATGGCAAATTGGAAATGGCGCCTCTATATCCTTTTGGTTTGACTACTGGCATCCTAAAGGTCTCCTCTTTAATTTTTTTTACAGACAGAGACATATACTCTTCGGGCATTCCCAGAAAGGCGACAGTGCGAGATTTTTATGCATCCATCTAGCAAGTATCTCTTGTTAC
Source organism: Syzygium jambos (assembly GCA_031216235.1). Taxonomy (NCBI): domain Eukaryota; kingdom Viridiplantae; phylum Streptophyta; class Magnoliopsida; order Myrtales; family Myrtaceae; genus Syzygium; species Syzygium jambos. The sequence continues at coordinate 22,511,832 of CM062222.1, forward strand.
ATAAACTTTCAACTCCTAGACGAAAATCTGGCCTACAATTGACACGACTCGAAGGGATCGGCTAATTTGGCAAGGACACCCCTCCGGTAATTTCTCTATCTCTTCGGCCTGGGAACTTTTAAGGAACAGGGGACACAATGTTACTTGGTGCTCGTTTGTTTGGGACAATGGCTTTGCTCCGAGACACAGCTTCTTACTATGGCTTACTTGCCTCAACAGGCTCCCAACACAGGTGATGCTACTGTCTTACCAGAGGATCACTGAAGGCTCATGTTCATTCTGTCGTACAAGGCCGGACTCAATCGACCACCTATTCTTTGGGTGTGCTTTCACGGGCTCTCTTGCGCAATTCTGGGCAGGAAAATGTAATATCTCATGGAATGCTGGCTCGTGGTTGGATATCATCAACTGGGCAACCCAAGTCCTTAGTGGACAGAATTTCCATCAACGTATTGCTCGTGCCTCCTTTGGGGCGATGTTTTACTGCATTTGGACCGAACGAAATAATATCCTATTTAGGGATCGTAACCCTTACATGCCCACACTTCGTGCTCATCTGGCAAAGACTGTAAGAGATATGGCTGTTTCTCTTCAACCTGTTGAAGACACACCGCGTAATAGGAGAATTCAAGTCAAGTGGGGCATTCCGGCCTCTATCTTTCAGTGACTATCCTTACTATTGGCTTTTAGTTGTTTTATTTTGTTTGGCCGTCGTTTTGGCTTTGGTTAGTGCTGTGCACTTGGTGCTTAATTGCTTCTTTTCGCCGCTACACCTTTGCACCCGTCGTGACATTTTTGTGTTGCCTCAGGTACAAGGTTTTTGTGTTCGGTAACTCCTCTTGTAAATTATGTGTTGAAAAGTTATTATGCTGCTTACCTTACCAAAAAAAAAGGATTATATTGACTAATCGTCAAAAGAGTTAGGATTAAATTGACACAATTGAAAGGTTTATGACTAAATTAGTCACTGTACAATAAGTTTAAAACTATTTGGACAATTATCTCCATGCTTTTGTACTACCAAAATACTTTTGGGCCATGTTAAAATCCGGAGATGATTGATGATGTAAAGTTTGATGTGGTTAACGCTTTAGGAGTAGACAGTAAAAAACATTGTTATGCATAGAGAATGGGAAAAGTCATCCAAAATGTCTTAAACCTATTGCACTTTTGCCAATTCAGTTCTAAACATTTTAATTATACAATTGAGTGCTAAACCTTTCCAATTTTGATCGGATATCGCTAACGTGAATGCTGTCCAACCTACATAGCATGGCCGATGCTGACGTAAATAATTTTTAATAATATTTTAACATGGCTATGGTTGTCGATGGTCTGCTCGCGTTGTCACCGGCCATAGCTGTAACAAAAACCAAAGAAAAGAAAAGAAACAAAAAGGAAAATGAAAAGAAAAAATAAGAATGATAAAAATAAAAGTTCAAAAAAATATATTATAATATTATTAATAGATGTCCGCATCAGCGATGACCGTGCCATGTAAGACGGCTGACGTCCACATTATTGATTTTCGACCAAAATTGTCCGGAGGCGAACGTGAAAAGGTTTATGAATCAATTAGTAAAATTAAAAGATTTAATATTGAATTGACAAAATTGCAATAAATTTAGAATTATTTGGTAGTTCTCCTGTAAAGAATGCAATTGGAGTATGTGAAATGGAATCGAATTCAAGCCTCCATTCGCGGAACTCATGAATTGACCTAAACAGACCGGTTAATTTTAGCAAAAGGAGAGAATGAACCATCCATGTGATACTTATTTCTAGATAATCTTCTAGTATGTCTTAAGCTTTTGAAATTTTTCCAATTTAGCCCTTACATTACAAGGATTCCAAAGAAGATACGCAGAGAAGTTATTATTCTACCTTTTCCCTTATATTTTTGCCCCAATATCTAGGAAGCTTTGTAAACGATTATGTAGTTATCAAGATATAGTTAGTTCGCGAGCAAAATCATCCGTTAATTACATTTTTGTGATAATGATTAGAGAGAGAGCATTTATTTCTTACAAGGATCACACTACAAAAAAACAACCTTTTTCCGATGAAATTTCTAACGAAAAATTTAGAAAAATTCGTCGGAAAATGAATTTCCAACGAAATTTCTGACGAACAAAAATTCGTCGGTAATTTGTCGTCGCAAATTTTTCCAACAAAAAATTTCAATTTTCGTTGGTAATTTGAGACGAAATTTTTTCGTCGCAAAATTCGTGGATAAATTCATTGCAAAGCTCGTTGCAAAATTCGTCGCTAATTATTCGTTGCAAAAATCATGGCAAAATTAGTCGGTAATTATTCGTGGTAAAATTCGTGGCAAAACGAATTTCCGACGAATTAGCGACGAAAAAAAATTCGTCGCTAATTCGGCATCAGAAATTTTTTGCGACAAAAAATTTTAATTTTTCATTGGTAATTTGCGACGAAAAGAGTGCCGGCGAGGGTCAGCCTCGCCGCCGGCGAGCTCGGCCCTCGCCGTCAGCCCATGCGAGGCTAGCCCTCGCCGGCACTGGTGAAGGCCAGCCTCACCGCCGGCGAGCTCGCCCTAAACTCGCCTAGATCTGGGCAAGCTCGAGCTCGCCGGCCATGGCGAGGGAAGGAAAATGAAAATGAGTCGAACGCAGATGTGCCCTTTGAATCATTCGTGGGGCAACGAATTTGAAAAAGGAGCCTATTGAGTTTTGTTGCAAAATTCGTGAGAAATTTCCAACGAATTTTCTCACGAATTTCAATTTTCCGGGCAATTATTGTAGTGTGTACAAGTTTCGTGGGAAAATTCGTCGGAAATTTCCAACGAATTTTGCAACGAATTTGAAAAAGGAGCCTATTGAATTTCGTTGTAAAATTCGTGGGAAATTTCCAATGAATTTTCCCACGAATTTCAATTTTTTGGGCAATTATTGCAGTATGTACAATTTTCGTGGGAAAATTCGTTGGAAATTTCCAACAAATTTTGTAACGAATTTGAAAAAGGAGCCTATTGAATTTCGTTGAAAAATTTGTGGGAAATTTCCAACAAATTTTGCAATGAATTTCAATTTTCCGGGCAATTTTTGCAATGTCTACAATTTTCGTGGGAAAATTTGTTGGAAATTTCCAACGAATTTTGCAATAAATTTGAAAACGGAGCCTATTTTAATTTCGTTGCAAAATTCGTGGGAAATTTCTAACGAATTTTCCCACGAAAATTGTGCAAAAATCCATTATTTGCTCGGAAAATTGAAATTCGTGGGAAAATTCGTTGGAAATTTCCCACGAATTTTGCAACGAAATTGAAAGATGCCGCACGTACTAATTTTGTGGCAAATGTCGTGGGAAATTTCCAACGAATTTTCGCACGAATTTAGAAAAAGCCGAACAATACCGGGTTTTTTTGAATTCGTGGCAAAATTCGTGGGAAATTTCCCACAAATTTTGCGACGAAAACAGTACACACTGCAATAATTGCCCGGAAAATTGAAATTCGTGGGAAAAATCGTTGGAAATTTCTCATGAATTTTGCGATGAAAAATTTTTAGTCGCTAATTTCCCACGAATTTTGCGACGAAAAGTTTTTGATCGCTAATTTCCCACGAATTTTGCGACGAAAAATTTTTCGTCGCTAATTTCCGAAGAATTTTGCGATGAAAAATTTTTTGTCGCTAATTTCCGACGAAAAATTTTTTCGTTGCTAATTTCCGAAGAATTTTACTTTTTGTTGCAAAAGTTGTCGCAAATTTTCATGGCAAAAGTCCAGTTTTTTTGTAGTGTCATTTAAAATTTACATCAGTAAGAACTCGAGATATCTAATGAGATTAAGATTTATATCTTAGGGGTGAGATATAACTATTAAAATAATTATTTTTTGCTTCATATAAAAAAAATAAACTTCGCTAAATTTAATTCAAAATACTCCATTTATTAAAATTATGTCATTATTACTCTTCAATGTTTATATCTGAGTTAAAAATTAATATTACTCTTTATCATTTCACAGTTTTGCGCTCATTTGTTATGTATAATCTTTCATGTATGTAATAATAACAACAGAAAAGTGATTGAATTTTAATTCAATTGCTTTGAAAGTTATGCTCCCCTTCTTTTAATATATGGCCGTCACTGGCTGGTCGAGTGTCGGCGGTGGCCGCATTAATGGCCAATGAAGGATGCATCGCCGGGAGGGAGAGAGAATGTTTGAGAGACGGTTCCTTCTACGGACTCGTATGAGAAAATTGGGACCTTGAATCCTGCCTAGTTGATCCCAACTTTTCTTTAGCATTCGTGATTTTCCTTTTTTATGATAGTTTACCCATTACATATCATTTCATAACTTTTTCTTAGAAGATGTAATTTCCCTTTTGTCATTGTAACTTGTGTGGATCCTATTGGGCGTATTATTGCACAAAAAGTCATGATCAGTCTAGGTTAATAGTAAATATATTTTTTATTATTTGTAAATTACCTATCAGATCGTAACTTTCCTTTGGCATACATAATTGTCCTTACTAATAGTAATTTATCTGTAAAATATCATACAATTTTTCTTTAGAGGGCATAATTTCCTTTAAATGGTATGTAACTTCTCATGAATTGACCATGGCTTGGAAAGTGGCATGTAAGATGCCCGTGCTCACTGGTCAACGAAGATTTGGTAGGCTGGTGAGCTAAGGGTGTGTTTTGAAACTAAGTTTCCCATTTTAAAACCTTATTTGAGATAAGGTGCACTCTAGAGACTCTTTAAGCTAAACTGTGTAGGGTCCTATTTGATACAAAGTCAATTCTAAAAACTTTTTTGAATTGTCCTATTTTACGGCCCTGTTTGCAATTTGTACTGAATAAAAAGTTCAAAACTAGGGTATGACATTTTAGTGTTATCTAATACACTCTGAGTCTTCGGACACTCAGTCCACTTACGTATAGGCTGCAAAACTTCTTGAACTTGAGACTATCTGGAAGCATGAATTATGATGACCGAGAGAACTCAATACTAAATTGCCTCCAATGAGTGATCAGGCTACAAACTTCTTCTGCAGAGGCAAATTAACATATTTTCGTCTATTGATCCTTCAAAGCATATACAATAGATAGGAGCCCCGGCGCGTGTGCGCACGAGAGAAAGAGAGAGAGAGAATGTTTACCAGGTTAGTACGATTGAAAGAAGAATATGAGGGTGTAATTTTCTTTAAATGGTCTATAAGTTCTAATGAATTGACCATGGCTTGGAAAGTGGCATGTAAGATGCACGTGCTCGCCAGTCAACGAAGATTTGGTAGGCTGGTGTGCTAAGGGTGTGTTTTGAAACTAAGGGTCCGTTTGGCAAGTTGTCAAATAGTGAAAATTTATGTTCTTTTGTTCTCAGAATCAGTTTGGAAATAGAAATCCGTTTGTTAAATTTTTTGTTCCCGGGCTCAAATTTGCAAAAAAGTTATTCCCAGAATCAGTTTTGAAACAGAATCAAGAAACAAAAAAAAAGTAGCTTTTTGATTCTAGGAACAAATTTTCTATTTCTAATTCTTCTTGATTTTCTTCTTCCTTCTTGATTTGTTATTCTTCTTCTTCTTGGCTTGTTGCCGACCGGCCACAGGCCAGGGCTGACGAGGGCAACTTGCAGCCGCGATGGCATGGCCGACCTCGCCATCGCGACCCAAGCAAGGGAGATAGGTTGCGACAAGATGGGTAGCGACGGCGAGGTTGGCCTCACCTTGGTTGGGCTAGGCTCAACCTCATCCAGATCTAGTGAGGCCGACCTCGCTGTCGCGACCAGTGAGGGCCTCGATACCCTCGCCGGCCTTGGCCTGTGGCTGATTACCGGCGCCAGCGACTGGCCATAACCAAGGAAGGGAAGGGAAAGAAAGAAAAAAAAAGAACAAAAGAAAAGAAAGAAATATTAAAAAATTCAAAATATTATTAATAAAAAGAAATTTTGTGTAGTTACCAAACACATTTATGTTCTTTTTCTATTCTAAGAATAGAAATTTTGGGCAGTTACCAAATGCCTTCAAATACTTAGAAATTGTTCTCAGGCACGAAATAAAAATGAATCATTTCTAAGCAGAATCAGTTTCCTGGCACAGAATCATTGTCATACGCATCCTAAGTTTCCCATTTAAAACCTTAATCGATATAAGGTGCACACTGGAGACTCTTTAAGCTAAACTCTTTAGGGTCCTATTTGAGCCAAAGTATATTCTGAAAAATCTTTAGGTGCGCATCGATATGACTATTAAATTTTGTTTATGTGCCTCAAAAAAATTCTATAGAATTAGGCTCAGAGAAATGAGGTTGAGTTACATGCTACAGCACCAAAGAGGGCATGTGTTTAGTTCCGGGAGATGGACAAGCGAAAAAGGGTATCAAGTATTTTTAGGACAACCTGATTATAACAAACAGAAATCGATGATTCCGGCCAACTCGGATTGATAGTCATAGCAGATAATTGAGGATCGGTGAGTAGCGTTAGAACCATTCTAGTGAAAAAGAGGAAGAATTCCATCCAGGGAATTACTTAATGTTAACATCTGCAAGCATTCGAACATGAACGAACAGTCTATAGAGAAGCAAAGTAGTCTCAAATTTTCTACGTCCATGTAAATTTTTATTTACTCAGGATATGATTGATAAATGACAGGCAAACACAAAGAAGAAAATTGTTTCAACTTTAACTTAGAATGTAAAGATTTTAAGTCCATAGTTCAAAACTAAAACTATTTGGCAAGCGCGCGGAATGATGAATACGAGTTTTGAGTTTGGTAAAAATGGAACAAGTCAACGACAACTTGAGATCAACAGAAGAGGGAACACAGGAGGTGCTTGGAACGTAAACCACATATATATACAAATATATGTATATATACTCACTTTGATCCGCATGACAGGATTCACTTGGAAAGTTGCCTCAGCTGAACAAGAGGTGCTTCGTTACGCTGGACCGCATCATCAAAGGACTCAGAGTCATCGCCAACCCTCCCATTCTGACTGAAGCATGGGAGAGCGATCACCATCTTCTTCTTAGAACTCTTCTTGTTGAGGTACCGATGAAGAAACACAGGAGTTGAAGTGAAGGACTTGACCTTGAAATACTTGATCAGGAATGGGACACTCGATCCAATGACGCAGACAGCGATTGCCAACCACTCAACGTTGGTCGATATGACGCTGTACAGCCCTGTAATGTAGGCCACCATGGTCCCTCTGAGGGCAAGGTAGAGTAGCTTCTTGCTGTACACAATGGCCCTCTTCAAGAACGTCTCATCGCTGAGCATGGCTGAGATCAAGATAAATATGACCGTTAGGGAAGTAGACTGCGATGACGTTGGCAAGGACAAAGACCTTGAATGCAGGTTGATCGATGAGGACAGCGCCGCCAGGTGAGAGGGGGTATGGGCTAGATAATTTCTCTGGAAGCGAGGGGTGGTCAGTAGAGTCGGGGATGTTGCATGAGCGGGCTGACTGGAGTGGATGAGTGCCGGAGTCGGCAGAAGTGACACCTCCAGGCAATGTGAAGGCGGCAGCGAAAGAGATGGTGGTGAGGAGTGTGGCCACGAAGGTTAAGGTGTTGGCATGGCCCTTCAGATCGGCTTCGGGGTTGTCGAGGGGAGTGAGGGGGCTTTCAGAGTGGTTCAAGATGTGAGGCTTTTTGCAACGGACGGCCGGGAGGTACTTCAGGTATCGGTAGAGGTGTGCCTGCAGATGAACAATTATCTTCAGCAGTTAATAGAAGCAAGCTATGGAGATGAACCATTCTATTTCAAGGCAAGGCTAGCGTGATTTTTAAAGATCGTCAATAACCAAGATTTCCCTCCGAAAAATGAAAACATATGTAGATAGGTAAGAGGAAGCAATAGTTTAGTTTACCCAAGTGCACGCACGTTTATAAAATTCTATTGAGTTTGCCACGTTTATGGTAGTAGTAGTACATTAATCCTGTAAATCATATATATATATTTTTGGTAACCCAGGGAACCCCCGCACGGCCGACAGCCGGGGAGTAAACCCTGGGGGCGGCACGTGCTAGCCACCACACACGTGTCACCGGTTAAGTCACCCTGCGGCGCCCGGGATTCGAACACTCAACCTTTTGCGAGAGGAAGAGTGCGCGCTCCAGCAGCGCCACCCAGGCGGGTGGTATCCTGTAAATCATATTTGATATTTTTCTAACATTTGAAAAAAGATTTACATACACAACTCATTGCATCAACTTTATAAGATTAATGTCAAATTACGAAAACATGCGAACTAAATGAATAACAACAATGTGTAATAGGTGGAAAAAAATATAAACGACGAAATATAATTTCGTTTCAAACACTTTGTTATAAAGTAAAGTAAAGACGAATTTCCATCTCAAACTTTTGGACAAAAAATTCAATAAATGTTATGTATGTTACCAAATTCATAACGACTATGTATTAAAAACAAACGGAATGGTAAGTTAAAAGGTTATTAACACCTTATATCTCATAAACCGTTTATATTACCTAAATCAGAAATATATCTTCATAATTCTGTAACAATGTAAATTCATTTTCTCAAATAATTAAATCACATTTCTTCTCTATACTATTTTACTTTATTTTATAACAAAGATAGGTATACCTCGTTTGTTAGTTTTATTAAACGAGATCAATCTCTCACGTGTAAGAAACCACGAGATAATACCCATTGGACATGTTGAGTTTGTGGCTCAAATTCTTGCCCCATCGGAGTTTGCGGCTCAAATTCTTGCCCCATCGGAGTTTGCATTGTAGCTCGAAGAGTCAAGATAGGTTCGAGACAAATCTGGAGGTATTCGAAGTGTGAGAAAAGGGAGGAATGGGCACCTAGGCCAAAGGCGCAGGCTGTCGGTTTGATGAAGCCCAGTAGCCGAAGCTTCTAGGCATGGGTGGGGTGGCCGGCAAAACATGAACACAGTTTTGTGAGGCTTTCTCTGAAGGTTTGCTAGTTAAATTTGATGAGAAAAATATGGGAGCTCATAAGGGTATGTGTATCGGAGCATTGGGAAATACATGAGAGATTGATGCATTGGTTGTCACTATATAACTCTCCGATTAATAGGTCATTGTGGCTCACTTTCTCGTAAAGTAGGTACCGACTTTCTGACCAAGCCATGTAAATTCCTAATGCTCTTTATCATTTCCAGGTAATTTCTCTAGTAATTTCTTCATATTGCATAAGATTTTAATTACAAAGTCTGTTGGCTTTCGCCTTACTTCACTAAAGCGCACTACAGAAAAGCCCATCGTCTTGACTCTTCATATTTTTTTCTGAAACTATGATTTGGTGCACAAAGTCGTATAATATAATGAGTAAATAATTACCTTCTTCATGGTGAATTGCCACTGAGACTCACAAATATCCAGAGCCGTGAGCCCATCGGCATTCTTGGCCCTCATATCCACCGAAGGAATCATCAGCAACCGCTTCACCATCTTGTAGTTATGGTCCTTAGCTGCAACGTGCAATGGCGTGTCCCCACGACCGTCGGCTTCGTTCCCCGGCTCCACCAGCTCAGGCACTTTCAGCAGCTCCTTAGAGAAACACTGCCGGCACTTCAATGCTAGGTGAACCACGTTCTGGCCCTCGTTGTCAGTTATCTCGATCGTGTCGGGACGGTACTTAAGGATCTCCCTCAGAATGCAGAGATGGCCCAAGGAGGCAGCTTCCAGCAGGGGGGTCCAGCCATAAATATGGTCCTTGGCATAAGCTGAAGAATGGTCGATTTGGAGGAGGCGAGTGGCTATTTCTTTCTGCTTGTCTCTCACGGCGAAGTGCAAGGCTGTTCTTCCTTTGTTGTCAGGCTCGTCGATGACTTTTGATCTTTGGAGATTTAGGAGAGCATTCACGCATCCTAGGAAATGAAGAACTCGTTGGAAGAGTAGATTCGAAGAAATGGGTGATGTGGCTGAGGATATCCTAATTTCTTGATATGGGGTTAGCTTGCTCTAATATAGCATTTAGATGGTTCTTTCTCCTACGTGAAATGTAATCGGTTCATTGAAGCATGGCTAGTTTATATGGGTAAGAGTTTTGTTAGCATAATGTCTTTAGACCACTGTGAGTGTAATAGTATGTTGTGAGCCAATTTTTTTAAAGGAGTATATCCACAACAATTTCTTTTTTTTTTTTGTGATCCAAAACAAACTATTAATCTCACAATTGATTAAGGACAATCCCATAAGCATTTCTCTTGAGGTAATTTTGCCGCCTAAGTTTCCTTTCTCTTCTTGGGTTTTTATAAGACATGCAATCTGCATTGAAATTTTCTTTTTTCACAACCCACCATCATCGTTATCACTTGGGTAGTTATAGATTAAAAGTTTGACTTACCAAAATAAATAGTGATAGTTCGACCAAAAAATAAATCAATAGTGATATATGCAGGTTGTGTAACCAAAAAATCTGTAATTTTTGTAACACCTGAGAAAGTTTCCTCCAACCACATATATGATTGTTGGGATGTAGACTAAACTTGGATTAATTGATTAGGTTTTCTTGGAATGTGTATTTTCTGACCTAAGTTAATATATGGGCAAACGCTAGAATGTACAACTACAACTAGAAGTTGGGTTGGAGGAAGTTGTGACCAAATTAGGTTGGACTAAAATATAATCCCAAGTTGTATTATCTTGCCTAATATTAAAAAAATTACCCCTGCTCAAGTGTGAACACATGATGCAAGTACAATCTCCCTATAAATAGAAATACCTTATGTATGGTTAAAATTGAAGCTTGACTATGAGATTCTATCGAAAATCTTATTAAAAAGGGTTAATACCACAAAAAACTCTGAACCAGTACACTTGTGACAGATTTACCCCAAATTATTTTTTTAACCATAAAAAACCCCAAACTGGTACATCTGTAACAATTTTACCCCGAACTATTTTTTTGACCACCAAAAACCCCAAACTGGTACACCTGCGACAATTTTACCCCGAGTTAATATTTTAATATTATTTTTTTTTATTTTTCTAATTTTTTATTTTTTATTTTCTTTTCTTTTTCCTATCCTTTTCTTTTTTTTTTCCCTTCATCTTCATTGGACCAACAATGGATTGTTATATTGTAATTGATACCACAATAACGTGACACGTAACATAAATGCTACATTTTGACCCAAAAAAAAAAGATAAACGCTAAATGAAAGACTTTCTTTTATATGCATGAATTTTCATGCCAACCACTTTTTCTACATTTAAATGTCTCACAAAAAAGGCATTATATTGTTGTCGTGTCTTTCTTATTTTTGGGTGCAAGTGGATAGGCAAACTGATGGGGTCCAACACAGGCTTGTTACCTAATTGATATAGTAAGAAATTATAAAGAAAAAAATTATAGATACTAACTTACGAATTTAATTTCAATTTAATATGCCTTACCAAATTCACACTTCCTGAATTTTTTTTTGTTTGAGGTTAAAGATGAAGGAAAAAAAAAAAGAAAAGGGGGAAAAAGATAAGATAAGAAAAACTAAAAAAAAATTCAAAAAAATAAAAAATAAAATTAGTTCGGGGTAAAATTGTTACAAATGTATCAGTTTGGGGTTTTTGATGGTCAAAAAAATAGTTTGGGGTAAAATTGTCACAGATGTACCAATTTGAAGTTTTTGGTGGTCAAAAAAATAGTTTGGGGTAAAATTGTTACAGATGTACCAGTTTTGGGTTTTTTATGATCAAAAAAATAGTTTAGGGTAAATCTGTCACAAGTGTACCAGTTTAGGATTTTTCATGGTATTAACTCTATTAAAAATGGAGATGATAAGTTACAGTATCCTTTTTAGAACCGAGAGATTGACTCAATAGATTTCGCTTGCTAATAATAGATAGTTCATAGTAAATTATGCATTACGTGTACAAATGAACTACCGCAGTTCCTTCTTACATTATATGCCTTCTAAAAGCTCCTTGACCTAGTCATATACTTTTTTCACGTGCTTCGTGTAGATTCTGTAGATAGCATTTCTTGCTTGTTCGTGTACGTCAAAAGGCGGCATGGGCTGACTAACTGCCAAAACACTTCATAAAACTGAAAACGCAAACTTCAAATTATACGTCATGTGACGTCGGATGAAACCTCCTTTAGATTTGCTAACATACGAGTCCTATAATTGTATTTTGCGTATTTGTGCGGTATGCTTACCCCATTGTGCAGAAGATAACTATATATTGGTGTTAAGAATGGTAGACATGTAAGTTTTTTATATTTATGGTGTGCTTGTTTTGCTGAAAGAACTTTTAGCAAATTAATTATTCAGATTCTCACCTATTCAGTTTGTTGAAAATTGTTAGTCAATTGTAAAACATTTACGGGCAAAGAAAACACGCACACGTAAAATTAAGAAAGTGAATTTCCAATTCTAAATAGAGGAAATTATTTTCCCAAGTATAACAATCTCTTACCACAAATACTCGATAGTGTCTTCAAATTCTATATTAATATAGAGTTTTATGTGCTTTTTAGCATGCCACCAAACAAAGAAAATTTTCCTTTATTATGAAATTTTCCTCAAAAACGAACATACCCTTAGTAAATATTTCCATTCCATTAGTAAATTGTAATTTCCATGGAAGTACTTTAAAAATCTATTTCCACAGTGCTTTCCATTTATCTACTTTTTTAATTTCAAGCGTGCAACTAGCTAACACGTATGAGGGCTAGAAAGGAAAGAGAAAAGTTAGGTTTGTCTTCTAAAATTTATCAAGAAATGTTGTGTTTGATAAAATTCCAATATATTCTTTTTCACAGTCGACTAGCATAAAAGAAAAGCATTTTAAAGCTACAGTAATGAATCATGAAACTAAGAATAAAGATAAAGAGCTATGAACAAATAGAAATATCATGCGAAAACAATAGAAATTGCAATTGAACTATTATAAATATTATTGTCATACCCTTTATACATTCGGGCAGTTCCCCTTACCATGGTCATGTAAATTATACATTTAAAAAACAATAATTTGAGATACTTCAACTAAACTCAATAGAGAAACTTAAAAAAAAAAATTCATGACATCCTTCATTTTTGTTTTTTTTTTTTTTTTTTTGTAAGTAAGATGAATAGCATTACAATGCAAACGGGTACAAGAAGAGTCGCACACAAAACCTCGACCCATAAGGGACACCGAATGTCCATAAGGGTTGAAGGTGAAACGACTAAAAGAGAACCAGCCCAAGAGGGCTAAAGCCAAAGCTGAACCAGAGCCAAGAGCAACTATACAAACAAAGGCTACAACAAAGCAGACAACAAGGAGCAAAGAGAACCAAAAGGAGGAGGCCAAACAGTGGCCAAGACCCAAGCCCAGACTAAACCTAGGCTACTAATTCAAAGAAGTGGTCACACGGTTGGACGGGGAAAGACCCCAGTTTGCTTGCAGTCTTCTATTTTGAGGAGTGTCCGACACTTCACCAATAGAGATAATTTTGTCCTTGACCACCTTGACAAGATGTGTGACCATCCCCGGTGCAAAGAAAAGCTTCTCTCTGAAGAGTATATTGTTTCTTTCCATCCAAATAAGATGACAGAGGGCTCCAAGCGAGAACCGTGAGATACGCTGAGAGAAAGAAGAGCCACCAAACTGTTGCATAGCCCATCCAATGAAGACACTCCATGGCTGGTTCGTCCACTGCAGACCACACTTTGAAGTCCACTGCAGACCACATTTTTGTTAATACGTACAACGAGGGAGAAAAGAATGACCAAAATAAAATAATCTCTATTGTTAGATAATATTTAATTAAAAATGTCTGCATTATTAATTTGTACTTACATCAATGCTTGCAAGTAGCAAAAACCAGTTTTAGAAATATATATCAGAAATTAATGGAAAATGATCGAAACAGTAAGATAAAAGCCATTTGTCTTTTAATTTACCTACCGAAAGCACTTCTGGTAAACTTTTTGCTATTGTCAATGAACACAGAGACAGATTTACGTCCTAGAGAAATACAACACCTACTAACAAAGTGTATTAAGTCTATATGATATTTAAGTCTTAATAGCAATTTAATCTACCATTGGTCCATGTCTCATATGCGTGCTTGATATGTATGTTTAAAACGAATCTTACAAGAAATGAAGGACCATGAAATTTGTCATTCAAGCATGTATAAATTGACATACCAATGCTTCCAGCAAGAACAGCAGCATGCAAGGGGTTTTGGCCTTCCGGACCACTCAAAGCCCCACGCAAAACACCTCCTCCACGCTGCATGCCGCTCCCTAAGAACTCCACCATCTTCTTCACGACTCTCTCAAACCCTAACTCAGCTGCCACATACAGAACGCTCTCGCCGGCCACATTCACGCTCCCCACCATCTCTCTATCTTCTTCCCACAGTAACATACCCAACTCCTCATTCCTGTTCCTCAGCGCCTCGTGTAACGCCGTGTTCCCAGCCCTGTTCTTCATCCTCAGTAAGCTGTTTCTGATCCCAGCTGCGCCTCCATCCTCCATCTCTTTCATCTGTTGCGTGCACGGTGTGTCAGTGGTTGCCGTTTCCTTCTGCCGCTTGGCCTCGGAGATGATGACCTTCACAACGTCAAAGTGGCATGTCCATGCTGCAACGTGAAGCGGCGTGTCACGGCGGGAGTTGGGCTTGCACACAAGCTTGGGGCACTTCTGGAGGACCTGCTGGATGAAGTACTCACGGCCTGACTCCGCTGCGAGGTGGACAAGATTGTTGCTCTTGTGGGTCTCTAGCATGAGGCCGTCTAGTAGGGTTTCTTCTTCTCTACTGCCTCCATGTGTATGCAGGATCGAGTCTTTGAGGCCTGTGAAGTTGCCTTCTCTGGCTGCTTTGTACATACTTGAGTTTATGTACTTTTTGGGAGGTTTTATGTCCTCCTCCAACTTCGACTCTTCTTCTTGAACAGGCCTCATTTTAAGTGTGTAAAGCAAAGAAATGATGAAGTTTTTGGGTGGCGAGGAAGAGATGAAGTTTTATGTCGAGGTGCAATAAGATTTATAAGGTTCCTTGTGGGGTTGTTGGGCCACTTTCTAGGAATGTACCGGAGTATATAAGCCTGCACTCTTTGATTGGTGATGATTTTAATCATATTTTCAAATTCTTGTGTGCACCGAATAGCCCCAACTATCAGTTGGTTAGTCAATTTATTAAGCAACTTGACATAAGCATCACTCCGTCAGCGCCTCCGCACTTGGTTGATGCTAATAAGAGGGGCACTTAATTAGGATATAATCATCATTTGAAAGTGATCGGAAAAATTGTTCAAAAAGCCTTAAATTTATTGTACGGCAGCCAATTTAGTCCTACACATTTCAACTGTTGAATTAAGTTCTAAACTTTTTGATAATTTGCTAATTCAGTCTTAAACATTTTAATTGTGCCAATTTAGTTTTAAATCTTTTAACAAATTACCAATGTAGTCCTTTTGGCTAATTTTGGCCAGAAATCGTTAACATGGTGATCCAGTCAACGTCGACTGTCCTACAAGGGCGGTTGGCGTTGAAGTGGATTAATATTTTTTATCTTTTTAAAACTTTTCTAAAGTTTTTATTAATTTTATTATTTATTTTTTTTCTTTTTTTCTTTTCTTTTCTTTTTTTTTCTCTTTTTTTTCTTCATATGGCAGTAGGGCCGCTTGCCCAAGGTGACAGTCATGAAAATCTTGTGAGGGTTTGCGATGCCCTTGCCAGCCACATAAGGGTCATGATGCCCACGTTGTGGGCCGTGACGGCCTGGGCAAGGCCCTTGACGCCCTCACTAACCATAACGAAGGCTGGTGAAACCTTGCGTAGACCCTACGAGGGCCAGGGGCCACTAGGGGTCACCGGCCCTTGCCTAGTGGTTGGCATCGTCGCCAGCCATGTGAAGAAAACAAGGAGAAGAATTAAAATTAAAAAAAAATCAATAACAAATTATACAAATTGTCCACGTCAATTTTGCCCGTGCCATGTCGTCATGTAAGATGGCCGGTACTGACTGAACTGCCACGTCAGTAATTTCCAGTTAAAATTTGTTGAAAGGACTACATTGGTAATTCGTTAAAAGATATAAGACTAAATTAGCAAATCATTAAAAGGTTGAATAAATTAACACAATTGAAAAGTTTAGAACTGAATTAGCTATTGTACAATAGATTTAGAACTAATATGGTATAATTAAAAGATTCAGGACTGAATTAACCGTTGTATAATAGGTTTAGGACTTTTTTAATAATTTTCTCCAAAGAGATTCTCATTCATAAAATGATAATTTATCATCTCATTTCATACTGCATTTGGTCCTCCGAAGCTTAAGTTGTCACTAGAATGTGGAAAATCTAAAGGAAAAGGAAAGGATGAGGAGATAGATATCTTCCAACAGGGAACAAGAGAGCGTATTTGAGTGCTCAAATCACTATTCATATGTTAATATAATAATATTGATGGATTGTCGGATAATGTTGGACAGATGGTGGTCTATGGATGACAAGTGGCGAAAGAGTGTGACAAATGATTGCATTGTCTTTGGGATAATGCATGTCCATCTTTCATACGGTGGCTGTCACGCCCCGTACCCCACGAAGCGCGAATATCCCGCCACAGGTCGAATAATTGTGACGTCCCAGGAACGTCGCCGACCCAACCCAAAACATCAGAGCCACATGCGGAAGCGAAATATATAAAACAAAACCCCGGACAAAAAAATGACAACAACAGGGTAGAACAACAGAACAGACAACAATAACAACAGCATTTCATACAATATTACTGCACCACAAAAACTAACATTATATTACAAACATATGCAACAAACTAGCATCCGAAATCACTGTCATAACGAAAGATCAGGGTCTGGTTAACTTAACTTCCCTATGGATCAACCCGATTTACACAACCCTAAAAATATCCTAGGGAAAAACCTAAGGATCGCCCTCTTCCGGCCTGCTTCTGAATCTCTAGCTTGAACTTCTGGAAACTCACCTGCAGCTCCACTGGGTACCCAAAAGCGGTTTCTCGAACTTCCAAATAGAGGAGGCGGACTTCCCGGATTTACGGCTGGGGGTCTGAAAGTGGCGGTTATACAACCATAAGACGAATTTAAATAAGTGTACAATCCCAAACCCCACGTAGGCACTCACGTACCGCCAGACGAAACATGCATAACACACAACGATCAATCAATCTAACAATCACACACGAACCTACCAGGAACCCATCATGCACATTCCTGTACATTAGACCATAATACAGCCAGCACATCACAGCAATGAATCACAGACGCGCGCGTGCCTCAATTATAAGACAGAAACCACTTGGGCACGTCCCATACCGCGCCTAGCAGTTTCTACCCCATAATTAAGCATCACATCACGAGATACAAACACACTCGCACACTACTCACACCATGCGTCACTTTCTCAAACCTCGCACCTCAAGCCAATTCCCACTCATTCTCAACTCTTCCACCACTACCGCGCCCGCGTAAAACGTATCAGACCAACGGTTTTCTGACCTCGTCAGGCATCGACACCCCGTCGGGCCAGGCATCGTCACCTCATCAGGGACGGCATCGTCCCGCATAAACGTACACGCCTTAGGACGGAATCCTACACACACTTTCCTTCTACCGTGCCCGCGTAACACGCATCAGGCCAACGTTCTTCTGACCACGTCAGGCATCGTCACCCCGTCGAGTCGGGCATCGTCACTCGTCAGGGACGGCATCGTCCCGCGTAAACGTACACGCCTCAGGACGGATCCTTTCCAATCAATCCTACATTTCCATACCCTCATTCCACTCAAACCACACTTACACACGGCTAACAGTCGCACAACCAAACATACACACTTCACACATATTTCACAATTTCACATTCTCGTCACACGAACACACCCAACGAGCCACACACTTTTAGCATGCGAATCCAATGCACATTCACCTCGACACACCATCACACTTCACGGTATCAATCCACAATCAGTCCAAATTACATTCCAAATCAGTTCACAAACACAAATCACACAACCATTCACCCCGACACACCATCACACTTCACGGCCACACTTACGTGGCACAATATCAATCCACAATCAGTCGAGATTACATTCCAAATCAGTCCACAAACACAAATCACACAACCACGTACACAATTCAATTCAGCCCAATTAAGCCACAATAATTCCAATCAATCACACATTTAATTCCCGATTAGTCCTCAACATCACGGCCCTAACTCAGCCTCCTAAACCTCGAAATTTCATCGCCAAATCAGTCCACAACAACCCAAACACCAGCCCCTAATTCAGTCCCAAAACAGCCACATAAACTCCCTAAACCGAGTCCTAACCGCGTCTAGCAATACCCGAGGGCCTAGGTGTCGATTGGGGAAGTCACTTACCTAAAAGGCGAGACCAACAGGGCTGGGTGGTGGCCGAAACAGCCGGAATAGCAGCAGCAGCGGCGTCGCCGGCGGGAGACGTACGGACGCACCGTACGGAACCGTACGGACGGCGATGTACGGCGACGTATGGACGACAAAAACGTCACGGCGGCAGTGGCTCGGCTGTTTGAGCTCCGGTGCGGCGGCGGCAAGCTCTGGCATTCCTTTGCCGAGAGAGAAAAGCCAAGAGGGAGAGAGAGATTTCGGTGAAGAGGAGAGAGAGTGGTCTGGCTAGAATGAGAGAGGAGAGAGAGAAAATCTGGTCAAATATTGGGGCTAAAGGGGCGCCACGTGTCGCAAATCCAGGCCACTTGACCATTTTACCCTTAATCCAACGGTCTAGGTTTAAACCAATTCAATAATTGAGGGGCAAAAGTGTCTAAGGTCCAATAATTGAGCTAATATTTCAGACCTTATTATCCCAAAATTATCCCAAAATTTCGGAACTAAAAATGGCCCAGGGGCAAGACGGTCATTTTTCCGGTCCCGAGTCGAAATTTCAATTTTTGTCCAAATCAACTCTAAATATGTGTGGCCAATATAATATGGCGTCGGAATCGTGAAAATAGCTTTTTAAGCCCTCGAAAATCGACTGCAAAGTCCTGGAAATAAAATAATATTATTTTTCAATTCTGAACCAAAATTCCAATTTTTGACCGTATCAACTCTAAATGTATGTGGCCACCCCAAAATGACATCGGCCTCGAAAAATAACCTTTTCCGATCCCGAACCGAAATCCATTTTTTGCAGAAATGGGTGGCCCCAAAGTTGGCCAAGCCAAAAACGTCATCGGTCGCTCAAAATTGTCACTTTCAAAATTCTCGATTCCCGGGCCCGAATTCTAACAATTGACTAAAATTGAACAATCGCGACTTTAGCTTATCTCTTGCTAACAGGTCACTACAAAAAAAGCCGGGTTTTGCCACGAATTTTGCCACGAAAAATTCGACAAAATTCATGGAACTCGAAGCGACGAAATTAGCGACGGAAAAAAATCCGTCGCTAATAGGTCGTCACAAAATTTTGCCACGGAAAATTTCAATTTTCGTGGCTAATTTGCGACGGAAAAAATTCGTCGCTAATTTTTCGTGGCAAAATTCGTGGCTAATTTGCAACAAAAAAAAATTCGTCGCAAAATTCGTCGCTAATTTTTCGTGGCAAAATTCCTGGCTAATTTGCCACGAAAATTTTTCGTGGCAAAATTCGTGGCTAATTTGCCACGAATATTATTCGTGGCAAATTTCCATCGCTAATTTGCCACGAAAATTATTGGTGGCAAATTTCCGTCGCTAATTTGTGCGACGAAATATTTTCGTCGCAAAAAGCGTTGCTAATTATCCGTGGCAAAATTCTCGCATTTCGTGGCTAATTTGCCACGAAAATTTTTCGTGGCTAATTTGCCACAAAAAAATTTCGTGGCAAAATTCGTGGCTAAATTGGGACGTTTTTTTTTCGAATTTTTGCGACGAACTAATTCTAACGCAAAATTCGTGGCTAATTTGCAAATTTTTTTTTGGGTCAGTATTTTTGCACGAAAAATTTTTGACTTTTGCGACGGACATTATTCGAAAACGAGTTTGGCGACGAAATTTAATGAATAATTTAGCGACGAAATTTAATGAATAATTCAGCGACGAATGTTGTGTAGGGACGAATTCAATTTGAAATCTAATCTAATTAACATTGATAGAAAATCACAGTCAAGACAAATCCTGTTCATCTTGCTAAGAAAAATTCTAAGTTAACAAGAACAAATCCCAAAA
This sequence comes from Syzygium jambos, assembly GCA_031216235.1. Lineage (NCBI taxonomy): Eukaryota > Viridiplantae > Streptophyta > Magnoliopsida > Myrtales > Myrtaceae > Syzygium > Syzygium jambos. The sequence goes on from CM062222.1 coordinate 22,531,975, forward strand.
AGAAAGAAATGAAACAAACATCAGAAAGAAGAGTTGATAGTCAGTTCGCAAACTGTTCATCTTGCCAAGAAGAGTGCTTTCACGTTGTCGATAGTGTTCTCCAAGAATCGAAGTCCTGGCCATCTGCAGCGCAAACATCACAATATCAAACTCCTAATCCCTGTTAATTTTTTCACATATAATCAACAGCAAACATCACGAAATTATTTCACAATATCTAACCCCTGTTAATTTTTTCACATATAATCAACAGCAAACATAACGAAATTATTTCACAATATCAAACTCGTAACCCCTGTTAATTTTTTCACATCACATCTATTCAACAGCAAACATCACGGAATTTTTTCACAATATCAAACTCCTAATCAGCAATAGCAAGGATCATCAGCAGCATTTGGTTAGCAAGGATCATCAGCCATGATATAAGTATCTCTTGGGAATTAAAACTAGAAAGGATCATCAGCCACGTCATCATCATCAGCATCGTCATCAACATTGTCATCAGCTGCAGCATCAGGAATCTCATTATCATCATCATCAGCTTGGAGGTTGAGGTGTCGCATGATCAATTGCAAACGTTTTTTCACTCCTATCATTTCTTCGTCCTTCTGCACAAGTAATTGGTTCAAGTGGATCAATTCTTGGTCCCGTTGCTGGTCTTGTGCCCTTAAAAAAGCGGCACTAGAGGATGGAGTTGCAGCAGCCGGCGTTCTGTACATCCTTGACAAGGATCCCATCCCAAATATTTGACATTTTCTCATTCCACCCGATGCCTCCATCCATAATGCCATACTGTCTACCGACGGCTCGGACGCAGCAACACCATCACCATGACCATCACCATCACCATCACCATCACCATCACCACTAACAGCAGCCGTGCTCATTACAAGATCATCATATTTGTCCTACATTAAGAGTATATATACAAATAAAAAAAACTTTATATATATAATACAAAATATAACCTTACATACATACCTTAATAGCTTTTGCTCGATTGTCAGACCATGTCTTATCTTTTTTCTGAAAGGTGCGTTCAAATGTAGCCATAAACGTTGGTTCCGTCCCCAATTCAGCTGCCTACAAAATATAAACATAAATGAGTAATTATTGATTTAACTTACAACATGTTAAAAAGACTTACCATTCTTTTTCTATGCTCCCCGATGTTGATAGAGCCCCCAGCATATGTGGCAGACCCTTCACTAGAACTGGAAGCTCGATTCTTTTTATTAATTTCACTGATTTTCTTATGCTTTTCGGTGTCCTAAGTTCTCTGAAATTCCGCCCAATTGTCAGCTGTAATAAAATCAGGCTTTTCTTGCTTTCTCTTTGCTCTATTCATCACATTGCGCATGTGATCACCGGCTTTCTTTTTAAAAATTCTTTTAATTTCTCTCTCTTCCACTTCATCCCACCTGAACTTCCTCTGCAAGCAATCAATAGAAAAATAATTGTACACTTAATATGCTAAATCTAACTTAGTTTGTGAGGAAATAAAAGGACAAAACTTACCTTGAACTCATTCCACCACAATTCCTTCACTTCTTTTGGAGCGGTGGTCCAACTATGATATTGCCCCATCCAATAGTTATTGATTATTTTATTAAGTGTCCTCACAACTTGCGTAGCATCCGTGAATCTGCAAACGGGTTATAAAGACAAAGAATGTCAACATACGTAGCATCATACGGACAATTCAGTTGACATCCATAATAATTCACATATACTTAAAACAATGAAATACTTACGAATCTCCAAATGGGGCTATCACGAATCGGGTATCTTCTTCATATCTCGAGTGTTGCGATGAAGAAGAAGGTGGAATCGAAGGCGATGGAACTGAAGTAAATTCAGTTGGCATTTGAGGGTCGGAGGAAGGGCCAATGTGTCCATGTACTAGTTGAGGATTAGATGAAAGGGCAGGGGTAGGGGAAGCGGAAAGGGACGGGGATGAAGCCGAGGAAGTGGAAAGGCCTGGTCTTCTTTGTGAAGAATCACCACGACGCATGTGACCTCCACGTTTATACTAAAAGTTGCAAGGTTAGACAAAAATGTAAAAAATTATGAACATGTATTAAAGAACATAATGATGTACGTCGTGTACGTCGTGAAGCTTACCATTTTGTTATTGAGAGCGAGAGAGAAACTTGGCCCCTGAAAAAAGGGGGCAGTTAGAGGCCTGATTGATTCAACTTGAACATACACAAAACAAAAAAGTTAAATATGACTAGAGATGGACCTTCTTTCCTTAGCTACACGGCTGGATGGGACTATCTAAAGCAAACAGCTGACTGATGTTAAATATGGAAAGGTAGGTAGTTGACTTTAAATAGAGATTAGAGAATCAAAGGGCAAAGAATGGGAACTCAAAAAGCATAAGTAAATTTTGCAATTGGGTAGTGATAACTAAATTGAATATACTACCTTCGATTGAAACAAATAACACTAACTACAGTGAGTATATTAATCGTGAAACAATTGAAGACAACTAGCTCCATATATGTGATTAGTAATTTCTTTCTCAAATAAGTATTTTGCTCATGCTTCTCTTCTCATTTAGAAGAAACAGAACTTGTAATCATAATCATAATCATAACCCTTCCATAGGAGAGGCATTTCCAACAGTCACAAAGACTCAGAAATCAAAGCTTACTTAGCTCACAAAATGGGCTAGAAAGTGAAACTCACTTTCACTCACCTAACTAGACAGTCTGCATTTCATTTCTACATTGAGGTGGAAAAGCAACAATTGAAGGAATACCTATAGTAAATTCGTCAAATTAATAACAAAGCACACTGAGTGGAATGTCGTTTTTTAGTACGCGGTCTTATAATTCGTGGCTAATGAAACCGCTTTCAGGTTCTAATTACTCAGATTCCAGAATTGACAAGAACAAAATTCAGTTCCCACTTTCCCAGTACACTACACAAATTTCTGTTAATCACTGGTCATGAGCCAACATCATTTGAAACAAAAGAACATGCAGGAACAGCTTATGCTTATGACACGAAAAAATAGGAAAAAATGTACCTTGCAACAAAAGCCAGAGCAGTAATTCTGTTGGGTATACAGTTAGAGGAGTGAGGGGAGGCCTGAAATCCAGCTGGTTCAAAAGCCAGAGCAGTAATTCTGTTTTTAGTTTTTTATTCGGTCACATATGTGCAACTATTGGCATAAAATTAGATTCTGCGAAAACCTAGTAATTCTGACTCTCTACCAATCTCAAAGCTCAAATTCCGATTATCCGAGCATGCCGTAAGAAGATTTGCATACATCAATTGACCCTCAAGTTCTTTTCATTTGATAACAAACTAAATATCATTTGATAAGAGAAGCATTTGAGAAAAGCACATCAAGTGCTTCTTAACACATATTCCAATATTGCTTCTTAATTGCTTAACACAAATGAATATAAAAGCATAATACATTTTTCATCTAAATAATGTATACGGGATACATGCCAATGCTGGTTCAATTCAAAGAAATGACTCCGAAACGAAAAAAAAAACACAAATGTCACGAAAAATACTATCCACCAGAATCGTTTTTCACCAAAAAACCCATCTAAACGACTCCGAAAAGCCAAAAAATGACTTGCGTCACAGCCAAAGGTGGTGAGTTTGGATCAGCGGGCCGTTTCCACTTGACTGACCAAATTTCAGCTCATTCCGACCACATTTTACCTCATTCCGATCAAATTTCAAACCAATTTCAACTAAATTTCAACCCAAATCTCAACTTATTCCGACGAAATTTCAACCTAAATCCAATCAATTTTCAACTTAAATATGAGCAATTTGATTCTGTTTCGTGGGCGAAATAGATTGGATTGGGTCTGTTTCGCCCACGAACAGAAGCAAATTCATGGGCGAAACACAAACAGAACCATTCTGTTTCGCACGAAACAGAACCATTCTGTTACGCACGAAACATAACCATTCTGTTACGCACGAAACAGAACCGTTCTCTCCCACGAACAGAACGAAGCAGAGCAGAGGCTGACTCAACACAAAAGCCAGCCAACACAGACGCAGAAAGCAGACCCAACGCAAAAGCCAGTCAGAAGCCGAAGCACAGAAGCAGAAGCAGAGAAGCAGACCCAACACAGAAGCAGAACAGAAGCCGAAGCACAAAAGCGCCCACGAAACATAACCAAATTCGTGTGCGAAACAGATTGGGTGTTTCGCCCACGAACAGAGAGAAGCAGAAGCCAGCCAACACAAGCAGAAGCGCAGAAGCAGAAGCACAGAAGCAGACCCAAACGTAGACCCAACACTCTCGGAATAACGCCGAAAAGCCGACCCAAGCAAACGTACCTCTCGCTTCCCAACGGAAGTAGACCGACCGAACACTCTACGCTGCTGAAGAACCCAACAGAAGCAGACCGCGCGGCGTTGGGTGTCCTCGCTTCCCAGCGTCCGCAGCCGAAGAACGCCGAAAATCGCGCCGAAGAATCGTCGCCAAAGAACGCCGAAGATCGCAAAGAATCGTTCGACCAGGACTTGCAACAGAGACAGAGCCAGAGACAGCGACCGAGAACCGAGAAGAGACAGAGAAGAGAAGATTAGTTCGATCGTGAGAAGAAGAACCCTAATTTCTACCGGCTCATAAAGACGACGCCGTTTTGGGAATTTCCGCTGAAATTAGCCACGGATTAAAATTCGTGGCTAATTCCGTCGCAAATTAGCCACGAATCTTATTTCGTGGCTAATTTGCGACGGATTTAGCCACGAATTTTGTTTCGTGGCTAATTTGCGACGGAATTAGCCACGAATTTTTTATTTTCTCGCGGCAAATTCAAATCGAAATATAAAATTGTCGCGGCAAACCCTAATTTTTTCAAATTTGTGGCAAAAATCCGTGGCTAATTTAGCCACGGATTTTTGCCACGAATTTCATTAAAAAAATCCAACAAAAAATTATTTTGATGAAATTCGTGGCTAAAATTTTCTGGGTTTTTATGGAATTCGTGGCAAACATCCGTGGCTAAATTAGCCATGGATTTTTGCCACGAATTCTAGCAAAATGATTTTTCTTAGCCTTTTTAATGAAATCCGTGGCAAAAATCCGTGGCAAAATTAGCCACGGATTTTTGCCACGAATTTGATAAAAAAAAGCTAACAAAAAATGATTTTATGAAATTCGTGGCAAAAATCCGTGGCTAAATTAGCCACGAATTTTAAAAAAATCGAATTTTCTGGGTTTTTTATGGAATTCGTGGCAAAAATCCGTGGCTAATTTAGCCACGGATTTTTGCCACGAATTCCATCAAAAAAGCCAACAAAAAATGATTTTATGAAATTCGTGGCAAAAATCCGTGGCTAAATTAGCCACGGATTTTTGCCACGAATTTCATAAAAAACCCAGAAAATTCGACTTTTTTAAAATCCGTGGCTAAAATCCGTGGCTAATTAGCCACGGATTTTTGCCACGAATTTCATAAAAAACCCAGAAAATTCGATTTTTTGATGAAATTCGTGGCAAAAATCCGTGGCAAATTAGCCATGGATTTTTGCCAGGAATTGCATTTTTGCTGGAATTCGTGGCAAAAATCCGTGGCTAAATTAGCCATGGATTTTTGCCACGAATTCTATAAAAAAACCCGGAAAATTCGATTTTTTGATGAAATTCGTGGCAAAAATCCGTGGCTAAATTAGCCACGGATTTTAGCCACGAATTTTAAAAAATCGAATTTTCTGGGTTTTTTATGGAATTCGTGGCAAAAATCCGTGGCTAATTTAGCCACGGATTTTTGCCACGAATTCCAGCAAAATGATTTTTGTTGGCTTTTTTTAAGAAATTCGTGGCAAAAATCCGTGGCTAATTTGCCACGAATATTTGCCACGAAATTTAAAAAAGTCGAATTTTCTGGGTTTTTGATGGAATTCGTGGCAAAAATCCGTGGCTAATTTAGCCACGGATTTTTGCCACGAATTTCATAAAATCATTTTTTGTTGGATTTTTTGATCAAATTCGTGGCTAAAATCCGTGGCTAATTTAGCCACGGATTTTTGCCACGAATTTCATAAAATCATTTTTTGTTGGCTTTTTTTTATCAAATTCGTGGCTAATTAGCCACGGATTTTAGCCACGAATTTCATCAAAAAAAGCCAACAAAAAATGATTTTATGAAATTCGTGGCAAAAATCCGTGGCAAATTAGCCACGGATTTTTGCCACGAATTTCATCAAAAAATCGAGTTTTGTAGGTTTTTTATGAAATTATTTTGATAAAATTCGTGGCTAAAATCCGTGGCTTATTTGCCACGGATTTTTGCCACGAATTTCATCAAAATCGAATTTTCTGGGTTTCTTTATGGAATTCGTGGCTAAAATCCATGGCTAATAGCCACTAATTTTATCAAAAATCAAGTTTTGTCGGTTTTTTTATGAAATTATTTTGATGAAATTCGTGGCTAAAATCCGTGGCTAATTTAGCCACGGATTTTAGCCACGAATTTCATCAAAATCGAATTTTCTTGATTTTTTTATGAACTCCGTGGCAAAAATCCATGGCAAATTAGCCACGGATTTTAGCCACGGATTTGTCGTGTGAGTGAGTGATTGGATTTTCATGGAATTCGTGACAAAAATCCGTGGCAAATTAGCCACGAATTTCATTAAATTATTACTTAGTCGTGTGAGTGGGTGGATTTTTTATGAAATCCGTGGCAAATTTGCAACGAATTTCATTTCTATTATCCCACACCCGCGTAATTCATTTTTTTTTCCGGACAATAACATTAACAGCAATAGCAATAATATTCAATAACAATTACAATAATAATAATAATAACAACAACAACAATAATAATAAATATGACAACAACAATAAACTTTTGTCATAATAATAATTATGACATAATTAGTAAAATGTCTCAAAATTCCAAATCTTCATCTTCACCTTCGTCTTCATCTTGATCTTCATCGTCGTCGTCGTCGTCGTCGTCATCATCCTCTGTCTCAAAATCTGATTCAGCAACACCTTCTAAATTTGATTCGCGAATTTCAGTTACATCTACATCTATCATTGCTCCACATGAATCTCGTAGTCAGTTACATCTCGTAGTCAATTTGATTCACAAGAAGAAGCCGAGCGGAAAAAGAGGACCAGCGAAGGAGAAGAAGAAATGAAGAAAAGGAAAGAAGAAAAAGAAAAAGAAAAGGAAGAAATAGGAAATGATGGGGATAGGTGGTGTCAGGCGCATGAGGGGGGGACCGGCGTAGAAAAAGGGTAGAGAGAGAGAGGAAAAGTCAAATCGCAATAATTGCGATCCAACGGCCACGATTTGAATTCAAAAACGATCTAACAGTCCCGAAAAATTCTAATTAATAATTTAGGATTTGACCAAATGGTATTAATAAAAACACACCGCGAGAGAGGTCTATCAGTCCACATCAGTACCCGGTCAAAAAATTCACTTTTCACCTATCCCGAGTAATATCGCGGCTGGCCACAATAATATCAACACCGTCCAATTATATTCGTCCCAGAATTCCGAGAAATTTGACACCAAAGTTCGGGCTCTAAATAACGGACAATTCCATCGCTACCTCTGTTGCACATCATTAGCTACGAAGAATTTTTCTCGCAAATTCCGTTGCAAATTAGCGACAAAATGTTTTTTTCTTCGAAATTAGCAACGGAAAAAAAATTCGTCACTAATTTCGTTGCAAATTAACCACGAATTATTTTCCGTCGCTAATTTTGTCGCAAATTAACCACGAATTATTTTCCGTCGCTAATTTCGTCGCAAATTAACCACGAATTATTTTCCGTCGCAAACTCCGTTGCATATTAGCCACGAATTTATTTTTCGTGGCAAATTCCGTCGCAAATTATCCACGAAATTTTTTCGTGGCTAATTCCGTCGCAAATTAGCCACGAATTTTTTTTCGTGGCTAATTCCGTCGCAAATTTGCCACGAATTTTTTTTCGTGGCTAATTCCGTTGCAAATTAGCCACGAATTTTTTTCGTGGCAAATTCCGTCTCAAATTAGCCACGAATTTTTTTCCGTCGCAAATTGGCCACGAATTTTTTTTCGTGGCGAATTCCGTCGTAAATTAGCCACGAATTTTATTCGTGGCAAATTCCGTAGCAAATTAGCCGCGAATTTTTTTTCGTCGCAAAGTCCGTCGCAAATTAGCAACGAAAAATTATCCGTCGCAAATTTCCGTGGCTAAATCCTTGTTTTTTTGTAGTGGGTGGCTCGTTGGGATTACGCGCTCTCGACCAGTGACAGACACTAAGTCAAATCACGTTTAAGTTTACTCTATCAAGGACGACCACGATTGTTATATAATTGCGAGGGTCTGTCGCTAGTTCCCTTCGGACACGATCAATCAAATAGACCGGTCTCAGTTGGCTCAAAACATTCCCTCGTCAATCCATATGGTCGATGATCGAATCCAGGTCGAGTTCTTTGGTCGTGCGAACTCAATCCCGTAATGGCCTTACCCCTAAGGTTAGCATCCCGAGAATGCGCGGATCTCGGGTGAGATCTCACTATAGTGCACTGGTCAAATTCATTTCTTAAATCCCGGGAATATGATCGAAAATTTAGACTGTTACAGTGGCCATACAGTTGTTTGCTCCAATCAGATCATATTAAACCGATGTATATGGATAACCAGTGTTATTGTCCCGTAATGGTAACCAAAAAATCATCGGCATTACTGGGACACGTTAACGAGATGATTGATTAATTAAAACACATTCATCACTTGTCCCCACTCTCGGTCTCATGAGGTGTATCTGACTAACCAAGATTAAAATGGATTCTAAGTATCCTTCCCTTTTGTTCCTGGCGCTAATGTGAAAAGTAGAGAGGAAGCTAGGAACCCTTATATATTCCGCCGTTATATCTAGTAGTCCATACCTCGGCCCTGGACATTGATGTAACTTTACCATCACATCAGCATCTATCCTACTCGGAGGTTTAAGCTAGGCATGAGGGGAAAGTTACACCCGCGCTGACTCTAGACCAATCGATTGGCTGCGACGATCCAACTCGTTGATAGTGGTTTGACTGTCAATAGTTTTGCTAAAACCAATATAACTGACTCCAATTTTTTAATGAACATAAACTTCTAGGTCTAGCCTTCCCCATCATGCATTCATCATATGATTATCTAAAAGAAGTCTTCTATGGAATCACCGGGGTTTCTGTACATATCTTTCGTAGGTCAGGGATGCAAGTCAACGGACCCAACTTGGCAACTTGGAGTCGAGAATCAGCGATCGCCTATCTGCTCTTGTCATATTCACCAAGTGGAGATTAAAAAGAAAAGACCAAGACTAGAACAAGACATCTTATTTGATCACTCTCATTCCAAAAATCCCCAAATCTGGAAATGATTGAATAGTATCGCCCCATTAGCTTATGCAACTTCATCTATAAAATCATTTCGAAAGTCATGGCTAATCATTTGAAATGATGCCTACCGGATATAGTTGCGGTAGAGCATAGTGAATTCATTAGCGGGAGACAAATTCAAGCAATTAAACCCTTTGATTAACTTGAATACAAGATAAAACAAGCAACGAAATAGTAAAAAAAGAAAAGTATATGTGTACAGTGTACAATAACAGAGGATTTTGCTCGTGAACTAACTATATCATCCGTTACTTGTTAATCATAAAAGTTTAATTACATTTTTTGTGATAATGATTAGAGAGTGAACATTTATTTCTTGCTAGGATCATTGAAAACTTACATCAATAAGAACTCAATATCTCTAATGAGATTAAGATTTATATTTTGGGGTGAGACATTACTATTAAAACAATTTTTTTTGGTTCATATAAAAAAATTCACTAAATTCAATTCATATGCTCCATTTATTAAAATTATGTCAGTAATACTCTTTAATGTTCATATCTGACTTAAAAATTAAAATTATTCTTTATCATCTTTTTTGCATTGATTTGTTATGTATATTCTTTCGTTTATGTGATAATAACAACAAAATAGTGACTGAATTTCAATTCAATTGCCTTGAAAGGTTTGCCCCCCCCCCCTTCTTTTAATATCTGGTTGTCACTGGCTGGTCGAGCATCGGCGGTGGCCGCATTGATGGGCAACAAAGGATGCATCGCCGGGAGGGTGATAGAATGTTTGAGAGAGGGGTTCTTCTACAATCCCACAAGAGAAAAATGGGACTTCGAATTCCGCCTAATTGATCGTAACTCTTCTTTAGCGTTCGTGATTTTTCCTCATTTATGATAATTCACTCGTTCCTTATCATTTCCTAACTTTTTCTTACAAGATGTAATTTCCCTTTTGCCATTATAACTTCTGTGGTTTCTATTAGTCGTAATATTGCTAAAAAAATCGTGATTGGTCTAAGTTAATAGTAAAATATCTTTTTTTCCTATTTGTAAAGTACCTTTTGGATCATAATTTTCTTTGGCACACGTAATTGTCCTCATTGATAATAATTTATCCGTAAAATATCATTATTTCATAATTTTTTCTTAATGGCCATAATTTCCTTTAAATAGTCAGTGAGTTCTTTGGGTCTTATTTTTGTATATTCCACAAAAATAGTAGTCTACTTAAGTTACTAGAATTTTTTTTTCGGTGTTATTGTTAGTAATATAATTAAGTGACCGTAACTTCCCTTTACACTTCATCAAGTTTTACGGCCCTTGCGTCATTAATTTTCCGTACTCATTGTAACTTTTCTTAATTAAATGTAGGTTTGATCACATTTGGCTCCATCACTTTCCTTTAACTTAAGTAAGTTATGACACAAAACCAGCTTTGCAAAACCAATCTGACATCCGCAATTTTACTCTTTTTGTCTAGCAATCCACATTGAATGCGGGCCTATCCCGTAAAAAATTCTGAGAGGAAAGAAAAAATTGTGGAAAAAAAAATTAGAAAGAGAAATTAATTGTGTTAGTAACACGTATTAATGATTGAGAGAGATAGGACAGAGTGCCACATATCTAGGCAGGAGCAGCTAAGGGTCCGTATGTTTCGCAAAAAGCATCTTCCTCATTTTTCGGCATTTGATTCTGACGCCGGAGAAAGTGTAGAGAAATAGGAGGTAACACAAGTGATAACTTCAATGGATAGGTCGCTTGCTACTCGTAGATAATTAACCTAAAAGATAAGAGCAACACTCGTCACCTGTAGGAATCCACTTAAGGGATAAGAATAAAACAAGAAATCCTTCTTGTTCTCAAGCAAAAGGCGCAATTAAGTTTTGAATCAAAAAAATCTTACCCTATTATTCATTATAGCATGCTTGTATAGATGAGTATAGAACAACCCTCCAAGCATGAGTAATTACTAAGACTCTTCTGAAAGACAAAACATACTAGAAAAACAACCATAAATAAATAAGGATTCTAGAAACTTGAACGATATTAACTAGACATTGAAAATATATGAGAATTAAATATAACTAATTGAAGATCTCCATGATTTTACCATTTCCAAGAGGTTAAATTAATGGCCTTCATCTTTTGAAGGAACCGAATAGCCTTTGGTATGTCGTAATCGATGAGATCGACAACTCGTTGACAACTCGACATCTTCAAGGAATGCTTCGGCATCATACGCTTCAGCTGCGTGTAAACTCATCCCTAAGTTTTCTTAGTCCTCATCGTCATGGTAGGGAGAAAGATTCGCAACATTGAATGTTGCAGAAACAACATACTCACCAAGAAGCTCAATCTTGTAAGCGTTGTCACCAATCCTTTGTAGCACCTTGAAAGGTCCATCAACCCTAGGCTTTAGCTTCCCGTGACGACCCCGAGAAAATCTTTTCTTTCTAAGATGTAGCCAGACCAAATCTCCTTTCTTAAAAACTGCAGGCTTTTGATGCTTGTTTGCTCTCGCTTGGTATTTTGCATTGTGCTTCATTATCCTTTCCCAAATTTGCTCATGAAGCTTCTTTAGATAATTAGCATGTTCCTTAGCATCCCCGCTAAAATGTTGAGAGATGGGTAGTGGAGCTAAGTCCATTGCACTAATAGGATTTTTGCCATACACAATCTCGAAAGGACTCTTCCCAGTTGTTTGGCTTGAAGATTGGTTGTAAGCAAATTCAGCTTGAGCCAAAGCAAGGTCCCATTGATGCAGGCCACTTCCAATTAAGCTCCTTAAAAGATTTTCCAAACTCCAATTAACAACTTCAGTTTGCCATCGGTTTGGGGATGATGAGAAGAGCTAAATTGAAGTGTGGTGCCTAGCTTCTTCCAAAGTGTTCACCAAAAATGACTAATAAATTTTGAGTCCCGATCAGATGTCATCGTCTTCGGAATACCATGTAGTTTCACGATCTCTTGAAAGTAAAGATTTGCCACATGAGTAGCATCCAAAGTCTTGTTACATGATACAAAATGCTCCATTTTTTAGAATCGATCAACGACCACCATGATTGAGTCTTTACCCTCTGTGTCCGAGGTAAACCAACCACAAAATCTAGACTCACATTTTCCCAAGGGGCTATTGGTACTAATAATGGAACATACAAGCTAGTGTTTTGAGAATGGCTTTTGGCAATGTGACAAGTTCGGCACCGCTTCGCATGTCTCATAACATCCTTCGCCATTCAAGGTCAATAAAATTTTTCTTTGACAAGTCTCTTCCGAAATGACTGGCTAAACCTCCACTATGGGCTTACTTGATAATGGCTTCCCTTAGAGAACTTCTCAATATGCACAAGCAATTATTTCTAAACAGAAATCCGTCTTGCAATAAAAATTACTAAATTGGACCCCTCGAAAAATCTTTCCAAATTTTCCCAAAGTCTGGTTCTTCTTCATTAAGCTCCTTGATCATGTCAAGGCCTAAGGCCTTCACTTGCATTGTGGATGGCAACAAATGTTTACGGCTTAATGCATCCGCTACTCGATTGAGAGTTCCAGTTTTATGTTCAATAAGAAAAGTGAAAGCTTGAAGAAACTCTACTTGCTTGGCATGCCAATTGTTGAGCTTATGTTGAGTATTTACATACTTCAAGGCTTTATGATCTGAATAGAGAATAAACTCTTTAAACAATGGATAATGTTGCCAATGATCTAAAGCTTTAACAATAGCATAAAATTCCTTGTCACAAGTAGAGTAATTCTCACGGGAATTATTCAACTTCTCACTAAAGAATGCGATAGGCTTTCCTTCCTGGCTAAGAACCGCGCCGATTCCCACATTAGAAGCATCACAATCAACTTCAAAGACTTTATTAAAATCTGGAAGTGCAAGAATAGGAGCGTCGATTACCTTCTTTTTAAGGAGTTCAAGCCTTTGTTGTGCCGCTTTGGTCTACTTGAAATTTCCCCCCTTAAGCATTCGGTGATAGGAGAAGTAATAGTGCTAAAATGCTTGATAAAGCGATGATAAAATGAGGTCAAACCATGAAAACTCCAAATGTCATGTATAGATTTCGGAACAGGCCAGCTTATGATTGTCTCCACCTTACTAGGATCCATCTTGATGCCATCTTCAGAGACAATATAGCCTAGAAAGATAAGGCTATCGGTAAAGAAGTAACACTTCTTCAAGTTGGCATATAACTTTTGCTCCCGAAGAACCTTGAAAACTTGGCAAAGATGCTCCAAGTGTTGTTCTTGAGTAGAGCTATAAACAAGAATGTCATCAAAATAAACAATAACAAAGCTGCCAATAAATGGTTTGAAGACATGATCCATGAGGCATATAAATGTACTAGGAGCGTTAAAGAGACCGAAAGACATAACCATCCATTCATAGAGACCATCTCTTGTTTTGAAGGCAATTTTCTACTCATCTTCGGTTCTCATTCGAATTTGATGATATCCACTTTGAAGATCAACTTTGGAAAAAATAATAGCGCCATGGAGCTGGTCAAGAAGATCATCGAGTCAAGGAATCGGAAAGTGGTATTTGATGGTAATCTTGTTCACCGCTTTACTATCGATACACATACACCAAGACTATCCTTCTTTGGCACGAGAAGAGTAGGGACAACACATGGACTCATGCTTTCTCTCACCATTCCTTTAGCCAAGAGTTCATCTACTTGTCGTTGAAGCTCTTCTTGCTCTTTAGGACTCATTCGATAGGCGACTTTGTTCGGAATGACTGCTCTCAAAACAAAATCAATGTAATGTTGAATGTCTCTTATAGGCGGAAGACCGGGTGGAATTTCTTCCGTAACAACATCTTTAAATTCTTGGTGAAGAGGTGCTACTTGAAAAGGAACAACATAATGTTCCTCATTTTCTTCTAACACCACAAGACCATATGCCTCCAATGAATCTCTCAAAACCTTATCAACTTCAGATTTAAAGAGTAAATTCTTTCCCTCCCCATTAGATGGTTTAGGAATGCTCTCTATTTTGGAAGGACCCAAAGTGATTTTGACTCCATCATTTTGAAAGTATAAGTATTTTTTAACCCATCATGCTTAGTCTTTCTATCAAATTGCCAAGGCCTCCCAAGAAGCAAATAGCAAGCATCCATGGGAACAACATCACACCATACTTCATCATTATATTTTTTTCCAATGGAGAATTGAATAAGGCATCGTTTATCAACCATTACCTCATTCCCTTTGCATAGCCAAGAGAGTTTGTAAGGTTGTAGGTGTTTCTCCGTCTTGAGGTGCAATTTATCCACCATTGTTGTAGCCACTATGTTCTCGCAACTTCCACTATTGATAATAACATCACACACCTTCCCATGAGAAGTACATCTAGTGTGAAAAATATTGTTGCGAAGCCATGCACCATCTTCACTAGGAATAGCATTCAAGACCCGACAAAGGATTAGAGACTTTCCTTGATCTCCATAGATAACTTCATCGCCCTCTTCCTATCCTTCATTGGAACTAGGGAAGTCTTCAAGATTGTCTTCTTCACGCTCTTCTTCTACTAGAGAGATAATCTTATGATTTGGACAATCAGAGGCAGCACTTGAAACACCTGACAGAATTAGGGCGCTTTGAACTCGATGCTCCTTCATTCTTAGGAGTGGACTTTGAAGCGACTATTTTATTTTTAGTGGAAATACTCCCACCTTTAGAATAGCCCTCCTTGTCCCGATACCGAGAGCTACTACCACGAGTTTCGTTAAGTTGTCGTTCCGCCTTTAAAGCAAGTTGACAAATATCATTATAAGTCCAGTAAGGTTGAAGTTCGACAACAATAACGATTTTTTAGCAAAGTCCACCAAGGTAGCGAGCAATAGTTTGTTCCTCGAGCTCAGAAATATCACAAAACATCATGAGATGACTAAACTCCATTGTATATTCTTCCACAGACAGCTCCTTTTGTTTGAGGTTGTGAAACTAGAGGAAGGTATCTTGACGGTAGTTCGTTAGTAAGAACTTCTTCTTCAATTCTTTCATCATCTTTTCCCAAGTTACAATACGGCTCCTTCCTTCTCGAGTTCTTTGTTTCTTCAAGTGATCATACCAAATAGATGCGTGTTTTTTTAGCTTGATGGCAACTAACTTCACCTTCCGATTAGGTATACTCGCAACACAAATAGATCATTCTACTTCCCAATACAAGTCCAACCATATCATTCACTTCCACATCACTTATAATCTCCGCAACCCTTAATTTCTTCTTAATAGGCAGCTCGTACCACATTCCAATGGCATCATAAGCGAATGCCTTCGTGCATTTAACTAATTGTTCTTATGTCACCTACTCAGGATCAACGTTACTATCATCAATTCCACCAACACACCTAATGCAAAATGAAAGATTGGACACAATTTTGATAAGGTGAAATGATCACGCCAAATTTGAACAATCGACCAAAGGTCGGGCTTTTTTCTTTAGGATAAAGCATATTAGGTTGAATTGAATAAAGCGTGACATTTTAATACATATTTGCACCGTTCAATAATTCTATTCTTAGTTTGATAAGTTTTGCTTAAAAATACGGTCCGTTATCTTTACCCTTTTGTGAAATTTAAAATTGATGAAGCTTAGGATTACAAATCAAAAACCAATACTTATTGCTGAATGCGAGACACGGGGCAAAAGTGTGTTAGGTGTCTTGCCACGTGGCATCATAAAGGCAAAACGAAGTGTCATGAGATAAGCACGCGTCTAAACAATTCCTTAATTGTCAATACATGTGTTTAGACTACATATGTTGTTATTATGACATGTCTCGAGTGTCTTGTCACTTAGGATATCGCTATGAACGTGTTGGACTTATATTTGTGTGTAAATACAAAAGACATTGTAAAGTTAAACGGACAAAAGTGGAGAATGCTTAAAAGTTAAATGTGGCGACTTGAAAGTTATGAAAATTGAATTAAAATGCCATGATAGAAAAATTAGAATAGACAGTTTGAAAAGAAATAGCGGTTTTTCTTTTTAGAATAGGACTAATATCACGAAAAACCCCAAACGGATACACTTATGACAAATTTACCTCAAACTAGTTATTTGATCACCAAAAATCTCAAATTGGTATATCTCTAACAAATTTACTCCAAACTAATTTTTCGACTAACAAAAACTCAAAACCGATACATTTATGACACATTTACCTTTGTTAAATTGAATTAATATCACAAAAAATCACAAATTGTTACACATGTGATAAACGGAGGGAAAAAAACCCAAATTGGTACACCCGTTGATTGTCATGTGTCATTATACTTCTAAATTTTGATGATAAAATTTAACGGAAACTAACGAAGGTTAAAATTGTCACAGTCGTACCATTTTGGAGTTTTTGGTGTTCAAAAAATTGATTTGGAGTAAATTTGTCACAATCATATCAGTTTGGTGTATGTTATGGTATTAACCCTTTAAAATATGGATATCTAGTGCCATATTCTTTCTATGAAAATTAGTTAAATTTTTTGAACGACAAGGTTGAAAGTCGAGACTCTCTCTCTCTCCTTAAATGATGATAATTTTATGTAGAAACTAAGAGTGAATACATAAATACTAAAACAATAAATAATCCATTCCCAAATATATATTATAATCATACATAATAAGTAATAGGAAACATAATAAACAACAAATAAAACAGATAAAATTTATTAATTCTATTCTTATAAAAACGGAGTGATTTCTTCGTTCATTTTATTAATTTAATGTACTAAATTATTTAAAGGATTTAAATTTAAACTTCTTATTTTTTTTATTTGTGATTTTAGTATGATAAAGGGTTAAAGTCGATTACAAAAATTGATGTCAAGAATCTACTATAAATAATTTTATCACTTAATAAAACATGAAGTAACTCACTATGAGTTAGTGAAATGAACCTAATGTCCAAGTGCTCATCGATTACAGGATTAGCAAGTCAGTCAGTAAGATGATTTCTTTCTCGGAAGTTATGTTGCACTTTGAATTCAAAGAGCCGCATAGTCTTTCTAATATCTTAGCAAAGCACGCCCAGCATTAATTTACTTATGTAATACCGTGCGTTTTTATCTTCCCATTCTACTTTATTTTCATTTGAGCAGATTTCTTCGTCCGTCGGAATCGGCTCCATCAGAAAATTGATCATACAAAACAAGATAAAAAGTCAAGGATTGCTCTTTGATTAATTTGTAATTAAGTAACAATAATATAAATTTAGCTTTTAAATTGAATTATTTTACTTTCTTCACATCTAGTAGATAGGGGTGTAAACCGAACCAAACTGAACCTTTTAGGGGTACACCCTTGAACCGAAAAAACCGGTTTGGTTCGGTTTGATTCAGCTCGGTTTTCAATTGTTTCTTATTTTTTCGCTTTTTATTCACGGTTCGGTTTCCTCTGTCTCCAGAGCTTGGCCGAGGCAGCGATTCTGAACACGATGTGCCGGAGCTCCATCCTTTGCTCCGATTTTGTGAGGGCCGTGCTGTTGTGAGTCGGCAGCGAGGAGGAGAGGGTTGAGTTGGTGGCAGCGGCGGTGGCCGAGGAGGAGAGGGGCGAGGTGGAGAAGGGCTTGTCGTCGACGCAGGCATAGGAGAAGGGCCTGTTGTCTCCACTAACCCACCAAAGTGAGTCCCTTATAAAACCCTTTTCTTGGCTCTCGCAAAGTTTGGAACTTTTTTGGGTTCTTCATTTTCTCTGCTCCATCTGTTTTCTCTCGACATCATGATCTCTCCGGAATGCAAGCTAATAGACCGGGTTTTCTTTCTCGCTCGCCCCCTCTTTTGCTGGGAATTTTCTTCTGAGTGGGCTTTCTGATATTGGGTACTGGCGGAGTTGATTGTCTTGTCTTGCTTTTAGCTTGATTTTAGTTAGGATGATTCTTTTCTTGATGGCTTTGGTGTGGGTGGTGAAGGTAACGGATTCGTTGAGGATGGGCTTGATTTGGGCTTTTTGAGGTTTGTGGTGTGTGGTGATTTGTGCAGGCATGGGGGAGAGGGAAGATTGTGATAAGGAGGATCGGCAACTTGACGAGCAAAGCAGGTGACCCCCTCGAAGCGGAGGAACGGGCTGCTGAAGAAGGCGAAGGAGCTCGCGATCCTGTGCGATGCCGAGTTCGGGGTCATCATCTTCTCCAGCACTAGCAAGCTCTATGACTTTGCCAGCACTAGGTCCCATTCACGCCGGTGGCTTCAAAATCAGATGAGGAAGAAGAGAGCTGCAGAAACAGAGAGAGAGGATAAAAGAGATGGGTTAGAGAGAGAAATGACCCGTTCTAGTTTTAGTTTTAGCCCTTTTAGCTTTAAGGTAAAAACCGAAATAAACTGAATTGTTAAGAAAAGAATGGTTGGGTTTGATGATTCGAACCAAAAACCGAAGCTAACCGAATTGAAATGCACAAAATTTTCGATTTGGTTTAGTTCGTTTCGCACCTCGGTTCGGTTTTGACACTCCGGTAGGTAGATGTACAAAACAAGAATAACATTGAATATTACACAGAGTATAATATATAGTTAGTCATTATATTCATATTGGACCAGGGTATTTTCTTCGATCCGCACCTAGAAATCCAGGCCCGAGATGTTCGGGCCAGATCAAATTTCTATAACGAAAGTCTTGCTAGGAAGACTTTTTCTTTGGGCCGAAGACGGTCTTGATTCGGGGGGTCAATTGGAATTTCCGTCGTTTCCTTGGGTCGGAAGAGGAAAACGACCCAAACTCGAGGGGCCGAAACGGAATTAAGCCGTTATGTTTTTCATTCTTGGGCCTCATCAAGCCATCATCACAAGCTCGCAGCTAGGGCAATTCTGGCTTTGTCTTCTTCCTCCGGAGCCTGGGTTCTGGGTTTTGACCCTCTGCTTTCTTCCGCCATCTCCCTCTCTCTCTCTGGCTCTTGCTCTCTGTGACAAGGCACTGGAAGGCGGAGTTTGATCATCCTGCTTCACGTTAGCAGTACACTCCAGCTAGTGTGTTGCAGTGTTCTGTATACATTGTAGCTCAGAGAACATGATCAGGGGAGGCAGGAGCTACGTGTCCTCACCGCCCGCTTTCTCCAACGATGCCAGGAGGGTCCTGGTGTGCACGGGCAACACCGTCTCCGTCTTCAGCACCTCCACCGGCTTGCAGGTCCCGTTCTTGATAACACCCCTCCCCACGTGCGCTTCTTGTTTCTTCGTATGTTTTTTGGCGACCTAGTAAGTATTCTTGATTCGGGTGACCGAGTTTTTGTCTGTTTTCTTGGGTTGCTGCCTTTTCTTGGCTCTCTTAGATGGGAGCCTTGGAGGGTCATGTTGCGCTCGTCACGTCCGTTATAGTGGTGCCCGCCTCTGGCCCCGCCGGTAGGATCTTGTGCTACTGTTGGACTGCTTCACTTGATGGGACCATCCGGTATTGGGACTTTTCCGTGTCGGAGTTGATGAAGACGGTCGATGTTCGGCTGCCCATTTTCTCCATGGTATGTTTGGCTTCCGCTCGAGTTGAAAGAGTGATGTTGGATTGGGTTTCTTGCGTGGGGCTTCTCTTCTGTTCAGTTGGAGTTTTGCGGACCGGTTATGTTTTCTGTCCCCAGAATTTTTTTTTTTTTGGAGCATATTCAAATGGCGTTCTAATGGACAATGATGAGTTTCGGTCAGATTTTGTAAATGATGAAACATTTTGCCTTAATTGTTGTGGACAGACACACATGGCAGGGGTTCACTTGGCGTCACAGATTTTCAATGTGCTAAATTTTTCCCCCATAAATTAAGTCTGGATCTTTTTAAAGGTTATCAACTTTGAAGAAGACGCAAGTGGTCAATTAGAATATCGTTATCCTTTATATTTTACTTTTTTAATAGTGTAATTAAGTTGTTGAAGTTTCTTAGGAGTTGAGTTTGGTCTTTTTAGGGATTTGAGTCTCTGCTGTTTTTGGAGCTTTTAGACATTTATCAAATGACTGCTCTGATATTTTCTCATAGTTGGGGTCTTCTTGTTGTTCCCTCTTTCCTTTTGATCTGCTTGTGAATATTTCTGCTGTACTTGATTGATTCTTTTAAAATTTATATGACTTTACACGATTAGGTCTGGTCTCTGGTGTTGCTAATACTCTTTCAGGTGGAAGCATTAGAAACAATTTTATAGCAGCTAACCTTTTTTCCTGACAATGCTAAAACTATTGGTCTCGTGTTTGGTTGGAACTACTGGATGCTTTCTGACATATACGCAAGTCAGAGAGCCAATATTGTGATGGGTGTGACTAAATTGACATTGGCAATGTTCAGATTCTACTATTTGGCAAGGTAGTTAAGTTAGCATCTTTAACAGTTTGACAACTTGGATTCATTATTTTTAATTATTTGCGGCCGCATTTAGTACTTTGATGGATATATTAGTTTATGATTATCTAGATCAGTGGGGAACTATAGCAGTTTAAGCTTTCAGTTGATGTCTTAATCATCATGTTCGATAAAAGGTACTCATACTGTCAAGATATAGCTTTGCTTTTTGTTGTGTTCTAGCAATACCCTGTGGATTTTGTGCTTACTAAGATTATGATATACAGGTAATTCCATCGTTATTATCTCAGCAAAATGAGAGCAGTGAAAGAGCGCCAGATGTTTTTGCCTATATATCAGTTGAGAATATAAGAGTACTGGAAACACAACCAAAAGCCTTACGAGGGCAAGTTCGAAAGTGTAACTTGACCAAATCTACTCTTGCCGGAGGAGTAACACTGAAAGAGGTGCAACACAGATGTAGTGTGCTCATTTTTGCTCTTTTCCTTATGATGTTAATACTTGCAAAACAAATTGATTTTGCTTTTGAGCCAATTTGGTCTCGTGATATGATTGGGACTCTGTTATGGTTTATTTATCTCTAGTTTACAAAGAGAATAGCTAGTTAGTTCTTACGGTGCTCCGTGAAATTTTGCAACCATGTGGATTCTTGGGAAAGAAATAAAATGATTTCCATCTTAGGTTCATTTGTATCCTTTGCCTAGGTCTGTTACAATGTAATCTCGACCATCTCTCCCTTATCTAGGTGGGATATAGATTTTGTAGGAAACGCAACAATATTAAATATGAGGAATATGAGGTGGCTTAGCCAAAACAAAAATGACCTCAATGAGGTGAGCTAAGAGCCTAAAACAATGGTTGTTTCACCAGTCTGCGGAAACTCAGATATAATGTACGTAAGGGGATCTTTAGAGTCTAAATGATGGTTCTTTGGCTGATAAGGTATCCATTTCTTCTTTGTAGAGCACTGATTCAATGCTTAAGATTTTCTGAGAATTGGTCTTTGGGTTTAGTTATTCACTAAGTAAACACATCCTTTTCATTCACGATGTTCTTATAGCTGTATTTTGATGTCACAATATCTTCGCAGACCAAGAAACCAGAGTATATAACCATTAGCTCCTCAGGAGAATTTTTCGGCATTCTTGACAAGCAGAAGCTTCACATATGGAAGGTTCCCGAAATTGAGTCAGAACGTGTAGTGCTTAAGAGAATAGACCTTCATCATACAAAAAAGTTCACCGTTTTTGCCTTCCACCCCACCCAAAGAATTGTGGCTGCTGGGGATGTAACTGGGAGAATTTTGATTTGGAGAGGATTTGGTAAAAGGACATTTTCCATTGGAGATGGGCAAGCAAATGGAAGATCTTCGAACTTTGATGAAGACAAACCTGGGGTGAGGGGAAATGATGATGCTGATAATTGTTCAACATGGCATTGGCATCCTCATGAAGTTAATTGTCTTGTATTCTCTTCTGATGGAGCGTACATGTATTCTGGTAAGTTAATGGGGCTGTTGAGTAAGAACTGTAATTTACTGGTACGGAAATGTGTAGGTTAATTATACCTTTCACTGGGTACACATGTTTGATTGCTGTGTGTTGTTGTCTGGTAGACCAGTCCAACATATTCATTTGGATAAATCTTCATGCAAAAGCTGACTTTGTTTTGTGAAACTGTTGAATATGTTGTTGCTTATAGAGCACATAAATTCTAAATGATTGATGTTTATATGGTCATGGTGATATAGTTGTGATCTTATTATGTGTTTTATTGTCAAGATTAAATTTAACTAGGCTAGGTTGGTAATAGTGAAATTTTGAATTTTCTGTTGAAGTCTGATAGCCCTTGTGTTTCACTTATGGGATAGCCAGAGCATGTCATGGGCTTTCTCACAGTCGATATCATGGGCCTGTGGAAGTTTAAGTCTTGATGTTCAACATTCAGGAATTTCCTAATAATGACTCTTTTTTGGGGCTTGCAGGAGGTAGGGAAGGAGTTCTTGTGGTATGGCAGATAGATACCGGGAAAAAGAAATTTCTACCACGAATTGGGTCTCCCCTTTTGTATTTTGTGGATTCTCCCGACCCGTCACTTGCGTCTGTGAGGAAAAAATTGTTTTGCAGTACTGCATATCTATTTGAGCATTTCTCTCGAAAGCTGGAGAAGCTGATGCAGTCAATTACTGAATGTTTTTCAGATTTCTTGTGCGGATAATCAAATTCATCTTCTGAAAATGCCTGCAATGGAAATGCTGAAGTCTATTTCAGGAATCAAGGTATGTTTGAGGCAGGTCTACTCATAGTTGATGTAATGCAGGTTTCTGTGAATTTGTGGTTGAATCCGTTTTGGTGTATCTAAATCTGTTTATAGTATATCTGTAAAAAGACGGATAAAGATAATATTCTGATCTAATTTTGCCAAGCTACTATCTAGAACTGTTATATCCATCTATAGATATATTTTATTTTTGTCCATTATAGTAATTATAAACATAGTGTATGGACTAGGAAGATGGTTTTAATCAAGACATTACAGTTCCAAAATGATAGTGCGTTCGTTTTAGTTGTGGAAGTTGATAGAGTTATGAAAATGTTGCCAAGCGGAAGCTAATAATCTAAGTATGGTGGGAGACATTCTCTTTTCATGCACAAAACCTTAGGAATACATATGTACACACAGAATCCGTATATTTATGTTTATAGGTCTCTTTGTGATGTGAATATGTGAAACATAATAATTTAATTGCACTTTACTATCAGTTTCTGAATTAATCTAGTTGTATTGCGTCAATTAAGATACCACTTCCAAAGGATGTGTGTAGTTCCCGATAAAAAAAAAAAAAAGGATGTGTAGTTGCCATTGTAGTTTCAATGATTATTTTAAGAAAAATTGGAACACTGAAATCCAAAAAGACCATTTCCTTTTTAATAGAGAATCTAAATTGCAAGGTGCTTAAGTAAATTCCATACAGAAATCATTGAAAAAAAAGTTAATGCTTTTACTTTATATGTTTTTGAGTTAATATTATCAAATATTTCTGTAAAAACTTATTCAAAAAATTATGAGGATATTTTGGGTATTAAAAGAAATGAATGTTCTGAAAAAAAATGTTCTGAAAAAAGGTTATTCTAGGGTAGTAAGTCTCCTGTTGTCTTGACACTGGTTTTTCTCTTAATTTCTTGTCTGATTTGCAGCTCCCCTTTTCACCTCCTGAAGCAGTTAGCAGCTTATGCAGTGGGTGCGTCTTTGATGAGAAAGCAGGGGTTGTTGCTCTACATACAGAAAATTATGGCATCCAATTCTACAGCTTGTTTGATGATCATGGAATATCTGAGGTATGAATAAGCAATTGTCTGATCTTTAGGTAATGTAAGCAAATTTTAAATTTCTGAATACATGGCAGGTTCACTATAGATGATCCATTCTATTTCTTTTTTGTTAACTGAGTTTCCTTTAAGGTATGTTCTGGTACCTCACGCTGTGGTACATTGGCATCTTCCATTTGATAATTTTCCTTTGAAATGGGTGGTGGTGGGAATGAGGCAGAATTTGAAAACTGAAACGTGATGGGTGATCAAGATTACTTTCTAGTCAATGAGATACACGCCAGAGACATGATCCTTTACTTTAGATGTAACTACAAAAGATATATCTTAAATGAAGCACTCCGGCCATGTTTAAGTATTTAGCTCATTGTTTTCACTGAACTTTTCTCGGAGTTGTTTCCTTCATTCATTTTTCTGCTCTGTACAATAATCTCTTAGTCACGTCATTGGTGACAACCAATGAAACTTGAAATATCTTAATGTTATTTCACCTGGACAGCATTAAAACAACATTTTGTTTTTCAACTTTTTGTCTGTTTTCAGTTTTAGATACTAGAAATAGTAAACTCAAAAGTATTCTTCATCCAAATGCAAGTCATATTGATAGGAAGTGATGTTGTTTGGGAATGTACTTATCTATGTGGCCAAGATGACTTTTCTGAGGACAGAAGACTTCTATTTCGTGTGTCTATGTGTGGGTGCTATGAGCTGGAAACTAAAGCATTCCAGATTCTTTTTCGCAGGTTCAAGTATGTGAGAGAAATCATCAGCCAGGCAATGAAATCACGGTAATGCTATTTATTTGTTCTTCTGTTTTTCAAGTTTTACTGCTTAGCTACATGAGGTAATCCCCTTCTACCTCCTATACCTGCTACACTTGTCTGCTCAGCTACTTAATTTCTTTCTTGAATGGTCTGGTTACAGGTTGTAGTGACTCAGCTGGCCCTTTCAGTTGATGGTTCTTTTATGAGTACCATTGAAGTTAGGCTTCCTGAAGAAGATATGGGCGGTCTTGTTTGTCTTAAGTTTTGGACATCAGATTCTCAGAATAAACATTTCAGATTGTTGACCGTGATTTACGAACCTCACAGGTTGGTAAATGTTTTCCATTCAAGCGGACCAATAACAAGGCATGTCCCGAAAGACCCAACGCGCACACACACAAACCCAAAAGTAAAAAGTATTGCTTAGACGTTAGTACTGAAAGCAATCAATTTGCTTCAGAAATTTATTTATACTGGAAAATTCTAACTTTTGTATGGCAAAGTAGATAATTCATAGATGCCGCTATCTTTGAATATACCAATCTTGAACTTATTGAGTTTTTCTTCTAGGGATTCCCATATCTCTGCTGTTGCTTTCCGGCCTAACCAGTTAATGGCAGTAACTTCATCCTATGGTGGGGACTTCAAGGTAATTTGATCGCTGAATCAAATCATTGAGATCTGTATTTCATGTTATGTTTAATGTGCCTTTGCAACATCTCAGACTTGGGTATACGGAGACGAGATTCAAAAAAGGGAAGTGCAGAATACTGGCTGGACGTGCTATGCAGTTGGTTCATATAAGTATATATGACTTTCCCTTCCACTTTTCCTTTAGATATATCACCTACTGGTTACCTTACTGTTGTTTACTTAATCAATGGTAAGAAAGTTGCAAACTGAATAGAACCTCAAGTACGTACAGGTACAACGTTGGGCAGGATATCTGCATGTGAGCCATGAATGTCCCCTAGTCCATTTATGTTCCATCCCCACTGCCGTTTCTGTTGTTTGTAGTCTTAGTGTCGGTGCTTTTATATTGACAGAGTTGTCTCTGCTTTGACCAGCCTTGCTGCCAGTTGTCCTTATTTGTATTATCTGTGACTGTCGAGTATTGCCACGGGACTCATTTATGCTGTTTAGCATTGAACAGAATGAGTGTATGCCTTTTGTTTTGTCATGTCTGGTGAACATTGTAATTTATCATTCTGATTGACTTTTGTTGACCTTGCAGGAAAAGACCAATGACAGCAGCTACATTTTCTGCTGATGGTTCTGTTCTTGCTGTTGCCGCTGAAACAGTCATAACATTGTGGGATCCGGATAGGAATATACTTGTGGCCATAATTGGAGATGCTTTCACGGTGATTCTAAACTATTAGTAGTCTTATTGGAGTGGATGTGTTTTGCATATGTTATGGGACAGGGCTGGTTAAGTATGGAAGGTCATGTTCGACAGCTTGGTCTGTCAATGAGA
This sequence comes from Syzygium jambos, assembly GCA_031216235.1. NCBI lineage: Eukaryota > Viridiplantae > Streptophyta > Magnoliopsida > Myrtales > Myrtaceae > Syzygium > Syzygium jambos. Next base: position 22,558,162 of record CM062222.1, read on the forward strand.
AAGCATAGTTGCCGCTTGCCGTGTATATCTTGAGAATATTGACCATGTGTGGTGCATAGTTGATGAATAGCCCGTTGATGATAGTTGAATAAATTGCTGTCCCCTGTTTGGGGAATATTAATAGTTCTATTTAATTACGTTGAATCTTAAAATAAGCCAATAGAGTAAGGGAAACCGTGGTAGGGTCTTTTCTGCTATGCACCTGGAGCCTCTGGTGGCTTTCACACTATGAAATGTAGGGCAGTTGGCCTCTTCTTGTACTTGAATTTGATAATGAAGGTTCTCCTGAGGAAACTATTTAGCGTTTTTACATTTTGGCAGGCATAGTCAACTGACAGGTTAAATGATAGGGACCAACTGTGAACCATCCTTAATGTCACAGTGATCACCTTTTCAATCCCATTGTGGACATTTTTCTTGATTCGGCGAAAGTACTTAGGTGGCTTTTTCATGACCTTGAGGCTGGATCACTTTAACACCTACATTTACTACGAGTGATCAGTTCCTATGCACAAGGACCTTTCACTTGACTATTGAATCAAAATATCATGCTAGACTGTATGTGGCAAGGTTAAGTGTTTTTAGAATATTACAATGGCAGGTGAATTATTTTGGTGCTAACAATGTCATCCTCAGGTCAAGAAGGCATGAATTCCTGGCCAATTCTTACTTTTAATTAAAAAAAATGTTTAAGTTGTACCTTTGGCTCATTAATGGAGGAATGGTTAGAGTAACTTATCATAGCTTTTACATTGGCTGTTCCATCTCAACCTTCCTAAAGCAGATGTTGCAACCATTGTGTTTAACTATTTAGAACTTTGAACTTCTCTCAGTTAACCCATGGAAGTCTGATTGGTGTCTCAAATGTCATTTTGCAGCCAATCAAGACCTTGTCATTTGTAGGGCAATCAGGTTACATTGTGTCCGCATCTAGAGGTTCCAGGCCGCAGCTATCCATCTGGAGCCTGTCCAAGTTGTCAAAATTATGGTCATACTCTCTCCAAGTAGAAGGTTAGACCTTGCAACGTTTCTTTCCTCCAAACTGCAAGGGCTATTTAAAATGCTTAGCTTTCACTTTGGTTGCTATAAAAGTTCTTGCAAGAGTTAAGTTTTTGTCCATAATTTGCTGGAGTTTTTTTTATATACTTTGGTTCTTATACTGAGCATTGTCAACTCAACTTTTCTTTGCACAGCTGTCACTTGTTTGGGTGATCCCTCGACTTTTGCCGTCCTTGCTCTCCTCCCTAAGTTAGCTACAGAATCTCAGGAAATGGCACTTGGAGGGAGGGACGGGGCAATCCTTGCTTTCAATGTTAACAGACCTGATCCTGTGGCTGTATGGTCTGTGAGAAAGGTACATATTGTCTCTGTTCTTTTGCTTTTCAAAATTATACATTCAATGCCATTACCTTTTATTAGTAGTCCCCTTTTCCTATTTATATTCCAGCCAGATAGAACTAGGAAGGGAGTCCACAAAAATTTTTATTAACTGATAAAATTATTTAAAAGTAACCGAAGGTCAGGGATAATACTTTGATATATAAGTCAATGTGCTTATACAATTATTCTTTATCACCTAGACATAAAAGTTTGCACATCTTTCATTGTGTAATCTATTTGTCGACACATGGAAGCTTTGCAAGAGCTGTTCGGGAACGTCAAGCGGGGGACAAGGGTAGCCATAGTTGTCGAGGTACTTATCTATGTGTTGTCTTATGGAAGGAATAGGAGGAGGAGAAGGAGGAACGTCAATGTCTGTTGAGGAGGGAGGAGATCCTTGATGCATATGCTGATAGCGCTGTGTCTTCTTTTTTCCCCTCCCTACTTGGGCGTATTAAGCCACTCACCAAAACAAAAGAATGTATTTCTCCTTAAGCGCCAAGTCTCTCCAGCAGGTCTTTTGAAGTTTCAATAATCAAGTGCTGATTGATAGACGTTGGCAGATGCAAATAAAACTAAAAAGTCCAAATATAACTCCTCCTATCAAGTTCAGTCTCATAGTTACATATGAAATAGAATTTATCGTTTTTATTGAGGAATAGAGGAAATTAACTGAAGGAAGCATGTTTATGTCTAGAAAATAATTGAAATTTGAGACAATACCCTTTCATTTGTCAATTGTATATTCAGCTTTAACGTGGATTGTATGACATGTCTCTGTACCTGATTCCATTTTCTTGGATCCTTTTAGGCAAGTCCCCATGTTTAAGATTTTCTCAGAAGGCAATTCAAACACTGGATATGCACCGGGACCTAGTCTTGGCACCCAACACCAATCAACATAGTAGTTTGCAATATAGTAAAAATGCTCCATACTGAGCAGGGTGTTTTAGCCCAGTATGCAAATCATTATTTTTCCTGGATAATTTATACTGATTTCTTCCTTTACTGAGGTCATCAGTGTACATACAAGTAGTTAAATGTGTGGCCACTCCGTTGATGGTAATTCAAGTTCTCCTTAGTGTAAATGGTTACTCTTTTTAGCTAAATTAAGGAACGCAGAGATAAATGAAGCATGAAAAGTAAAAAATGAATTTTCTGTTCTTTGTGGCGCAAATTATGAGATTTGCATCCACGAGAAAGTGATGGATCATGTGGTTGTATTTAATTGCTGAGTGGAATATCCACTCCGAATCTTGTGACTAAAATGAATTGTGAGTATTTATCTGCATGGTGCTCTTGTTTCTTAATAGGATTTTCAAATCCTGTTGCATCGCGGCTGAACAAATCATTTTCCTCTGACACAATTTCTGCAGTACAAAGTCATAGTTTCAATGTCCGGTTTATCAAAAAAGTTGTCTGTGCTAATTGCAGGCTGAAGGCGGTGCTCTTGCATTTCTTCAAGGCAGTCCATCACAAGAGAACATTACTCAAGGGAAAACATCTCGTGGGTTGCTTGCATTTGTAAATGGTGATCATGAATATGTCCTCTTTGATCCATATAGTGATGAAGCAACTGAACATGGTGTTGCTCACCGGAAGGGCCTTGTTTCTGAAAAAACAGGTACAAAACTGATCTTACAGTAGAGATTTGGTGCTGTGATGAATCCACGGACTTTGACAGTGCATAATAATGTGTTTTTCCACTAGGATGTGATCTATGATCATGGTCAATTCAGAGTTGTACACGTTTCTGATAGTACCTTCTTTAAGCAAATTAGAGTCCCATTGTAGTTTCTTCTTTTGTGGTTGATCTTTATTTGAAGACTTTGATTATTGCAGAGAAGTATGGGTACTTGTCCGTATATGGGGAGCTACCGGAGTTCAACCATGAGAGAAACCAGACTGCTGAGATCACCGTCGCTCCATCTGAGAAGCCTTGGGCTACCTTATTCAGTGGATCGTCACAAACTCTTCCACCTCTTACAAAATTGTGTTCAGCATTCCTGGAGTCGCTCTTGGAAAAACGAACTGCAGTTGTGGAGTAATCAGAAGCCCTACCATTTTCAGGAAGAGGTTACGTATGCATTCAATTCACCTACCATGTACTGATTGATTGTTAGCGAGAGTGATAGGCTGTTGTCACGATGCACCAGCCAACTTTGCTTTCAAGTAGGTTACTGTCGAACTGCCGAATTCTTCCTTGAAATGTAAATTTCGCAATTTTGGCCAGAGTATCGTATTGGTGTAATGCTTAGAATTAGCGGTGCATGATGTATGCTGTCTTGGTGGAAAATTAGGATAAACCGAGATAGCGAGGGAGGGTCGTCGAGGCATATTTTGTATTTCTGGACGGGCTGCAGAGTAGGTTTTGACAATTTCTTCTACCTTGGTATTTTTGTATATTGTTGTTTATTTTCCTGGTTGCCTTACAATTCACATCTGCACGATACAATACAGGGTTCTTCTTTCATTGGTATCGCGATATCTAACGGGTCAATTGTCGCTATAATCATGATTACCAATGTACCCTAGGCTTATCATATTATGCGTTTCAGCACGGCTTGTAAAGATTTTCTTTTGGTGTATCTCAGCATCAAAGAGGAAATGTATGGATCGAGACTCGAACGAGGTAATGCATCCGATGATGAGAGGATCACGCTTAAACATGTATCGATTAACTCCTCCGGAGCACAAAAGACTTGTGCTCTTCACATGACGAAGGCGGAGGGAATGAAGCGCATCTGGGTTTAAACTCAAGCCCAGAACGAAAGGTTCCTGAACATTTTACGATGAAGAAAACAAATCGGAGTGATGATTCAAATTTGGAATTGTTTGTGCTTGATGATTTGGAGAATAATCTTGATCTCCCGTGACAAGGAAATGTTATTTTACTGTAAAGTGGAAACAATCTTTATGGCAACCTAACAAAACGATGACCCCAACATCAATCGATAGCGTACGTATGTCATACGTTACCCAAACAGTTGGATAACTTGCGAGCAACGTCACATCTCCTGGACCCTTATTTGGGGTTCATATCTCCAGTCCACCAAATGCTTTAGGAATGATTTACATTTGTAGTCACTGTAGTTTTGGGAAAATTCCACTTTCAATCCCCGTACTTTATTTTGCACCGACGCTGGTCCTTGTACGATTGTACGCTGACAATTCAAGTTCTTTCGTCAAAGTTCCAATTTAAACCCAACATAGGTTAGCGGGGGAAATTACCAAAAAAAAAATGTAAAACTTATTACATTTGTGCCAATTCAATTCTAAACCTTTCAATCTAGCCAATTTAATCTTAAAACTTTTGACAATTTGTTAATTGAGTCATAAATCTTTAATTGTGCAAATTAGTCCTATTTGACGATTTGCCAATTTAATCCTAAACTTTTTGACGATTTACAATTTTAGTCCTTTTGGCAGAAAATCATTGACATGGACAATTTTGCAAATTTTTTATTTTTTAAAGTTTTCTGAATTTATTATTTTTTTTATTTTTCCTTTTTTTCTTTTTTTTCCAAACCCTAGGCCTGTGATTGGTAGGAAAAAAATAAAATAAAACATAAATTAATAATAAAAAATTCAAAAAACTTAAAAAATTAAAAATTTACAAAAATTGTCCACGTTAGTGCCGGACCCCTGCTTCATCAATTTTTGGCCAAAATTAGCTAGAATGACTAAATTGATAAATCGTCAAAACATTCACGACTAAATTGGAACAATTGAAAGGTTTATGATTCAATTGGCAAATTGTCAAAATATTTACAACTAAATTAACTAAATTAAAAAGTTTAAGACTGAATTGGTTTAAGTGCAAAAAGTTTGGGAATTTCTTGGTAATTTTCCCTAAATTAATGAGTCAGCACCTAAGCAATTTGGTGTGCACCTGTGCAAGTCTGTAGGGAAAAAGTGTCAGAAATTTCCTAAACCTTTTGTATTGATACCAATTTTGTTATAAACCTTTTTTTAATGCCAATTTAGTCCTAGACCTTTTGATATAGTGCCAATTCAGTCCTTTGGCTAATTTTGGCTGGATTTTGCTAACACGGACGTTGGCCAGCCAACATGGCACAGCGGGCACTATCGTGAACAACTTTTAATAATACTTTCATATTTTTTTGAATTTTTACTTGTTTTTTTTTCTTTTTTTATTTTTTTTTCCTCCCCTCCCTCCTTTCTCTAGCTTGTCGTCGAACCGGCAACCGGCCTTTGGCTAGGCTCGCCCTCGCTTGCGATTGGGTGAAGGCGAGCCTCACCATGGCTAGGTAAGGCTCGCCCCCACCCTCGCCCTCGCGACCATCTGGCGAGGGCGAGCCTCGCTAGAGGCCGGCAAGGTCAACCTCGCTAGTCATCGATCTGACAATCGGCTAAAGGAAGGAGGGAGGGGAGGAAAAGAAAAGAAAATAATAAATAAATATTCAAAAATTATTGAAAATTGTCCATATCAACGCTAGTCCCGGCGGCCGGCCACCATCCATGTTAGCAATATCCAGTCAAAATTGACCGGAAAGAACTAAATTGTCACAAAGACAAAAGATTTAAGACTCAATTGACACAAATGCAAAACGTTTAGCACTTTTCTGACACTTTTCCCAAGTCCGTAAATGAAATTCGTTACTCAATTTCCACACAAGTACAATGTTGCTCCACGTTAAATTCAGATTCCTCGAATTCCCTACCAAATTACGATGTCCATGTACGTTTTCGGCTTTTGACCTTTGTGTCAAGGAGCCAACCAAAATCTAAACTAGCAGCAGCAGCAGCAAAATCAGTTGTGCTGTAGATGGTTGACAATAATAATGAAGTGGACAATAGTCTATACTTTAAGTTTAGGTATACGCATGACAATTGACCTCCTTGATTGGTAGGCTCCGTTCAAGTTCAACTAGATTTTTCCTCCCCAAAAGAGTAACAACTAGTTCTTGTTGGGATTTTGAGCAAATTGGAGGGAACTCCAAATTGCAAATTTTGGAGCCAAAATCCATCAAATTGTTTGAATGATATTAAAGATGAAGGAGAGAGTCCCACATAGGAAAGATGGGAGCTTGAAGTTGGATATATTAGCTTGTGTCTTCCATGAAGGGTTGGGCCCCAAGGGGCACCCCACTTTTGTGGAAGAGAGAGGTGTTGCTCCAAGCAACAATTATCGCGCGCGCGCTTCAAACAAAGGCTAGCCGTGCATTTTTCGAAATAATCTCTCCTTCTTTGTGCGATCAATTCCGCGACGTTCCGTTCGCCGTTTTCCTCCGAGCAAGTGCCGGCTTTGAGGGAAGGATCCGTTCTATCCTGGGAGACGATTGTCCATCGACCTTGGGTACCGAAAGAGGGGGGCAAATTTGTCTTAAGGACACAACGTCTCTTCGTTGGGCTCGGATCAAACTTGCTTGTGTTGTACGCTCAGGTTAGTTGGCTTCTCTTGTTTTCTACTATTGAAGTACGTATGTCGTATTGTATGTGATCAACATATTACGTATGATATGCTAGGATGACAACATTCTTAAGACAAATTTGTATGTTTGTTCATGTACGTGTACTGTTGCTTCGCATTCTGTGTTCATACGTACTTGCTTGTAATCGGATCTTATTCTCTGCCCGAATTGGTGCTAATATTCTGTGAACTTTGCATTCGGTTATGGTGATAATCGTGGGTTCTGCATATTATACATTCTGTGTTATTGAGTTCGGTGAAGTTTGTTTTCGGAAATAGTTGATTTTTCTACATTCGGTGTTACTGACGTGTGCGGTCTTCAACATCTGAAGTTTATAATCTTTTAAGTTTCAGACTCAAATTAGCCGCACTACCACAAAACTTGGTTTTTACACTTTCTCAGTTTGAACTTTTAGATCATCAAGTGTTCGGATTTTGGTGAAAAGCATTTTTGTTCGTGTTAATTAAACAAATTGGTGTTCGTATATTCAAGTTAATCATTTTGTGTTTGACGCTCAGAAATGGCTTCGGCTTCGATACCTACTGTGCCTACTTTGTCGATCCCAACTCATGGAGCTCATGGAGAAAAGCCTGAGAAGTTCACCGGTGTTGATTTCAAGAGGTGGCAACAAAAGATGTTGGTCTACCTCACAACTTTGAACTTGGCTCGATTTCTCAATGAGGATGCTCCTAAGTTGGATGAAGGAGATACTGATAAAGAGAGGCTTGCTGCCGTGGATGCTTGGAAGCATTCAGACTTCCTTTGTCGAAACTACATTCTCAATGGTCTGGACAATGCCCTTTATAATGTGTATAGCCCTCTGAAAACGGCTAAGGAATTGTGGGATAGTCTGGACAAGAAGTACAAGACTGAAGATGCCGGACTGAAGAAATTCATTGTTGGCAAGTTTCTTGACTTCAAGATGGTGGACTCTAAAACTCTTTTGAGTCAAGTCCAAGAGCTTCAAGTGATCCTGCATGACATTCATGCTGAAGGAATGACTCTAAGTGAGTCCTTCCAAGTTGCTGCCTTCATTGAGAAGCTACCACCTTCGTGGAAAGACTTCAAGAATTATCTTAAACACAAGAGAAAGGAGCTGTCACTTGAAGACTTGATTGTTCGATTGAGGATAGAGGAAGATAATAGAATCTCCGAGAAGAAAGGTGGCAAAACCTTTGAGACATCAAGAGCTAACATTGTTGAGGAATCAAAGAAACCCAACAAGAAGAGGAAGAGCTATGGAGAGGGTTCCAACCAAGGTCCGAAAAAGTTTCTTGGCAAGTGCTTCAATTGTGGAAAGCCTGGACATCGATCCAAAGAGTGTAGAGCCAAGAAGAAGCAAAAGACCAATGCTAATGTGGTGGAACATATTTCTAGTGGTGTCGAAGACATCAACCTTGCTGTTGTGATTTCCCAATGTAATCTGGTGGGAAACTCCAAAGAATGGTTCATTGACACTGGAGCAACTCGACACATTTGTGCCAACAAATCCATGTTCACAACTTATACGCCGATGGCACGTGAAGAGATACTCTACATGGGTAACTCATCGACCTCCAAGGTTGAAGGAATTGGAAGAGTTGTTTTGAAGATGACCTCTGGAAAGCAAGTGACACTAAATGATGTATTGTATGTGCCGGATGTGCGCAAGAATTTAGTGTCGGGTTCTCTCCTTAGCAAGCATGGGTTTAAGATGGTTTTTGTGTCTGATAAGTTTATACTCTCCAAGAGTGATATGTATGTGGGCAAGGGGTATCTTAGTGATGGTCTGTTCAAGATGAATGTAATGACTGTTGTACCTCCTAATGTTTCTACTAATAAAGTTGATTTCGCTTATGTGGTTGAGCTTCCTACTATTTGGCATGCTAGATTAGGACACGTGAATTATAAGTCAATTAAGAAATTAATTGATATGGGCTTGTTACCAAAATTCGATTGTCCAAGAGAAAAATACCAAGTATGTGTTGAATCCAAATTTTCTAGACCTCCGTTTGATTCTGTGAATGATAGAGTAACGGAGACTTTAGAATTAATTCACACCGATATTTGCGACATGAAATCAACACCATCTAGAGGAGGTAATAAATATGTTATAACTTTTATAGATGATTGCTCTAGATTTTGTTATGTTTATTTGCTCAAAAGCAAAGATGAGGCAATTAATGCGTTTAAGACTTATAAGTCTGAAGTGGAAACGCAATTAAACAAGAAGATCAAAATGATAAGATCTGATAGAGGAGGTGAATACGAATTTCCTTTTGAGGAAGTATGTTCCGAATTTGGTATTATACACCAACTGACACCTCCCTATGCGCCTCAAGCTAATGGAGTAGCTGAAAGGAAAAATCGGACACTAAAGGAAATGATGAATGCATTGTTGAATAGTTCCGGTTTACCTGAGAATTTGTGGGGGGAAGCTGTTTTGACGGCGAATTTTATCTTGAATCGAGTTCCCCACAAGAAGACACAACAAACACCCTATGAGAAATGGAAAGGTAGAATGCCTAATTTGAATTATCTCAAAGTGTGGGGGTGTTTGGCTAAGGTCATGATTCCTAAACCAAAGAAGGTTAAAATAGGACCAAAGACCATTGATTGTGTCTTTATTGGATATGCCCAAAATAGTAGTGCATATCGGTTTCTTGTACATAAATCTGAGGTCTCGGATATACATGTTAATACGATTATTGAATCAAGGGACGCCTCGTTCTTTGAGAATATTTTTCCGTATAACAAAGTATATGATTCACATGAAAATAATAAGAGACCTCGAGATGTTGCTTCAACAAATGATCCTATTGAGGATGAACCTAGACGGAGTAAGAGACAAAGGACCTCCACATCCTTTGGTCCATATTTTCTAACTTATCTGTTAGAGAACGAGCCTCAGACTGTCAAAGAGGCTGTGACATCCCCAGAAGCTCCGTTCTGGAAAGAAGCTATCAATAGCGAAATTGAATCAATTCTATCGAATCATACGTGGGAATTGGTTGACCTTCCGCCTGGAAATAAACCACTACAAAGTAAGTGGATCTTCAAAAAGAAAATGAAGGCGGATGGCACTATTGATAAGTATAAAGCTAGACTTGTGGTTAAAGGCTACAAGCAACGAGAAGGTCTTGATTATTTTGACACTTATTCACCGGTCACGAGAATTACATCAATAAGGATGTTGATTGCAATAGCTGCGGTGTATAAGCTGGAGATCCATCAAATGGATGTGAAAACGGCCTTCTTGAATGGGGACTTGGAAGAGGAAATTTATTTGGAGCAACCTGAAGGGTGTGTTGCTCCTGGACAAGAAAAGAAAGTGTGTCGGCTTATCAAGTCGTTGTATGGTCTAAGACAAGCACCCAAGCAATGGCATGCTAAGTTTGACCAAGTGATGTTGTCGAATGAATATAGAATCAATGAGTGTGATAAATGTGTATACGTTAAGAACACTCATAATGGTTTTGTCATTCTTTGTCTATATGTCGACGACATGCTTATAATGGGAAGTGACTGTGAAGTTGTTAAGGCAACGGAGCGAATGCTTACAAGCAATTTTGATATGAAAGATTTGGGGGTCGCAGATGTTATTTTAGGAATTAAAATCCATAAAACATCTGAGGGACTAGCACTGTCACAAGCTCATTATATTGAGAAAATTCTAGATAAATGTAAGAATCTAGATGTTGCACCTGTAAGGACCCCGATAGATGTGAATTTACATCTTACAAAGAATTCTGGTACAATCAAAGAACAAAATGAGTATGCAAGTATACTAGGCAGTTTAATGTATGTCATGAACTGTACTAGACCGGACATAGCTTGTGCTGTAAGTAAGCTAAGTCGATATACTGCAAGCCCAAATGAAGATCACTGGAAAGCTATGAGGCGTGTTTTGGGCTATTTGAAGCATACCCAGAATTATAGTTTGCATTACATAGAATATCCGGCGGTACTTGAAGGATATTGTGATGCAAATTGGATTACCGGAACAAACGATACAAAATCCACTAGTGGATTTGTGTTTACCCTTGGTGGGGGAGCGGTGTCTTGGAAGTCGTCCAAACAAACCTGTATAGCAAGGTCCACGATGGAGGCTGAATTCATTGCTTTGGACAAGGCTGGAGAAGAGGCAGAATGACTTCGAAATTTCTTAGAAGACATTCCAAACTGGCCTAAACCGGTGCCAGCTGTGTGTATTCATTGCGATAGCCAAGCTGCTATTGGAAGAGCAAGGAATGTCATGTATAACGGCAAGTCTCGACATATTCGTCGAAGACATGACACCGTGAGACAACTACTCTCTAGTGGAATTATCACTATTGACTATGTAAAGTCAAAAGATAATATTGCGGATCCGCTAACAAAAGGCTTAACTAGAGAGATGGTTATGAAAACTTCAAGAGGAATGGGTCTAAGGCCGATCAATAAGTCTTCATAGCGGTAACCCTACTTAGCTGACTGGAGATCCCAAGAACTAGGTTCAAAGGGACAACTAAGTTATGAAGACTGGAGTAAAGTACTATCAATCTCTACCCATTCCTGTTTGAGATAGTACTAATATGTGAAGGTTAAGCTTAAGCTTTTAATGATTCTAGAGTATGTACTGATACTCAGAAATCACCTATGTGAGTGTGAAGTGTGGGCCGCTTCTATGAGAATTGAAAAGGCCGAATTCTCTAGAACACTCATGAGACCAGGCGGTGTTCATGGCCAAAACGAACACAACAGTGAGAACGAACTACGTTCGAGAGATCGTTGTGTGACTTCTGTTGTCTAGGCTTACACCAAAGGTTGACGGTTCAAAGACAATCGCGTCTACTGATTGACCGAGTAAGTCCGATAGATGTTCACTAGGATGGGTTTAAAGTTTCAGACTACTCACTACGATGCAACGTTCTCTCATGGATGATCGCACATTGCATTACTTGCATTTACGAAGAGTCATGATTACGAATATATATCATTCATGTGGGGGATTGTTGGGATTTTGAGCAAATTGGAGGGAACTCCAAATTGCAAATTTTGGAGCCAAAATCCATCAAATTGTTTGAATGATATTAAAGATGAAGGAGAGAGTCCCACATAGGAAAGATGGGAGCTTGAAGTTGGATATATTAGCTTGTGTCTTCCATGAAGGGTTGGGCCCCAAGGGGCACCCCACTTTTGTGGAAGAGAGAGGTGTTGCTCCAAGCAACAATTATCGCAATTATCGCGCGCGCGCCGCCGCCGCCGTCCGGGTTTATTTTTTATTTGCAACGGTTCGGGGGTAGGTCAATCCGTCCAACTGGTTGACTCGTGACTCTTCGGACTTGCTATTTAAAACTCATTCGTTTTCAAACAAAGGCTAGCCGTGCATTTTTCGAAATAATCTCTCCTTCTTTGTGCGATCAATTCCGCGACGTTCCGTTCGCCGTTTTCCTCCGAGCAAGTGCCGGCTTTGAGGGAAGGATCCGTTCTATCCTGGGAGACGATTGTCCATCGACCTTGGGTACCGAAAGAAGGGGGGCAAATTTGTCTTAAGGACACAACGTCTCTTCGTTGGGCTCAGATCAAACTTGCTTGTGTTGTACGCTCAGGTTAGTTGGCTTCTCTTGTTTTCTACTATTGAAGTACGTATTCGTATTGTATGTGATCAACATATTACGTATGATATGCTAGGATGACAACAGTTCTCCCCTTTTATGAGAAGGATGTCCACTTTAGGTGAATGAATTTCGAATGGTCGAATAATTCATTGATCTAATCGATCATGCCGTGCAGGATATGAGTAAAAACCCAGGTAGATGGTCATAGCATGAGATTTTTCAACTTTGGTAGAGCAAGAGATTACACTAGTAGCATGCATCTAAACTATAGACGCGTCCGTTCTCAACTCTTCGATCATAATCACCAAATAGGCCGATTAGGAGACAATGTTGATAGGATCGAGACATGGCTCTCACAATACCGATTTCCTTTGTGCATTACACTTCACTTCCGCACTTTTTCAGCCGGTGAACTGCTCCAACACCAAATCGCGACGGCCAAGCCCGATTCACGCAGCCTAAGTCCATAACAAAGAGATGCTTAAATAGGTACTACTTATCGTACCATGCTACAAGCTCTCTCGACCGCAACGTTGTTGTGTCGAGGCATTACACCCCCAAAATCCAAGAATTACATATGCTTGGTTCATTTCGTCCGATGTGCCTAACTTTCTCCTTACCTCACTTTCTCCCCCTCCTCCATCCCAACCTAATGTTCTAGACCAAATGATTGGTCATCACCCAAACCTTAGTACCAAGCTTGTTTAACATTATTCCTCAAGCACAAAACCAAATTCAGTGGAAAAGAGAAACCGAATCCCAAGGCGCAACGAAGAGTCTTCACATGTTGGTACTATGTATCTACCAAATCTGTCTGTTTAAGTAACTCGAGTCATTAGCTTCTCCTCCAACCATGCATGGACAAAGCAGCAGTACCGCGCGTTTCACGTGTAAAACATGATTAAAGACGTGACTAGTTGACTAATTACGAAGTGCCTAGAGATCAACGTCGTTTACAGCAGCCTGTTCTGCTGGTTCTTGGCATGTCTGCTGTGATTCCCAAGAGCTCGATGTTAATTAATTTCATTTGCTACCACAGGCTTTACGCAACTGATCAGATCATATAGATATCCCACTCAACACAACATAGGTAATGGAAAAGATTTCGGAGACCCACCAAAGCACTAAAGATAGTTATGTGATATGTCCAATCGCAGTAATCCCACATGCACATGTATGAATTCCAGGGCACTTAGCTTGAAGAGGAAACAACAGAAATTTTGGGTCATCGAATGATTAAGGATCATTACGTTGTGATCGATGTTTCATCGCTTATTTTCTCTCGTGAACGTCCCTGGACATTCCAGTATTACCTAATTCTATCATTGACATAAGCTTTGTCCACATATTGGAACGCTACCAAAAGAAGGTACCTATTTATTTATGCTAGAATAATTTTGATGACGTGAACTTCTACCTCGTCAACACACAGAACATCGGAGCACACAAAATGACGTAACATTTCAATCACACTCTTCAATGACATAACAAAGCACTAGCAAGGGGGTCGGATAATTTAAACAACGTTGTTTGATTTATTCCGATAGTTATCAGATGATCCAAGTCTACTAAACGACATCCTTTCATTCGCTCCAGATACAAATAAGCACAGTTTGCCACGTCCATCGACACACGTTGTCGCTCTAATGGCAATTATGAACTTGAAAGGGGAAAAATCTCAGAAAAGTTCTAAACCTTTTAATAGTGTCAATTTAGTCTAAATTTTTTAACCTAGAGCCAATTCAATCCTTTCAGCTCATTTTGGCCGGATATTGCTAACGTAAATGCCGGCCGGCTTATGTGGCATGACTAGCGCTAACCTAGACAACTTTTAATAATATTAATACTTTTTCTATAGTTCATATCTTTTTCTTTTCTTTCTTTTTTTTCCTTCCCTTTCTTCTTCCTCCAGCCGCTCGCCAAAGAAAGAAAATAAAATAAATAATAAATTCGAAAAAATATTTAAAAATTATTAGAATTTGTGCACGTCATCGCCGGCCGGCCTATGTGACACATCCAACATCAACGTCAATAATATTCAGCCAAAATTAGTCAAAATAACCGAACTGGCTCTAAGTTAGAAGGTTTAGGCCTAAATTGGCACCATTAACAAATTTATAACTAAATTGACACTAATGCGATATGTTTAGGACTTTTCTAATACTTTTCCCAAACAAAAGCCAAAGCCGTTCCATGAGCTTGCGCATGGCCTTTTCAAGGATGTCTAAAAGGTTCAAATCGATTGTCGTACGATCCTTTTCCGGGAAATTCAAAAGTTTTTATTAGAATTATTCGAAAGGTGCCAATTATTCATTTTTGGGCGAGTCCAGATCACAAATTTCAATGTCCAAAAGCCACATCGGAGTTGCCCTAGCCCTACCAATACAGTGCAATCGGAATTCTCAAGTGACGATAATTCACGATTTAGAGGGACTTCAAGTGCGATGAGCTCAACTGAGCCAACGTTCATCGGTTGCTCAGCTAACCAAGGCAAGTTCTTACGCTTGCCCTAGCAATTATTGTCAGCTCAATGACATTGGAGCAGCAACATATCTAGTCATAACGCTTGTTAAGCATATTCAATTATGACCGTGTCAATTTTCGAGATTATGATTACATATAACACGAAAAAAATAGTGCATCGAAATCTGTATATTTTCCTTAGTTGCTAATTCACAGGGTTCCTAAAATCTTCCCTATTCGAGGCTAGGGTATTCTGCTAAAATTCGCTTATCGAGAAAAAACGAATTGTCATCGATCAATCCATCTTTAGTATGGGGATTCGATTACATGAGAGACGGACACTTCCCGCGACGCCCTTTCGCTAACGTAGCTCTTTAATTGGGTTTGGAATGTTGTATTTCAAACGTTTTTTTTTCCTGAAATTGACAAAATGAAAGAATTTTGTCTCGAAAGAGAAACAGCAAAAGCCACCAAAAACCCTAAAGAGGGTGTTTTAGTGTGAGAAGGGAGGGACGGAGAGAGAACATCATGAAGAGTGAAAGACAGTAATCGGAGGTTAATAGAGACGTGAAGAGAAAAGAGAAAGTAAGAGATTTCTAAAAATCCTAACTGGTGGGCCCGGCTGTCCACGTGTCGTCTGCAGAGCGGTTTTTTGCATGGCCTACGTGGAGTATTAAACTCAACTAATATTTTCTCCAAATATTTTCTCCAAATTGTGACGAGATACAGGATGACATGGCGAGAAGACGAACAAAATGACGCCGTGTACAGAGAGACAAGCGAGAGTAACTCAGGAGCATGCGCGATGACAAAAAGAGACGACGACTTCATGAAGCCGACGTAAAACGCTTTTGGCATTTCCATCTTCACTCCTCACTAAAGCTCAGCACAGCACCAACAATGGCGGTTTCTTCGAGCGCTTGGACGCTCTTGGCTAATGGTATGGCCATGTCGACCGCCATAATCTCGGCCGCTCTAGCTCTGAAGCTCTCCGTCCCGTCGATCTCTGAGCTCGCGAAGGTTCAGATCTCTCTCCTGTGGCTCGAGCCGTCGCACATCTAACTCGTCATCAACGGCATCATCATCACCATAGACGCTTCCTCCAAGCTCCAGAAAAAAAAAAAACATTACAACAAATAAAGAACTCTCTATTGTGGCCAAATGTAAATCCAAATCGTCTCCTGTTTCTGAAGGAAAGAGCAACGGAGGAGGGGGACAAGGTTGGGGTGTTTGTGGAAGAGAGAAGGTGAGTGAGAAAGGGATTTCCGGGAAAATCTGACATACGAGCTCACTCTAGGGGTGAGCATGATCCGAGTGAGCAGTTCCCACCCTGGTCCATGAAACCACTCCCCTGTCAAGCTTCCCTAGACAAATCAGAAAATGATAAGAGAAAGGAACATGTTATATTTGATCTTTGCTCGCCCCCTGCAGCTTTTGAAGCTTCTACACGGCTTGCTGCGAGCCTCAAGAGGCTTTCATTTAAGCTAACAAATTAAATAAGTCTAAGACCCTAAGAAACAATGATGCATTGCAAGTAACATTCGTTGAAAGTGAACTGAATTTTTTTTAAATACATAGATATATATCGGTTTAGTCCTGGTCGGCAGATGTATACCTTCAACCGGAAACTGGACCAGTATTCATCGGTTCCAGTAAATTGGAACGGGAACCAGACCAGTCCTCATGGGAATTGCCGGTTCCGGGCCGGTTCGATCTGGTTCCGGGCCGTCCTTTTATTTCGCAGAAAATGAACGATTTAAAAAATATCTTCTTAAAATGATAGACTGTATTACTCGAAATAATTAGTCGATGAAATATATTTTCATTATAGATAGTAATTTATGTCGAAGCATTTTCATGAACAATGAAAATATTTTTGTTCATTTATTTTTGTAAGCGATATAAGCGATCACTTTTAGAAAAATATTTTTTAAATTGATTTTCCGTAAAACAAACGAAGTCTAAGAGATCTAGAAATCTTCGTTCAATATTTAAACCGCCAAGTATGGTTTAGGGCACCAAGGTCTCACTCGGGTATTAAAATTTTTTTACCAAGACGGAGATAACTTCCTCGTCAGGGTCTAGCCGACCTGATTTTCATTTCGTTGGGATGCTTGTAACCCTAGTTTCATAGCGTGTGCTAGAAATTGGAAAATCACAAACTTCCTGATATTGTGAAAGCGTTAATATCACGAAATACTCCAAACTGGTACATCTGTAAAAAAATTAACTCCAAACTAATTTTTTCACCACGAAAAATCCCAAACTGGTACACCTGTGATAAATTTACCTTCCGTTAATTTTCATTAAATTTTACAGTCAAATTGCTGAGTTAAATGACACGTGGCAGTTGACAATAGTACCAATTTGGGGTTTTTACATTCCATTTGTCATATCTACACTAGTTTGTGATTTTTGTTATATTAATCCAATTTAAAATATGGTAAATTTATCACAAATGTATCAGTTTGGGATTTTTGGTGGTCAAAAAATTAGTTTGGGGTAAATTTATCACAGGTATACTAATTTGAAGTTTTTGGTAGTCAAAAAATTAGTTTGAGGTAAATTTATCGCATATATATCAATTTGAGATTTTCATGATATTAACCCAAAATAAAACCAGCCCCAAAGGATAAAAAATGTCGACTGTTGGATCCTAATGACATTGTGAGTATAAATAGACTTGGTTTAGCGAGTATAATGCATTTTTGATATTGAAAAGTTGTTTTATGCCCTATCGCTTTGTTTGTTAAACTTTAGTCAATCCTAGATCAATCGATCAATTTTTAATAAAAGCAAGACAAAATTTGAAGAACACGTCTCCCGTTACTTTTCCTGTTGCAAGAAGTTTTAGAGGATAAAACTTCGAAAGAGAATATTCCATCGCAATTCCGGCAATTTTTTTTAAATTTCGCATAACTTTTCGAGAGGAATTTTCTAGTATGCACGAAATTATTTGGAAACCAAGCTATTAAAATGCGTTTTTCTTGTTGCACAAAGTGGCAGAGGGCAAAACTTTGAAAGAGAATATTTTTTTTTTCGTGAAATTTTTTGTATTTCGAAATCAATAAGGAGAGTTGTCTATAACATATTTTATATTTTATGAAGTGGTATTGCATGACGGAAGGGTCTCACCTAAAGGAGGAACATCTAAATAAAATTTTCAAAAATATAACGCATCACATAAGAATTAAGGGCTTGATTGATTTATTAATTAAGTGCTGAAAGTTGAAAAATATCACATAATAAGATTAAACTTGTTTGATATCGTTGGTTAGAATTGACTAGGGCAACATGATGACTTTTCTTGAACTTAGTGACGGCGGCGTCCATGGCGCCTTCAATGGCCATGGCCGGGTTTAGGCCCCCCGAGAAGGAAGACGATGGCGACGACGAGTCTTGGCCAGCCTCGTCTGCCGCCGTCGGAGGACGACGACGACATCTATATGAGATTCTCGATGCTCTCTACGCCGGTGGAGGCCACCTCTTGCAGGGTGCTCTCCTCCTTCACTGCAAAACCGCCATCGCTTCTGTAACCCATCATCAGAGAGAAGGAGAAAAGTGAGATTCGAGTCAAACGGTTGAGGCTGGAGGGAGAAGACCGAGAGTTTAAAAAAAATTACATAAATGATCTTTGAAACTCTAACTCAATATGCAATGTGGTCCTTAAACTTTTTTATATATTCAATTTAGTTATTGCATTATATAAATATATTCAATATTGTCCTTGAACTTCAATTAATGAAATGATAACATTGAACATTTTCTATAAAGTTTAGTGACTTAATTAAACCCATACAAAAAATTTAAGGACCGCATTGCACATTGAGATAAAGTTTAGGGATCACATTGAACAAATTAAAAATTCAAAAATCACGTTGAATATTTAGTCAAAGTTCAGAAACCATTTACGTCACTATCCCTTCTCTTAAATAGGCTAAAAATCCAAGAATTACACGCATTTCGTCCGGTGTGCCTAGCTTTTCCTCGTTAGGGTCTAAAAAAGGCTTTTGCATGTCCTCCTTAACATCTCTTTAGGAAAAAAAATCTCTTGACCTCACTTTCTCCCCGCTCCTCCTTCCCGACTTAATATTCCCCATCTGCCCGTTAAGTGAACTTGAATCATCGCTTGTTCCTCCTCCAATCAAGCATGGAGAGAGCAGGAGTCCCGCGCGTCTCACGTGTAAAGCATGATTCGATGGTGTGACTAGATGACTGATGGTGAGGTGCTTAGAGAGGTCAAACGTCGTTCGCAGCAACCTGTTCTGCTGATTCTTGGAATGTCTGCTGCGATCCCCTAGAGCTTGATGTTAAATCGATCAATTTGATTTTTCGTTGACGAAATTTATTGTAGGCTCGACAATCAACTAGGAAAATTGTCTGATTGGTCTTAAATTTATTGTACATATGCCGATTTTGGTCTTAAACTTTTTTATTTTGTCAATTCGGTTACGAACCTTTTGGGTAAGATTCCAATATGGTTCTTTTGATCAATTTTTGCCAGAAAATTGCAGGCGTGATGGTGTGCCACGTACAATGGCCAGCGATGACCGGACCGCCGCGTCAGTGATTTTCAAAGGTTACATTGAAATTTCGTATAAAAGTATATGGCTAAAAATAGCAAAAATGAAAAGTTTAAGATTAAATTTACATTTATATAATAGGTTTAGAATCGATTTCCCTGATTAACTAGTCGACTCTTACATTTTTCTTTCATTCATTTTTGTAATTATGCGGTTCGTGTTGATCGAGTTATGTAATACGTTCGATCATACTAATCCCACGTGTGCATGTACGAATTCCGGGCCATTTGGCAAAAAGAGGAAGACAGAAACTTGGGTCATCAGATGATTAAGGATCGTTCCGTTGGGATCGATATCGATATTTCATCACTCAATTTTTTTTTCCTCGTGAACTTCTCCACACATTCCAGTCCTACCTAATTCTATCATTGACAGTTAAGTTGAGCCCACACATGTTGGAATGGTACCAAAAGAAGGTAGGTAATTCGTGCTGTAATAACTTCGACGCGAACTTCGACTGTCCTAAAAAAAATAAACACGGGCTTATATCGAAGAACAATGTTCGACCCCATTTTACCTTGTCGATGGACGGAACGCTTAGAAACAAATACAGCGACATGTCGTTCAGTGACATACCGAAGCAATAGTAAGTTTGGTAGGATAATCTGAATGACGGTTGCACGATTCATCCTGGCGGTTATCGGATGATCCGAGTCCCCTAAACAACGTCCTTTTGTACGCTCTAGATGCAAGCAGGCACAATCCGTCATATCCGTCGATACACATCAGCAATTCAATGGGATTTATGCACCAGAGAGGTGATGAAAGCCGCAGTTGCTCCAAGGGCTTGCTTATGCCTAGACCTATCAAAATGGGTCATAAACCCATTTGTTAACCCATATATTAGTAACTGGATCATAAATGGGTTCTTTATATTTAGTAAATGGGTCATAAATGAGTAGAAGTCTTATATTGATGTTAAATGGGTCGTAAACGGATTGTAAATGGGTCATAAATGAGTTTACAACTGATTTAAATTCAACACATCTCTCTTGCCCTCATTCGATCTTGCACTCACTTACTCCGCACTCTCATTTCAGTTTGGGTATGAATTTTCCTATATTTAACTAAATATGGAAGTATTTTAGCAATATGGGTATGATCGAGTATGGGTTGGGTATGGGTCAAGTCAGGTATGGGTCAAGAAAATTGTATTACGCATAAATGGGTCATAAACGGGTTAATGGGTCAATTTGGGTCGGACTATTTATGATCCGATTCATACCCGACCCGACCCACTCATTTGACAGATCTACTTATGCCTTTATTTTTATGGAGATGTCTAAAGTTTAGGACAAAATTGTGGCGCAATCTTCTTCACGTGGACCACTTTTCTTCAAAAGTCATGGCCCTTTCCACTGTCACACTCCCAGCACTTCAAGTACGGTAACTTTCTTTTCCTCCAAATCGTAATAGCTTGGCCAAGCTAACAGTCAACGCCGTTGACTCAGCTAACTAATGAGAAAGTTCTTTGCACTTGCCCTATCAATCAATGCAGCTCATCGTAGGGGTGTGCAATCAAATCGAGTTATTCGAAATCAGACGGAGTCACCTGAAAAATAGGTTTGGGAATCGATTCTTATTTGAACTAGTCCGGGAATTGATTCCATTTTTTGGGAACCGGTTAGAATTGGTCCGATTTCCGATTCTAAGTGAAAATCCACCCAGACCGGTTTTAGAACCGATTTTATATGGAGGTCCACTTGCAATTTTATAAGGCCATAATTCAAAGCATTATATCATGAAGGATGAGGGAGGTGATCATTATTTGCAGATAGTCTAACTCAAGGGTTTGTAAGCATTATACGGAGTAATTTTCTTTTTCTTAAAATTTTTATTTTGTAACTAAGAAACTATATATCCAACTGGAACCTCTATTACTTTATCACGTCCATTAAATTATTGGGACTAAGATAATCTGTTTTTGTATGAACACTTAAGATTGTTTACACAATCAAACTTATAACCTTTGATTTGAGTTATAAGTTTTCCTATTGCTACATGGAAAAAATCAAACAAACAAAAAAGAACAAAAAAAAAGGGTTCTCGAGTAGATCCTGGAACTGGATCGAAAAAATAGGGTAGGTTTCAAAATAGGATCAAGGGCAAACATGGTAGGTTTCAGGTTCTAAAAACTAGGAACCGGTTATAACATGATCCGTTTCATATTTCAAGTTTGGAACCGACCCACCCTAGAACTGATCACCCTTAGCTCAGTGACATTGAAGAAGCAACATATCCATTCAAACGCTTGGTCGTTATCATATTCCTTAAATAGCTAAAAATTTTAGGATTCCGGGATTCATTTTCTTTTCTTTTTTTGCTGTAAATTTTTTTATGGGTTCTCGTGAGCGAGTGCTTTCCTAACGCTTGTTAAGCATGCTAAATTATGAATGTTCCAATTTTCAATATTATGCTTGCATATAGCACAAGGAAAACGATGCATTGAATACGGTGAACTTTTTCTTAATACTAATTCACAAGGCTCCTGGAATCTTCCCTATTCGAAGCTCAGGTATGCCGCTAATTGAGAAAAAATAAGTCGCCATCGATCAATCTATTTTGAAGGTTGATTAGGAACCTTTAATTTAATGATTAGCGGAAAGGAAAAACTGAACACCCCTGCAAAAGCGATTTAAAAAAAAAGCCAATTCAAATAAATTTGCATTTACATGAGGGACGAGCACTTCCCACAATGCCCTTTCGATACTGCAGCTCTTTTGATTTGGTTTGAAAAGTTAGGCTTTGAACGTTTAAGTTCATATCACAAAAAATTTCAAATTGATACATATGTGACAAAACTAATTTTTGGACTATCAAAAACCCACAATTAGTACGCATGTGACAAATTTACCCTCCATTAGTTTCCATTAAATTTTATCGTTAAATTGCTGAATTTCATGGCATGTGCAGTTAATGGGTATATCAATTTGAGGTTTTAGCCTAGTTTATCATAAGTGTACCGGTTTGTGATTTTTCGTGGTTTTAATCTAATTTAATGAAAACTAACGAAGAGTATATTTATCACAAATATACTAGTTTGGGATAAATTTATCACTGATGTATCAGTTTGATTTTTTTCGGTTGTCAAAAAATTAGTTTTTGGATAAATTTGTCACAATCGTACTAGTTTGCAGTTTTTCCGTGATATTAACCCTAAACATTTTTCTCAAATCGAGAAATGAACGAATTTTATCTGGATAGCGGAAAGAAATTTTGCCAAAATTACTATGTGGTGATCCTATCAATAAACGAAAATAATTATTAGTGACATGGCATGACTCCTCAATGAGTGAAGGTGTCATTTTTGGAAAAAGAAAAACACAAAGACGTGACATGTACCACCCGCCTGGGTGGCGCTGCTGGAGCGCGCACTCTTCCTCTCGCAAAAGGTTGAGTGTTCGAATCCCGAGCGCCGCAGGGTGACTTAACCGGTGACACGTGTGTGGTGGCTAGCACGTGTCGCCCCCAGGGTTTACTCCCCGGCTGTCGGCCGTGCGGGGGTTCCCTGAGTTATAAAAAAAAAAAAAAGACGTGGCATGTCGATGACGTGGGAAGTGAAAAATGATATGTCAACGTGGAAAATAGTAACGATGACAAATTGTGACGAGGTACACGATGGCATGGCGAGGACATGTGATGATGCATGAGCATATGCAATGACCTGGCGAGAAGACAAACAAAAATGACGTGGCGTGAAGAGAGATGAGCGAGACAACTCAGGAGCATGCACGATGATGAGGCAAGGAGGCGACAAAAATGATGCGGCGACATGATCCTATGAACATCATGATGTTGCAAAAGAGACGATTAAAATGACATGCGAAACGATGTATCGATGTACATAATGACATGGGTAGATAGAATTTCTTATGATGACCTGGCAAAATAACATGCATGACGATGACATGCAATGATGACAAAATAATAACATGTGGAACAAATTACGAAAGACAATTTCGGAATATTGATAAATGTTCAATGTAATTGTTTCGTTTGAGTCATTTTTATATAGTTTAAGGACTAAATTGAACATTAGGCCAAAATTATAGGATTTTATTGAAAAATAAAAAATTCGGGGATGACATTGCACATTAGGCTCAAATTATAGGATCATATTGAATAAATTAAAAGTTCATAGACAATATTACAAATTGAACCAAAAATCAGGAATGGTTTGCGTCATTTTTGTCAAAAAAAGTTTGAACGTGACCGACGATATCTTCCTCATTAGATGTCTAACCGACATGGTTGTCATTACTTTGGGATGCTCGTGTTGTGACTCCTAGTTTCGTAACGTGTGCTCGAAATCGGGAAATTGCAAACTTCCTGATACTTCGAAAAATGGGCAACTGGCCTGAAGGATAAGAAAATTTGACCGTCGGATTCCAACGACAACGCGAGTATAAAAAGACTCGATTTAACTAGTACAATCCGTTTTTATATTGAAAAGCGGTTTTGTGCCCTATCACTTGTCCATTAAACTTTAGGTATGAGTTACTAAATTTATATAACATGAAAATCGATCAAAACGGGTTTAAATGGGTCGTTTTGATCGGATCAACTTCGACCCGACTTGACCCGACCCGACCCGTTTGAAAAATGTCTTTCCAAATCATTCATCTTTCCCGAAACAAAGAAGCTCAAATTACGGGTTTATTTCCCTAGCAACCTGCGATTTTTCTCGACTAGCATGCTAGAAAGTTGGATGACAATATCCATGGTGGTTACATTACGCAAGGGTTGAACGTGCGGCGGCGATCTATTTATTTTGTTATACCAGAAAGATGCAGGTGGGCGGTGGGCTTAGCTAACTTTCTTCGTCTCCCCCCCAACCGTATTTATCATTGTTTGTGTCCGAGACAGCAGCGCCGGATTCGAGGCGAGGCATTGAACAGTCGCTACTTCAACAGCTCGAGGGCGGCATTCCGGCGTCCGGTGAAGAGAAAGGAAAAGTGAGGAAGGGATGGCGATGGCCCGGGACGCTGCAGCGGCCGGTGGAGGAGGACGAGGAGGAGGAGGACACGGTCCGTCCGTCGGAAGAGGTTGCGGCACGAGCGCCTTCGCGGCGCTCTGCTCGTACGTCCTCCTCCTCCTCCTGCTGATCTTCTCCGGCGCCGCCTCCTCCTTCAACGTCGTCAAGAACTTGCCGGGCTACGACGGCGATCTCCCCTTCTATCTCGAAACCGGGTGAGCATCTCTCTCTCTCTCTCTCTCCACGTTTTTTCGAGGAACAAGCGTTAGAGCCCATGCGATTTTGTTAACGAGAGTGCCCAAATGCCTACTTCTGTATACTTAACAAGTGCCTCGACGCGACCCCTTTTCGGGACTTACAGAATATATTTGAAATGTATACTTAATGAGGTCACACAGAGCACGAGCTAAACACTATATCGAAAGCCGCGAAGTCCATGTCGTTATTGTCCCTCGACGAGCGTTCTATTCTTGCGTTCGTTTCAGAATTCTTTAGCAGTAGACGTTGATGACTGATGATGTTCTTACCTACTTTGACGTTCTTTTGGGGCGGCGTGCGAAGATACATAGGCGTAGGAGAATCGAACGAATCCCAGCTGTTCTACTACTTCGTGGAGTCGCAGCGGTCGCCGTTGCAGGACCCGCTGATGCTGTGGCTCACCGGAGGGCCCGGTTGCTCCGTCCTCTCCGCTTTCCTCTACGAAGGAGGTAATGTATCTACGATCGAACGCTCCGTTAAACTTGACTAATGGGAGGGCCAGGCCTAAATTTGATACAAATAAGTTTTATCGCGAAAATTATCGGGGTCCGGCAGGCCCAATCGGGTGCCCCGGATCCGACCCGATCCGTGCTCCGGGCGGCGTCGGCTCGGGCGGGCCCCCGGAAGGGTCACGAGGACCGTGATCAAAGTCTCACTCTGTGTACGATTGTTTCACCAAGCAATAGTATGAGTCCTTCATAAAGTGACGAAAATGGTTGAGCAGGTCCGCTGGGCTTCACTTACGTGGGATACAATGGGAGCTTGCCATCGCTTCATCAGAACCCGTACGCATGGACACAGGTTCCTCTCTCTCTCTTTTTCCCAATCCCCTGACCACCGTTCTCATTCAATTTCTTCGAGGACTTCAGTTTCGTTCCGACACCGCTCGGCGGCACATTGCCGCGCCGGTTCTTACGCGGCGACATCGATTCCTGCAGGGCCTCAACATGTTGTTCGTGGACGCGCCGGTTGGAACCGGGTTCTCTTACTCCACGACCCCCGAAAACTACTATACGGACGACTACAAATCCTCGAACGAGACCTATGAATTCCTGCAAAAGGTAACGTGTGCGTGGGGACCCGTTAGACGAAACGATTCCAATGTCAATTCGTCTCCAAAAGTGCTACAATCCTAAAGCATGAATCGAGCTGATCCGCAATTACTGGTCGTTCTTGTCATTCTCCACTCTTGTGCAGTTTTTGCTCAGTCATCCTCAATTCATCGAGAACATGCTCTACGTCGGCGGGGACTCGTACTCGGGCATACCTCTTCCGATCATCGTCCAGAAGATATTCGACGGTAATTTCGTGCTCTCCTTAAGCTAGTTTGTCCGTCTCGAACGGACGACTTCTTCGTCTCGAATTAAAGTTTGGGTCGATTTTAGCCGACTTCATTTCCCGACTCTTTCTGCAGGAAACTTGAATGGTGAGGAGCCATCTATGAATCTCAAAGTAAGTGTCTATTGCCCAACCTTTCTCATTGAGCTTTTATATACTAGGCAAATCGCTTCTGCTCTTGTCGAACTATTAGATAGCGACAAGAAAGAACCTCTGGTATCATCCGAAGAATAAGATCTGGAGTGAGATTGTTTATGCTAAGCAACCCCTGCAGTTTGGAGGTCTAATCTTTGTTTTAACATATAGTGAATTGGGTTTGTGGACAGGGGTATGTGCTCGGGAACCCGAAGACAGATGATTTTATCGATGATAACTCGAGAATTCCGTTTGCTCACCGAGTGGCGCTCATATCAGACGAACTCTTCGCCGTGAGTCTCTCACCTCGCCCTTTTTTATCGAGAGCCTCGGAGCACACTTTATTATCTGCTGAAATAGTACTTTTAGTTCAGTAGAGTTAGATGGAAGCCATAGTGACGGCATTGATAGAGGATGACATTATGCTCATGCACTGCACACCATCACAATGATCGTTGATAAGCGGAACACTGTTCGGAATTTCAGAAGTATACTGCATGAATTACCGAGTTACTTTGTTACTAAGAACCGCGTTTTACCGTCAGACGTGATTGCGCATCCTGAAATCGTAGTTTTCTGTGAAATCAGGACGCTATGCAAGCTTGCGGCTCGAATTATGTCGATGTGGATGCTAACAACACGGAATGTTTGGATGACATCACGGAGATCGATGCGGTGAGAAGAGACAATCCATAACTAAATTGTCGTCGCAAGTCGCGCGAATTGTCGTATAAACTCCGAACTCCTCGGTGACTAACCATGACCTGTTTCTGCAAAACCTTCAGTTACTCCTGCAAATAAATCTCATGCAAATTCTGGAACCGAACTGTCAAACCGCGTATTCAAGACCGATCGAAGCAAATAGAGGAAACAGAAGGATTCTCGAGGATAACTACGAAGGCTTTCTTGCTGCGCAGCCTAATCCCGGGCTTTGGTGTCGGGTATATCTCTCTCTCTCTCTCTCTCTCTCTCTCTGAAAAATGCATTATAGTTCGTTCTGTGTTAATTGCCTATGGAACATGTATTCACTTCAGGAGTATAACTATGTACTGGCTGGCGTATGGGCCAACAATGAGGATGTCCGAGCTGCCCTCGGTATTCGAGAGGTACGGCGATACTAAACTTCAACTCCACCTTACATGTTCACGACCCCAATGCGCGCGCGGGCGCGCGCCCGTTTCTGATGAACGGTGACATCCTTTTTGACAGGGCACAAAGGGCGTTTGGAAGAGATGCAACAGCAGTCTAGCATACACAAAGCTGGTCTCGAGCAGCGTCCCTTATCACAAGAATCTCAGTAACACGAACCTCCGAGCCCTTATCTACAGGTGAGAGCAAGTGACCTAATCGCTTTGTGCGCTCGCGCGGGCGTGTTTATGCATGTATCGTTCGTAAGTAAAGAGATACGTTAGATGAACCTTCATCCTTGGAAGTTCTAACACGGCTTCCCTCCGTGCTCTTCGTTCCGCAGTGGCGACCACGACATGTCCGTCACCTACCTCGGCACACACTTCTGGATTTTCTCTCTCAATTTCACTCTGTCGGACGCTTGGAGGGCGTGGTACGTCAACGGCCAAGTCGCCGGGTAAGCCTTTCCTCTTCCGCTGCCGTGATTCTCTCGTTCCATGTCGCTGCGCGACTCCAGACTTCACTAACCGGAAGATCTCACGATGTCTTCTTCTAACCAGGTATACGGAAGAGTTCACCCATAACCAGTACACCCTGGATTTCGCTACCGTGAAGGTAACCGAGCTACGTTCCCCGTTAGCGTTTCGAGTCCTCGGTCGGCGGTCGCGTACCGTACGAGCTTGTTGTTCACATCGAAAATCACGTTGCAGGGCGCAGGGCACGTCGCGCCGGAGTATAAGGCGAGGGAATGCTACGAGATGCTGGACCGTTGGCTTGCTTACTTCTACTTGTGATCCGAAGGGGGCGGTTCGAGCCGGCATGGTCCGAGGCGAATCCGGGGGGCTACGAGCAGAGACTAGAAGTGCGATTTATAAGGTTCGGTTGCCGAACTTTTAGGGAGTTTTTCGAGGATCGAACATTTACCAAACGTGTACGGTAACCTCGGATTAGTTTGCGTTGATTGAAGAGGAGTGAAATTGGCATCAGAACTTTGGAATAAAACTTCTCACGATGATCCGAACTTTGTGTTGTAGTGCTAATGAGCGGATTGCTTCCCGCTAGGTAGATCCTGCGTGTTTGTTTATACAGGAAATGGTTGATACTGTGGAAAAATCCTAAACTGATACATATTTGACCCACCAAAAATCTTAAACGGGTACATTTGTGATAAATTTACCGTCCGTTAATTTCCGTTAAGTAGGATATCTATCACGAAAAACCATAAACCGGTATACTTACGATAAACGGAGGGTAAAATCACAAACTGGTATAACTGTGACAAACGGAGGGTAACTGCCATGTGTCATTCAATTCAAGAGTTTGATAGTAAAATTTAACGGAGGGTAAATTTGTCACGGATATATCAGTTTGGAGTTTAGTTTTTGATAAATTTATTACAGATGCCATTTTGAGGTTTTTCGTAGTATTAACCGTACATGAAATGGAATAAAATGAGGGAAATTTGTTGTATCCTATGTCACGTTCGGCTGACATTAGAGATACCATGTTGGATATAATTCTGGAATAAACAGAGTAATTCAATTATTAAAAAAAATCAATTAAAAAGTCGAAAGAATGAAGAAAGAAATATGAATAAAATAACTGAGAGGATCTCTATGGGTAGAAGACCACCGCAAGCCACCGCCATCGGGTTGGTTGCCTTTGTCTCGTTGATCTCGGGCGGCGATCGGATCGATAAGTTTGAAGATCGGATCGCCGGCGACCACCACCGTGATGGTTACCTACTAATGGCGAGAATCATCGCCGGGCATGGCGACCAGCAAAGGCGGGCGTCAAAGGAGCGATCTCACTCTTATCTTGACGGCCCCGGTGACCGGCCACCTCGGAAATGAAGAGAGAGAGAGACTTGAGGAGAGAGAACGTGAAATCTCACGCGAGCACCGTCATCACGGTAGTCACCCAAGACTTGTGCGGCAATCACCGGGCGGGGCCATTAGGAGGGCTAGCTGCCAGCATTAGCCTTCCTTCCTTCTTTCTTTTAGGCTCCGTTTTTTTCTCGGAAAATAATCTCGGTGTTTGGTTCGTTTAGAAAAACGAGTCGACGAAAAACCTATATTTGAATTCAAGAAAATGATTTTCTCTTTAAAAATCAAAAATCATTTTGCAATTTATGATTAAGTATCGACGCTCATGCCCGAAACTCTATATTTAGATAGGCAACCCCCAACGCTGGTTCACGAGTCCCCAGCATCCTAGATCAAGTCTCCAGTGCCCGAGCTCGGATCCATCAAGGTCGGGGCCCAAAACCCCAGTGCCCGTGCTTGGATACTCGGCGCTCTTGTCCGAGCCGAGTCCCATCAAGGTAGAGCTCGAGACCTCGGTGCCCATGCCTGAGCCCCCCGGCACCCGAGTTCGGGTCCTTGGTCCATCGAGGCTGAGCCCGAAGCCTTGGCGGCCCTGCCCAATGGCTCGACACCTGAGCCCAAATCCATAAAGACCGTGCCTAGATCCATTAAGGGTCTCGGAACCCGTGCTTAGGTCCATCGAGGCTGAGCTTGGGACCCAGCTGCCCTTTTTTTTTGGGGGGGGGAGGGGGGACCAAATCAAATCCCGGAGAAGTTATCCATAAAAAGGCGAAAACGGTCTTTAGCCCCTCCTCGCATCGACCGTCGTTCGTCCGGTTCACTTCACCTCGCAGTTCCGACCATGGCCGGACACTTCCCGAACCGGCCCTCCGCAGAAACCCTAGGAGAGACGACGAAACCCTAGAACGCTCCCCTCGCCCATTCCTCCTTCCGCATTCCCATGGCCGACCGCGACCGAGCTCGCGATCGGGATCGCGAGCGCGACCGAGATCGCGACCGAGACCGCGACCGGAGGCGAGACAAGGACGGCGACCGCGACCGAGACCTCCGCGACCGCGACCGAGACCGCGACCGAGACCGCGAGCGTCGCGGCAAGCGCTCGCGCACGCCCGACCACCGCGAGCACGCCAGGTCACGCCACGCGCGCTCCCGGACGCGGTCCCCCGACAGGTACCGCTCCCGCACCCCGGAGGACCGGGCCCACCGCCGCCACCGCAACCGGGGCAGCCCCTCCCCGGAGACCGGGCGGAAGCGCCACCGCCGGGAGTCGCCCGAGAGGGACGACAGGGACCGGGAGAGGGAGCGGCAGAGGGCGGTGTCGGACTTCGTGGATGGGATCGTGAAGGAGCAGCAGCAGAGCAAGAAGGGGAAGGACGGGGCCGCCGGCGCGGGAGCGGTGGCGGAGGCGGAGGCTGAGGCTGAGGCGGGGGCGGGGGACGATGAGGTTGAGATGATGAAGAAGTTGGGGATTCCGGTCGGGTTCGATTCGACGAAGGGGAAGCCGGTGCCGGGAGCGGACGTGAGCGGCGTTAGGCCGGTGACGAAGCGGCAGCCGCGGCAGTACATGAACAGGAGGGGAGGGTTCAATCGGCCGCTGCCGGCGGAAAGGAACAGATAAGCTCGATTTTAGAAGAATGCAAGGTGCCTATCTTCTCCTTTACTGTTGGGTTTGAGCATGGCATGCTTGTCGTTCTGTGTTATAGCTATCCAGCTTCCTTTCCTCAAAGAAGGAAGTTCATGGTCTTTTACTAGATGCAACCGTAATGGCTTCCTTGACTATCTTAGCTATCTCCTTGTATATGCAATGGTCTCTTTCATTTTGTGATACTTGGTCTTTGCTCTGTTAGAGACTCAGGTAGCTGTAGAAAGCTATGAAGTTGTGTTCATTCTGGCTAGTCTTAGTTATTTGACGACCATCGACCACAAAATCAAGGATAACAATGCCAATAGCCTGAAGCAGGGATATGATATAATGAACTCTATTCTGAGTTTGAAACTGCAGCTGGCGCTGGTTAAAATAAAGATAGTATGGAGTCGATGTGCGTAAGATAAATTGAGGGAAATTGACTGATCAAGAGGACAGTTTCTTTCTTGTATTTCAAATCATCCTATTTAGGAGGGACTTAAAAGGTGCACTGGAGTGTGTGGTTGGGAAGATCTGGTTTGTGGCATAGGAAATCTTTCTGGTTCAAAATTGTTCTGGTCGTCTTGCTGCTCTTTGGCTTCATCATGGTTGCAGTCATTTCCTTTTGCGACGACGTGTATGTTGTCTAGTTCAAGCCCTGAAATGTAGCTGACCTGACTGTGTTTTAAGATTTATGTCCTGCGGCTCCATATTGTTAGAGTTTGTTTTTTCTGAAGAGACTCCTTAGTCTGTATAGAAATCATAGTTTTCTCATTAACCACTTGCTCAAATCTGAGTCCGTCAATCAGCATTCCTTGAAGTGTGTTTATTGCCAGTTTCATACTTACTGGAATGCTTGGTTTGGTCATAAGGTTGATGCACGAGCTAATGACCAACTTCATACTCTCTCGTTAGTAAATGTGCCTTTTGACTCAAACTCCTAATATGATGGATAGCTCAGTGCCAAAAACTTGTGTAAGGAATGCCCAAGGACTTCAAAGCCCTGAATCCCTTTTTTAAAATGTCATCCGTGCATCATTCCTTTATTTTGGAAACCAATTTAAACTGGTTAGCCCAGATTCAATTAGATTTTGACCACTTAAGTTTCAACAGTCTGAAACTGGATAGGACCATGCTTAACCAGTTGAACTGCTTGTTCCAGTTTCATTTTTTGAAACACTGACAAAGACCGAGACGAATTTGCTTTTCCCCCATGTGCTGCATCTTGTTGGATGGAGAGCTCACGTTCCCCAAGTCATGTTATTTTAGAGAACATATTTCTACTGCGACCACGATTATTGCTTATTATCTTTCTGGAGGTAAAACAAATGACCCTGAAGTTCGTTGAACTGGACACCTCACCAATTTAGGCCTTAGTCTCTTCCACAACATATTGGCACTGTCAGAATGCAAATGTTTTTTTCCAATGTACTCTCTATGTCTTCCAATGTGCTGCTGGCATAGTGCCATTCCTGCATGCTCGCTATGCAGTTGAATTCAGAGCCATGTTCAAGTCGAGGAATAATGACTTTGCCTAATGTGAAAATCGTAACATAAGAAACATGTTTCTTGTGTGATTAGATGGATAGATAGTTAGATCGGTACTTGCGATTGGTATCTCAGATATGATCGACAAAGTCTCGTCCTTGATTATCACTAAAATTGGTGATGGTGTTTTATGTGTGTGAGCGTGAGCATGGCATGGAAAGTCTCAGCATGTCCACATTGAATCTTTAATATGCTGTTGAACATGTTTTCTCAATAAGTAATAAAGGACTTTATTGGTAGAGCACTTTTAATGTCAGAAAGAGAGCAAAAGGAAAAACTAACAAAAAGAAAGTAAAGAAGCACCAGACTAGATGGAATCAGAGCACTATGCTTGTGAGCACTGAAAAATACAAGAACATTTACAGGGCTCTTGATGCGAATTACCACTTGTCAATCTTTCAGAGATTTTGAAATGCTATTTCAGTATTCTTAGGGAGTGAACTGTTTTCTCAGGTCAATTCAGAAGGACTCTACATGCGTAGAATTCATCGGCAGAGCTATACTTGAAAGCCTTCCAGTTTACATGCTTCAAATTCGGCAGCAAGGATGGGGGTTTCATTTTCGGCCCTCTGTACCTGATTTTGAAATGTGGTTCTAGTTATGTAGACCTCAGCAGTTGGCATTGGGTAGTAATCTCTCTTGCTTTGCTAAGAAATGACGGATAGTAATTTGTCTTGACCAGAGAATGAGGCGCTGTTGACACCGTCTGATTATTTCCCCGGGATGTACCCCAAGAAATTATCTGAACAAAGCTGCAGGGCAGCAAGGGAAAACACTTTCATATAGTTAAGATCTAGTGATCTGTCATCAAAGTTGAAGTGTCGTAGTTTACTTCGCAGGTCTTTCCTGTGGTAATTTGATAGATTGATAATCTATTGCGTGACTGGTTTACTACATCATATATCAAAACTGCTAAACGAAATTATTTACATTGTTTCCGTGATAAATCTTGATTTTGTTCAGAAGCTAGTAGGGTGTTCATGCTTTTGATGATCTATAACTTGTTTGAATTTAAACGTCACATTGGATCTGGTCTAATTCCTTGGGAACTAGTTTTAGTACGAGGTCGACCGGTCAAAAAGGATCACAAGCCCGTATATTAACTCGGATTTAACCTGATGGATTATATATGGGGCCATTTCAAACTTGAAATATGGGTCACTATAGGTTTTAAAATGAAAAGGTCAAAACATATGGGTTTTAATGGGTCTCTGACAAATCCATTTTCAGCCCGCTTGCGCTTAGCCTTCGCGGAACTCCTACTCGCGACTCTGTTTCCGACATTCTCTTTGGTACCTTCGCTGTTTAGTGCGTCTCGCTCCAACCCGTCCACCTCCATCCTCACGTTGCAGTAGACCCTGCACTGGGCTATGAGCTCCTCCATGAGAGCCCAGTAGCGGTCTTGGTAGCAACTCGAAATCTGCTCGCGGCGGTGAGACCGTCGTCGCCTCAGGACCTCAGGGTACGTAAGGTGGGAGGCACGCGAGAGGATTAGGTTCTCGTGGGCCAGAGCGAGGGTTTGTTGGCAAACGCGCAAGTGGCGGCAGCGGCGGCACGGAGACTAGGATTTTGGAGGTCCCATCGGGGAAAATATAAGGGTCTTTGAGGGGTTTTGTAGAGGAGGGGTAATTGCTCTCTGTGGCTGAAATAGACGGAGAACCGTGAAGCTGAGTGACTGAGATAGTTGAGAGAGATTGTGATAATTGAGAGAACGAGAATCTGCAGAGGAAAGTAAGAGGAGGAAGAGAAAGGTTCACGAGAGGAGCAGAAGAAGTTTGACCGTCGCGCTAGCAACCAAATATTTGACTGGAATTCACAGACTTTTTTTTTGTTCTCTCTATAGAAAATAACATATGCAGTCCCTGAACTTTGATTTAAAGTGCAATTTGATCACTGAACTTTTAATTTGTTCAATATAATCCCCTAAACTTTAACCCAAATTTCAATATAGTTCAGAACTTTCAATTTGTTCAATATGATCTCTGAACTTTTGGTATATATTTCATATAATTTCTGAACTTTATAAAAATGTTCAATATAGTCCTTCAATTAATTTAAGTTCAGGGGCTATATTGTACATTTTTATATAGTTCATGGACTAAATTGAACATGTATCAAAAGTTTATGAATCACATTGAACAAATTAAAAAGTCAAGGACCACATTAAATATTAAGTTAAAGTTCAGGGATTACATTAAATAAATTAAAAGTTTATGGAACAAATTGCACATTGGGGCAAAGTTTGGGAACTGTTTGTATCATTATCCCTTCTTTTTTATTTTTTCTTGTGGGAATCTACAACATCTAGTTTCCGAAACTATATTGTTTCTAAATCTAAGGAAATTCGGCCCATTGACTCTTTCTCCTACTTCGCCTCTAATGCTTTTAGCCGCCATTGTCTTCTGTCTCTTCGTTTATTATAATGAATAGCCACTTTATCGAAAAAGAAGAAAGTTTTATATTAAAGGCGCGAATGATAACTATTTTATTGTAGAAATAGATTTTTGCTATTCCCTAGACGAGCTTCTAAACAGGAATATGCACAATTCTCTTCCCGTAACAAAAATATAAAATTTCTCCCTCTTACACTCTTTTCCATTCATCAATGGATGGCAACGGGGGATGGCGATCGGCATGTGCGGCTGGCAACGGGAGGCGAGCGATGAGAAGAGTTTTTATTTTTCTTCTTGTTCCAAAAATAGAAAATATAAATTTTTTACTTTTCATTTCTATTCTAAACCTAGTTTTGGACTCACAATTTGTTCTAGAAATTAAAAAATGAAATTGTGTTACCAAATAAATTGCTGTTCCAAACTTGTTGCTAGGAGTAGAAAAATAGAAACACAGAAAAATATAATGGTTATCATTCGTGTCCTGAATACCCATAAACTCTATACATCCGAAAGCATAAAAAAAAAAGCAAACTAAAATTGCAAAATCAAATAAAAAACAGTTCTTTTTCTGTGGAAGAGTTTAGGACAAGGCTGTTCAACTTTTGCTGATTTGATCCCAAGTCTTCAAAATTCCTCATGTTCCTTCCAAGCCTTATGTTCCGCATATTAGATAATGGAAGGATTTCGAAGTTTTCATGGTACTGGCATGTCGTACTCGGCCTTGTCAATTGTTAAATTTGATGGAATTGATCAGTTCACATCTTATATATTTTGT
Source organism: Syzygium jambos (assembly GCA_031216235.1). Taxonomy (NCBI): domain Eukaryota; kingdom Viridiplantae; phylum Streptophyta; class Magnoliopsida; order Myrtales; family Myrtaceae; genus Syzygium; species Syzygium jambos. Next base: position 22,593,602 of record CM062222.1, read on the forward strand.
TTGATTTCTTTTCCATTGTGTTTATTGGTGAATTTTGTGTTGTTTGAATTTTGTGTCGTAGGCTTTAGGACTTAGACCTGGTGTTATTGATGGTGCCATCAGTGTCTCTACTGTTCAGGTTCACTTTATTGTGTTCACTTTCATTTTAATGATATTACTCTATAGGAGTTCTCTTCTTTGGATGTTAATGGAACTAATCTTCATTTGTAGCTACAGATTTGCTATAGTCACACTACATGGTACAAAAAGTAGCAAGTGGCAGTTGAGCTTCTGTATTGTTGGGGGCTGTTTTAGATAATGAAACAAGACTTTACTTTTTCTTGTGAGGTTCAAGTAAAAGTGGGCTTAATCTAGCTAATATAATTTAGAACATATATTAAGGTACTTGTGAGTGGATCTAATAAAAGTTTCTCCCAAGACTAGTTTTTTTAAAGAGGACCGATTATGTTAATATCCTTGGTAAGATCTTAGGTGAGACTGTTCTGCATAGTAAACGAAGATACAATGTTTGTCACATCAAGTCATAATTAATTGCGCAATTACTTGAAATCTGTAAGCATGTGTCAGCAAATAAATTTTTCTTATTATTCTCAAGTTTTGATGCATCAATCAGGAATTGGTGTCAATATGATAGATGGTGGGCTTTAGCACCGGTGTTCACGTTAATTTATATATTTGCAACATGTGGATGGAGACATGTCTTGCATGGTCTTCTACATCTAGATGTGGATGGTACCGAAGTATTTAATGTCTATTGTGATACCAGGCTTATTTTTATAGATTTGGAAGGATTTGAGTGGTGTTACTTTGAACAACTATTTGTTTCTTTCTCTGTGCTCTGAACAACTATTTGTTTATTCCCTAAACATGTAGTTTCTGGGTGAATACGCATCGGAATAGCTTTTATCTTTTTGTATAGTGTTGACATCAATTGCCCAAAATTAATTATACAAAATTGAGGGGTTAATGTCCTTAATTCTTAAAACAAAAATTTTAATATTTGATTGCATTGCATATACACATTAGATCAATTAGTATTAGTTGCACTAATTCAAGTTCTAAAAAAAAAATGGAGCAGAATCGGACCGAGTCGACCCGGCCCCTTAGTCCTTCCCCTAGCTGGGCCTGGCTTAAACCCCCTTCTTTTCCTCATTTTCTTTTCCCGTTGGGTCCAGCCCAGCCCTTTCTTCTTCCTTCTTTCCCCAGCCTAGCCTAGCCTACCTCTCTCCTCCTTTCCTCTCTCCTTCACACTGGTCGCAGGACAGCCAGCGAGGAAGCCGCGCACCGTGCGAAAATCAGCCCGGAAAGTCAAGGGGACAAGCAAAGTGTAGCGGAGCAGAGATTGAGCGGTGGAGAGCTGGCGGAGCAGGTAGCCTGCTGCCATAAAAGCCGAGGAAGAACATGGAAGAGAAGGGGGTCCGGTGAGGAACATTGAGCAGGGAGTCGGGGCGAGAGAGAGAGAGACCGAGAGATTTTGAGCGAGACAGAGAGCCGGAGAGCTTTTCCGGCGACCGTCGTTCTCGTACAGCGGCCATAAAGAGAGAGAGGGGAAGGGGAGAAGAGGAACAAAATAAAAAGAAAAAAAATAGAGCGGGGCATCGAGAAACAGGGGAAGAGCTCGGTTTGGAGAGAGAGACAGTCAAGAGAGAGAGAGCTCGAGTGTGAGACTGAGATCCTGACCGAGCGAGTGGCTACGCCTGAGCCCCGGCCGACGGCCCGAGGCCGGCCCTTAACACCTCCCTTCGGAGCGAGCTCACGGTAAGATTTTGGTTCGTTTCTGTGGATTTGGGGGTCGATTTTGCGAAAAATCGCGGCTTGGCGGCGCACGAGGCGACTGGACATAATCCGATCTTTCAAGCTCTTCCTCATTCGCCGTGGCCTTGCCGAGTAGGGAGCTCCGTCGATCCCCCTGTTTTGCCTAGCCGTGCTCTGTTTTGGTGGTCTCGGCCAACCGGGACCGAGACTCGCCGGCACTCGGCCACACGTGGTTCCTGGCGTCGGCGAGCCTTCCCCAGTTGCCGTGGCATGTTGTCGCGTTGTTTGCGTTGTTTGTTGGCGTCGATTCGAGTCCTAATCTGTCCTGCCTTGCTTTGTCGATCAGCGCCCGCCAAGTGTTTGTCAATATGCCTGAGTGAGTTCCGGTTTTGTTCTCTTTGTTTTTGGGCCGGCGATGCCGGGGTCGGATGAGGAACAACGGTCTAGGTGGCGGTGTCGTCCTCGGAGTGGCTGTGTGGAGGTCGGGCGTGTGCCAAGGGTGGCTGAGCGTGGCCGATTTGAGACTCGAGAAGAGGTCCGGCTGGCGATGGAGGCTGGTCGAGCGGAGCTCGCGCCTACAACCTGGGTGGACCGAGAAGTCGCCGAGGCGCGCGTGCGGCCAGGCCCAGATGGGCGGCGCCGGGCGTCTCGGCTGTCTCTGTTGCGGCCGTGAGGTGCAGAGACGCACGCGCAGGAGAGTCGAGTCCGCGAGAGGTAGAGGCGCCGGGTCTGTAGAGGAACAGGTCGGGTCGGGTCGGGTCGGGCGTGGAGATCCGACCCGGCTCTCTAGGGTTTTATTGCATGGGCTCTGAGCGTGTGGGCTGAATAATGTTTGGGCTTAGAGAATTGTGGGCCTGTTTTACATTGTAAATCAAATGTTGTTTGGGCTGAATTTAGTTGAATCAGACCGGGCCCAAAGTTGGTCCGAAGTCCTGGCCCGACCCGGACCTGTTGTCCGTGTCAGACCAGCAAATCGGACCGGGTCCATCGACCCGGATCCGATTATTGTTATATTATTATTTTTAATATTAAAATATTTTTTAAAAAATAATAATAACTTAAAAATTCGAAAAAATATATTTAAAAAAAAGGAAATAGCCTAAATAGCTAGACTTCGAGTAATTTTTCTTAAAAAATGTGAATCTTTCCAAAAAAAAAAAGGTGTTCAAATTGAACAAGCCTTTAGAGTTATACTACAGGGTTCTGAATGTCCTAAAAATACATGCACTGTCGTTATTTATGCAATTTATTATGATCATTTATCTGATTGCATGATTTCGATATTTTGAATGTCGTCTCTCTAATTAGGATTAGAACCTTAGGCTACACATTTATTTTGACTGCTAATAAATAATAATTGTGCACTCGTTTGATCACTTCACATGTTAGGAGATAGGTTCTAAAATTAATCCAAACTGCTTGACAAATATTTTCTGAAATTTTCTGAAATGAACAAAGATGAAATGTTCCAAAAGGGTACTAGTCGCTCAATTAATGTAACTAAGTTCTTGCATTCATTTAATTTTTTATTTGTAAGAGTAGAGTGATTCTCCAATTACCTTACTTGGATTTCTAATCGACTCATCCCAAATTGATTAGTGGCTACCTTTAGATAAAAATCACTTGCAGGTTAAAAACCTAAATCCTAAAGTGCGATATGGTATGAGCTTGGGAGAGTTCGAGTTAAGTTCCGAACTTAGACTTAGCGCGTATCAGGCGAGATCCCGATTTTTATTGACAAAAATCGGAGGTCGATTGCGACAAACTAGAGTTCGCTAGGGAATTCCAAATGATACATGTTTTTCTTAAGTGGACTTAAGCTAGAAACTTTACCCTGTTTAAAAGCATGTTTTGGAAGCAAGGATTCCAGGTATGACCATAACATTTAGGTATTAAATGTTCTTGTAGTTGAGAGTTATAATGGCATAGTTTTTGTTAACCCTTTGTTTTGCAGGTCTGGAGTTTGGGAATGAAAATTTAATTCTTAAACCTTTGAAGCGATGACTGTTTATAAATTATTATGCATGCTTTAATAATTTAGCACTACACTATTACACGTAATCATGCAACTGGACTTGGGCTGAGTATGATGCGTGTATTCTCGGTCTACAAGCAGCAGTTGACATGAAATAACTAAACTAAAAGTGTTTGGTAATTCTGCCTTAATCATCTTCTAGATTGTGGGTGAATGGAAGATTAGGGATGCTAATAATTTAATTCTTAAACCTTTGAAGCGGTGACTGTTTATAAATTATTGTGCATGCTTTAATAATTTAGCACTACACTATTACACGTAATCATGCAGCTGGACTTGGGCTGAGTATGATGCGTGTATTCTCGGTCTACAAGCAGCAGTTGACATGAAATAACTAAACTAAAAGTGTTTGGTAATTCTGCCTTAATCATCTTCCAGATTGTGGGTGAATGGAAGATTAGGGATGCTAAGCCAGTACCCTATCATGACTATTTAGAAGAATTGGTGATAAAATTCAATGAAATCTCCTTTGACTATCTATCTAGATCTCATAACCAATTCGTTGATGTGTTGGCCACGTTATCATCTATGTTACAAGTCACTAATGGGTTGGATATAGAATCTCTTAAAATTCAAGTCCTGACCAGATCAGCCTATTGCATGGTCGTGAAGGAATCCGATGGCAAATCATGGTATTACGATATCATAAACTGCATCAAGAAGTAGCAGTTCCCTGAAGGTCGTACCGTTGCAGACAAAAGGTACATAATGAAGATGGCAATGAAGTTCTTCATCAGTGGTGATAACTTGTACAAAAGGTCATATGATTCTATTCTGTTGAGATGCGTGGATGCAACCGAAGTAATGCGAATTATGCAAGAATTGCATGAAGGAGTATGCGATCCACATGAATGGACATATGTTGGCTAGGAAAATAACAAGATTATGTTATTACTGTCTTCTCCTGGAAAGCGATTGCATTCGACATATTCGAAATTATCACCATTATCAAATTCACAGAGATAGGATAAATGCCCCTCCAACTGACTTACATCAGTTGTCTGAGTCATGACCATTTTCAATGTAGGGCATCGATGTGATTGACCCCATCAATATGAAGGCATCAAATGGGCATCGATTTATCTTGATCGCGATTGATTATTTTCTAAGTGGATCGAGACCACGTCGTATACCAATGTCACTGTTCGGAATGTGATGAAATTCATCAGGCGTGACATAATCGCTCGCTATAGCGTCCCTGAAGCCATTGTTACAGATAACGAGACGAATCTAAATAACAAGCTCATTGATGATTTATTTAGTGAATTTAAAATTCATCTGAATTCATCTCCTTATCGACCCCAAATGAATGGAGCTGTCGAGGTAGTCAATAAAAATATCAAGAAAATCTTAGCCAAAACTGCTGAGAATTACCATGGAAGTCTCCAGTCGGTCGCAATAGACTGGCTTACTCTCTACAAGTTTGCCACGACCAATCTCCGATTTTTATTAATAAAAATGGAGGTCTTGCCTGGTACGCGCTAAGTCTGAGTTCGGGACTTAACTCGGGCTCTCCTAAGCCCATACCATATAACAACTTAGAGTTTAGGTTTTTAATCTGCAAGTGATTTTTATCTAGGAGTCGCCACTAATCGGTTTATGGTGGCTCGATTAGACACCCAAGTAAGACAATGGGAGAATTGCTTATTTCTGTGAACTAGAAATTAATTGAGTTTGGGGACTTGATCACATTAGTTGGGTAACTAATGCCCTATCAGTACCTTTACTTTGTTCATTTCTTGAAATATTTATCAGTTAATTTGGATTGATTTTAGGACATTTCTCCTAACATGTTAGGTGATCAAACGAGTACACAATCATTAATGATTAGCAGTCTAGATAGATATGTAGTCTAAGGTTCTAACCATAACTAAGACGATAATATTTAAAACATAACAATTTATGCAATTATATTCTAATTAAAATATGCATAATAATAATACAACAATAGTAAAAATAACGTGCAAAATACTACCGTATAGCCCTGTAGGTTTATCCGATTTAAACATGATTATTAATCAAATAATTCACATAGTAAAAAGTACTAATTTATAAATTATTTACTAATTTAAAAGAAATTAAAAATATTATATTATTTTATTTTAAATAATAATAATAATAATAATAATAATAAAATACGGCAAAGAAAGAAAAAAATTAAATTTTTTTTAAGTTTTTTAAAAAATAAAATATCAACATAATATTAGTCCGGGTCAGGTTAGTGGATCCGAGTCGGGTCAAATCCAACCCAGGTCAACAAATCTGGCCCAAAACATTGACCGGGGTTATGAACTGAGTCGGGTTGGTCCCTGCATGTACAGACACGCGGGGGCGTTGGTCGGGTGAGATCCAGCGTCTCGCCGGCCGACGCAGGCCAATTTCGACCTAGGTTTCACGCCTAAGGATCACCACAATTCTTCCTAGCTGTTCAACCCACCGTCTGGCCACCTGTTCCCCGACCGGCGACCAAAATTAATTCGGCCTCATTGAGGCATTTCATCAAATATCCGGCGTGCGCAGTTAAAAGCAGGGGTCTCCGACCTCTCTCAAGGCTCCTGTCAACTTCGGCGGTCATGGCTCGCTCCCGACGGCGACTATGGACCAGGAGGAGCGTCGGAATGGGTCGAGATTCGTGCGAAATGGTTGGCGTGAATCCCGGCCGACCAATGCACAAAAACAAGGTAGAAACAGGGCCGAGATTGCTCATTGGTCGGCAGTGCGCTGGGGGCTTTCCGGTGATGCTGATTGTCGGGGCCGATCATCTGGCCTCCTCTTTGGGTCCTATGAACCCTCAAATCTCTCTTTTGCTCTCGGTATCTCTATGCTCTGTTTCGGATCGAACCTCTCTCTCTCTCTCTCTCTCTCTCTCTCTCTCTCTCTCTCTCTCTCCTCAAGCCTTTATAGGCGACGCCGACCACTTTCCCGGCCTCAGAAGTCGCGGCCTTAATGGCCCTGCGCCGGCCATAGCCTGTGCCACGACTTTGGTGGCCATCCTAGGCCGGTGCAAGGAGGGAAAAATTCTATACCTTTGCTCAACTTCCACGGCCACCATGAGAGAAAAAGGGGAGGGGGAGAGATCGGGAAAGGGAGAGGGATGGGATTGGCCATCAATGCTCTCTTCCTGTTGCTCCTTACCTGCCCAAGACTTTGTTTGATGGGGATGGTGAGGGTTGCTCCGCTGTTCGGCTAGTGAATGGCCAAATGTAGGGGAAAACAAAGGCAAGTGGGAGGAAGGAAGAAGGTCGGGGCCAGCGAGGAGGAGAAGGAAGGAGCGGGCTGGGCGATCATGTCATCGACATAGACTTCAATTTCTTTGTGCATCATGTCATGGAAAAGAATGACCATAGCATGTTGATATGTTGCTTCGGCATTCTTCAAATCAAAAGGTATGATCCCGTAGTGAAAGGTCCCCCATAGAGTGATGAACGCCGCTTTCTCCTTGTTTTCGTCATTCATTCTTATCTAGTTGTACCCAGAGAATCCATCCATGAAAGAAAATAATTCGAATCCAGTAGTGCTATGCACAAGGACATCTATGTGGGGGAGTGGTAAGTCCTTCAAATTGACCTTATTCAAATCGCGGTAATCAACACAAACTCGAATTTGACCATATTTCTTCTTCATTGACGCGATTGCTACCTAATCAGGGTATTGCGAAACCTCGATGAATTCTATTTTCAAGAGCTTCGTCACTTCTTTGATTTTTTCGCCATCTTGGGTTTGGTCCTTCGTAACCTTTGCTTCTTAAGAGGCATGTCGGTATTGGTAGGCAAACTATGCTCGACAATCCGAGGGTCTAAACCTAACGTATCAGAATAAGACCATGCAAAAACGTCTCTTTGAGGAGAGCGATCAGACGTGTGGCCTTCTCTTCGTGAAGGTTGGCCCCGATCTTTACTTCTTTTGGATCTTCAGTACCACCTAAATCGATAGTAAGAGTGTTCTCGATTGTAAGGGACTTGATTTGTTCATATTGCTCCTAATTTTTTCGGATTTCAGCGAGATCATCACTTGAATCGTTGGAATCGCTACTGTCGACATCTACGGCATATGGCTGGATCGTACTAACTCTCTCGCAAGTTGCGAGATTATGCCTGGAGCACAAGGTAAATTGATCATAAAAACAAGTGAGGTATGTGCATATAGATTTTTCTATCGTTCTATCTCTTAAATATTTTTGCAAGAAATAGTGAAAAGCTTTTGATTTTCGAAAAGCTTAGAAACGAGTAGGCATGAGGTAGCCCGGACCTCAAAATACTTTCCTTTGCATGGCTGGATATCATCAATGGGCTGATTTGGGAGACTACCTTATGCCTTCAAAATATTATTTATTTACAACATATAGATTTACAACCTCAGGAGAGGGAGAGTTCAAAAAGACATTCTTCTAGCAGAAATGACAACAAAAAACAAAATATAAAGATGGCCCATTTTTCAGGGATTCATGAAAAAGTATTAGAGGAATTCTACTCAAGCGGACATGCACCCATTCCCTCCAGTCCTTCGTCTATCGCATTGACGAAATTTTTGAAAGTATCGTTCCAATAGTCCAGTTTATCGCTTCTTCTCTTTGCTGCTGTCAACAGGTCCATATCACCTCATTCATCCATGATGCTATTTTACTGCTCGTCAAAAAAATTTGATGGTATCTGGTAGTTGACGTAGAAGTCATACCTACCATTGGGCTCACCCAGGGTATCCATGATTGCCTTCCCTTTACGTGTCCTCTCAGCAAGTTTAGGAGTGGTGGCATGAATGCTGAGCACCACTAAGAGGTCGTTCTTGTCGTAGAACAACCAGGGGGCACGGAAAGTGAATGCCCCGGCATCCTACAGGTCATGTACTCTGTTTTTCAAGGTGCTGCAATCACCTAGTGAGTGATCGACTTCTCATGAGTAATAATCACAAGACGGTGGGATCATAATTGACGAAGTACTCGGGAGTAGCATATTTTGGCTCTCTTATGATCATCTTTTTTTTGTAGGAGGACATGGAATATCACGTCCATAGATTTAGGGATTGGTGAATATTATCGCACGTCGCCCTGCACTGTAAAAGTTGGATATCTTATCATGTCGTGTCAGGAAGGACTCTTGATGGTGGGCTTTCTTTGGGAACACTCACCTGGGTCAGCTCTTCTTGACTGGGAGGTGGCAGTGACATGTTCTGGATTTGGCCAATGTTATCCATTAAGGATGTGAGCAAATTTCGTAGTTCGCCCACCTGATATTGCAAACGTGCAAACCAATCAATTGGATTTACACTTGTTTCTGGGATCGAGTCTTCATGTATGACACCTACGAAGATATTGTCAAATAGGGTGACCACGATATCTAGCATTTCTTCTTGTCCACCATTTTTCTCAATCAGTAATCCATCTTGGTTCTGATGTTAGTTGCTAGCAACATTCTTGGGAAGCGTTGAGGAGCTACGGCGACTTCAGCATTCAGCAGGATACCCGAACTTATCGCCGGGTTGTCCTGAGAAGTTGATACAATCTTCCTCATCCTACAATAATCTAGTAGGTGGTAAGAAAGTCTCCTGAATATGGGGAAGTAGCAAGCTAGCTCAATTCTTCCCGCGCCCCTTATTGGCATGTGGGTTTCCTCCGCAATATCCTAGACTAGAGGTACGATGGTTCTTGATGGCTTGAATAGGTTCTAGAATACCTCGGCCTCCTCTACTGAGTCCTCGACTTGAGGCGAAGCCATTCCCTACCATAATCTTTCTTACCATGATTGCAATTTTTGATATATCAAGAACGAGGAGAGAAGCTCCTCGATATCCATGCACGGCTGACACGAGCTCGATAGACTGATAACTGGATTTCACCTTGCCATTCGGTTTGACATACATGATGGCAGTTTCCTAATAGATTCAGTGTTCTTCACTAAGGACTGACTAGCTTTTCTTGGACTATGAAGTTCACATTTTGGTAAAGATTTGAAGGCACGGCTTCAGCAAAGTGAATCCAAGGACGGCCCAGCAAAAAGTTAAATGCGGTGGGGATATCCATTACCTGAAACAGAATGCTAAACACGGTTGGGCCAATTTGGACATCAAGGTCAGTCTCACCATCAATGTCTTTCTTCATCTCGTCAAATGTTCGGATGGATGTTTTGGAGGCATGGAGCTTAGACGGGTCTATATTGAAACAGTGCAAGGTTGTCAATGGGCAAATATTCCAAGCAGACCCATTATCGATCAAGACTCGAGCCACATGGGAGTTCCTACATCTAACAGAGATGTAGAGACTCTTGGTATACCCTCTACCCTTAGTAGGGAATTCATTATTCGAGAATTCTATCTGGTCTTTCAACAGGATGGACCCTACGAATTCCTAACTTGTCATGCTCAATCGTTTTGGGAACGCTTATTTCATTGAGCACTTTCATAAGATATTTTTTATGCTTCGCTGATATTTGAAGTAATTCTAGCAAAGAAATTTGGGCGGGCAACTTGCAGAGTTGATCCATCACGTTGTATTCACTGGCTTTGATGATGGACATAAATTTCTTGGCTTCTTCGTTGGTAATAGGCTTCAAAAGCTGTACATCAGCTTGGGCATATGTTCACCATGATCTTGTAGTTAGGTCAATATTCAATTCGTAGGATCATGAGACTGCCTTATCATTCTTGTACTGATAAGGCTGAGGTATCTTGATCACTATGTGCTCTTCAGTTAGAGGCACTTCAATCGTCAGTTTCTCGTTATCTGGGTTGTCGGCTAAAGGCTCGCTCACGAGTGGGGGGATGGATTTACTAGTTTCGATATTCAATGTTGAAAGTTCTTCATCCCAGTTAATGATAACATGAGAGATGGTGATCATTATGCCGGTATGATGGGCATGCGCAATCAGGCCTGCTTGCGCTATCTTGGCAATTTTTTTCTTCATCAAGGTCAGGGCAGTACCTCATTAGCAGGATAGTATCCTGCTTTCACCAAACCGTTATAAAAGTCAATGGTGTATACCCTTACATTCTTGATTCGACCAGCGTTAAAACTGAATATGGCATTAATTTTATTTTCATGTTCTAGTAACAGGTTATTCTGGACATTTGGCTTGGACGTTTGAAACAAGAAGGCCTTGGTGTGCAGCAGATGCTGTACCGGTGCTTAAGGGTATAACAATTGTTTATCAAATGTCCTACCTCGTCAATGTGATAGTCGTATTTCTTAGACGGATCGTAGTTCGAGAAGCTCTCTGAGTTAGGCCGCTTTGACTTGGTGAAGAGCAAAATTTTCTTGCGAAGTATGGTTAGGACCTAGGAAAGGGATTTAGGTAGTGGAGTGAATTGCTTTTTCTTATATCGTTTTAGGGGCTGGCGACTTGAGGCCAGCTGCTACTCACCGCTCACTTGAACTGTTGGGGGAGGATGAACGATATGGGTGTATGCGATGTTCCTCTTTGTCAGGGGCTCTTTCTTCTTCCTTATGCTGAGTCTCTTACTTATGGAGATTGGGTCTGTGAACCATCCGTCGCGTAATCCCATCTCAATTCGTTCGCCTACCGGAACAATTCGATTAAGGAACTCAGTAGTGGCAACAATCAGGTGATGTATGTATTCATACGGGAGAGACTTAATGAACAGTTTTATTTGTTCATGGTCGGTAAGCTTTGGGGTGACTTGGGCGGTCAATTTCCTCCATCGGGTGGCATATTCTTTGAATGACTCATTCTTCTTCTCACTACGTTCGAGGTCATCACGAGAAAATGTGACGTCAAGGTTGAATTGATACTTTTTGAGGAATACGTCCGTGACATCATCCCAGGATTTGAATGTATCTACATCTTTTGATATATGCCATGTCAAAACTACCCTGTCAAGTTTGCTTGAAAGGTCTGGATCATGAGAAGCTCATTATCGATATACTCGGTCATTCGCACATGATACATGTGCAAGTGGTGCCTAAGGCATGAAGTGCCATTATATTTTTTGAATTCTAGTATTTTGAATTTTTTTGGCATCTTGACTCTTTTGTACATGGACAGGTCAAGTGGGACAGCATGTTGCTGACCCTGTAATTGCTTCAACATCTCCCTGACCTTTACGAGGCGCTTATCATGCTCTGTCATAGGCGCGCTTACAAGTTCAGTCTTATTGATGGCAAGTGGAAGCGGATTATCCTCTAGCAGGGGCATCTGGCTATCGTTGGAAGGTGCTTTCTCTTTTCTAGTAGATGGTGGAGGTAACATCACCTCAATTAATGTAGGGGTGGGGTGAGCTTGCTATTGATAGATTCTACTTATTTGGTGAGATTTTCAAGTGCATTGAAAACCATCTTCATTTCGTTTTTTATATTATTGAGACAGATCGACATGTCTCTTTCGGCCATTTAATTCGTAACTACCTGTGAAGATGTTGAAATAAATGAGTATAAGGCCTCATAAAGAATTAGTTCATGATTTAGTTTAGCATTATATTTTTATCACGTATTTTCTTTATTTGTAAAAAAAAAGAGAAGCAAAAATGTTTTTATTTATTTTCATTACAACGGCGTCCCTGGAGTTTGAATACCCGTCGCCTCGAACCGCTCACTCCCCGGATATCACCATGCTAAGGCCATGGTGTTATTAAAGCGCAATTTCTTTTATTTATATATCAAAAAGTGGTCCGACTTATATTAACATCAGCATAAACCCTAAATATTTAAAATTAGAAAACAAAAACTCCTAAACACAAATAATATGAATTTATAAAAGATGGGGCTTTAACAAAAAGGGTCTTTCTTGGACACTCATTGTATATACGATGGGAAAGCCAGTCTCTCGGAGTCGCTTATTTTCACGGGCAAGCTCCGTGATAAGCATATCCCTCGTCCTCACAATCCTTTCAAAATGATCGATCCGAGCTTGGTAATTGGGCTTGTCAGCCACATCTGGGACCTTTGGCCGTAGAGCTACTGGGATTTGATGATGAAGAATGTAGAATAAAGCATGATGAACCCTTTCTTGCTCCTTCAGTCTCCTAGGTACAATGATATTCTCATACTCACATTCGATCCATGTATTATGGATGGCACGAATTTCACTGATGTAGTTATAGTTTGAGCGAATGAATCGGACTCGAAACAAGTCTGTCTTGAGAGGCGGCGGAATCGCCTGAAGGGCTCTGTACTGGCGGGCGATCCGGTGGAGGTAATAAGAAATGGTACCAGATAAATCGAGCAGTGGAGCAGAGTTGTAAAACCTATGATCATAACGAGCCTCGCCTTTATGGAACCATTTAGCGTACCATAAGAATGCTTTGGGATCGGGATCTTTCAAAAAATTTATCCAGCAAGAGTAATTCTTATTAGGGGAATTGCATTTTAAGGCATCAAATCTTTGTATTGGGTGCACAAGGTCATCAATTTCAAAAAGTTGCATAAGGTGTTCGAATCCTCTTAAGTGGGATAAAAATCAAATTTGCAAAATTTCTGGGGTGCCCTGCATGACCTTCTCCTCATTTTGTTTAAAATGGTTACGGGACAAATGTTTCTGCCAAAACTGAATAAACATAACTCATGCCAGTGCAAACTTGTTTGGCAACATACGCAATTGAGGGGTTTATAGAATTTTTGCGATGAGAAAAAATAACATACTCGATAAAAGCAAGGAGAAAGATTTTAGATTTCTGACTTATGGGTTGATTTTCAAAGCATTCATTCAAGAAAAATCGGGGGCATGAATTACAGTGAGCTTTAACGACCCTTTTTACCGTATTGATTTCGACTTGCAAAAACTGAGACAATTCGGGTATAGGGGAAAGCCCAAAAGTGATTTGATAAGCTTAGATCCCAAAGGCATTCCGATGGCAACACTATATTCCTTCAGAGTTGGGGTCATTTCAAACTTACCAAACACAAAGGTGGATGTCTGAGGGCACTAAAAATGTGCTAGTGCCTGTATCATGCCAAAATGGACATTGATCTTGAGCAGTGGAAGTAAGCGATCTCCTTGGCTATTTTGATCGAGCTGGTTCCATCATGCCAGGAGCTCTCTTAGGAGTAGGGAGGAATTGGACATTAACTCTTCTCATCGTATATAAAATAAAATCAATGGGTAATCTAACAGTCACGAATCAAAGGAATAAGTTGGTTGTATAATGAAATAAGAAGGGATATAATATATATTATCTTGAACCATGTTAATCACAAAAACATGCACATGAGGAGTGAGGTTCGATTTCTATCTAGATTGGTTTAGCAAAGTGAAGTTAAAAAGGTGCTTGACCGTCGCAGTCTCGCGTTGGTGTCGAGTCCTCTTAACCTTGGCCAAATCAAAAGGAATATCTTATAGTCACGCGAATAGTGGCTAAAGATACACTTTACGATTTTTTAAAAAGAAATTTTTGGAAGAAGAAAGGCAACCTCTACATTGTAGTCTCGTGTTTGAGGTCGTAGCTTTCTTAACAACATCCTAAACTGCTCTATCGCGGCTCGGGTCCGGCGGCATAGTTATGTGTGCAACAGTATAGTGCTAAATCATTTAAAGCATGCATAACATTTCATAAGCAATCATGATTTGAAACCTGTAAGAACATTTAACACCCTAATGTCAGTGTCATACCTAGAATTCTTACCACCAAACAAAAATGTTTTTGAATAGGATAAAATTTCTAGCTTAAATTTACTTTTTTTAAAAAAAAATGCAAGTCCCCAACGGAGTCGCCAGTCTGTCGCGATTGACCTGTTTGGTTTTTGTCAATAAAAATAAGGGTCTCATCTAGTACGCGCTAAATTCGTGTACGATTCACACACTCAAACTATAACTACATCAGCGAAATTCGTGCCATCCAAAATACATGGATCAAGTGTGAGCCTAAAAATATCAATGTACCCAGGAGACTAAAGGGTTAAGAAAGGGTTCACCATGCCTCTCTTTTCTACTTTCTCCATCATCAGATTCCAACAGCTTTATAGCCAAAGGTCCCAGATGTGGCTAACAAGCCCAATTGCCAAGCACGGATTGATAATCTTGAAAGGACCATGAGGACGAGATATATGCTTATTATGGAGCTTGTCCATGAAAATAAGCGGCTTTGAGAGGTTATGGCTTCCCCGTCTTATATAGAATTGGTGTCCGGAAAAGACACCCTTTTTGTTAAAAGCCCATATCTTTTATAAATTCCTAATATTTGTGTTTAGGAGTTTTTGTTTTCTAATTTTAAATGTTTAGGGTTTATACTAATGTTAATATAAGTCGGATCACTTTTTGATATATAAATAAAAAAAAATTGCGCTCTAATAACACCACCGTGGCTTTAGCCTGGTGGTATCTGAAGAGTGAGCGATCTGAGGCGACCGGGGTTCGAACCTTGGAGACGCCGTTGTAATGTAAATAAATAAAAAACCCTTTTGCTTCTCTTTTTTTTTTACAAATAAAGAAAATACGTGGTAAATAAATATAATACTAGACTAAATCCTGAACTAATTCTTTATGAGGCCTTATACTCATTCATTTCAAAATCTTCACAAGTAGTTACGAATTAAATGACCGAAGAAAACGTGTCGATTTGTCTCAATAATATGAAAAACAAAATAAAGGTTTTCTATGCACTTGAAAATCTTACCAAGCATGTAGAATCTATCAATGGCAAGCTCACCCCCACCCCTGTATCAATTGAGGTGATGTTATCGTCACTGTCTACTGGAAAAGATAAAGCCTCTGCCAACGACAGCAATATGCCTTTGTTAGAGGACGATTCGCTTTCACTTGCCATCAAGAAGACTGAACTTGTATGCGCGATCATGACAGAGCATGCCAAGCGCCTCGTAAAGGTTGAGAGATGTTGAAGCAATTGCAGGGCCAGCAACATGCTATCCCACTTGACTTATCCGAGTATAAAAGAGTTAAGGTGCTAAAAAAATTCAAAATGTCAGAATTCAAAAAATATAATGGCACTTCACGCCTTAGGCATCACTTGCACATGTTTTATGTGCGAATGACCTAGTATGTCGATAATGAACTTTTCATGATTCAAACCTTTCAAGCAAGCTTGATAGGGCCAGCTTTGACATGATATATGTCAAAAGATGTGGATGCCTTCAATTCCTGGGATGTCGCGGATGCATCCTTCAATCAGTATTAATTCAACCTCGACGTCACATTTTCTCGTGACGACATCGAACGCACTGAGAAGAAGAATCGAGTCATCTAAAGAATGTCACTCGATGAAGGAACTTGGCCGTTTAGGTCGCCCCAGAGCTTACTGATCATGAACAAATGAAGCTATTTATCAAGTCTCTCCCTTATGAATACAAACATCACCTGGTTGGTGCCACTGTTGAGTCTCTTAATCAACTTGTTCTAATAGGCGAACGAATTGAGATGAGATTACGCAATGGGTGGTTCATAGACTCTACCTCCACAAGTAAGAGACTCAGCATAATGAAGGAGAAGGAGCCCCTGACAGAGGGGAACATTGCATATACCTAGATCGTTCATCCTCCTCTAATAGTTCAAGTGAGCGGTGAGCAGCAGCCGACCTAAAGCCACCAGCCCCTAAGGCGATATAATAAAATGCAGTTCATTCCATTATTTGGATCCCTTTCTCACGTCCTGACCATACTTCGTAAGAAAAATTTGCTCTCCATCAAAGCCCAAATGGCCCAACTTAGAGTTTCTCAAACTACGATTCATCTAAGAAATGCGACTATCACATGGGCGAGGTAGGACACTCGACGAACGATTGCTATACCCTCCAGCACCGAGTACAGAATCTGTTGGACACTAAGGCTTTCTCATTTCATACGTCTAAGTCAAATATCCAGAATAACCCGTTATCAGAGCATAAAAACAAAATTAATGCCATATTCAGTTTCAATGCTGGTTGAATCAAGAACGTAAGGGTATACACCACTGATGTTATAATGGTGTGGTGAAAGCATGATATCATCCTGCTAATGAGGTACTGTCCCTGGCCCTAATGAAGGAAAGAGTTGTCAAGATGGCGCAAGTATGCCTAATTGCATATGTCGAGCATACCAGCATAGTGGCCAACATTTCCCAAGTTATCATTAACTGGGATGAACTTTCAGCATTAAATGCTGAAATCAGTGAATCTATCCCCACACTCGTGAGTGTCTTTAGCTGACAACTTAGACGACGATGAGGAACTGATGATTGAAGTGCCCCTAATTGAGGAGAACATAGTGATTGATATACCTTGGCTTTATTAGTATGAGAATGATAAAGCAGTCCTATGATTTTACGAATTGGATGTTGACCTAGTCACAAGGTCAGGGCGAACATATATCCAAGCTGATGCGCAGCCTTTGAAGCTAGTTACCGACGAAGAAGCCAAGGAATTTCTAGCCATCATCAAAATCAGTGACTAGAAATTAAGCATTTCTAGATAGGATTAGGGTTAATTAGGGGTTAAGGTGTTTTAAGGTTGATTAGGGGCATGTGGATAAGTGGTTGTTTTGGTAATGATTTGAGGAGCTTAATGAGGTATTTTGAGACGGATTTATTGCCCTTGATGAACCGGTTTAGTGGCTGTCCTTATAGGACTTAATAGGCTTAGGATTGGCCAAATTGAGATTTAATCGTGTAATTGCCAAGGTTGCTTGAATTGAATGATCTAGTGGCTGATTTGTGCTCATTGGTGATCAATTGGATGATGCCATGTTGTATGTCTAGTGTGGCCGAAAATGGAATTATAGCAGGTAGGTAGGTAGTAAGGACTGCAAAGATGAGACGAGGAAAGGAACCCCAGAGGCAACCCAGTGCAGCGGGCCAAGAGGCCAGAGATCCAAAGATGGAGGAGGTTATTCAGACCTTGCATGAGATAGGAAATCTTATGGGTAGGCAGGCTCAGGAAAGGGCTGCCACTATTGCCCAGGCTGCTGAGGCTGCAGCAGCTGCTGCTGTGAATGAGAACAATGCCCAATCAAGGGCAAGCTTAGATGGCGATAAATGAGCAGATGCACCAGTTGGTAAAGCAGTTCCTGAAGTTGAAACTGCCTAAGTTTACTGGAAAAGGTGACCCCAAGGCCGCACCGCGATGGGTAGAGGAACTAGAGAAAGCCTTCGAGGTATTAAGGTGCATCGAGACTGAGAAAGTAACCCTGGCTGTATATCAGTTGCAAGACAATGCGAATGATTGGTGGAAGGCCACCAAAGATAGTGTTTTTGGAAGGTATCGCCCAGACTTGGCCGCGTTTACCGAGAGTTTTTATGGAAAGTATTTCTCGAAGAGCGCTAGGAAAAAAAAACTAGCAGAGTTTATGAGGCTCCGCCAATGCCAAATGACTGTGGATCAGTATGAGACAGAATTTGCTAGGTTGTCTAAATTTGCACTAAGGATGGTGGATCATCCCGCGGACAAGGCGCGGAGGTTTCGGGATGGATTGAAAGTCAACATTCGTAGTTAGTTGATACCGGTGAATTTGAGGACTTATATGAGAGGGCTCAGGCTATTGAACGAGATCAGGTAGACAGGGCGGCCGTATCTAGGTCGCGGTTCGCCCAGAATAAGGACAACTGCCGTTTCGGAAAGAAGCCGATGGCGGGAAATAGGCGCTTCGTCCCGCCGGCTAGGAAGAACATTGGGAAGCTGAGCCATCAATCGAATCGGTTTGGAGCTTGTTTTAGATGTGGAAACTTGGAGCACCAAATTAGCAATTGTCCCCAGCAGTGCCCCACAGGACCTTCAGTTCAACCACAACAACCTTGGATAGGGAATCAATCTAGAAATCCTCCACCGACTAATCAAGGACGACCACCAGTATAAGGAAGGGTTTATGCAATGGCGCGCAAAGAGGCGGAGGACACCGGGTGTGGTCACAAGTACGATTTCTCTATATGATCATGCTGCGTATGCATTATTTGACCCGGGGGCGACCCACT
Source organism: Syzygium jambos (assembly GCA_031216235.1). Taxonomy (NCBI): domain Eukaryota; kingdom Viridiplantae; phylum Streptophyta; class Magnoliopsida; order Myrtales; family Myrtaceae; genus Syzygium; species Syzygium jambos. The sequence continues at coordinate 22,612,229 of CM062222.1, forward strand.
CATTTATTTCGGAGTAATTTGTTAGACTGGTTAGGATTGAGCCTGTTTTGCTTGAAACTGTGCTATGTGTGATGATCCCATTGAATGATAAGGTGTTAGTGTCGTTAGGGTGTCCTAGCTGTAAAATAGTTATTGGGGGTAGAAGAAAAGATTGACTTGGCAGTATTGGCCATGTTCGATTTTGATGTAATAATTGGAATGGATTGGCTGACTAAGCAGAAAGCCGTAGTGGATTGAGGCAATAGGGTGATCCAATTTAACCCGATTAGACATTCTAGATTTAAATTTCAGGGAAATCGAGGAGGAACCTTGATCCCTTGGATTTCCTCGCTTGAAGTGACTAAGTTGTTGGATGAAGGGTGCGAGCGATATTTGGTAAATATGGTCGATCCGACCGTGGCAGAACCTAAGTTGGAAGAAATACCCGTAGTGTGCAACTTTCCAGAGGTCTTTCCTCAGGAATTGCCAGGTTTGCCACCAGAGCGGGAAGTGGAGTTTGTGATAGAATTGGCCCCAGAAATAGAACCGATCTCAAAGACGCCGTATCGAATGTTCTTATCATAATCAAAAGAATTGAAAGTCCAAATACAGGAATTATTGGACGAAGGTTTCATTTGTCCTAGTATGTCTCCATAGGGAGCGCCGATCCTGTTTGTAAGGAAGAAGGATGTGATGTTGAGGTTGTGTATTGATTATCGGCAGTTGAACCAAGTGACGATTAAGAATAAGTACTCACTGCCGAGGATTGATGATCTCTTTGACCAGTTGCAAGGAGCATTGGTATTCTCTAAGATTGACTTACAGACAGGTACCATCAGCTGAGAATCCGAAAGGAGGACATATCAAATATCGCTTTTCGGACGAGATATGGGCACTATGAGTTCACAGTGATGCCTTTCGGACTGACCAATGCCCATGTTGCCTTCATGGACTTAATGAACATGGTGTTCAAAGAGTTCTTGGACCGGTTTGTCATAGTGTTCATTGATGACATACTGGTATACTCGAACAGCCTTGAGGAGCATGAGGTATATTTGACTGAGGTACTACGGACATTAAGAGAACATGCACTCTACACCAAGTTCAGTAAGTGTGAGTTTTGGCTTAGTAGAGTAACGTTCCTTGGACACATAATTTCGAGAGATGGAATTTCTGTGGACCCAATGAAGATTGAGGCAGTAACTAGGTGGCCAAGACCGACCTCAGTAGTGGAGACCGAATACCCCGTAGGGAATGGGGATAGGTATATCAGGTATTATACTTTAATATGGGTTGACGTGGGGGAAACACATTACGAGACCCACGAGTATATAGCCTGGTGTTTTAGAGACTACTCCGGGGAGTATGGACCTCTTCGGACTTTTGAGGTCCCGTTTAACGGGCAGGGCGATATGAATCCGCAGTGCCCCGATGGAGACCTAGCGAGCCCAGTAGCTATGCCCGTGGGGAGTTCGAGTTCTGGCGCCGGACCTGTTGTATTGGAGGTGGATGAGCCGGACCCGATGGACGAGGAGCCGGTGGATTAAGACGCTGACTCGGAGCCGATGGAGCCGGATGAGGAGCCAGAGCATATAGAGGAGGACCCCGATCAGGAGGGCGAGCCTGAGGAGATGGACTCTGAGGAGGAGCTGGCAAAGGTCGAGTCCGAGGTGGATTCCCTAGACTCCGAGGTTGAGCTGTTTGATAGCTCTTCCGAGTCTTCGGGATACGACCCGAACTGGGTCCCGTAGGGTTAGTCTTAGCTCATATAGATCGGGCCAATACCTTTTTGATCGGAGCCTCACCTTAGGTAGTAGTCTCACCGTTTGGCCACCTACCCCTTTTTGCAGTTAGTGGCTGTCAACCAGTTTTTGGTTATAAGTGTATTTTGTGTAAATATGGATATTGTATATTTTTTAGTTGTAATGCAAATGTATATTTTCCATCATAATGATTTCTCGTTGTTGTGCTATCCTTGATTACGTTGATTATTGTACGGGTGATTTATATATATATATATATATATATATATATATACTGCTTCTGCATGTGCAATGATTTGAGTGTTTGGCGTTGGATCGGCGACGCGTCCTGGGACGTCGCACTAAGTTCGACCTTGGCAGGGATGTTCCGCGTCGTGGGGTTCGAGGCGTGACAGCACAAGTTACCCGCCTAAATTTATTTGCTAGAACTACTTCAAACATCCGCGAAGCATTAGAAATCTCTTGTGAAAATGCTCATCGAAGTAAACGTCCTCAAAACGATTGAGTATGATAAGTTAGAGGAATTCGTAGGGTCCATCCTATTGAAAGACCTGATAGCATTCTTGGATGATGAATTCCATACCGAGGGTAAAGGGCATATCAAGGGTCTATACATTTCTGTTAAATGTAGGAACTCCCATGTGGCTCGAGTCTTGATTGACAATGGATTTGCTTTGAATATTTGCCCATTGAAAACCTTGTGCCGTCTCAATATAGACCCGTCTAAGCTTCGTGCCTCCAAAACATCAGCCCGAGCATTTGACGGGATGAAGAAAGACACCGCTAGTGAGATCAACCTTGATGTCCAGTTTGAATCAACCTTGTTCAGCATTCTGTTTCAGGTAATGGAAATTCCCACCACATTTAACTTTTTGCTGGGCCGTCCTTGGATTCACTCTGTTGGAGCAGTGCCTTCAAATTTTTATCAAAATGTGAAGCTCGTAGCTCAGGAAAAGCTAGTCACAGTCTTCGATGAGGAAGACCACCAAATCTATCAGGAAACTGCCATCCTATATGTCGAATCGAACGGCAAGGTCGAATCCAGTTATTAGTCTATCGAGCTCGTGTCAACCGTGCACGGATATTGAGGAGCTTCTCTTCTTGTCCTCGATATATTAAAAATCGCAATCATGGTAGGAAATGTTACGGTGGGGAATGGCTTCGCCCTAGGTTGAGGACTTGGCAGAGGAGGCTGGGGTATTCTAGAACCTATTTAAGCCGTCAGGAACCACTGTACCTCTAGTCTAGGATATTGTGGAGGAAACCCATAGGCCAATAAGGGGTGCGGGAGGGGTCGAGCTGGCTTATTGCTTCTCTATATCCGGGAGACTTTCTCGCCACATGCTAGATTGTTGCAGGATGAGGAAGATTGTATCAACTTCTCTGGACAACCTGATGATAAGTTAGGGAATCCTATCGAATGCTCAAGTCGCCCTAGCCCCTCAACGCTTTCCGAGAATGTTACTAGGGATCAACATCAGAACCCAGAGGAGTTACTGATTGATAAAGAGGGTGGACAAGAAAAAACACTAGATAACATGGTCACCCTATTTGACGATATCTTCGTAAGTGCCATACACGAAGACTCAACTCCAGAAAAGAGTAAACCCAATTGATTGGTTTGCACGTTTAAAGTATCATATGGACGAACTACGAAATTACTCATATCTTTAATGGATATCATTGGCCAAATCCCAAACATGTCACTGTCGCCTCCCGATCAAGAAGAGCTATCCCAGGTGAATGTTCTCGAAGAAAGCCCATTATTAGGAGTCATTCCCGACACGATATGCCAGGATATCCAACTTTTACAGTGCAGGGTGACGTGCGACAGTACTCATTAGTCCCTAAATTCATGGACGAGATATAGTATGTTCTTCTGCAAAAAAAGATAACAAGGGAGCCAAAACATGTTACTCCCGAGTACTTTGTCAATTATGATCCCACCCCGTCCTGTGATTATCACTCGGGAGAAATTGTTCACTTACTAGGTGATTGTAGCGCCTTGAAAAATAGAGCACATGACCTGTTGGATGCCGGGGCATTTACTTTTCGTGCCCCCTGGTTCTACGGCAGGAACGATCTCTTAGTGGTGCCCAACATTCGTGCCACCACTCCTGAATTTGCTAAGATGACACGTAAAGGGAAGGCAATCATCGATACCCTAGGTGAGCCTAGTAGAGGGTATGACTTCTACGTCAACTACCAGATACCGTTGAACTTTTTTTACGTGCAGCAGAATAGCATCGTGGATGGATGGGATGGCATTGACCTACTGACAGTAGCGAAGAGAAAAGACGATAAACCGGACTCCTGGAACGATACTTTCGAAATTTCTTCGTCAACGTGATAGACGAAGGATTGGTGGAGGAAATGGGTGCAAGTCCGCTTGAGTAGAATTCCTTTTACCTTTTTGCATGAATCCCTAGAAAATGTTTTATCCTTGTATTTTGTTTTTTGTCATAATTTCTGCCGGAAGAAATATCTTTTTGAACTCTCTCTCTCTTAAGGTTGCAAATTCATATGTTGTAAATAAATAATATTTTGAGAGCATGAGGTAGTATCCCAAACTGGCCCATTGATAATATTCAGCTACGCAAAGGAAAGTATTCTAAGGGCTGGGCTATCTCATGCTTTTGCTTATCTAAGCTTCTCGAAAATAAAAAACATTTCACTATTTCTTCCAAAAATATTTTAAGAGAAAGAATAATGGAAAAATCTATATGCTCATAACCCTATTTATTTTTCTGATCAATTTACCCTATGTTCCAAGCATAATCTCATGACTTGCGAGGGAGTTAATACGATCCAGCAAGATGTCGTAGATGTCGACAACAACAATTCAGACAATTCAAGTGATCCCACTAAAATCCGAAGAAATTTGGAGCAATATGAACAACTCAAGTCCTTTACAATCAAGAACACTTACCATCAATTTGGGTAGTACCGAAGATCCAAAAAAAAGTAAAGATTAAGGCCAACTTTCCTGAAGAAAGGGCCACACGTCTGATCGCTCTCCTCAAAGATTATCAAGATGTCTGCGCATGGTCTTATTTTGAAATGTTAGGTATAGATCCTCGGATTATCGAGCACAGTTTGCATACTATTCTCGACATGCCTCCTAAGAAGCAAAGGTTACGAAGGACCAAACCTGAGCTGTTGAAAAAATCGAAGAAGTGATGAAACTCTTGAAAATAGGGTTCATCGAGGTTTTGCAATACCTTAATTGGGTAGCAATCATCGTGCCAGTGAAGAGAAAAGATGATCGAATTCGATTTTGTGTTAATTATCGTGATTTGAACAAGGCGAGTCCGAAGGACAACTTTCTGCTCCCCCACATAGATGTCCTTGTGGATAGCACTGCTGGATTCGAATTATTTTCTTTCATAGATGGATTCTCCAGGTACAACCAAATAAGGATGAACGACGAAGACAAGGAGAAGACGGCGTTAATCACTCCATGGGGACCTTTCACCATAGGGTTATGTCTTTCGGTTTGAAGAATGCCGGAGCAACGTACCAACGTGCTATAGTCACTCTTTTCCATGACACGATGCATAAAGAAATTAAAGTCTATGTCAACGACATGATCGCCAAGAACAAATGCAAAGAGGACCACGTTAAAGCCCTGAAGAAGCTATTTAGTTGGCTATGCGAGTTCAAATTATGCCCGAACCTGCAAAGTGCGTGTTCGGGGTGACCTCTGGTAAGTTACTCGGGTTCATCGTGAGCAGCAAAGGGATCGAGGTCGACCCCTCGAAAGTCAAAGGAATATGTGAACTGCAGCCCCCATCCATAGTGAGGGAGGTTAGAAGCCTTTTAGGAAGGTTGAACTACATCGCATGGTTCATCTCCCAACTCTCTGAGATTGCACAGCCTTTCTTCAAACTTCTTAGGAAAGACGCTCAGTTCAGTTGGGATAGAGATTGTGAGGGAGCGTTTGAAAAACTGAAACAGTATTTGATGAATCCCCTGGTACAAGTTCAGCCAGTCCCAGGACATCTTCTAACTTTCTATCTAACAATCCACTGTGAATTGTTGGGAGCCCTGTTGGCCCAGAGCAACCCCTACGATTGAAAAGAATGTGTTATCTATTATTTGAATAAGAAATTCACCATTTTGGAATAGAATTATTCCGAATCAGAAAAAACGTGTCGCATTGGTGTGTGTGTTGCATAGGCTTTGGTAATATACTTTGCATTACCAGACGTTTCTCGTAACTGAAAACGGCCACATTCGGTATTTGCTTAACCAATCGGCATTGGTGGGAAAATTGGCAAAATGGCAAATTCTAATTTCGGAATTCGATATCCAAACATTGTCGCAAAAATCAGTAAAAGGTCGAGTGATCGTTGATATGTTGGCTGAATGCCTTGAGGAAACACATGAAAATGATCTCCCAGATGATCGCATTTTATCAGCAAAAAAACATATGTGGACTATGTTCTTCGATGGAGCAGTGAACCTGTCTGGCTCTGGCACCGGGGCAACGTTTATATCCTTAGATAGGCAGCATTATCCGGTAGCCGCGAAATTGGTGTTTCCTTGCACCAACAATATAGGCGAGTATGAGGTGTGTATTCTCGGTCTATAAGCAGTAGTTGACATGAAAATAATCAAACTAAAAGTGTTTGGTGATTCTGCCTTGATCATCCTCCAAACTGTGGGTAAATGGAAGATTAAGGATGCTAAGCTAGTACCCTATCATGACTTTTTAGAAGAATTGGTGATAGAATTCAACGAGATCTTGTTTGACTACCTATCTAGATCTCACAATCAATTCACCGATGTGCTGGCTACATTATCATCTATGTTGCAAGTCACCAATGGGTTGGAAATAGAACCTTTGGGGATTGAAGTCCTGACGAGACCAGCCCATTGCATGGCCATAACTGAGGAACCCGATGGCAAACCATGATATTACGATATCATGAACTACATCAAAGAGCAGTAGTTCCCTGAAGGTAGTACTGCTGCAGACAGAAGGTACACAATGAAGATGGCAACGAAGTTCTTCGTTAGTGGTGAAAACTTATACAAAAGGTCTTATGATTCTATTATGCTGAAATGTGTGGAGGCAACTGAAGTAACGCGAATTATGCAAGAATTGCACTGGTGTTGGGTGGAGGCTGCCTTCGCCGGTGTCAAGCGAAGGCCGCCCTCGCTTGGGCTGGATGGGCGACGGCGACCCTCGCCAGATCTGGCGAGAGCAACCCTCGCTCTCGCTGCAAGCCTAGGTGAGGGCCACCCTCGCAGATTGCACCAGTGTCGGGTGGAGGCTGCCTTCACTGGTGTCAGGCGAGGGCTGCCCTCGCTTGGGCTGGGCAGGCGACGGCGACCCTTGCCAGATCTGGCGAGAGCAACCCTCGCTCTCGCCGCGAGCCTAGGTGAGGGCCACCCTCGCGGATTACACCGGTGTCAGGTGGAGGCTGCCTTCGCCGGTGTCAGGCGAGGGCCGCCCTCGCTTGGGCCGGGCGAGCGATGGCGACCCTCACTAGATCCGATGAGAGCAACCCTCGCCCTCACCGCAAGCCTAGGTGAGGGCTACCCTTGCGACGAGGGCGAGGGCAGTCCTCGCCCGATGCTGGCAACCTCGGTCGGCTCCGGCTATGGTTAGAAATAGTTACTGTTCCGGTAACGGAATAGTAACATTCTCGCCGGCCGACGGGCATTTTGGCCCGCCGGTGACTCAGACCCTTATTTGAGACTTTTTAAGCACTTTGGGTCTTTATTTGAGACTGATTGGGCACTTTAGGCCCTTTATTTGACACTATGTTCACTTTGGATCCTTTTTTGGGAATTTGACCTCACTTAGAGCCCTTAATTGAAAATTTCCCCCTATGTTATTACCATAACTTATTTTAGTGTTCAACATTGATGGAACAATATATGTTGTGCATATCTTTGTATATATTATGTTGGTTGGAAGTCATCTGTTAAAGTTAAGCTTCGAATAAGAGAGCTTTCATAGGAGAGGAAATGCCCGTTTCTGTAATTATTGAACGTTGGTTGAAATTCTTATATTTTTGGTATAGTGAAAGTCATGTGTGAAGGAAACTATCCTAAAAAATGACTAGAAATAAAATAATTTTGTTTTTGGCCGATTTGAACAAAATTCTGGAAGAAAAGTTGGTTCTGAACCAATTTTTGTAAAATTAATGATGCCAAAGTGAAATTAAGGTAAAAATGAGTTGATTTGGGGGTTTTTAATTTTTCAATTTTTTTGGACAAACTGTTGACCAAAAAGTCAACATTTTAATGATTAGTCACTAAAATGTAAATTAATGAGTCCAACTTTAAATTTTTTTAAAATTGATAGTGCAAAAGTGAAATTGACACTATTTTGGGGGTTTTTTTATGCAAAAACCAAATTTTGACTATGGGATGATTTTTTTGTCAATTTTTGGTCAAAGTTTGACCAAAAGTCAACTTTTTTACTTTTTGAAATTAAGATACAAAAAGCAAGAAAATGAATGGATAATCCTAATTCAAAGGTTAAATGACTCTTTTTAGTTGAAAAACGGGTTCTTTCGCGATCAAAAACCCTAATATCAAAATTTTTACCTTTACGACGTATTGGCTAAAAGTCAAGTGTCAACAGTAAGAAAGGTAAAATTGAGCGGAAACTAACAGAGAATAAATTGTCACAAGTGTACCCGTTTGAGATTTTTTGTGGTCAAAAAATTAGTTTTGGATAAATTTATCACAACTGTACTAGTTTGGGGGGTTTTTTGTGGTATTAAGAATTTAACTCTACCAAATTCTATTAAATTATAGAATTCAACTCAACTAACCACCAAAATCGATAATCCAAGGTAATTGCTGTATACATACTTCTTTTATGCATAGTATTTCCTCTCACTCTTTTGCCTTCTTCGCATTGCGTTTCTAGAAAAGAAAGGTTGACTAAATCAGTACTCTAAAAAAGTAAACACAAAAATATGGGCCCAATTCCCTAAAAAACCCCCAACTTTAACCTTTGTCCCAATTATATCCCAAACTTTTTTTTGTCTCATAAAAAACCCTCAACTTTTAGTTTTGTCCCAAATCTACCCAGTCAACTTTTCGGCCAATTTTTTAATATTATTTTTTATTTTTTCGATTTTTTTATTTTTTCTTTTCTTTTATTTTTCCTTTCCTTTATTTTTTTTTGTTTCACCTTCAGCCTCCGGCCAGTCGCCGATCCGGCGACCGGTCGGAGGCTGGGGCCGGCGAGGCTCGGCCCCGCCGGCGACTGGCGAGGTCGGCCTCGCCCAGCAACGGCGAGGCCGAGCCTCGCCAGCGGCCGGCGGGGCCGAGCCTCACCAGCGGCCTGCGAGGCTCGGCCCGGCCGGCGAGGCCGAGCCTCGCCAGCGGCCAGCGGATGCTCTCGAGCTAGGGACCGGCACCGGCAGCAGCTGGTGGTTCGACTGCCGTCGCGAGGGGGCGAATTTCGGCTCCGAGAAGTGAGGCGGGCGGGCGGCGGCGGCGGCGGCGGCGACCATGTACAAGAACCAGCTGCAGGAGCTAGCGCAGCGGAGCTGCTTCAACCTCCCCTCCTACGCCTGCATCCGGGAAGGCCCCGACTACAGGCCGCGCTTCAAGGCCGCCGTGAACTTCAACGGCGAGACCTTCGAGAGCCCCAACTACTGCTCCACCCTTCGCCAGGCCGAGCACTCCGCCGCAGAGGTTGCCCTCCACTCCCTCGCCACCCGCGGCCCTTCCCACTCCCTCGTCGCTCGAATCCTCGTGAGCTTCCCGTTTGGCCCTCCCTCGTCTCGAGCTATCCGATCGCCGTTGCTGGGCGAGGCCGACCTCACCAGGCGCCGGCGAGGCTCGGCCTCGCCGTTGCTGGGCGAGGCCGACCTCGCCAGTCGCCGGCGGGGCCGAGCCTCGCCAGCGGCTAGCGGGGCCGAGCCTCGCCAGCGGCTAGCGGGGCCGAGCCTCGCCGGCCCCAGCCTCCGGCCGGTCGCCGGACCGGCGACTGACCGGAGGTTGAAGGTGAAACAAAAAAAAATAAAGGAAAGGAAAAATAAAAGAAAAGAAAAAATAAAAAAATTCGAAAAAATAAAAAATAATATTAAAAAATTGGCCAAAAAGTTGACTGGGTAGATTTGGGACAAAACTAAAAGTTGAGGGTTTTTTATGAGACAAAAAAAGTTTGGGATATAATTGGGACAAAGGTTAAAGTTGGGGGTTTTTTAGGGAATTGGGCCCAAAAATATGTGAAAACAAAAGAGGGCTATGGTTACATCGTATTTACCCATTCTTATCAACTAGCTCCGGTATACAGTGACTTGGCCCGCCGCCTTCTTGTTCATCCACATTGTCTACTTCTCCTAAAAAAAGAAGAAGAAGATTTCATTGAAAACCTTCAAAGAATTAAGAAAATAAAAATGGTAAAAGTACGAATGCAAATGTAATTATGATTCATTTGACATATATAAAGTGCACTTTACGTGCAACAGACATGGACTTCATATGCACATCGCGTGCAACAGACATGGACTTTACATGCAAACTAGCCTTGGCCTTCGTTTACCTTGTGATGGATGGGGGATTGACGACTTCCATGTTACCATCAAATAAAATAGTCTGGGAGAGAGAAACTAGAATCTTGTTGCTCCTTTTCTCTCCCACTTAAACCATTCATGCTTGAAAAACTAAGATATAAAGAATTTAACTCGACCAAATTCTATTAAATTATAGAAATTCAATTGATTAATTCTATTAAAAATGTGACTGAACTAACCACCAAAATCGATAATCCATGCTAATCGGGCAACTCATGTGCAAAGTACATGGATGAACACACTTTTAAGATTAGAAGACGGTGAGATTAATGTAATGGTTTTGATTTTTAAGTGTGGAAATGAGACTAAAACAATCCAAGGCTCTATTTGGGAATGTGGGATGGAAGAAGATGAAAATGAATAAGATCATTGCATGTGAATCTAGTGAAATTCCAAAGTGGAAGAAAATGGAAGAGAGCGGTTGGGCTCATCCTCTGCATTTTATAATTGTATATTACTTATTGTTTAAGAAAAATAAAGGAAATTATAATGAAAACATTTTAGAGAAATGTCACATTTTTCGCGAAACGAACAGAGAATATACTTAACCGTATGTGGACAAAACTCTCGGCAATAAATACTGATGGAAGTATTTTATCATGAAAATATTAAGAAGACAGTTAAGGATTTTGTATTATAAAAATTCATAAGAATTTCCTTTATATATATAGTTTAATGCTCATTCAATTATAGAAGATGCTTAATAAACTCAATATTTGTTATCTCGTGTAACTCACATGTAACGGGCATGCAAATCATGTGCAACGGGTATGCAAATCACATTGCATGCGCAGACAATCCCAGAATCTAGAGAGCCCGACGAGAAATGATAGCAGCACGTCGTCCGAAGCTCTACCTCTATACATTGCATCGAACAGACATGCAACCCAGTTTGGACATTTAGCGGAAAAAAGAGCGTTCGAAAACAGCCATCCTTTGAACTTTCCGAAGCGGATGAAATACAACATAAGTATGGGTGCAAGCATAACTGCATGAATCTAAAATGGAGTTGTACGATTGAAATGTAGTCATAAAAGGACAAAACTACACAACGCACGCGAGTTGCACGAGATAAAATGTGTTAAGTTTATTAAGCATCTTATATAATTAAATGAGCATTAAATCATATAAAGGAAATTCTTATGAAATTTTTTAACACAAAATTCTTAACTGTTTTCTTAATTTTTTCATGATAAATACTTCCAAGAGTTTTTTCCACATATGATTAAGTGTATTTTCTGTTCGTTATGCAGAAAATATGACATTCCTAGAAAATATTTTCATTTAATTTCCTTTATTTTTCTTGAACAATAAGTAATATACACTTGTAAAATGCAGAGGATGAGCCCCACCCTCAAAATCAAATAGTAAGGGCCAGATTTTTTGCATGTCCTCTATTCGTCTCTCTCCTTGCGCGAGGCTTCTCAACAGAAGATTCCACTGAAAATAGAATTTTCCAAACAGACTACTATTTAGTCGACGCAAGTTGAGGCTTATGCCGCAGCAGTTAACCGTCAAGGCTGATGGGTTAAATAATTTGACGAGCACCACCAAGAAGACGAAGCATACAAAGAGGAGGAGGAGGAGTATTGCCCAATTTCGCCGAAAAAAAAAATCCAATCTGCGTCCATAGCGCGCGCAGAGAGAGAGAGTCTTCTTATATGATAGAATTATGTATTAGCTAATACGAGGGAGTGCATATCATCGTTTTTTATATAGATTTATGCGTTCGTTATATGCATCGTGTGCATATACACACACCGCACTTTAAGCATGGTAAAACCTTAGAACTCCTAGTTATACTATAAGTAGAGCCGTGACTTGTTTGGGTGCGCAACGTAGGTGGGTATGAGAGGGACCCAAGCCATGCATAACAATCCATCGGTCGATTGAGCTGTGTATTCAGTGCGTTACACGTGGGCAAAACGGTTTATCATGAAAAGGTATGTACAAAATCATCCCTTGTGATTATTACAAATTATTAATTATCATCCCTTTATTTAGGAAAGATTCCCAATTTGAAACAAAGTTTTATCTAGTCGTGTCCACGTTATTAAGAAAGAAAAAGTTAATCTAGATTATGCCTATTCATCCGTTTAAGGTGGAGGGAGAAGATAAACCAAGTGTTGATGGAGGCCATGGCGTGTTGGTATGGGAATCGGGCGAAATTCGGAGACACCATCCACGAGGCCATCGATGCATGCCCGATTGACGATGGTGTCCCCAGAGGAGTGTTTACATGTGTGTATATATATATATACACACTAAAGAATAAAATCATGGCTCGGTAATTTACATTTTTTTGACCTTCTTTCTTAATTTGCGTCTAAAATTAAAAGGCGATGTTGCAGGGCCAGACGAGCCGTTTACTCATATGCGAGCAAAACGTGACGACGTAGGCATTTCCCATTTGACAATGATTTGTTGGTCCCCACCCTCAAAAAGGCTTTAAAAGGAAGAACCAGCTGTCGGTGCTGTCCACGGCGTAGCCTTGCGCATATAAGTAACATCTCTAACCCTGCCGAAAAAAGAGGAAACGTCTTATTTGGACTCTCCTATCAACCGAAAATTTTGTTCTAATAAATACCGAAACCAGAATAGCCGGATGAACGAACACTCTCCCGAATATATGACAAAAAAAAGTTTCAATCGATGTTGGATGAACGAACACTCTCCCGAAAATTTTGTTCTAATAAATACCCATCATCCGAGACCGAGCACTCTCCCGAATATATGACAAAAAAAAGTTTCAATCGATGTTGGCTGACACGCATCTGATCTTGCTGCTGACTCTCATCGACTCACTGCCACCACCTTCCCACCTTCCTTCCTCCTCCTTGTCTCAATCTCTCTTTCTCTCTCTGTGATCGTGCTTCATTCTCCTTCCGTCTATCTGCCTCCTCCGTCGTCAAGACCCATCTCCGCATCTTCTTCCCCAACATCCCTCACTGACCAAAGAAGCGTCTTTCCAAGTGAGAGCGCGAAGAGAGAGCAAAGAGATTTCATATGAAAAATTGTTCACTAAGTATAGCACACATTGTGAAGGGTGACAGATTCAATTTGAACCAATGCCCGAAGAACGATTTAGAAAGGGAACAGATGAATAACATTCCATATGCTTATGCTGTCAGAAGCTTAATGTATACTCGACCTGGCATTACTTTTGCTACGAGAATATTGGGAAGATACGAGAGTAATATAGGTATAGACCACTGGAGAATTGCAAAGAAAGTGATGAGGCACGTTCAAGATACAAAGATTACATGCTTATGTATAAACGAACTTGATTTCTACTTACACTGGGAATGCTGAGTTCGTTTCCTGAGGCTGGAGCCGCAGGAGACCAATAGGGTGTCGTAATCCCGGACCCGCCTCGTGTTCGCCTACTAAGTCACCCGCGTTGAATTCATCTATCCTTGAGTGTGAATTCAATCTCTGATCTCTCTACCGATTGCTACAGCTTGAGATGTTGACTGCTCTTGGACTGCTTGTTTTCTCTAAAGATAGTATTTTTGTATGTAACATGGAACAGTAATGATGATATTTTTGCTAATGAACAGGTTTCATATGTTGTTCCAGTCGCTCGCCGTGCTGCAGCAGACGCTGGAATTCGCTCTGTTTGTGTCGCCCACTTCAGGTATCCCAGAATGCCGCCTTCTGTACCTTGGATTTCAGTTCCTTTCGTGAGCATCCATCTGTAATCGGTTTTAAAGTTTTCACATTTTGGTTCTTTTCTCTTTCTATTTTGGGGGCATGCTCATCTCTTTCAGCTACTGGCTAATCTTAATGGGTTTGACGTCACTTCAAATTATTAAGGACTTTCTGGAAAATTAAATGCTTATTTATCAGAGATGATTGGCTCATTTCTGTAATTTACACAGTTTTCCTGTGAAATTTGGTTCTACATGTCTAAATACGCTAATTTATAAATAAATAAAAAAGATATGGATTTTTTTATCTTGGATGTCATTTGATCTTTTATCTGATAGTATCTGCGCAGTTGGGACTTCATCTATGCAGAATACGTAATGGCTGCAGGAAATCATCATCGAAAGATAGTTTTGCAGGTATTTCTAAAATTACAAATGTTTCTCAGCACCTCTTTTTTGCTTATTAGGAATTACCAATGTTATGCGTGTACAATCAGATTTTTTGATGGTCAAACGCCTGTTGGAGTTATTTGGAAATTTCATGAGTGGGATGTGGGAGGTAAATGTTTGTGTATCAGTTCTTTCAAAAAGGGTTCCCATTGGGGCAAAAGTAATGAATCCTTCTGACTTCTGATTTTTGGCAAAAGTCGGTGAGAGATACTCTGCAAAGTGTCCCTTTTTTGTTTCAGTAATTTGTAAGTGTCGTTTAGTTGCTTTTTTGCGTAGTGAGGGGAGCTGTAAACTGATCGTGGCCATTTTTTTAACATTTATCTTGCTTCTACTGTATATGTGGAGTGGGTTGGTGCTTCCGTATGGGACTAGGTGGCAAATGTTGTAATTTTGATTCGACTGTTTTCACTATAATTAAACAGGAAGAAATATTTGTCACAAGAGCACCCGGAAGGTTGGATGTAATGGGTGGAATTGCTGACTATCCAGGAAGCCTTGTGTTGCAGGTTAGAAAGTCCTCTGTTTGCTACCTTTTACGATTCAACAATGGTTTCAGTCAATTGGGTAAGCAGAATCTTGCTGGAAAGAGAGCATTGGTCTTTGTTGCCTTCCTTTATTTCAGTAACATTCTATTTCTCACGTGATTTTTTTTTTCACATTACATATGATCTTACCTTATTGTAAAACTACTTCCAGATCTGTCATGGCAATTTGGACATTAATGATAGATAGACAATAGATGATCTAAATTGATGGATGCTGAAGTTCTCTTCGATTATTCAGAATAATTGTGCTTGGATGACAACTGTCAATTGGCTTTCAATGTGGCTGGTGCTTGGATATTCATGAATGTTCAGTTCTCGCCAGTCGCGAGTGCATATACTTGAATTGCTTTAATAATTTTACTTTACCCTTTTTTTTCTTTCCCTCTTGCTTGTTTCAATCTTAGAAGGACGTTGCGGATGAGCCCCCATGGAGAAAAATGCCAATTAGGTGTAGACTTCGTGATGATACATAATTGTTAAAAGGGTTCCAATTGGGGTAGGACTTTGTGATCTTTCATAATTGTTAAAAGGATTTCCAACGGAATTATAATTGTTTTATAGAGGGGGAGGCTATATTGTGAATGAATTGCAGATTATCAGATTGGATGAATAACATTTTGTGCAGTGAAGAAGCGATAAAAGAAGAGATGGTGAGGTGCTAGTTTATGCAATAAAGCATTTGGGTGTTGCTTATCTGCTTGGCCTTGTAAATATCTTGATGTTCCGTGCATTTGCTTTTCATATTGCTAGTGTTTTCTGCTTTGCCTTGCCTTTTCAGGACATACCCCCTTTCATCACCATAGGGAAGAACTTACGGAAGGCATCCCTTTGCCGAAGTTCCTTTGTTCGAATGCTTGGACTTTCATTTTCTTAGGTTCAATTGAGCAGACATGCGTCAAATATAATTGTATTGATCATTTTACTGCTGTCTTCTTTTCTTCTGTTTTCACTGGCTTTCAGTATAGTGTAGTTTTGTCAAACTATACCTGTAATTTGTATCAAAAGTGACTGTTTCTAAGCTCGTGTGCGTATGCATTTCATTGTTTAAGCCTGGTCACTTTTATGTTCTCCATGCCCAGAATACGTTTTCCTTCTCTTCAGTTACAATTTCTCCGTCTCCTGTTGACATGTTTACCTACCGGTGCCACTCTATTTCCCACCTAGAACTTGAAGCACTCTCACTTGTAATTTCACATTCACCAGTTAAAGCTTGCCACAGCATGAATAGTTGGTCGTGCTCCAAGTTGGTTGCTTTGTCGTGGGTTTTTATCGCATGCCATCTATTTGTGGCTTGCTGGGGAACTTTTATCTTGCCTAGGCATGGGTGAACTTGGATGTATTGGTATCCTTTTCTTTTCTCACCTTTTCTTTTTTCTTTGACACTCCCATTTGCATTCTCATAATCGTGGCCATTCTGCCATTCGCTAAAACAGCTCTCTCCTAGTTTGAGAAGTATTACTTTCAGTTGCTAACCTTTTCTCTATTAATCAACTCCATTAGAAATTATATATCTCTGGGGTCGAATTTCACAAACTTCCAAAATTCTGTATGTCATGTTTTATGAGACTTTTTCCCCACTCCTGCAAGGTTTACCACTACAGTAGACTAGCGTGAGGTATCTATATGTTATTTAATCCAATAACAAGCTTCAGCACCTCCTGCATTTAGATGGCTATTCGAGAAGCCCGTCATGTTGCTGTTCAGAGGAATCATCCAAGCAGGCAGACTATCGAAACATGCTCTGGCTCGCCAACAAGCCAGAGGACAAGGACCAACTCCTGTTCTTCAGATTGTGGGTTTCCAGTTGACAATAAATACATTCTTTCAAATTCTACTTGCCGTTTAACATGTATCCTTACCTTTTATCTGAGGACCTGAAGGAGACTTATCTTGGATTTTCTTATGTAGGACAATTGTTAGCGTTTTGGGACTTTATCTCTAATTCTGAACAGAACAAGTCTTAGCCTTTCAGGAATTTGTCTATAATTTTGAATCGAACAACTCTTTAAGTAAGTGTTATTGTATTTAGGAAGTACCTGATTTATTCTTCTTCTTTTGAAAATGTTTATCTTAGGTATCATATGGATCAGAATTCAGCAATCGTGGACCAACTTTTGACATGGATTTGTCTGACTTTATGGATGGTGGGAAACCAATTTCATATGAGAAGGCAAAGGAGTTCTTTGCCCGTGATCCATCCCAAAAGTGAGTCATAGGTCCCATCTGATCTCTTCTTCTTTTTCATCTTCTTTCTTTTTGGGTGTTAACCTGCATTGTACTCACATAAATTCCCATTTCAGGTGGGCAGCTTCTGTTGCAGGCACTATTCTTGTTCTAATGGCAGAGCTGGGTGTATGCTTTAAGGACAGTATCAGTTTGCTTGTAATGAACCACATCTGTTCAAGATATATTTAGTCACATATGGTTGTTTGACCGTTTGAGTGTTTTCTCAGCTATTTTTCTTTCTTCTGCTCTTTATTTGTTCGTGTCCTTTTTCTTATTAGTTAGGCATAGCTAACTCCTTTTTATTCCTCGTATTAGTTGGTTGGAATCACCTTATGGTTCTGGACATGATTTATTGTCCGTTATGGTTGTTGTCAACTTTCTTGTGAGCTTTCCTTGTTTGGAAGTTCTTTTTTTTAATACTCAATGCCCAAAAGCATTTCATTGGTGTAGCATGGATACTTACCTTTTACTACAGAAGTGCAGAGTCTACTGTGATATCGGCTATTACACACTGTATGGTTGCAAATAGTTTTGCCTGTAAGAATTGTACATTTGCAAGGGCATGCGTCAGATTTACATGCATCCCGTGCTATGCTGTCTAGACTACTGTAGACTTTTACTACCTTTCAACTGTTCTTGACTAACTTAGTATTGCGTACCTGGCACATGTCAACTGTTAGTTCAGATTGTTATTAGAGCCATTATTGTGGTAAATTTATCTTGTTTCCCTGATTTTCCTGGGGATTTATGATTATGATGTTGCTTTTTGTTGGAAATTTTATCATCTATTAAGTATGATATTCTTTCACAATGCTGATTTCTCTATCCAGATACCGATTATTAGAATTTTTCACTTTCAGGTTTCCTCTGCTGTTCCAGAGGGCAAAGGTGTATCTTCATCTACCTCTATTGAGGTTACTAGCGTGTCTGCTATGGCTGCTGCTCATGGTAAATTTCTTCAGTCAACATCTCATCTATGATTACACTTAAAATGCCGATGTTTTTATGTTTTCTCAATGGATGATAATTATGACTGCATCTCATTAGGATGAGGAACTTTGTTCCCCTTAGGATAGGTAAAGGGAGTAGAGGAACCATATCCAAGACCTCTTGGATCTTGGATGGAAATATGGATGAAAACAACTTGTAAAAATTTCGTTGAAGTAACCGTGTTTGCACATAATAGTTTGGTGAAGAGTTCCACATTTCTTACCTAGGGGTTTATAGCAGGCCTATACACACGTAGTCTCTTCCATTTAATAGATCAATCTTGGGAAAAATGGTATGTCTTATATGGTAATAGAGTCACAGGTCACATGTTTGAATCCCGATACTTTCCTGTTGAACTATGCTTGTTTTCCTGCCTCCTCTTTTTTGTATAACGTTGTTATGTCCATGTCTTCTTATTTACGTGAAGGGTCCGGCTTACACGCAATTGTTGATAGTTAAGAAGTACGTTATATATTCTGTTGGAGTGTTACTTGAGGATAAAAGGACAAGGAAAGATACAATCGTTTTTAAATGCTTCAATAAGAAGACAAAACTACATGGGTATGAAAGGATAAGGGACTATTCAAGGAGACATGGTAGAAAACATTGGGAGAATACTTGAATAATGGGATCTTACTGACAACTGATAGTGATGGAGCACAATTACAATGAAAATATTTTAGGATTTTGAGGAGAGAGGGAGAGAGAATCAATAAAGAAGGCAAGATAGGTTCGCACAATCTGGGACATCACCGTTCTGCTTTTCCAGAACTACACATATAACAAGGGGTGTTGACCATATTTCATGTTGCATTTTGTATGAGTTAATGTATTTAATGATCTTCTAAAACATGGCAGGGTTTAAACATTAGCCCACGGGATCTTGCTTTGCTTTGCCAGAAGGTGTGACTCACAGAACAATCTTCCAATTAATTTGTTATTCAATTTCTTGATTTTCAGTTGAGTCGTTATTTCTATATCTTTTGGTTCCGCTTGTGATTTTGGAAAAACATATGCAATAGGTAGAGAACCACATTGTTGGAGCTCCGTGCGGTGTAATGGACCAGATGACTTCTGCTTGTGGGGAAGCAAACAAGCTTCTTGCCATGGTCTGCCAGGTAAGATTTTCAGGTTTGATTAAAAGATCTTCCGAGCTTGTTGAATGAAAAGTGATGTGAGAATTGTGCTGTGCAGCCTGCTGAGGTGATTGGACTTGTAGAAATTCCCAGTCATGTCCGATTCTGGGGAATTGATTCAGGAATTCGTCACAGGTATAAGTTGTGTGGTTGTTTTGATTCTCTGATTCTGGTTTACCACTCTCAGCCACCTTGCTTGATGCAAGCATGTACTGTTTTTTGGCCGAGCCGCCAGTTGTGTGTCTTTTAATTCTGTTCATAATTGTGGGTTTTGACAGAAGATCTGCTTTCTTATCACTGGCTCAGATTATTTCGAGCCCAGTTTGTTTCTTCTCCAAGTGTTTTTACCTTTTCCTCATTAGATCAGGATTGAATTTTGCATTTAAATCGTGCCTTCTCAAGCTAATTCCCCCCACCCCCCCAAAAAACAAAAGGAAAACCTCTATAATCCCGTTTTCAGTTTCATTTTAGAATCTTTTTTTTGTTGTTAAGAATCATTTTAGAATCTTTTATCCCTGAAAAAAATGTAATGGTGAACTTGAGAAATATGTGTACATTTTCCCTTCTTGCACAAACCCTTATTTCATAGCTTCTTGAAGGGATGCCTCTCTATGACCCTGATTAGGTCCTTGGCTTTCCCTGGAGAATGACTTTGGGTCCTCATTTGTTGGCCACTATTTCCTGTGGCTCACAACCTTTCTACTATGCTCGCGGCCCTTTCTTTTGAGGCACCATTTCACCCTTAATCGGTGCTTATCGGTGGTCTGTAGCTTGTGCGAGTTTGCTTAGTCTCTATTATGTTCTAGCTTTGGATAAATTGGTCTTTTCTATTGGCAGTATCGGAGGTGCAGATTATTGATCTGTCAGAATCGGTGCCTTTATGGGTCGAAGGATGATGGAGTAGTCATGGCCACGGGCCGGTTTCAGCTCGGAACCGGCCCGGCCAAACCCGGGGCCGGCCCGTTGACCGGGCCCACGGTTTGGAACCGGAACTGGCCCGTGCCCTACGGGCCCGGTTCCGATTCTAGAAATTTTGGAACCAGCCTGGAACCGCCGGTTCCGGGCCCGAATCCAAAAAAAAAAAAAAAAAAGAAGAAAGCTGTAGCACAGAGTCGCCAGATCTGGCGAGGGTTCGACCTCGCCGGCGTCGGGCGAGGCCGGCCTCGCCAGTTGCAAGCGAGGTCGAGCCTCGCTAGATCTGGCGAGGGTTCGACCTCGCCAGCCTCAGGAGAGGCCGGCCTCGCCGGCCTCGCCAGTTGCCGGCGAGGTCGAGCCCTCGCCCAATCTGGCGAGGCCGGCCTCGCCCAGCCCAGGCGAGGGCAGCCCTCGCCTGACGCTGGTAAGGGCGGCCTCGCTTGAGGCCGGCGACCTCCGCCGGCCCCAGCTATGGCCGGCGGAGGAAGAAAAGAAAAAAAAAAGAAAAGGAAAAGGAAAAGAAAAATTATGAACCGGCCCGGAACCGGTTCCGAACCGACCGGTTCCGAACCGACCGGTTCCGGTTCATACTTGGTCACGAACTGGAATCGGTCGGTTCTGAACCGTGACCATGACTATGATGGAGTCCACTGCAAGCACTGTGCTCTCTGGGACACTGTCGAATGGAAACGGGACAAATCAAGATGAACGGGAGGAGGATGGTCTTGAACTCCTTGAATCTGAAGCTTCATTAGATTATCTATGCAACCTGTCACCTCACAGGTGTCCTTCAAATATATGCTTAGAAACTTTGGTCGCCACTTGTGCTTAATGCGATGCGCCATTTCACCCAATACATACATGAGCCGCTCTCTTTATAACTTCTCTCTATAACGATAGATTCTAGCATTCACTTACTCGTGCTGCCTCAGTAGATGATCAAATGAAGGGAGCACATCCCTCTATATACAATATACATGAGCCCCTCTTTCTATAACCATAGATTAACAATATGATCTACCGGGGGAGATTGATTGGAAGTCCCTAGCGTGCAAATATATAGTTCTCATGCTGCCTTTAGAAATACTCTAAAATAAACCATGTGTACATTTCATGTATTTCTCCCAATAATAGTTTCAACGAGTTGCATTTAAATAGAAATCAAAGTGTGCATCTCAAAATTCGAAAAAAATTAAATGTTAGTATCACGAAAAATTTCAAAATAGTACTACTGTGACAAATTTATTCTAAATTAATTTTTTGACCATAAAAAAATCTCAAATTGGTACAATTATGATAAATTTATCCTACGTTAATTTTCGTTAAATTTTACCGTTAAATTATCAAGTCGAGTGACACGTGACAGTTGACGGCTGTACCAGTTTGGGGTTTTATCCTCTGTTTGTCACAAGTATATCAATTTGTGATTTTTCGTAATATTAATCAAATTTAATAGAAGTTAATAAAGGGTAAATTTATCATTAATATATCAATTTAAGATTTTTAATGATCAAAAAATTAATTTTAAATAAATTTATGATAGATATATTAGTTTGAGATTTTTTGTGACGCTCACCTAAAATTAGGAAGTTACAGGAAACGCCGTCGGTTCTGCTCAGCTGGAAACTTCCGTCCCCGAACTCAGTTCGTGAGTAGCTGCTTGTTCTTCTTCTTGTTCTTCTTCTTCTTCCGGTAGCTCTGTCAATGGCATCTCTACCAGAAACACAGGCGCCGCCCGAGATATTCTACGCCGACGTCGAGGCTCGCAAGCACACTCCCTTTTCCCTGCGATTTTGTCGGCTGTCGGACAGAGCTTTGGAGCTTCTTGCTTCGCCGGACGGCGGAGTTCCGAGATTGCTCCCTGACGCTGGTATCCCCCCTTCCTTCTGCGAGTGCTGAGTGGGCTTGTGCTTGAATTTTATTTGAAAGTGTTGGGTACGTGTATTCCGCGTTGAGGGTGATGTTGACTTGATCGACATCCGGTGGAGATTGATGAGACGGTGGGAGAACTCATCTGGAGTGCGATTCCGATGTCTTTGACCCGAATAGGCGATGTTTTATGACTGATGATTGTAACTCTTATTGGGCAGTATTGAAGAATGTCTCCTGTACATTGGGTAAGCTTTTGGGTTGATGAAGAGACATGGTCAATTTGCTTGCCGGGGTCTTGCATCTTCGGCTTTAGGTTTTCAGGAATGAACAACCCATCAACTCCTCCTCTTGTTGAATTACGGCTTGAGACCTTATTGCTCGGTTATACTTTCTTAGCTTGATATCATCACCTGCTTGATGAGGATACTTCTCTCTTTTACTCTCGTGAGGAGTGTTTGTAAAGCTCCATGGAGGTTTGATGGTTGATCATGTTGTGTTGACATTTTGGGTCTTTCTGGGTTGCAGATCTGGATTAAGTGGGGGAGACGGCTATCGGAAAATGGACACATCTGGATTGGTTTGGACATTTCGCCATATTTCGCCGGCAATGCTTGGTATGGAAATGTCCATACCTGTTGATTTGAGAATTTGTGTTAGTTTGCTCAGATTTTGATATTCCATTTGCCTGTTCAAATGTAGACTTCGCATTGGAGAGAGAGGCAGAAGGTGAGGTTTTGCTTGGGGACATGGGTCAGGTATTGACCAGTTTAAAGCTTTTGAGCTGTATTATTTCTAAATCTGAGGAAATTCTGCACATTGACTCTTTCTCCTACTTCACCTTTAATGCTTTTAGCGGCCATTGTTTTCTGTCTCTTTAGTTATTATAATGAATAGGCACATTAATGAAATAGAACAGAGTTTTACATTGAGTACCCATGAGCTACATACATCGGAAAGTCAAAAAAAAAAAAAAAAAGAGAGAGAAAGAAAATAGAAAAGCAAATGAAAAGGCCTAACTAAATAAAAAAAAGTTGTTTTTCTGCGGAAGAATATAAAACAAGGCTGTTCAACTTTTGCTGATTTGATCCCAAGCCTTCAAAATTCCTTTTGTTCCTTCCATGCCTTTAAGTTCTGCATATTAGGGTGCATTTGTTTCAAGGAGAACTCAAAATTTGGAAAAAAATTTTCCAAAAATTGTTTAGTTATTTCGCTCACAAAATGAATGAATGAAAAATATTTTCATCATATCTGAAAATAGTTAGGCATAAATTGTTGTTAATAATGAAAGTATTTTTCATTGAGTAATTTTTCTAGGCAATATAACTAATCATTTTTCGGAAAAACAAGCGCACCTTTAGATAATGGAAGGATTTCCGAGTTTTCTTGGTGTTTCTGATTCCTCTATGCCATTTCCATTAAGAATCATCTCTGTCCCATTGTTTAGCATGACCTAGGTGATCCCATCTTGGTTGAACCGGAACCCTAGTCCGAATAGCAAAAGACACCTGACAGTCAAAAAGAGATGTTCAACTGGCTGGCCAGAATTTTAACACATGCAATATTAATGTGATGGCGGTTGTTATGGAGTATATGTGCTTGCGTGCTTGATGCTTTCTCTATTTTTGAAGAACTTTGTGCTGGCATATTGTACTTGGTCTTGTCAATTGTCAAATTTGATGGTATTGATCGTTCCGCATCTTATATAATTCGCTTGATCTCTTTGCCATTGTTTTTATTGCTGAATTTTGTGTTGTAGGCTTTGGGACTTAGACCTGGTGTTATTGATGGAGCCATCAGTATCTCTGTGTTCAGGTTCACTTTATTGTGGTCATTATCATTTTAATGATATTACTCCATAGGTGTTCTCTTCTTGGATGTTATATGGAGCTAATCTTCATTTGGAGCTACGGAATTACTACAGTCACACTTAATAGTGCAAAAAGTAGCAAGTAGCAGTTGTGCTTCTGCATTATTGGGTTCCTCAGTGTAAGTACCAAAACGAGCACACTTGTTTTAGACTATGAAACAAGACTTTACTTTTTTCTTGTCAGGCTCAAATAAATGTGGCTTAATCCAGCTGATATAATTTAGAGGATATATTAAGGTACTTGTGCAGTGGATCTAATTAAAGTTTCTCCCAAGACTAGTGTTTTTAAAAGAGGACCGATCATGTTAATATCCTTGGTAAGATCTTAGATAAGACTGTTCTGCATAGTAAAGGAAGCTACAATATTCATTACATCAAGTGATAATTCATTGTGCAACTACTTGAAATCTGTAAGCATGTGTCGGCAAATAAATTTTTCTTGTAACTCTCAAGTTTTGGTGCATCGATCAAGAGCTGGTGTCAATATGATAGATGGTGGGCTTTAGCACCGGTGTTCAGGTTAATTTATATAGTTGCAACATGTGGATGCAGACATGTCTTGCAGGGTCTTTTACATCTAGATGTGGAATATCTGGAAGTATTTAATGACTATTGTGATGCCGGACTTATAATATAGATTTGGAAGAATTTGATGATGTTACTTTGAGCAGCTATTTGTTTATTTCTTTGTGCTTTGAAGACTATTTGTTTATTCCCTAAATATGTAGTTTCTGGGTGAATACTCACCGGAGTAGCTTTTTATCTTTTTGTATAGTGTCTGATGAACTTGCATTACATCTAAAGGTGCGTTTGTTTCGCAGAAAATGAGTGATTTGGAAAACATTTTCCAAAAAATGATTGCTTGTATCGTATATAAAAATTAGTCAACAAAAAAAATATCTTCATCATCGATAACAATCTATGCCTAACTATTTTCGTGAAAGATGAAAACATTTCTATTCATTTATTTTTGTAAATGATATAAGAGATTATTTTTTGGAAAATATTTTCCAAATCAATTATTTTCTGTGAAACGAACACACCCTAAGATTTGCTGGCATTCTGCCCCCTAAATGATTTGCAGCTGCATTTTGTAAATCCTTATTATTCTAAGCTCTTGCTTTCCCTAGAAATCATTGTGTATTTGAACCCATGTCTGTTAACATTGTTGATTTGCATCTATTGTGTGGCCACATGGATAGAATGAAACAGCTAATATTGCAATCAACTCTAAAAAGTTCCCTGCAGAGATATAAAGAAAGTAGCTACTGTTGTGCTTCAACTGTGGTAGCTTCAACTCTCTGTCTTTCCCCCTTTATCTGCTAGTTAGACACCAAATGAATGCCACATTAGAATGACTTGTTATTAAGTGGATACTCATGGGGTAAAGTGTGCACATGAAATGTTTAGAACTTGAGCATAGTTGGGTTTGAAGGACCAAAGGAATGTAGCCTGGTGATAAACCTTTTGTCATTGTTGTATCGATTCCATACATTTTGTTTGTCTTCCATCTTTAATTTTGCATGTTAAACATTCTTATTTTGTAATCTTGCTATACTCTCTGTAAATTCTCTAAGTTTCTACACTGGGTAACTAGGAATCTTTTTCGGTTTCTTTTCTGTAGTTTGTTGATTCTATATCTGTTTTTCTAGCAGTGGTTATGCAATGCAGATAAGTCCTCTCACGAGCCGCGGTTAAGATTGAAGTATGTTCCTTAGTATTGGACGATAACCGGATGATTGTCCTAAACAATAAAAAACTTTCTTCTTTTCTGCTTTTCTATCATGCAGAACTCCTACTCCCTATTTTTCTGGCTTATAATCGACCTTCGTCTTGGTTGTTTTTAGGGCATTTTTTGGATTGTCGTATAGATGCTTAGCAAGGGGAGAAAAGAGCATTTTTTTCAAGTTTACCCAGAAAGTATAGCCCATCGTGAGTTGATTTTGAGTTCTGCCACGCATGCTGGATTCGCAGGTGGTGTGATGGCTGACTATCCATACAGGTACCTATATTATTACCAAAACCTATTTTAGTGTTCAACATTGATGGAACAACATATGCTGTGCATATCTTTGTATATATTCTGTCCGTTGGAAGACCTCCGTTAAAGTTGAGTTTCTGAGATCGGAATAAGAGAGGTTTCATTGGAGAGGAAACGCCCTTTTCTGTAATTATTGAAAGTTGATTGAAAATCTTATACCTTTGGTATAGTGGAAAGTCATGTGTGGATGGAAATGCTTCAAATTGACATTGTACATAATTTGTCTAGTAACTGAGCTCTTTTGATTATGAGCTCTTTTGATTATGAGCTCTTTTTGTATACGGGTTTCCACTCCCTTGGTGCCCTTCAGTAATATTTTCTTTTAACTATCAATAAATAAATAAATAAATTTCTGAGAAATTTTCCACAATAATCTCATTAGTTTATTTCTTAAATATGCGACAGCTTGTATATGAGATTATCAAATGTGCGCATAATACAATTTTAGCTGTCTTTACCCATTCTCTTACTAATGGGTTATTGTTGCCTAGGATAACTGGCAAAACCGAGCTAATAAAGTTGGTCTGTGATTATGTAGAGATTCTTATCAATGTCATGTCCAGAGTTGCGTGTAATTGTCATGACAAGTTTTCCTCTTTTTTTCAGTTTTCTTCTAAGGACGGTCTAATGCCAAGTCCAAGCAAGAGAAGTGCCATTTTACAAAAGATTATTCAAAGGCTTTGGTTGCACAATAAGTGCTCTAGACTGTGTGGATGAGATAAGAACCTTAATGTTCTAGATAAAGGCTGAGCGCTGCCACAGTAATTCGGATAAATGCCTTTATGAGAATCTTAGCAAAGAAAAATGAACTTACCTCGAAATCATTGTTGAAAACAGCACCAAGAGCAGGTAGATGGGGAGAGTCCCTCCGATGATAGTAGTGGTGATGAAGACAATCGAACAGTGAGTTTGCATCATAATTTACAGTTGAATATTATGTTAGACTTGTTCTGAGCATGGATTTGCATATCAAATTCATTTTTAGGCTCATTCTATATATGGGTTTGCATAAGAAACTCTCTCGCTCTCTCTCTCCCCCCGTTCATTTGGTATTTTTATGTGAACATTCTTTTGCAAGTGTTCTCATGTAAATATTGACTGGGGCAATTTTCTTTTCGTTTTGCTCTCTTTTCAAATGCAGGTTAGTATCTTGCTAGGCGCTACTGGCCAAAGAAATAACAGAAACTTAATAGGAGAGGAGTGGGAAGAGAGTGGGTTATGAGAAAGAAAGAACAGATGAGGAGAAAAGGGAAAGTGTGGTGCCTCTTGACACAAAGTATACAGCTCGCAAGTGCAAAGCTTGGTTTAGATCAGTGGTGGGCATGAGCTCGCAAGCGCAAAGCTTGGTTTTCACAATAGAATTTCTGCATGCGTGGCCCCGCTTTTAGACGCATCGCTGATTATGCACCGCACTATTTATGTTTTTCCATATCCAACAGTCAAATGTAATTTCCTCTTTCAAGTAATTAACAACGTTTTAGTGTTGATGTATGTATATGCAACTCCGGAGAGAGACAGGATGGTCCTGCGAGCATTTTGAGTGACTTGCTATGTTATAGTTGTTACAGGACCTACCTTCCATGTCCTGTCTTGTCCTTCCATGTGTTTTTTTTCATTCTCTCTTTTTTTTTTCTTGTGACTAGATTCAACCTTGTGTTTCTGGGAGATTAATGAGCTAAAAATGCAGGTAATCTTGGTTTTCAAATTGAGTTTTTGTCGATGGATGGTTTACTTGGTTTCATCGGGAAGGCTACTCTAGTATCTACTCAGATATCACAGGTTGCTTTCGACATTAACAAAACGAGGATGAACGTGAGTTTGCAAGCATTCAATTGAATGTCGTGTTTTTCGGGTTTAATTGGGCGACACTCGAGGAACTGTAACTAATTAGCAAAGAGCACCATTCGCACCAGAGATTGATGTGATTCTTCAAATGCATTTTCAGGTCACACTATTAGTCCATTTAGGAGTGGTTGCTGAGATGTTTGATGAATGGTTTGGTCGTATGAATGAATTAAAAATGCTCAAGTTGGCGAACTTAGATGCATTTAACCCTGACATGTGCCTGTAAATTTCTGCCGATGAACTTCAGATAACTGAATAATAATTCATTGGCTTTATTGGAGATCATGTTACTTCGGTTCTTAAATAGTATTACTGCCCATAGTTAAGTCGACCTGCAATTAGATATACTTTTTTCGTTTTGCAATATAAAGAATATTTGTTTTCTGTACTTTTTCAAGAAATCAAATCACGAAATGCAATTGCGCAAAACTAAATCACTCGGACCTCATTCCCGGCCATAGTTGCTATGACTTTACATATGTGAAAGGACAAGTCTTTTGTACTTAATAGCTTTTAAGAATTTATCTACAATCCAAGAAGCAAATCTTTGAATTATGTGATCAATTGCACATCCAGACTAACAAATGACGATGTTCTTGCTGTTTCGGCACTTCTGAACATATAAGCTTCTCAAATTGAACTTGTTCAGCCTAAAAAACAGAGTGCAGAAAAGCTCAACCTTTTAGAAGACCAAAACTAGCATCGGACATCATTAATGTACTCATGAAATCCCAACTTCAGTAAGCAGTAAGAACATGTAGCAGCGGGCTAGTTGACGAAGCACAATCTTTTAGGATCGAGTGGTTTGATGAGGCCATTGGGTTGTTTTCTGAGGTTAAAGTTCGTGCTAGCGTGAAGTTAAGTGGATCCCTTTGGATTAGCATATATGAGAATGGCATCGAGTGCCCACTTGAGCTAGGCATTGCATTGAGTACCCAAGTTAATTGCAACAAATTACTAAATGCATCGGAAAAAAAGAGAATTCATTTTTTAATAGAAAATCTTACAAACTAAGACCAACTACTCGTCAGCGACGGGCATAAGTGCCATAGCAAGTACAATTGGCAAACCCCTGCATGTTGATAAGCAAACATAGAAGATGCGTATGATATCCTATGCAAGAGTCTGCATTGAAATCAAGGCAGCTCAACTCTTGCCAGAGTCTGTGGACCTTTTGCTCAATGATCAAACTTGGTCAGTAAAGGTTGAATACGAGTGGAGACCAATTTCTTGCTTGAAATGTGGCACATTTGGCCACAAATGTTCTCCTACAACAGAAATGCCTACTGCTGTTGCTACGTCCCCTGTGCCAGAGGCTGAAATAGAGGAGGGTACACTCCCTGTAGGAGATATGGCACTTCCCCAGACTGCTGCTTCCGGCCCGTCCCCTCCCCTGGAGGAAAAGTCTTGGCAGTTGGTCAAGAAGAGGCACTCGACGGGGAGATCCAGTAACAAGGCTCCCCCTGCATCTCCAACCCCGTTTCCGCATCCACTGCCTAGTCAAAGCTTGGTGAATGATCGAACTTCTTCTGGACAGGCAGGTTCCTCTGGTAGTGCTTCCTCCGCCTCTTCATCTTCTGGAGAGGCAAACGAAGACATGGCAAGTGACGTCTCCAGCGATTCGGATTCCCCCTTTCCTGGTCAGGCTAGTACTCGTAAACGCACCTCACGTAAATATTTGGTACTACATTCTGCTAGCCTGGTCCCAATCAAGACACCTAGCGTGGATCCCCAGTATAAGAAAGACAGCGTCCCACCCCCTAAGGAGATTGATGTGCTACCCAAGTCTCCGACTCCGATTGTGGAAGCCTCTGCACCTGCTAGAGTAAGCCCCTTGCGCCCAAAGCCAATCTGGTTTCTAGGAAGCGGGGCGGCTCCAAAAAGAGGTAACACTCACATACCTCCCCTATGTTTGATGGTGTTTGGAATATTTGGGGACTAGTACATCCCCTAAAGCAGGCTGAGATCCAGCATTTTGTTAGAGCCCATAATATTTCTTGCCTTGGCATTCTTGAGACGAAGGTCAAGCCTGTCCTTTTTGATGAAATATCTTCTGGACTATTATCGGGGTGGAGTTGGACGAATAATTACAGTCATTCCCCTCGGGGTCGCATTTGGGTTGGTGGAACCCCCAGGTTATTGATCTATTAATTCTATCCAAATCGGCCCAAGTCATCCATGGTCGTGTTGGCATCATGGCGCTGAATAAGAGCTGCATCTTTTCGGTCATTTATGCTGAACACACCTTTGCCTCCCGTCGCTCCTTATGAGCTGATCTCATTAGCTCTAGTACCCTTTTTGAGTTGGATGCTTGGCTGGTTGCAGGCGATTTCAACGCTATTCGGGAAAATTCGGATAGATTGGGGAGTGCCAATGTGTGGATCCCCGCTTTTGATGAGCTTGATTCTTGCTTAAATAGTGCTGGTCTGGATGATCTCCGTTATGTCGGACATAGATTCACCTAATCGACTTCTTCGGGCCCCTCCCGTAAACAAAGAAAGATTGACCGTGTGCTGATTAATGACCAGTGGACCAACTCTTTCTCCTTCTCGGAAGCAGCATTCTTGGCACCCGGCGTTTCTGACCATACACCTATGTTTATCAGAATCGTTCCCGTGAGCTCGGCTAGGAAACCTTTCAAAATTTTCAATTGTTGGATGTCACACCCTGCGTATCATTCCATTATCTCACAGGTTTGGGGCTCTTCTAGTGGTGGCACACCCATGTTCAGACTTTGCCAGAAACTGAAATGCCTCAAAGGCCGGCTCAAACAGCTTAATCGAGTTTCTTTCTTGGATATTTCGATCCGAACAGCTCAGGCCAGGACTGATCTTACCTCTACTCAGGATGCTCTCTCTCTTGATCCTTGTAATGCTATACTGGCGAACCTGGAAAAAGAGCAGCTCCAGCACTTCGCGACCCTTCGTCTTCAAGAAGAATCATTCTTCAAGCAAAAGTCCAGAATTAGGTGGCTCAATGATGGTGATAGGAATACTAAGTATGTCCATCATTTTGTCAAAAAACGTCACCTTCAAAATCGTATCCTCTCGATTACGGATGAAGGAGGTACAGTCTTATCTGACCCAGGTATGGTGCATAACCACATTGTCTCCTATTATGAGACCTTATATTCGGCTAACTCGGATACCTTAAGCCCTTCTGTGGATGTCATACGTTCCGTGACGGAACAGGCCTTTAATGAAGAACAATCCTTCCTTTTAGCTCGGGAGGTCACAGAGAGTGAAATCCGTAATTCCATGTTCTCCCTTGCCAAGGGTAAGGCACCAGGCCCAGACGGTTTTAATGTGGACTTCTTAACTACGGCTTGGGAAGTGGTTGGTCCATCGGTCATCCTAGCCGTCAAGGATTTTTTTCCGATCTGGCTCGCTACTAAAGGAAACCAACAACACCATCCTCACCCTTATTCCGAAGACACCTAATGCTTCGCGCATGAGTGACTTTCGACCTATTGCCTGCTGTAACACAATATACAAATGCATTACCAAGATTTTGGCAAATAGGATTGCATCAGTTCTGCCCTCCATCATTGATCCATCCCAGAATGCTTTTGTTAGGGGTAGAAGGATTGGAGATAATATCTTGCTCGCTCAGGAGCTCTTTGCCGGGATTTACCATAATTCATATCTACCCAAGTGTGCTATTAAAGTAGACTTTCAAAAAGCTTATGACACGGTGGACCGGAAGTTTTTGGAAAAGGTTATGTATTCTTTTTCCTTTCCCCAGAAGTTCATCCAGCTTGTAATAGAATGTGTTACTTCCCCAAAGTTTTTTATTGCCATCAATGGAGAACTTCATGGTTACTTTAAAAGTGAAAGGGGTATCCGACAAGGTGACCCTCTTTCCCCCTATCTATTCACATTGGTGATGGAAGTTTTCTCCGGAATCCTTAAATCCAAGGCTAGACTCCTAGCCTTTAAGTACTACTAGAGGTGCAAGCCTTCGCGTCTCACTCACTCATTCTTCGCCGATGATGTGCTCATTTTTGTTGAGGCAAATCTTGCATCGGCTACACTCCTGCAGGAAGGCATTCAACTTTTTTCGACCTGGTCAGGGCTGAACCCAAATGTTAACAAAAGTGAACTGTTTTTCTCTGGCGGTTCTGAGGAGACACGAGCCCAAATCCGACTCCTGTTTGGCTTCAACGAAGGTTTCCTTCCATTTAGATATCTTGGCGTCCCCGTCATTGCGTCTAGATTGAGTAAGACAGATTGCATTTTCCTCGTTAATTCTATTACTGCTTGTACTCGTTCTTGGTCGCATCGGTTCCTCTCTTTTGCGGGTAGGCTTCAGCTTATACAATCAGTCCTTCATGCTACCCATGTCTACTGGGCTTCTGTATTTCCCCTGCCCCGATCTGTTCTTTTCAGCATTGAATTGATACTTAGGCAATTTCTATAGAAAGGCCCGGATTTGGGGGCTGGGGGGCAAAAGTGCCTTGGAATGAAGTCTGCCTTCCTAAGGAGGAGGGAGGATTGGGAACACGCAGACTCTTTGACTACAATCGGGCGGCTTTACTCAAGCACATATGGATTCTTTTCACTGATAAAGAATCACTTTGGTGCAAATGGATCCTTTCCATTTTCTTGAAAAACAAAAACTTCTGGATTGCGCCCAAGCCAACGGTGTGTTCTTGGGCTTGGAAAAAAATATTAGACCTCCGCTGGGATTTCCACCTTCAGTTCGTCTGGCACATCGGCAACGGAGCAAATACCTCCTTTTGGTTCGACCATTGGCATGCTAAGGGTCCTCTTTACAAGTGTTTTGCGGATAGGGACATATACCGCTCCAGTATTCCAAGGTACTCCTCGGTGAGCGAGTTCTTCTCCTCTATTTGGCCCCATTCCTCGGTCATAGACACATTTCGCTCCTGGCCGCTTTCTGCTTCTCTTGATCCGGGAGCCAGCGACAACATCACCTGGCAAGGTCACCCCTCGGGTGAGTTCTCTATATCCAAGGCTTGGGAATTCATAAGGATCAAGGGCCAGAAAGTTAACTGGAGCTCATTCATATGGGATCCTTCCATTGCCCCCAGGTACGGGTTTTTGCTTTGGCTTATCACCCTCAAAAGGCTTCCTACTCAGGAGTATCTATTAAGGCATAATAGGATTGAGGCAGGGACTTGTGTCTTTTGCCACAGTAGACCAGATTCCATCGATCATCTTTTCTTTGGTTGTAACATCTCGGCTTCCCTTGCGTCTTTTTGGGCTTCCAAGTGTAATCTCTACTGGCGTAACGGTTCGTGGGATGATAATCTACGATGGGCCATTCAGGTCATTGGAGGCCATAGGTTCCACCAACGCATCGCTCGCTTCTCCTTCAGCGCATCATGTCATATCATCTGGAAGGCACGGAATGATATTCTTTTCAGAAGCAAGACTTGCTTTTTGCCAGCTATCCGCAATCATTTAATTAAGGTGACGCGAGATTGAGGTTTATCTTTTAAACCTGTCGAAGATAATCCCCGGAACCGGAGAATTCAAGCCAATTGGGGCATTCCTGTCTCAATTTTTTATTCTTAGTTGCGCTTAGCTATTGTATAGCTCTCTTTTGGCCGTTCTGGACGGTCTTGCTAACTTCGTTCCTGCGGTTTACTAGCCTTATTTAGTCGTACTCCTTGTACCCGTTGGAACACCTCCGTTGTTCCCTCGGGTACGAGGTTTTTTCAGTATGACTTTCCCTCATTGTATTTGGTGTGTTAAATAGTATATATACATCTTACCTTACAAAAAAAAAAAAAAAACTACGACCAACTACTCGGGATCTTCTATTTCTACTTTGCCACGACACATCGGACACGAATCATTCCTCTCGAGCCTTTCGACGATGCATGTGCTGTGAAAGTGGTGCGGACATGGTATCTCCATCACTTTATCCGCTCCATTCAGTTCCTCTAAACAAATGCAGCAGCATCCGTCACTGTCCCGGACAGAGCAGCTCTTCCGCTTGAGGTTTTCGATGGTGCTTCTGGAGACACCCCACGCCACTCGGTCGTTATCCGACTCGTATCCTCCAGTGATGTCTTCCATTTCGACTTCCTCTTTCGTGGCCAAATCCAAATTTATGTTCATGTTAAACTGTTGATGGCCATCGCCCGATCCTCGAAATGCCGTGCGCATAATAATTCTTAGGATATCATCCCAAAAGCTGCTATGAACACCCAAAGCATCGAGAACTCTCCGCATGTGCGTTTTGCAGAGGGATTGCCATGGTAGGATACAGAGTGGCATCTCAAGCG
Organism: Syzygium jambos; assembly: GCA_031216235.1. Classification (NCBI taxonomy): domain Eukaryota; kingdom Viridiplantae; phylum Streptophyta; class Magnoliopsida; order Myrtales; family Myrtaceae; genus Syzygium; species Syzygium jambos. The sequence goes on from CM062222.1 coordinate 22,646,316, forward strand.
ACTGACTCGACTTAGACAACGTAGCGTCTTGAACATTTATTGGCTCCCCTAGTTGATCCACGAACACTAGCAAATGGTGCCACTTGACCGAGAAGTTGAATACAGCGGTGGGCAGGCCAGAGAAATCGGAATGTCTCGTATCCAGCCTCAAAGTATATCCACAGTAAACTGTCTCCATGCTATTACTTCCCACAGTGAACTAAAGAGGATTTCGCGGCAACGTTGAAATCCAATCACGAGAAAGCCCAAAAAATGTTTTGTGAAAGCTTTGTATCGCTAGACAAATGGAAGAAGAAGCACCGGAACGGAAAATCGGAGAATAGGAAATTCTATCTGCAGATGATATACAGCAGCGATACTAGCGGTCTTATATAGCCGTTGGTTGGTTGTCTTAGGAAGCGAACTCGACTTTCCTGTTTTGGGCACAAGGCTCTTGGCGTTCAAATAAGGCAATTGCCTTAATTGCATATTTTCTTTCCTTTTATAGAACTATAATTGCTTTCCTCAACCAGCTATTTAATTAACTGAAAATTAAAGCTAAACCAAATTGCATGAGTATCAGGTTTAGTGCCAAATGAGGAAATAAGTCATCACGATAATGAAGAGAACCTTACAACTAAAATTGTATTATTTCGAATTTAGTGCAAATTCGAACACAACAAGTTTATTAACCTTATTTATTGAAAAGGGCACTTGATACAATTTAAGTGTCATTATTTTATTGGAATCCAAAATGAAAAGTAAGTCGAATATTCAAATTTTAGTATACGGAAAAACAACATCGTTGTGATCCGTATTTTACACTTTTAGTGTCACGCAACCCTAACTTAAGAATTGAAATGTCTTATTCTAAAGCAGTTACTTTTAATAAAGCACAATGTCGTACTTTTTACATGATAAAAGAAAAAATTGCTAGACTCAAACTGCGAAGTTGTCTAGGCAAGTCGTGAAGTTAATTATAAATTGATTATTGAAATCAAAATCCATATGAACCTAAGAATTAATAATAATAATAATAATCACAGGTGAAAGTCGTGTAGTTAATTATCTAGCCAAATTCTATTTTCTTAATTACTGATTTTTCGTGAAAAAAAGAAAAGAAAAACAGAACATCGAATCAGGCTAAGCGCGCTCACGTATCCGATCCCCTCCTAGGGCTTGGAATTCGCAGCTTCCGGAGAAGGATGACCATATTCGGATGCCAATTTGACGGCGCTGCCACGGCCGCTTTTGCTGGCGGTGGTTTCATGCCCTCTCAGTCCACTACGCAGTTCGCCGATCTCCCTCTTCCGTCTTTCCCGCCGGAGTAATCGCTCTTTTCGCTTTATCACGCTTCTCCTGTACCACTTGAACTCGTCAACAGATTGTCTGGCTCGAGCGGTACGTCTGGATTTGGCGAGAGATTGCAGCAGGATTAGGGTTTGTTCATCTGTCTCTCTCTGATTCGATTCCTCGAGGTTGCGCTACCGTCAGCACTCGCGTGTTGCTTCCTTCTGAGTCGGGGTGCGGATGGAAGGGAGAGTTAGGGTTTTTTGAAGAACCAAACCGATCAGAATTCGGAAGATGGGAAGGATATTCATATCAATATTGTGGGCGCTTTCCAAGGCCGAGAATGCGATGTCATTATAATGTCATGTGTTCGTGCTTCGAGTTGTGGGAGTTGGCTTTGTTGCAGATATTCGTTGAGCGAAAGTTGCTGCAACGCGTGCATGGAGTGATCGACGGCCGTGCACGCAGAGCTGAGGTAAGCGATGGCGCGAGAAGATGACAAGAACTTGCTAGCATCTTTAATCCCTAGGGATGGTAATTTCCGGCCTCTGAAGCCACCCGTGGTGAATTCATCGGAAGCTGTTGATCAGGTGGTGACATATCCAAGAGTATCCTGGCAAATACGGCGCACAGAAGAAGCAGCAGACTTCCTCTAAACCAATGTGGAAGAGAGAGATTACTAACTGCTCGTCCTCTCTGCATTTTGTTCTTTGCCTCACTCGAGCTCCACCTTGTGTTCTGTTTATTCAAAACATGGATCCCGGTCATTGCCTTAGGGCGGAAAAAGCTCCGATGATCGGGGGTGCTGCTCAAACAAGTTAAAAATGGATAGAATCAGGTCTCCAATGAACTACTCATGTGCGATAATTAAAAGTTTCTTAGGAGATTTAGCCATAGAGAGGATGGGAAATCCTCAGCAGCCCCACCTTACACAGGAAAACTTGCTGCAACATATCTGGCTTGTCTGCCTCTCTGGCTATCTCTTTCCTAAGATCCAGGTATCAGGCCTCCTGTGGGGACAAGATGGCTTGGTAAACTTGCTGTCATTGGACTTTAAGATAAGAAGGTTGCTTTCTTAAGTAGTTTTCTTTTAATTACATCACGGGACAACAGAGTTTTTGCGAGCACTTATCTGAAATGTGAAGACTAGTTTTATGCTGACTAAAATATTTGAGTTAATTAGATTTTTTTCTCAAAGGAGGGTTTGGTCTTGAATGGGCTCTGGTTGCTCATATTTGAGTTAATTAGATTTTTTTCTCAAAGGAGGGTTTGGCTCTTGAATGGGCTCTGGTTGCTCAGGATCTTCGGGGCACACAAGTGGATGGTGGACACACTTCTCTGTAAGTGTCACGCCCCGCACCCTATGAGCGCGCGATCATCCCTCGATGGTCGAACATTGAATGCGACGTCCCAGATACGTCGCCGACCCAACCCAAACATCAGAGATTAAGCACGCGCGGAAACAAATAGAAACAACCCGGACAATTAAGAAATGATAAGGGGTAACAATAGCACAAAATAATAACTGTAATTCCTACGCTTAGCAGATACATACGACGTCCACAAAGACAATCCGCAAGCTAAGCTACAACAGCAGAACCACAATTCTCAAAAGGGACGATAGTCGCAAACTTAACTCCTCTACAAAAGGGGAAACTCAAAACGCTGGGTACTTGATCTGTCCTCGATCTCCGAGATACCCTTGCAGCGTCTTCCATCACTCATGGTCACGGATCTGAAATGGTTATATAATAACCGTGAGAACGAGTCTCAATAAGCAACCCCCTAAACCCCACATAGGCCAATGCGTACCCAGACAAGTCGTACATGCAATCTACCCCATAACATACAAAAATTCGCATCATTATACTCACCTTGCCATCAAACCCATGCCGACTCTGCACGTTAGTCATAACATGGCAATACAGTAATAGTAACTAAATAGCATATTACAATTGCTCAAATGCCAACCACACTTGCACGCCATTCATCTTACTAATTCGATCACACATTCCACCAGCCAATTCAATCACACGCTCAACCAGCTAATTCAGTCACGCTCAACCAGCCATTTCAATCACACGCTCAACCAGCCAATTCAGTCACGCTCAACCAGCCATTTCAATCACATTTAAATCGCATGCATGGTCGAACATATTTCTCACGACCCGCGCCACTGCGCCTCAGGTCCTTTCTCACAGCCCGCGCCACTGCGCCTCAGGCCCCATCTCACAGCCCGTGCCACTGCGCCTCAGGCTCAGCCCTCAGATCAAGCCGGGCTCGGTCTCGCGTAACCACGCCTCAGGACACTTTTTTTTTTTCCAATGACCCGCGTAACCTACGCCTCAGGTCTAGTCATGCCTTATTCGCCACACCCGCGTAACCTACGCCTCAGGTTGGCAGCCCTCCGATCGATCCGGGCTTTTTCATGCACATGCACATGCACCACAACACAATTCGCCAATCAACACATCGTACAATTCAAACTCAATCATGCTCACCACATTGTATTTCACCAATGTCACACTAGCATGCCACCATTCTCAATTCAACTCATACTTTTCACCTCGACCCACTGACCTGACATTCAAGTCAACACAGTCAATTAATCCAATTCAATCACAAACGCCACAACAATTTAGTCATGTTGTTCATTTCAATTACTCACTAAATTAGTCACACAATCACCACCACAATAATCCACAAATTGGGCACAATTAAATGAACTATTCCACTCCTAATTTAATTCCTAAGCCGGTACTAAATTAGCCCCCTAGACAAGTCTAAACATACCCATTATACTAAGTAGGGCTTAGGAAGTCACTTACCAAGTTTTGGCCCGGAAAAGTCGACTCGGGCCCAAAATGGCCCGGGGTGAACCGTGCCCAACTAGGCGCGGGCGCGGGCCAATGGGCACGGGGCTCGGCCACGGCGCTCGGCCACGGGCATGGGGACGGGCGCGGCGACCGGCGCGGCGACGGGCAAGGGGCACAGGCGCGGGCGCGGGCGAGGGCAACGGGCAAAGGCACGGGCACGGCTGGCTGGCCGGCTGGGCTGGCTGGCCGAGGCTGCGACCGGCGGCGGCGGTGGCGTGGCGGCGACGGCGCGGCAGCGAGCTAAGCAGGGGAGAGGTCAGCCGGGGTGAGGGGGAGAGAGAGAGAGAGAGAGAGAGAGAGAGAGAGAGAGAGAGAGATCGGGGCTGAAGGAGAGAGGCGAACCGTCGACGACGGGGCGGCGCGGCGGCCTCGCGGTGGCGACGGGCACGCTGGCCGAGCCGGCGGGCGGCGGGCTGGCGAACCGCGGCGGCCAGACGTGGCGAGCTCGAGCAGTGGCTGGGCTCGCTCGCGGCGGCGACGGCGACGGTCGGTACGACGGGGACGACGGCGGCGATAGCCAGGCGCGGCTGGACAGCGCCGGGCGCGACGGGGTGGAGCGGCGACGGGCAGGGAGGAGCTGCGGAGGAGGAGAGGAGAGAGAAAAAGAGGGACTGCTGTGGCGGCGGCGACAGGGCGGAGGCGGCGGCCGAGCGGCTCGCGGTGGCCCGACGAGCGGCGGCGACGCGGGTAGGGGCGAGGCGCGGGACGGACGGGACTCGGGCGTGGGAAGCAGAAGCAGGGGTCGGGGGCCGAAGAGACGAAGGAGAAGAGGAAGGGAAAAGGGAGAAAAGAAAAAAGAAAAGAAAAGAAAAGAAGAGAGAGAAGGAGGAGACGTGAGCGAGAAATAGGGGAGGGGACGTCTGCATGCATGGGCAGACGTGCGCAGACGCGGCATAGGGAGGAGAGAGAGAGAGAGAGAGAGAGAGAAAGGCACTCGAGTGCGATCCGACGGTCCGATTTCAAATCCGAAAATGATCTAATGGTCCAAATAATTTCTAGAATATAATAAGAGACAATGGCAACGAAAATTAAAACAAACTAATCTGAGGGAGGTCTACTAGTCCAAATTTGCATCCGGTCCAAAATTTCACATTCACACTATTCCTGGTAAGCTCGACGCTGGCCACAATAATATCGACACCGTCCAATTTATTTCGTCCCGAAACTCCCGAAAATCGACTGCTAAGTTCGGGGTCTAAGTAACGGCAAAATTCGATCGAGTGCGATTCTAGCAAAATTTCTATTTTAAAAACAAGAACCCGAGAGTGATCAGTTCCCGGGCGAAATTCTATTATAAGCGCACTGACGAATTACCCGTTTTATAAATCCCAAAAATGGGCCAAAATTCGGAATGTCACAGTAAGTGCCCTTTCTCTTTAGTTGCACTGAAGCTTCTTATTTGTATGAAAGGAAGAGCAAAAAAGAAAGAAAAAAACTTGTGTACTTGGATGGAATGCATTACTCTTATTCAAGGGGAAGAAAGACATATCTGCAATGGGGGATGCCTTGGCAAGGTTTGGGAGAGCTTGGAGTTGTATGTAATTTGTAACTTCCCATTTATTTTGCTCGGACATCTTAATGAAGTTGGCGCTCTATGAGGATCCGTGGAAGATCAAGAAGAAGCTGATAGATGGTGACCTCGGGCACTTGTCGCAGCTCCTGCTTCCGTGGGGCTGTATGATGACCCACATGCTCCAGTGGATGGGCCAGCAGATGGTGTGGTGGGCCGGGTCGTGAGCAAGGAAGGGATGGACGTTGCCATGAGGGATGCAGACATGGGCACCAAGCTCCGGCTCGTGTTCCGCTACTGGACGTCGCCAAGGAGCTACGTGCTGAACGTGAATTAGAACGAGCTGTTTTGTAAAGAGACAAGTGTTGGAGATCGGTGGGATGTTATGGGACTCAATCGCGTGCAAGTTCTGTTATAGGATCCTTTGCAAGGATGCTTGTGGCGCAAGCCATGCAGCAGCTTGAGTCTCTATTGGATGGTTTTTGCCAGAGGATTTGTCTTTCCTGAATGCTGGCATGTGACTGGTTAAAGTCAAAAGAGAGCACGATTATAGGTCAATAGTTTCTTTTATTCTTCCCACGAAGTGATGAATGTTCTTTTCCGATTCAAATGTATACAAGTCAACTCTTTTGAGAAGATGCAATTGGTTGACTTTATTGTGTTTTTTGATGACCTAACCTTGAATTGTCTCGGCACGACATCAAAAAGTGTGTATCATCAGATTCTATTTTTGCGCAATGCTACATTCTTGCACGAAAACAGGATGCAGTACACTCCAATGTCTCAGAACTTTAAACTTTGCTCGAAACCTTATCTAAGGAAACATGGCATTGGAAGTAGGTTCTTTATGTGAATAAAGACATGAAAGAAGGTTATCAATGAACTAGTTGAAGCGAACAAGAACACATATTTACACCTATGGACCAACGAAGCGAACCCTGCCGGTGACGGGCGGTTGGTTGAAAAGTATCTGCATCGCTCTTTTAATCAGTTAAATTGTTCCTAAAAATTTTCCTAACCACAACTAAAGTTTTCAATTTGCTTATTCAGGAAAATCATTTTTGCCAGTATGCAAAAGCAGAGACCTAAAGGGGTGCACCAATTCTTCGCGTTCAGACGTGCCATCCCTTTTCCTTTCATTTTGTATGGCTTGTGGGCATTTCCATGGAGAGATATTCGCTGATTCTTAAAGTGGATGGGACTTTGCTTATTGCACTAAATGCAGGACAAACCATCCCCTTGGCGAAATTTATGCATGCAGGACACTTCTTGGAGTCATTAATCCACCACAGGATCCACTCACACCTTCAAATGGAAACGCAGGATGAAGAGACCGGTGATGGTACCAGTGGCGAGTGATCGATGATGATTGGAGGAGATTCGCGATCGTAGAAATGGAACATCTTCACGGGTTTATTGGATGTCTTCTTATTCCTGGTAATTATGTGTTTTTTGAGAGACGAAGAGAAATTAGAAGTGTAAAAGACCGAGAGATTATTTTGACCGTGATAATTTAATAGAAATAAGTAAAAGAATTATAAATCCATGCAGTTCTCTATTATTTGCTATAAAATTATCCAATATAGAATTTAACTGAAAGTCAATATACATGTTCTTTAAGCCCTTGAGGAGCAGGTCACCTTTCGGTATCCGTAGGAGATCCCACAGGAATTAAATTTAGAAAGCCCCTCTCACTCCAAGTGAAGAATCACAACGTGTGGTGCCTCCTGACACAAAGCACACGGTGCACTGGCGCAAAACTCGGTTTTGATCACTGGCGGGCATGAGCTGCATCAAGAGATTTTCAGAATAGAATTTCTGCATGCGTGGCCCCTTTTTTTAGAGGCATCGCTAACTATGCACCGCACTATTCATGTTTTTCCATATCCAGGGGTCAAATGTAATCTCCTCTTTCAAGTAATTAACGACGTATTAGTGTTGATGTATGTATATGCAACTCTGGAGAGAGACAGGATGGTCCTGCGACCATTTTGAGTAACTTTTTATGTTATAGTGATTGCCGGACCTACCTTCCATGCCCTGTCTCGTCCTTCCATCCTTGTGTTTTTTTCATTCTCTTTTTTTTTCTTGTGACCAGATTCAACCTTGTGTTTCTGGAAGATTAATTAGCTAAACATGTAGGTAATCTTGGTTTTCAAATTGAGTTTTTGTCGATGGATGGTTTACTTGGTTTCATCGAGAAGGCTACTTTAGTATCTACTCAGATATCACAGGTTTTTTTCGACAGTAACAAAACGATGATGCACGTGGGCTTGCAAGCATTCAATTGAATGTTGTGTTTTTCGGGTTTACTTGGGTGTCACTTGAGGAACCGTAATTGATTAGCAAAGAGCATGATTCGCGCCGAGATTGATGTGATTCTTCAAATGCATTTTCAGGTCAACCCATTAGTCCCATTTAGGAGTGATTGCTGAGATGTTTAATGACTGTTTCGGTTGTATGAATTAGTTAAAAAGCTCACGTTGGTGAACTTAAATGCATTTAACCCTGACATGTGCTTGTAAATTTCTTTCGGTGAACTTCAGGTATATGAAACATAATTCATTTGCTTCATTGGAGATCATGCAATTTGGGTTCTTAAATAGTATTACTGCCCATAGTTTAGTCGACCTTCAATTAGTTATACTTTTTTCGTTTTCCAATATAAAGAATATTTGTTTTCCGTCCTTTATCAAGAAATCAAATCACGAAATGTAATTGCGCAAAACTAAATCACTCGGAAGTCATTCCCGACCATCGTCGCTATGATTTTACATATGCGAAAGGACATGTTTTTTGTACTTAATAGCTTTTAAGAATTTATCTAGAATCCAAGCAGCAAATCTTTGAATTATATGATCGATTGCACATCCAGACTAACAAATGATATTCTAGCTGTTTCGGCACTTCTGAACATATAAAGCTTCTCAAATTGAACTCATTCAGCCTAAAAAACACAGTACATAAAACCTCAATGTTTTAGAAGACCAAAACTAGCATCGGACATCATTGATGTACTCATGAAATACCAACTTCAGTAAGCAAAAACGTATAGCAGCGGGCTTGCTGACGAAGCACAATCTTTTAGGATCGACTGGTTTGATAAGGCCATTCGGATGTTTTTCTGAGTTTAAAGTTTGTGCTAGCGTGAAGTTAAGTGGATCCCTTTTGATTAGCATATATGAGAATGGCATCGAGTGCCCATTTGAGCTAGGCATTGCATTGAGTACCCAAAGTAATTGCAACAAATCACTAAATGCATCGGAAAAAAGAGAATTCATCTCTTAGTAGAAAATCTTACAGACTAAAACCAACTACTCAGGATCTTCTACTTCTACTTTGCCACGACACAGCGGACATGAATCATTCGCCTCAAGCCACTCGACAATGCATTTGCTGTGAAAGAGGTGTGAACACGGTATCTCCATCACTTTGTCCGCCCCATTTAGTTCCTCTAAACAAATGCAGCAACATCCGTCACTGTCCCAAACAGAGCAGCTATTCCGCTGGAGCTTCTCGATGGTGCTTCTTGAGACACCCTGCGCGACTTGGTCAGTATCCGACTCATATCCTCCAGTGATGTCTTCCATTTCGACTTCCTCTTTCGTGGCCAAATCCAAATTTATGTTCATGTTAAACTGTTGATGGCCATGACCCGATCCTCGAATTGCTGTGCGCATAATCAATCTTATGATATCATCACAAAAGCTGATATGAACGCCCAAAGCATCGAGAACTCTCTCCACGTGCATTTCGCAGAGGGATTGCCATCGTAGGATACAGAGTGGCATCTCAAGCGACTGACTCGACTCAGACAATGTAGTGTCTTGAGCATTTATTGGCTCCCCCAGTTGATCCACGAACACTAGCAAATGGTGCCACTTGACCGAGAAGTTGAATACAGCGGTGGGCAGGCCAGAGAAATCGGAATGTCTCGTATCCAGCCTCAAAGTATATCCACAGTAAATCGTCTCCATGCTATTACTTCCCACAGTGAACTAAAGAGGATTTCACGGCAACGTTGAAATCCAATCACGAGAAAGCCCAAAAAATGTTTTGTGAAAGCTTTGGAAGATGTATCGCGAGACAAATGGAAGAAGAAGCACCGGAACAGAAAATCGGAGAATAGGAAATTCTATCTGCAGATGACATACAACAGCCATACTAGCGGTCTTATATAGCCGTTGGTTGGTTGGTTGTCCTAGGAAGCGAACTCGACTTTCCTGTTTTGTGCACAAGGCTCCTGGCGTTCAAATAAGGCAACTGCCTTAATTGCATATTGTCTTTCCTCTTTTAGAACTATTATTGCTTTCCTCAACCGGCTATTTAATTAACTGAAAATTAAAGCTAAACCAAATTGCATGCGTATTAGGTTTAGTGTCAAATGAGGAAATAAATCAGCACGACAACGAAGACAACCTTACAACTAAAATTGTATTATTTCAAATTTAGTGCAAATTCGAACACAACAAGTTTATTGACCTCATTTATCGAAAAGGGCACACGATACAATTAAACACATTTACAATGCGAACTCTTGCTATAAAATTTTAATCATACTGCATCTAAACTATACGTGTTTTAGAGTGACAAATAGATTAAAATAGTTGGTGCACATGTAACACATATTTTTCATGTATAAATGGGTTGATCCATTAATGACCAAATTTAATTAAACTTATCAAAACACGTTTTATAGATGTTGTGTAGCTTAATCGTGTCAAAGATTGATAGGCCAAGCTAAAAACACTAATAAGATCAACAAGTTTCCTTCAAATCAAGATGATCAAATTAATATCGAAATCAAAATTCAAAGGACGGGATAAAATCTTGAGTATTGTAAGATTGAGATCAATACAATAATATAAGTGCCATTATTTTATTGAAATCCAAAATGAAAAGTTAGTCGAATATTCAAATTTTAGTATATGGAAAAACAGCATTGTTTTTTTTTTTTGGTAAGTAGGAAAAACAGCATTGTTGTGATTTGTATTTTACACTTTTAGTGTTACGCATCCCTAACTTGGGACTTGAAATGTCTTACTCTAGAACAATTATTTTTAGTAAAGCACTATATCATACTTTTTACATGATATTAAAAAAAATTACTAAACTCAAATGTGCAAAGTTATCTAACCAATTATGATGGGAAGTCGTGTTGTTAATTATAAATTGATTATCGAAAGCAAAATTTGTAATATTTGGGCCCATAAAAACCCAGCTATGTTTCTTAAAAGCCCAAGCCCAGCCAATTTATTTCTACTTCAACAAATGAAGCGCAAAAGCCAGCAGAGTAAATGAAGAAAGCAGGAGAAGACGCACGACCGTGAAGAAGGAAAGAGGGAAAGAAGAGAGGAGAGAGAAATTGACACGCATAGCCGACCTGGACACTTTAACTAGCCGAATCAACTATGAATCGCAACGCGTGGTAAGTATTCGAGCCAATTGTTCGTCTAATCGAAGTAATGTTGGAAGTTAGGGCTCGTATTTCAGAGTTATGAGTTATTTGAGCGGCGAAGCCTGATTTTTGAGTCGTTGAACTGTGAATATATATAGAATTGGTAGTTTAGGGTGCTGCGAAGCCGTGAGATTTTACGGAACTAGATTTGGACTTTCGGTCTGCTGGATATGAATTTTTGAAGTTGGCCGCGCAAAGTGAACAGTGCGCGACCAGCAGCTTTTAGGCTGATTTTCGTTGGTTTTTGGCTCGATTTTGGAATGGCCAAGTTGGGGTTCTTGTAGTGCTCTGAGTGGGCTTTCTATTGACTATAAGCTCGCTTGAAACGGGGTTCGGTGGAGAAATTTATGGTGCGATCAAGTTTCGCGTTCAAACTCCGTGTTGCGCACGGTTTGGATAATCACTTCGGAGAAGCGATTTATGGGTGCCTTTGAGTTGTCTTGCTAGCGTTTAAGCGTCGTTTAGTTGTTTCGTAGTTTTTTACTTGGTTTTGATGTCGATTCTCGTTTAATTGTTAGGATTACGAGATCGTCGGTTCGAGTGAGCGTGGTTGTTTGATTTTTGGGGATTTCAGGTGAGTGGTATTATCTCTTCTTTGGTTTTATAAAAATCATATCTCGAAGGAATTATGATTCGACATAAATATATATGTTCAACTTAAAAGAGCATTTTGTTGCATAAATCGGGATCGAGCATTTACTACTTTTTAGTATTTAAGAATGATTTGGGAATCGTTTTTATAAATGTATTGTGCAAGGATACATATGTATATTGCGTTACGAACTAGTTTATGAAGTGAGTTTGGAAATTATTCAAGAAATGCTCTACGAAATGTATTTCTGGCGGATGAGCTGTATTGTGAAAAAGTTATTTGTTTGGTTTATGAAATATATTATGGATTGGAATTTTGATATTGGATGATGATTGTTTGATGCTCAATATGACTGTGAACCCATTGAGGGGTTTTGGGGTATGCATACCGAGTTTAGGATATCCTTCTGGGCCGAGCCACCGGCTTTGTAGGTGGAGACCTTGCCAAGGGGGGAATCTTGGTAGCCTTGTCTCAAGGCTTTGTGTCGTGACCATGATTTGATATTGAGCAATAGATTGACCAATGGAATGGACCATCGGCATGTGCTTTTGATGAGATTCATTAATGGAATAGACAATTGATGTGTGATTTAAGATTAGTCGATGGAATTGACCATTGACGTGGTTTTTAATAGAGATTGATCAATGGACTTAACCATTGATGTTTATGATGATTTAAAATGAGTATTTTTCTGAATTGTATAAAGCTTTGATGAAATGAAACAACTCTTATATGACTCGATATGTATTTTATGTCTTGAGTTTGACTTCTGAAGTTCTGGTATTGTTTTGTATACATGCATAGTGATTGCTCGATCTTCTTGGGAGAGATGTACTATTCACTGAGCTATGGTTGCTCATCTCTCTTTTCCCAACCTTTCAGGTTCTTTGTTTAGCAACCAATAGAACGAGAGCGATGTCATTGAGACTCTTGGGTGATTTGAGGCTGCGTCCTTTGGGCGAAAGGACGACCGTGTCATTCCCCATCTTGGTAGGTTGCGTGGTGTGACATTTGTTGGTATCAAAGCTTAGGTTATGATATTTGGGTGTAAATTTTATGGGACACTGCGAGGTTGTGTGTTAGTTTATAGTTCGCATTAGTCTTTTGTTACTAGGACATATGTTTCTTTTTAGGTCCAAATGATCATCAATCCGACTCAAAGAATGAGAGAGCTAAAGTGGTTAAGAAGATTCCAAGTTTGGTGGCGTCACTACCGTATCCGAGGAGGAAACTCTGTATTCTTCATTCCTTCAAAGTTTGTGTCGGTTCATATGCGCTTGGACTTTCAGGCTTTTGAGGATCTAGTTTTAAGGAGCTTTTCATTTTCTAAGATATGTGCTATTGAATGGAGAAAGGTCGAAGAATCTAGGCTTCAATTGTAGAACTTGAGAAAAGAAATTGATGAAGCAAAATCAGGATGAGTCTCTGAGACTTTAAGGTGTGAAGAGACAAAGAAAGAACTTGAATTAGAGAAGCAAAGAACAATGAAGGAGAGATGCATTTCTCCGATCGATTCAAGTTCTGATATCGAGCCCCTCTGTCGTAGTCGGTTGTTGTTTTTCTTGCTTAACTCTGACAGAATTCTTGCAATTTTACGGAGTGTTCTTTGATGAGAGAAATTATCTTGTTTGCCTAAAGACATTGATTTGGCATTCCAAGGTGCAGAAACGAAGGATGGTTTAGAGATATGGTGCATCGAGAATATTCACTTAGTTCGCATTCCAAGGGTTTCACATAGTAAATTCTATTTTGGGAGGAAGTTCAAGGCCGAGAAACAGAGAAGTTCTTGTCCTTCTTCAATCCATGCATTATACCCATCGAAGGAGTGTGCAAGTCAGAAACAGGAATTTCGAATGGGTAAAAGAACTGCATCAACTTGTTTGCATGCAAGGGAGAGCGTGTTGTTCATGCTAAAGAGATCGCATTTGATCGGTCATCCTTAAATCACTATGATGTGTTCATATTGGACACTTGCTTCAAAAATATTTCTTTTCAGTGGGTACAACTCTAGCATACAAGAAAGAGGTAGAGCTCTGGAAGTATTACATTAAGGAAATTAAGCATCACGGAAACTGTGAGGTGGCAACAATAGAGAATGGAAAGTTTGTTGGTGATGCTGATGTCGGTGAGTTTTGAAGTTTATTTGGTGGCTATGCTCCTATTCCTCGAGATTCACTATCTGCATTCCAAAAAGAGGAAATTATTCAATCTGTAAAATTTTTTTCAGTGTAAGATAATAACTCGGGGGAAACTATTTGAAGTGGCAAAGGAGCTATTGAACCAAGAATTGCTCGACACAGATAAGTGCTATTTGTTGGACTGTCATAGTAAGATTTTTGTATGGATGGGCATGTGCACCTCAATGATGGAACGGAAGTTATTGATTTCAGCTCCAGAAGTTTTTCTCTGAAATGAGGGCAAATCAACAAAGACTCATGTGACCTTATTAACGGAAGGATTAGAAACTCTCAGTTTTTGGCCAAGTTACAAGTCTTAATATCTGAACCTTCCAACAAAAATGGTAAAGTGTGTTAAAGTTCTCAAGAAATTCTACCAAAAAAAAACAAAGGATTGAGATCATCTCATGGAAGCAAATGCTGGAATGGTGGCCGGATCTTATAAGAGGAACAGGTTGGTTTGGATACACCATGACTCTGTCCACACGCCCAAGCCCCTGAAGCACTTGAATGCCCTGTTATGTCAGATTTGTAGTGATACTGTTTGACTCACAGCCAATGATGATGCCTTTGTTGCTTGTAATGAGTGTGCTTTCCCGTTATGCCGTCCCTGTAATGAGTACGAGAGGAAAGATGGTAATTAGTGTTCGCCTCAGTGTATGACTCGCTACAAAAGGCACGAAGGGAGTCCTCAAGTGGAAGAAAATGGTATTGATGTTTTAAAGAACCAGTCTAGCTACACCCAAGGAAATGTCATGAGGCGCCAATGGCAAGGAGAAGATTCTGATCTCTCGTCTTCTTCTAGACATGAATCTCAACATCCAATCCCCCTTCTCACTAATGGGCTGCTAGAATACAGTGAAATCCCTTGTGCTACACCTAACAATCAATCTGTTTGGACAACATCTGGAACTTTGGTCCGTTCTGATGATAGGCATTCGGTTCATTCTATAGATCCTAGACCAGCCAGTTCCTGTGTGAATTGTGGACCCCTCAAGGGACTTGAACTCTTATGGCCATGAAAATGTTGATCGAAAAGAAAAAGTCGAAAGCTGGAAACTCAGGCAGAAAAATAACATTCCCCACGACTAGTACATACCCAAAAGGAAAAGTAGACATAGAAGGAACTGGTTCTAATGGAGAAGAACTTCAGACGACCGACGATGCTTGTCTACCTTTGAGCCGCATGGTGCCTATACCATCATCACAAAAAAAGGGGGGGGAGGGGGTGCTCAGGCAATGAATGCCTAGGTTCGTGTTTCAGCTATCCTTACCGATGGAGCATTGGACAGAATAGGGTAATTAAAGAAGTCACTGACAAGGAGCAGGGATGAAGAGCAAAAAGTTGCTAGTTGAGAACATTGGCTGATTGCGTTTCTCGGAGGACTTGGATTAGAGTGTAGCAAACTCAGGTTAAGTAAAGGCTTCCTTGAGTAGGAGTTCAGAATTATGATCGAGCAATTTATGATGCCGGAAAAAAAAAAAAGAAGATAAGCATGAGCTTCTAGAGATGAAGAACCTCTTAAAAAAAAATCGGATCTAGGCAAGGCAGAGCAATGGCAAGAGGCACTAGAGATTGATACGAAAGGGATGCATAAGATACTGGTTAATGTGTAGATGGTTTACTAGCTTTTGCAGAAAGATAATTCCAACGAACTAGTCGAAAAACGAGCTTTGATGGAAAATATTACAGATTCGGAGGAATAGAAGTGTGCCCTTGAAGAGGAAAACTCTGCGATAATTCAAAAACTGAATTCTCTTGGTAATTTCTCTGCAGTTTTATAGAGCTTTGGAAAGAGAAAGCTGAAGAACTAAAAGCTCTTGCTGCTGAGCTGTGGCCTCCAAGTGATTAACATCGATCTAAGGGAGGGGATTGATATGCTGAGGAAGAGACTAGAGACATAATGGGCAGAAAAGTCACTCCTGGTTGACTCAATTGAGGAGTCGGACAGAGTTCAATGAGGGAGAGACATCAATGATAAACTAAACCACCAAATTTTGATTGGCAACGATTTTTGAGAGAGGAGGCGCAGGAACTTTTGAAAGGAGACCAAAAAGTTGAACTTTCATAGTTCTCGGCCATTGAACTGTGAAGAGTCAAGATTGGGTAGGGAAAATGTAAAAGAAGAAGAAGAAGAAGAAGAAGAAGTGAGTTATCTAAATTAAGGAAATAAAACAGAATATGGAGCTCAAAGCGAACACTTTACGTAATGAAATTGAGAAATACAGGATTCAAGAAGAGAATTTGAATTGCTGCAAGAGAGGAGCAATGAGTTTGAATTTTACACTACAAAAAAACACGAAAATTGCGACGGAAATTTGCGACGAAATTTTTTCCGTCGCAAATTTGCGACGGAATTTGCGACGGAATTTTTTTCCGTCGCAAATTTGCGACGGATTTTGCGACGGACCATAGTTGCCGTCGCAAATTTGCGACGGACTATATCTTTCGTCGCAAACTTCGTCGAAAATTTTGCGACGGAAAAATTTCCGTCGCAGATTTGCGACGGAAAAAATTTCCGTCGCAATTCCGTCGCAAATTTGCGACGGAAAAAATTTCCGTCGCAAATTTGCGACGGCAACTATGGTCCGTCGCAAATTCGTAGTTTATAGTCCGTCCGTGACCTGCAATCACTATCTCTCTCTCGCTGTCTCTCGCTGTCTCTCGCTGTCTCTCGCTTTTCTCCCTCTTTCATACGTCTGAAATCAGCAAAATCCTCGCACGCACGTATTAATCTTGGTGAAGCTTTTGTACCGGTAAGTGCGAAATTACTAGCTTCATGACTATTCGTCGTTGCATTGTAATTTTTTTTTAATATATGTTTATGTTTGCTTTTTTCGTACCTGCATCACCGTTTTAATGACCGGCGACCGGTGACACCTCGCCGGCCTTCGGATGAGGCGAACGGCCACGCCGTTTTGCGACGGAATGTGGTATCCGCCGCAAATTTGCGACGGACACTATGTTTCCGTCGCAAATTTGCGACGAATATTTTAAAATTCCGTCGCAAATTTGCGACGGATACTCGTTAGTCCGTCGCAAATTTGCGACGGAAGCTGGTATCCGTCGCAAATTTGCGACGGATGTCCCTTTTTCCGTCGCAAATTTGCGACGGACTAGTTGTCCGTCGCAAATTTGCGACGGAAAAGCTAGTCCGTCGCAAATTTGCGACGGAAAAAGGGACATCCGTCGCAAATTTGCGACGGACTTGTTTTCCGTCGCAAATTTGCGACGGACTAGCTTTTCCGTCGCAAATTCGCGACGGACTAGATTTTCCGTCGCAAATTCGCGACGGATGCTGGTTTTCCGTCGCAAATGTGCGACGGAATCGTTAGTCCGTCGCAAATTTGCGACGGAATCGTTAGTCCGTCGCAAATTTGCGACGGATGCTCGTTTTTCCGTCGCAAAACCAGCATCCGTCGCAAATTTGCGACGGAAAATCTAGTCCGTCGCAAGTGCCCGCCGCAAATTTCGCGACGGAAATAGTACTCCTTCGCAAATTTGCGACGGATACTAGTTTACGTCGCAAATTTACGACGGAATTTTCATTTATTCATCGCAAATTTGCGAGGGATGAATTCCGTTTCCATCGTTCATTAAAAATTATTTAAAAATATTGATTCTTATGTGCTTATTCTTTTTTGGGTTTGTGCCTAATTGAAGGTCTCGCAATCCAAGTGGACTTTGCAGTTCTCATCAAATTGGGAAACTTTGTCCTACCAATATTTCAGTCAAATATTTAGGTAAGTCTTCTTTTCATTGTAATTTTTTCTATTTTTGCAATTACATATTAATTGGTGCGTGAATAACAAAAATTATAATTTCCAAAATTTTTCTTGTTTTAATTAAGAACAATAGATATGATATTTTTATTCTTTTACAAGAATTTTTAATTTTAATACAGACACAATGCAAAGAGAAAGGGCTTGGATGTATAATAAGAACTTACCTGGACGTCAAGGATTGACAGATGAGTTTCGTACAGGGTTGGAACTATTTTTAGACTTTGCTAGTAGTAAATATGAGTTTATGGATGGAAATAAGTTAAGGTGTCCGTGCAAAAAGCGCGGTAATGGTAAATTTCTTGTGTGTGATCGAGTTAGAGAACACCTTACTAGATTTGGGTTTACTCCGAACTATTATAATTGGACTTCCCATGGTGAACCATTTATATCTGATGAAGGATATGGAAGAAGTGGCCAATTTTCAGTTAGGGAAGAATGTGGCTATTATGAGCAATTGAATCCATACGAAAGGATGGTGATTGATGCAGCTAGTTATAATTTTGTCACAGAATCAAATCATGCAAGTACTAGTTTTACTCCTACACGTGAACAAGTGGGTACTAGTCATGCTTCACAATTGGAAGATATAGGAGTAACGGGTTTTGAGGAGAATGTGTATAATGAAACTTTTCAATCTAATCAGTTCTGGGATGTGTTGAAAGCAGCAGATGAACCTCTATGGGCAGGTTGTGAGGACCACACTAAGTTATCGGTAACAGCGCGGCTATTAAATATCAAGGCAGAGCATAATGTGTCTGCGGATTGTTTCAACTCTTTTGTTGAAGTAATGCGGGAATCATTGCCTCGTGATAACAACATGCCAAGTGATTTTTATGATATGAAAAAGCTAGTGGATAACTTAGGTCTTCCGGTTGTAAGAATTGATGTATGTAGTAGGGGTTGTATGATATATTGGAGAGATGATGAAAATGCAGAATCGTGCAAATTCTGTAGCCAACCTAGGTACAAGATTAACAGGAGGCCGGGTCGTAATCAGAAGCGTAGACCATGCAAGCAAATGTTTTATCTGCCCTTAATCCCCAGATTACAAAGGCTTTATGCGTCTAAAGCCACTGCTGAACACATGACTTGGCATGCAAATCATGAAACAGAAGAGGGTCTAATGTGTCATCCTTCATATGCGGAGGCATGGCAACATTTTGATAGAACATACCCTGAGTTTGCAATGGAGCCTCGGAACATCAGGTTAGGTCTATGTGCCGATGGATTTGCTCCATTTGGGAAAACAGGAAAAAGTTATTCATGCTGGCCAGTTATCTTAACGCCGTACAATCTTC
Organism: Syzygium jambos; assembly: GCA_031216235.1. Classification (NCBI taxonomy): domain Eukaryota; kingdom Viridiplantae; phylum Streptophyta; class Magnoliopsida; order Myrtales; family Myrtaceae; genus Syzygium; species Syzygium jambos. The sequence goes on from CM062222.1 coordinate 22,665,282, forward strand.
CACCTGGTATGTGCATGAAGACACCTTATATGTTTTTGACATTGATCGTGACAGGGCCGCAAAATCCGAAAAAGTTGATAGATGTTTATATGCAACCATTGATTGAGGAGTTACAACGGCTATGGGTTGAAGGTGTCCCTACGTATGACGTTTCAACCGATCAAACATTTGTAATGAAGGCCGCCCTTCTTTGGACGATCAATGACTTTCCAGCTTACGGAATGTTATCTGGATGGAGTACAGCTGGGATCTTAGGATGTCCGATATGTTTGGAGAGGTCAAAGTCATTTAGATTGAAACATGGGAAGAAGCCTTGCTATTTTGACTGTCACAGACAATTTTTACCGGCAAGTCATCCTTTCAGAAGGAATAAGAAAGAATTCACCAAGAATAGGACTGAAAGAACGCGTCCACCACTGAGGTTGACCGGCGATCAAATTTGGGAGCGTGTGAAGGACTTTATAACTGTTGTTGAGAACCCGCACGGTACGACTTTTGCGTACGGAAGTACGCATAAGTGGACAAAACGCAGTATATTTTGGGATTTACCATATTGGAAGGCCCATCTTATTCATCATAATCTTGACGTCATGCACATAGAGAAGAATGTTTTCGACAATGTCATAAATACTGTGATGGATGTCGCCGGAAAAACAAAAGACAACTTAAACGCAAGAAAAGATATGAGAGATATTTGCGAGCGGCCAATACTAGCTGTGGATGCAAGCAGCAGGGGACCAAAACCGAAAGCAGTTTATACATTGGATAGGGAGCAGAGGCGAGTTGTTTGTCAATGGTTGAAATCTGTGCGGTTTCCTGATGGATATGCTTCGAACCTCGGGAGATGTGTTGATTTGAATGAATGCAAGTTGACAGGTTTGAAGAGTCATGATTGTCACATCCTGATGGAAAGGCTAATTCCAATAGCTTTGAAGGAAGTTCTACCGAACTTTGTATGGGGCGCCATTGCAGAATTAAGCAATTTCCTCCATGATATTTGCTCGACAGTGTTAAAAGCATCGCACATGGAAAAACTAGAGAGAGATATTCCAGTTATTCTTTGCAACTTAGAAAGGATATTTCCTCCAGCGTTTTTTGATTCGATGGAGCATCTCTTAGTTCACTTGCCTTATGAGGCCAAAGTTGCAGGTCCCGTCCAATTTCGATGGATGTATCCATTTGAGAGGTAATGTTTTTTTTTATAATACAGCTCAAATTAGTTTATCATATAATATGTTCCGATAAGCTTCTTTGTATTTCAACTAGATTCTTATATCATTTGAAGAAAAAAGTGAAGAATAAGGCACGTGTTGAAGCTTCAATTTGTAATGCATATATTGTGGAAGAAGTGACAACATTTGCATCATACTATTTTGAGCCGCACGTTCAGTGCAAGAGCCGGAGAGCAGGCAGAAATGATGAGGGCCCCATTGATCCCAATTGCACGGCATTCTCTATTTTTAATTATCTGGGTCGACCAAGCGGCGCATGTCAGTTTCGTTACTTATCAGGCGAAGAATTTCATGCAGCCCATACTTATATTTTACTGAACTGCCCAGAAGTCGAGCCATACTTCAAGTAAGTGTAAATTCACCATTATATGTTTTGCGTGTGAAATATTTGCTAATAATGATGTGATTTTTAATATTAGGATTTTCCAAACTGAAATGTTTGGACTACAACCAAATGAGTTTGACCGTTTGTGCGATGAACAATTTGCATCTTGGTTCAAGACATATGTAAGTTGCCTATGTATCAAAATTAGGTTATTCAAATTATATACATCATTTAGTAAAATATATATTATTGACTTCGCATGTGTAACTTTAGGTTCACAGTCATTATGATGAATTTGGAGGGCAAGGATTGCTATATTATCTGTCATGGGGTCCACAGTTAAAAGTTCGCAGTTGGCCAGCATATTTCATAAATGGATATAATTTTCATACTCAGGAATATGGTATGGGAAAATCCACAATGAATAGTGGTGTGTCTGTTCGGTCATCCGATGGTGACAGTTGGAAAGATGATTTTTATGGCTTGTTGGATGAAATCATTGAGATAGAGTACCCTGGACCATTAATGATGCGGGTTGTGTTATTTAAGTGCACGTGGTTCGACCCCGTCAAAGGAATGAAGGTGCATACGAAGTTCAATTTGGTTGAAATAAATCACAAGAAAAGGTATATGAAGTATGAACCATTTGTCTTGGCACAACAAGCAATTCAAGTATGTTATGCATCATATCCTAGTTTGAAACGTGACAAAGTTGATTGGTGGGCTGTATGTAAAATCAAAGCACGGAGGAAAATCGAGGAACACTGGAAGGATAGAGCCTACCAACAAGAGGAAGTGTGTAACACGGTTGAAATTGAGGAATATAACATACCAACTTTACGAGATCCGTGTGGAGCAATGATAGATGTGGATCCAACTGAAATTTGCGAATTAAATGTGCACGGAAGTTCCGAATCTGATATTCAGACAGATGACGAGGACGAGGACGAGGACGAGGACGAGGACGAGGACGAAGACGAAGACGAAGACGAAGACGAAGACGAAGACGAACACGAAGACGAAGACGAAGATTAAAAATTGGTTGTTATCATTATTGTTCTTGTTATTATTGTTATTGCGCTTTTCTATTATTGTTCTTGTCGATTATTCTTTCTATTTTTATTTATCGTCCGAAATTTTGTCCCTAAATCCCCAAAATCGCAAATATTTTTAACGTGCCGTAACATTTCCGATATTGTAATTTCCATTGCAAAATTTGAGATGCTAAAATTTAACTGACATCGTGTCCGTCGCAAAATTTGCGACGGACAGAGCATTTCCGTCGCAAAATTTGCGACGGACAGAGCGTCCGTCGCAAAAATTTGCGACGGACATAGCGTCCGTCGCAAATTATTGCGACGGACAGAGCGTCCGTCGCAAAAATTTGCGACGGCCACCCGTCCGTCGCAAACTTTTTGCGACGGATATTGGGTCCGTCGCAAATTTTGCGACGAAATGCTCTGTCCGTCGCAAATTTTTGCGACGGATCCCAATGTCCGTCGCAAATTTGCATAGGAAAAAATTTGCGACGGACCTCGCCTATCCGTCGCAAATTTGCGACGGACATTAGAGGTCCGTCGCAAAATTTCGAGTGGGAAGATTTTCCCGCTCGAAAATTTCGGCGGCATTTTCATTTCCCGCGGAAATTTTTTGCACATATAATTTGCGACGGACATTCGCGTTCCGTCGCAAATTTGGTCGGTGATATAATTGCGACGGACGTGGCTGTTCCGTCGCAAATTTGCGACGGACGTACTCTTCCGTCGCAAATTTGCGACGGAAGTGTTGGTCCGTTGCAAATTTGCGACGGGCGACTGTTCCGTCGCTATTTTGCGACGGACGAGCATTCCGTCGCAAATTTGCGACGGACGTGGCTCTTCCGTCGCAAATTTGCGACGGACTAACAATTCCGTCGCAAATTTGCGACGGAACAGCCACGTCCGTCGCAAATTTGCGACCTGCGCCTCCGTCGCAAATTTGCGACGGAACGCACGTTCCGTCGCAAGTTGCGACGGACGTGCACGTTCCGTCGCAAATTTGCGACGGAAAATGCACGTCCGTCGCAAATTTGCGACGGACCGTGCACGTCCGTCGCAAATTTGCGAGATTTGCACCTGTTCTTCCTCTTCTCCCCCTTCCCCGAGTCAGATCTGCAAGTGCAAAGGTAAGCTCTCGTCCGTCGCCGTCGCAGCCGTGGCCGTCGCCGCCCAGCCGTCGTCCGTCGTCGCCCAGCCGTCCCCCGTCGCCGCCGCCGTCGCAGCTCCGCCGCCCGTCGCCGCCCAGCCCGGCAGGGGCCCCCGCCCGTCGCCTGCCCTCGCCCCCGCGTCGCCTGCCCTCGCCCCCGCGTCGCCCCCCGCCCGTCGCCGGTCGCCCCCGCCCGTCGCCGGTCGCCCTCGCCCCCCCCCCCCCCCGCCCACCGCCGGTCGCGCCCTCGCCCCCGCCCCGCCCGTCGCCCGTCGCCCTCGGCCCCGCCCCCGCCCCCGCCCCGCCCCTTGCCCCTCGCCCCGCCCCCGCCGTCGCCCTCGCCCCCGCCCCCCCCCCCCCCCGGCCCCCGCCCTCGCCGCCGCCCCGCCCCCGTCGCCGTCGCCGCCGCCCCGCACCGGTCGCCGTCGCCGCCGCCCCGCCCCTGTCGCCGCCGCCGCCCTCGTGACCATCGCCGCCGGACCATCGCCGCCAGCCAGCCGGCGGCCAGCCGCCGCAGACGCCGTTGCCGGACCATCGCCGCCGCCGCCCTCGCCGTCGCCCACGCCCGTGCCGGAACCGCCACTCTCCATTCCGCCCGTTTTTGTTGTCCTTGAACCAAGTAAGCCAACTCTAACCCTTAGTTAGCATAATTAGGTAATTAGTCGACCTTGTTTAGGGATTATATTTAAGATTATTTTTCATTGGCTAAATTACGGGTGCATTTTAGGATTGTATGTGGCTTTGATTGATGGTCGACTGGTTAATTTGTTTATTATGTGGATGTTTAAGCGTTAAATGACGATAGGATGATTGATTAAGCATTTTCACAGAAAATGCTTGAAAATTAAATAATTCATAAAAAATCATGAAAAATAATGAAAAATTTAAAAAATTGTATATGTTGACAAAAAAATTGAAATTTGACTGTAAAAGTTAGTTAAACTTTTTAACAAACTAAAATTTCATAATATGGATCAAAATTGCAAAAATTAATAGTGCTCACCTAATTTCAGTGAAATTAAGATTTTTTAACGTTACGCGGAAAAATTTATTTAAAAATTTAAAATTTCTATGAATTGGTAAAATAGCTTAGAAAAAATGTGGTCACCCACTGTGAGGGAAATTTTTTTTTTGTGAAGAAAAATTACAAAAATATAAATTTTAAAAAATGCACATAATTGCCTAGAAAACATGTGGCCATCTACTTGCAGTGAAATTTAAATTTCTTTAGATGGCAAAACAATTTAGAATTTTAAAATTTTCAAAACTTCACGTAATGGCTTATAATACCTGTGGCCACCCACTTTTAGTTATATATAAATTTTTTAACGTGCCCTAAAAATTATTAAAATAAAGAAGGATTACAATTTGGGAAACTTTACCTAATAGCTTAGACTACCTGTGGCCACCCAATTTTAGTATGAACTTTTTTTTTCACGGAAAAAAGTTTATATTAAAAATAATAACTTTCAAATTCATAAAATTTAAAAATTTCATAACTTTACAGAATGTCTTAGCATATCGGTTGCCACCAACTTTTAGTGAAATTTTTTTTAATGTCCCAAAAAAAATATAACAATAATGATAATTTATTTCATACAAAACTTTACAGAATTACGTAGAATATTTGAAATTTCACTTTCAGTGAAATTTGAATTTTTGTACGTGGTAAAAAAAATTTAACCAAAATGCATGCGATTCATATAGTGATGTTTGATACTTCTGGCCACCCATATCGTGCTCATACATTGATGTTTCATATCAAAATGAATGAGATTCATAGTATATTTGTTTGTAGGAAATTGCACATCATAAACACTCGCCATTGGCTCATTTGAAGGAAACATTTTCTCAGTCTTTCTATCAAAATGGTAAGCTTCGTCATGTACATCATTATGTGTTCGTAATACGTGTCAATAGTTCTTTACATATTCACATAACTTTCCTACTTGTCAGTTTAAACGTGGAGGTCACATGCCTAGAAGACAAGGCTCTTCCTCGTCTTCGTCCCCGTCCCTTTCCTCTTCTCCTGTCCCGGCATCTAACCCTCAACCACAATATGGTCCGTCACAATATGGCCACGTTGGCTCTTCCTCCCACCCTCAACAATATGTTACGGGACTTGGCCACATGCCAACCGAACGTTCTCCAGTTCAATCTCCTTTAGCTCCCTCTCCTTCCGTTCCACCCCATTATTCGGCGGAACAATCGAATATTGACGGAAACAGAGGTCAAGAAGATAACCGATTCTTCATATGCCCATTTGGAGATTCGTAAGTGCTTCATTTTTATTTTAGTATATGTCATATTTACGGCTTTAGATATTTATGTCAACTTAATTATCAATGTTGCACAATATTCGTATGAATGCAGATTCACGGATGCTATTACTGTTGTGAGGGAATTGAACAAAATAGTAAGAAACTTTTGGATGGGAGAGTATATGAATTACAGAAGTGTTCCACAAGAAGTGAAAGAAATGTGGTGGAATGAGTTCAAGGTAAGTTTTACATATTTTATTTTCTTATTAATTAAGTTTGGTATAGTATATTGATGGTCATGAATGATGTAAAGGGACCAGAACAACTCTGTAGTTTTCGATACGTAAAGGACCAGATATTTTCCCCGACATCAACTTTACAAAATCTGTCTATATGTGTCTGGTGCATGGTTATGGATATGTGATCATCATAATAATTATCAATTGTGTTTTTATTCATTGCAGCGGAAGTTCAAGTGGGAGGAAACGGAAAACAATGAAGTGAGAAGAATTTTCGATAAGAAAATAAGTGATTTTATGCGAAATGTCATGAATAGAGCGAAGGGCAAGCAAGCGAAGCCGTCTTTCTTTACGGCTGACAATTGGGTGGCAATGAACACATTTTGGGCATCTGAACAGAGTCGGCAACTTTGTGAGCAGAATAAGAAGAATCGCTCTTCTAGTTCTAGTGAAGGGTCAGCCACATATGCTGGGGGCTCTATCAACATTGCCGAGCATCGCAAGCGACTGGTAAGTCTGTTAAATGAGTTATAAGTTCATTTAATTCGATTCAATTACTCAAATTTACATTTTGTAGGCACATGAATTGGGAACGGAACCGACATTTACAGCTACATTTGAACGCACATTTCAAAAGAAAGATAAGACATGGACAGGCGATCGAGCAAGAGCTGTTAAGGTACGTAAGGTTATACTTTGGCTTATATGTAAACTATAATGAAAACCGTGAATGCTTTCTATATTTATGGTATATATATATTTATATAATGATTTTATTTTCATTTACATTGTTAATGTAGGAAAGATATGATGATCTTTTACTGAGCAATGCTAGTGGTAGTGATGATTGTTCTGAGCCCCGCCCATCAGGTGATGATATGACATTGTGGATGGCGGCAGCGGGTGGGCCGAAAAAAGGGAAAATATTTGGGCTGGGATCGTTGTCAAGGATGTTCATGCCGAATAGTCCTGGAAGTTCATCATCCGCTGGGACTGGTCGAAGGAAGTCACGCAAGGAGGAGCAATTGACCCAAGAAAATATTCGTCTGACTAATTTACTTGTTCAGAAGGATGCACGAATAGATAGCTTGGAAGATCAAATGAGATTAGTTATGGAACACCTTAACATCCAGCGCAATGCCGGGCCTCCTGTACCTCCAGCCAATCCAATGGGTGATGGGCACATTGATGCCGAGAATGCTGATGTTGGTGCTGATGCTGATGATGATGATGATGATGATGATTTTCTCCAGTCTCCCTAGTAGCAATTCTGGGTAAGCTTGCGTCGCAAATCTTGGTTTTTCATTATTTCACTCATATTTATATGTAAGAACATTTATGTTCGTCCTAAAACGTATTTTTGATATTTCATACCTAGTTCCACATCCATGCTTCAACGCTGTTTTTATATTCTGTACTGATTTATGTATCGACATTTCCTCAGGTTTCGACAAAGGTGACTACTTTTGGTGTCCTGCCATCGTATCAAAGCCGCGTCTTCTTCTGTATGGTTTTTTTGCGTCTTCTATGGTTATCCCGTCTCTTAGTTCATGTTTTGAATGTATTGTAATATTGGATATCAAATAGCATTATGTCAGACTTTATAACTTTCCTTCTGTTATTTGTTTTAATTATATGTCATTGTGGCTGGTTTGTCAGAATTTATGATTTATTCGTTTTTCTGTTTCAATTATATGTCATTGTCTCCTTTGATTGAGATAGACAATAATTTATGGCCGAAATGATGTAAAAATAACGATGAATATTTTAAGCCAAGTTTGCGATGAAATTTTCGACGATTTTGCGACGGATTGAGATCGGCGCAAATTTGGGGCGAATTTTGCGACGGCAAAAAAAAAAAAAAAAAAACGTATTTTGCGACGAACTTTGCGACGGATTGAAGTTCGTCGCAAATTTGCGACGGAATTTGCGACGGATTTTGCGACGAACTTTGCGACGGATTGAGTTCGTCGCGATTTTGCGACGGATTTTGCCACGGATTTTGCGACGGATTTTACGACGGCTATGGTCCGTCGCAAATTTTGCGACGATTTTTGCGACGATTTTTGCGACGGATTTTGCGACGAATTTTGCGACGAAATTTGCGACGGATTTAAGTTCGTCGCAATTTTGCGACGGAATTTGCGACGGATTGAAGTTCGTCGCAAATTTGCGACGGAATTTGCGACGGATTTTGCGACGGATTTTGCGACGAACTTTGCGACGGATTGAGTTCGTCGCGATTTTGCGACGGATTTTGCCACGGATTTTGCGACGGCTATGGTCCGTCGCAAATTTTGCGACGATTTTTGCGACGATTTTTGCGACGATTTTTGCGACGAATTTTGTGACGGATTTAATTCGTCGCAAATTTTCGACGGATTTTGCGACGAATTTTGCGACGAAATTTGCGACGGATTTAGGTTCGTCGCAATTTTGCGACGGAATTTGCGACGGACTTTTGCGACGGAATTTGCGACGGAATTAGTTCGTCGCAAATTTGCGACGGAATTTGCGACGGAATTTGCGACGGATTTTGCGACGAATTTTGCGACGGATTTAGTTCGTCGCAAATTTGCGACGGATTGTTTGCGACGAAATTTGCGACGGATAGGGTCCGTCGCAAATTTGCGACGAATTTTGCGACGAAATTTGCGACGAAATTTGCGACGAATTTTGTTCCGTCGCAAATTTGCGACGAAATTTCGAATTTTCCGTCGCAAAAATTTGCGACGCGCTAGTAGCGACGGAATTTTGTCCGTCGCAAAATCCGTCGCAAAATTCGATTTGCGACGGATTTTTCCGAAATTTCCGTCGCAAATTCCGTCGCAAAAAACAAGTTTTTTTGTAGTGTTAGGAAAGGGGGAATGAGGCTGTAACTTTTATTTATTTATTTGATCTCCAAATTTCTTCCGTTCGAGAAGTTATACTTGAAAATAAGGTGCAGGAGCTGAGTGAAGTCTGTCAAAGATTGAGGGATGAAAGTGCTATTAAGAATGGGGATATTGAACAGATGGAAGAAAAACTTGGGTTCTTGGACAGTGAACTTGGTGGACTAAAGAGTGGACTATCTGTATTTGTTTCCATCCTATTGTCTCTTAGAGGTGGGATGACATCTTTCAAGCCACAATCCGATTACTCGACGCACAAGAATACGGAAAGGGCATATCAATTACATGAAAATGGGCAATTCAAGTTCCTAGATGAACAAAGCTTTACAGTACCAGAAATCTCAAATTTGTAGAAGATGCAAGATAGGATTTAAACTCTTGAAAAAAAAAGGGCTGTCAGGGAAGAAATGAAAAGGATAAAGATAAAGAAAAGTGAAAATGCGCTTATGAATCTTGAAAGTGACTCGCTGGAGAGAAAGGATTTCCACAAAGAGGAAATAGTATTTGGAAATAATCTCAACAATGACCGGGAGCCAACCAAGTCCAAATACAAAACTCCTTCACAAGCAGGACAATTGATGAAAGATATTTCGCTCTCAAGCTTTAGATTCTTTGTTTAATAAAATAAGCTGTAAAGAGGAAGAGGACCAAGAGGTTACTCAAAATCAAGTACGAGACAGTGAAGAAGCAGCTAGAAGAAGCGGAGGGGTAGTCATGCATATGATGGTCATGAACGATCATCTGGTGAAAGATATCGATGTGCACTTATCTTCATTTGATCAAAGGTTTAGGTAAATTCAAATTTCAGGGACGAAATTTCTCGTAGGAGGGTAGATTGTAATATTTGGGCCCATAAAAACCCAGCTATGTCTCTTAAAAGCCCAAGCCCAGCCAATTTATTTCTGCTTCAATAAATGAAGCGCAGAAGCCAGCAGAGTAAATGAAGAAAGCAGGAGAAGATGCACGGCCGTGAAGAAGGAAAGAGGGAAAGAAGAGAGGAGAGAGAAATTGACACGCATAGCCGACCTGGACACTTTAACTAGCCAAATCAACTATGAATCGCAACGCGTGGTAAGTATTCGAGCCAATTGTTCGTCTAATCGAAGTAATTTTGGAAGTTAGGGCTCGTATTTCGGAGTTACGAGTTATTTGAGCGGCGAAGCCTGATTTTTGAGTCGTTGAACTGTGAATATATATAGAATTGGTAGTTTAGGGTGCTGCGAAACCGTGAGATTTTACGGGACTAGATTTGGACTTTCGGTCTGCTGGATATGAATTTTTGAAGTTGGCCGCGCAAGGTGAACAGTGCTCGACCAGCAGCTTTTAGGCTGATTTTCGTTGGTTTTCGGCTCGATTTTGCGACGGCCAAGTTGGGGTTCTTGTAGTGCTCTGAGTGGGCTTTCTATTGACTATAAGCTCGCTTGAAACGGGGTTCGGTGGAGGAATTTATGGTGCGATCAAGTTTCGCGTTCAAACTCCGTGTTGCGCACGGTTTGGATAATCACTTTGGAGAAGCGATTTATGGGCTCCTTTGAGTTGTCTTGCTAGCGTTTAAGTGTCGTTTAGTTGTTTCGCAGTTTTTTACTTGGTTTTGATGTCGATTCTCGTTTAATTGTTAGGATTACGAGATCGTCGGTTCGAGTGAGTGTGGTTGTTTGATTTTTGGGGATTCCAGGTGAGTGGTATTATCTCTTTTTTGGTTTTATAAAAATCATATCTCTAAGGAATTATGATTCGACATAAATATATATGTTCAACTTAAAAGAGCATTTTGTTGCTTAAATCGGGATTGAGCATTTACTACTTTTTAGTATTTAAGAATGATTTGGGAATCGTTTTTATAAATGTATTGTGCAAGGATACATATGTATATTGCGTTACGAACTAGTTTATGAAATGAGTTTGGAAATTATTCAAGAAATGCTCTACGAAATGTATTTCTGGCGGATGAGCTGTATTGTGAAAAAGTTATTTGTTTGGTTTATGAAATATATTATGGATTGGAATTTTGATATTGGATGATGATTGTTTGATGCTCAATATGACTGTGAACCCATTGAGGGGTTTTGGGGTATGCATACCGAGTTTAGGATATCCTTCTGGGCCGAGCCACTGGCTTTGTAGGTGGAGACCTTACCAAGGGGGAACTCTTGGTAGCCTTGTCTCATGGCTTTGTGTCGTGACCATGGTTTGCTATTGAGCAATAGATTGACCAATGGAATGGACCATCGGCATGTGCTTTTGATGAGATTCATTAATGGAATAGACCATTGATGTGTGATTTAAGATTAGTCGATGGAATTGACCATTGACGTGGTTTTTAATAGAGATTGATCAATGGACTTGAGCATTGATGTTTATGATGATTTAAAATGAATATTTTTCTGAATTGTATAAAGCTTTGATGAAATGAAACAACTCTTATATGATTCGATATGTATTTTATGTCTTGAGTTTGACTTCTGAAGTTCTGGTATTGTTTTGTATACATGCATAGTGATTGCTCGATCTACTTAGAAGAGATGTATTATTCACTGAGCTGTGGTTGCTCATCTCTCTTTTCCCAACCTTTCAGGTTTTTTGTTTAGCAACCAATAGAATAAGAGCGATGTCATTGAGACTCTTGGGTGATTTGAGGCTGCGTCCTTTGGGCGACATCTTGGTAGGTTGCGGGGTGTGACAAAATTCATATGAACCCGAGAATTATAAATAATAATAACAACAAGAGGTGAAAGTCATGCAGTTAATTATCTAGCCAAAGATACCTATTATCTATAAAAAAATGAAATTAATCAATAGCCGTCAAATTCTTATTTTTAAATTACTGATTTTTTGTGAAAAATAAAACTGGTATTCGATCCCCTCTAGGGTTTGGAATTCGCAGCATCCGGAGAAGATGGCCATGTTCGGAAGCCATTCGGCAGCGCTGCCGCTTTCTCTGGCAGTGGTTTCATGCCCCTCTCAGTCCGCCACGAAGTTCGCTGATCCCTCTTCGGTCTCTCCCGCCACAGTATGTAGAGTAGTACCGCTTGAACTCGTCAAAATATGGATTTTGTGCAGGATTAGGGTTTGTCCATCTTTTTCTCTGATTCAATCCTCGAGGTTGTGCTATCGACACTCGCATGTTGCATCCTCCTGAGTCGTGGTGCGGATGGAACGGAGAGTCAGGGTTTTTGAAGAACCGAGCCAAAATCTATGGGTGTGGGGAAGATTTCCGTGGGTTTACAAGGTTCTGAATTCAGAAGAAGGGAAGGATATTCATATCAATATTGTGGGCGCTTTCCAAGGACAAGAGTGTGATGTCAGTATGATGTCATGTGTTCGTCGAATGAAAGTCGATGAAGCTCGCGCTAGGAGAACTCTACGGGTATGGTTTCATCTGCCCTCATGTGAAACGCTTATCTTTGATTCAGTCTGAGGACTGGGCTGTGCCGAATGCTGATGCCAAAGCCAGAAATTATTACATGGACATAAATTCTGTCCCCAAATAGTTCTTAATACCTAAAGGGCCAACTGTCGCTCTTCTTCCCGGAAGACTCCTTCAAACTCCAGGGGTTTGAGGCCAAGTGGGTCGAGGCATAGATTGACGGATGTGCACGCAGAGCAGAGGTCAGCGATGGCACCAGAAGATGAGGAGAACTGGCCAGCATCGGCAATCCGTAGGAATGGAAATTTCTGGCCTCTGAAGGCACCCGTGGAGAGTTCATCGCAAGCTGTTGATCAGGTAGTAACAGATCCCAGAGTATCCTGGCAACTACGGTGCACAGAAGAAGCAGCAGAGCTCCTCTGCACCAATGTGGAAGAGAGAGATTACTAACTGCTCGTCCACTCTGCATTTTGATCTTTGCCTCACTCAAGCTCTACCTTGTGTTCCGTTTACTCAAAACATGACCCGGTTTTCGCCTTAGTGGGGAAAAAGCTCCGATGGCTGGTGGTACTGCTCAAACGAGCTAAAAATGGATAGAATCAGGTCTCCAATGAATTACTCATGTTTGACAATTCAAAGTTTCTTGGGAGATGTAGCCATAGAGAGGATGGGAAATCCTCAGCAACCCTGCCTTGCACAGGAAACCTTGCTGCAGCATATCTGGCTGGTCTGCACCTCTCGCTATTTCTTTGCTAAGAGCCAGGTATCAGGCCTCCTGTGGGGACAATATGGCTTCGTAAACTTGCTGTCTTTGGACTTTAAGACAAGAACGTTGCTTTCTTAAGTAGTTGTCTGATACTGGAAGGTTTTCACGATAGGAGTTTTTATTTCAACACTGGCATGTGACTGGTTAAAGTAAAAAAGAGAGCACAATTGTGACATTCTGTCCATTTTTTGGATTTATAAAACGTGTAATTCGTCAATGTGCTTATAGTAAAATCTCGTCTGGAAACTGATCACTCCCGGTTATTTTTTTAAATTTAAGATTTCGCTAGAATCGCATTTGATCGAATTTTACCGTTATTTAGAACCCAAACTTTGGTGTCAAATTTCTCGGAGTTCCGGGACGAATTTAATTGGACGGTGTTGATATTATTGTGACCAGCCTCGATATTACTTGGGATATGTGAAAAGTGAATTTTTGACCGGGTGCGAATTTGGACTGGTAGACCTCCCTCGGGATAGTCTGATTTAATTAATTTGGCCTTTGTCCTTTATTTTATTCTAGGATTAATTTGGACCGCTGGGGCATTTTCGATTTTAAACGTGGGCCGTTGGATCGCAATAATTTTTTGAATGAACATTTTTTTTCTCTCTCTATCTCTCTCTCTCTTTCCCCGGTCACCTTTTCCCCTTGCGCACGCCGGTCCCCCACCCAATGCGTCTGACACCCCCACCAAACCCCACCTACTCTTCTCTCTCTCTCTTTTCTTTTCTTTTCCTTTTTTCTTCCCTTTTCTTTCTTCCTTCTCCCTCCTTCTCCTCCCTCGACGCCGCAGCTTCTGGCTTCTGCTTCCCCTTGCTATCCGACCAGTCGCCGCCGACTACCCCTCATCGTCCGCCTCGTGCCGCCATCGCTCGACCGAGCCATGCTACCGCTCGTTGCCCACGACTGCCGCTCGCCGGCCCTGCCTGCCTGTTGCCGGCCCTGCCTGCCTGTCGCCGACCTTGCCCGCGCTGCACACGAGCAGCAGCTCGCCGCTGCGTCCGCCGTGGCCCGGCATTGCCCAGCCGTCCGCCAGCTTGTCCTCCGTCGCCCGGCCACCCGCGGCGCCGCCGTGCCGCCTCTGGCCGCCGTGCGACCTCCTCTTCCCCTGTTTCTCTCTTTCCCGGCGCCTTCCCCTGTTTCAGCCCCGGGCTTCGCCGTCGCCGCGTGCCGCCATTCTGGCCACCGCCGCTCCGCCTCTGCCACTCAGCCTTTCCCCCCAGCCACCTCCGCCACCCCGCTGCCCCCCTTGGCCGCCACCACCTTCCTTCCCCTGTTTTTTTTTGTCCCTCCCCGACGCTTCCCCTGTTTTGGGCTTTTCCCGGCGCCGCCTCACCCAGCCACCGCGCACCACCATTCCGGCCGCCGTTGCTGCTCCGTCCGCCACCACCCAGCCCCCGGCGACCTTGCCCAGCCACTTGCAGCCGTCGTGCTCGCCGGGACAACCCAACCGCCGTTGTTGTCGTCTTCGCTCGAGCATCCCGGGCCGTGGCCGAGCTCGCCTAATCGTTGCCCAGCCAGCCCGAGCGTGCCCAGGCCGTGGCCGGATTGCGTCGAGCTGTGGCCGTGTGCCGGGCCGTAGCCGAGCCCGCGCCCATCCCGCCCCCGCCCGTTACTGTTCATCCAGGTAATTTTGAGCCCGTGCGGGTTTTCCCGGGCCAAATTGAAGTAAGTGACCTCCTAATCCTTATTTAGGACTATGGGTATTTTTAGACTTGTCTAGGACGTGATTAGTACCGGTTTAGGAGCTGAAACGTGGATTAGGGTCAATATTCGTATGTGCGTATTTGTTAGATTAAATTGTAATAATTGTGGGGCTTAATTAGTGGCTAATTATGGTGGGTTAAATATCCATATTGTCGTGGCGTGTGAGGGGAAAATTGACGTGTGATTGTGGCCAGCTTGAATGTCGGAATCGTGAACTTGTGATTTGGAATTGGGATGATTGTCGGTGCATATTTGTGGCTATTGTTGGTGGGTCAATGATTGGCTTGTCGTGGCGTTTGTGAGTGGAATTGATAGCTGAACATGACCGACTTGAAGGTCAGGTTGGTGAAATATTGTGGTGAACATGCCTTGAGTTGATTAGTACGACTTGTGAGAATGACGAATTGTGTTATGGTGCATGTGCATGAAAAAAGCCCGGATTGATCGGAGGGCTGCCAACCTAAGGCGTGGTTACGCGGGTGTGGCGAGAAAGGCATGATCAGACCTGAGGCGTAGGTTACGTGGGTCATTGGAAGGGGAAAAATGTCCTAAGACATGGTTACGCGGGACCGAGCCCGGCTTGATCTAAGGGCTGAGCCTGAGGCGCAGTAGCGCGGGCTGTGAGATTAGGCCTGAGGTGCAGTGGCGCGGGCAGTGTGAAAGGACCTGGGAGGTCGTGGAAAGTTGTTCGACCACGCATGCGAGTTAAGTGTGATTGAATTGATTGAACTAATTGGACTGGTTGATTGAATGTGTGATTGAATTGGTTGGATTGATTGAGTGCCAGTGTGGTTGACGTTTGATTGATTGTAATATGTTATTGAATTAGTATTATTATCTTGTCGCGTTTTGACTAACGTGCAGAGTTAGTACGCGTTCTGATGGCAAGGGTAAGTATAATATTGTGAGCTCGTTATGTTGTTGGTTAGATTGCATGTATGACTTGTCTGGGTACGCATAGGCCCATGTAGGGTTTAGGGTGTTACTTATTGAGACTTGTTCTCACGGTTATTATATAACCACTTTCAGATCTGCGACCGTGATCGATTCGGAGATAACCGCCAGAGTGCTACAAGGATTGAAGGATAGATCATTTACCCTGTCTTTTGAGTACCCTTTTGTAGAGGAGATAAGCTTGTCAACCACCGCCCCTTTTTGAAACTGTGATTTTAAATTGGTAGCCTGGATTACCGTTTTATAATAGTGACTGCTTTATGAAATTATGCAATTATTGTTTTGTGTTATCCTTTTGGTCATCATGTTATTTGTCTGGGTTATTTTATTTTGCTTCCGTTTGCGTAGTTTGTTTGGGTCAGCGACGCGTCCTGAGACGTCGCGTTCAATACGAACGTTGAAGGGGTGTCGCGAGCCCCGTTGGGGTCCAGGGCATGACAACAATTATTGCTCAAGAGTTTCTTTTATTCTTCCCGCGAAGTGATGAATCACTACAAAAAAACTGGATTTTTGCCACGAAAAATTTCCAACGAAAAATTTTCGTCGCAAATTTGCCACAAATTTTCCAACGAAAAGTAAAATTCGTTGGAAATTTACGACGAAAAATTTTTCGTTGGAAAATTCGTTGGAAATTTCCAACGAATTTTTTTTCGTGGGAAAATTCGTTGGAAATTTCCAACGAAAAAATTTTCGTGGGAAAATTCGTTGGAAATTTCCAACGAATTTTCCAACGAATTCAAAAAAACCCGGTATTGTTCGGCATTTTTTATATTCGTTGGAAAATTCGTTGGAAATTTCCAACGAATTTTCCAACGAATTTCAATTTTCCGGGCAATTATTTAGTGTGTACAATTTTCGTTGGAAAATTCGTTGGAAATTTCCAACGAAAAAAATTCGTTGGAAATTTCCAACGAAAAAAATTCGTTGGAAATTTCCAACGAATTTTCCAACGAATTTGAATTTTCCGGGAATTATTTTAGTTTGTACAATTTTCGTTGGAAAATTCGTTGGAAATTTCCAACGAATTTTCCAACGAATTTCAATTTTCCGGGAATTATTTTAGTTTGTACAATTTTCGTTGGAAAATTCGTTGGAAATTTCCAACGAATTTTTTTTCGTTGGAAATTTCCAACGAATTTTCCAACGAATTTCAATTTTCCGGACAATTATTTTAGTGGGTACAATTTTCGTTGGAAAATTCGTTGGAAATTTCCAACGAAAAAAATTCGTTGGAAATTTCCAACGAATTTTCCAACGAATTTCAATTTTCCGGGCAATTATTTTAGTTTGTACAATTTTCGTTGGAAAATTCGTTGGAAATTTCCAACGAATTTTTTTTCGTTGGAAATTTCCAATGAATTTTCTAACGAATTTCAAAAAAATCCGGTACTATTCGGCATTTTTTATATTCGTTGGAAAATTTGTTGGAAATTTCCAACGAATTTTCCAACGAATTTAAATTTTCCGGATAATTATTTTAATATGTACAATTTTCGTTGGAAAATTCGTTGGAAATTTCCAACGAAAAAAAATTCGTTGGAAATTTCCAACGAAATTTCCAACGAATGTCAAAAAAATATACTTCTTCCTTATTCAATTTCCACACACACACAATTTCCACACACACTCTCAATTTCCACACACACTCACTCTCACTCTCTCTCTCTCTCTCTCTCTCTCTCTCTCTCTCTCTCTCTCTCTCTCTCTCTCTCTCTCTCTCTCTCTCTCTCTCTCTCTCCTTAGCCTTCACTTCTCCCTCCGTCTCCCCCTCCGCCTACTCCCCCGCCGCCCCCCTCCTCCTCCGGCACCGGCTCCGGCTCCGGCGCCATGGACACCAAGCCTCCGACGCCCCCGACGCCACCGAGCCTCGTCGCCGGCGAGACGACGACGGACTTGACGGGCGGCGGCCTCGAAGCCTGCTCCCGCCCCTGCTGCTGCTGCTGCTTCTTCTTCATCTTCTTGTTGGCGCAACAGCCTCGCCGGCCATGGCGAGGGCCGAGCTCGCCATGGCCGGCGAGCTCGAGCTCGCCCAGATCTGGGCGGCGAGCTCGGCCCTCGCCGGCGAGCTCGAGCTCGCCCAGATCTGGGCGGCGAGCTCGAGCTCGCCCAGATCTGGGCGGCGAGCTGGGCGAGCTCGAGCTCGCCGGTGGCGAGCTCGAGCTCGCCGGCGAGGGCTATTTTTCGACAAAAAAAAAAATTGGACCAAAAAAAAAATATTTTTGATGGAAAAAAAATTTTCACGAATTTTCGACTAAAAAAAAATTATAGTTTCCAACGAAAAAAAATTCGTCGGAAAAAAAAATTCGTTTCCAACGAATTTAGCCACGAGTTTTCCGATAAAGTTTTCAACGAAAAAAAATTTATTGCAAATTTCCAACGAAAATTGAAATTTTTCGTTGGAAAATTTTCCGACGACGAATTACCAACGAAAAATTTTTCGTTGGAAAATTCGTTGGAAATTCCCTTTCCAACGAATTTTCCAGAATTTTTCGTTGGTAATTTTGTCGGAAAAAAATAATTTTTTTGTAGTGAATGTTCTTTTCCGATTCAAATGCATACGAATCAACTCTTTGGAGAAGATGCAATTGGTACACTTTATTGTGTTTTTCGATGAGCTAACCATGAATTATTTCGGCACGACATTGAAAAGTGGGGATCATCAGATTCTTGCACAAAAACAGGTTGCAGTACACTCCAATGCCTCAGAACTTTAAACTTGGTTTGAAATCTAATCTAAGGAAACAAAACAAGGCGCCAGAAGTATTTTCTTTATATGAATAAAGACATGTAAGAAGGTTATCTATTAACTCGTTGAAGTAAACAAGAAACATATCGCTTGAGTTTTGCACTCAACACCTATGGATCAAGGAAGCGAACCCTACCAGCGACGGCCATTCGTTTAAAAAATATCTGCATCGCTCTTTTAATAAGTTAAACTCTTCATAAAAATTTTCATAACCACAATTAAGATTTTCAATTTGCTTATTCAAGAAAATCATTCTTGCCAGTATGTAGGACCAGAGACCTCAGGGGTCGCACCAATTCTTCGTGTTCAGACGTACCATCCCCTTCTTGTCATTTTTTAGGGCTTGTGGCATTTCCGTGGGAAGGTTGTTCGCTGATCCTTAAAGTGGATGGGACTTTGCTTATTGCACTAAATGTAGGACGAACCATCCTCATGGTGAAATTTATGCATGCAGGAAACTTCCTGAAGTCATTTATCCACCACAAGATCCATGCACATCTTCACATGGAAACGCAGGATGAAGAGACCATCGATGGCACCGGCTGCGACTGATCGATGATGATTGGAGGAGATTTGGGATCGAAGAAATGGAACATCTTCATGGGTTTATTGGCTTTCTTCTTATCCATGGTAATTCTTTTTTTTATTTTTTCTTTTAGAGACGGTGAGAAATTAGAAGTGTGGAAGACCAAGAGATTATTTTGACTATGGCAAAACCCAAAACTAATTAAGAAAAAGGAATTTGTGTGAGCGTGATTGTTATGGATGTGCTTTAAGTCCTTGAGGAAAAATGTGATCCTATAGTATCCGCAGGAGATCAACGGGAATTAAATTAAGAAAGCCCCTCTCACTCCAAATGAATAATCGCAACGTAGAGGCCAGAGAAATTTCATCTGCAGTAGTGGTGTGACTCGCGACTTCTTCCCCATCACAATTGATCGGAATTTAAGAACATCAATTTTGCATTTCTTTTAATCCGAGTATGATTTAAACTCAAACAATCGTTTGGTAGTATGCAACAAATCAATAAAACCTTCGGGCTTAAGATTACCTTCAAATCCTATGGCTTCCACTTCATGGTCGTTATCCTTGTGCTTCCTTCTTTATCTTCTAGCCCGGTAATCAGTTTACACGAGTCACCTCCAGTGTGGTTGGATTCGCCTCTAGAGTTTGGATGAAGTTTTGGATGTGCATGGCATGGACGATGAACCTGGGTTCTCCGTGGAATTTCTTGTTTCGTTTGATTCTCTAGGATGTTGAGAACTCTGCTTCATTTGTCGCTAGAGCACTTCTACGGTACGAGCACACCTTTCATTATGTGCTTGATCCAAAGTTAAGCCTTCCAAAACTTGATCAGTCTTTTTTTTTTGTTTTTGTTTTTGTTTTTTGTTTGAATGGGAGTATGGAAATGGATATCATAAAGAAGTCACTCAAAACAAGTTCAAACAAGTTCAACCTTGAGCTCTAATACCAAATTGATGCGTGTGCGAGGTGGGGGATGTGTTTTAAGTAATAAGTGTTTGGTTACAATTACCACCAAGGATAAAGGACATGCCGTCAACCAAGGATAAAGATCGGAATAGACAAAGTTCACCACCAAGACTTAAAGGACAAGCCACCTGCCAACGATAAAGGACTTCCAAATAGAAGAAGTTCACCACCAAAGCCTAAAGGAAAACCACCAGCTAAGGATAAAAGGGCTTCTTGGTTCATCACTAATGAAGAATCCATCAACCAAGATAAAAAAAACTAAATAGATATTCGCTCACTTAAGGAATTCTCTTGTATTATCAGTATTCAAGTCTTGTCTTACATTTGAGAACCATCATCTATTTATATAGAGGAACAAAGATATAGAAACTAGCCAAATATTAAAGACATAGGATCTAGAAAACTCAATAAAAACCTAGGAACTAGAAAACGCATTTAAAAAACATAGAAACTTGAACTTTGACTCTTAAACCCCACAACACCCTTAAGCCTTGTAAAACTGGGACTAAATACATTTGATCATATGCAAAGTAAACTAACTTAAACTCTAAACTCGTTCACCAGTCTAGGCAACCTAATAGACATCTTGGTATATCAACTATCAACGATGCAAATCAATTAGAACAGCCTCGAGTTACTAGGTAGTCGATTAGTAGTTTCGAATCGACAACCAATTTGTATATTGATATCTTGGTCAATTGGCAAGTTTGACATAAGATCAGATCAGAGAGAGAAACAGAAGAAATAAATGGATGCAGAAAAAAAGGAAGAGAACGATGAAAGTGAAGAGTCCTTTTGATATTGATAGTTTTCTATCTAATTTACTCAGTGAGCTTCTCTTTATATATATATACTGAATTGTGACTATATATATATATATTTATTGTTTTAATATATCTATTACATTTCTCCCCAATCGTCTTTCATAATAAACGTAAACGCACAGATTAATTAATCTCATTCTATATTAGTCTCATTCTTTATATATGATCCCCAGATCCTAGGACACTCATGGTATCAGAGCCAAGAGGTAGATAAAGATATTCTTTATAATTTCATTTGCAGTAAGGACGATTTCCTTCGTGGAGGTCTTTTCGTGTGATTTCTGGATGTGTTCCAAGCAGTAAAACCCACTGGGGTAGTAAGTCCGTTGGTAAGCATCGTCGAAATCTATTGAAAAGAAAAAAGTAGTCTTTTGCAATGAATTTATTAAGAAGATCTGAGTCTTCTTCTAGTTCTTTATCACAAATGTCTTTTGATCAAGGACCAATAAATAGAGAAGAAATTAATATAGAAGATTTTAATAAATCTATTGAAAACTGGTACATTCCCAAAGTTAAACTTGATAAAATTTATGAACATTCCAAGTTTAAGCTCTTTGGAAATAATGACTACGTCATTATTACTGAAGAAAGAGATATTCCACTTTCTGATTCTTTTGCTTCAATACAACTTTTGAATAAAGATTCAATAAAGAAACATTCCCAGAAATGGAATTATATGCACATAAGATTGGTACAGGTAGGTGCAAAACCCCTTACCAAAGAAGGGTTGGATACTTCCTTACTTCTAGTTTTAAGAGATGCAAAACTTTTAAAATATGATGAATCTATTCTTGGAGCCGTCGAAACCAGTCTTTGCAGTGGACCAATTCATTTTGATAGTCATCCTGGTCTTACCGTTTCTCTCAAAGATAAAAATATTTTGAAGTCCCTCACTCTTCAAATAAAGACTCATAATTATTCTATAGTTGAAGGCTCCATTCCAATAGCCCTTATTTACAGAGTTTATTATAAAGTTATGAATTCTGCTTTTGGTAGCAAAGCTTTTAAATTAAATTCCAATAGAGAAATCCTTTTGCTACAAACTGACATTTCTAAAGCAAATATCACCATTCCTAGGACAATTCCTTGGAATCAAATTACTCTTCCGGATCAATGGGAATTAGAAAATCGAATTCCCCAACCAATAGTACAAAATTCTGATCCTACCAATATCATTCAACATCCTGAAGGAAGAGTAACAATTCAATTTTTTAGAAGATCTGTTGATATTCTCAAAAGGTCTTGTGACATCAGATCAATTCCTTCTTGGCATTCAACTCCTTCTCGAAGGTCAGTTGACAATATTCCCAATATTCCATTAAATACTCTTGGAGAAACATCTGCTAGTGCTCCTCCTTTCCCAAACATCAGTGGTATAGATAACAGGTCAGGTATTTCCAGACCAGTCTATCAACATACTACCTCTGATTTCCCTGATCCCACACCTTCTGAAATGGGAGATCCTGAGATCAATGTTTTGGAAATAGCTTTTGAACCTGATCGAATCGTTTTGAATAAAGAATTCAATTCTTTTGATAATAAATATATTAAAGAATGGTTCTTTGCTAATTTTCGAAACCAAGCTCTTGAAATCAAAAAGGAATATTATGATTACATGTACCAACATGAAATCGAGATATTCTTCTTTGATTGGTTTGAAAATATATTTTTAAAAGAAAAACAGATTTTTGTTTTGGATCAATTTTATAAATGGAGATTGGACGATGGCCATATCATCGAATCCAATCATCCTCCTCTTAGAAAAATCAAAATTGAACACCGAGAGACTGAAATAATAGCCTCTCCTTTTAAAACAGCCTCTGAAATAGACGGCATAGGAATTAAGAAAATTGTTGAACAAAATAATTTTTCTAATCAATATCTTTACACCATAGGGAAACAACTTGATCGGATTGAAAATCTTACTCAAAACAGTTTTTCATCCTCTTCTACAGCAATTCCAAAAAAGGATTTGAAACCACCTCTTTTTAAGAATTTTGAAATTCCAAAAAATCCTAGCCTTGAATTTACTAAAGCCTTGGAGGAAAGAAAAAGACTCCTCAAGGGAAAAACAGTTTTGATTCCCAGAAACCCCATAATTTTAGATACTCCTTTAATACAAAATCTGAGTGTCAAAGACACTCCAGACCGTGTTGAACCCTTCAATCAAATTAATCTTTTGGATAAATCCGATACTGAATCTCTTCCAGAAATAAATCGCATCACTTGGAAGGATCCACAGAAATTATATTATTCCCGTGCTACTCCTCCTGACATTCTTTCTGAAGAAACTTTTTCTAAAGTCCAAAATAAATACTCTTCTGATGCTATATATGAATGAAATATAGATGGTGTTTCTGAGCAAAACCTTATAAATATACTGACCCAAATGGTCATGCTAGCAAACACCTATAAAACCATTCCAGACACTTCTGATCATTTTGTTGCATATCTTTTGATAGCCGGATTCACAGATCAGCTCAAAGGATGGTGGGATAACTACCTGAATGAAGAGCAAAGATCTCAAATTTTAAATGCTCACAAACTCGACCCTTTTAGTCAAATTATTCTTGGTGAAGATGATCAACCTATCCAAGATGCTGTTAATACTTTGATATTTTCTATTTCCCAACATTTTCTAGGAGATTCTTCTCATATTCTCGATAAAAACCAAGATCTTCTATCCAACATGAAATGTATATCTTTAGGAGAATTCCGAGAATATAAAGAGGTATTTTTGCAGAGAGTTTTTCAAAGATCAGATTGCAATCAGTCTTTTTGGAAAGAAAAATTTCTTGTTGGCTTACCAAAACTCATAGGGGAACAAGTTCGTAGCAAAATAAGAGAAGAATATGAAAACCAAATTCCATATGACCATCTTTCTTATGGTGAACTAACCTCTTATGTCTATAAAATTGGAACACAATTGTGCACTAACATTTGTCTCCAAAAACAAATTAAAAAAGAACAAAAACTTTCTAAGAAAGGTTTAGGAGACTTCTGTGCCCAATATGATCCGTCTTTTGAATCTTTTGATAAACCCAGATGTTCAGGAAAATGTTCTTTAAAAAGGAAAGAACATAAGAAATTTTATAAGAAACCTCACAAAAAGAATTTT
The DNA here is from genome assembly GCA_031216235.1 of Syzygium jambos. Classification (NCBI taxonomy): domain Eukaryota; kingdom Viridiplantae; phylum Streptophyta; class Magnoliopsida; order Myrtales; family Myrtaceae; genus Syzygium; species Syzygium jambos. Next base: position 22,689,387 of record CM062222.1, read on the forward strand.
TATAAGAAACCTTTAAAGAAAGAAGATGATAGTTTTGAAAAGCCCAAAAAACCAAAGAAAAAGTTTAAAAATATTACTTGTTATGACTGTGGTAAGAAAGGCCACACTTCTCGATTTTGCAAAATCAGCAAAATGGTTGATGAATTAGATTTAGAAGAAGAAATTATCAACCAGCTCAACCAACTAATGGCTGAAGCTGATAGTAGTTCTTCTGATGAATCTGATTTTGAAGAAGGCTTACAAATTTGTGATTTAGAAACCTCCTCAACATCAACCTCAGACAATGAGGATGATGAAGGAGAAAACAATTTTGAAATAAATGTTTTAACAAAAGAAGAAGAAATTCTTTTGCAAACTTTTGACCAAATCACTAACCCCGAAACAAAAGTTAAATATTTAAATAGTTTCCAGAACTATAAACCAGTTTCTAAACCTAATCTTCAAACTGACAATCCTTATAATATTTCTACAATCCTTAGCAAAGCCAAAAAGGCAAGTCTCAAGCCCGTTTCTATAAGTGATCTTACCCATGAAATTAATAGGCAGAAATAAGAAATTCAAGATCTTAAAGCTGCCCAAATAATTATGCAAAAGGATATATTGGATATTAAAATGCATAATCTAAGAGGAAAACAAAAGGAAGAACATTCGGAAACAAATGAAGATGTTCCTCAGCTTCCCTTCTCTTCTGATACAAACTTTCTTTTATTACTTTCTGAAATCACTACTAGAAAATGGATTATCAATATCTCTATCAAGGTCCAAAATGAATTTGTCCTTGAAACAACAACCCTTTTTGACACTGGTGCAGATCTTAATTGTATAAAGGAAGGACTTGTACCAACCAAGTATTTTAAGAAAACCTCTCAATCTCTCAAATCAGCGTCTGGAGACAGATTGGTTATTAAATACAAAATTCCTGAAGCTGAAATTATGAAAGATCATATCTCTTTTAAAACTCCTTTTCTCCTTGTTAAAAATATTAAAAAAATGTTATTTTGGGATCACCCTTCATCAATTTGCTTCAACCTTTTAAGTTTCTGAACGGGGAATTGAAACTGAAACCTTAGGCAAAAGAATTTGCTTTGATTTCATTTCAAAACCTCAGACCAGAAATTTAAATACTCTTCAGGAACACTCTATTTCTGAGATTAATTGTATAATCCAAAGCAAAGAAGCTCATCTTCAATTTTTAAAAGAAGATCTTGAATATAAAAGGATTGACAAAAACCTTTCTGAAAGAAGTCTCCAGAAAAGGATTTCTGACATTGAGGACAAAATAAAAAATTCCATATGTTCTAATATTCCCAATGCTTTTTGGTCTCGCAAAAGTCATATTGTCGATCTTCCTTATGAGCCAGAATTTTCTGAGAAAAATATTCCTACTAAAGCTAGACCTTCTCAAATGAATCATGAAGTTCTAAATTTCTGCCAAAAAGAAATACAGGAACTTTTGAGAAAAAGCTTATTAGAAAAAGCCAGTCACCTTGGAGTTGCTCTGCTTTCTATGTCAACAAAAATGCTGAATTAGAAAGAGGAGTTTCAAGATTGATAATAAATTACAAACCTTTAAATACAGCTTTAAAATGGATAAGATATCCGATTCCTAACAAAAAGGATTTATTAAATAGACTTTATGATGCAAAAATCTTTTCGAAATTTGATATGAAATCAGGATTTTGGCAAATCCAGATTAGCGAAAAGGATCCGTACAAGCCAGCTTTTACTGTTCCTTTTGACCAATATGAATGGAATGTCATGCCTTTTGGATTAAAAAATGCTCCTTCTGAATTTCAAAGGATTATGAATGATATTTTCAATCATTGTTCTGATTATATTATTGTTTACATTGATGATGTTTTAATATTTTCTACATCCATAGAAAAACATTTTAAGCATATTAATCATTTTATAAATATTGTAAAGAAAAATGGTTTAGTGGTTTCACCCACAAAAATATCCCTTTTTAAAACAAGAATTCGTTTTCTAGGACATTACATCCATCAAGGAATCATTATACCCATTGAAAGATCAATAATGTTCTCTGAGAAATTTCCTGATAAAATTAGAGACAAAACCCAATTGCAGAGATTTCTTGGAAGTTTAAATTATATTATTGAATTCTTTCCTGATATAAATATAATTTGTAAACCACTACATCAGAGACTCAAGAAGGATCCTCCCCCATGGACCCAGATCCATACTGATATAGTGAAGCAAATAAAACGTACTGTCAAGGAAATTCCTTGCTTACATCTTGCTGACCCTTATGCTTTCAAAATTGTTGAAACAGATGCTTCTGATATTGGTTATGGAGGAATATTAAAGCAATCAAAAGACAATAAAGAACAAATCGTTCAATTTGTCTCCAAACATTGGAATGATTGCCAAAAGAATTACTCCACAATCAAAAAAGAAATTCTTGCTATTGTACTTTCTATTTCTAAGTTTCAAGGAGATCTTTTGAATCAAAAATTTCTATTAAGAATTGTCTGCAAATCTGCAAAAGATGTTTTGCAGAAAGATGTTCAGAACATTGCATCTAAACAGATTTTTGCCAGATGGCAAGCCATTCTATCTGTTTTTGATTTCGACATAGAATTTATTAATGGATCTTCAAATTCCCTTCCAGATTTTCTTACACGAGAATTTTTAGAGGGAAAATGCCTCCAAAACCTCCCAACAAACCAACCAGGAGAGACAAAGGCAAAGAAATCGCTAAACCCTCCTCAGAGAAAAAATCTCCTGGCCTTACCAACATAAAAACATGGCTACAGGCAACCACCCAAACATCATCAAATCCATCATTGAATACTACCACCATTTCTACTTAGGCCAAACCAAACCTTGAATTATCCCTGAGACCCTCGTTCGATATTTCTAATATTTCTCATGAAGAAGCTCTACAACTTCTTCAAAAAGCCTTCAATAGCCAACCACAGTCATCTACAACAATGGTAAGGCCTGACCCCTTCTCCTATTGCTACCCAAAAACAATTGGGAAAAAGAATTTTTAGTAAGGTGGTTATTCAGTCAACCGAAACAACCCCTCCAAAATCTAAATTTTTCTCCAAAACAAATTTTCAGAACATATGCAATATTGAAAATGGATTTTATGATGAAGACCCCCGTGGTTTTGCTAAAAATATGTTTTTAGAAAATTTTCTTTATCCCCCTCATGATATTTATAAAAATGTTGAATTTTATGAAAGAATTTTGATAGAAACAGAGTCTGTCACCTTTAAACATTTTTCGGATAAAGGACATATAAATTACTCTAAGGCTATCCTTCACAAGGTCATTCACCCACGTGATTGGAAACCAAATCCATTAGCCATGAGGAAATTTAATGTCAAAATATCGGGTTCCCTCCCATACAGAACATCCTATTCTTACTTTGATTATAAACAAGCATGGCGGAATACTTTCTGGAGACAAAATCCCAACAATACTCATGCATGGCTTTTCTACTTCGAGAATTTCTATATCAAAGAAATTCCTTACTGGTTTTTCCAATGGTGGGAACAACTTGGATCTATTGAAGAAATTCTTCACCCTAGAGTCTATCTCAGTTACCAACATTTTCTTGAAAGATTCAATAACCCCCATTCTTATGAACAAATGTTCCCCAAGCTCATGCTCTTTTTCTATTTTTTCGAAGTATCTTGGGTACTTGGATGGAATTTTGATTATAGGAAAGAAACCAGAACTGGCATCCCTGTTCTAATACGACGTTTCAAAGTCAAATGGTGGGATGGCTTCAAATTTTTTGATAGAATCTCCATAACGGCAGTCAACCGTTATCTTACAGCCAGGCAATCTATCCCTGATTGTCCTCCTCCTCCTGGAGAAATCACCCCTTTCCTTCACAACAAAGGGTTTGTTCTTTCTAAATTAGCTTCAGCTCAATCACACCAACAATTGGCAGGAATGCTAAAGCAAGCTCTTTCTGAAATAGAAGATTCAGGAAGTTCCCACTCTCATCATAGTGGAAATTCAAATGAAGATGATTGCTATGGGATCCTCCCACCAATCCCATGGGGAGAAGTAGCAGACCAAGAAGAAGACGAAGCGGCCGAAGACTTGTCTAAACCATGATAAAAGGACAAAAGACTTTAGCCATTATCAACATTCTCATCATTTCTAGGAAGAAAGTAGTCTGACGTCGAAAGACTCCATGTGCTACTTTCATCATTGTGCCAAGACTTTTGCTATTTTCAAAAAGGAATGTGTCAGTCTTTCTCTTTTATGAATACTGTTCACTGTAAAATACTGTGCACTCATTACAGTACCACCCGTGAACTATTTCTACAGAATATCATCTCACCTATAAAAAGAGACCTCATTCACCCGAAAGGAACATCAGATAGAATACCTTTCAGAACCATTCGGAAGCCTTTCTCAAACCTCCTCAACTTTCTCAAAACCCTTCAATCTTCTTCAAAGAATAAAGGAGATCATTTGTCTCAGACAAATCTCCTAACCTTTTCTTCAACATTTCTGTATCCAGTAAGTTTCTTATCCTTGTAAAGATCTTGTCTCATATTTTCAAGATCTTTTCAAAACCGTTTCTATTTTGTATAGCGTGGAAAATCTTATCGTTCTAGACTACCAAATAGTCTAAGTAACGGGAGAATTTCTACCAAAGAAATTTTCAATATTTTGCACTTGTACTTCAATTTCTATATTGTGTAATCTTTCTATACTATTATTGTAATATTTCAATATTATCAATATATTAAGTCATTTCTATACTGTTCTCACATTTACATACCCCACAAACGGCTGGTCGAACTGCCTGTGGAAGGTCTGTATTTTAATTCTTGCATAGTAATACCACCTACATGGTTGGTTTAGAAGTCCTTGCAATTCTTCTTCTTGTATTATATATTGCATACGGATTCTTCATTATATATAATGCTCGTGCTTTTGTTTAATTTTATTTATTTAATAATTTTTTGTGTAGAAATCTGCACTTTTATACTAACTTATATATTCACTGTTGCTAGATCTAGAGATATATCTCATATCTTTTATCTATTTTCTCAATATATTGAATATTTTAATCGGATAGAGCAGCGTTTAGATATCACATATATCTTTCTTATTTTAATATATCTACTACATTTCTCCCCAATCGTCTTTCATAATAAACGTAAACGCACAGATTAATTAATCACATTCTATATTAGTCTCATTCTTTATATATGATCCCATATATATACTGAATTGTGACTCAATAGAATCTATTTACATGAGTTTGAATGAGTCAGCTTGGTCTTCGGTGAGTAGCTCCTAAAAGGTCATATCTTGTGCTGAAGTTGAGGAAGAAAACGTTAGGGACTATTGGAGAAACCTGCCAATGTGGACTTTGACTTGTTCAATGTCCCTCGCAAGCTAATGGGCCGGGACGAATGGTAAGCTTGGACGTTAGAAATCTAAAGCGTATGGAAGAGAGACCTTTAGTGAAAATATCAAAAGGCTAATCCACAAATGAAATGAAATAGATATCGATCTATCTGTGGGCTAGGCGTTCACGAAATCCACATGCTTTGTTTGGGCATGAAATACGGGATTCGCAGTGAGTTACAAAGCTGAAAAATTATTACACCAAAAGAGTTGGTGGATGTTGAGGAAGAGCATGAAGATTTTCAATGGATATTCAATCCACACAAGTTTTGCACTTGTGTCAACTAAGCACTTATATTCAGCTTCTATCGTGGAGCTGGCCACGGTTCGCTGCTTGCAAGAACTCCAGAAAATAAGATTGCAACCAAGAAAGACACGATATACTCCAATTGAGTGTCGATCATTTTTATCCCCGCCCATCAAGCATTGGAGAAGGCATGAAGAGCTGTGGAAAGGCCAAAGGGAGAAATACACTAAGAGTGTCAAAAGTTATGCACAACTCTTAATTTAGTACCAAAAGTTTTCGTCGACTCATATAAGTACCAAATCGGAGAAAAACGATCAGTTAAATGCATCTAGCGAAAAATACCGGCCATTTTATAATTAAAATTTAATATGACTTGGCATTTCTTTACGAAAAAATCAGTCCATGCAGACTTTTTTGGCTACTGTCCAACAAAGGAGAAGAGAAAATACTGGAAAACCGATACTGTTTCGAAAAACCAATTTTAGTCTGTCTTTGAGCTACTAAAATATGTGTTTACAAAAAGATTAAGATTCTATGTTCTTCATGGGAAATTTTTTTAAGGTCTTTTTTATGACATATTAAAATTTGGGAATTTTCGAAGTTCATTTATTATGTTTTTCTTAAACAGTGCAAAAACTACCGGTTTTGTCAGATTTCAAAGATTCACCATTTTCTATATGAGAACGGTAGAATATCGACTTGATATCTTCTGGTAATTTAATGTGCTCATTTTGAGATTTCAAATGAGCTATGCTAAGCTTTGATTGGAGGTCACACAAAGAGGGAGATATGAAAACGAAATTGACCAAGTCGAGGGTCAATTCTTTTTGTTGAAGCCACCATTATTGAGTCATGTTTAGGTGTTCCCCTCCATAATTGCTCCATAGCTGAAGTGTCCGCTCTCATTATTGGAACATGGTGACTCATTGTCACCAATAATTAGCTAAGAACAAATGAGGAAGTCGACCAAGAAGGGGGAAACCGAGAGGGAGCCGAGAGAGAGAGGGAGGGAAAGAGAAAGAGAGCTATTAATTGTTAAGATTTGCTAGATTGTTTCATTAATGTCATTAATGAAACAATCAAGATTTTCTATATTATAGTCATGATAACACTTGACTTTAGGGACTATTTCATTAATGTCATTCGGCTCTCCTCCATTAATTTCATTAATGATCAAGATTTTCTAGATCATAGTCATGATGGTACTTAACTTTAGGAGTTGTTTCATTAATGTCATTTGGCTCTCCTCCATTAATGTCATTAATGATCAAGATTTTCTATATCATAGTCATGATGGCACTTGACTTTAGGGGCTATTTCATATGTCATTTGTCTTTTCTTCATGATTAAACTTGGGGAACAAGTTGGCTTGCCTATAAATAGGCTTAATTTCCCCCTTGTCACACCAGTTCCTCGCCTCTCTCATCTCTCACCCTCACGCCAAACACTTTTCTCTCTCTCTCTCTCTCACCATTTGTCGACGCCGACCGCCGTAGATGTTTTCTTGTGATTATAGGTGAGTGAATTCCCTAATACTTAGATGGGACGGTGTGTTACGTGGTTGAAACTTGGTATGTAAGTGGATTTTCTAATCTTGAGATAAGAAATTATGATGCGTTGTTGGCTTGAGTTCTCACCCGAACCTTTGTTGAGACTTGCGTGTTGTTGTTTGTCTCGATGTTACACGCATTGCTTGTTACCATGCTTGATGTTCTCATCCATGCTTGTTGATATATAAGAGGATAGGACTCGAGTAGTGACTATGTCTGTGATGCTCGATGTTTGCATGAATACTTTTTATTTTGCTTCATAATCGTAAGCTAAGGCACGTACGAGTCACGAAACGGGGTGTCATATGGCCTCGTACTCATGTTGTGGCGTCACGGGACAAGTTTGGCTTGGTGCGGATTTACATTGGGATATGTAAATCCAAGCCAAGTTCGACTCCGAGCTGGCGCTCGGCATGACAGACCAAACCACCTGCCCTCAACTGTGACCCGCAAGCACAGCACGCCTTTGAGCTTGATTGCATGGATAAACAAAATCAAGATAATAAACTGGCTTGTGTGACCCATGATGTGTGATCACTAAATAAAAAAAGAAGACCGTCGTCACATAGCATTGGCGGCGATGCCTATGTAAACTAGCGTTAGGATGCCCTAGTTGAGCTAGGATGCCTCCGTAAACTAGTGCTGGAATGCTCCAATTGAGCTAAGATGCCTTGATTGATCCCAGATGCCTCAGGTGAGCTAGTCCTGGGATACCTCAGTTGAGTCGAGATGCCTTAGTTGAGCCCAGAGCCTCAGGTGAGCTAGTCCTGGGATGCCTCGGTTGAGCCGGGATGCCTTGGTTTAGCCAAGATGCCTAGCATGAAGCTGAATGGCTTGATTAAGTCGGGATGCCTTGGTTGAACTAGGATGATGATAAATGAATCTTATATATGTGCCGGTATGTGTGTTTATTGATAAGCTAATTTATGTAATGGGATAAATGTGAGTTTCTATGTGAACATAGCAAGGGTAAGGTTAAAATCTTTACTATTGATTTGCCATCGACATAAGGCGGGAAAAATATTTGTATGTGTTAGTACAACGGCAAGGCATCATCCTGCACAAGTATTAGTGAATTTACTCATTGAGCCTCCCCGACTTATCCCTATTGTTTTCCTTTTCAGGTCCGTAAGATGGAGGATGACATAGAGGAGCTAGGATTAACCTCAACCTTTGCTTGTGATATGATTTGTACGTGGAACGGTCCGTGGAAAAAGGGCTTGTAAAGTATATTTAAGTAAAATGGCAATAATGTGTCTTGCCTTTTATGTTTTTCCTGATTTTCAGCTGTTATTATAATTTGTTTATACACATTTCCGCATATGCTTAATAATCAGATGAAAGAAATGGGATGGCGACAAGCCTGTAATGTCAAATTAATAACCCCGAGGTAAGATAAGGACGTTACATTACGTACTCTGACACTTGCACTCTTGATTCTACTATGATTACAACTCAGTAGCACCAACACAGATATATTATCAGCAACACATCATCTATTAACAAAAGCAAAGCAAAGAAGAAGACTCGAGAATTCTAAATTGATTTGTTCATTTCCAACCCCAACACCACTACTTCTCTTTGTTTGGATTTATATAGCCTTCTAATTCTTAGATGACCGTTTGCAACTCATCTCCATGAAGTAGCCGTTGGTTATACTGTTGCCAACATTAGACCGGCTCTCTAACGACTCTCTAAGAACGGCAGTTTTCCAAACCAGTCAGACTACTCCTGTTAGTGTCTGCATCCTACCAAAATTGCCATAACTGCAATGATACATCTCCAGTGCTCCTAATGTGAACTCCAAGCCTTTGTAATGGCTAGTTTCATTTTGATCAACATTCCTATCAAATGAGCAACACCTTCCAAAACTTGATATTAGCACAATCTCTAACCCATAATCAGGAGTGTTGATTATCATAAGCCTATTGATACTATATTGTGTGGAATGATATGTAATCAACTTTCAAAGACTTTCCAAGGACATTAGCATCATCGCTGATTCCTTGTCTTCACTAATTGACCAAGTCAACATCCAAAGACCTCCAAGAAATAAGCATCACTACTAATTCCCTGTCTTCACTAAACTCATTGGATCATCGACATTGTCATTATTTTACCACCTCATCTAAAGAGAACTACTTTAATTAGCAATCTGCTATCCCAATAATGATCCTCTCTTCTATCTTATGGTCTTTCCAAGCATATTGGTAATCATAATTGTACTAAGCTTTTCACCTTTACAAGTGCAGTCCTTCCAAGCTTCAACAAACATTATCGTTCTAGACTTGTTCACCATCGACACGATCCATCCAATTGTTCACCTTATCTCGGTCCTTCCAAGCCATCACGAATATCTCCGTTTTTCTTAGCTTGTTCACCATTGATCAAGATCCTTCTAGCTTGTTTATCTTTGTAGAGATCCTTCTAGCTTGTAGACATCTCAAACGCCCAATACCTTGTTCACCTCGATATTGGCAATGATCCTTCCATATTTGCAGAGCATTCTCGATTGCGGCAGAACATATCAGGATCACACCTATTACTAATTATGACACTATCTGTATTGTGGCTTGTGTATATATCACGCGGTAATACTCAACCAATACACAAATTAGTAGTCTTTGATTGTTGTTGTCATCATCAAAACCACATAGGAGATTTTCCCAACAAAGCTTACTCACTCAAGCTCTATTTTGAGAATCTCATGCAAACAGAGCATGTGGAAATTGATTATCATTTTATTCGTAATGCCTAGCCCGCGGACAGATCAATATCCATTTCATTTCATTTGTGGATCAGCTTGCTGATATCTTCACTAAAGGTCTCTCTTCCACAAGCTTTAGAATTCTGAGATCCAAGTTGATCGTTCATCCCAACCCGTTAGCTTGTGGGGATGTTGAACATGTCAAAGTCCACATCGGCATGCTTCTCCAACAACCCCTAACTTTTCTCTCTCAACTTCAGCACAAGATATGATCTTCTAGCAACAACTCACCGAAGACCAAGCTGACTCACTTAAACTCGTGTAAACAGATTCTATTAAGTCAGAATTTAGTGTATAAATAAAAAGAAGCACACTTTGTAAAATAAATAGAAAACTATCAATACCAAAAGGACTCTCCACTTTCCCTTTTCTCTTCCATTTCTCTGCATCCATTTATTTCTTTTGTTTCTCTCTCTAATTCGATCCTCTATCAAAATTTGCCAATCGACTATCAAGATATCAATATACAAATTTGTTGTCGATTTCGAAACTACTAATCGACTACCTAGCAACTAGAGGTTGTTATGATTGATTGCATTGCTGTTGGTTGATCTTCCAAGATGTCTATCAGGCTGCCTAGGCTGGACAACAAATTAGAGTCTAAATTATTTTACTTTGCATATGGTCAAATGTATTCCGTCCTAGTTTTATTAGTCTTAAGTGTATTGTAGGTTTCAAGAGTCAAAGTTCAAGTTTATTTTTTTTAAATGCATTTTCTAATTCTTAGGTTTTTATTAAGTTAACTAGTTTCTATGTCTTTAATGTTTGGGCTGTCCCCATGTCTTTAATGTTTGGCTAATTTCTTTTTTTTTTGGTAAGATAAGTATTGTATAAACTTTTCAAAACGATGCTTACAATGATGGTGGCTGAACACAAAAACCCTGCACATATAGCAACACCGTAAGTGTCCCAACAGGTGCAAAGGTGTTAGGCTAGACAAGGTCTGGAAGCAGTGCAAGAAGGCCTAAATATCGGCCAACTATCTAAGGAAGTTACATATAAGAACGCAAAAGCAAGTTACGCGAATATGGACGATGAAATGCCCCAATTGGCTTGGATCTTCCTGTTGCGGCGAGTGTCTTGAACAGGATGCATGGATAATCCTCTGTCCCGAACAACCTTAACAAGGTGATTGCGCATGGCTGGTAAAGACATGGGCTTGTTCCTAAAAAGGATATGGTTCCGTTCGGACCAAATAATATGACATAAGGCGCCAAGAGAGAACCGAGCAATCCAATGTTGGAAGTTGTTACCACTAATATATTTGCTTGCCCATCGTAGATTATCTCCCCATGATTTATTCTGTCAAGAGAGATTGCAATTGTTTGCCCAAAACAATGCAAGGGAGCCCGCGCATTGGCACCCAAAAAACAAATGATCTATAGAATCCGGACTTCTTTTACAGTATGTACACATTGCTTCCGGAATTCTGTTGTATCTGAGTAAGACAACCTGAGTTGGGAGTCTATTTTTCGAGATAAGCCATAGTAAAAAGGCATACCTTGGTGCAATGCTACGGTCCCAGATAAAGGAGCTCCAAAACACTTTTGGACTCTTGATTCTGATCAACTCCCAAGCTGTTGCTGTGGAGAATGTCCCAGAAGAATGGCCTTGCCAAACGAAAGTATCGGGACTGTCACCAATCGTGGGTATCGGGTCATTCCATGAATTGAAGATTCCCAAGAAAGAGGATTCGTCCCAAGTAGAGCAAAGGAAATCATGGACAGTTACATTTCTCGGGATGCCAGAGGCATATATTTCTCTGTTAGAGAACAGGTCAGAAAGAAGGCCTTTAGTGTGCCAATTATCAAACCAAAATGATACAGATGAGCCATCACCTATATGCCAACGAAATTGTAACCGAAATTGCGAACGGATATCTAGTATTTTCTTCCAAGCCCATGAACAGAAAGTGGGCTTCGGCACCAACCAGAAGTTTTTATTCTTGAGGAAGGTAAAATGGATCCACCTGCACCATAGGGACTCTTTATCTGTGAATAGAGTCCATATGTGCTTTAGCATCGCTACTCGATTGCAATCAAATAGCTTACGAATGCCCAGCCCACCTTCCTCTTTTGGCAAACAGACTTCCCTCCAAGGGACTTTAGCCTTCCCAATACCCAGTTCAGGTCCTTTCCACAAAAATTGTCGTAGAATCATTTCTATTCTATACAGCACAGATTGAGGGATAGTGAAGACATTAGTCCAATACACTTGGATAGTATGTAGAACAGACCTAATCAGTTGCAGTCGACCAGCAAAGGAAAGAAATCGATGGGACCAAGACCATGCCCGAGCCGTTATAGAGTTAACTAATGCATTACAGTCCGCTTTAGTCATCCTCGATGCAAAGATGGGTACGCCGAGGTAACGGAAAGGGAGCAGGCCTTCATTAAATCCCAGGGATATTCGAATTTGTTCCTTAGTATCTGCCGTCCCACCAGAAAGATAAACTTCACTTTTATTGGGATTCGGGTAGAGACCCGACCATTTGGAAAAGAGCTGAATACCTTCTTCAAGGAGGGTGGCAGAGGTGGTGTTTCCTCCCATAAATAGGAGGACATCATTAGCAAAAAACATATGAGTTAGGCGAGTGGACTTACATCTCCAGTAGAATTTAAAAACCGGGAGTCTAGCTTGTGAATTAAGGATTCCAGAGAATATCTCCATAACCAGCGTGAGCAGGTATGGAGAGAGGGGGTCGCCTTGACGAATACCTCTTCCACTCGCAAAGAAACCATGTAATTCTCCATTGATAGCTACTGAGAATTTAGGAGAAGTGACACACTCCATAATGAGTTTCGTGGTCATCGTGGGGAATCCGAAGACTTCCAGAACCGTTTTCAAGAAATTCCAGTCTACAGTGTCATATGCCTTCTGGAAATCGACTTTGATGGCACACTTAGGTAGATAGGGGTCATGGTGAAACCTTGCAAATAATTCCTGTGCGAGGAGTATATTATCTCCTGTTCTCCTACCCTTTACAAACGCATTCTGCGGAGAACTTATAATTGAGGACAACACGGTAGCAACTCGGTTAGCCAGAATTTTGGCTATACACTTGTATATTGTATTACAACATGTAATTGGCCTAAAGTCATTCATTCCCGTGGCATTAGATACCTTGGGGACAAGTGTAATGATAGTGGAATTGATCTCCTTTAGCATGCAGCCTGTTTGAAAGAAATCCTTAATGGCCAATATAACAGACGGCCCAATGACTTGGCAAGATGATATAAGAAAATTAACATTGTACCCATCTGGCCCCGGGGTCTTACCTTTGGCAAAGGAGAAGAGAGTGTTGCGTATTTCCGAATCTGAGACCTCCTTGGATAACAAGTTGATTTGTTCACTACTGAGGGTACGAGCCACCATAGGTTGGACATCAGCACAGGAAGGCCGATCGTCAGAATCTCTTGCGCAAAGGAGAGTCTGAAAATGCGAAATGATATGGTTATGAACTAATGTCGGGTCTGTAAGGAGGATACCATTAGAGTCAGAGACCGAGAGGATACGATTGCTATGTTGTCTCTTGTTGACAAAATGATGAAAATATTTGGTGTTCAAGTCCCCATCATTCAGCCATCTAATTCTCGATTTTTGTTTGTAAAAAGCTTCCTCCTGTAGACGTAATTTTGAGAAGATTAGAAGTTGCTCATTCTCTAGGTTTGCCAGTTCCATATTAGTAGGATCAGAAGCTAAGGAGTCTTGAGTGGACAAAAGCATCCCTCTTGCTTGAGCTATGCGAGCCGAAATGTCAGAGAACAAATCTCTATTCAATTGCTTGAGTCGCCCTTTTAGAATCTGGAGTTTTTGGCACAAACGGAACATCGGAGTGCCAGTGATAGGTGAGAGCTGGAAAGCCTGATGTGATAGCCAAAAGTTGAAGAATTTGAATGGCTTTCTCGAAGAAACTGCATGTTCAATTCTGATGATCATCGGGGAGTGATCAGAAACTCCCGGAGCCAAGAAATTTGCCTCTAAGTAAGAGAAGGAGCTGGTCCAATGAGCATTAATCAGCACCCTATCGATCTTCCTTTGCTTGCGATTTACTCCCACTGAAGTTGACCACGAGAAACGATGGCCAATATATCTCAGGTCATCAAGACCAGCTTGGTCTAAACAAATGCCAAGTTCATCAAAGGTCGGTAACCATGCGTTAGAACTACCCATTCTGTCAGAGTTGTCCCGTATAGCATTAAAGTCCCCGGCGACCAACCAAGGTTCATTTTCAAACAGACTACTTGAATGCACAAGATCTACCCAAAGTGCACGGCGAGCCACAAAGGTATGCTCACTATAAACAACCGAAAAAAGACAAGTCTTATTGAAGGCCAACAACCGGACCCGACCATGGATAACTTGCGTGGATCTAGAAAGGACTTGGAGGTCTATTTCTTGTGGATTCCAGCCAATCCATATTCTACCACGCGGCGAGGAATCATAATTGGCCTTCCACTCCCAGCTCGGCAGAAGTCCGACAGAGAGAATTTCAAAAAGAGTAGGATTAATCTTTGTCTCAAGAATGCCAAGACAAGAGATATTATGAGCTCTAACGAGGGCTCTTATTTCCGCTTGCTTAAGTGGGTTGCCCAGACCGCTAATATTCCAGACGCCAAAAAACATTAGAGAAGGGTCTAAAATAATTACCTCCTTTTAGTGCCAGCCCGTTTTTTTGGTTTACGGCTGGCCGCCTTAGCAATTGTAGGACTGCTCTCTTGAACTGGACCCCTATTCGTAACAGGCACAGATGGGTCTTTGTTGGCAAGATCAGCATCATCAGTCGAGATTGCATCTATTGGGATGGCCACTACAGAAGTAGAAGGACGGCTATCTGGCACTTCTCCTTGATTCAATGGAGCTTTGCGGCGTGTTATAGTGGGGAGAGGGGAGGGAGACCCATCCTCAGATTCACTTCCAACATTGCTAGTAGTAGTATCTATCTGGTCCTCCGAGTCAGAGGATTCCAATGAGGGGTCCAGCGAGGGCGCTTCACGAACATGATGGGTTTGGTGCTCCCCCTTTTGGGAAATCTGAATGAGAGCCGAGTGACCATCTCTATCAGGGGAGACAATACTCGCTGGATTATTACGGGGATTGCCCTTCTTGTTTCTCACAATCTGCCATAAGTCAGCATTCAAAGGGGCTTCGGCAGCAATAATAGGAGGATTAGGCTCTGTAGAAGGCCCGAACGGTACAATGCTTGAGGGAGCACATTTGTGCTCAAAGAAGCCACAGGTCGGGCACGAGATTGGGCACTACTCATATTCAACCTTGATCTTCCAAATTTCATCATTCATATAAATGTCAATGGAGTCAGCCAGATTTTGTGCAGCATTAATTTCAATGCACACCCTAACATATGATATCATCTTCATCTTCTCAGTTTGTAGGTCAACATGCAAAGGTTTCCCAATCGCACTGGCAATTGCACTAATTCCAGTAGCTAACCATAAGGAGACAGGAATGTCCCTCAACTTCACCCATACCGGCAGAGACTTATGCTGGTCTTTCACTAGTTTCAGAGTAGGATACCACTGCTATAACATCATGGGGACTCTGAGGATGGTTATAGGCCCCTCATCCAGTATTTTCCGCCGATAACATTCGTCCGAAATGTGGAAAAAAAAGAAGCCATCAGCATTTGCTAAGACGTCAATAATCTTTGACCCCCAGACATTTTTAACTGCTGTTTCTGTCAACTTGAAGGGGAGTTTTTTCCCCACAAAGTATCCAACGATGCATTCTCTCCATTTCGGATTAGCATCCTCCAAGATTTCATCAGAGATTCTAACTACAGGTTTGCCATCAACAATAGTTGGAGGTATAAAGGAGAGGGCATACCCCTTTTCCATCGTTCTAGCAACTGTCGCCCATGTTCTCTGGGTTATTTGCTACTTATTGCCTTGTGGGGGTGCCTTGGAAGTTGCTGCCCCTTTGCTGCGACTTCAATGGGATCGATCGCTTGGAGGGTCCATAGAAATCCCAGCATCAGTAAGGCATCTATTGGACCTGGATCGGCCACGGCTTCGACCACGAGTATTTCATTACTCATGTTGAGCCACATGTACAGACTTCCCCTTTGGTTGAACAGCGTTAAGAGGAGCATGTTGCTCTGTTTCCCCAGGAGGGTCAGATCGTTCACTGACTCTAGATGAGCCAGCATTATGTGTGGGAGACTTAGGAGGTACCTTCAGAGGGACGTCCTGACCCATGTTCTCTTTCAACTGCGAGAGGGGATCCCCAGAGTTTTGCTTTCCAGTCATGGTCAGCTTTGAAGGAGGAGAGCCATATAGCAGTACGTGTGTCACAAACCCAGTCGAACAACACCCGTGTCCCGCAGAGGTCCGATTCTGGGTTTGAGACAAGAAAGGATATCTCTACCCCAGCCTTTCAAATTCAAACCACAACCAGAAAGGCAGAATGTAGAGGATTGAACCATAAACCAGGAAGAATCGCCTAGACAATCACCCAGTATCTCCAACACACAGAAAACCAGAAACCCAGAAACCCAAATTTCCAGATCTGTTCTTCCGAGCAGCAGACACAAAGAAATCGAGATTCAAGCGGAAGTATGTGAAAGGCTAACCTTGCGAGTCTAGCCACCAAGTTACAGCCACAAACGTTGGCTGAAACACCCTAGGAGGCGCGCCTTCTGGGCGAGTGAACAGTGCCACGAGAATCAGAAATTAGGAGAGAAAGTGAACAGTACCCGCGTGAACAGTATCAGAAGCGGGAAATTGTGAAAAGTCCCTATTTGGCTAATTTCTGTGTCTTAGTTCCTCTATAAATAAAGGGGTTTCTCAAATGTAAGACAAGACTTGAATATTGATAATAAAAGAAAATTCCTCAAGTGAGTGAATATCTATCCGGTTCTTTATACTTTGTTGGATTCTTCCTTGGTGGTGAATTATGAAACCCTTTATCCTTGGCTGGTAGTTTTCCTTTAGGCCTTAGTGGTAAGCTTTTCCTATCCCGAAATCCGTTATCTTTAGTGGGTGGCTTGTCTTTTAAATTTGGTGGTGAGTTTCGTCTATCCCGATCTCTAGCCTTGGCTGACGACGCATCATTTATGCCTTGGTGGTGATTGTAACATACCCCTTATCACTCAAACACATTCTCTCTCTCTCTCTCTCTCTCTCTCTCTCTCTCTCTCTCTCTCTCTCTCTCTCTCTCTCTCTCTCTCTCTCTCTCTCTCTCTCTCTCTCTCTCTCTCTCTCTCTCTCTCTCTCTCTCTCTCTCTCTCTCTCTCTCTCTCTCATTACAAAAATTGCTTCTCTAATTTATGTGAACCAACCCAAAAGGTGAATTAGAACCTCAATCTCTTGCCCAAAAAAGAAAATCTTACTAAGTCTCTTCCTCCTATTAAAATGAAAGGTAAAGATGGATTCTTTCCCAAGCAATAGAATCATAATTTCACAAGATCAATGTGACCAGCGCATAATTTCCCAAACTTTACATCCATACAACATTTACATTCGAACCCCACTATCCCGCAACAAACTGGGGAATATCTTTCTTCCTACTTAACCATGTGTGAGCTTTACCTATTAAATTCTTTCCAGTGTTTACACTAGCCCTATTTTGTCCATTATGTATGTTTTAGCCCTCGGAATGTAGAAGGCAAAAGGATATAAATGGTTTCCAAACTTTTGTCCAATGTGCAATATTGTCTCTAAACTTTGGTTCAATATTCAATGTCCAATATCATCCTTGAAACTTTGATTTGTTCAATGTGGTCTTTGGACTTTTAAATAATTTGCACATTGGGTCAAAGTTCATAGACCATATTGCACAAATTAAAAATACAGACACCACATTGTACATTATACCAAAGTTTAGAGATTGTTTGTGTTATTATCTGAATATAGAAACATCCAAAATTCAACGGACGTGCAACTGTCTTGCTTCTTGCCTGATGCAAGTTGCTTTTGAAAAGGGTGATAACAATGAATGTTGATCGCTAACTTAATGGTGTCTAGTTCTAAAAGTGTATTAACTAGAGAGAGATACGAGAATTTGCGCCCAGTGTGTGCATGTGCTACTGCATTTATATAAACTGAGCATCATTTAATTAAAAGTGATCAAGGTCATTTAGTTGGGAGCAAGAATTCACATATCATATATCTTCCTTCTACATTCATACAAAGACAACTACCAAAAACGAATGGAACACCTCATGTTACTCTAGTGGCATTCATCCTTTGCATTCTCAATGCCCTCAAGCCCTTCGGAACTTGTCGCTTTAGCATCAAGTTCATTACAATACATAGACTCAACCCATCGTTAAGAGCCTTGCCCTCACAAAAGAGTTATGTTTTCTTTTTTTCATTTTGATAGCTCAAAAACTGTTACTTTTTGGGTTGGCTTAAATGTGTATGTAATTAGCTTGGCTTCACATCAAACTCATTTACATCCAGATTTTTTATGTCCATATTTTCCATGCAAATGAACTATATATTTGATATGTTTGATAAAACCAAATTGTGGTCATATAGTCAGTTCGATTCTTTTCCCTACTGGGAGAAAAACATTTAATTAATATTTAAAAACATATCTCGATGGATATAAAGTCGGTTGTTGTGTTTTGTTATGTAAAAATATTAGAATGAATCGCACACAAGAATAAAAATTTGGCCTTTTGAATTTAAATTGATGGTGATTAATGGAATAACAGGTGCCCCAGATGGGCAAAGACCCTCGAATATTCCCTGATGGGGAATAAATATATGTCTTGTCTTCCTCTAGATAATTTGATATAAATTTCTAGTGTCAACTTTTTACGGATAGTGACCCATAGCTTGTAACAATTATTGTAATTGCGTTATATTATATTCCAAATTGTCGATAGTCTTTGTTAGGATAAGGACCAAAAGAGTTAAAAACACACTACTTCTATCTTATCATTCCCTTCCATAACATGAAAAGGCCACATGCAATAGCGTTATAGAAGCCACATGGCTAAAGAAAAGATGTCGAGAATGGAATTTTACACCTCTATTGGGGCCCTCACATGTCATAAGGATCAATCATATCCATTTATATAAAAATGGGGATTGATGAAATTTTGACATTTGAAACAATCTCTGATGTTATTCTATCCTGTCTTCTTATTATATATATATATACATATATATATATATATATATATTTATATAGATAAGGGCCAAAGTTTTATGATGATAGTGCTTTTGATCATGTTTATCATAAAGAGAGATATATCATAGTAGACATTATAAGTAGGGGTGATTGGTTTCAAGATGGACAGTTCCTACCCTAGAACTGAGAATCGCCCGCTGGTTCCATGGAATGCAATGATATTTCATCCATCATCAGCTCTCATAGACTCAAAACTAATATTTACTAGTTAGTTCCCCTCGCAATGCATTGACACAATGACACATTTTATCAAATTCATGAGCTCATCATTAAATTGGCGAGAGAGAAATTTCCAAGACTAAAACTCCGCTAGCATCTTTCAGGTACCAATTCAATAGAACCTATAACTTTAGCACAACAAATAGAGAGTAGGGTTTAAAAAAAACCACGAAAACCCAAATCAGATGGGAAAAACTGGCAGTCAAAGAGCAGGAAAGAGATGGGAATTTGTCGAGCTGCCGTGATCCCCAGTCCTATTCTTGAGCTCGATGGAGACGGTCTCATTGTTCGGCTTCACAAAACCTGATCAATTTTCAAATCGGAACGACATAAAAACTCATGAGAAAATGAGGAGCAGGAAATGAAGAAATGACAGAATTAGACATTGCCATCAGCAAGGACAACAGGAGAAGGAAGATCGACCTAACGAACTTCATCGCTGCGAAGAAGACAAACACTGGGGCTCACTGGCCATGAGCGAAGCCGAAGCAAAGTTGAGAGAGAGAGGGCCACATATATTGCCCAGGCAAAGCCATGACTATGACTCTGTGAGGGCCAAAGGTGAGAGGCTGAGAGCTCAGCTGACTCGTTGAGAGGCAGGCAACTGAGCAGCGAGAGCGACTGAGCGATGAGATGAGGCAATAGAGAGGGCAAGAGCGACTATTAGCGTTTCTTTCTTTTTTAAGACAGCAAGCGGGCGTGAGGAGAGTGGCGTGCGTGAGGAATAAAAGCCAAAAGGGTGAGAGAGAACTGAAATTTAAATATATATAATTGACCGATCTGGCCCGGGTGGTCCAGATGGACGGTTCCAACCTAGAACTGAGACTTGGACTAGTACTCAACGGTAACAATTTATTGAAATCGGAAACCGGACAGATTCCTATGGGAACCGCCCAGAACCGACTCAAACCAGCCCGTTCTAGACGGTTTCTGATTCTTTTGCACACCCTACAAGGCAGTTCTGGGCGCTTTCCCCTTTTTTTGCACACCCTTTGTCATAAATTCCAATCATTGTATACATTTGTTTGATACTCCTAAGGTAGGGTGGGTCAGACGTGGTTTGACTGCTGAATCACTCGTACAAAACACTCAATAGTTTTCAGTAATCAAGTCTAATTACTTAATCAATCAGGAACGAGAAAATCCATGTTTGACTAGTTTAAAAACTAAAACTAACATACTCTGTATTTCTTTATTCTGCCATCGACACAATGACAATCGTTGCTTTCGAGCCACTCGACGATGTACCAACCGTGAAAGAGACGCAAACACGTATCTCCATCACCTTTGACCCCATTCAGTTCTTTTAAACAAATACAATATCTATCGCGGAGAGTGGCTCTTCATGCTTCTTGAGACACCCTGCGTGACTTCCTCTTTGGTAACCAATTCCAGATTTATGTTCACGTCGAATTGTCCATACCCATGACCCAATCCCTGTTGGATAAGTCATATAATATCATGCCAAAAGCTGCGATTAACATCCAAAGCATCGAGAACTCTCTTGATGCGCATTTCGTAGAGGCATTGCCATGGGAGGATGCAGAGTGGTGTCTCAAGCGAATGACTCGACTTGGAGAGTGCAATGTCTCAGAAATTTGTCCACTCTCCCTATCAATCGACGAAGAGTAGCAAATGACGCCACTCGGCTGCCTTATTTATGTGAAAGATAATAGATGAATAGTCAATCGATGAAAAATCCAATCACTGGCTCCCCTGTTATCAAGTCATCAACTTCCTTGACCTTCTGCCACTAGGCAAGCGTCAGCCCCCATCTTACGACTTTGCGGAAATTGGTGATTTTGGTAAATAGTCACCCATGCCTAGTCACTATGACCCCTTTTGTGAGGAGGCACCCTTCTTCCGAAGTTGCCGGGCTATTTTGCCGAGTTCCTTAGAAAGAGTTATCTCATGTCCCTAGATATTCTCTACCTACCCACCTGTGTCAGTTTCGGGTACAGGTACCCTTTTGTTGAAAATCATTTGAGCTTTTTCTGGGAGTATGTCATGGATTACTTTAGCGCCATAGCGCTTGGTAGTCAAACATTGGCTCGGGCATTTTCTCTACCCCTTCACTGGTCTGCAGGCGAGAAACATGGAAAATTTGTAACCCACCTTTATGCTAGTTGGGCTCGAAAAGTGGAAGTCTCTACTCGTGTATAAGAAAGTGTCCCGTTTGCTACACGTGCGAATTGCGAAATTGCTGCTCTGTCAACTCTGTTTCTGGCCGTGAACTGTGGAGGTGTCAAGGTAAGTCTTTGACCCAATTTTTGAAGGGCTAATTTAAAAATAAAGTACAAACTTTAGGTCGAGTGACAATTTTGATCCCAACTTTTTTTGTCTCATAAAAAAAATACTAATTTTAGGTTGAGTGACAATTTTGGCCCAATTTTTTTTGTCTCATAAAAAATCACCAACTTTCACCCTTATCCTAAAATTGGCCCCTCATTGACTCTCGCTGAAGCCACCCTTGTTTGAGAAAAAAAGTTATGATCGTGAGCTTGGCGAATCTCGTCCATGGCATTTGTCAACGAACGGTGGTCTACAATTTCAGATTATGACAAAATAACAAAGTCTGACCAGAGAGATTTAATCTGGAGATCTTTTTTACTTGCCGGTAAATTAAAGGAGACGAACAGTTTCACCATTATTCTTTAAGCTGTGACTCAATGAAGAAGATAATGAATAGTACTTTAAATCTACTCAGCAAGCCACGTGGATTTATTGCTAAGGTGGAATAGTCAAGTTGGATAATTAATAGTTCTAAGTCAAGAGGGCCAGATTTGAGATTTAAATTAAAGTTGGTAATTTTTTGTGAGGCAAAAAAAATTTGGGGCTAGAATAGTTACTCGACTTAAAGTTAGTGTTTATTTACAAGACAAAAAACAATTAGGGCCAAAATTATCACTCGACCTAAAGTTGATGTTTTTTTTTTGGAATTAGGCCCATTTTTAACTCATTTTATTGAACTGAGTCTATATGCATTAGGTAAATTTTAAAAATGGGTTACATATGGGTTTTGTGTTATAAAACCCATTCTTAATGGGTAATAAGGCAACCCACCCAAGTCACAGACTTCTTGAGAAAATGGAACAGAGGATGCTTCACCGTCCACCCTTACAGGGAGCATCACTCTCTCCAAGTCACTCTCTCACACGCAGCGAGTGAAGCGACGACGCCAAAATCGGTGCAAAAAGCTTCCCATCCTACTTCGGAGAGAGAGAGAGCATAGCTGCAAGCGCATGGAGGTCAACGGCCCAGGAATGGTGGCGGCGAATGGACATCCGAGGCCGCGGTGCATGAGCAGCTATGTCAACTAGGGCAGCACCAAGAGCCACCACTACTACCTGGCCCGGAAGACTCCTTGAGATGCTCCTGGACAGGGGCTACACGATTGCCTCCTCCGAGATTGACCCCTCTCCCACCGAGTTCCGCACCGCCCACGACTAGAGCCCCAACATCGACTGCCTCCACAACTTGAAACCCCTCCGCTCTGACCCTTCCAAGCGATTCCATCACGCCTTCTTTTGATACATTTTCTGTGATGTGCATCGCCAATTGTCTCTGATATGGTTGTGCGCTTAGGACTAGGGTTTTTCTAAATATAGTGAGGTGAAATGCTGCTTTTTCAAGTACTAAGTATGCAAGATAATTTGACAGTTGCATCTATCGTGGGTTCAATCGTGCATCTTGATTGTCGAATTTGGAAATTTCCTTTGTAGTGATAAAATTCTTTGCTTGCTTGCCTTTTCAAGTTAGCAGAACATTGACATGCTGGTCCTTCGTTCTGCATCCTTTTCGCATGTTTTATGACTAATTAATTTCCACTAAGAGGTACCTTTGCTTATAGAGCCTCCTAGCTGTTGGTCCTATTACATTTTTAACCATCTCTTGTTGGAAATGCACAGCAGAAACCCCATACCTTCACCTTTGGAGATTGCCAAGAGGGAGTTCAAGTCCGACCTATCAAGATATCCAGTTGGGTCCACCTTTAAGCCAATAAGTTATGGGTCAACTTGAATATATTAACTGCTCCACACATACCAATTCTCCGATGTGAGACTTTTCTAACATAGTTCATATGTGTATTCTAACAATCTCCCCCTCAAGTGTGAACTCAGTGTTAGGTATGGCTCTCCCTTAATTTAGATATATCTTTCTGCACCAACATATCTTAAGTTGAATCTCCACATTATTGCAATGCATTCGCAATTATGCACAGTAACCATCATCAACTGCTAACTTGAGATTGTATCACCCATAGCGAGACCAACTGTCCATGGTCACTTCTCACCAGACCAATTGTGATGGCAATTTCCACTCTAAACAAGAGTCAATCATAAGATTTCTTTATTGAGATATTCTCCAAACACCATAATAGATTTGAGGCCCACTAATCAATGATCGGCTCTAATACCATGTGTTGGGAATGTGCAGTAGAATTCTGTTAACACCTATTTTATAATTCTTGCCCAAAATCAATTATGCAAAATTTAAGAGTTAATTTTTTAATTAATTCCTAAAAATATATATTTATCTAATTGCATTGCATATAGACATTAGGCACATTTACATTAACAGGGCCTATTAGAGTATATTTTCTTAATTAACTTTCAAAAAAAATTATTATTAAAAAAATTAATTAAAATTTTTTTAAAGAAATTAATTTTAAAAAAATATTTAAAAAATTCGGATTGGGCCGGGTCAACCCGGCCCTTTCTCTTTTTCCTCCCGTGCGGGCCCGGCTTGCTTTCGTTTTTTCTTTTCTTCCCCCACGCGAGTTGGGCCCGGCTCGGCCCAACTTTCCTTTTCTTCTTCTTCCTTCTCCCCCAACGTCAGCATCCCTCCTCTGTTCGGCTCTGCATCTGGCCATCAACCAACGAACGGCCGAGCGACCTCGGCATCCCTATCCGAGCAAGTAATGTAAGGACCTCGGCCCCACCACACTTCCACTATGCCACTCCTTGTGTAATATTGTCCGCTTTGGACACTAAGTCCTCACGATTTTAAAACACGTTACACAAGGGTTAGGGGCCAAGCCTTATAAACTCACCGGTCCGACGAGGGCAGGGAGTGATCGCCGGAGCCAAAGAGAGCTCGGACAAGGAGCGGCTCCCAGCAGATTTCGCGGATGGCGAGGGGATTGCATTGCTCTTGTCCCACATTGCTTAGGGAGTGAGATCTTGGTGAGTTTATAAGGCTTGGCCCCTAACCCTTGTGTAATGCGTTTTAAAACCGTGAGGACTTAGTGTCCAAAGCGGATAATATTACACAAGAAGTGGCGCAGTGGAAGCGTGGTGGGGCCGCGGTCCTTACAAGTAAGAGCGCAAAAGAGGGAGGGCATTGATGGCCAGTCTCATCCCTCCCCTTTTTCTGGACTCTGGGCCTGTTTGGTTCAACTTTGAAAATGCTACTTGGGGAAATGCAAATACCTTTGGGTGAAAGCCCATTGGGGAAAGGCAAATGGTGTTTGGTAAAAATATTTTGTAAAGCTATTTTGGGTAAAATATAGTGTTTGGTGAATTTTTTTTGCAAATGGACTTTGAAAATTACCTTATTTATTAAAAAAAAAACAAAACATATCCATCGCCGGAGACGGCCGCCGGCCGCCGGAGGCCGAGGTCAGGCGACCCCGGCGAGCCAAATCCGCCGCCGCCGGCGGTCGCCCAAGGCCAGGCGACGGCCGCCTGGGTCGCCGCCTGGGTCGCGCGACCCCCGCCGAGGGTCGCCTGGCCTCGGGCGACCGCCGGCGGCGGCAGATCTGGCTCGCCGGGGGTCGCCCGACCCCAAGCGACCTCGCCGGCCGCCGTCGCCGGCCCTTCTCGTGAAGAAGATGAACAGTGTCAAACCGAAAAAAAAAAAAAAAAAAAAATTGAACAGTAGCATTCCACGAAGGCTGAAAGCCCAAGGCAGGTCCGGACCAGCCTTGGGCTTTCAGCATTTGGAATGCTAGCATTTAGCCAATGCTAGTCCTAAAGCTGAACCAAACACCTCGGCATTTTGGGAAGGGGCTTTCGAGGCCCAAAGCCCCTTCCCAAAGCTGAACCAAACACCCCCTCTCTCTCTCTCCTCTTCCCCTCTACAATCGCGGAAGTCAAGGAGTATAGAGGCCGGATTTTTTCTCCCCTCGCATCGACCTAGAACTACCACCAAAGTCGTGGTGTAGAGTAGGCTGACGTAGGGGCCATTAAGCCCATGACTTTAGGGAGGAGCAGGTGACCGGCGTCGCCTATAAAGGCCGAAGAAGAGACGAGAGTGGAGAGGTCTTTCTCGGCCGCAGAGAGAGGCAGACTTAGAGAGAAAGAAGGTATACCAGGGCGACATCGAAACAGGAAAAGAAGCCAGTAGCCTCGCCGGTGCCTGAGAACTGATCGAAAACCCCCCTAGAAGCTGCTCAGACCGGTGAGCCTCCCCCGATCCTGTTTTCCCTATTTTTGCCGTGTAGTTCGGTCAAGACTCGTGCCGATCGCTTGGAGCAAATCCCGACTTATACCATCTCTGGTCCCGGCCCCCACTAGCTGTCGGAGGCGATCCACGGCTGTCGGAGCCCACCGAGTCATAGGAGGAGGTCGAGATCCTTCGATTTTTGCTATACCCCCTATCTATTTGATGAAATGCCTCAAAGAAACTAGATTTGTTTTAGCTCGCCGGCCGGCAAGTGGGTAGTCGGACGGCGAGCTCAGTCATTGGAAAAGGTAGGTACAAGCTCATAGGTGGCCTAGGTCATCCGGCGAGACCGATGGATCTCGCTGGCCAAGGCTCCCGCATGTCCAAACACGCGAGAGCCATCCCTAGATCGGCCTGTAGACCGATTGGACCGGTCTGCAAGCCAAATAGGGCCAATTAGACCCAGTCGAACTGGCCCTATTTTGTCTTTATCAACTAGACCCTGGTCTACATTACCCGAGTCCAATCCGGTCTATACCCGAGTCAATGACTTGGGTTGACCCCAACTTAGGTTGGATTCGAAAATTCGACCCGGGTCAACGCGTTGGGTTGGGTCCGTTGACCTGGGTCAGTTCTAATAGGCCCGAATCCACTGACCTAACCAGGTTTTAATATTATATTATTATTTAATTTTAAAAATTATTTTAAAAAAAAATTAAAGAAATTTCGATTTTTTTCTCCGTTTTTAAAATTAGGATAAAATTTAGATATAAGTAATGTATAATATTTTTCTAAATTATGTTACATATATGAATGTTTTAAATTTCGGTTGTGTTATTATTATACATGTTATTATTGTATTACTATGCATGTTATGTTTTTAATTAGAATATAATTGCATCAATTATCATGTTTTGAATGTTGTCGCCTTAGTTAGGGTTAGAGCCCTAGACTGCATATCTATCCTGACTGCTAATCGTTAATGATTGTGCACTCGATCGATCACCTCACATATTACGAAAAAGGTCCTAAAATCAATCCAAATTGCCTGACAAATATTTTTTGAAATGAAAAAGGCAAAAAGATACCGAAAGGGCATTAGTTACCCAACTAATGTAATCAAGTCTCCGAACTCATTTCATCTCTGGTTCGCAGAAATAAGCGATTCTCCCATTGTCTTGCTTAGGTGTCTAATCGACCTACCCCAAACCGATTAGTGGCGACCCCTAGATAAAAACCATTTGTAGGTTAAAAACCTAAATCCTAAATCATGATATGGTATGGGCTTGGAAGAGCCCGAGTTAAATCCCGAGCTTAGACTTAGCGTGTACCAGGCAAGATGCTTATTTTTTTAAAAAAATAAAAATGGAGGTCGGTCGCGACAAAGTCCGATACCTTCACTTTAGGAGATCACCAAGAGGGAGCCCAAATCTGAGCCTGTCAACATATTCAGTTGGACCCACCTTTACTCAAAAATTTAAGCCTATGAGTTATGTGCCAACTTAAATATATTAACTGCTCCACACACACCAATTCTCTGATGTAGGACTTTTCTAACACAGCTCACATGCATAGTCTAACATCTCTCTTGTTTCTTCACACTGTATGATACCCTTTTCTCGTACTTTTTGCCAAACCTTGCTTTGTTCGATGATACTGTCTCTGTCCTTCGTCGAAAGCCTCAAACAACAAAGTAGTCTTTCCTCAAAAGCAAGAAACAGCGATGATAGAAGATTCCATCCCTCATATTCCAAGTACTTGTCTTCGATGCCAAAATGTTGCTTTTCAAGCAATGTCATGTGCTCCCAAGAAAACCCAGATGGCGATTCATGCGGTGGCTGGAGCTCAATGCATAAGTGATGGTCTTCTTGCTGCTTGGCTACAGTTGTGTTCTAGTGTGAGAGATGTTCAAAAGTTCAAGTTGTAGCTTTGAAATGTTCAGGCATCAATGCTACTTACGCTAATATTAATAAATTGATGTCTGTGTACTTGAGATATAGGAGGTTGGGCGAGATCAGGATGGTGTTTGACAAAATGCCCGAGAGGGATGTGGTTAGTTGAACAACAATGATTAATAGGTAAATGACACAATTGGTCCATGAATTTTAGTCCAATATGCAATGTGATATCTTAACTTTAGCCCATTGTGCAATGTCGTTCTTAAACTTTTATTTGTTCAATGTGATTTTTGAATTTTTTTATATATGTTCAATTTAATCTCTAGACTATATGAAAATGTTAAATGATGTCCATGAACTTAAATTAATAGAATTACAACACTGAATATTTTCTTATAGTCCAGGGACTAAATTGATCATATATCAAAAGTTCATAGATCACTTTGAATAAATTTAAAGTTCAAGGACCACAATGCACATTAAACCAAAGTTAAGGGGTCATTTGTGTCATTATCCCATAATATTAATTCATGCGCTAGGTTTGGATTAGATTGTGAGGCTCTAAGGTTGTTTCTTGATGCTCTTGGGAATGGGGTTCAAGCAAATTGCAAGATTTATATGTGTATCTTGAATATGTGTATTAGCAAGTTAGATTTCCAACTCAGAAAACAAGTTAATGCATGTGTTATATTTTCTCAAATAAGAGTCTGAAGTGAATCTTGTGTCAAATAAGGGCCTAAAGTGGTCATGTCAGTTTCAAATAAGGGTATAAAGTGGTTATACCAGTTTCAAATAAGGGTTCGACCTCACTGATCACTGCCTAGCTAAATATTCCGGCTGATCAAGGGCATTTTTGTCCAAAGACAATTTTGATTTTCCTTTTTTTCTTTTTTTCTTTTCTTTTTCCTTTTTTATTTCTTTATTCCTTTCTTTTCCTTTTCTTGGTTTTTTCCTTCTTCTTCGCCGGTGGCCGGCAACCGATCAATGGCAAAGCCCAGAAAGGGTTGTGCGAGGGGTTTCTTTCACTTGATCTGGTGAGGACCACCCTCACAGACCATCCCTCGCCTGTAGCTGGTGAGGGTCTAGTGAAGAAGAATGAAAAAATCAAAAGAAGGAAAAAAGAAATAAAAAGGGAAAGAAGAAAAGAAAAACAAAAGGAAAAATTCAAAAAAATTGTAAATGACAAAAATGCCCTTGACCATCTAGAAAGGCAAGCCTTTCTTTGAAACTAACATAGCTAGTTTAGGCTCTTATTTGAAACAAGATCCGCTTCATACCCTTATTTAAAAAAATAAGGGCACTTATTTGACATTAGATTCACTCAATATCCTTATTTGAGAAAATTATGGTACTTCAAGCTTTTATTTGGAATTTTCCCTATCAAGAATGAGCAGATAAAGATAAGTGATTTTGGTGTCAATATTATGTTAAATGATGACGTTAGTCTCTATACTATTGTCTCTCTCTAGGCTCATTCGTTACATGTAGGGAAAGGTTTGTAATGTCCAATGCCTGCTCTAGTTTAATTAGAATACGTCGCGTGGATGTTCTTTGGTAGAGGTTACGTTTGGTAACTGGCCAAATAGTAACTGATTCTACTATTTTGTTCCCAAAATCAGTTTTAGAATATAAATCCGTTTAGTAAATTTTTTGTTCTCAGACACAAATTTGCACAAATTTGTTTTTAAAATCAGTTTTGGAACAGAATCAAAAAATAAAAAAAAAATTACTTCTTGATTCTAAGAATAAGAATCAGAAATGGAAAAGAATTTTTTTTTTTCTTCTTCTTCTTCTTCTTCCTTGCCTGTGGCCGGTCGTTGGCTGCAAGCCACATGCTAGGGTTGGTGAGGGTGAGGGCTAGACACTTGCTCTTGGGCGAGGGCCTCCCTCACAGGATCTGGCATGGACGACCCTCGCCGCCACCCTCGCTAGATCCGGCAAGGATAGCTCGCGGCCTCGGCGAGGGCCACCCTTGCCGCCACCCTCGCCAAAATCTTTTCCTTAAATCTTTTGTGACTCATAAATAACCATAGAACCTGAAATTTTGATTTCTCTAACCCATGATTGCTACAATCTAAGTGTCTCCTCTAGCTTGACCATCCAATGGCATAGTCCTCTATGTCCCCAAGATGGAACTATGATGTGTTATTGAGCTTTAGAGGCCAGGACACCCATGAAGGCTTCACGAATTTCCTCTACATCTCTTCCTTAACCTTTTCTGTTCTTGGTACAATGGGACCTTTTCCTTTTCTTTTTCTGAGCTGATGCAATAGAACTTGCAGGGTTGAATCAAAGCTCATTCGGACAATCGTTGAAGAAGTCTCGAGTAAATTAAATCGGCCCGCTTTGAATGTTGCAACTCACCCTGTTGGCATAGATGACAACCTAGATGGAATTAATCCAAAATTGGAATTGGTCTGTAAGATGTTCGCATGATTGGATTCTATGGAATTGGAGGCATAGGCAAATCCACCGTTGCCAAGGCCATTTAAAATTAGTGCATGGATCGGATTTCCTTTTCCGAGCAATTTTCGAGAACCACTCTGAATGCTGTTGAGTGTCCTTGATGCCAAATTGATTTCCTGGGTTCAACCGAATTTTGACGATTAGCAAAAAATACAGCCACAAAGCGACAGACGGATTTATATCTACGCAAAAACACTAGTAACAGAGAAACAGAGCAAAAAAAAAAAAAAACCAGTGCCTAAATGTTACTGTCATGGCATCCACAAGAGACAAGCACTTACCGTATTTGTTTTCGTTCAATAATTTTGAACCCCCGTTTTATGAATGAACTTGATAGAGAAAAATGAAAAGAACAATTACGAGCCAGGGTGACAGATCAAGGGTGGGGTGACATTAATGTGATATTTGTACTAGTGCGCTTGGCACTAAAATGATTACTTTTTAACAATGACTAACATTGAAGTGATCGATTTTTAGCAATGACTAGCACTGAAATTATCACTTTAAAAAAATTGGCACTCAAATGATCACTATTTACAACTTTTAGATGATGTCGGTTAGGGGTTATATGCTGATCGGGCACGCCAGCGAGCCACGTAAGACTGAGAAATTATTAAATATAGCCACGTGGGATTTTCGATGACCCAAATCGGAGTTAGCACTTAAGTGACCGTTTTTTTTTAAAAGTGACACTTAAGTAATCCGAAAAAAAGCTTTTTGCACTAAAGTAAGTGCCGTACACAACTTTTGACACTTCTACTATCCTTCTCCCCCTGCAATGCTCATGTCAGAGTCAGCATTGTCCCGATCTAAAAGGGTTTTATAAATAATAAAATATACTAAAAAAGAGAAAAAAATTAAAAATTAAAGATCCAATGTAAATCGTTATTTGTAAATCCCGAACAAAGCCATAAACAATATGAAATCAACACTCAAATATCAAACAGTCAAAATAAAAAAAATGTAGTCAAATGTTGAAATCGAAATGTGACCTAAAGTATGATTTTGGAATATGTCATATTAATTATATGGGATAAGAGGATCGGAAGTCCTAAAACTTGTCATAAAAATAAAATTGAGTCCTAAAAATTTCAAAAATTATAATTAAGTCCTAAAATTTGTCACAAAAGTACAATCGAACCTTAAAACTTTTAAAAAGTACAATCGAACCCTAAAACTTTCAGATTGCTCCAATCAAGTCATTCCATTGATTGAACTTTTTATAACTTTTAGAATTCGATTGCACTTTTGTGACAAATTTAAGGACTTGATTAATTTTTGAAAGTTTTATAACTCGATTGTACTTTCATGATGAGTTTTAGGACTTAATTGTACTTTTTAAAAGTTTTAGGACTTAACAACATTTTTGTGATGAGTTTTAAGACTTCTAGTGTACTTATCCCTAATTAAATCATATTATTGATATGTTTACTATTATTTTTGTTAATTTCAATAATTTTTACATGTGTGTTATTTAGATTTGTTGTCCATTGGGCATTGAATATACCAAATAAAAACTTTTGTCAATTCAGAAATACAAATGCCGCTTGAAAATTCGAATTTAAAAATGAGAAGTAATAAAACATGGAGTTTGAATATTATCAGTTTATTCCCGAATAAATATTTGTATCCTTAAGTATGCAGATTTTCTTATTCTTTGTCATATTTAAATGACAATTTCATTCGATGTTAAAGGCTTAGTTAAAACCTGGCAAAAAATAAGCAAATTAATTATGACTTACGAGCTTCTCCCTTTTCTATTTATTTTAAACAAATTTCCAGTTTGGTGCAAAACTATGACATGCCGCTTCCCACGTGGCAATCGCAGAGGCTATTTTTCGCTAAACGGATTTTCTTTAAATGACGTAACTATATTTGGAATAATTGGATTTCAGAAGAAGAAAATAAAAATAGATGAAATGTAAAAATATGGATTTATTTTATTAAGGTTTTGCCGAACTAAATAAACCATACCATTTATTTCGCTCTTCGTTAAGTACATGTGCTTGTCAGATACTATATCTTTATCTCTGTCGATATCTTTTGCTAAATTCGATAAATCATTTCCTTCATTATTTGTCAAATAGATTTGATTGAGTTAAATAAACCATATCACGTTTAAAATGTTTTGTGTCTATTCTTCTTGAAAATATAACCTTAACAAGAGATGGAGCTTGTGGACTACAAATCAATAACAAATACCGTTAACTCCGGCTTTAACAGAAGAAAATAAACAAAAATACACTATTTTCAGGGTGGGTTTTGGTGCTCGGGTTCACTCTTTCGAGATTTAGTGCTAG
The DNA here is from genome assembly GCA_031216235.1 of Syzygium jambos. NCBI lineage: Eukaryota > Viridiplantae > Streptophyta > Magnoliopsida > Myrtales > Myrtaceae > Syzygium > Syzygium jambos. The sequence continues at coordinate 22,721,789 of CM062222.1, forward strand.
TGTCCCTGAATTATAAAAATAAAAAAAAGAAAGGAGGCAAAACCGAAATTCCTAATAAACTTGGCAGAAATTTGAAAAGTGGAACGTGTTGATATTACCCTCATGTGGCATACCTAAAGGCCGGCTGATCCCAGTTCCATGAAACGAAGGCCTGAATATGTTGCAGAAATGGGCCTCCACTTTGCAGGAATTACAAAAACGCTCACTTAAGTTCGTGTCTTTTACCAGGAAGGTCCATTCGTAATTTGTTAATTTTTCAATTGAGGCCCATATCTTCTTCTTGCTGCTGATACAACCCACCCGGACCCGAAGGAAATAGAGAAAGTGAGTCGAAGAGAAAACTTCTCCAAGAAAATATTTTGCTTTGCTGGTGCTAACATAAAGAGCAGGAAATAGAAATTTCATTTTTTACATTCCAAGAAAATGGTTGAGGGAAACAAAATAAATTACTGACACTCGTGTACATCATTGGACTTTTGAACAAGTTGATCATTAGCTCGGTGCACAGACTCTATTTGTTCTGACACCCATCGTTTGGTACAACTATATTAGTAAGTTTTTTCCTTATGTATTCATAGTAGTTCTCAATGTTTTTCTCCGAGCAATGCTACATGTACTAAGAAATTTTATTGAAACTATTTTACTAATTGATGTGACGAGTTTTCATTGGATATTTAGAGAAGCCATCCTTCAATGCACGTGTCCCGATTGTTTTAACAAATTAGAACTTGTCATGTATCTTTCATGTACACCCGAATGTAAAGGAGAATTTCGATTTTCTTTATCTTAATATGTATCTAGTCGCATTGTGGAGAGAAAAACATAACGCAATAGAGGACAAGGACATTAGCAAAAGGATGTCTTGAAGTAACAATATCATTATGTACAAAATAACGTTTCTCTCATCAAAATTTACACAAATCATATATCGGGTTACCAACACGATATTGTCCGCTTTAATCGCAGCCTACCGATGCCCACACAGCCGTGAAACGCGCATGCTAGTTTAAGATTATGAGAGACATATCTACCGGCGTAGTAAACCATATCCAAGCCATGTGAAATCAGCAACATATCCGAAACTCGACACTATCCTATTCTGGATTCCACGTATATGGAATCTAGGAGTGATGTGTGAGAAAGTGAATGCGCATACTGCAATGATTAGAACTCAATAGACACTCGGGGCTTGAATTGAACCCTACTACTATAGTTGGCACCCTGAGAACATGGAATGGTTCTTAAGAACCTTTATAAGTATGATCATCCACAGCGTGTCCAGCTATGAAAACTCAATGCAACGCAAGGCATCATATACAACTTATATCTGGGAAATTATATTACTAGAAATCATTAAGGTAGTTATTGTGCTATGCCAGTCATTAAGATATGGTAAATCAGTACAAAATTTTTATGTCTATCACCTAAATTTCAGAGGTTTCTCATATACCATTGGTTTGGACATGCGTGAACCCTTTAAGTAACAATTAAACTACAAATACCCACTCGCCATTATTGTCATTTTCACGAGGAGTATAGTCCACAAAATTGATCTCTATCATGATCTGTACGTACCCTTTTATTTATAGAAAAAAGAACAACACGACGCATTCTCGAAACCCTAGTCCTTCATTTCAAAGCAAAAGTGAAAAAGCAAATAAAATTTGCAGCATTCAACCGCACGCTCCGCCGAGCATCTCAGTCAACGAGAACGTGTGGCCTCATTACCAATATGATTATTCTGCACACACCCCCCTGGCAACTATGCACAAATCATTATAATAGATGCAACTCCACGTCAATCAAGAATTGCGTCCCCTTGAATCACGAACCTTTGTCCACATTCCGGACGACAAACCCCAGTCCTAACCATCATTAAACTAAAGAGTATGAACAGTGTCTGTGTGTTTTTGAGGTCACGACTGAGATTCATGGAATTTGAAGGGCCTTAGTCAAAGCAAAAGACTTGCAAAAGAAGGGAAACAGCAAACTAAAGTTGGGGGGAGAATGATATAAAAGTGATGGGTGGCCGACATCTCTTGCATGAAGGCTAAATAAAAGGGTGACAAGGATTGAGACTGATCAAACCCTAATTCTTTTTTTCTTTTTAAACTGGTTTTTCTTTTTCCTGAAGAAACAAAAAAAAGATGATAAAACAAAGGGAAAAGAGGAGGAGACCCCACAAGTTTTGAACGAAGGGAATATTTAAAGGAAAAGAGGAAAAGGGTCGATCTTTTTGCAGCATTCCGCTTGACTAAACGAGCCTTACTGCTTTGCACGTAAAAACGTAGCCTTTTCAGGAAATGGCATGTGCTAGATTTTAGAGTTAGATACCTTGTGCTCAAGCAATTATGCTAGAAAAGAAACCGACTTTTGTTTTTCTTTGCTTGTTTGTTTTAAGAAAACAGAGCTGTGTCTGTGAAGGTTTTTTGTTTTCATGTTCATGGAAGTTTTCGAACCCTGCTGCCGGACGAATTTTGAACCTCCATGCAAAGGCATTTGGGATCTGTCATACAGTTAGGGCGATCAGTGATCTAAAGATTAGGTTAGACACATTAAGGAGATAATTGATCTATTAGCTCTGGAGTTCTGGCTTTGATTAATTTGACGCAGCTATATGGAGTCGATTGGTTTCATAACTGATGCAGAATCTATTAGTGAAGCATTTCTGGATCGGTTGGAAAGGCAGAAATCCAAATGAAAGGCGAAACGGTGATGCGACTAGAATCGACGGACTTGGTTGACGACATCGCATTTGGCTCAAATTTGGTCATTTTAAGCAAAACGGCATTCTGAACAAAACTCGCTACCTTTAGCTATGACTACGACGGATTTTAGCGATTCAGGGTCGTTTATATGGGTTTTTCTATGTTTTAATAATTTTTATGGGTTTTAATTTTAAAGGCAGTTTTGTAATTTTGATGTTTTATGTTTCCTAATCCTAGTAGGGTTTGGTTTAGGAATATATAAGCTTGTTTTAGGGTTCTTTTTCAAGAACAGAACATTATCATCAATATTGAATTTCGATATTTCTTTCTCTAAGCAAGGTTTTGCTTGAATTATTCGTTGAACGCTGCGTCAAGTGATATCAGAGCCTATGGCAACTGGTGGTGGTCTTTGTGACCATGCTCAGGAGACTGGAGCCCCAACCCTTGGGGACGACACGCTGCAACGTTTGGAGCAGCATTTAATGGAACGCTTGGATCAACGACTCGATCAAAATCTTCGTCGTTTCGAAGAACGATTTGATGAGTTAACATATTGGTTTGAAGGTCTCGGTGTTGATGTGAACCGGAATCGGCGAAACGACAGAAGGCCGAGTGCAGATCTTGCTCGCGGTGATCCTGTTGATAGGCTCGTTCCTGTCCGCAGGTTGAACAAGCCTCTGTTTTCAAAGAGTTTGGAAGAAGAAGAAAACGATTACTTTGATGCGGAATGTGCTGATTATAGCGGCAGACATCATCATGGAGAATTTCAAAGAGGATATGATCGAAGAGATGGAAGACGACGTTACGACGATCGTGAAGGTAACGACTTTAAATTGAAAGTCGATATTTCTTATTTTAATGGAAGTCTGGGCATAGAAGAATTTTTGGATTGAATTGCTGATATTGATAGATTTTTCGATTATATGGAGACCCCTGGTGAGAAAAGGGTGCGATTAGTAGCTTGTAGATTAAAGGGTGATGCGTCTACATAGTGCGATAGATTGCAGAATAAGAGGGAGCGAGAAGGAAAAGATAGAGTTCGAACTTGGACTAGAATAAGGAGGCTGTTAAAGCAGAAATTCCTTCCACCCGATTATGAATAGATTATGTTCCAATAGTACCAACATTGCCAGCAGGGCAGGACTGTGAATGAGTATACGGCCGAATTTATGAGATTGGCGGAGCGGAATAAATTATCAGAGACGGAGGGACAACAAGTGGCCAGATATCTCGATGGTTTGAAACCCTTCATTCAAGATAAAATTGGAGTATAATTTTTGCGAAATTTAACTGAAGCCAAGAATATGGCGATAAAGGCAGAATTGATACAACAAGACAGGGAAAGAAGAAGCTACGAAAATTATCGAGATAGCAGTTCAAGCAGTTTGGTAGAAAAGAGCAGTTTCAATGATTGCTTTAACGCAAGACGAAATCAGGAAGATAAGGCGGTAGAAAAGAGCCCTATGAACGATGCGAGGGATAAGGGAACGCAAGCACAGAAAACTACGAACCCTAACCTTATGCTAAACCAGCCACGATAAAGTGTTACAGATGTAATCAGCCTGGGCACCGATCTAATGAGTGCGCTCAAAGAAAGACCGTAAACGTAGCAGCGAGAGAAGAGGAGGATAGATGGATATTGCTGTGCGCCAGATGGTGAGGACGATGATTTTGAAGATGAAGAAGAGGAGTAAGTAAAATGTGTGGTGCGCAGAATGATGTTAGCCCTAAAACAGAAAGATGATTCGTAGCGCCATCAGTTATTCCGAACCAGGTGCACCATTCTGAGAAAGATCTTTACTGAGGTTATTGATAGTGGAAGCATGGAGAATATTATTGGGAATGAGGCAGTTAAGAAGTTGGGAATACTCGTGGAGAAGCATTTTAATGCCTATACGTTATGATGGATTAAATCTGAAGTGGAAAATATTCAGGTAACTGAACGATACAAAATTCCATTCTCCAATGGAAAATATCATGATAAGCTGTATCGTGATGTAGTAGACATGGATGTATGTCATATGTTATTTGGGAGGCCGTGGCAATTTGATGTAAATGCTCAGCATTTGGGAAGGAGCGGTCAGTATAACCTCGTGAAGGATGGAGTAAAATATACGTTACTGCCACTGAAGAACAAAGGAAAATAAGCTGCTGAAAATAATTTTCTTACCCTTATGAGGAAATTTAAAGCTGAGGTTAAGAAGACTCGACAGATTCACGTGCTGGTCATAAAACAAGTAATTGGGACTGAGGCTGAATTATAAGTGGAGGAGCAGCCTGAAGCAATCAAGCCATTATTGAAGGAATTTAGCGAACTAATTCCTGAAGAGATTCTAGATGGGTTGCCACCTATGCGTGATATTCAGCACCATATAGACTTAATTCCTAGTGCTAGTCTGCCTAATTTATCGCACTGCAAGATAAGTCCTAAAGAGAGCGAGATTCTAAAAGAGAAGGTAAAAGAGTTGTTGCGAAAGGGGCACATTCAGAATAGCATGAGCTCATGCGCTATTCCAACCTTGTTGACTCTTAAGAAATATGAGAGTTGGCGGATGTGTGTAGATAGTAGGGCTATTAATAAAATAAACGTGGGTTACAAATTTCCAATTTCGAGGTTGGATGATATGCTGGATAGGTTGCACGGTGCTAAGTGGTTTTCGAAGCCGGATTTGAAGAATGGATACCATCAGATTCGGATTCGGCTTGAAGATGAGTGGAAGACAGCTTTCAAAACAAAGAAAGGATTGTATGAATGATTGGTGATGCCTTTTGGACTTTTTAATGTTTCAAGCACTTTCATGAGGCTTATGAATCAGGTTCTAAAATCTTTTATTGGTAAATTTGTTGTAGTTTATTTTGATGATATCTTGATTTATAGTAAGACTGAGGAGGATTATCTATTGCACTTAAGGGAGATGTTGATAGCTTTGCAGATTAATAAGCTGTATATTAATCTTAAGAAGTGCAGTTTTTTAACTAATAAACTGTTATTCTTAGAATTTATTATTACTGCTAAAGGAATAGAGGTAGGTGAAGGGAAGGTAAGAACAATCAGAGAATGGCCGACTTCTAAAACAGTTTCTGACGTTAGGAGTTTTCATGGGTTGGCTACTTTTTATTGACGATTTATGAATTTTAGTACTATCGCAGCCCCAATTATTGAATGTATGAAGAAAAGCAAATTTCTATGCGAAGAGGAAGCTAAGAATAGTTTCGCTATTATAAAGAAGAAGTTATGTACTGCACATGTTTTTACTTTACCTAATTTTGATAAACTGTTTGAAGTGGACTATGATGCTAGTGGAGTTGGTATAGGAGCTGTTTTATCTCAAGAGTGCAGACCAATTTGCTATTTTAGTGGGAAGCTTAGCGAAGTGAGACAAAAGTGGAACACTTATGACAAAGAATTTTATTCTGTCGTGAGGGCTTTGAAGACCTGGGAGCATTATCTAATTGGGAAAGAATTCGTCATTTATTCTGATCATGAAGCTTTGAAGTATCTAAATAGTCAGAAGATGATTAGCAAAGATATACATGCACGATGGTGTCAATTTTTGCAAAAATTTCTTTTCAGATTACAGCACAAGTCAGGTGTGCATAATGTCGTAGCAGATGCATTGAGTATAAGAGCTGGCTTGTTGATTACATTAAGCCAAAACATCTTGGGGTTCAAGCAGCTAAAAGATTGTTATGCAGATGATGATGACTTTGGGCAAATTTGGAAGTCATGTGCTTCTAGTCAACCTGTGCAAGAATTTTATGTGCATGATAGCTATTTGATGCGTAGCAACCAGCTTTGCCTTCCTCGAACATCATTACGAGACAAGGTAATTCGTGATTTACATGATAGAGGATTAGCTGCACACCTGGGTCGTGATAAAACTATTACTGTAGTTCGGGAGCGATTTTACTAGCCCAGTTGCGTAGAGATGTCAGTAGATACATATAAAAGTGTTATGTTTGTTAGACTGTTAAGGGGAAATCTAATAATACAGGTTTATATATACCATTATCTGTTCCTGATAATATATGGGAAAATCTGTCCATGAATTTTATGCTTGGTTTACCACGGATATAAAGAGGCATGGATTCTGTTTTCGTTGTAGTTGACAGATTTTTCAAGATGGCGCACTTTATTTCTTGTAGGAAAACTTCTGAAGCAGTAAGTATGGCCAGATTATTCTTTAAGGAAGTGGTTCATTTGCATGGTGTGCCTGAGTCTATTACCTCATATAGGGAAAGTAAATTTCTAGGGCATTTTTGGCAAACTTTATGGAAACTGTTTGATTCATCTTTGAATTTCAGTAGCACTGCTCACCCGCAGATTGATGGGCAAACAAAGGTGATTAATAGAACTCTGGGAAATTTGATTTGAAGCATTTGTGGAGATAAGCCGAAGCAATGGGATATTGCTTTATCACAAGCAGAGTTTGCTTATAATAATGCAGTTCATAGTTCTATTGGCAGGTCACCTTTTTATGTTGTTTATACAAAGGTGCCTCGGCATACTCTGGATTTGGTACAGTTGCCTAAGCAATCGGATAAAAGTGTAGCAGCAGATCATATGGTTAAACAGATTGTGGATGTGCATCACGAAGTCAAACAGAAGTTGGAAGAAGCTAATCAGAAGTATAAAGCTGCAGCAGCAGCAGATAAGCACAAGCGAAAGCAAGTGTTTGCGGTAGGTGATCAGGTCATGATTTTTCTTCTTAAAGAGCGATTACTAGTTGGATATTATAGCAAATTGCAGCAAAAAAAGTATGGACTTTACACTGTCAGCAGGAAGATCAATGATAATGCTTATGTTATAGACCTTCCACATAGTATGGGCATATCTAACACTTTTAATGTTGCTGATTTATCACCGTTTCATGAGTTTACAGAACCGTTATATCCAGATCCCGATTTTAACTCGAGGCGAGTTCTTTTCAAGTGGAAGAGAATGATGCAGAATCTATTAGTGAAGCATTTCTAGACCGGTTGGACAGGCAGAAGTCAAAACGGAATGCGAAACAGTGATGTGATTAGAATCGGTAGACCTGGCTAACGACATCGGATTAGGCTCAAATTCGGTCGTTTTAAGCGAAACGGCGTTATGAACAAAACTTACTGTCTTTGGCTGTGACTATATGGATTTTAGCAATTCGGGATCGTTTACATGGATTTTTCTATTTTTTAATAATTTTTTATGGATTTTAATTTTAAGGGCAGTTTTGTAATTTTGATGTTTTATGTTTCCTAATCCTAGTAGGGTTTGGTTTAAGGATATATATAAGCTTGTTTTAGGGTTCTTTTTGAAGAGCAGAACATTATCATCAATATTAAATTTCAAGATTTCTTTCTATAAGCAAGATTTTGCTTGAATTATTCGTTGAACGCTGCGTCAGTAACATTGGAGAGGAAGAGACTCCATGGTATCTGCATGGTCTCTAGGAATGGCGATGGGGCGAGGCAAGATGGGGTTGCGTCCCCCATCCTCACCGCACGATAATCAAGGAGGCCTTATATCCACCCCCGCGCAAGAAAAATTCGTTCCCCTCGTCCTCACCACACGAGGCATTGGGATTTCGTTGTGCCGTTTGTCTCGCCCCCGCATTTATCTTAATCTTTTAACATTAATTCAAAAGAGTTAAATATGTTTATCACAGTGCGGGTTTTCTAATCCTTGTAAAAAGTAACGAGAAATGGGTGTCAAACTTGATCTAAGGAAAAGATTATTGAAGATCTACGAGTGGGCCAACATATTTGGCTCTAACCTGCCCAATAGAGGGGGACAAATTGCCGTCCAGTTCTTTGTTCGGTAGTGAAACACCTGGTGCAATTGAGATGTTATTATTGAATGGTTTGTGTATTGATTCATGCATGGGAGAATTTCTAACTTGGTATATGAGCATGCTTTCTAATAATGCATGCTACATGCACTAATCAAATCATATTAGAACCTTTTTCACGGCGTTGTGGTGATTTCGATGCTTGCAAACAAGCCAATCACTCAATGCGTGATTCTCATTTATTGTAACACTTAATCGACAATGTCCGTATCACTAATAATGAGTAATCTTATAAAGATTCTTATTACCTTTAGCATTTCTCTTTCCCAAAATAGTACCACGTCTACTAACTTTGTTTTATTTATTTCCTGTTAAAAGGCATAAACTGTGAAGCTTTCTATTTTCAAATTTTTGCTCCTCTTCCTTTTCACAAAAAATTTCTGAAAGTTTCAAAACAATAAGCTCAAAGTTCCCTTCCTCTCATTTTTTTTCCCAATGTCCCGGAATTAGCATTAGGTAGAGGAGCCCAGCTACCTTACTCTAATTCCTCCACTGAGCAACCTTTTTGTCGTGTTGATTAATGTTTTGAGGCTGCGAAGTTTAATGGAGGTAGATTGTTAGTTTGTTTCACGTGCATGACCCCCCAATAGTTCTACCTTCCATGTTGGGAATGATTATTATGTTAGACTAGTCAATTAGGTTACGTGTGGTATCATTCTTCGCATGTAACGAAAATGAGAAGGTAACAGAGGGTTTCCATTCCAAGTTTCTAATGTCAAATTATGTTGTCTTCGGAAGTATAAGTCCGGATGCAATCGAAATAAAGTGTTCGGATAAAGGTTATTCACCAGGTATAGGATAATCCCCGGCCAACGCTGCCGGGGAAAAGATTGATCTAATCTTTGAAGATTATTGAAGATCTACGAGTGGGCCAACATATTTGGCTCTAACCTGCCCAATAGAGGGGGACAAATTGCCGCCTAGTTCTTTGTTCGGTAGTGAAACATCTGGTGCAATTGAGATGTTATTATTGAATGGCTTATGTATTGATTCATGCATGGGAGAATTTCTAAGTTGGTATATGAGCATGCTTTCTAATAATGCATGCTACATGCACTAATCAAATCATATTAGAACCTTTTTCACGGCGATGTGGCGATTTTGATGCTTGCAAACAAGCCAATCACTCCATGCGTGATTCTCACTCATTGTAACACTTAATCGACAATGTCCGTATCACTAATAATAAGTAATTTTAGAAAGATTCTTATTACCTTTAGCATTTCTCTTTCCCAAAATATTACCACGTCTACTAACTTTGTTTTATTTATTTCCTGTTAAAAGGCATAAACTGTGAAGCTTTCTATTTTCAAATTTTTGCTCCTCTCCCTTTTCACAAAAAAATTTCTGAAATTTTTAAAACAATAAGCTCAAATTTCCCTTCCTCTCATTTTTTCCCAATGTCCTGGAATTAGCATTAGGTAGAGGAGCCCAGCTACCTTACTCTAATTCCTCCACTGAGCAACCTTTTTGTCGTGTTGATTAATGTTTTGAGGCTGCGAAGTTTAATGGAGGTAGATTGTTAGTTTGTTTCACGTGCATGACCCCCCAATAGTTCTACTGTCCATGTTGGGAATGATTATTATGTTAGAGTAGTCAATTAGGTTACGTGTGGTATCATTCTTCGCATGTAATGAAAATGAAAAGGTAACAGAGGATCTCCATTCCAAGTTTCTAGTGTCAAATCATGTTGTCTTCGGAATTATAAGTCCGGATGTAATCGAAATGAAGTGTTCGGATAAAGGTTATTCACCAAGTATAGGATAATCCCTGACTGACACTGCCACTGATCCCCTTACCAACGCCACCGTCGCCCTGAATTGACGCCATGAATGCCCTCCAAGTCAATACCACATCTCTATCTTCCCTTCCGCGTTGTCTATCTCTACGTCTCTTTATTGCCCTCATGCCTCATCGGCAACCTCCAAGATCTGGTCGACATCAAGCTCACCCAAATCTAGGGTCGACCTCGCCACCGTGCCATGGGGCTCGCCATATCTCGCTAAGCTTGATGCTACCATGGAGCTTGACCACAGATGGGATTGGGCTCGCAAGATCCGGTTCCATCCACTATCGCCGCAGGGGAAAGCAGTGAGAATAAAGGGACGAGAATGGAGAGGACGGTTGTCACACAACTTAGGGATGGAGAAAAAATAATTTTGCATAAAAATATTTCTCGGGTCAAATATATCTTCAATAAGCATTGACAAGATTGAAATATTTCATTAATAAATTAATGTGATTAACAAAATGTATTAGCATCTCAACTCTACTTGTGGAGAAACTTTATAATACCGTCAATGTACCAAGTAAGTCCTAAAACAAAAAGAAAAAGAGAGGAAAAGTGAAGAATGCACGCCAATCATTGAAAATTTGATGGATTGATGTGTCTTTCTTAGGAGAAGTACATTAAAAATATGAATTTACCCTGAATCATCTTAATCACTTATAGGAATTCATGCTGGCGTGGCAATGGGAATATGTTGAACCCAAGTCTCAACAATTTCAAGCACGAAACTCGATCAACATCATCGAAGGGGTCAACTCCGCCATTGTTGGGCCTCGAATTCTGGAAAAAAAATGCTGAAACTATTATAATTGTGCAAATTTAGTCCTAAATATTTTTTTATTTTTGTCAATTGAGTCTCAAATCTTTTACATTTGTATCAATTAGAGTCCGTTCGACCAATTTTGACTGGAAATCGCTAACATGAACGCTAGCTGCCCTACGTGGCGCCCCATGCCTAGCACTAATTGTAGACAATTTTTAATAATATTTTAATATTTTTTCGAATTTTTTATTTCTTTTTTCTTCTCTTTTTTACTTGTTTTTCTTCCTTTCTTCCTCTAGCCAGTCACTGGACCTCGACGATCGACCAGAGGTGAGGGCAAACGAGGCAAGGTCCGGCAACCAACTAAAGGAAGAAGGAAGGGAAGAAAAAAAAAGAAAGAGAAAGAAAATAAAAAAATAAAAAATAAATAAAAATTCTCAAAATTATTAATATATTATTAATAATTATCCACGTCAGCACCAACTATGCCACATAGAACGACCGACATCCATGTCAGCGAGTTCCTGCTAAAATTGACCAAATAGATTGAATTGACATAAATGCAAAAGGTTTAGGACTCTATTGGTAAAAAAAATGACTAAATGGACATAATTGCAATATGTTTAGGACTTTTTTGGTTATTTTCCCCATGACCTCTCCTCGGAAGAACTTATATATGTCAGTTTGTTATTTCTTGAATCTATGATATCGGAGAAGTTTATTGCAAAGAATTATTTGGGTGGCTCCAAAATAAACGTATGAAAGCTGGTTATATAACGAAAGAATAAGTGAAGAACTTATCAATTGAATGAATTCTACTTTACCACACTAGAAAATAAAAGTACATTTAATTTTGTCTATCATAAAACTTTAGACCATCTCATTGATGAGTTTGAGAAACAGTTCACACTATTTGGTTTTGCTCCTTGCCAAACCTTTCCACATGATGCCTCTCCTTTTTCTTTTTGCATATTTTCCTCTCATCACAGCAAAAAGTGGAATTTTTTTACTTTTAATCTCCCATATGCGTGTCGTGTCTAGATACGATTTGGCCGCACAATGCATGTTCTTTCTAATACACGAGGATGAGGAGGGACCATTATTTACCTTTTCTATAGATTAAAAATTGTGGGAATGGACGATCAGCATCGACAATTTCCCTAAATATTATTATAGGAGTGCACAACCGCGATGGAATGTTTCATTCGACCCATTACTATTACTCATTTTGAATGAAGCCGTCATTGCCAGCTCGTGAAAAATAGAGTCGGGGTTATTCTATGCCATAGAACAGCCGAACTTACACCACAGGCGAATCAGGAGTTCCCTACGCCGAGGAGCGATCGAGATATTCGAACCTGTGATCAGAGGGGGCCTCAAGCTACGTGGGAGTAAGTTATACATGGCCCACAACAAGGAGCTGGCCAATTGTTTTTTGTCGCTACGTAGTATTAATAATTACTGGTCAAAGGTGTGGTCAAGACGTGAAGCGTGCAAGATGGAGAGGGAGGGTGTGTTGAGTAGGATCCAATCTGCGCCGAAAGGTACAAAGACGGACAGCAATGAGGCATCATCTTAAGAAGGAAAGGGACCGGAAAAGACAAAGATTTCGATTTGTTTTTGCTTAAAGAAAAAGAAGCAAAAACATTAGTAAATTTTCTCAAGAGTTTGAAAGAGACACCTCCAAAAGAGACCCATTGAGGTGGCTTTTGCATATCCTGTCCTATTGCATGATACTATTTATCATCCTTGTGGCTGATGCTCTTGGAGGGAAAAGGCCAGCCTGTTCATCTTTCTTTTTGGTCACTGGATTTGTCATCATTTAGGTTGGTCAAACATAGGCAGTGTCTCTTTTGTGTTCCTTTGGATGGAGGGTGATATTTTATAAAGGGATTTGACAATGCTAAACAAATACAAAAGCTTTATCACATCATTTTGTCAATAAATTTTATGCATTGATTGTCATATCTTTAGCTTTACTTTTATTTAGATATGGATAAGTTCTTAAACCACCATATCTCAAATCAGGGAATGATGCTCCATCGGTTATAAACCTATTTTATAAATGTCAATTCCATCTTAAACTTTTCGATTTTACCAATATTGTCCTAAACCTTTGCGTAAAACTCAAATAGTCTTTCCGATCAATTTTAACCAGAAAACTGTTGACGTGGCGATGTGCCACATAGGATGGCTGATATTGACTAAACTGTCACATTAGCGATTTCCGAGGAAAATTGGCTGAAGTAGCTACATTAGAATTTCACACAAAGAATTACGATTAAATTGGCAAAATCATAAAGTTTGGAACTGAATTGATATTTACACAATAGATTTAGGAACGATTGGGCAATCTCCCTGCTCAAACCATCATGAGCTCTTTATTGATGATATGGGATCTTATATAGTAGATAGATACTATGAATAAGGTATGTGTAACTTTAAAGTCAGGTGCTGTTGGTCTCTCTAATAACGCCTTCATACAAAATTTATGTTAAAAACAGCAAATAACCAGTGAATTAGATTATTGCACGGAATTTCTATATGCTTCGTGTGTCAAATTATTGAGACTAATCATTTAGTAATGAATTTCTACCTGTTCTTCCTACCATAGATTTTTCCGGGTTCTCTAGCTCCTCCATGACAATTGCTTCTCTTTAGGAGGAGGGGACTCCCGTTGGAAAAGAAGCTTGCAAACTGTCGAAGGTGGAGATTATGTTAGAGTTTTCTTGTATTGATATGGTGGGGTTAATCAATGACAAGATGGATCTTAGGTGTTATCCATGACTTGGATCTTATTTGTTAATTTGCAAATCTTTATTTGTACGTAATGTTAGAATAATTAAATATTAAACCACGTCTTTATCTAAAAGGTTAAGCTTTTAGAATAGTTGGCAGTAGTTCCACAAAATCTCACATGGTATCAGAGCTGGAGATCTTGAATTCAAATCTTTCTAAACCTCATTTGCCTCCCCTATTAAATATGACAACGCTTAGTACTAGGCAAAAAGATCAGACTAAGTGTGAGGGGAAATATTAAATTAATTAAATATTAAACCACATATTCATCTAAAAGCTTAAGAGATGGCATTGGTCCCACAAAATCTTACATGTAAAATATGTGTGTCATCTTATTTATGTTATTCGTTTTTAAATATGAGCTTTCATGTCATGTGATATTTATCAATTTGTTTTTACTAACATTTATTTATGAAATAAGGCAAAATGGTCATCATATGTTTTTCCGTTGGTTATTCGACTTACTTTATTCTCATCAACTATAAAATTGTATGAATTATATCATGCATAAAGGTTTGTCATCATCAACTACAAAGTAATTGGAATTCTACGGTTTTAATCATAAGATCTATCAAATATCATCCACTTAGTCATATTTATTTATGAAGTATGTACAATTGTGTAATATAACTCTCTGGCAACTTTAGCAAAAAAAAAATCTCTAGCAGTTTACTATCTTTTGTTATATAGACGTTTTGTAATAATTAATAACCCATTTCTAATGATAAGCTATTTGTGTTTGTCTTCATTTTTTAATATTCATTTAATGGTAGATCATGTAATATAATTTTTTTTTATGATAATTGATAATTTTTTTAATTATCTAATATTATTTATTAGTCAAACATGGAATATCATGTCATAATATTTCCATTGTTCAACTCTAAGTAAGCGTCTTATTTAGCACAAATAAATTTATATTTTACATTATTGGTCTGTTAAATATGGGCTATCACGTTATATAATTATTTTTAGCAATTGTAGATGAAACTTACTTGTGAAATACAACAAAATATTTTGTCATAATGAGTATCAATACAAATTTTTAATCATAAAACTCGTCATGTATGATACACTTAGTCATAACTTATTTTGTAATATATAGTCATGGAATGAACCCTACTAAAATATATTTTTTACCTTATATTAACTTTTTGTTGTGATGGGTATCCCTACTTTGTTAAACTATTTCATAAATTCGTCATAATGCTTAATTGAAGTAATTAATGTAGATATGCTGCAGTGATATGGAAAACTGATTTGCTGAAATGCCAAATAGAATTTGTGTTCACATGATGAAATATACTTAGACTAGAAATTCGCTAAAGTAGAATTAGAGATTTGTTAGATTGCAAAAGCGAATTGATATATACATAAATAATATATGAGATTTTGCTAAGCTTATCATCAAAAGCTAGTGGGTAAAACTCGCGCATTTGGCTCAATCTCGTTCGAGCATTATCCATTTTTATTTACCATGTCTCAAGAGCAAATATTTAAATAATGAGCAAATATCCCACAAGCCGATGATGTTCCATGATATATATATACACACTAGTAGATTTGTGCTACTCATATTCGGAGTGTACAAAAGCTTCATTTATTTCGCGAAAAGTAAATGATTTAAAAAATATTTTTAAAAAAATAATTATTTATATCATTTATAAAAATAAATAAATAAATAATATTTTGATCATTCATAAAAATATTCAAAAATATTTAAATATAAATTATTATCAATAATAAATACATTTTTTATTAACTAATCATTTAGAACGATATAAACAATTATTAATAAATATTTTTTTAATTATTTATATTTGACCAAAGAAACAAAATCTAAGTCTAGTAAAATTTTCTTTGGATTGGGATCCCATTGCTGGATACGGTCCTCATCGCAAATATTGATGTAATTTCCTCCGAACAAGACATCAAGTCCTAGCTTGAAGTAGCGCACACAACATATAGATAGATATACAAGAAGCTAATGATTGGACAACATGATACGCACAAACATAAACATAACAAGAAATGACAAAAGGAACTTCTCTTTCATTATACCCATGTTAATCATCCAGTTACGATTAGGAGGCTGAAAAAGAAACAAAAATAAAACAACATAAAACAACATTTCCCTAAAGAAACGAACAGGCTTCAAGTTAGTACTATGTCAGCATCTGCCCCTACTCTGAAATTGATCGGTCAGTCCCCAACCTTCTTCATAGTCCCCCCATGTATTTATATATTCATGTAACAAGAAAGAAAAGAAGAAAAAAAGAGAGAAGTTTGACCCACCAACTTCCCCTTTTCTTGTGCCTTTCCCTTTCAAAGCCTCGCACAGATTCTCATTCAAATCCCTCCTTGTCTTTAATTTCCCTCCGTGATGTCATTCCATCCCAAAAATCGGTGTCTGAAACACGGACAGGTTTTGCTTTGCAGTTTGGAATGAGTGAAGGCCTGTTGAGGCCATCCAGCTGTTGTAGCCATTGCCATTCTCATGATTGCCACTGCTATACAAGGTAATGGGAGTGGCAAAAGGGATTGAGTTTGAGCCTGAACTGCCATTCTCATGATTACTCTCTTGCTCTTGATGATGCTGATGAATGTTACCACCATACCCACCACCATTGAAGTAGCTATTGTGGTTGCTGCTTTGGCTCCCCGAGAAATCCGCGCCGAAGGCGTTCTGGTTGTTCTCGAATGACTGGTAGAAAGCCAGCGAAGGAGACGGGCCTCCGCCGGTGGAGATCAGTTTTGCACCGTTTAGAGGGTTGTTAGGGTTCTGGTGGTACCCAAGGCAGTCCAAGGGATCAGCCTTGACGGGTCTTGCAAAGCTCAGGGTCGACATTGGAGGAGGCTGTGAGGAGGCGAAGGTCAGGGAGGATGCAGACGAGAGGTCCCGATCATCAGACCGGCTGCCCTCGATGCTCCTGCTGTCAGAAGTCGACTCAGAGTTCTTGGACTTGCCGGACATCCCACCGATCGGAAGGTTGCTGCTCATAATGCTCTTCACGTCATAGCGGCTCATATCAAAGTTGGTCACCGCATTAAGGCCACGGAACTTTATCGCCGCAATGTCGTAGGCCTCAGCCGCTTCCTCTTGCGTGCCTGTTGTTCAACAAAAGCAGCGGCATAAATTATCTTTTATTACTGAGTAAGCAACATTATAATCAAGAGATAAGTAACTAAAAACAGTCGAACTCACTGAAAGTGCCGAGGTAGAGATCTTTGTTCCCGGCGACTCTCCCTATCCGTGCCTGCCATCGTCCGTGTTGATGGTGCCTGAAAGAAACACATTGTCACCTTCGCTCAGATTATCCACGGTTTATATTCTTCTCACTATAAAGAAAGATTATAGGGATCGAGCACCTAAGTATATGTATTATCAAAATGAGTCAACATTTATGAAATGTGTACTCAAATTGTTGCAAATGATAAACCAACCTGGTGACTCCTCGGTAGATCGAGGCACCCCTAGAAAATCCACTACTTTTCCTGAAGGAACATAAGGTGGTCCAAACGCTCAGTCAAAAACATAAATCAATTCAAACATTAAACTTTTGAAAAAAGAAAAGTACCTTGCCCACCATCTAATTTAATCAAATCTAATGTAAGTGTTTCCCGTAAAATATTCTTTTTTACCTTCTTAGGGACGCGACAAACTCCTGCCTGGTCATGTGCTTCATTTCCTCCAATTCCTTCTCATAGTTAGAGATCTAGCAAAAGGAACAATTTCCTTTGAATAGATTGACAAGAAACAAAAGAATCACAAGCTAAAATACAATGTGAAACCACAGTATGGAAAAAGTACTAATTTGCTAGCATATGCTCACCGGAAAGTTAGTGGTGGTAGTAGGACCCCAGTACTTGAGAGCTGCGAGATCGTATGCCCTAGCCGCTCTGTCTTCCTTATCATATCCACCTACGATAAGACAAAAAGCAAAATCAACACACAGGAGCAACAACAAAAAATAAAACAACTCATGCTATCAAAGCCGAGAATCTTTCTGAAACTACTCATGCAGATGAAGAGAATCATTCGTTCTGTGCAATAGTAACACCCAGTACGCAGTCAAACTGGAGTTTCAAGATTTCGTGAGCTTCGTTCGTGAAAGAGAAGGCCGTGCATTACAGCGAGGCCGATGGGAAAGCAAAGTTGCAATAATAAGGGAAAAGACCACGAGAGATAGAGAGAGGACTCACCCAAATAAACTGGCCAGACGAAATGATGAAAGAAGAATCCGGTCGCGGGTATTTGGTACATGCCACAGAGAATGGAAAGGACGCATCAGGATCTTCAAGCTCATAATAAATGCCAACTTTATGCAAAAAACAAACTGATACAAAATCTATCGGAAGAAACCCACAAGATCCAGGGGTCTTTCGAATCACAGATTTAGCACCTGTAAGCATTGAAACTTTCATGTTCTTATTCAGTTCCTAGCCAACGTTTTTTCCCATTATTGGCATTAACCAAGCCCGCACAATCTTCCAACCCCCCCCCCATCCCCCTCTCCTCCCTTTTTTACTGATCAAACCTTCTTTTTCTTTCATTCCTCGATATTATGATATGAAAAAACTCAAACTCAAACTCAAACTCAAACCCTGTTCAGATTTCGTTGTTCTGCAAAATGTAAAGTCAGAGAAGCCCAGAAACAACATTCTGCTGAAAATTAGCAAAATAACAAAGAAAAAAAAGGGATGTTACCTTGTCTTCCCTTCCTGCTTTGCCCTTCTCTTCTGCAACTGTTGTCCCACAAGTGAGCTTCATACCTCCCCGTCCACCTATGCCTTTTTTTGCACCCAAAGAACAGTTCTCTCAGTATTTTTCCTTTGCAAAACCCATGACTTCTTGTTTTGAATGATTACTGAAGATCGAAAAGAGATGCAAAAAGTTTACCTAGTAACACCTCGGTAGATCGAGGTACGCTGTCCGAAAGTATCCACCGTCTTCTTGGCCCCAGCCTCCTCAGAAGAAGCGAGAGGCTGTTGCTGTTGTTGTGGCTGCTGTTGCTTCTGAACGATGACGTCGGCTTGTTCGGCTGTGTAGCCGCGCAAGAAGCTCGCAGCGATGGTCTTGAGCTCGGAGTCGTACGCCTCGGCGGCGGCAACCGGCGGGTGATGGGCCTCGGGGGCCGCGGCGAAGTGGGCGAGCAGCGGCTGCGCGCCGCCTGCCGTGGCGGAGCCGCCGAGGAAGTCCTCGAGCTTGGGCCCGCCGCCGGAGAATATCGAGAGGTCGGTCGGGCCGTGGCCGTGAGGTCGCGCATCCTCGTCCCTATCGACCACGCCGCCTGCTTCAATATTCAAGAAACACAAAGAAATGAGAAAAGGGTCTTCTTTCTTTAGGTTTTTCAGAGAGAGAGATAGACCTGGAGCGGGGTTGAAAGCTTCGAAGAGGGAGAGGTGGTTAGGGGCGTGGTGGTGGTTGGAGAGAGAGAAGCCGAGCCAGTTGTGATGGGGAGGAGGAGGAGGAGGAGGAGAGGAAGAGTCCATCAAGTGGTCGTTGTTGGCGTTGGGGTTCATGCCCGTCGTCGGTGAGCGTGAAAGAACGAGCTTCAGGCTTCGCGCTCAGGTCTTTGGAAATGTCAAAGCAGTAAGTTCGTGTCTCAGACACAGACAGAGAGAGAGAGAGACAGAAAGAGAGAGAGGGTAAAACCGGGGAAGCGCAGAGTGAAAGGAGAGAGGGTGAGAAATGGACACAGATATAGAGGTGGTGGAGAAGAGAGAGAGAGAGAGGGCGATGAATATGAACCGGCAACTCAGGCCTTGCACGAGCACCGAGGTTCCTTCTTTTCCTTTCTCTTTCTTTCTTTCGTTGACGCGCAGGGCCAAAATAAAAATGGTGGAGAGATACTTTATTTGTCAAATACTTGGCGCTGTACCTGGTAAAAATCTCCACTCCAGTAGAACAAACATCAAAATATTCATGTTATACCGATTTGAGCTTAGCTAGTGAAGAAAACGAATTATATTCATAATCGGACAGACAGAAAAATGCACGGCCATGGCCTAGTACAACTTGATCAGGAACAAACATGATGGAAACGCCAACCAGTAGGAGGAAAAACTAATACGGTGCATACATGGTTACCTTTTTCGTATTTTGCCGATATACATCTAATATTATCGGGTCTTTGATCAATGAGGAATTGCATCGTCTTACTCGGCTAACCTAGAACATCTTCCAAGTTATTCGCACAAAAGAAGAAGATGTTTTTCAAGAGAAACCCGTTTTTAGCCTCCTTGTGTTTAATTTAGGTGTATGAGTATCCACGTCAAATTACCATAGGCTTTTGGAAAATTACGTTTAATTGCCTTCGAATTCAAATTAAACATTTTGTATGCTTATGATTTCGATGGGACCATTTTGAATAAGCCTGGACCCTCTTATATGAAGACAAGAGAGATAAGCATATGCTTAATAAGAAAGAGGTGTTTCGTGGTGCAAAGATGGAGCTAATATTGCATAGTGACACAGTCAATATAACTTGCAAGGTTATGTCATATTGATGGAATCCTATAATTTGGATATTTGTCCCGTTTCTTTATATCCAATCAAAACATATATCAATGATGCTTTAAAATTCAAAGTGGCCAGTGAAGATGCGATATTAATAGTTAGGTACTTTAGCAATCACTTCAACATCGAATGGAATTGACCAAACAATATATATTTATCAATCCCTAATCATCAAATAAGTGGGAAATGAGTGATTTGAAAATGTTTTAATCTAGCATTATTCATCTCAGTTTCATTCGAATTATTTCAGAACATTGGTCAACGAATCTCAATTTTGAAATGGCCAGACATACCAAATAAGGATGTATTATGTACCTAAACAATTTAATCATATATACGTATATATATAGGCATTTCCTATCTATTGACTATCTCATTTCATGTACATCCCCTTTTACCAATACAATCAAACATAACAAAAAGAATTAGAAGGGAATCCCATTTGAGCAGCCACGTAAGCTTCTTTTGTGGGTGAAAGTTTTTTGCTGGAAAAACGGGGGGGCCGCATACGGAGAATAACGAAGTTTGGAAGTACATCTACGTTTCTTGGCGCAATAAAGCGAATTATAGTATTCTATGTAGCATTGAATCGAAAGGTAGGCAGGCATTGCAAGTGGAAGCTTTTCATGGGATGATTGGGCGGTCTCTCTCTCTCTCTTTCTCTCTCTCCATTCTACTTTGAACGATGAAAGCAAGCAAATTCAAGAGAGAGAGAGATGATGATGATGATGATGATGATGATGGAGTGGATGTGTATGTACATGGGGAAGCAAGAGGGAGCCAAAGGGAACACGGCGACCCCGATGGAGAGGGACCAAACCTCTTTTAATATCATTACCTTTGGTCCCTACGTGTTGCCTCGTGTCACCTCTTCCTCTTCTGCATCTTCTTCGTGATCTTTGAAGTCTGAGACGACATGCGCGAGTCGTATTGCCGATCCAATGTCACAAGTTCAACGCTTTCGAATAGAGCTAGTTTACTTCTACGTTAGAAGATAGACAAGGTTTTGACCGATAGATGACTCTCGATGAATCGGGTTTTACATTCTCGTATGTCTCCCTCTCTGTGTCGCTGTAGACTTTGAGCCGATGCTTTGGATCGGCGATTCCTCGATGAGACTTACTGGTTGTTGTAGGTTTTCTTTTCGGTTTTGTATTTTTACTCTAGTTGGGTTCTTTCGTGTCTTGTTACACGTTGAGAGGTTACTAAGTTTTCTTATTAACCTAGATTTTCATAATCCGTGCGGCTTATATGCTCGTGTTCACAACTACGAGACATGAACTTGTTATCCTTGGAAACGTGTCATAATAACGCCCAACATGTTTAACAATTAAGTTACTTTCGTGATTGGAAGGTATGATACAATTACAACCGTGTGATTAGGAGATTAACCTGTGTCCATTCACCAATCTGCATCCTTTTTTTTGCCGTAGCACGACTATAAGTAAAGAAACATAGCCATTCCATATCTACCTTCATGCAATAAATGAAGAATGATAAAGGATAGGGTGAATGAATGTTGGGACATCACATAACTTTTTAGTATGATGTTTCTAATTCCTCATTCGACTTCTGTCAATCAGAAAGAAAGGGAGTTTAGATCATAGCGGCATTTGATGTGACGATAATCAAAGCAATGCTAGCAAATTAGATGAGGAATTAAATACTGATTATCGTTTCAGAAACAAAGCACGCAGACTTTACGTGAATTCTTTCTCATTGTATGGTTTCGGTGAATGCAAGAAGTGATACGATTGTTAAATGAAGTAGTGTGTGTATATATATATATATCTAAATTTTTAACCTTTTAACTGAACTAAGTTTAATTAGATATGTCAATAGCTTAAATTTTGAGCTCATTCAATGAGCTCTCTCTTGATAATTTTGATTCGGCTTTTACGTCATGACGCGGTGGAAACATGGGATCGCAAAGACTCTGCCAAATGTTTGCAATGATTTATCCTAGTGTTCTTTGAGAGAGAGACACTGTGAGCATGTAATATATGGTAATGGCAGGGAAGGTCAAAGTTAGGAGGTCCACTAAAATGCTAAATTCTTGCAAAAAAAAAAAAGATTACAATGGATAAACATGAGGATCTTGGGGGTAATGACATGCACATGCATGCATGTCAGCAGCATGCGGACACGTGTGCTGCGACAGTGAATATTAAAGATTGATTATAGATATGCTCGCCACGTGTCGTCTCGTTGCCGATGATTCCATTGGTTCAGACTCAGCCAGACTTGCAAGAGAGAGACAGAGAGAGAGAGAGTATGAATATCTTTCTCTGTAGGTAGCATGTGGTTTCCTGGTACCATAGATTGCGCCCGAGGTGGTTTTAGGTTTCTAGTCGGTGGTTTTTCATTACATGTACGTGTATATGCACGCGTATGTATATCCATCTTTGAATGAATTCTACTTTTCGTACTAGTACTTTTTGGCTTTTTCTAATTAAATCATAAAAATTTGAAGGGATAAATACACCGATAATACTACCAAATTCTTGTTATGAGCATAGCATCTCTCATTATATTAGAGCCAAGGATTACGGGCTATAATATCTTTATAAGATTTGTAATACCGACAAAGTTTGAAGGGAAAGCATTAACCCCAAGTAGAAATTCATACACCACTGGTAGATGTTTTAGTTCTCTTAATTCTATCTAGTCCATTTCGTAAGTATGAAGCATCCAGGATCGACAGGCACTACAAAAAAATGATTTTTTTCCGACAAAATTACCAACGAAGAATTCTGGAAAATTCGTTGGAAAGGGAATTTCCAACGAATTTTCCAACGAAAAAAAATTCATTGGTAATTCGTCGTTGGAAAATTTTCCAACGAAAAATTTCAATTTTCGTTGGAAATTTGCAATAAATTTTTTTTCGTTGAAAAATTCATCGGAAAACTCGTGGCTAAATTCGTTGGAAACGAATTTTTTTTTCCGACGAATTTTTTTTCGTTGGAAACTATAATTTTTTTTTAGTCGAAAAATCGTGAAAATTTTTTTTCCATCGAAAATATTTTTTTTTGGTCCAATTTCTTTTTTGGTCGAAAAATAGCCCTCGCCGGCAAGCTCCAGCTCGCCCAGCTCGCCGCCGGCGAGGGCCGAGCTCGCCCAGATCTGGGCGAGCTCGAGCTCGCCGGCCATGGCGAGCTCGGCCCTCGCCATGGCCGGCGAGGCTGTTGCGCCAACAAGAAGATGAAGAAGAAGCAGCAGCAGCAGCAGGGGCGGGAGCAGGCTTCGAGGCCGCCGCCCGTCAAGTCCGTCGTCGTCTCGCCGGCAACGAGGCTAGGTGGCGTCGGGGGCGTCGGAGGCTTGGTGTCCATGGCGCCGGTGCCGGAGGAGGAGGGGGGCGGCGGGGGAGTAGGCGGAGGGGGAGACGGAGGGAGAAGTGAAGGCGAAGGGGAGAGAGAGAGAGAGAGAGAGAGAGAGAGAGAGAGAGAGAGAGAGTGAGAGAGATTGAGAGTGTGTGTGGAAATTGTGTGTGTGCGGAAATTGAATAAGGAAGAAGTATGTTTTTTTGACATTTGTTGAAAAA
Organism: Syzygium jambos; assembly: GCA_031216235.1. Lineage (NCBI taxonomy): Eukaryota > Viridiplantae > Streptophyta > Magnoliopsida > Myrtales > Myrtaceae > Syzygium > Syzygium jambos. Next base: position 22,745,740 of record CM062222.1, read on the forward strand.
TTCGTTGGAAATTTCCAACGAATTTTCCAACGAAAATTGTACGCACTAAAATAATTTTCCGGAGAATTGAAATTCGTTGGAAAATTCGTTGGAAATTTCCAACGAAAAAAATTCGTTGGAAATTTCCAACGAATTTTCCAACGAATATAAAAAATGCCGAACAATACCGGGTTTTTTTGAATTCGTTGGAAAATTCGTTGGAAATTTCCAACGAATTTTTTTTCGTTGGAAATTTTCAACGAATTTTCCCACGAAAAATTTTTCGTCGGAAATTTCCAACGAATTTTACTTTTCGTTGGAAAATTTGTCGCAAATTTGTGACGAAAATTTTTCGTTGGAAATTTTTCGTGGCAAAAATTCAGTTTTTTTGTAGTGAGGCTTTATGAGGTAACTTACCTCAATGAAGTTGAAAAGATCTTACCTACTACCCTCCCTCTTCTAAATTCTTATGTTGTTTTTGCTAAACAGTCGTCCTCTTTTTCTCCTATATGTTTCATTGGACAGTTAATCTGTCACGTTCCAAAAGAGGTGAATGAATATCTTCAGTCTACACAATTTGATTAGCATCGTATCCTTGCTTCTCAACAAGAACAATTTGTTACTCTCCAAATTCTTCCCAGTGAATTTTAGGAACCACTTATCAGACAGTTCGAGTCTACATTTGGAACAGCAAGCCTATAAAGATTTCGTGTTTCTCTTAATGCTCCATTACTACTAGAATCCTTGGTTCCTTGGATTTAAATAGAGATCTTATAATTAGATGGGATATTCTCGACGAATTTTCTGCTCTCCGGATACTTCCGAATGGTCTACTCTCTGAAGATCAGTTCAAGGAGTTTGTCGACATCAAAAGGATATATTCCTTATAGGTAGCCCAAGTAGAACCAATTGTATAGCAGCTGTTGAGTTCCAGTGCAGAAACTCACTTAGAGTTTCTGAAGAAATACTCTAATCCATTGTGGCTTTTGAGTTCTTGTCAAATTGCCTTTCAAGAAAAAGAAAGATATCAATCCAACAAAAGTAATCAATTCAAGGATGAATCTTGAAGATGCAGCTCTAGCCCATCAAGAATGCCGTCAGTTGATTTAGCAAGGACTAATTGAGCTCTCTTACTCTCAGTGGGCATGTGAAGCATTCTATGTTAATAAAAGAGCTAACCAAAATAGATGAAAAAAGAGATTGATAATAAATTTTCAACCTCTTATTATTTTCTGCAAGATGGCAAGTTTCTTTTACCAAATAGAAAAGCCTTATTTTCATGCTTGACGAATGCAATAATTTATTCCATGTTTGATCTCAAAGCAGGATTTTGGCAGCTCGAAACCCATCTTGAAGATTGCCACAAAACAGTATTATGTATTCCTAATCAGCATTATCAATGGAAGGTACTTCCTTTTGGCTCTATTTTTTGGGCTTTGGTTTTGGTGGTTCATTAAACTTATGGTTAGGAGGTGGTGGTGAGGAAATTGGGGATAATACTGGAGTAGGGTTAGGCACTACGTAGGATACCATAAACTGGTACCTTCCACCGTCGTCACCAAGAGAATTTATGGAAAAATCTCCATCTAGGTATCTCTGGTAAAAAGGATCTCGGGCCTTTTTCTTTTTCTTCTTCGCCTCTAGAGGGTTTGTACAAAGTTCACATTGGTAGTCCATATTCCAGTAACAATATCCTGTCACCGGATCTTTGAAATAGTAAATAGGATTACCACTTGTATCAAAGGAATGGACTGAAAGACCAGTGTGATGTTTATGCCAAAAACCATTTTCTTCGTCTTCTTGGTGGTCCCGTGCGGTTGGATCATAAGAAGAGTGGAGAAAATAGAGCTAGGTGCTTCTGTCTTCTGTTCTGTGCGGTCAAATTTAATAATTACACCGTCATCTTTCTTATTGGTAAACTTTGGCTCAATAGACTGGATTGGACGAACATCCTTGTGGAGCTTTTCATAGTTGGTTTCTCATGTTTTTGGGAGGAGTTTAACCAACTCATGTCTAGAAATATGTCTGGGAATATGAACACAAGATGTTGTATGGTTATTATCCACTGAGATCATCACTATTTCTTTTGATGCTAGAAGAGAGATCTATGGCTCGGTCTGAACCTATACACCATTTGATGGTGCAAGGTAACAACAATAGAATCGGTGACTTGGGGAGCTCTAGTAGCTTGGAGTTAGACTTTCAAGGTAGTAAAAAGTTGAAGGTCAAAAGGTGCCATGTTGAAATTTGGAAATAAGGTGACAAACGCTCCAGCATTCAAGGTAGTCTCGATTGTCCTAATATAGGCATTTTAGTAGTAAAAAAACATTGTATCTAGAAGAGCCATATGAGCAACAATAGGAAGACCTTTTTCAACCATGAAATGATCGAGCAAGACGAATTGCACCATAGTGCAAATGTGTATATCCTTGTTGAATCCATTAGCAAAGCAATTCAAGAGGAATTCGAAGGGTAATGAACTGTTATTGTCGAGTAGCAAGGATGAGATGCTGATTAAGTCGAGTAGACTGAACATATTCCTTCACCTCTTTTGGAGAGTGACGGATTAATTGTCTAATAGAACGTATATGAGAAAAAAAAAGATGATTGTTTAGCAAAAGTGGCATAAGGATTTACAAAAGGGAGGGTAGCAGGTCAGATCTTCACAGCTTCATAAATAATTGAGTCCTAAAACTTTTAAAAAGTGTAATAAAGACTTAAAACTTGTCACGAAAGTACAATCGAGTCCTCAAACTTTCAAAAAGTATAAACAAGTCTTAAAGGACTTGTCAAATTGATCAAATTAAGTCCTTATATTGATTACACTTTTTGAAAATTTTAGGATTCAATTGCATTTTCGTAAAAAGTTTTCGAACTTAATTGCACTTTTTTAAAGTTTTAGTATTCAATTATAGTTTCATGACAAGGTTTAGAACTTTCAATGCACTAATCCCTAATTTTAATTTGCATAATCTAGCCCTTTTACTTTCACAACTTTTCTAATCAAATATATCCGACACCAGATCTGGCAAATCAAGCATACGAGGCCTTCGGAGTGTGACATGGACAAGTTTCTGTCACCCTCTCCTCTGAGTGACCATGCGCAAGCCTGTATAGGAAGAAATTGAGAATTTTGGAGTCAACTACTCAGTCGATTCATGAAGGAATCCCTCATGTGCGCGAGTGAAACAAATAGAGAGGCTAACCATAGAGAGGGAGAGGGAGGAACTCGCTGGCTTTGGCTTCATGGCGTAGAGAGCGAACCTAATATGGAGGGTGCGATCGAGTGTTCTCTCTCTTTGAGCGCAAATTGAAAAAGAAGAAGAAGCAAACCTTAACTTCTCCTAATATTCAGAGCAATGAACATTTACAAAAGTTTTTCCACGTCAGCTTCTGACTTGGAGTTGCCATGTCGGAAGACATAACGGTGATTTTTGACGGGAGGTTAACAAGGGCAGATTTGGAACTAAGTAAAAGTTGAGGGTTTTTTATTAGAAATTTTTTGTTAGCAGATTTTAGATTAAACCTAAAGTTGGGAGTTTTTTAGAGAATTAGACCTTTTATCTACATTATGCTCCAGCATTCGCATTGATAAATTTTTCTATGTTGGCATCCACATAGGTGGTCATATAACTAAATCTTATCCACATCATACTCTAACATCGCAAATGAATCACGTTAGCCGGATTTAGTTTGATTTGATATCAAAGGGACGTGATTAGAATTTTTTTTCAAAGAAATGGACTTAATAGACAAATAAAAGGTGCGTGGACTTGATTAGAAAAGGTTTGAAAATATAAGGGCAAAAAGTAGAATTTTCCTATATTGTATGCACACACGTATCATACACCCCTTAAGTAGTACATAAATTTTTTGAGAATAATAAATGTCTTAAATTTCGGAAATAATCTAGTGATCTAAGACTCTAACACAAAAGTCGATGGATTTATCCAAGTGAAAGCTCAATGTGTGACCTTTGTCCGAATATATAGAACACCCCTCTCAATTTGCCCGGTAACAATTTTAATTATCGAGAATTTAGAATTTCCTACTGCTTCATTTAAGTTGTGTCGTTCTCCATAACTCGTGCATATGAAAATTAACTTTCATGAACTTTTAACTGCCTTAAAAAAAAATCGGAGATCGGTGTTAAAATTAGAACTAATGACATGCGCACCAACATCGAGTTAGACAACAATTATTTTTTGCGGGAAATTTTATTAAAATTTGGAGAATCGAATCCATATGTACATATCAAAGATATTTTTGAACAATGCCAAAGCAAATGATGAAAAAGAATTATAAGAAAAATGTCGAAGCTTGTAGTTTACATTTAATCGAGTGTACCTAGATCACCCAATTAGTTAATCATGGTCAGAATAAAGTTGGATTAGTTCAAAAAGTACACATGTTGCATAGTGAAGTATGTGCTCGAGCAAGGAGATGAATCAAATTAGTATTTTCACTTAAGTTTCTTTTGTTTCACAAAAAATAAATGATTTGAAAAATATTTTCCTAAAAATGATCTCTTATATCGCTTGTAATAATTAGTCAATAAAAATTGTATTCATCATTGACAATACTTCATGTTTAAATATTTTTATGGGCGATGAAAATATTTATCATTTATTTATTTTTGTAAACGATACAAATGATCATTTTTAAAAAAATATTTTTTAAATTATTTATTTTTTGTAATACAAATGGGGCCTTAATTTCAATTTAAATAAAAGGAGAAAAAGCTTTGATTAATTACCGTCATTAAATTATCCATAATTTATGTGGTCACACGTGGCAAAGTTTTATTCATTGCTTTACGGATGCTTACCAATAATGGAAGTCACGCAACATAAAATATTCATCTCTGGAACTAAAGTGATTGCTTGCGTACCCTAAACTTCTAACTCAAGATCCCCCAGGGTGATACCAATTATCATGAGATGAATAAGATATTAGCGTAAAAATACGTGAAAGATTCTTTTTTTTTATTTTAATAATCGGAGATGGTCTTACCATTCCGTTGAATAGTGATTGACAGACAAAATTATCCAATTAATCCTAAACTTATTGTACGAATGCCAATTAAGTCATAATTTGTTCAATTTTGTCAATTTAATCCTAAATATTTGCGCGAAATTCCAACGTAGTCCTTCTGATCAATTTTTGTCGGAAATTACTAACGTGGCACGGAGGATGGCCGGTGATGATAGACCGATGTGTCAGCAAATTCTAACGAAAATTGATCAGAAGGACTATATTGAAATTCCGCACAGAGATCTAGGACAAAATTGACAAAAGTAAAAAGTTTATGACCGAATTGACCAATAAGTTTATGACTAATTGAATAATTTTCTTGTGATTGACAGTGGTCCCTAAAGATGAGTTTAGGAAATAACTTCTCTCTATTCAAAGCTCGTCTCTTACGATTCTCGGTACTTTTTCTTTATCAATCTTTTGGCCTTTCCCCCCTTGCTTTCTAGATTGCACTAAAGACATCAAGGAAGTTTAAGATGTCTTATTGATCATCTGATTAGTTAAGAATCAATTTTGCAGTTCAATTTAATTGGCATCATGGGTCACATTTAAGTAAGCTTATAAACTTAGATTAGTAGCCAATAATAATCTTTCAAGAGTTACTTAAATGTCCACATGGATGATTCATGGGAAAACTAGGTTTATGTGTGGCCACATGTGCATTAGGGTTGAGCATTGGTCCAGGGGCGACCTTGGACCAACCCTGGCCGATCCTGGGTCCCATTTCTGGTGGGAATGGACCGGCCCTTGGTTGTGAAATCGCTGAAAGCTATATTGTGCAAGTCAGTCCCTCATTCTGGGGTTTTAGGGTTGGTCCAACTTGGACCAACCCTCTGACCTCTTTTTTTTTTTGTCCAAATCTTATGTATATAACTATAAGTGCCCCTCCTCTTCTTCTGCCATTTTCCTCTCTTAGGGTCTTACTTTCACTTTCCCTCAATCTCAGATTATCACTAAAATCTTCCATTTCCATCTCTTTGGGGGCAGTTTTTTCATCTTCTATCTACTCATTTGAACTTAGTGATCAATTCTCTTCCCCTTCCTTTCACGGTTCTACCTCCAGTGACTGAATCGATTGTATCTCCACTGCTAAAGGCGTGTCCCTAATTCTTTTTGTTGTTTCATCTATGTTATTTTGCTGATTCATCTATTAGTTTAGCTTTGTTGAAATGGAGTGTGTCGCTTGGTTGTGATTGGCGGCAAAAGATGTCTCTCCATGTTTCGGATAAGTTAGACTTAAGGTTTTCATGGTTTTCGCTTTTGAGCTCGGTGAATTTGAGGGTTGTAGACGACAAGTCAATTAAGAGTTATTGATATGGTTATAGCAATGGTTATGCCACATTAGTTTTTCTTGAAGGAGTGAGGACGGCTCGGTGTTTGGGGCAGGACCGTGTGAGGGCTCGGTATAGTAATTTTATTTTTGTTTCAATCAATAACACAATGTCAAGAGGGAGCCCATGCGTGGCACGACCCTTAACTAGTATATAAAAATCAAGATGTTTTTTTAATTCTATGTAATTTAGAATAAAATAAGTATAATACAAAGTTATCTTGTCTTATTTTCACATTAGTGTGCCATTCAAGGCCTCCACAGTGGTCTTTGCTACTTGCGGCAAAGTTGACAAAACCAAATTCCCTCGATTTTCCATCAATGTCGCTCTTTATTGCAACATGTTTCCTCCGATTAGGATTGAAGGAAAATATACTCAATTTAATTGTAAAGTAAACCTTCTTTAAGGAATAAGTTATAGTTTGAGTACCCCTGTTTTACACTTTGTTTATATTTACTTTTGTCTCAACTTCACTACTTCATTTTTGTTAATGAATAGAGAGGTACAACTAAAGATCAGAAGGCACAATAAACGTAAGGGTTTTGTTAAAAGGCGCTCCAAGGGCACTTAATAAATAACTAAAAAAATATTGCAATTTCCAATATACTGATTGTCTTTATGATATGCACAATTAATATTTTGAAAATTGAATTTTCTCATTAAGTATGCTTAACGGTGCCCCAAAACACAAACTAACAAGACCATAAATAAAAACTTTGTATTAATTATGTTTTTGGATGGAACAATATTAATGTATGTCTTAAATCCAAATGGACCAACTTTAGAAACGAGAGAGAAGGTAAAAGGGAATGCTCTAGAATTTGTGCGATTACAGAAGAATTTTCAATGTTTATCATTTACTTTAATCTATTGTTGATTTTAATTAAATAAAGTTCATGAAAGACATTAATCGAATACAGAAGGCATAAGGGGGAGGAGTTCTTCATCATATCCTTTTGTTCATTCAAAGGCGCCTCTATAGACTTTTTATTAAGGCTGGGAACCTCTCTATTTGGAGGGTGAAAATTGAGTATAGAATTAACATGGAGTACATAAAATTAGGAGAGGAGGGAAAAAAGAAAGGAAAGGGAAGGGAAGGAATGGGATTCAAAGCTACATATGGTGATATGCCATCTCAACTCCTCAAGTGCATGCTATCAATTTTTCATTACTTCTAGTAGAGATGTTCAACATAAACTCAATACCTTCACGTGGGTATATCAAGAGGGAGCTCAAGTCTAAACCTATCAACATATCCAATTGGACTTACCTTTACTTAAAAGGTTATGCTAATAAGTTGTGGGCTAGTTAGGATATCAACTGCTCCACACCATAGCAATTCTCTTAATAGACTTTTTTAACATAAGTCACATATGCATCTTAACAATCTCCCATTCACGCGTGTACTCAGTGTTAGGTCTGGTCTCCCTTAATTTAGGTACCATTTACATCGATATATCTCAACTTAAATCTCAGCTTTGTTGCCTTGTGAGGACAATAATAACAACGTCCACCTTCATCCCTAGTCTATTTTTTCAAATCAAATCACGAAGCTTGCCATCAAAACCGCATCGCTACACTACAATGCCCACCTTCACCACAGGTCCATTTTGCCGGACCTAGTTATGAAGGCGGCTCGGAAACCGCATTGGTCATGAGATTCTTTTCTTAAGATATTCACCAACACCGATACAGATTGAGAGTGGGTCATCTATCAACCATCAGCTCTGTAACTGTCTGTTATACATCTCAACACCTTCATTTTAAGCTAAAAAAAACATTTTACTCTAGAAATCTAAAGAACTAGAGTTCACTCTAAAATGTATTTCATAGCTCAAAACTCTCCTTCTCCATTCAAGTAAAGATCTGTTTGAGTGCAAAAAATTTAAGCACGTGGAATCAAAATTGAGAGCTTTGGTTCTAATATCAACCAAGTGAGAATCGCAGATTTAAGCATAGTAGAACCTTACAAATTACATCTAAACCGAAGCATTGGAAATGAAATTAATAATGATATCTACCCTAATTAAGCTATTTTGGTGTTATGTTTCCTTATTTGATTGAGTAGTCTATGATAATCTACAAAGGATGAAATTTACTATCTTAATTGGTATATCTTGGACTCTTAGTGAAAACATTCATATTTTACAGAGGACTAATGTTTTTCTCCATCCTTGGGTGGAGGAATGGACCTCTTACTTTTGGATCCCAATCCACCAAAATCACATCTTTCCAAAAGTTATTATGCAGATATAAACATACATAGATGGCAACGTGTTTAGTAAATATGGTGATATTCATTGTTGTAATCCAGTAATTAGAATATTAGTTGGAACAAAATATTGCCCTTTGGTAGATGTCATAAGTCATCTTAAGTTTGAGGGGGATGTTATATCATAATATCTACCTCAATTCTCCATAACTCATAATTACGCATATATTTACTTTGGTTCTGCATATACCTGATTGATTATAATTGGTATTATGTTTATCATATTACCTTAGATTGTCTTCTAATAAATTTTATAAATAGGCTTATGTATTCTTCGTAATGACACAAAAACATACAAAGATTTCACATTTCTCTTGTTTGCTTTATTCTATCTTGGCATAAAAGCTAAACGGTCTTGAGATGCACTTCTCATCCAATGCACACCCAACTGCACACCTCGAGTTCACATCGCATCTTGTATCCCTCTCTCGACATCGATCCTCAACCTTGTCTGTCTCGTTCGGTGGTGACATTAGTTGTCTACCACACAACTACATCGACATGATGTCGTGTTGCTTGCCCCGCAACCCCGTTAACCTCTTCCGCTATTCCCGCGCCTCCATAGCCACGTCAACTTCTTCTACTGTCCCTGGCCCGCAACCACATCTACCTCTTCTATTGTTAGTGCAGTTCCGCAGCCACATTAGCCTCTTCTACTGTCTCTACTCCGCAGCAACGTCAGCCTTTTCGCAGCCACTTCAACCTCTTCTACTGTCTCTATGTCATAGCCACATCAGCCTCAGCCTATTTTTGTGCAGCATGCTGGACCAATTTTTTCTACTATCAATTAATCAGATTACCGATGGATTCAAACTCTACTTGATGTCTTCTACATCACCTTGAGTTTGAGAGGGCATGCTAACGATATTAGAATATTTACCCCAATTCTCCATATCTCTTGGGATTATGTACATATTCTACTTTAATTGTGTATATCTCTAATTGATTATAATTGGTATTATGTTTATCTAACCATCTTAGATAGTCATCTAATAAAGCTATAAATAGGCTCATGTACTCTTCATTATGACAATATCAATATATACAAAAATTTCACATGACTTGAGTTCAAATATCTCCAAACCCCCTTTTGCCTCCTCAACCATATATTTCCACACTCTAAGCTAAGGTTAAGTCCAGTCTACACGTGAGAGGGAATGTTGAAATATTTTAATATTAAACCACACATTCACCTAATAGTTTAAGCTTTTAAAATAGTTGGCAGTGGTTGCACAAAATCTAACATAGTATTAGAGTCAGGTTTTATCCGTTTCGCGTATGTGTTAACCTCCGTTGCACAAATTCCACGTACCACTCCTAATCTAGCTTGCATATGAGAGGGGATGTTGAAATATCTCGCATCACTTGACAATGGGTTTCATATGCTCTTTATATATGTGTGTTCTCCCTCCATCTATCAATTTAAGATTTTGGATTGTACTTTCTAACTCGTACAATGCAATACATCCTAACTTCAAAATCATACTAAGAGCGACATGTGGAGTTGATGAATGGGGAACAAAATAAATGAGTATGCACTTACAGGATGAAATGCTATATAGGGCATGAATAATCAAAACTTGACTATCATATTGTCTAATGTAGAGCAAATATTTGTTCGATATATAATTATAAAGTTTGTGTCATAACTAAAGGCTCTCTTTGATGGGCGATACATTTTCTTCCATCAGATTAATCTTGACTAATATAATAGGAAAAAAATGGATAATTTTATGGAACTAGGATTGATATTCTTCGTATCTGGTGAGAATAGGTGAGTGCTCAAATCGTTTCCGACATTTCGTTCCAAGGAAAACCAAAGGGTGACTATATGCATATTTAGATAGATGACAGTGTTCCTGATTTGTCAAATATTTGGTGCCGCTTCTGTACTTTTGTAATGTTAAGTTCGAAAGACTTTGCGGTGAAGATGAATCCTCCCCTTGTGTAAACCAGAAGCAAGCCCCACCTAATGCTGCTTCACATGTAAGTAAAAAAGACAAAAATGTGGAGAAAAAAAATAAGTAAAATGGTCAATTTTTGACATCTGCCAACAAATGCCACCACCACTCCGGAGGCTGCGGCCTCATGTCCCCGGTGCATGCACACTGCAACCAGGCAGCAGGACCACCAAGCAATGCTTCACATGGCCACACCACCAGCCCCCTCAAAATCCGGAACCACCGCTATCTTATGAAGTTAACAGATGAAATAAACATCATTACTTTGCCAGATCACATCAGTCAGCTTGTCGAAATATTTTACCTCATTATTTTTACTTACTTTTGACGATTGAGGTTTGAATTTTGTTGCATCTGAACACTTGGAAGTATTCAAGGATATAACTAAGCATCAAGCAGTCAAAAAAGAAGTGGTTGAGAGAGAGAGAGAGAGAGAGAGAGAGAGAGAGAGAGAGAGAGAGAGAGAGAGAGGGATTGGCAGAGAGTTCGGCGGGAGTGTCTGCACTAAGCAACTAGCCTGGTCTTCGCCTCCGAGGCTTCTTCTGATCGATTCCCTCTTTTGTTACAGTAAAAAAAAGAACCCTAAACAAATAATTAAGGCGAAGTGATGATGATTTGGCTGTCTTTAGCCACCCAAGAAGGCTGCAAGCTTTCTTTTTCCAAATGGTCAAACACCCAACTGGGGTAAGCAAGACCAGAATCATTCCTCACGTTCGCCTCTTGTACTCATTCTCATATTTTATACCTTTATTATGATCCCCTCTCACATGACCTCCCTTTACTTTATGCAATTATTTTGATTGTGTTAGCTTTTGAGGGTAGATACTATTATTGTCTTTGCTTGCCTTGTAATGTTCTTTTAGTATTGATCTTTCTACATTCTCTTCAATGTAAGGGGGAAGTTCTTGAGTGTGATCTTTTCCATCATTTCTCACGTGGCGTTGCAACTTGGACTTTCTAGGGTTTTGGGAGGTTCTTGAAGTGTTGTGAACCATCCGATCCTTGGACTAAAGTCGAACCTTCATCTTAGGGAATGTAGAGGATTTGATCTTCACTCCGTCCTTATCATCACATAACTTCAAGAGACAAAAAGAATTTGTCCCCTCGAGTAGAATATTGATTTGTTAGCTAGGGCACTTTTCATTATAACTTAGTAATTAATTGTTAATAGCAGCTTGCTTAAGCGAAGAAACTCTCTTCCCATGTGAAAATGGTACCATCATACAACATTGTGAAAGATTATTGCATATAATTAGTTTCTTTAGCCATTTAATGATCCTATCGGTCTATGCATGTCACGAAAGTTTAGTCGTATTGCGGGCTTTTACTAATTATATGCGTCAATCTAGCATGTGATGTAGTAACATATAGTACCGGACGTTGCTGATCACACTAAAGGTCATATTTTTCTTTCACTCATTCGACTCGTTTTATCAAACAATACTAGAAAATTATGAAATTAACTCTCGGTGCACCAAAATCAACTGGAGGACTTTCTGGGCATTCGCATTCTTTAGCCTCTGCTAATATCTTTTGGATACTCGAGAATGTTGAGGACTTCTAATCATGTGGTTTTGGCCGCAACAAATAATTAACGCGTGCAGCTTTGCTGCCTAACTTGCTATTTTGTGACATTTAGTTATATTAGACAGAGCACGTTTGCCATTACTTTACGACGAGGAGTTAAAAAAAGACAGGACAAAAAGAGTCAGATTAGGCACTGAACATTGATACATTAGAGCTTGGTTTTTTCCACTCCATCGCATTGAGAAAAAAAATTATTAAAAATATTAATGAGGGGGAAAATAATAATTTTTTTTCTTGATCCAGCAGCTTTATTTGAAACTTGAAAGGGAGACACATGTGATGTTTCAAACTGATTCTTACTGTGTGTGAAGCTTGACATTAGCTTATATTCTACAGGAACTTTGTTGTCTTGCATCAAATGTAATGTTTAAGGTTCTGTTGTCACAAAAAAAACGTCTACACTTAAGAGAAGGTTCTTAGACAAAATGATTTTTTTCTTTTTTCTGAAAATTCAATTTACAGATAAAAGTCACATAATCATGGCAAATTGCTGATGCAGGAACGATTAAAATCTGTTTAGAGCAATGTGGTTTCAATGATGATTGTTGCTAGTACTGACATGAGCAGTGGCTAAGTGTAAAAAAGATGACATTAGTCTAAACTCCATTTATTTCACGAAAAAAAAAATTTATAAATTATTTCTTAAAAATAATTGTTTGTATTTTTTGAAATAATAAAAAAATGTACATATTACCTTTTTTTTAATGAGGGTGTTAAGTAAGGATTTTTTTAAAGTTCGTTGATATTATAAAATGGTTTCTACAACTATCGTGGGATGGTTTGCATGGGTAATTGGATTTAGTTTCGGAAGTCGATTTTCTGCATGTCGGGAAAGTTACCAAAAAAATCATAAATCTATCATACAAATATCAATTTAGTCTTAAACATTTCAATTTGACCAATTTAGTCTTAAACCTTTTGAGGAATCTGCAAATGCAGTCATCCCTACGAATTCCCATCGTGCCATATAAGATGACTGGTGTCAACGTCACCAAATTTTACATTTGCAAATTGTGAAAAGGTTTAGAAATCAATTGATCAAATTCAAAGATTTAGGACTGAATTGGCATCCATACAATAGGTTTATAACTTTTTCGGTAATAATCCCCTAAGTGTCAACTGGTCTAATTAATGATGATCAATTAAACTATTTCTTACATGTCTATGGACGTAAAGATTTCCATTGAATAATAATAGTTCTAGATTGTAGGCGTTTGGGTGGCTCTTTAAGCCATCCATAGCCACATTTGAATTTCTTGCCAAACAAAACAATACTTTAGTTTATAATAACTAAAAACAATATGGTGTGACTTATTTAAATATACATTTTGTATAATCTTAAAGTATTTGATGTACTAGATGGAAGTCCTTTATCAAACTCTAAAAATTAGGTAAAGTCAAAAGCTAAAAGCAAAAATCAGACCAAACATCAGCTTAACTTTCGAGAAAACGATTTCTAGTCCTATATCGCATCATCTAAGGGTAAATCATATCACTCTTGCATTTCATTGTATTTTTACCTCCGTCTCGACATGTAATTTAATTTTAACTCCAGTAATAAATGTGATGTTATTCTGCTCTCGTCCAACATGCGGCGCAACTTAGAAGCGAGGGTATCTACTGAAAAAAATAAGCTTTATATACATTGTGGCCTCGTCGGATGTCATTTTCATGGAAAATGAAGGAATAGGATGATGCTAAGCACTGTTTAGAACTTGCTAAGGTATGCAATCCAATGCACGATATTTTCTAATAACTTAAACTTTGCGATTGAAAAATCTCTTCGACATGGTATTAGACTTGAGGACCGAGTGCTTTTCCTCATCTTTCGACGAATTACTTAATATCCACTTTCAATTATTCAATTTGGTTCAATTTTACTTATATTTCCAACCAAACCAAACTTATGAATTTAGGAAAGCATCAACCCAAACTCCACCTTTGTGTGTCTTGGTTTCAAACTGTTCATGTTAATCCCATGGCAAAATCAGAAAGCTCAACGTCCATGCTATACCATGAAATAGTAATCTCCACAGCATACATGAATGCCATTAAATCAAACTTAATATTTGGCAGAAGAAATTTAATGATACATCTCTCTATATTGTAAAACAAACTCGAAAATAATTTCAATCTGACATTTTGCCCCAATAAATCCCATGAAGGCCAACGCATAAGGTGATTTCTTAAATCTCTTACCCTTTTCAAACTTAGATGTATCTTTTCTCATGGAGCTTAAGTTTTGTTTTTCTAAAAAAAGATTTCCCCTTTTTTCTCCTTAAAATATTTCTACACAAAACGCATAAGCTGTTTTTTGTCTAGTGATATGGAAGAGATGCAATTCGAATGTCCTGGAGACCTAAAATCATGGAGGACTTGAGGAAATAAACTTGGAAGACATAAAAAGTATACATTTTGTTGGCGACGATTTTCTTTGCCTGAAGATCCAACGTGGCATCAAAATATTTGACACCCGTGATTAATTTTTTTTTAAAACTACGATACTCGGGTAATCGATTACAAAGCTACAGTACTTAAGCGAGCATCGTACGACGAAAGTCGTGGCATTTGCGATACCGCCCTACTCCTATCGGCTTCAAATGTGTCGATTATTGGCTTTTGGGTTTCCGATGAGGACCTCTAAACCTAACAATCTGCATGAATCTTCAGTCAAACCTGTATATTCTTCTGGGCAATGGCGTGAGCGATCAGTCCTTGGGCTCTTCCCCTTAGCGATTGCTTCATAAATAAATAAAATAATATATTAATATGAAAGAACTTGCTGTAAATAAGCTGGTGAACACTAATGAACACTGCACGTTGGGCTGTTAAAAAAAATAAAATAGAGAAAATAAAATAAAATAGAGACAAAAATTGTTTTTAGGTGGGTCAAATTTCGACGGCAACCCAAGTGCCACTGCACGTGCTTTCTTCAAGTTGCGCCTCCCACGAGGTCCAATTGCAGAGGGCGGCAGTACAATTTTATTTATTTTATTAAAAAATAATAATCGAAAAAATTACAAGAAAATTTAAAAAATAAAAATACGAAAGATTCCAAAACCAGTATTATCAGCTCACACGAGCGGTCTCGAGACTAGTAAAGTATGCTGTATATATGTACTGGAGGCACTATATTCTTTTCTTTTCTTTTCTTTTTAAATTTTTGAATTCTCGGTGTTGATTCTTCAATTTGAACGGGGAAAGAAAAATGGAAAGAAAAAAAAACCCAATTGCTGGTTTATAGTTTACTAGCCGACCCAACTTGCCGCTTTGTTGAGTTTGATTTTGGGCTTGGTTCGGTTGTAATTGATAGAAGGGAGATCAACATAATCAGTCCATAAACTTTGGTCCAATCTCGAGATACATAAGACGGGTGGAGTGCTTGAGATTTCAAACAGGCCAATCTCTTACGATAGTCTTTAAAATCGCGAAACCCGGGTACAGGCAGCAATTGAATTTGTTCATATGTGTACCCGGTGCACGACCTCATTCGACCTCAACGAGAATTTATGCTCGCGCAGGTCCTCCAGAGGTGTAGGATGCGTTATCATTTGAGTGTCTGGAGCAGGCGATTGCATAAACCCAATCCGGTCTCTGTCCTCGCCAATTGAACATCAAAAGAGTTTGGCTACGGCAAGCCGTTTACTGAATTTTGATCCTGTCTAGATATGCAACGTTTATGACAGTGAGAACTAAACCTTCGCGAATAACCGACTACAATGTAGCACATTACCCCTTGTACTTGAAGCTGTGCCTGCTTGACTCCCAGTTTCCTCACCAAAGCGGCAACGAGCGATGGACGAGGTCGTGAGGACCGGTAACAGCAAACGATGGAGAAATTGGATGTATTATTCCAATCGGAACAGAGCAAGAGGCGAGCGGCAGGGACAAGTTCTTGGGTAATCTAAGTCTTGACATTTAGGAATCATGTGAAGATTCCGCCGATGTTGGGGCACTGAAAAAGACACTGGAAGATTAGTGAACCTATAACAGAGGCCAAGGGATACAGATCTTTGATACCATGTGTAGTGAGAACTCCATGTACTCGAGTCACTGCTTCTCTCGTGTCTTTTTTCCCTTTCTACAGGAAAATATAAATCCATGAACTTGCTTGCCGGTTATCAAGCTTTCGCGGTTATTTGCAAAATGCGAACTTCAATTCAAGCTCTTCTATCACATTTGTGGCCCGTTGGCGCAAAATCACTATGTTTTGGCAATCGAAGCATTTGGGCCTAATCACAGGATGATACAATCTATACTACACTGCTGGAAGGTAGATAAGCAATTCCAAATGCCCCGCTATGTACATGACAAAGATAAGTTGAACAACAAAAGGCTTTATAACAAGCTAAAGAGGTAGGCCTTCATTTACTTTACCCCTCTCTGCCAGGCATGCTAAAGAGTAGAGCAGTAGGAGCCTGTTTCAGAGTGTCTCTCCAGAAAGCCGTTTCAGAGGAAAAAACTTGGACATCATTTACCCCTCTCTGCCAGGCATGCTAAAGAGTAGAGCAGTAGGAGACTGTTTCAGAATGTCTCTCCTGAAAGCTGTTTTAGAGGAAAAAACTTGGACATCACGCATTGGTTGTTGATTTGTAGTGGAAGTCGTTAACCGTCGAGTAAACCAAACCTTCCTCTTCCAAATAACGGATAGCTTCCCTGTCACAGCCCAAACAAAAGACTCAAATCTTAAGACAGATTGGGGTGAGGCTGTACGTTTGTAAAGGCATGGGTCTATGCACACACTCACTGGTGTGTGTTTGTGTGTGTGGGAGAGAGAGAGAGAGAGAGAGAGAGAGAGAGACCTGATCTTGTCCACTGGAAGACTCAATTGCTGAGAAATATCATTGATGTGTACACCCCTCTCCGATCTCCTGTCAGGTGAAGAAATCATGTCATTGAGAAGGCACCATGCATAATAAAAAAAAAAACAAAAAACTAGAAGTGCTGAGAAGCATCCACCTTGATAGGCAAATTGATTACTGACACAAACATTGCATACAAGAGTTAATACAAAACAAGATTAGTCCAGAGGAGAACTAGACAAATTTTCCACGAGGCTAATTGCAAAATTTGATTCATTTTATCAAGTCTTCATCTTCTTCCCAATGTCATCTAGAAATTTGACACAACTTCCAAGGGCTTCTACAGCGAGCATATAAGGGAATAAGACCACCCGCAAAACCAAAGCAGCCATTTCGGGTGTATACTAGTTTGATTGCCCGTGCAATGCACAAGCACTCTTCTTTTATCCGTGAGCCCTTTCCCCTTTCTAACCAAGTTTGGACCTAATGTTAAATTCCAAGGATATGGGGAGAAATTATCACTTTTATCGCCCCTTAAGACCATTGATCTTTTTTATTTGAAAAAGAAAGACAATTTATCTTAGATTTTAATATAACCAAAGTGTTCTCCACTACAAGTTGATTTTGTTTTCAATTTCACGAACACTTTATAACCTTAACGATCACTTGGACACTGCAAAATTTTGGTATAATATATTACATGATAGGTACTGCATATTTTTTTGCTGAACATGTTATCTTCAAAACAGAGACATGTATATCACATTTAACATTTCTTAATACAATCCAGAGATGTGGAACTATAAGTCCAAAAAAGTCAGCCCTACGAGGATTGAAATTCAAATGGGAATTGCAGCAAATCACAACTCAGGTAGAATACACTCGAAGAATCACATCTCCTAACCATCAAGCTGAAGAGAAGAATTGCATCACACAAGTTAAAAGAAAGACTAGCTAAAATTCAAAAAAATTCATTCACTTGGTGTTCATTGCTTTCTTCACGTGAAGATCTCATTCAGAGACTCTACTAAGATCTACACAAAGTTGAAATGGGCACATGAATCCCACTTAAAATAGGAAACACACTGTAAAAATTGAGGCTCGGTAGAAACCTAATAGTACTGAAGTCTTAGTAGATAGAAGAATCCTAATCCTTTAAGCATTCTCATTTAGGTTGTGGATTCATGCAATGGTCCATCTTCACCAAAACTAGGTAATAGCATTAGTTTTTGGCCACAACCACATTAAATTTTGCAGGAAGTCTCCAAACACGTTATGCATAACAACTCTTAAGATCTCACACAAGCAACTGAATAATCTTTAACTAAGTGATCAGCTAGTAACTTTTGAACATGAAATTCAGCTCTGCTTCCATGATATATTCAAACACATAGAAATACATATACAGCAAACAAGATCCAATCCCTTTCTTGCCATGAGTCCTTCCTTCCACAATTGACTTTTAGCACACACTTATGCCATTTTACTTTCGTTTCTACAAAAATATTCCCCATTCAAAGTTGGGATAGAATACACCTTTTGAAGCATCAAGATCACACTTTGTGATCCATGGTGCGCCAAATCTAGCAATCTAGTTTAAAGGGTAGGTTCTGGAGGGGAAGCTCATTCAATAACAATAATGTCAGCAGATGCACTTCAACAAAGATTGACAGTGTTATGTGGAAAAATTCTCATTCCTAAAGACCCCATTGTGGAATAAATGATTTCTCTAACCAAATCAAAACCCCTATCAGGATTGCTTTTTCACAGAATCATCAACAAAAGACTTTGTATAAAAATTGAGGTAGCGAAGAAAGAAATTAGGAAGCAAGATTAGTGTACAGAGAGGAGAAAGAAAGGGGGTGGGGGACAAGTAAACCAAGGTGACAACCAGTGACTCACAGGTTTTCAGGCCGATGAAAGCAATCCAAAACCACTTGGACATTCTGACTAAATCCATCAAGGCTATGCTGGCCAGGTAACTGGACAAGAAAATACATTTAAGATATGATTACTATGTGAAACTACTAGCACAATTCAATCTCATAGGCTCATGCCTGATTTGGCAGGGGTGCTGGATGTGGCTTCATGGAGTTGCTCATAATTGGATTTGTCATCTGAGGCTGCACGCCGGCCCCAACTTGAGATTTCTGCAAGCAAAATTACAAAGTGACGATAAGGGAAAAAAATTGATAACAAGTGAGAACTATCCTCATACTCATATTTCACATTGTAGACATAATCATTGTATGCTCTTTTCATTTGAAGAAGAAATACCTGTAGCCTGGTGTTATATACATGCACATAGACACACTCGATAAAGTGACTCGCAATCTCATTATAATCAGTCACAGGCCTGAAGAACAAAAAAGATATCAAATCAGAACTCTACCATGTATCTAAGGCAGACACTCAGCAGTATTGCAACATGCCAACATATTGATCATATGGAGTTTCGAAGTTTTGACCATGTTCCCATCTGCTAGCATATCTGATCATGTCCACACCTAATAACTAGCTCCATTTTTTATGAACAGTAGAAGAGGTCTTACGTACAACTTTACATAGACAGAGCAAAAGGTCTATCATATAAATCTCTAGACCCCATAGTTAGCTCCCATTATAAAGTCAATTCCAAGATTTTAGATTAATGCCAAATGTCAGCTGAGAAAAATTAGCAGAGCTAGTTAACTACATGTAAATGCACTAAAACTCTTAGACAAATTGGTAGCTTCATATGTCAAGTAATGATTATCAGGTATCTAATGAGAGATAAAGACAAGTGTTTAAAGACCATAAAAGTTGTAAATCAGATAAAATATGGCCTTTCCATATCCTAATTAAACAAGAAATTAAGAAAAGTTAATCCCAATAGCTGTGAAAAATAACGCACTTATTAAAAAAAGGAAAAATTGACGGACTGTATCATTTGCTAGAGAGAGAGAGAGAGAGATTATCAGTACCTAATAGAGAAAACATTGAGCTGTCTTTTGCCTTGAAAGTTCTTCAAGTGTCCGTGAACCCGGACATACATGCCATCCCTGTTTTCAAGTAAAGCCGCCAAGGAAAGAAATGTCACACAAATGGTAAAATCACGTGGAACACTTATTGATACATCACAGAAAATTTCCCAACATCTTAAAGTTCAGCAAGTTGCAATTTATGGAAAATATTGCAGCAGAATCATGCCGTGACCATATCGACAGGAACCAATCATTGCATGCTAGATGAAATTGGCTTCCAAAGAGAAAGCAGTGTAAAGTAAGCAGCCTTTCTGATAGGCTCTAGCTCTGTAAAACTCTCCAGTAACACTGCGAATGAGAATTGTCCAATCAAAATCTAAGACATAGGGAAGACAATATTTTCTGGGTACCAAGTTGAAAGAAAGCCTCATCCTTAATATATAAGTAGTGGCATACTCATACTTTTGCACACACAAACTTTCAATTATTCATGTAGCTCTATATTTATAAAGGATTAACCAATAAATTTAAAAAAAAACAGAAACAGAGATATGTTTTTTTTTGGGTAAAGAAAACAGAGATATGTTTAGTTCTAATATTTGCAAAATTCAAACTCAAAACTATCTGCAGTATTGCTACTTTTAATCTCATACGGGAATAAATTGATTAATCTGAAATGCCAATATTCCATCCAAGCTAATTTTTTTAAAATCCTCTACAAACACTACCAAGCAGAATTCCACTCTGCTTTTATTAACCCTTGACGACATAAACACAGTGCAACTCACACGTACATGTGATTAGAATTACATTGATTTGATAGACTACCACCTACAATGAGATAGTTATCTATTCAATTGCCAAAGTGAGAAAACCATGGGATGGGGAAAAGAATATGAAGAATATTATATATCTAACATCTATTTAAGAATCACAAAACATCACAAGAAATCTCACAGGATTCCTTCCATCTCATTGGTGTCTAAAGGTTCATTGATCCTGCAAAAAGAAAACACGAAGATAAGAACTAGAGGATTAGTACTGAGTAACATCAATGCTCATATGGAAGTCAAACTGTAGAATGGGGAAAACAAAATTATTTATTGTCACCATCTATTACAGTCAATCCGCCCAGTCCCGTCATCAAGGGAAAAGGTAACGTCAGTAACTCTTTCAGCTTTATTGTAAACGATACCCAACAGAGTCACCTAGTCAAGGTTCACAAAATAAGAAATTGTCTAAATGATCTTCTTAGAAAAAGTAAATAGAGAGGGAAAAAGCAGAAAACTCGAGGGGCGCTGCCTACATTAGTCGCGTCAACACCATCAATAAGGACATTGATTTTTTCATCATGGGTTACCAAGGCATTGTTTATCTGCTTCACCGTCACAGGAAGCAAAGACTGGGTGTCACGACTCTGCAGAACAAAACGCAAGCATCAAACTTCCCCGCTCGAATATTTTGCACATGCAAATACAATTTCAATATTGAAACAATCGCGTTAGATACAACCAGAACTTCTCCAAAACTCAGCATCCAAACACTTAAGTGGTGGAAATACAAACTTGCCCAAGAAATAAACTAACTTCCACCCAAAAATGGAGGCACATAGAGATGAGCCACTAGCAAGAATAGTGAAGCGCAGAGTTAAATGAGCCCCGGTCATATCCATCATCTACCAACCCTTTCATATTACACTAGATTCCTCTCTGTGCTGTTACACATGGGTAAATTCTTAGTTCCAAACAGAAAACTATGAACGTTTGCGGTTGGCAATAGAATTGCACAACAGCATCAGATTTTTCGGTTCTTCGAAACCCTAACCCTCCGTCCCATCCGCACCGCGGCTCATAAGGAAGCGATTCCGCGAGCACGACGGCACAAATTGCCCCAAACTGCCTAATCGTGCCGCAATCTCTCGCCAAACCCAGAACACGGCCGCTCGAGCCGGACGATCCGTCGACGAGCTCAAGCCGTACAGAAGGAGCGCGGCACGGAAGAAAGAGCGCGAAGAGCGCGCCGGTGCTACTTACTTTGGCGGGAGAGACGGAAGAGGGATCGGCGGGGAACTGGGCGGTGGACTGGGAGGGCATGAAGCCGCCGCCGGAGAAGGCGGCGGCGCCGTCGAACTGGCTTCCGAACATGGCCATCGCCTCCGGACGCCGGCGGCTTCCGAAGCCCTAGGAGGAGGAGGGGATCGAGTGCGCGGGAGAGCGCGAGAGAGCTTCAGCGACTGAGGTGTCGATTCCGTCGATTATTTTCCTTCCGTTTCCATTTAAAAAGGGTCGTGATTTTCCCGCCAGGGTATTCTTCTTTCCCCTACATTTTCTTTCTTGTTTTCCGGGAAAAGAAAATGCCGCAAAGAATCATATCTTTTTGGCCGAATTCCCTTAAAAAAAAAAAAACCCCCTCAACGTATGCATCTTTTTCAATCGAGTCCTTAAATGTGTAAACATTTCCAATCAAGTCCCTTCGACTCCGAGTCTGTTAGCTGGACTTGTTACCGGAGCCAGCAAGAGTCTGACGTAAAAAGTAAAAAGGGGGGAGGGGGGTGTTTTGAAGGGGTAAGTGCACTAAAAGTTTTTTAACTTTACGAAAAAGCAGTCAAATCCTAAAATTTTCAAAGAATACAATTGAATCATAAAACTTGTTATGGAAATGTTGTCGAGTCTTCAAACTTTTAAAAAGTATAATCAAGTCCTAAAACTTATTATGAAAGTGCAATTGAGTCCTAAAAATTTCAAAAAATGCAATCAACAGAAGAAAATGATTTGACCCATTTGACAAATTTTAGGACTTGATCATACTTTTTGAAAATTTTAGAACTCAATTGCATTTTCGTAACAAGTTTTAGGACTTAATTGCATGTTTTGAAAGTTTTAAAACTCAATTACACTTTCATGACAAGTTTTAGGATTTCCAATGCATTTATCCGGAAAAAAAAAACATTTTGCCATTGCGAATCATTGGCCAATGAATAGGATTAAAATCTCAAGGATGATATACACAATTTGACCTTGAGCAATGAGAATTTTCAACAAGAACATTGCACTCGAGTTTTCCATACCAAAATTCTTGTCGACTACGACGAGCACATCATCTAGATTTGGACACAGAGTGACTCAATTAGAAAATCTACGCAAGGCAAAGGATTTGAATAGATGAGTTAAAAGTTCAAGAACTTGATTGGAAATGTGCAAATTCCAAGACCAAAAATAAAATTTTACCTAACAACGATACCAACATAATATTTAAGTTAAGGGCAAAAGCCAACAAAACCATAAATTATGCCCACTCCAAAATACTTGCCATAATTTTTTTTTATGTGACATCCAAAATCTCAAACTTGTACCTAAGTAACACGTTTACCTTCCATTAAAATTCTGTTAATGGAAATCATTAAAACCTGCCTACATGGATACTAGAAAGTAAATATTCTTGACATAGCGCCCATGGAGTTTAAGTAAAATAAAACTGACATTGTTTTCGTAGAAAAATCACCTAACGAAACCTTGACGGAGGTAAATATGTCACATAAGTATAAGTTTGGGATTATTCATGTCACAAGAAAATATTTAGGGTAAATGTGTCACAATGAACATAAGTCGGAGTTTCTTTTGTGGTTTTCTTCCTTAATTTGATCAATTATCTACAACCATAATGGATGTATCGCCTTTCAAAACTTGTCCCTATGAATTTTGCATAATTTTTCTATAATAGTCAAAAGGAGGCTTTAAGAGGATATGACTATCAATCAAATTCCAAGATAGGTTGAATGACAAATGAAGCATCAGGTTCTTAATTTTTGGCCATGTTCCTATCAATAGGCAATTGAAGGTCATTTACTTAAGGGTGCATTTCAGAATGGCTTTTCCAAGGGTCCTTGGGCCTTTTAATCCCCATAGGAAAAAGTTGGGTGTTTGGCAAAATTTTTTGCACCCCCTTTTCTAAAATGTTAGCTTTGGGAAAGTTGAAAGCCAAAGACAGGTCCCCACCTTCATAAGATCTCGTCTTCTTCTCCAAGTTGTAGATGCAGATGAGTCAATGGTCTACTAGATGGTCCTGGCGAAGCTTCGCCGAATGGTTTGCAAGATGGTTGCCAGCGAAGCTCCAACATTGCAAATCCCTAATATGAAAAGACCCTAGAATCACCCTGTCGCGATCTAAAATTTCTCAGGCTAATGGATTATTAAGACTAAGCTTAACTCGGGCCCTCCTAAGCCCTACCAATTCACAACTTAGGGTTTAAGTTTTTAACATGCAAAAGTTTTCATGCTTGGAGTCGCCACTAATCTATTTGTGGTAGGTCGATTAGAAACCTAAATAAAACATAGGGAGGTATGCTTTATTTCTACGAACCAGAGATTCTAAGCTCAGGGACTTGGTAACGCTAAATCTAGTCTAACGCCCTTTCGGTACCTTTTCTTTTCAAAAAAATATTTATGCAGGTAGTCTGGATTCATTTTAACTTAGTCACTAGCATGGGAGGTGATCATGCGGGTGCGCAGACTACCAAAGTAACACCCAATAATCAAAACATTAAATAAATTACAAGATTGAGAGAATTACTTACCTCAAAGCAACGTAAGCATATGCATGGTTAGCTAGAAAATCACATCAACAATCCTAATATGATTTCTAATTAACAAGCAGTTCACTCAATATTTTTTAGGATTTTCACTTATTTAAATGAAAGCTAACCTATATGTAATGACGTGCAAAAATTAACATGCAATTAATGCAACCTAACATGCAAACTATATGTCATACGACGGCGTGACCTAATTCTAATGACGGACAAATGATTTATTTTTGGTATTTTCAAATGAAATTCGGAATTAAAAATTACTCAAGTTAACATGCAATCTATCCTAGAGAAAATGATTTGATCTATCCTAAAGTGATTCTTTTTTTGGGATTTTTATTAAAATTCGAAATTATTAAATATCCTAGATAATCCACTAAGATTAAAACAATCTCTAATTCAAACTAGGAAATATGCTACCCTAAATCCCAATTTAAATCAAATAATTATCTTACTCTTTTAGATATATTAAGGATTCCTTAAGCATGCAAAATTTCTAATTTAAATCTAACTAACAAATTTTTAGATTTTCTTTATTTAAAAGGAAAACAATCAAACAAAGATACCAATCGCATTCAAACAATCTACGCAATCCGCAAGATTCTTCAAATTCAGATAAGGCAAAGAAATCCAACTAATGGTCATATCTATAGGGTTATAGATATCGACAGAAAGTTGATTGTTCAAATTTGGAAAGTAAATAAAATCTATTATCGTATCCAAGTGATTATGGACAAGATAATGATTTTCCGTATCGCCGCGTATCGTACCTGAGGGATAAGGTCGGATAGTCATCCAGATACGTTGCCAAATTAGGAATGATTCCTAATTTTGGGTGTTTTCGAATATTGCGGATATCGCAAATATCATCCTAAGGTATCTAGCAATCCACGCACTATTCACGAAATATTCAAACACCCAAAAGATTAGGAAATTGAATATTCTAAGACTATAGATGAGAATCTTACCTAATTTGCGGATATTTCCAATTTGAACTTGGATCGGACTCGGGTTTGCGGATCGGGACGGTGATGGATCACGAGCGGCTCGTCTTGACGGTGGTTCATGGTAGTATCTCGGAATTTGGTTCTCTGACTTTACTGGTCAACAAAGCAAAAAGGTGGTGGAACGTGGATAACCTGCAAAAAAAAAAAGTCTTCTTTTATGGCTCTTATATTCCCCTCCCTCTCTTCGTATCTTGCATGGGCTAGTTGCTGGACGACACACCAAAGGAACTTCAAGGCTGTCAATTGTCGCTGATGAACTTTACTGGTGCTCTAGAGACTAGACTTCAAGACTCGCGGCACTGAATTTGTTTGAGTTGAAGCGGCAAGGTTTGGTGCTTCATCAATGCGGCTAGATGACGTTAAGATTTTTTACCACGGACTCGTTAGGAAACAGCAGAGTTGATAAAGGTCACGGAAGTTTTGGTCGGCAGAACAGTGGAGGCGGCGACTGCACAAGCGGGAATAACGGTAGTGACCAGCACGTCGTCGTCGATCGAGGGAGCAGGCGCCAGTGCAGGGGTAGTAGCTATGGCAACCAACGTCGGAGAAGAGCATCGGTGGGGTGGCAGCATCGCGGAACAGCAGTAGTAGCGATCCGCAGTGACTCACGACCATAGGTATTGATGTGATCGGTTGGTGCAACGTCGGGCAGCAGCGACGGACAGCCTTTGAGCGTCACGGGGCAGCAGCAGCGACTTGGTGTCGGGACAGATCAGCAGCAGCCGCTAGTCTTCGGAGGCGCGGCCATAAGTCTGGCCACAAGGGAAAGGAGTTCAACCACGAACGACTTGGCCGAGCTCACGCTCTTTTCTCTCAGTTTTCTTTCTATGTTTTTTGTACATAACCAAAGAGAGCCCCCCTATTGACCGAGACCTCCTTTCCTCTTAACGTGTATCTCCTTTTATATGCAAAGCCATGGGACCTCTTCAAGGAAGGAATCAATATCTCTTTCCTCTTTTAAAATATTAGTATATCCCTTCTTATACTACTCACATGGTCGAAGATATAAGTTCAATTTTATTAAGTTCAGACCCGTTCACTCGAGTCCATCCATCGCCAGTCCAATGCAGATGCAACTATGTGAGCCCATGCACATGCTTCTAATATCTACATGCATTTTAATTAATATTTTTTCCTAGAGACCATGATCGATCCTTAATTTTTTATGCGAAAATTAACTAACTAAGTCGCCAAAATTTAGGTGTCAACACACCCCAGCATTGCAGATCAGATTCATGCCGTTGCCTTGCTAGGATTGCATGACCTCAGGGGTTGCTTCGCCTAGGTTCATGCAACCCAGGCACCAGGTTCACACTACCCAGGGTTGGTGATGTCGACATCACGGACCCTGGCACTGCGATGTTGGGGTCTAGCAATCCCAAGGGTCGCCTTGCTTGAGTTTGCGCAACTCAGGGGCGGTGATGCAGGCGTCACGTAACCCTGGTAAGGTGACCGCAAGTGAGGTGACCTCGAGGGTCGCACAACTCACTTGAGCTTCGTTTAGCTTCAGTTGACAAGATCTACTGCCACGAGATCTGCTCTGATAAGGATCGCCGATTGTCGCTCGCCTAGCCGATGGTTGCGATCAATGCTCACCTGTGATGGCCGCCGCCGAAGCTCGCCCAGTCCTTGCCCTCTCTACAAAATCTCGTTGATGTTTGTTCTCTGTTTTTCTTATTTTCTTTTTCTTTTTTAACCTTCAAAGTTGCTTTATAAAATATAAAACAAAATGAGTTATCCAAACACATCTTGTTTTCACCAAATACACATTTGTTCAAAGATCCTTGGGAAATTGGCTCTGCATTCCCCTAAAGCATTCCCAAACACAGCTTAAGTCTCATGTTACACCAAAAGCATTAGTCATCCCTATATATATTCATAAAGCTTGATAATGCATCTTCCAATGTGATAACATAGAAAGCCCTTTGCCCTATGGCTAGTCCAAACGAACTTAAAACTATTTAGTTGGATCCATCCATCCTAAGTCTTGTCCATCTTTTGTTGTCTCTATTTGATTTATTTTATCCGTTCTCTTCTACAGGTGATATCATAGTATTCTCATGCCTTACATATAAAGAACCGATAGAAACAAAGAGAGGAGTTAATGTAGCATCCCAGGCAAGCCCCTTTCAAGAGGAATCATCTAATCTTCATTAGACATCAGATTATTCGTAGGCGGAAAATGCTTCTTTTTAAACAGGTCAGTATTTATAACATGAATGCGGCATAGCAGCATAGAATTGTATAATTATTAGGATACGTGGATTCAGAAAATATCAACCATAACATATAATACTGCGGGTGATACAAGGTGAGTTCAAGAAATGCGAGAGACAACACATCTGTTTCGACTCGGCTAATCTACCTTGACCCACCAAGCTTTAACCAAAAACTAGCAGCTATCACCCATGCTTTCATGACTCTATCCCAAAAACAAACAATCGTGCCTTCTCCAAAAAAACGGCTCGCTACTCCTCCTCTCGATGCTATCTTCAAAGGACTCCGCCGCTCGCATCACTATCATTCTCATCCGACCCATGGTATGGAAGGGCCCTACCAACCGTCCCCTATCGAGGGCATTAACCCCGACGAAACCCAAAAGAATAAGTCCCCCTGGGGACCCAATATCCACGGTCAGAATAGAAATGCATTTTATGAAAACAAGTCCAGGGAATTCCGAGACCACAAATGCAAATGGATGGCTCTCAAAATCAACTGGCAACCATTGCTTATCGAGGTGGAGGCAGGGAGGATCGACATAACTACTAATCTGAAAAAATGTCAACAATAAACAGTGAGCGAAAACTCAGCCAAGTAAACTCTATCATGCCATACTAAACGGATAATGATAGGCATTTCAATCGAGTCAAATAGGTAGACAGATTAACCAATTCACATCCAACCATAACATATAAGACTCCCTTTTTTATTTGGGCATAATTCACTGGACAAAAGATTGTCAATCGACTAACAGTCATTCACACGAATTCTCATTTCATACGTTATGTAATCACAAGAGTTTTTAATTCACATTTGATTTAGTAACTCAGGCCACAACATCCTCCGGGGAATCCAGTTACCCCTCGGGCATCTCGTACCCATCACGGCAACACGAGGACATCTAAGGAACCGTGTTACACCCCCAGGCATCCGAGGGAACCCCATTGCCCCCTCAGGCCTCTCGCACCTACCACGGCATCACAAGGACATCTGGGGAACCGTGTTACACCCCCAGGCATCCGAGAGAACCCCATTACCCCCTCAGGCATCCCAACTTCAGGGCATCGTCGTCATGGGGACCGACGGAACAACCACACTTACAATTCCACACCCTTCGGCATATTGTTGACACCTAATTTTTAGCCGATGCGTCGTTAAAAACAAAAAAATTCGAGATTATGGTTTCCGATCGCGACGGAGCCCGTTTCTTGAGCAAAAAGTGTCGTTTTTTAATTCCGTCTGTTGGTTTAGCTTTTATAAACAATTTTCTATTCATTTCGTACAAAAACCCGAAAAGTCAAATGGTTGACTTTGGCGTTGACTTTTTGGTCAACCCTTTGACCAAAAGTCAACCCCAAGTCAAATTGGGGCTTTTTGCATAAAAAGATTCCTTTCAAGTCCAATTTCACTTTAGAAGTGGAAATTTTAGAAAAATTCAAAGATTTGATCATAAAATCAAGCTCCTAGTGAAAAGTCAACTAGGGTTTGACTTTTGGTCAAACCTTTGACTTTTGGTCAAACCTTTGACCAAAAAATTGAAAAATATAAAAATCCAAAAATCATCTTATTTTACATTCAATTTACCTTTGGCATTAGAAATTTTACAAAAATTGATTTAGAATCAACTTTTTCCCAAATTGCGAAATTTGATTCAAATCGGCCAAAAATGAAATTACTTCATTTCTAGTCATTTTTTAGATTAGTTTTCTTCACGACATTTGATCTAGAGGTCATTTTATATCCAATTTTTGAACCAATTTTGTGATTCCAAGCCAAACACAAAAACCCCAATTTAGGCCCTAATCAGTGATTTTGATCGATTCTTCATGATTTGCGCAATTGAGGCACAATTGAGCCTATTTTCTTATATGAAGTCCAAATTCAAAATCAATTTTGGAAGATTCACATGAATTTGGGTCAATTTGATCAATTTAGTGATCCAATGATTAGGAAGTCTAAGAGTGATTGGTCTAATTAGTGCAATTCAACTTGACCCACTCTAGACTAATATTCAATTTGATGAACTGAGACTCAATTTGGTTAATTAGACTTCAATTAAACTTGTTAGTCTAGCTCGGTCATGCAAATTACCCAAATTCAGAGCTAATTGACTCAAATCGGTTTAATTCAAATTGAGCTGATCCGATCAAACTAGTCATTTTCCGATCGAAAATTTTGATGATCGATAATCCGGTCGGACCAACCAAGATCAGTCACATCCTCTTAAGTGCAAAAATGACAAAAATGCCCCTAAGAGAAATGACAAAAATGCCCTTCTTCAAGAATTAAGCAAATTAATTAGGGGATAAGCAAATCAATCATGGCCATTCATTTAGAATTGATCATGTCCATCCATAATGCCATGTCATCAATCCTTAGCCTCTAAGGAATATTCTTAATCATTAAGGATGCATTTTGGACCATTTGATCAATCTAAGGGCTAAAATTCAAAGTTGAATGGGGTATATAGTGTTTTTCCCTCCAAAAATCAAGGGGGGGTTCATTTTCAGATCTATTTTCTCTCTCTCTCTCTCTCTCTCTCTCTCTCTCTCTCTCTCTCTCTCTCTCTCTCTCTCTCTCTCTCTCCCTCTCACGATCACCTCTCTCTCTAGCCCTCTCTCTCGGCGACAGCCTTGCCGGCCTCTTGCCGGTTGCTTTCCGGCGAGCCACCACCCCACCGGCGTCCCCCACGGTGGCCCAAGGCCAGTCGCAACACCAGCCGCCTTTGCTGGTGGCCGGAGCATCTTCATCCGGCGACTTCTTCCTCTCGGCAGCATCACCGACTTTACCGCCGGTGATCTGTCCAGCCGGTTCAGCCGGCTGAACCAGCTCTCCGGCGTCCTTCTCCGGCGATCTAGAGCAACCGACTACATCCCTCGGCGTCCGCACGTCGCTGTGGTGGCCGGCCTCGCATCAAACAGCCACCGGATCACATCCTTAGCCTCAATTTTTACTGATTAGCTATTTGAGAGAAACAGAATTTATTCTCGCATTACTTTGTGCAATCCATTGTCGTAGGTTGGCCGAGCTTTCCGAGGCCTCTCCGTGTTATTCCAGATCAGAATACGGAGGCCGGATCGCTCGCTTGAGCGTTGGATCATTGTGAGACAAGGTAAGAACACTTGAACTCAATTCTGTAAATTCGTGTTCAGTGAAACATGTTGGTTTGAGATGCTGTTTTGAGCTTGTTAACGTCGAAATCTGATGAAGTGATAAACTAGAGAGTCGCAGAGCTCGTCTTAAGCTTCGATTTGATATATCATATGTCTCGATCGAACTTCATTTGCTATGTCAAAACATTTTTAGAAGTTAGGATCAGAATCTGGAATATGTTGCTCAAGTCTGTTCTGATGATTCCCTGACTGACCTTGTGCTGTTTGATGATTTTTACGATTTTCTACGGTCATTTTTTGGAAAAACTTCCTTCATGAGAGTTGTAGAACACATCCTGATCTATTCATCATAAAATTTTCACAAAATTTTGAGCATGTTAGCCTAGTACGATTTGCAACGTCATATGCATGTAAATCTGGTTTCATGCTAGTTTCAGTCGACCTTTGTGTGTTCTTCGATGTTCATAAATTCGTGTGTTCGAGATATGAAAAAATTTTATTCACAAAAGTTTTTCCTGAGATCAAGATCTTTCTATTGATACTAATTTCATCAAAATCAGAGATCATTTGAATTTTCAAAAGGAATTCTTACGATTTGATCAGAATCTGTGTCCAGATCTGATTTTCATTCCTTTGGAGTTCAAAAGATGTTTCTCCGAATTTGATAAAGTTAGGGTCCTTTTTTGCAAAAAATCAAAACTATAAAGTTGCTCATTGGGGTCTCATTATGTCAACTGAAAATTTTGAGGACCTAATTGCAATTTTTGGAGGGTTGATTTGCTTGAAAAGTCTTTTCGGGTTAAATTTTCATTTGCAATTGAGTCCCTCGCGAAAACCGAATTTTATAAAAATGTGGAGGACTTTTTAGCAAAAACTCAAAACATGAAAGTTGTTTCACACAGGGAATCCTAACGGCACAAAAATTGTCGCGCTGTTTTGATAAGGTTTGTTATTTTTCCCACCATTGTTTTGAAATTCATAACTGAACTGAATCCAGCCTGTCACTGAGATTTAATTGGGCATTTTCGGGAAAATTGGCTAGGATTTAGAAAAAATGGTCTTCTTGACTTTTGATCCTCATGTTATAAGCTTTCTAATGGCACTTGAACCACTTCATTTGGACGTCATTAGGATAGTTAATCATACTTGAACAGATTCGATCCGAATTAGGCATTAATTGAATAAGTGGTCTTTTTTATAAAGCCCACTTCTCATGGTTTGTTTGGCTTCGAAACAAGGCCCATGGGCTTGAACGCATGGTCATTTTATGTTTATGCATGTGTTTGTTAGATGAATGTTAGGCCCGGTGCATGTTCAGCGGGTAGCCCATTCTTGGTCATTAGAACCCGACTTTAGGGGTTAATTGATATTAGTTGCCGTTTTGTGAATGCAAATGGTAGCCCATTATCATTAACCATTAATCAAACAATATTATGTGATTAGATGGGTGATGAATCAAAACGCATGAAAAACAAAGGCCGATCCCGAGGCCCGTGTTTAATTAGTGATTTGTTTGCAACATTGTTCTTTCATATGTTGTTTGCTATGAATGAATGTATGAATGTAAACATCGACACCCGAGAGGCGGTCCAAGGAAGAATAATCCGAAATAGAAGACCAAGGTGATTGACCGATGTCCAATCCGGTCTCGATTTGTATTCATTTTGACGGTGTCAAACCGATGTCCAATCCGGTTTCAATTTGTACTTAATTCATTCATCCCCGATTATGTCTCGGGTTTTCAATTCGTGTTGTAATAAACACCCGACGAGTTGCGGGTTTTTTATTTTACTTCATAGCACTTAGAATTAGCTCGTCTTTTCAATACTTCGAGTGTTTACTTTACGAAAGGTCTTTCAATACAATTGATTGTTTCTTTCTTTTTCTAGACTAAGATAGGATTAGTTTAGAATCTTAAATGAAAACGCAAAAACAAGATGCATGATCACCTAGTGGACTAAGACTTTGGCATGAAAATGGTAAAAAAATAAATGCATGACGACTTAGATAACAACCATGTTAAGTTTAGCGGTACCGAAAGGGCGTTAATATAAGTATTAACGTAAGCTAGTCCCCGAACCTTTGATCTCTGATTTTCGTAGAAACCGAAACGAAATTCCCGCGTTTCGGTTGGGTATTCTAGCCGACCCCCGACCTAGGCTAGTGGCGACTCCTAAAAAATAAAATCAATCCGCTGTCACGCGAGATATGGATTTAGGGAAAATCCACGTTCATGATCAATGGATCATATGGCTAAACAAAATATTTACACTTCAGTAAAATCATTTTTTATAAGATGCCATATGAACTATCTCATGAACACTTATCTCTAAACCCGTCTCATCCGAGCTCGGCCCTCGAGGGGCAGGTCGCAACACACATACATTACATAAATTTAGAAATGTAATTTACAATATCTAATACAAAGGAAACATCTCATTAAAAAGTTCACAACGTGTACGTTACATCTTCTGAAGACACCCAATCGAAATTCCGATATCTCAAATAAGAATCAATGAAACTTGGAATTTTGGCAATACTGGACAGTTTTGTAGGCCCTGGGAAATCAACCCCAAAGACATGGCAAATGAGTTCCAAAAATTCTGAAATTCTAATATGATATTAACAAGACCTTAACACATATTTTTCATGAAGAACATAATTCCATAATCCCCCATTAAGGGCCACTTTTAATAGTTTGAAGACAAACTAATGCGAGTCCGCTGAAACAGGAAAATCGAGCCCTGAAGTGTGCGCATTTCACCAACCTAAAAAATTTCAAAAACTTTGAAATTTTTATATGTTATGGAAAATTGTATCTTGAACACATTTCTCGAAGGAAGTATGGCCAAATTCGCAATGGAAAATTTTATAAAAAAACAGAGAAGATAAAAATATTCCAGACTCTCTAGTAAGAATCAGTTCTGACCTGGTAAAGAAATGGTGTCTCAAAAATTCATTTAAGCACGGAAAAATCTGAAATTTATGTATATTGTAGATCAAGATATTATGAACAACTTTTAAGAAAAACGTTTAGCCAAATTCGGTCCATAACCGAAGCTGTAAAAATATAAAGCAGCGGATGTCCAGAGAAGTCGATTTCTGGAACCCGAAACAAACTTCAAGAAATGGTTTCCCATTGAAGATCCACTACCTTCCAGCCACGAATTCACCATTCTAGGAACTCAAATCAACATACATGGCCTGTTCCATATTAGTCTAGCACCCTAGACCTACCAAGGTTCGTTCTAATGGATCAACCCTTCAAGGACAGCCGTTGCAACCACTCGAACTCGTCCAACACCAAGTCAGATCAGTTCAAAAGCTTACCCGAGACCCAACCGTCATGCAACCATTACCGAGGCTAGTATAAGGTGATAGAGAATACTTGCCGGTGAGAGGAAGTGACTAAGATGGCTGAGGCGAAGCTACTGGGTCCGATGCAGAAATGAGGCGCGAGGGCGACTTCCGGTTGCTGCTATCGGTCGAGGGCAGAGCAGAGGAACAATAGCTGCTAGGCGGCGAACCGGCATCTCCTGGGTGGACAGAAAAGGAGTGACGAGGGAGAGTGAGCTTGATGAAAGGGTAGGAGTGAGCTGAGTGAGAATTGAGAGAGTGAGAGCTGCGAGAGCCAAGCGAGTGGACTGGTGAGGGAGAAAAAAGGAAGTCCAATGGCCCTTCATCTTCCCTTGCATGCATGGGCATGCATGGAAGCCAAGTGGCAGCTCCTATCTGCCATTTAGGGGGAAAAAGACAAGAAGAAGAGACAAAAGAGAGGCTTGAGGGTGTTTATTGGCGTAAAGGGGTGGTGTTCCGACGGAAAAGAAAGAAAAGAAAGGGAAAGGAAAAAGGGGGAAAAGAAAAGAAGAAGAAGAGAAGGGCGGTCATGGGGCGGCATTCCGACGTGGCAAGGGAAAAAAAATATGGCGTCGGCGGGTTTGCACGGAGTCGGGTCGTGCGAAGGATGCGACGTCGGTTAGTTGGCTCGATGGTAATTGATCCCAAGATCCAACTCGCAATTCCAAAAAAACGATAATCGCGATGCTAACTTCCAATTTCATTTTCCTAATCTCCGTCGACGAGCGCCTTAATCCATTAGGGTAATTTAATTTTTGGCCATGAAATTTCAGAATGCCACAACTCTCCCCTCCTTAAAGAATTTCGTCCTCGAAATTCCAATTTTCATCGATCATTCAAACAACTGAAGATATTGCCATCTCATATTTTCTTCGCTTTCCCATGTCGCCTCCTCTTGGTCATGATGTCACCATAATACCTTAACAAGAGGAATAGTTTTATTCTTGAGGGTCCTCTCACTGCGATCCAATATCTGTACTGGATCTTACTCTGTCGTCAACCTGAATAGCTTCAAAATCCAAAACATGTGAGGGATTAGGTTCATATTTCCTTAACATGGAAACATGAAACACATTATGCACGCTGTATAGTCTTGGTGATAGTGCCAATCAATATGCCAATTATCCAACTCTTTCAAGTATCTCGAAGGGTCCAGCAAATCTCGGGCTCTTTCCAAATCTTAATACTCCTCTCATTGGCGACACTTTTAGGAATACATGATCACCCACATTGAATTCTAATGGCCTACGACGTCTATCGGCATAACTTTTCTACCGACTCTGGGTAGTTCTAAGCCTATCGCGTATTACCCTTACTGCATTAGTTGTGACTCGTACCAACTCTGGTCCTATCAATTTCCGTTCTCCTACTTCTTCCTAACATATAGGTGTTCTTCAAGGCCTTTCATATAAAGCCTCAAATGGGGTCATGCCAATACTTTTTTGGAAACTGTTGTTATAAGCAAACTCCACTAGGTGTAACTTCTCATCCAGTTGCCCTTGAAATCAATCATACAAGCCCGCAACATGTCCTCTAACACTCGAATCACCCGTTCTGACTGTCCATCCGTTTGCGTGTGGAATGCAGTACTGTACTGTAGTTTCGTCCCTAAGGTCACTTGGAGGCTCTTCCAAAAATTCGAGGTGAATCTTGGGTCTCGATCCGACGTGATGGTCACAGGCACACTGTGCAATCGCATGATCCATTTGACATATAAGTCTGCATACTTCTCAAGTGTATAGTCTACTTACACAACCAGAAAATGAGCAGACTTAGTCAGACGATCCACAATTACTCAAACAGCGTCGTGACTACTCGATGTCCTTGGTAAGCCTTGCACAAAATCCAATGTTATATGTTTCCACTTCCATTCGGGAATCTCCGACGGTTTTAACAAACTTGCAGGATTGCAATGCTCAGCCTTAACTTATTAACATGTCAGGCATTTGGCTACGTGCTTTGCAATGTCCGTTTCATTCCATTTCATAAATAGTGCTGACGAAGATTGTGATACATCTTCGTGTTTCCGGGGTGAATACTATAATTACTTCGATGAGCTTCTATCAAAATCTCTATTTTTAACTCTTCGTTGTCAGGCATACATAGACGTCCTCAGAATCTTACAATGCCTTCATCCGTCACTTGAAAATCCATTTTCTTTCCTTTCGCCACCTCTTCTCGTATCTTCAAGATTCCAGGATCTGTTTGTTGCAATATCGTCACTTTCTGTATAATTTCAGGCTCGATTGTGAGTGTAGCTAATACACTGGAAAGGTTCTCCACTTCGAGCTCAAATTCCGACCCGGAAATCTCCTCGAGTAAACACCACTCCTTAACCATTAAACTTGCTACTATTGAGGCAGACTTTCGACCAAGAGCATCCGCTACTTTATTTGCTTTTCCCGGATGATATAAAATTTCACAATCATAATCTTTGAACAATTCCATCCATCGTCTTTGTCTCATATTCAACTCCTTTTGAGAGAACAGATACTTTAAACTTTTATGATCCGTATAGATTTCGAACTTTTCCCCATAAAGATAATGTCTCCATATCTTTAGCGCAAAGATAATTGCCGCAAGTTCCAAATCATGCGTTGGATAATTTAACTCGTATAGCTTTAATTGTCTCGATGCATAAGCAATGACATTCCCATGCTGCATCAAAATACACCCAAGTTCTTTGTGAGAAGCGTCACTGTAGACCATGAATCCACCTGATCCCGATGGTATCGTCAAAATTGGTGCCGTAGTTAGTTTCCTCTTGAGCTCCAAGAAACTTTTTTCGCATCTCTCGTCCCATTTAAACTTTGTGTCCTTCCTCATTAATAGGGTTAATGGTCCCACGAGGCGTGAAAATCCTCCAATAAGCCTCCAATAGTAACCAGCCATTCCTAAAAAATTACGAATCTCTGTAACTATTTTGGGTCTTGGCTAATTAATTACTACTTTAACCTTAGCCGAGTCTACTTATATACCTTTGCCAGTCACTACATGTCCCAGAAATACTACTTGATCCAGCCAAAACTCACATTTACTAAATTTTACGTACAACCTATATTCTCGAAGAGACTGAAGTACTATCCTAAGGTGTTGTTCATGCTCCTCTAGCCCTTTCGAATATATCAGGATATCATCAATGAAGACAATCACAAATCGATCCAAAAACGGTTTAAACACCCGGTTCATTAGGTCCATAAACGCTGCTGGTGCATTAGTCAATCCAAAGGGCATAACCGTAAACATGTAATGTCTATATCGAGTTTGGAAGACCGTCTTAGGGAGGTCCTCTTTCTTAATCCGCAGTTGATGATATCCAAATCGTAAGTCAATCTTTGAAAATACAAGTGCTCCCTGTAACTGATTGAATAAGTCATCAATTCTAAGCAATGGGTACTTATTCTTAACCGTTGCTTGATTCAATTGCCTATAGTCGATGCATAGGCATAATGATCCATCTATTTTCTTCACAAACAGCACTGGTGCACCCCATGGTGACGCACTTGGTCGTATAAATCCCTTATCAAGCAATTCTTATAACTGCACCCTTAATTCTTTCAATTCCGTTAAGGCCATTCTATAAGAGGCTTTCGATATAGGTCCTATTCTTGGGGCTAATTCAATAACAAATTCAACCTCTCGTTCTCGGGGGTAATCCTAGCAACTCCTCAGGAAATACGTCAGGGAATTCTTGGACCACTAGAATTTCCTCAAGCTCTGCTTCCTTTTCACTTTGATCCTTAATGACAGCTATATATCCTTGACAACCATTGCTGAGCAGTCGATGTGCTTCTAGTACCGAAATAAGGGGCATAGTGGGGTCCATCCCACTTCCAAGAAATTCAAAACTAGGATGACCAAGAGGATCAAACTGGATTGTTTTTCCTTAACAATCAACATTGGCTCGTTGTTTACTAAGCCAATCCATTTCTATGATGACATCAAAGTCATACATAACTAATATCACCAAATATATCATTTGATCTATCCCACCTATAGATATCTTACAATTTCTACATATTAATGTTAACAACACCTTGTCTTTTAAAGATGTAGAGACACTAAGAGGCACTTCCAGCAATTCAGATTTCAGTCCATACAATCGCACAAAATTGGCA
The DNA here is from genome assembly GCA_031216235.1 of Syzygium jambos. NCBI lineage: Eukaryota > Viridiplantae > Streptophyta > Magnoliopsida > Myrtales > Myrtaceae > Syzygium > Syzygium jambos. The sequence continues at coordinate 22,784,069 of CM062222.1, forward strand.
GATATAAACGAGTGGTAGCACCAATATCAAATAAAGCGTATGCTTTCTTGTCACACAAGGAAAGTGTACTTGAAATAATAGTCTTGGAAGCCTTAGCTTCCTCTTGAGTGACTGCGTAAACTCTTCTTTGGTTTGGCAGCCTCTGTAATTTCTTTTGCTGCTCTGCCCCCCTGAGTTACTTGCTGCGGTGGCTGTCCCCCTTGAGGATAATACCTAGAAATATGCCTATATTGTCCACATCTGTAACATTGCCTTGATGATTGACATGGTACACTCCCGTGCTGCCTTCCACACATCCGACAATTACCAATCGCAATTTGTCTCTGTCCTCTTGACTGGTCATTCCAAGACCTTCCAAAGTTTCCATTATTACGTCTCTTGTTGGGATCAAAAGGGGCTTTTCTGAACTAGACAGGTCTCTTGCCAAATCTAGCATTGTCTCGAGTAGGTTAGTGACCAGATCGTCCCGGTGTCTCGCTCCCTATTCTCCCCTTGATTAGTTCTTGCTCGATGAGTTGAGCCCGCCTATACAGTACACCATAATCCTTGATGTCCAACGACACCAATTGATTCCTTATCTCCACCTTCCATTCAAGAACCTTTTAGCCTTATCCTCCTCATTCTCAACCATTCGGGATGCAAACCTAGAAAGTTCAGCAAATTTCGCTTCATACTAATCCACTGTTAGATTGTTTTGACATAGCTACGTGAACTCCGCTATTTTCTAATCCTTTGCATAATCAGAAAAATATTTCCCATAAAACGCTTCTACAAAAGTTACCCAAACTACAGGTGTAACTGTTAGGAACACCATTTCCTTGGATGCCTTCCACCAATGTTCAGCATTCCCTTCCAGTTGGTACTCGGCTAAAATCAGCTTGTCAGCATCATTGCAGTTCAGCAGGTTGAATATCTTCTCCAAACTCCTCATCCACCTTTCTGCCTCACTGGGATCTCCTAATATCGTGAACTTAATCGATTTCAATTTCAGGAACTACTCAATGAGCCCTTGCACACGGCAGTCACCATTACCTGCAGTCGCTTGCTGCTAGGCTTGTTATTCAAACAGTGCCCCCACATTAGCCAAAGCCTCAAGAATTCCATTCACTCGAGGATCCCTTCCATTTGCAGAACCAGAGGATGATTCATCATTCCTCCTCATCTTGTCTCACCAGTCTTCTGCACATTGATCACCCATTACTTCATATGATCAATCGCCACGGTATCCAATAAGTAACATACGTTACTAACATCATATAAGTAACCTTAGTTACTTATATCTCCCTAGCACAGAACTAACAAGCACATGCATTATGTGTTTTGCAATGTGTGCGAGTCCTAATCCTTTAATCACTGGCGCACCTTATCACTCTAGAGTAACTTAAGCTCTGATACCACCTCGGGGGCTGTAGCGTCGCAGGCACGCCCCTTTCAAGAGGAATCCTCTAATCCTCATTAGACATCAGATTATTCGCAGGCGGAAAATGCTTCTTTTTAAACAGGTCAGTATTTATAACATGAATGCAACATAGTAGCATAGAATTGTATAATTGTTAGGACATGTGGATTCAGAAAATATCAACCATAACATATAATACTGCGGGTGATACAAGGTGAGTTCAAGAAATGTAAGAGACAACATATCTATTCCAACCCTATTAATCTACCTTGACCCACCAAGCTTTAACCAAAAACTAGCAGCTATCACCCATGCTTTCATGACTCCATCCCAAAAACAAACAGTCGTGCCTTCTCCAAAGAAACGGCTCCTTACTCTTCCTCCCGATGCTATCTTCAAAGGACTCCGCTGCTTGCATCACCATCATTCTCATCCGACCCATGGTATGGAAGGGGCCCTACCAACCGTCCCCCATCGAGGGCATAAACCCAATGAAGCCCAAAAGAATAAGTCACCCTAGGGACCCAATATCCATTGTCAGAATAGAAATGCATTTTATGAAAATAAGTCCAGGGAATTTCGAGACCACGAATGCAAATAGACGGCTCTCAAAATCAACCGACACTACATAGCTTATCGAGGTGGAGGCAAGGAGGATCGACATAACTACTAATCTGAAAAAATGTCAACAACAAACAATGAGTGAAAACACAGCCAAGTAAACTTTATCACGCCATACTAAACGGATAATGACAAGCATTTCAATCGAGTCAAATAGGTAGATAGATGAACCAATTCACATCCAACCATAACATATAAGACTCCCTTTTTTATTTAGGTGTAATTCACCGGACAAAAGATTGTCAATCGACTAACAGCCATTCACACGAATTCTCATTTCATACGTTATGTAATCACAAGAGTTTTAATTCGCATTTGATTTAATAACTCAGGCCACAACTATTAAGGAAAATCCCTATTGATTTTGAAGTTGACAAAACCTTCCATATTTTTGTAAATCTGATACTTATTCTGAACTATTTTATTCCAAGTATGTATATCTATTCTAGAAGCTCAGAAGGAAGTTTTTCAGACTTTACAAACTGTTTCGGACCTACATAATCTAAGTTCTGAGATTCAGACGCTGAAATTATTCAGAAGCAGACGGAGAAATTTTTCAGAAGTAGACACAGAAGCTGAAATTTTTCAAAAATAGACGCAGATGCAAAAATTCTATAGATGCAGAACTCAGAACGAAAAACAATAGCTAATGATTTGGTATGGATTTCACAAAAGGAAAGTTTTGATTATATTAATCTCAATCAAATTGATTAACAATCAAACATTACGACAAGTATGCATTACAACGGACAAAGCTCTACTTATGAAAACTAAGATTCTGATTGTATGGGCGATCAAAATCAGCGGGATTCAGAATCTATCATCCAACGGCTACTCAATCATTTCTATACAAATCTGTCCAAGGTGAAGATTGGAAGATGATCCTCTAAAAGCTGTCCAACAGCTAGTTTGAAAGTAGAGGAGTATTTAAGGAGATTAACGAGCAGCAAAAAATACAACAGATTCAAGAATCAACAAGTCCAAAGTCTGAGCATACTCCAATCATTTTCTCTTGTCATTCTGAGCCAAAAATTAAGATCTTGAGGGTTACTTTGTAAGAGTGATTGTGTGAGATAGAGAGTCCTATCATACAGGAGAGTGCTATCACTCAGAATCTGTAAATTCCTCTTGATTACATAGTGAAATCCAACTGGTAGGCTGTAAACGTGGGAGAGTAGACGTAGGCTTGCTATAAGCCGAACCACTATAAATTTATGTGCAGCTTTTCTATTCCTTATCTCTTTATTTATATTCTGCACATCAAGAGCACTATCTATATAATCTGCTTGAATCTGAATTTTATTCAGACTCAACTGTGTTCTTTTATTTCCGCATAAATTATCAAAAATTGTTAAGATCACCTATTTACCTCCCCTTTAAGTGATCCTTGCTAGCTACATCAATTGGTATCAAAGAAGGTTGCTCATTTATTTAAGTGTTTTACTTCTGAGCTAACGATTTACATGGCTAACTTTGGTGCTCCAGGGCTTATTGAAGGACAGAGTAACAACATACCACCATATTTTGATGGCAAGGAATATAGTGTCTAGAAGAATAAGATGAAGGCATTCATAAAGTCGATTGATCACATGCAATGAGATGTTATCATCATAGGAGTCAATTCAAAATCTTTTAATTCAAAAGAAAAGGTAGACAGAAGCAAAGCAGCAGAACCTCCATTATCTTAAACTGAGATATTTAAAAGAGAAACCTTAGATTCCAAAGCAATTTATTCTCTCTATTGTGCTTTATCTCCCATTGAATATAAAAAATTACTTCTTGTGAATCAACTAAGGAAATCTGGGATACTCTCCACACTACTTATGAAGGAACAGATCGAGCCAAGGAAACTCAAATCAATCTGTTGCTTGGTCAATATGAATCCTTCAAAATGAAGCCTGAAGAATCAGTTGTTGATATGTATGACAGGTTTGCTGACATAGTAAACGATCTTGCATATCAAGGACAACTAGTCTCAAGCGCTATGAAAGTCAACAAACTTCTGAGATGTCTGACGAATAAGTAGGACAATATCAAAACATCTCTTCGAGAGACACAAATGATCAAGCCTCTATCAGTGAATGAGTTAATTGGAACTCTTCAATCATATGAGACTGAAAAATGGAATGAGGAGAATGAATCCAGAGGTAATAAGTCAATTGAATTAAAGACTAACATTGATTCTGATGTAGATTCTGAAGATGAAGATGTTGACGATGAAGAATTAGCTCTCTTCATAAAGAAGTATAAGAAGATGAAAATCAAGAGAAGAAACCTCAAAGAGAAGAAGCCCTTTGAGAAGAAAAAGTCCTTCTATGAATCAGAAAGATCAAAAGATATAATATGCTTTCACTGTAGGAAACGTGGACATATCAAGCCAAATTGTCCACTTTTGAAAAAGAAGACCAAATTTGAGAAAGCAAAGAAGGCCTTAAAAGTAGAAACCTGGAGTGATACAGAGTGCGAAGACAGTGATGAAGATATCTCAAATTCCTGTCTAATGGTAAAAACTGATTCAGACCCAGATTCTGATTCTGATCCTAAAGTGGAAATTGAGGTAAAGCATTATGAAATGCCTATTAAAGTATCGAATTATATTGATGAATTATGCTTTGAATTTAAGGCTGCTCTTAAAAAAATCTCTTCTTTGAAAAAGAAAAATTCATCACTGTGGCAACAGGATGTTTCACAAAAAGAAAATCGATTTCCTTCAAAAAGAATTTCATCAAGTCAAGGAAAGTCGAGATTTTCTTTTCAAAGAAAATAATGTTTTGCAAAAGAAAGTTTCAGAAATTACTTTCAAGTTTTCAAAAGGTTCAGAAACCTTGAAGTATATCCTTTCTATCCAAATTCCTTACTATAACAAATCTGATCTCGGATTTGTGAAGGAAAGTGACAGCTTGATTGATTTTCCGAAGGTTAAGGAGAGATTAAGACAAAGAACTCCTCGACAAGTTTATAAAAATCAATTCAAAAAGAATTTTGTAAAACCTGTTGACCGAAATGCACTTAGGTGCTCAAAATGTGGAGATCCATAACATTATGAGAATAAATATCCTAAGGTATGGAGACCTGTTCGAAGAGATTCTTTGAGCTAAAAAAACTTGGGTACCAAAACAAATTTGGGTATCAAAAAAAACTTGAGATGTTGTGATTTTTGCAGGTTACCCAAAGAGAAAAAGAAAGTGGCACTTAGACAGTGGATGTTCTAGACACATGATAGGAGATCCAAGCATATTCGTTGATCTACATAGTCTGAATGGTGGAAAAGTTTCCTTTGGAGGAAATACGAAAGGAAATATCGTTGGTAAAAGAACGGTTGAAATTGGAGGACTTATAATCAGTGATGTTTCATTGGTAAAAGGACTAAACTACAACTTGATAAGCATAAGCTAGCTATGTGATACAGGTTTCAGGATCAACTTTCAAGAAAATACATGCTCAGGAACAAGCAAAGATTCTTCTCAAACTTTCACAGGAAAAAGACATGGCAATATTTATCTTCTAGATGTTAATTCAAATTCCACTCATTGCTTGATCTCAATCAAAGAAGATGAAGATCTGTGGCACAAAAGATTAGGGCATATCAGTATGAAACAAATCTCAAAGATCTTAAACAAGAAATTGGTTCGAGGTCTGCCAGATTTGAAATACAAGAAAACAGAATTATGCAATGCCTGCACTCTAGGAAAACAAGTAAGAAGCGCTTTTAAGTCTATACATTATATTTTCACTAATCGTGCTTTGCAGCTTCTTCATATGGATTTGTTTGGACCAATCAGAACACAAAGTATTGGTGATAAGAAGTATTGTTTAGTTATTATTGATGACTTCACAAGATTTACTTGGGTGTTCTTTTTTGCTCATAAAAATGAAGCATTTTCATATTTTTCAAATTTTGCAAAAAGAGTTCAGAATGAAAAGGGCTATACCATCTCCTGCATTAAAACTGACCATGGAGGAGAATTTGAAAATCAAAGTTTTTCAGTTTTCTGTGAGGAAAATGGCTTTCAACGTAATTTTTCTACTCCATATACACCAGAATAAAATGGTGTTGTGGAAAGAAAAAATCGTTCTTTGCAAGAAATGGCAAGAACTCTATTGATTAAAAGCAAGATTCCTTATCAATTTTGGATAGCTTATCAGAGGTTGAAGAGTAGCAATGCTTCTGCGTGACTGTCTAAAAGACAATGGGTTCATCTCTGAAGAACACCTTACGCAAAACTACTCTAGGGCTTGCACTAACACTGACAATGTTCCGACCAGCTCTGCACCAAAAGAGCCCTCTTCCAAAAAGGGCAAAGAAAAAGTCGAAGAATCATCAACACCCTCTGACAAGAAATTTGCTCAAATCAGCCCTAAAACCACCAGTGCAACCAAGTTTGTTATTCCTGATTATTATAGTAAATTCTTTGATATCTTTCAAATGAAAGTTGGGATTGCATCTGGTATGCCAAGAACTGGAGGCTTGTTTAGAAGCAATGAGCACAATATGTTCTATAAGTTGCTGCTTGCTAGAGGAGTCATGAACCATCGGACCGTAGATTTTGATTACCTTGAAAAGGCTGGAATTTCAATAAAGCATTTGTTTATGAAATTGGGTATTTATGAGTTTTGTTTGCAGTCTACAAATGTCTATGCTGAACTGACTACATACTTTTATTCTAATCTTTCAATTTTGTCACACAACTGGATTCAATTCACTGTTGGTGACAAAAAGTTTGATTTAAAAGCAGCAGAGTTGGCATTAATAATTGGAGCAAAATATTCCAAATTTACTCCACCGGAAGTGAGCCTCGAAGATGCTTCCAGGGTGGCCTTAGAGAATACAAACTTTACTTAGGGCTCTAAAAGGCATCTTTCCTATTCAGATTTATCCTGAAGATCCGTGCTTTTACACAAGATCATTATCAACTGTCTGAAGCCTAAAGCAGCATCCAAGACTGACTTATCCAAGTCAGAAATTAAGCTTATATGGGCAATCTTGAAAGGTCAACCTTTCTCTCTTTCCTATATCATCATTTTCCATATATATAGAACTTTACAGAAGGACAAGGGAAAACTTCGATATGGTGCTCTTATCTCGCGAATCTTTATGTTTCTCAAGATATCCATTCCTGATGAGATGAGTAAAACCCTTGTACCTTGTATGTATGTTGGAGAAAGAATGCTTTCCAAAATGAAACAATTTGATGATTTAAGGAAAAGAGTAAAAGGAAAGGATGCTTAATCTTCTAAAGCAAAATATGTTGGAAAGACAAGTGTCAAAGAGACAGGGCAAAGAAAAAGGGCAGGATCAGCAAGCAAGCAAACTGACTTTCTAACCCCACTAAAGGTGTATAGAAAGAAACAAAAAATTCTTCTGCATGATGAAAGTGATGAAGTAGAAGCAAAGCACCTTGGTGCAGGCCATACTGATGGCCCAAAACATGTTTCTGAATCAACTCCAAAGGTTTCAGAACCAATTCCTACATAACATGTTTCTGAAGATCATGCACTTATTCAGAGGGAGATTCCAGAAGCAGCAACAGCAACAGGATTCAATTAGACTGAACAAGAAAAAGGCCAGGAATAGCCCTCAGATAATGGACCATTCTCTCTCTTCTGCTTGAGATCAAGGACAAGCAAGCTGCACATGAACGAGATGTGAAAAATCTACACAAAATTATTGAGGAAAACCACAAAACTCAATATCTTCAGGCAACTAAAGATAAGGTAGAACTTGAAGAGGCTATTGCTCTGTGTTCAACCAACATGGACAAAGCTATGGGAGAATGCACTTTGAAGATCGAGGAAGTTGTTTCCATTTTGGAAAATTTTCAACTAATTCGAACCCCTTATAAAAGATAGCTTGTTTTTCAACATTTCTTCTAAAACCATCTATTTTTCATTTGGTCTGTAATATTTCTAACAATATTTGTTAGATTGTTTGATTGCTTAATATCATTGATTTATTCTCTCTATTATTATTTTTTTTACTGCTCACAAAAAGGGGGAGAAATAATATGTAAATTTGCCATACTAACATTTAACATGCATATCATATACAGGTTATATACAGAGGAAGAAAAAGACACAGATCTCAATAGAGTTTGCTCTTTTAATTTCAATCTGTGTTTCATACGCTTAATATACTTATTTATTTCAAATTGATTAAGTTTGCAAGGAAGTTTTGTCATCATAAAAAAGGAGGAGATTGTTGAGGAAAACCCCTATTGATTTTGAAGTTGAAAAACCGTCCATATTTTTGCAAATCTGATACTTATTCTGAATTATTTTATTCCGAGTATGTATATATATTTTGGAAGCTCAAAACGAAGTTTTCAGACTTTACAAGCTGTTTCGGACCCACATAATCTAAGTTCTGAGATTCAGACGCTGAAATTATTCAGACGTAGACGGAGAAATTTTTCAGAAGCAGACACAGAAGCTGAAATTTTTTAGAAGCAGACGCAGACACAGAAATTCTTCAGACGCAGAACTCAGAACGAAAAATAATAGCTAGTGATCTGGTATGGATTTCACAGAAGGAAAATTTTGATTATATCAATCTCAATCAAATTGATTAACAATCAAACATTACGACAAGTATGCATTACAATAGACAAAGCTCTACTTATGGAAACCAAGATTCTGATTGTATGGGCGACCAGAATCAGCGAGATTCAGAATCTGTCATCCAACGGCTACTCAATCCTTTCTATACAAATCTGTCCAAGGTGAAGATTGGAAGATGATCCTCTGAAAGCTATCCAATGGCTAGTTTGGAAGTAGAGGAGTATTTAAGGAGATCAACGAGCAGCAGAAAATACAATAGATTCAAGAATCAACAAGTCCAAAGTCTGAGTATACTCCAATCATTTTCTCTTATCGTTCTGAGCCAAAAATTAAGATCTTGAGGGTTACTTTGTAAGAGTGATTGTGTGAGATAGAGAGTCATATCATACACGAGAGTGTTATCACTCAAAATCTATAAATTCCTCTGGATTACATAATGAAATCCAGCCGGTAGGCTGTAAGCGTGGGAGAGTGGACGTAGGCTTTCTATAAGCCAAATCACTATAAACTTGTGTGCAGTTTTTCTATCCCTTATCTCTTTATTTACATTCTGCACATCAAGAGCACTGTCTATATAATCTGCTTGAATCTGAATTTTATTCAGACTCAACTATGTTCTTTCATTTCCACATAAATTATCAAAAATTGTTAAGATCACCTATTCACCCCCTCTCTAGGTGATCCTTGCTAGCTACATCAACAACATCCTCCGAGGAACCCAGTTACCCCCCAGGCATCTCGAACCCATCACGGCATCACGAGGACATCTGGGAAACTGTGTTACACCCCTAGGCATCCGAGGGAACCCCGTTACCCCCTCAGGCATCTCGCACCTACCACGGCATCACGAGGACATCTGGGGAACCGTGTTACTCCCCTAGGCATCCGAGGGAACCCCATTACCCCCTTAGGCATCCCAACTCTGAGGCATCATCGTCATGGGGACCGACGGAACAACCACACTTACAATTCCACACCCTTCGGCACATACATTACATAAATTTAGAAATGTAATTTACAATATCTAATACAAAGGAAACATCTCATCAAAAAGTTCACAGCGTGTACGTTACATCTTCTGAAGACACCCAATCGAAATTCCGATGTCTCAAATAAGAATCAATGAAACTTGAAATTTTGGCAATACTGGACAGTTTTGTAGGCCCTGGGAAATCAACCCCAAAGACATGGCAAATGAGTTCCAAAAATTCTGAAATTCTAATATGATATTAACAAGACCTTAACACATATTTTTCATGAAGAACATAATTCCATAATCCCCCGTTAAGGGCCACTTTTAATAGTTTGAAGACAAACTAATGCGGGTCCGCTGAAACAGGAAAATCGAGCCCTGAAGTGTGCGCATTTCACCAACCTAAAAAATTTCAAAAAATTTGAAATTTTTATATGTTATGGAAAATTGTATCTTGAACACATTTCTCGAAGGAAGTATGGCCAAATTCGCAATGGAAAATTTTATAAAAAAACAGAGAAGATAAAAATATTCTGGGCTCTCTAGTAAGAATCAGTTCTGACCCAGCAAGGAAATAGTGTCTCAAAAATTCATTTGAGCACGGAAAAATCTGAAATTTATGTATATTGTAGATCAAGATATTATGAACAACTTTTAAGAAGAACGTTTAGCCAAATTCGGTCCACAACCGAAGCTATAAAAATAGAAAACAGGGGATGTCCAGAGAAGTCGGTTTCTGGAACTCGAAACAAACATCAAGAAATGGTTTCCCATTGAAGATCCACTACCTTCCAACCACGAATTCACCATTCTAGGAACTCAAATCAACATGCATGGCCTGTTCCATACTAGTCTAGCACCCTAGACCCACCAAGGTTCATTCTAATGGATCAACCCTTCAAGGACAGCCGCTACAACCATTCAGACTCGTCCAACATCAACTCAGATTAGTTCAAAAGCTTACCCGAGACCCAACCATCATGCAACCATTACCGAGGCTAGTATAAGGTGATACAGAATACTTATCGGTGAGAGAAAATGGCTGAGATGGTTGAGGCGAAGCTACTGGTCTAGTGTGGAAATGAGGCGCGAGGGCGACTTCCGGTTGCTGCTGCCGGTCGAGGGCGGAGCAGAGGAACAACAGCTACTGGGCGGCGAACCGGCGTCTCCTGAGTAGACAGAAAAGGAGTGACGAGGGAGAGTGAGCTCGATGAGAGGGTGGGAGTCAACTAAGTGAGAACTGAGAAAGTGAGAGCTGCGAGAGCCGAGCAAGTGGGCTGGTGAAGGAGAAAAAGGGAAGTCCAATGGCCCTTCATCTTTCCTTTCATGCATGGGCATGCATGGGAGCCAAGTGGCGGCTCCTATCTGCCATTTAGGGGGAAAAAGACACGAAGAAGAGACAAAAGAGAGAAAATGGAGAGGCTTGAGGGGGTTTGTTGGCGTAAAGGGGTGGTGTTCCGACGAAAAAGAAAGAAAAGAAAGGGAAAGGAAAGAAGGGAAAAAGAAAAGAAGAAGAAGAGAAGGGCGGTCGTGGGCCGGCATTCCGATGTGGCAAGGGAAAAAAAAAATATGGCGGCGGCGGGTTTGCACGAAGTCTGGTCGTGCGAACGATGCGACGTCAGTTAGTTGGCTCGACGGTAATTGACCCGAGAATCCAACTCGTGATTCCAAAAAAAAACGATAATCGTGACACTAACTTCCAATTTCTTTTTCTAATCTCCATTGACGAGCGCCCTAATCTATTAGGGTAATTTAATCTTTGACCATGAAATTTCAGGATGCCACAGTTAAAGTTACGAAAGTTCAAGATATCCTATTGTTGAGAAAGTTTCTCTCAGGGTCCCTTAGCCTTGAGGAAGGGTTAGCGTCGCATGGCACTAACACCAAAAGCAAGATGAAATAGAGAGGGCATGAGAGAAGGAGTGGACAATTTTAGTAGAGCCGAATGCCAAGTGACAGACAAGTGAAAAAGAGAAAGTTCCTTATTGGAGAGTCTTCTTAGCAGTTCGTTGTCGATGTTGATAGGATTGCTCAACTTGAGATTTTCAAAAGTCAAGAAAAATCCCTTCCATTAATGAGTTGATGGGTATTTATATGGATCGGATCAAAATTATCATTTTGTCAATAGAAGGTATGACACATGGCCTGATCATGCTCATATGTTAATACAAAAATTATTAATGAGATCTTAACACGTGGCGCAATTGTTGGAGATAATTCTACACAAATTTTTTTGTAGCATTTATAGATCTTCCAATCATGGTATGTGTTGTAATATCAACGAATGCCGAAGCTAACCTAAATCTTGCAAATTAAGTCAATGTGAAAATCGTTAGAGAAATAAACTAGGAATGATAAGGATACCCAAGATTTGCGTGGTTTGGTCTAACGTATCGATACCTATATTCATGAGGAGAGCCAGTGGAACATAATCCATTAATAATTGGATAATCCAAATTACAATAGCCCACTCACACGCTCGAGTGTTTTCCACACCTAAATTAAACCCAAATCCTAAGTATTTACAAATAAACAACTCAAATGGATATAATACTCACATCACAAATCAATCACCCATGTTCATGTTCGTAAGGCTTCCTTCTTCATTTTGTGCGGCTCTAATGAATGGCTGAAGAAACTAGAGCCCACATTCCTTCAACATTCAGCCACTATGCACTACATGAAGAATTAATGTTCAGCCACTCAAGAGGAGAGAGAGAGAGACTCTTACGGTTGACTTCTCAAGACTAAGACAACCTAGGCTTCCCTTCTCTTTTTTTCTTTGTGCTGCTGCACTCATGGGAAGATGATAACCGAGGGCTAAGGCTAGGGTTAGAACTAAAAAGAAAATCTATTTTATTTTACCATTTGTTTTTCTTTCCTGCTTGGCCCCACTTACTCATTTGTACGCACATAGGTGTGAGACAAATGAGTCCACTTATTTGACCATGCAACAAATATAACAAGTGAGTGTGCCCCTCTTTTTTGTCTTTTAGTGCATGAGTTTGGATTCCGTAAATGACTCAAACTTATGACATAATTCAACAATTCTCCACCTTAACTCGATGTTTGAAGCCAAGTCATAGTGTTCATCATCCATGCTGCTCTCCCAACGTCACAATAGGTACTCACTCTCTACAGATGCCAATTAAGCTCAAGCAAAGCTTTGCCAAAGGAACAAACTTTGTCAACATGTCTGTCTGGCTCTCCGCTATAGCAATCTTTCTCACAACAACTTTACCCTTCGCTAAAACATCTCGGATGAAATGGTACCTAATGTCGATATGCTTCGTTTGCTCATGATAAACCGGATTATATGCCAAATGTACCACACCTTGATTGTCACAATTTATATAAACACTTTTCTTATCTAATCCAAAGTCCGAGAACAAACCTCGTAACCATATCGTCTCATTCACTATAAAGGTCAGTGCCATGTACTCTACCTTAATCGAAGACATGGCAACATGGTCTTATAAGGATGCTTTTCAACTAACTGTACTACCTGTAAGTATAAACACATACCCTGCTAAATACCTGCACTCATCCAAGTCACCGGGGTGATCCAAATCCACATAACCAGTGATTTCATTACCATTGTTGTCCCCTTTAAGTATCTAATAATCCACTTCACGGCTTCCCAATAAGTTTTACCAAGATGTTTCATGTAACGACTAACTGCACTAATAGCTTGTGAAATGTCAGGCCTAGTGCATAACCATACTATACATAATACTATCCACTACACTATAATAAGGAATATAGGACATATGCTCCTCCCCATCCTCAATTTGCAGTGATAACTTATTTGAAAGTTTCAAGTGCTTCGCTAATGGTGTACCCACTAATTTTGCCAACTGCATATTAAATCGTGCCACAACCTTCTTAATATATTTTTTAAAAAACTCTTGTAGTCTTGTCACGCGAAATCTCCATATCCAATATTTTCTTTGCGGTACCTAAATCTTTCATATCAAACTCAGCACTCAGCTATCTCTTTAACACATTAATATCAAATATATTTTTAACTATTATTAGCATATCATCAACATATAATAACAAATAAATCAAAGACTCAGCCTCCTATCTCCCTAAATAAATACAACTATCTATCTGACTTTTTGAATAGTCCTAACTAGTCATGAAAGCATCAAAATACCTATACTATTGCCTAGAAGACCGTTTTAGCCCATAGAAATATTTCTTTAACAAGTAAACATGATCTTTCTTACCTGGAATAGCAAATCCCTCATGCTGCCTCATGTAAATCCGCTCCTTCAACTCCCCATGAAAAAAGCCGTTTTCACATATAGCTGCTCTAGCTCGAAATCCTATGCAACAACGAAGGCAAGTAGTAATACACGAATAGAAGTATGTCATGTCACATGAGAGAACACATCGTTGTAGTCAATGTCCTCCCACTGTGTATATCCCTTCGCAGCAAATCTTGCCTTATATCTTGCTACCTCGATACCAAGAATGCCATCTTTTCGTTTATAGACCCGCTTACTTCCAATGATTTTCCGGCTCTTAAGTACCTTAACCAACTCCTATGTCTGATTTCAATGGAGTGATTCCATCTCTTTGCTCATAGCCCTTAGCCACTACAACGAATCATCACTAGCCATCGCCTCAGAGTAAGACAAAGGCTCATCTATCTCCATCTCATCACCTATAGTCAATGCATAAACAATATTTGTATAACCATAACGTACGATGGTTTAATTTACGTTCTCTATTTTCCTGCGGCTATAGTGTGCTGCAGCTGTGTTGGTTGTTCACTATCACTGACTTCAAGAACTATAGTCTCGTATGCAGTATCAATTTGTGTTACCTCCAAAGTCTCCAGAGTCTCCATTTGAAGCTCTATCTCACTACTAACACCATGATCTGTCTGCTCTACTGGTGGTGTCTCAGAACTCCTCTGTTAAAGCATTGTCGTCTTGTTGTAGATCACATCTCTATTGATTAGAAAACCGGCTGATCTGGGATCAGTGCACCACAACCGATAACCTTTCACTTCATATGAATAATCCAAAAATATGAACTTCTTTGCCTTCGGGACAAGCTTACCATTACTCACATAAGCATACATAGGACATCTGAATACTTATCATTTGGAGTAATCAATAGGTTCTTCCAACCAGACTTCTTTAAGAGTCTTCCACTTGATAGCAGATGTTAAAGATTGATTAATCAAGTAACATGCAATTTTCAGTGCTTCGACTAAAAATTCCTTTCCTAGTCCTACATGCGAAAGCATGGACCGAGCTCACTCAAGTAAAGTTCTGTTCTTCTGTTTTGCTGCCCCATTCTGCTGTGGACACCCGGGTATTATGCAATGTCTCACAATCCCTTCTCTCTGGCAGAACTCGGTAAAATTTTTTACCACAGAATTCCATGCCATTATCAGTTCTTAATCACTCGATTTGTTTATCTGACTGCTTTTCAATCAAAGCCTCAAATTTCTTGAACCAATCGATCATACAAGATTTATGCTTCAGAAAGTATACCCATGCCTTTCTTGAATAGTCATCGATAAATGTCAGCATATATCGGGCACCTCCCTTCAAAGAAACTGGAGACAATCACCAGACATCTGAATGAATGTATTTAACTGGTCGCTTAGTCGAATGAATAATTGTAGTAAACTCAGTCTGGCACTGCTTCCCAAAGATGCAATGCTCACATAAATCCAACTTCCTTATCTTCTGACCCTTCAACAACCCTCTCTATACTCACCTCATTCATGTACCCTAACCGCATATGCCATAATTGAGTCAAGTCAGAGTCCGACTCACTTGATGAAACTGCAGTGGCTCTTGTTATGGTCTCTCCTAATAGATGATAAAGAGTATTCACTTTCTTTCCTTTTATCATTGTCATGGCACCTCGAGAGTTTTTCAATACTTTACCTTTAGCGGCGTACTTACACCCCGATGTCATCGAATATCCCTGGAGAAATAAAGTTCTTCTTGAGTTTTAGTACATGCCTCACGTCTGTCAATGTGCGCATCACCCCATTGTGCATCCGAATCCAAACTATCCTTATCCCCACAACCTTTCAGGCTACATTATTCCCTATCAAAATTATACCACCATTTGCAGTCCAATAAGTAGTAAATCAGTTCCTATGATGTCTCATATGATAAGAACACCCTGAATCTAGTCCTCATTTATCTCTTGACGTACTAGTAGTCACACATATTTTAGCCTCTACATCACTAGTGCTCTCCTCGACATCATTCGACCCACGGGAAAAGTACCAAAAAAATCCTAAACTTATTGGATTGGTACCAATTCAGTCCTAAACCTTTCAATTGAACTAATTTAGTCCTAAATCTTTTCACATTTGTACCAATTTAGTCTATCTGGTCATTCTTAACAGGGAAAAACTGATGTAGATTTCAAGTCAGTGCTGCCAACGCTAACATGGATGTCGGAATGTGAAACAGTGTTGTTTCACTTACTTAAAAAGAAATAGCTCCCAAAAACAGTCGTTTTCTTCTTCCCAGTATAGAAGACGATCTTCACAAATGCGCGTGGCCTTGGCTAAGCAACTCCGACTCTACAAGCCCCCACCCAATGTCGAGGACGCCAAGGAACAGTGGATCAAAGAACATGCCGGCAAAGTCATATCTCAAGTGGCCTTTTTAAAATCGGCGACCCCAATTGCTCGCAACCCCGAAAGGTTCACACCCAAAAAAGCCACTGTCTTGATCACCAAGAGGTTCACACTTTGGTTTTTCTCTTTCGATGGTCGCTGTTTGATTTATCAATTTCAAGAAATTAAAATTCTTTTTGAATATCATTTCAAGTACGATGACCGATTACATGCGACATTTTGATTCTTGTTCTTGTTTCAATTAAGAGAAATAGGGAAGAAAAATGAATCCTTCTTGTTTTAACTTTAACACGTTATTACATTTGAAATTGGCATTTGTAAGGCTTCTTGATTACATGCGACATTCCAATTCAGTCTTTTCAAGTATAATGACCGGATGCAGAAAGTTTAGTTGTGTACTATGGCTCGCACAGGATCTCTGTAGTAGGTAAAATTACTTTACAAGAACAGTTTATATCAATTTCTCTTTGAAATTGGGATAACCCCTCAATGTTATGAATGCAGTCTCTCCTGTTTATTATGATCTTTTCAGCGTATTGTGTGGTGAGTGCACACTAGCATGTTCTTTCTAGCAACAGTCCATTTTACATAGTGGTGGCAATACTTAATGGAAAGTTCTTTCATCATTCTCTCACTTGACAATTTTCTCAATAAGGGGCTCAAGAAAGGAATGATCTTAGTAGCTCTGACGTTTGTCAAACATTTGCATATGTGGTGTCAACATTGATTCTTCAAAGTGAAGGATGCATACTTTTATTTGCATGCTCGTGCTTTGGAGTGCGTGTGTAGAAGAGGGAATGCTGATTCTTTAATGAGACTATGGTGTCTTCAATGTATGGTGTTCATGCTATAGGGTCTTCTTAGAGCATAATGACAGAAAAACTTCATCTTCAACCATGCTTTATATGCGCATTATCTATGATCATTGTTTGACATATGTTATTATGGATTTCACACATTAATTGACTTGTCTGGTGGGAAAAAAAGGAGGATAAAAGCTTGAAATTGTCAAAATTATGTGGTTCAATTTAGGGTCTGCAGTGAGCCAATGATCATTTACAATTTGTTTTTTTGAGTAACTGATCTCCTATTCCATTTAAAAATGAGTTTGCTCTACGCATTTAATGTTTGTCGACCCTCCTTAGAATCAATCCTAGTTTGCATGGAACTTATTTCATTTCTATCCAGTTCCTTCCAATTCATCAATTGTGAAGGATTACCTACTTAGGATGTTTAGGAAATAAAATTGGGTCGAGTCACATTATTAAAACTACCATAATAAACCAAACTATCTTACTATTTTGTTCTTAGCTTGTGCATCGGGATATTACTATAATTTTACAGAATATCATGTTGGTCATTTGATGAAATATTATAATGTCACATCTTGTTCATGCATTTGAAATGGCTTTGGCTTGGCATGAGTACCGTGACATCCTCAATTTTGGGCTTGGGAAACCGAAGGCTAGTAAGACATGGATGAGTGGGTAAGTCAAGTCGAAGATCGGTAATGGAATGGACAGCATGATCAGAACGAGTGTACTGAGGGTTAGTTATGGTTCGATCGAAAGATTATCCATGAATTGGCCTAGGGATCGACAATAGAATGACCCCCTACGCAAATGATTAGAGTAATATGACTGTGGAGTGATCCATCGACCATAAAGACCATTAGTGGAACGGTCCGAGATAACTGTGGATCAGTCCGATGTCGGCATGTACGGTCGCGGGTGATATTGCACGGCCATGCATTAGTCCCGGGTGACTATAAGTTAATTCCGGGGTACTGGATTCCATGAGGCTACATGACAACTGAGAGTCAACCATCGGTCATTGATACTAGAATGTGGCTCGATCACGAATCGGCCACAGATCGTTGCGTTGAGTCGGGTAGGCCATGGACGAGACATATGCCAGGCCATATGCTTAGTGACTTAGTCGCAGCCCGGGCAAAATTGCCAGTCGTGCCGGCCAAGGCCATGTGCTTGGTCTTGACCGGCCATCGTGCCCGTCAGCTAGGCCACAGACCGGCTACGTGCCCGGTCATGCACCGGCCATTGTGCTCGACCCTTGTACCAGGCGTTGTACCCATAAGATTCGGTTCTGATCTCATCTCGTGCCCAAGAAATATGGCCATGAGTCATGCATCGTGCCATTTACGGGCCATTGCGCGTGTTTAGCCATGAACCGACCCCGGCGTAGTGCTTGGCACGTTGTCCATATGGCCGACAAGGCACTAGGCATGTCGCCCGTGCAGCCAGGCAAGCCGCTCGGCACGTTGCCCCTGCGGCCCAATCTTGTGCCCGGCCATGTGCCCGTGTGGCCCGGCGACGTACCCAGCCATTTGCTCGATCAGGCTCGGCCATTTGCCCGGTGACCCTACCACGCGCCTAGGCCACCTAAGAAGCCCAAATTGGCTTAATTGGGATTGGATTTTTGTGTAGCCACATTTGGTCACTTGTGATAGCATTTCCACATTAAACCTTATTTTAAATGGGATTATTAGAATTATTTATCGC
The DNA here is from genome assembly GCA_031216235.1 of Syzygium jambos. Lineage (NCBI taxonomy): Eukaryota > Viridiplantae > Streptophyta > Magnoliopsida > Myrtales > Myrtaceae > Syzygium > Syzygium jambos. The sequence continues at coordinate 22,802,764 of CM062222.1, forward strand.
AAGAAAACCCTAGGAAAATTATGAGGATTAACATGATGTGGGGTTACGATTATAGTGTCGTTTACCCAATTTCAGGTAAATCGATAGGCTCGAGAGGCTTTTGAGTGGAACCAACTAGCTTATAGACCTCCCACGATTCAAATTTTGATTGAAGAAAAGAGATAAAAAGGGTTGACTTGGTCAAAAGGTGCAATTATTATCCTTAAGCCTTCATTATTGGACCCCCATGAGGTGTCTCCCTCCGTTATTGTCCAAGCTGAGTTGTGCTTCCCTAATAATGGCTCATTTAAAGCTTCTTGGTGACTCATTGGTCACCAAAAATAGAGCTCAAGACAAGGCCAATAATTGGCCAAGCCAAAGGAGCTGAGAAAGAGGGCCATTCGGCCAAGGAGAGAGAGAGAGAGAGAGAGAGAGAGAGAGAGAGAGAGAGAGAGCCAATGAGGAAAAGATAAGCTTGGCCTCTTCATCATTTCTTTTGGCTTTAAGCCCATTAATGGCATTAAATGAAAGCCATCATGAAATTTGACTTAGAGCACCTCTCTTATTGGCTTAGTCTAGGGTTTCTAGGAAGTTCCAAGAGTTCTTTAAATAGCAAGACACCCCCCCTTCTCTCTCTTCTCACGCCAATCTCATCATCATCTTCTTCTCCTTTTGTTTCTTGTTTTCTCACCCTTTTGGCCCAAGAAGCTCACACCCAAACAAATCTCGAACTGGCCCGTGTTTCTTCTCGTTCCTACTCAAGAGCCCACGATTTGGCCTTTGAAGGCCTAGGTTTGCTCAGCCAAGCAAGAAGGAAGCAAGAAGAAAGTCCGAAATTTCCCGAGCTCACCCGTTTCTAGCCCGTTCTCTAGTTTTGTTAGTTGTTGTGTAAGTGAATCCCCTAATATCGGGAAGGTTGCTTCATGGTTGTTCGTTCTTTATCGACTAACGATGTTTACATGTGATACTCACGTTTGATGTTGTTTTGTTGGTTTCGTAGCATGACTTTGCTATTTGAATTGTCATTGATGCCGGTACGGTAAGAGTCGACTTATGTGAACGATGATTATCTTGTCCGCGCTTGATATTAGAATTTTTACTTATTGAGTCCTTTGACTCACTCCCGTTGTTTTTCCTCTTTTCAGGACCGTAGATGGTGACTCCCCCGACCTGCTTTGGAAACCCCATCAAGATGAGGGCGGAACTACTCACCATCATTGATGCCCGAGAGAACCACGCAGACCGTTGCATTACAACGTATGTTATGGTGGATGAGGTCCGATCGGAACTGGTCCCCCACCCGTACATGGCCTAGTATCGGCTAGCTAACGACAACTGGGTTGAGCCCTTTCGTGGGTTCGAGGGGCCATTCGATGGCGCAGGTGGGCCAACTCCGGGGCAATCCACGGGTGGGGCATAGTTCAGCCATTGGACGGGGGAACGGGAGTGAGGAGATGGAGAAGCGAGGAGCTAAGGAGTAACCGTAGTAGGAATAGGCAACCAAGCCAAATTTTGTTTGTTTGATAGTGGCTTATATCGGACCCGCTCTTGGAATGGGCATGTAAAATATGTACGTGGCTTGTAAGAGCCCGTAAAGAAGGGCTCGATGAAATAAGCACGTCTTTTGTAAATATAACGTGCGTGGTTTGTTTATCTCACTCCTGTTTGTCTCGTTTATCGTTTATTTGCTGCCGCGTGCGCATTTGATTTTAAAACAAACGGGATGAACTAATATATTTCCGCGAGTTACGGGTTCGCTCGAGTCATGTTCGGTCACTAAGTATCGATCGTGATTCCGAGTCGAGAAGTGATAAGTACAGAGCAGGAGGAAAATCACTCTAACGTTGGCTTTGGCTTGGCATGAATATATCTACTCTAATGTTGTCTATTCAGCATTTGGCTTTGGCTTGGCATGAAATAAATTTCAACATAAATACAGTTGTGCTAAGCAGCTATAGTTCGGGGAGGAATTTGGAGTTCTTATTTGCGTTTTCTTTTGGTAAGTTAGTTGTATCCAACTAGGGATAGGAATTGTGGATCAGGCATTATGAGGTGCATTTGGGACTTGGTTGTCACGCCTCGAACCCCATCGAGCCCGCGACATCCCTCTCCTCAGTCGGAAGAGTGCGACGTCCCAGGAATAACGTCGTCGACCCAATGATCCATCAGACTTAAATTGCGGCAGAAGCAATCAAAAATCCCAGACATTAAAATTGGAGAACACCAGGAAGGAACAAATCGACAAACCACCAAGCATATATTACACTTCCAAATATTTACATCATCCGCCAATATAAACCACAAAATAATTTATAAGCACACCGAACTATAAACTCCAAACCACCAAAATATCAAGATTAACTCTCTAGGTCAGCACTATCCAAAAATGGGTCGCATCCTCCTCCCAGAACTATCCCCTACGCCATCTCGAAGGCGTCCACTCTGACTCACTGTCCTCGGCATCACCACCTGAATCCTACGCAGCTGTTTGCTCACCTGACGACTCCGAGTCGACCTCAATCTTGACATTCAGGCGGGGGCTCTGAAATGGTTTGGTTGAAACAGCCATGAGATCACATCTCAATAAGTCACAACCTAAACCCCACCTAGGCTATCACGTAATTCCAGACACATCGCAACCAAACAACCACACAACCAGCAATCAAACATTCACACATACCTGGACTCTCTGCATACGCACCATGCACGTTAGCCCACAATCCCAACATACAATTCTTACACACATGCCATCACACACTTTCCACAAATCAATACACATGCCAATCATACCACAGCAATACATAACAGCCGCGCGCGTGCCTCGATTATAAAGCAAAACCCACTTGGGCACGTCCCATACCATGCCTAGCAGATTTTACCCCATAATCGCGCACTGCATCACGCGATACAAACACACTCGCACACTAACTCACACCATGCATTGCGATACAAACACACTCGCACACTAACTCACACCATGCATCACTTTCACAATCCTCACATGTCAAGCCAAATCCTGCTCGTTCTCAACATTTCCACCACTACCGCGCCCACGTAAAACACATCAGGCCAACGGTCTTCTGACCTCATCAGGCATCGACATCTCGTCGGGCCGGGCATCGTCACCTCGTCAGGGACGGCATCATCCCGCATAAACGAACACGCCTCAGGACGGAATCCTACACACGCTTTCCTTCTACCGCGCCAGTGTAAAACGCATCAGGCCAACGGTCTTTTGACTACGTCAGGCATCGTCACCCCGTCGTGCCGGGCATCGTCACCTCGTCGGGACGGCATCGTCCCGCGTAAACGAACACGCCTCAGGGTATTACTTTTCCCATCAATCCTACATTTCCGTACCTTTGTTCCACACTCTCCACACGTATCACACGGCCACACATACACACGGTCACACACAAATTCACATCTCGCACATACTTTTCACAATTACCCACCCTCGTAACGCAAACACCACACAAACACCCATGCTTGGCACGCGAACTCAATGCGCAATCACGCCACCACACCTCATAGCCACACAATCACACATACAAGCTCATTCAAGCATCAAACTACCCGTCAAAATGCCACGATAATACGGAATAATTCTCGAGAGAGAGAAAAATCAAGAATATGTAAAATCGGGTCCAAACTGGGCAGTTGCGCAGTGACAAAAATCCATTTGAAATAAATAGTAAACCAACTCCAAAAATTCTGAATTTTGGATATGTCATAAAAAACATCTTGATCAACATTTCTTATGTAGAACACGAAATCTGGTTCAATCTGTAACCATGCCTTTTTGTCCCTCGAAGTCAAACCAAAATCTATTAGCTTTAACAGACTGTTTTGTCCTCAAAATACATTTATTTCAACATCCAAATCACCTTGAAAAGCTTTGAAATTTTTATATGTTATAGCCACAAATGTCCCCAACAATTTTTGTGAAGGAAGTATTTTGAAAATAGGCCTGAAAAATTTATAAAAATTCGAACAGACCCAAAGGTCAGGTGAACAGTAAATCGGGCAGACCCATTTCGGTCCAAAGATGGACTTTCGAATGGCCTCAAATGATTTCCAAAAATTCCCAAATTAAATTATGTTATACCTCAAGATGTTGGGAACAACTTTTATGAAGAAAACTTTCTCAAATTCGGCCCACAAAATTCTCTAAAAAAATAGCAAATCGGGCGGGTACAGTAACCGCGAATCCGCGATTCACCCCGAACCTCACGGATTCAAACCCGAACCGATTTCTACCGAATTCCAACCGCCTAAACTCATTTCCCGACGTCTAATCCAACCCGTAACAACTGCTAACAGTCATGATCAGCCATCAACAACCACGATCAGCCATCAATAATCACGATCAACCACCAAAAACCATTATCGACACCTTAATCAACCTCTATATCCTCTAAACCATACCCGAACGAGTCCGAAAATACCCGACATCCTAAATAAGGATTAGATCGCGACTTACCAAGCTCTAAACTATCACGGTTAGAGCGAAAGCAGCGGCAAAAATCAATATCTAACGGCGGCTTGCAACGGCAGTGACAAGCGGTGATGATCCGGCGGGCGTACGGACGGCGGCGATCGGCGAGGGGAGAGGCGGCCAAAGGAGGGAGCTGATTCGGTGAAGGGGGAGAATGAGAGGAATGAGGAGAGAGAGAGAAGAGTTCTTGACTTAAATAGTCAAATTTGACCAAACTTTCCAATTTCCAATTTTGCCCCTCCTTACTTGGCCAAGATTAATCCAAACCAAAATATCCAAGGGCGTTTTGGTCCAATCTTTTGGGGCTGATATTTATCCACAATTAATCCCCAAATTTAATTTCCAAAATCCCCAAAATTCGGAATATCCAAAAATAGGCCTAGGGGCAAAATCGTAATTTTCCGGTCCTAGGTCGAAATTCCATTTTTCGACCGTACCAACTCCAAATATCATTGGCCACACTAAAATGACGTCATCCTCGTAAAAATAGTCGTGCACGACCCCGAAAATCGACATCCAAGTCCGGATCCAATTTCGCGATCAAAATCGCCCAATCTCAATTTTAGGATCTCTCACTAACGGGCAGCTGTTTAGAGATTACGCGTATCGACTTAGGGTTATTCGAGTCATGGCGACCTCGATCGTCACCGAAGGTCGACTCATGATCGAATTCTTAGGTCCATGTACATTTCCCTAGGTAGCCATTCCCTAAAGGTTAGTATCCCAAGAATGATCAGTTCCGAACGAGACTTACTAAAATGAAATGAGAAATAACATCTATTTCATTGATTCCAGAAATAGGTCGAAATTCAGGATGTTACATTGGTTTTCTATTATTGAGACTTGATTTCAGGATAGAATGAATTATTTACAGGTTAGGATACTATTGAGGTTAGGCAATGTTGAAGAAAAACTAGTGTCGACTCATAATGAGGATGAGGGCAGTTCAATGGATGCTAAAGTCAGAGCTCTCAAGGCACAACTGAAACGTGTAAAATAAGATGCGACAAAATTAAAGAAACAAAATTCGACATTGAAAACAATGTTGGTTGTCTCATGAGTGTTTACAGTAATTCTAGGAAACATTCTATTTGGAAAGTTGAATATGAATGATGTAATGAGCTTGCCATAGAATGTGTTAATGCTGATTATGTTTTATATACTATTTCAATAAATTTTTAAAATGTGGTTTGTATTTGTTCGAATGTTAGAGTATGAACATGAATGAAGTGAGTTGTTTGCACTCTTTTGTTTCATATGCAATTGGTTTTTCAATCTCAACACCAAAGACATATTATTTCTACTGGTATGACTTGCAATTATGACCAATGCAGTACGATATGAGGAAAAAAAAGCAATATAATATCGCTACTTCATAAACAAACAACCACAATACAATAAACGGGCAAATAACATATGCACAAACCAATTTCATTGCAATAAGAGAGGGTTCACAAGCAAAGTACTTCATTGATCCCTACTGTTATACAAACAGCTATCTAAGATAGATCAAAAAGTTACATCAACATAACTTAATTGAACCCATCATCACAAAAAGTTACAATCACAACATGTCGACATTAAACCCAATCCCACATCTTGTCACTTTTGCCTCTACGAGTAATTTCTAGCACTTGCACCTTTGCCTATAGGATTCACACCAGTAGGACCACCACCATTGGCACTTGCACCTTTGCTTGTAGGATTCGCACTGGTAGGGCCACTGCCACTTGCACCATTTCATGTATATCTATGTACTTGCAAAGAGTATAGTCATTTAAAGTCTTATTGACGAAGCAAGCATGACCCAATGAAAATGGAAGTACTAATCGAAATGTTTTTCCTTGAAAATCGTGTTTGCGATAATGTAGACCCGGTCTTCTTAATTGGACATGTCAAACTATTGTGTCTCGTCCTTGAGCAAGTTCAACATATCATCTTCATTCCGATCTTCGACATCCTAATTCCACTTGCCACCTCATTCCTCCCTCGATCTTTTCTATTTACGTCTACTGAGCTTCACTCTAGCAAGAAGTGGTTCAGATAGCTCCCTATTAGTCTATTTCCAAAATTTGTGTCCTCGAACTAGCATCATCATTTTCTCATATGTAGCTAAGAACTTGGCCTTCTCATAACATTCATCAACATAATCATATACATCCTCTTGCCTATGATTTATAGCAAAAATGGCATGAGGACAAAGGATGCCAATAAGCTTCTATCTTCTACAAGAGCAATCTCTATTAAACACATCCATCACGTACTTCTCACCCTTATCCATCATCTTATATCCAGTCTCACCATTCCAGATTACTTAGTAGTATATCACACTAGCTTTATTTTCTTCTTTCTTACAATTTTTGGACCACGGTCCTTTCTTCGCCTAGTACATGCATCCTTCTGTGTATACATCACTGTTATTATCATTATCCAAATTTCCTTCAACATACTGTATATAGATTTACACCTAGCATGTATGATTCTCCCATTGAATGCCTCGCATAAGTTACTTTTCACATTAGTGGTGAAGAAAGCCCTGGACTAATATTTTGGCTCTGTTTGAACCAAGTCATGACATGCCACAGTACTAATTTTCTTCAATGCTCGAAAGTGTTTGTTAAACTCCATCATAGTACCACCTTTAGCATACTGTCAAAACAGTCTTTGCATTTGTATTCCCTCATACTTTTTGCCTCAATTAACATAAATATATCTCGCATACATCCTATACTCCGCTATAGACAACAATTACCACAGCTTGTATAAGGCCGTCATATGTTACAAGTGTGACTTTTTAACGGACATAAACTTACTTTTTGTTTGTCACTAATTATGACCCAATCTCGTCCATATGAGTTCAAAATATTGACATCATATATCAAATTTGTTAAGAACCACGTTCAGGTGTCGCTACTCTCAACTCTAACAATCGCCCAAGCAATTAGGAACATATGATCGTTTGCATCTCTCCCGATAGTGCACAAGATTTAACCTTGACAAATTCCCTTTAAGAAGCAACTATCTAACCCTACAACTTTCCTACATCCACCAAGGAATCCTTTCTTACAATCGGCAAAATAGATATACATTCTATCAAACAATGCCTTACATTGCATTTCAATCTTCTCAACCTTTAATGTAATAGTACTCATAAGATTTCTCTCCTTAAGCTCTTCTGCATAATCTCACAACTTTGCATATTCCTTCTTATAGTTTCCCATCAACACTTGATAAGCCAACAACTTAGTCTTCTTACATTGAATTATATTCACATCTAAGCTCAATTGCTCCTTGATAAGCTCCTTAAAAGTAATAGTTTTAATAGTTGGCATTGCTTTTATCATAGGAAGATAGTGTTTTGCTAACCAAGAATCTATTACCCTCTTATTTTTTGAACTTATGCTATAGGTGTGTTTTGAATGGTAGATGTTCACATGAAATGATCCAACGCAAACATCAACGGTTCCAGAAAACTTCCAAGGACAACTTTCATGCACATTTTGCTCTGATAAATTTCTGATAATTCTTTATAAATTTTTATCTCTACATACTTAGCCACTAAATACTTTATTACAGCATCTTTGAATTGCTTACTACTTTCAAATGTCATAAACACATTAAACACAGGAATAACACAATCAGGATCATGCCTTGAAAACCTTTCTCCTAATAAATTATCATTTTCTCCTTGTTGATCAAATCCCAAACTCTCATCTCCACTTATTTCATAGTGCTCTATCTTATAATCAGCTACACCATTAATAACATTATCCACATCCAATCCTTGGGATGGTACCAATCCTATGGATGATTCCCTTATAATCAAATCATTTGTGGCCCTCCCAACTCCATCATGCTCTTCATTGCTTCTAAAAGCTCTTCATTATCATGATCATCATCATTAGTAAAAAATCTTACATTAACAAGAAAGTCTGCCTCCTCCTCATCATTGTCATGCATATTATAATCACCTTCATCAACTAAGTCATCAAGTACTAACCACTCTCGTGCTCAATTATTGTCTCGTTACTTAAACCAATATTAGCATGAGCAACCTCATCGACCCCTTGACTAGCACCCTCATGCACACCCACACTTGCATTTTGACCTTCACCCTCACTTGTTTCACCAGCTTTAAAATTTTCTCCATATACCTCAATTAACCCATGATGCAAATAAGTAAAAATTAGAACAACTCTTTTATCATTCCATATGTATGTTAATCCATCTTCTAGAGATTTTCTAGGAATTTTAAAATAAAACTTTTGGAATTTACAATTTACCACATTCTCAATGTCTCTTATGAAGCTTTCATAGCTAGTTGAATTGATATCAACTTTTATTAAGTCAAACTTCCCCCTGACATATTCAAGCATTAGGCAACGCGATAAAGTTCCACCATGGAAAATACAGACCCATGCTGACTTGTTGCTTATCTCAACCCTACACAAAACACGCAACATATGTTATGAGCAGGGCAACACATAAAACCATAAATCAGATACTATGTAACACTCGATATGCCGTGTTCTAAATGAAAAACCTATGATTACCTACTCGGATTGGAAGGTTAATAACATCTAAAGATTCAAAACCAAAAACTTCCAAAAGGAAAGTGTTATGGGTTCTTGAAATTAGAGTAGAGTGGACACTGTGGACATGATCAATAAAGTACATTCGGTGGAATTGCAGTCTCTCTCTTCATTATCGAACATTAGAACTTAAAGCCACCACCATGAACTCTTCTTTCTTTATTTTTCTTTTGTTGACAAAACCACCATGAACCTTCACTTGTTTAGTAAGAAAATCATTATTAGGAATCAATTGACAATGGGGTCTGTGGGTGACTCACATGATAAATCTATGGCTATTCCACAAAAGAGATTCTTTATTTATCGAGAAACTAAATACGTGTACACTCAACTCAACTATTCAATTGTGATTGTGTATACCTCAAGTAATAAAATAATGGAAAAGCTTGTACAAAAATAGATAAAAAGTGCAAGGGAACAGAAGCTCTCTCTTTAGATCATGCATGGTGACACAACACTAGATTTCAGCACCCATCTAATTATTTATTATGATTGCATTTGGCCAGACTTGAGTGTTATATCCATTATTACACCCAGGTTCATGATAGTATACACATAGAATAAATTTCTTCCAACTAACAACAACGTATGCGAAGAAGCCAAAAAATAAGATAAGGACAAGACACTTAGTTTGGGACAACAACATACTTTTCACTATTCTTTGCCGACATCAGAACCACCACGTGACTTGTCGCTAACACTGTGACAACACAATCAAAGCGGGACCACAACACTTCCTCGTGTTTGCTACGGATTGTGATGGACAAATCGGGTCTCAACTGGATGTAGGCAAATCGGGTCTTGGCTAAAAAAGATAAGCGACTCTAGAATTGTGACGGATGAAGGCATTGACCCAAAGGGGCTTGATTAACAAAGGTGAGTGATCGAATAATGACTTGGCTTGAGGGAATCAGCAAGATAGGATTGAATATAGGGCAAAGTGCTGAGAATTTTGGGGGAGATTATAATAGGATTTGGACGAGTTGCTGAGCCAAGGCAACGAGCATATGTGAAGATCATCTTCCTTATTGGGAAGAAGAAAACGATGATTTATAGGATAAATTTTTTTTGAAGTAAATAAAACAATGTCGTTTCACACTCCGCTGTCCATGTCAGTGTCAACAATGCCAGCCAGTGCTAACTTGGAATCCACTTCGGCCTTTTTTGGTTAAGAATGGCTAGATGGACTGAATTGGTATCAATGTGAAAATGTTTAGAACTAAATTAATTCAATTGAAAGGTTTAGGATTGAATTGGTTACAATGCAATAGGTTTAGGACTTTTTTTGGTACTTTTCCCTTCACCAAATTGCTTGTGGCATTCTGCCTGTCACCTCAGTTTCTCTGCTTCTAACAATCTCTCCTGATGTGCCCCTCCTCGTGACACTCAAAGTATTTCGTGTGTCCCTTAGACTTTCTATGGTGTGACTTCGACTTGCATCTACCTTTGTTGATATTGTACCCCCAATTTTAATCTGTACCTTGAATTACTAGTCCCTTGCTATATCCTATACCAGACTATCATCTCGCAACTTTGTTTACCACTTTTTAGAAAACAAAGCGGACTTTACTGCTTCTGAGGTAATCATAGTGTGTTCGTGTAGTAATGAATCAGTAAATGCTCCCATGACTCTGGTAAAGAAGCTAACAATATCATGCCCTGCTCTTCATCATCTAGAATCTTACTGCTTTCTTTAAAACCTTCATGAGTTTATTAAACTCATCTAGGTGGGATATGATAGATTTACCTTCAATATATCTAAACTAAAAAAATCATTTTTAACATATACAAGTGATTGTTTAAACCCTTCATTACAAAGAGTGCCTAAAGTTTTGTCCATAACGCCACGACATCCTTCTCCTCAATCACATCTATTAACACCTCATCCGATAAGTTCAATAAGATTATATTCCTTATTTTCCTCATTAATATATCCTTTTTTTTATCTTTCATCGTTTTGGATAACTTATCTTTGCCCCCAATGCTTTGGCCAAACCTTGAGTTATTAATAATACCTCAATCCTAACGCTTTATAACTCAAAGTTATTCTCCCTGTTAAACTTCTCAATTTCAAATTTCACCCTAGAAATAATTGTAATGACGGAATTTCCAAATAATAATCAAACAAGCAAAAACCTCAAATCACAATTCAAAAAACCCTATCCATAGCTTTGATACCAATTGTTGTAATATCAATGTACGCGAAAGCTAGCCCGGATATTGTAAATTAAATCAATACGAAAATCGCTAGAGGAATAAATTAAGAACGATAAAGGATACTTAAGATTTACGTGGTTCGGTCCAACGTATTGGTACCTACATCCACGGAGAGATCTAATAGCACATAATCCATTAATAATCAAAGAATCCAAATTAGAATGGCTCACTCGTTCGCTCAAGTGTTTCCCACACCTAAATTAAACCCAAACCCCAAATGTTTACAAATAAACAACTCAAATGGATATAATACTCACATCACAAATCAAACACGTGTTCACATTCGTGTGGCTTCCTTCTTCATTTTGTGCGGCTCCAATGACTGGCCAAAGAAACAAGAGCCCACACTCCTTCGTTGTTCAGCCATTGTGCACTACATAAAGAGTTGCTATTTGGCCACTCAAGAGGAGAGAGAGAGAAACCCTTTTGCAGTTGACTTCTCAAGACAAAGACAACCTAGGCTTTCCTTCTCTTTTTTTCTTTGTGCAGCTGCACTCATAGGAAACGGATGACCTAAAGCTAGAACAAAAAAGAAAACCTATTTTATTTTACCATTTGTTTTTATTTTCTTCTTGGCCCCACTTACTCATTTATATGACCATAGGTGTGAGATAAATGAGTCCACTTATTTGACCATGCAATAAATATAACAAGTGTAACCCTCTCTTGTCTTTTAGTGCATGAGTTCGAATTCTGTAAAAAACTCAAGACATAATTCAACGGTATCAATACAACCACCCCACCACGTGACAACATGTGTTAAACAACTGGTGAGCTATTATTACTAATGTCATGGCATGATAAGCCAAAAGTATCACATAAAAGCAGTTCCTTATTATCAAGTCCTAAAAGTTCATTAATTTTGTTGAGCAGGAAAGAAAAAAAGAAAAAGAAAACTCGATCCCTAATTTCTCTCCCAAATACTCAAGTGCATCTTCAAGCTAACCCAAATGTTAAACTACATAGTTATTGCTAACTTCAGACTGAGCCAAAATGCTTTGTTGCATCATTATCAACTTCAGGTTGACCAGTTCAAGTACTTAGCGTCGAAGTTGGTTATCCTCTCCTCTCATCATCTTAGCTGCTTTCCTTTTTAGTGGTATTGATCGCATAGAGAAAGCGGCTAGTCCAATGCTTTTAACCTTTACGGTCCCCAAATCCTGTACAACCCAATGCTTTTTCAAACTCAAAGCACCATTGTGGCCTCTCCATACCTGAATCAATCCAAACTTAAGAATGTGGGGATTGTTTGCTCAAGGGACAAGAGGAGAGATGGGCTGATATGACTTCAGCCAGATAGCATCTATTTGGAAACTACATCCTTTAATCGAAGCAAGCCTTATAGTTTTCGACACTTCTTTAAAAATTCAAATACCTGAAGAATTCGATAGAAAAGTAGGACTAATCCAACACTAATATATTCTAACTCCATTGCCTCAAGATGCCAATTGTGTTCTCTCTTAAGCTTGAAGGTTAAACAATAATTAGGTAAAAGTTGTCAAGCAGAGCTAATAAGCAAAGAGATAACATGATCTTAAAACTCTAAAACTACATTTCACCATTGTATTTAGTTCCAAATATACCGGAATTGTGGTATCTCTCCTCTTTGGTAAGATTTTCAGAGAACTAAACTTAGATTTGGATGAAGTTCACCTAATGCTCATAAACTTGGTGGAAGAGTACTAATGATAGAAAACCAACATACTCAGGTTGGCGAAGAATATTTGCTCAGCTCCGAAGATGAGTAAATCTCATTTGTTAAACAAATTTAATTCGAAACTCAACCACCCGTATACTCTGTGCGATCCGTCATCCATTACACAAACTTTGGTAAACTGTCTTGGAAACCCTAGCATTGCTCTATATCGAGAATTTACTATAATTAACTTGAAAAATCATTTTACACTAGCAAAAGAAAGGGAAAAGTACGAAAAAAGTCCTAAATATATTACACTTGTACTAATTCAGTCCTAAACCTTTCAATTGTGCCGATTGAGTTCTAAAAATTTTAACATTTTGCCTATTGAGTCTATATGACCAATTTTGACTGGAAATCGCTGACATTGACTTTTTTTAATGATATTTTATATTTTTTTGGTTTTTTCATTTCTTTTCTTTATTATTTTTTTATTGAGGGTCGACAAGGGCATCCTGCCCTTTGCTTGATCGTGGCAAGGGATGCAACACCCTAGCCAATCTGCGCGTCATGGCCTCACCTGAGGTTAGTAAGTGCCGTGACACCCTTGCTTGGCCCAGATTTGGCGAGGGCATCGCGCCCTTCGCCATATTTAAACAAGGGCCGCCACTAGAGGTGTCAAAATGTGTCCAAAATCCATTCTTTAACTCATTTTTTACGAGCCAAGTCATAAATGGGTTGGCTAAAACGTTATAAACGGGTTTAAATGTGTCTAAGAAACAAATGCCTAAGTATATATGGGTCTAAATGGATTGAAAATACATCCATTTCAAACCCATTTTCATTTTACTGCCCATTCCTCTTATAACTTACCTAAGCCAAAAGACCAAAATATCCCTCCTCTTTCTTCTTCCTCCTTCGCCACCTCTTCTTCCTTCTCTCTCCTCATACCCAAATACCACTATTAACATCCACCCAACAAATATTGAACAACTCCTTGGACGCTCAACCCCAACATGGACGGCATCGACCTCGACCCCGCTAACTTTTGTTGCTCCGTCGCCCTCAAGAGAATCCCCAATAGCGACATTTTCGAGGCCTCTCGTGCCGACAACAACAACTACCTCAAGTACCTCCTTGAGAACAGTGTCAACGTCAATGCCCGGGATTGGTGGGATTGAGCTTCAACAACAGCAGTCATAAAGTCCTCGATATCCCCACTTCGCCGTCGCGAAGACCATCTTGGTTCTAGGCAATAGGAGTGGTTTGTCCTTGACAGCGACCACTTTATTGATGATCCAACTTGGTTCTAGTGTTTGGCCACATACCTGCTCTCAATTTGGGGGGGGGGGGGTGGGGGAGAGCAGCCACCGGAGGATTCCACGAGGGTGCGTTTCCATTAAATTTCTTTCATATTGCAGATTTTTTTATTTTCGTTTATTTGATTTTGGAGATATGCTAGGCTTATTCTTTGGTTTTTTTTTAGTGGGTTATGTGGGTGGGTTTGGGTTGGGTTGGATATGGGTCTTATATATGTTTAACAAATATATGGGTCAATGTGAGTTAAATAGGTGGATTTGGATCAAATCCATTTATGACCCACCCATTTGCCTAACGGCCACACCCTTGTCAGCCACAGTGAGGGCTTGTGAGCCCTCAATCAAGAAATAAATAAAGAAAAGAAAAAAAATTAATTAAAATTCAAAAAAAATTTGAACTATTATTAAAAAAATGTCCACATTAGTGCCGGCCGTGCCACTTAGGATGATTGGCATTCACATCAGCGATTTCCAACGGAATTAACCTAATAAACTCGATTTGCAAAATGTAAAAATGTTTACGACTCAATTGACACAATTGAAAGATTTATAACTGAATTTGGCACAAATGAAATAGGCTTAGAACTTTTTTTGTATTTTTCCTTGCGAAAAAATCGTGAGGAGTTTACCTTTAATTAACTTGTCATGATCAATCAAGTTATTACTATGTGTATATAAATCTAATCGTGGGTCTTGTCTTTCTTGAGGCAAGTAAGAAACAGTTCCCGAATGAATGGAAAATGATGAAGTTTTCACGCAACCTATTCCACACTTTACCTTTGATCTCAAGTTGGGGAGTGTTCGACTTCTTCAGTCAGCTTGGCTATGAATCTTCTTTGGTTAACGACTTTTCTTTTTCTTTTTCATTCTATAGTAGCATGTGTGTGAAGATTGAAGAAATGTTCAAACCCCATTATCAGTGGAAAATCTCGTGTTAACTTATTTTATAATCAATCTCATGGATAAACAACACAACGGGACGAGAAATTGTTATATGTAATATTTGCATTTTACTTTTAATTCTAATTTATAAGGTAAGATATTCATTTGCCGATCATCTTCATCACCATAAATTGCGATTTAGTCCGTTTATATTCCTGTGTGGTTACTTGATATCTTAAATATTTCTTTTACATATGTAGTCTTGGAAATAAAATATTCATTTATTTGATGAAATGAAATGTAGTTACGTACCAAAAATGGAAAACGTGTCATTGTTTGAATCACTCTTTTATGGGGAAATATGGAAACTCCACCACCCTCCAAGAAAGTCTTATTTTGGCTTTGTAAGGAGTTCAAATTTGGTGAAAAATATTGAATCCTCCAAAGATTTGGGGAACTCTATTTTCACTATTTTTCTAATCAAATCTCTGTATGTTTAGTTTGTCTAATCGAGTCATACTACCGGAAATTTTCTAATCAAGTCCCTTCAACACAAACTCTCATCAAATTCAATTGATGTGGCCATCTAACGATGCCAAAGTATAATGCGGTTAAAATATGTGGATGTGGATTGAAAAGTTTAGTCAGTAGAGACAGATTCGGAGTATAATGTGGATCAAATTTCGTCGACAAAGGGGGCATCCTTATTGGAATAATTTTATCCAAGCCACACTATGATATCGGCCGACAGCCCATGTCGACTGGATTCGGTCAAATTCGATGTATGAAGGACTTAATCTGGAAAAATTTTACGAAAGAAGGACTTCTTGACAAGACAAATTAAAAGTACAAGGAACCGGTTAAGAAAGGCGCGAAAATACACTAGCGAAATGTAGAATTTTTCCATTTAAGGACTTCCGAAAGACCCTTTAAAAAAGAAGCTTGAGTGGCACTCTAGCGTTAGGGTTAGGGGGGCCGCTCCTCCCACTTTGGAAATTTTCATGCCGTCAATACATGCGAAAATTGCCGGATTACTGGAGATTACGCATAAAAAATCCTAAACCCTAAAAAACAAAATAGCAAAAACAAAAGTGAAACCCATGTACCTTAAACGTTTGGTAATTTGCACATGCCAGCGAGGCCTCCCAACACACCGTAGACTTTTAACGTAACCTTCAGAACCAAGGTACGTTGTATTCCTTCGTTTGCAAGAACTTCAATCACTCCAAAGTCAAGTAACGAAGGGTCGGGGGCTCCATCTCTTCTGCAAAAAAATTCGATATTCCGAAGAGAAAGATTTATTCGAATTTGGTCCTTTTATATCACTTAGAGAAATAAGTCAACGAACGAGCGCTCTTTATCGATAAAATATCTTTGGTAGTTTGCATTTGTATATCTACATATCTTCGGTACTTTGCATTTGTAAATCTACATTTCCTTTTCAATAGCGATTATAAATGATTTATTCCTTAGGTCAAACCATTAGGATCTGATCATGCACCCTCATAGATTGCACCGATTTCTCTTATATAACCAAGGAAACGAACACCGCTCTGCATTCCTCGCATCGCCAAACTTGATAACACAAAACCGCCATTAGAGAGTTTGGAGAGCTCAAGAATGGATTCCGAGAAAATTAGGGTTAGAGATCAAGCGCCTGGTTCGGTGCTGAAGGGAGACCAAGTGTTCTTCCAAAGGGTCATCTCGAGGAACTCCTCCGTCGGCCACTCTTCTCAGGTTTCTTACGACCGGAGGCCGGAGGGCATCCCGTTCCAATGGGAAATGCAGCCCGGGACGCCCAAGAACCTGCCCACCAAGGAGCACGATCTCCCGCCGCTCAGCCCACCCCCTGCGGTGGTGAGCTTAAGCCTACCGAGGCAGTGCATCAGCTGCGAAGATCAGGCTAAAGGGTCGGCGACCTGGTCGAAGCTGAAGTTTTGGAAGAAGATCAAGATCTATGGGCAGGGCTACGACAAGGGTAAGGCTCAAAAGGGACCGTATGATGGGAAAGCTAGCACGGACGACCCCGGTCATGGCCACGACAAGGTCGAGAGCTTCGAGTTTTGGAGCTCTGACCGTGACTTGGTGGCATCGCCATGCAACTCAACTGCGCGGAACTCAAGCGCGCGCAACTCTAGCGCTTCATCCTTGTCGACGATGTCCTTCCGGAACGGTGCGAATTCGGTGGAGTCGCTGGATCACCAGCCGAGGAGTTGCACTCCTTGGAATTTCAAGACGCTTGCGGTTCACTTTGCCAAGCGAACTTGAGATTGGGCAACTTCTTCTCCCTTAATCTCTCGTTTCTGATAATCATTTGTCCATTTGGGATTTTGAGATTTACTTGTATAGACATGTTTCTGTTGATCTCTCTCCATTTTTCCTTTGGGCCAACTTATGGTTTGTGTTGATTTAGATGGTGGAAATTTTATGATAGATCTCTCGTTCCATAGGTATATTTCATTGTAATTTTTCATCCTAATTTGAAATACCACGTTAGAGATTTGACTGATTCCAAGAGATTAGGTTAGCTCAATAACTTGTTTTTAAACATGGTGTGTGGAATTTTTCTCTTACACGAGCTCTTCACATTGAGACAGATATCCACTCTCAATTAGAGAATAAGTGGATCGTGTACAGCTACCGGATTTTAAGTTATTTTCACAATTGTGCAGTAGGTCTTAGTATATCTAATTAAAAGCTAAATCTCCGTTTGTTTTGGTGGAAAACAAATGATTTGGAACATCTTTTTTTAAAAAACGATGGATTGTATTGAAAAAATATTTTCATTGTTGACGATAATTTATACCAAAACAATTTAATGGAAAATGAAAGTATTCATTTTTGTAAGGGATATAAGCAATCATTTTTAGGAAGAAAATTTTTAAATCATTCTTTTTCCAAGTAGCAAATGCACCCTAATTTTAATTCTATTTTGTTGTAGTCCAAGGAATAGATTATTTAGTCAAAGCGTTCCTTTTCCTATATGTGGCATGATTTGCCATATACATCACCAATAACAGTGACTTTTATATATTATGTATTCAATGAGGATGCTCATTAACGAAATGTAGATAAGTTTAAGAAAAATCTTTTAAAATCTCAATTTTAAAATGAATCTCTCTCTCTCTCTCTCTCTCTCTCTCTCTCTCTCTCTCTCTCTCTCTCTCTCTCTCTCTCTCTCTCTCTCTCTTACATATATATATTGTAGCCTAAAATAGAATTAATAACGGATAAATATTATTTAAATACTTTCATCCATTTTTCAATAAAATTTCAATTGTCATAAAGGGAAAGATGAGAGATCTATAGAATATTTGACAATTATTTTTAAATTAAAATTTGGAATGTAAGCGATTGATTGATCATTTACCAATCATCTTGATTACAGTAATTTTCAACTTGGTTCATCTATAATATGCGTAATTATAGCGTATGTCTAATATATACTTCTCATGGAATTTCTTTGCAAAAACTTGAGGTTGTATTATTGGCCATTGGAGTTTGTTAATTAATAGTATTGAAAAATATCAGAAAAATTCACTTTGTTTCATCCAATAGTCAATGTATAATGCAATAGTATACATAGCAGCTTAGATTATCTTTATCCAGGACACTATACTATGCAATAAGTAGAAAGCATCTACCATCGTAGACATAAAACGTACCACAATATATAGAGTAAAAATCACTTTCATTCCCTACGATAAACATGTAAGATAATTCAAGATTTGTGTTGTTTATGTAACTTAAAGGATGGTTGAGTCAAATTAAAAGTAAAAATACTCCTTAATAAACTCAAAGTAGCATTTCTATGTAGTAATATGACATGTAAGATGTTTGACAATTGCAAAGTGAATATTATGCTCCGTTTGTATCACAGAAAATAAACGGTTTGAAAAATATATTCCTAAAAATGATTGATTCTATCGCTTAAAATAATTAGTCAATGGAAAATACTTTCATTATCTACGACAATTTATGTCTAAATGTTTTCATGAATGATGAAAAAAATTTCGTTAATTCATTTTTATAAGCGATATAAGCAATCGTCTTTTAAGAAATATTTCCCAAACCATTCATTTTCTATAAAAATTCAATTTATGATATTCAATCATCTAACCAAGCGACTTATACAGTTTTCAAATGATATTTCTTTTTTGCTATATGCATTATTCTTCAGCTTACTATAGAAATCGTCACTGCCGTAACCCAAAAAGCTCCATACTGTCATACAAGTCGAACGTGCAAGAGTAAAGATGGCATGAAATATATATACACACTTGCGTATCCAATTTGACAAAAAAATTATTATTTGGTAATTTTGTAGCCGAAGATTTTTTGGGCAATATATGTGAAGTATCTATAGTATCGACATATATCAAATCATATATATATATATATATATATATATATGATTTGATATATGTCGATACTATATATGATTTGATATATGTCGATACTATATATATATTATATATATATATGATTTGATATATGTCGATACTATAGATACTTCACATATATTGCCCAAAAAATCTTCGGCGACAAAATTACCAAATAATAATTTTTTTGTCAAATTGGATACGCAAGTGTGGGGAAAATAGTTTTTCCTAATTACACGTTCGAAGGATGAAAGATAAAAGCCCACAAGAAACATAGGTGAGAGTATTAGTATCCGTATTATTATATAAAATAAATAGAACCTCCTACTTTTTTAAGGGATTGCAATTCTGTTTTTTCTTCCACGAAATATCCAATTATTAATTACTTTAAAAATATTATATCGATGGACCAATGTGTAAATTTTAAAATATTACATTATATCTCATTTATATCAATTTTATAATTTGATTTTTTTTCTATCTTAGAAACACCCTTTCCAAAAAAAGTTCAAATCTTGAAATGTATTTTATATTTCCGTATATATTGTGTACGATTTATTCGATTGTGTCAATCATTTTTCTTCCATCCCTTAATTATTCAAATGTTTCCCAAGAAGGGTGATTCTGTAAAATCTTTAAAATGCCAATTTTTTTGCCCACCCGCGAGGCGTGTGCACTTTTGCTAGCTTTTGTAGATGTGCATGCTCATTTGCGAGTATTAAGAAATTGATATTTGAAAGATTCTGCAAAATCACCTTTGTTAGAAATAATCAAGAATGTAATACCTAGAAATTGTGTAAATTTATGTTAAAAAAGAATGTTGTTTTCAAGATTTGAAATCTTTTTAAGAATGTTGTTGTAGGAGAGAAAAGATTTGAATCTTAAAATATATTCAAAATTCAAGATTAAAAATTGAGAGATGAAATATGATCATTTCATTACACATTTTCCTGTGGATAGAATATTTGTAAAAACAAGTGCTGAGGATATTTGAGGAAGAAAAAAATAGTTGAAATCTTTTAAAAATAGAAGGTCCTCTTTGCTCTCGTATAGATAACATTAGAGGTGCTTCTTCCACAGTAACATTTGAAGAAAATTGGTGCAAATCTCAAGCTAAAATCTATTTGTACCATGCCCGATCAAGGTTTCGCAGAGGATTTATTCGTCTATGTATCTTCAATTCAATCCATTAGATCCCGTTAGAATCCAGCCCTAAAAAGGGACTAAGGTCCAGAGACCACTAGCTTAACCATAAGCCGAGCCTTTACTCTTAATGCCCCGAGCCAATTCAAAGAAAGGGGAAGTTAGCTCAACCAGCGCTAAAAGTAATCGTTAAATGAGGAGAAGACGGAGTTTTCGGACAAGAGGGCGGGCCCGCCAAGAATAGGAGGTCGAGAGAGCCCCTCTTCCATCTCTTGATACTTTGTAGGAAACAATAACTTTCCTAAAATGAGCGTAGTAAAAATTTGCCCCCCAACCCTTGTTAAAAACCACTTACCATATGTTTTAATGTGAGTTAGAATGAGCAACATTGCATTTGCACAAGCACCAACTTTGGATGGAAAAAAGCCCATTTTGGGGGAAAGAGATGAAGCCCATACCCAGTGTGGGCATAACCGCGCATCAGGGGAAATGAAACTGAGCTTCTTCTAATCATATACATGGATGATCGAATCCCAGTGTTTTTTTTTTCTTTCTTTTTGGTGAAATACAACTTCTAATCCTCCGAGTATTACCGTTTGTTCGATTTGGTCCTCTAACTATTTTTTCTATCTTTCACGACCTGTGCAATCAAACCCTCCATTCAGAAACTCATCGCATTTTTAACGGATCGGATCGAAAATGAAAATGTCTTGGCTCGTGTCGAGTTTCAGATTAACCTCGGGAAAATTCTAATCGAATAATAAGCTAGAATCCCGGACAATTTTCAATCCGCATTAAGAATGAGAAAGTATCTGTACAAACAAATCTGCAGTCCTCTTGTCAACTGCTCATATAACTCTATTTCCTCAATGAATGAACGAGTAAATAAAGAAGGCCACATAAATAAAAAAAATTTCAAAAAAGATTATGGAACCGTGGAATTAAATTCGGTTGAGATTACAAGAGGAACTCCACCAAAATCATGGAATGGCGCTCGATCAAAAGGACAAGATAGAGGACCCAAGGGATCATTCAGCTCCAAGCGGACGGAATCATCAAAACCAAGGCTTCTCTTAAAGTAAGAAATACAAATTTTCAGTAATTAAAGTATTGCAATTTGTTCGATTTGGTCCTCTAATTATTTTCCGTGCAATATAATCATCTCTCTTTCGCAATTTGTGCAATAGAACACTTTATCATTAACCATTACTTAACACCGTCAAATGGTTAATGTAGCGTTACGAAATTTAGCACGGGATTTAATTTGGTGCCACACCTCAGCGATTAAAAAACTAAAGGCAACGGTGGGGGGAAGGGAAATTGGAGGTGTCGGCCCCTTTGACCACCGGCGAGGGTCGTGCCACTGCCATCGGCGGCCGGTAGGTGAGGGTGCTGAGCACCGGTGACGAGATCTCGAAGGCCCCTCCTCCGGATTCGGGCACGACCAGCAATCTCGCCGATCTCGGCGCGAGCCTTTAGAGGGTCAAGAGCCGTGCCACATTACGGTGATAACCAAGGAAGAAACCCAAGATTGATTTTGTGGACGCTACAACCTCGAGCATCTACCGCCGTCCAGCTTTGACATTGGAGCGACGCCGTCGGGCATCCTCTCTTCTTTTTGGCGTCTCGCGGAGAAAACCGAGACGCTGAAGCACGGACATTGACCGAGGAAGTCGTCCATTGTTGGCGTCAACGAATGATTTCTATGCAATTTTGTTTTTTGTTTTGGCCGAATTTTTCTAGGCATTCGGCTACAGCAAAAGTACGTAATCAACATGGATATTGTGCACTTCGCATCCATTATTGAAATTATCTTTTCATTTGGAGAATGATACTAAAAGCACGACTCTTGTCATTCGGCTCGAAGAAATTCGGGCAAGTTCCGCCGTGCTCGAACGTGGTAGAAATGTTTGTAAAATCAATACGTCCATAATTTGCATACGAGGGTACCGCTTAAAATCCTACCGTGTGTAAAATAGGTGGCATAAACAACTTAGGTGGATACTGCGGTACGAGAATCTCCTCGTGACATAAAATTCGCTCACAGCTTATGAGTTTAATGCAGCCGAAATGCTTATGCAAAGGCCGTCATATTGTTTTTGAAATCTTTGATATGTCGAATAGTAATGTCTAACGACAAAATGCGCCGTCACCTATTGACTTGTACCAATAGTTCGTGAAGGATAAAAAAATCAAGTACTTGATATGGAAACATGATTACCAAATTGTTTACCTAGAGCGGTTGATCGAAGGGCTCGATCGCTCAGATTGAGAAAGCTAGAGGGTTCGATTGCACAACAGAAAAACTTAGAAGATCAAATCGTATAGATCCGAAAAGCTAGAAGGCTCAATTGAACAAAATAAAAGTTGATAGTACCGCATCTACTATTTGCATGATTATATCCATCTTTTCAGTGAAAGTCGTGTCCATTTTTCAAGACACGAATTTCCGAATTGATTCGCACTTCATACTAAAGAGTGAGATTGCACATGTGCGGCCTTTCTCCCCAAATAAGTCGGACCATCAAATTTGACCGAACGTGGTGGACTTGATTGGGCACCGCTTCCCTCCTGAACTTTTCCTTTTTATAATTATTTTTCTTGAGAAAAAAGAGGGAAGCACTTTTCAACTTTGTATAAAACGTCTGTGGAAATTACGTGCACCCGACATGTCATTCGGTCAATAAGGGCAATGGATTGGTTGTCGCAATTTCCACGTTCTCTTTGGAAAAAGGCCAAAGTTCCCCTCACATTTTAAAATAATATCTTAATTTTAAACTATTATGAAAAATATATATATAAATCTATGTGTCTATATAAGCTCATTTTTAAGGTCTCGAGTATTTCACATCAAGAAAATGAAAAATGGGTTCGTAACTAAAAATTCACTCTGGACAATGTAGAGGACTTTAATTAAATATCGACTATAGAATATGACTTGATTATTTAAGTGTTTATTTGCAATCTGTCACTTCATTCCATAGGTCAATTGTACGAATGATTCGTAGGATATACCGGACAACAAATTTTGGTGATTAATTTTTCAGCTTTTTTTTTAATTGGTTGTTCCCTGTTGCTATCATGACTCCAGAAATTGACTTTATAATATCCTTTTTCCCCACCGAGACCAAGCTTTCGCTTGGACTTTTTCAGGTGCTCCGCATACTTTTTTCCAGCATGTGGGTGAATTTTCCAATCAATTCAAAGGGGGAAGTAAGTGACTTCATCGATGTCACGAAGGCTAACTTTTAAAATTGACGCATGCTAGTTGCATAACTACTGATTTAATATTTTCGGCCCAATATCCAAACTAAAGCCCGATCTTTAGATCAATTTTCAAAAATAAAATCATCTTTTAAATTTATCAAGGAGGCATCAGTGGCGACCCAGATTAACTCACTTGAGATGCTATCTGCTTTCGTCCGCCTCATACCGCGCCTCACAGTTTTGTCCCATAACATACATGTGGGCACTTTCTCAAGTAGTGCTCTCGGCAAAAATGCATATGTACTAGCCTTAAAGGCTTACATATACTATGTATTTTATTAAATGTACAAGAGAACATTGCATAAATGATTGATTTAGAAAGTGAATAATGAATTGTTTTCGTTTTCAATTGAAAGGAAAACCAAAGGAAATATTGAATTATCTAAAAGATTGTGAGTCTATTTACTTGTGTAGAAACGATTATATTAAGAAATAAGTATCTGTTATTTAGCATTAATCACAAAAAAAAAAAAAATAAAGGGAACTCGATAGATATGCATATTAAAAGAATCGAATAAATAAGAAAAATAGGTAAAGAGAAAAATATAAGAAGAATGACTCCATCTTAAGATGAAATATAATGCTTGCTGTCGCGTTCTCCCAACGGAGGCTTCTATGATGTCTCGTGAGATCGATTCACTATCTTAAAAACGCCGTGCCCAAGTGCATTTTATCATACCTCCTATACCAAGTGCCTGATATATGATGCACGATTGAGATTTGTCTTTCTTTTTTATTTGATATTCCCGATCCCCGAGGATCCAAATTGAGATTTGTCGGGGTGCATTCATGCAAAGAAAACTTCCATATCGGGTAACCAGAGGAGCAACCTATACATACATACATATATGTCTTTTTATATTAAAAATGGCTAAAGCCGAATAAAAAAATTTAACGCCACAACCGATATATTTTTATTAATTCATAATTCAACAACCTTAACTTTTAAGTAACCAGTAGTGCTAATGGATTTGTATTTAAGCTCCTTTTAGTGATCAACCTTTTGCTGCTCGCAAAAGTTTTCTACCTGTACTTTTGCATTAATTAATGGAGTTCTTAACTCAACCTCAACAACAGGAGTTGAATAACTTCACTTTGCACAGTCATATAATCCAAATTAATGCAAGTGGAATCAACAATGATTTTGACCATTTCCCTACTCCCGCTACTTTTGGCCCATTGCACATCGCTCGGATGTATAAAATACTAAGTTTGTCTTAGCTCAAATTGAAAAAAAGAATCCGGAAAATAATGGTGCTTTTGTTTTATTAAAAAATGAATGATTTAGAAAACATTTTACTAAAAATAACCGCTTGTATTGCTTACAAATATGAACGAACAAATAAAATTTTCATTGTCCACGAAAATATTTAGATATGAATTATTATCGATAATGAAACATTTTTCATTGACTAAGCAAAACCAAAAAAGAAAGAAAATAGGAGAAAAATTGGTCGTGTGCGATTGATCCATTAAATTTTTTAGAAATCTTTAGTGATGCCACTTAATGTACCAAAATATATATCAGTTTGACCTTGTCATTCTATTGTTATCGACCCCTTGTAGATCTCTCAATATCAAATTTGATGTAAATAAAGTTTAAAACTTACATCAGAAACCCCTTTAAATATGCTAAAATAGGTTTAATACCAAAAAAACCCCAACTGGTACACCTGAGACAAATATCCAAAACTAATTTTTTGACCACAAAATATCCTAACTAGTACATTTATGACAAATTTACTCTCCGTTAAATTTTATCGTTAAATTACTGAGTTTAATGACACATGGCAATTGATGGGTGTACTAGTTTGGGGTTTTCATCCTCCTATCACAGTTTTACAAATTTGTGATTTTTCGTGGTATTAATTCAAATTAACAGAGAATAAATTTGTCACAAGTTTATCGGTTTGGGGTTTTTAGTGGTTAAAACATTAACCCACCCCGTTGTGGGCGCGTTGGCTCGGGCGGACGTCCCCCATCTCGCTTGGGGGGGGGGCCTCCACGCGCACACTTTGCGCGACTTAAGTGTGGTGCCGTGGGTGGTGGGTCCCTGCGCTAGCGTCGCCCCAGGTTACGTCACCAGTTATCGGCTGTACGACAGTTCCTGGGTCACCAAAAAAAAAACATTAGTTTGGAGTAAATTTGTCATAGGTGTACCAGTTTAGGGTTTTTTGTAACAAAAAAATTAGTTTAGGATAAATTTATCACAGGTACCAGTTTAGGATTTTTCGTGATTTTAGCCCTCTAAAATAAGAACAAGAAGACTCTAGCTCTTATTTGCATTGAATTTGGATATTTTCAAGTTGTTTGTGGATTTTCAATGTCTACTACTATGTAATTATGTTGTGATTCGATTTGGTATGTATAAGAATCGTGACTTGAATTTTTCCAACTGTTCGAGCCATAGAATATTATAGTGTAAATAAGGAAAAATCTGTTTCGTGGAAGATAAATAATTTGGATAACATGTTCCTGCAAACGATCGCTCGTATCGTTTACAAAAATAAATGAACGAAAGAATATTTCCATCGCCCACGAAAATGTCTAAATACTTATTGTTATCGATGATGAAAATATATTCTACCGACTAATAATTTCAAGCGATCATTTTTAGGAAAATATATTTTAAATCATTTATTTTCCGTTAAATGAATAGAGTATAAGATATGTTTATTGGTCCAGTTCAAGCAAAGATTAAAGCATATGGACATTGACCGGGCAAGTCATCCATCGATGGCCTCAACGAATGATTTCTACGCACGCTTTTCTTTGGCCGAATTCTTCTAGCCATTTGACTACGACAAAAGTAACTTAATCAACATGGAGCATACTAATGCTGCAGTATCGTGGACTACACAACCACAAATGAAAAGACTTTTTTCATTTGGAGAACAATCCTAGAAGCATGACTTCCGTCATTTGGATCGAAGAAATTAAGGCAAATCCAACTGTGCTCGAACATTGTAAAAAATTCCATAAAATGGACTTGTTTATAACACGTAATGAGGGCTCGAGCAACAACAAAAACAAAATTGCATTTGAGGGTTCTGCCATATGACCTAAAATTGCTATGCCGTATCTTTCACGAGCACAGCTGATATCAATGAATACGCGCGGATTTGTAAGGAATTATTCGCCCCTAACTATCAAGAGAGTACTTTACATCATCGAATCGATTATTTGCACGATTGCATCTATCATTTCAATTAAAGTGAGTCCCTTTGAAACACGGTTTATGAATTGTTTCATGGTTCATTCTAAGGGTGATAAGCACACATGAAACCCCTTCCTTTTTGCACTTCCGCCTGGCCCAAATTGGTCATATGACTAGACAATTGAAAGTCTAACCATCAAATTTGACCGGTGGCGGTGGACCAAGGATAGTGACGATATTGATCGTGACCTTGAAGCAGAGCTCATTGGATCCTTGCTTATTTTCATCATATAATACTTATTTTCCGGTATTAGTATAATGTGACGATGATGCGGTCGATAGTGCATTTGGATTCGTTCTCACGAACTCCACTTTTTCCCACGAAAAAGATAAAGTAATCTTTCTATTTTCCTGCCAAATTTTTATAATGCTAGCTAAATTGTGTAAAATCTGTGTAAATTGATATGCAAATCAACATGTCTACATAAGCTCATATTTTGTGTAAAAAAAAGGTCTAAAGTTAATACGGCCTAAAATTTGAAAAAAGTCACCTCGAACAGACTTTCTACAAAATTTATGTACTGATAAATATGCTAGACTTTAATTGAAATTTTGGCTATTAAATATATCTCAATTATTTAAATGTTCACTTACAATCTGTCGCTTCATTTTATATGCCAATTGTACGAATAATTCGTAATATATGGGACAACACCCTTTTAATAATTAATTTTCTTTGAGAATTTTGGTTTTGTTTGGTTGTTTCTAGTTGCTATCATTGGACTGCACAATTTCCCACCAAAGACCAAGCTTTTGCTTGGACTGTTGAGGTGCTTACCCATACAATTTTACAGCATAGGTGAAGTTTCCTCAATTCAAGTGGGAACTTGGCTCCATCGATGTCACCAAAGCTGATATTTGAAATTAACGCATGCTCGCAAGAATGCGATTTTACATGGTGATAACTTCAATTCAACTGAATTAGCTATCATATAAAGAGTAATTCGGCATATATGTAAATAATTTTGGAAAGAGTGTCAGAAAAGTCATAAACCTATTACGTTAGTGTCAATTTAGTCTTAAACATTTTAATTGTGTCAATTAGTCATAAATCTTTTGACTTGAAACCAATTTAATCCTTCCGACTAATTTTGACCAGATATTGTTAACGTGGACGCCGGCTGGCCTACATGTCACGACTGATGTTGACACGGATATTTTTAATAATATTTTAATAATTTTTGAATTTTTTCTTTTTTCCCTTTCTTTTTTTTCTCTCTTTTTTTCCCTTTCTTGTATCTATTTTCTCTCTCTTTTTTCCCTTTCTTATTTTTTTTTCCTTCGATGGCCGACACGGCCATAGCCGGCGAGGGCTAGTGCTGCCGAGGCCACCCTCACTAGATCTGGCGAGCCCAGGTGATGCTCGGCAAGGCTACCCTTGCTCAAGCGATGCCTGGCCTCGCCGGTGCTCACCCTCGCCCCGGTGAAGCCAATGGTCACCTATGGTGGCGAAGGCCACCCTCGCCAACCATTGGAAGAAAGATGAGGGAAAAAAAGAAAGGAACAAAGAGAGAAAAAAAAAGTAAGGAAAAAAAGAAAATAATTAAATATTATTTAAAAATGTTCACGTTAGCGTCGGCCGTATCATGTAGGTTGGCTGGCTTTCACGTCAATAATATCTGATCAAAATTAGTTTGAATGAGTGACTTGACTCTCAGTTAAAAAGTTTAGGATTAAATTGACACGAGCAAAAGGTTTTAGAATAAATTGGCATCAATGCAATAGGTTTAGAACTTTTCTGACACTTTCCCCTAATAGTTTTAGAGTCGCACTTTTTCCACTCTCTCTTTGGCTAAAACACTCCTTAACATAATAATCTTACTATATTACCCTCTGTAGGTTCTGCATATTAACATCCCTCTTTTGTCAATGTTTTAAAAAAGTGTTGTTACACATTTTCTGGTCATATCCCTTTTCTTTTATTAATTTCCTTTTTCTTTTCTTGTGGATCCCACAGTTAATTTCCTTGTCTTTTTTTACTCTCCACGTGCTCTCTCATGTAGCTACTCACAACAATAGAGAGGTATAGAAATAGAAACTTCCACGCTTGTGTAGGCAGAAGCAATTGAACTAGTCCTCATCACCCACAATAGCACATTCTCGAGCTGCCTGAGCGAAGGCTCTCCACCACGTGTCTTATGGCAATAAGGGAATGGTGTTCGTGGAAAATGGCGCAATCTGGCAAGGCATGAGGAGGTTGTGCACTCTGTATTTGATAAGTTTGGCAAAGGTGGAGTAGTTCTCGCCAATGAGGAGGAGCTAGGAAGGGTGATGGGAAAGCTAAGGGCAGCAGCCTTGAGGCATACTCTCCGCAATCTAAAACACTTCATCGAAAAACTTTATATGCACAAGGAGTCAATGAAATTCACAAAAGCAACATTGCTCACAAGAAACTCCTCTTAGTATTTCATTATCTCCTAGAGCCTAACAATCAATTTCCTCGCTTTCTCCTTATGAAGCTGTCGAAAATATCCACCGGCCAATTTGCTAAATTTCCTTGCAAATAGCATGAATTACATGGAGGTTGAGCGAGTCAGATCAGTAGTTGCAGAAACGGAAGTGGTCGAGGAGGATGGCTTCATTGACGTCCCGGTGGCGGGTTAATGTGGCCCTACCTAGGATATACAAATACAAGAACGTGACCTTCATGATTATCCATTTCTCTGTCTCTTGAGAGAGAATAGAGTTCGACCAAAAAAAAATTAGAGAGAAAACAGAGAGAGAAGGAAGAAGATTAAGGAAATTGAATGTGGGACCCACAAGAAAAGAAATAGAAAATCAATAAAAAAAAAAAAAGGGGAGTGAGGGATGCTAAAAAGTGAGATCTACAAATGACAATATTCTCAGAATATTGTGTTGATGATTGTTATAGCCATAAAGTGAGTGGGAACAGTGTGGCCCTAGTATATGCTCCTCACTTCTGCGTATCCAAAATAAAGCCTAATTTTTAGATCAATCGGAAAGAATAACCTCATCTTTTATATTTTGCCTTTGAGATGCCATCAAATTTAGATGTCAAATGCCTATTGTAATAAGTTGTGGGAGCTCAAGGGGGCGCAAGAGCCCTTGCTTGCTCTTTGCTAGCTCTGTGGCTGTTGCACCCATCGACAATGGTATCGACCACCCACGTCTACCTTAGTCACAACTAAGGTTTTGCTATTGGGTGACGTAAGCCACGACTAAGGTAGGTACTTCAATTTGCAAGACCATAATCTCAATTGCGACTACAATCACTTGTCGACTACGTAGAGACCTCAATTGTGACTAAAGTCCCCTGGCCACAACTTCGATGGCGACCAAGATCCCTTAACCTCAACCATTGCGATTGATGAATCTCAATATATTTGAAGTTGTAGATATCGGGAAAATTATCAAAAAGTCCTAATTTTATTGTAATTGTACCAATTCGGTCCTATTTTTTTTGTCAATTAAGTCCTAAACTTTTTGCATTATGCTAATTCAGTCAATCTAGCCAATTTTAGCTAAAAATTACTAACATGGACTCTAGCCATCCTTTGTGGGGCGACTGGCACTGAAGTTGACGATTTTTAATAATATTTTAAATTTTTGTATTTTGTATTTTGTATTTTTTATTTTCTATCTATTTCATTTTTTTTCCTTCCCTTCTTCCTCTGACCTTACCAGCCACTAGGAAGGATGACTTCGTTGGCTAGAGGAGGAAGGGAAGAAAAAAATTAAAGAGAAAGAAAAGAAAAAAAGGAAAAAAGAAAAATAAATAAATAATTGAAATTTTATTAAAATATCATTAAAAATTAGCCACGTTAGTGTCGGCCGCGCCACGTAAGACAATCAACGACCATGTCAATGATTTTTGGCCCAAATTAGCCAAATTAATTGAATTAGCATAAATGTAAAAGATTTAAGACTCAATTGGAAAAAAAAGTTTTGAACTAAATTGATATAGTTGTAATAAATTTAGAATTTTTTTTTGGTAATTATCCCTATGGATATCAGATGCTATCGAGATTTCAATCAGAGTCTAAATCGCGAGTGGCGGGGAATGGATGAAAAGTAAACCAACAGAAAAGAAAAGAGAAAACGGAAAAGAAGAAGAAGATGTCAAAAAAGAAAAAGAAAAAAAAAAGAAAAGGAAGAAGCTGCAGGTAGGAAGCTACGGTGATGGTGGTGGGAGAAATAGAACTAGGATTCGGGCTTGCACGTAAATAAAAGAATGATAAGGTAAGTTGCGAACCTGGCGATATGGTGTTAGGAATTGAAAAGATAGGTAGTCGTCGGACGATTTGCATAGAAAAAAATATAATGGAACGCCCCTAAGTCAACATTTCTCCAATTCCATTGACAACTTCCAAATTTCCACTGTCTTTACTCACTTGTATTCGTTAAACAAGCCAACGGAACTTTTGGGATGCCACATTCTCTCCCCGTAATTTTTCCCTCAAGGTTATTCACATAAATTTTGGTGTTCTTTATTCTTCTCAGTTTTAAGTTCATTATTGTTTCCGTATCATTCATAACAATATGGTATCAGAGCCGTGTTTATTGAATGAAATTAGGCATAATTTCCGAGCAATGGGCATTGTGGTGTAACAATGCAGGCCCGGTGGCATGACTTTGTATCTTGATGCAGATAAATATACATGAATTAAAGGGAAACTCACATATGAGGAGATGATTGTTAGGATGCATGTGTGAGTTATGTTAGAGAAATCTCACATTGGATAATTGGTGTGTTTAATATATCTTAGTTGGCCCATAACTCATTGATTTAAGCTTTTGAGTAAAGATGAGTCCAACTGAATATGTTAGCAGACTCGGACTTAGGCTCTCTCTTGATGATCTCTCCGAGGGATGGATATCGGGCTTTTGTTATGTTTCCATAACATATTGTTTTATATTTTCTAATATAAAAATTACCACGTGGATGCCACTTAAGTACTGGACAAAATTTTTTATGCTTGTAGTATTCTTATCCCGTACAAAGGTGTTGACTTCCTATGGAAAAATCGCAAAGATTAAAAAGAGCTGGCATGACTCGGCAAAAAGCAAAGATAATGAAAGAGTAAATTTGTCTAAGCCCTGATTGAAAAAAAAATCAGAAAATAAAAAATAATTAGACAAGGAACACCAAAAAAGAGAATGAAGAGGAGATAATTGGTTGGGGTGCAATTGACCCCCTCAATTTCGAAAAACTTTAATAATGCCAATTAACGTACTAAATACATATCGGTTTGATTCCTTGTTATGGACACCTACTTAAATCTCCAAACTATCAAATTTGATCTTGACAAAATTCGATGCTCGCGAGTTGCGCTTATAAAAGTTATATCAAAAACCCATTTGAGTTATATCCTTAAATAAAAACAAGAAGAATTTTTTTTTGGTAAAAAAAAACAAGAAGAATTGACTATTGAGGTTTCAGTGCATAAACTTTCGATTTTGTATGGTTATAGACTCTAACTCTTATTTTCACTGAATTTGGGCATCCATACATACACTTGACTTTGTTTTTTATGGATATTTTTATGTTATTTTGGGATTGTCAACATGCACTGTGTAATTATGTTGTTATTTAATTTGGCACGTGCCAGAATTGTGAAACTTGAATCTTTCCATTGTTTTTTTCCTAGCACCACTCATTTGCTTCTAACTTATGTTACAATACTTTTAGCAAAAAAAAAAGACTTATGTTACAATACCTACATATACAATGCATTGTACGTATGTTTGGATTGATTTTTATTTTTCACTATTAACAAAATTTAAATCTCTCGATTCATGCACTATGACTATCAAATCTGAAACTTTTACAATACTCAAATATTGACGTGTGGATTCACAAATTTATTTTATTATTTTCTAAAATTTGAATAATATTGTAAATTTTGGAGATAAAGTTAAAAAAAAAC
Organism: Syzygium jambos; assembly: GCA_031216235.1. Taxonomy (NCBI): domain Eukaryota; kingdom Viridiplantae; phylum Streptophyta; class Magnoliopsida; order Myrtales; family Myrtaceae; genus Syzygium; species Syzygium jambos. The sequence continues at coordinate 22,835,784 of CM062222.1, forward strand.
TCTTTACTTCCATTGAAGTCCAAACAAACAAGCCTTAAGGATATTCATGGAAAGACCGTGGACCATTTCACCTTCCAGCTACGAAACACTACGATGTGACTTAACTTAGTTAATGCAATTCCTATCAAGTCAGGTCATGTTGTGTCGAGTTCGAGTTTTGTTCAGTAAATTCGCATCGTGTTCGACTCGTGTTCTCGTAAAACATCATAAATGATCGCCCCAGATGCATATCGATTCCATTAATGCCCCTTATGGTACCTGCCGAAAGTATTCAAATTGCTGACTTTCCTATTACACACGAAACCAACCTTTTCAAAAATCGAGAGTACACACGTACAAGAGTTCAGAAAGAAAGGACGTGCGACCAAGACAATCTATCGATGTTCTATTGGAAAGAGACTCGATGAACTAGACATGTCTATGAAGATGCGAATTATATGCGACCCGACATAAAAGGCCCTCGCCATCGACCCACTTTTGCAAGCAATTAATTTCCCATCAGCCTCCAATCCATTTTCGTAGTACCCCCAAAATATTACTTGGTTTTCTTTTTCTTTTTCTTTTTATTTTTCTTTTTTATTGGCGGCCGTCGATTCCTCAGATCCAACGGCTAGATCTAGATCCAGACCTGCATTCGCGTGCTCTTAAATTCTCAAGTCCCGCGTTGCTGTCGGCGCGTGCGAAACCTTTGGATATGAAGTCGCGGTTTACCCACGTCGTATTGGCATATGGGCCATGAGATTTTCGGATCCGACACCCCACCATGAGCTCGTGTTTTCTTTTTTTCTTTAATGAGAATTCCACGTCAGCAATTTTGGAAAAATATTTAATCTGTCCTGCGTTACTTTGGAAAATAAGAAAATAGAAGATGCCTTCGATATTAAAAAGCGGCCTAGGCGTAGATTATTGTTGAGTAGAGGAGCCTTTTTCAATGTACTCGTTTTCTTAAACGATATAAGTTGTCCAAAATTAGACGAATAATACTTTCCAAAATTGATGGTTTTCAGAGAAAAGAATGGGATCGAGATGATACATGTTTTCCTCTAAACTTTCGATCATCACCGGCATTTTGGGATAATCACAAAAAAAGTTCTACATCCATTGTTTGGATGCCAATTCAGTCATAATCTTTTTAATTTAATCAATTTGACGATTTGTCAATGTAATCCTTTCAACCAAAATTGATCGGAAATCACTCACGTTGATGCCGGCCATGCATAAGATTTAAAAAAAATGAAAAAATTATCAACGTTAGCGTTGGTCGCACCACATTGAAAGGTTGGCGTCCACATCAACGACTTTTAGGCCAAAATTGGCCTAGGAGAACTACATTGGCAAATCGTCAAAAGTTTCAAGACTACATTGGCAAAATTAAAATATTTATGATTAAATTGACATCCATACGAGAGGTTTGTGACTTTTTGAGTAATTTTTCCCTTAAATTTTAATCGATTATTATTATTTTCTTTTATATGTATGTGTGATGCAATGTGACTTTTCAAAATAAGACAAATAGAGAAAAGGGTCCCAAACATCCCTATTGCATTACGTGGGAGGTCTTGTTCTTTCTTCCACACTAAAGCTGCGTTTGGTAATTTGTCAAATAGTGACTGGTTCTATTTTTTTATTCCCGGGAACAAAAATCCATTTGGTAAATTTTTTGATCATAGGAATAAATTTGTTCCCAGAATCAGTTTTGGAACAGAATTAAGAATAAATAAAAAATTTGATTCTTGATTCTGGGAACAAGAATTAGAAAATAGAAAAGAATTTTTTTTCTTTTTTTTTTTCCTTCCTAGCTGTGACCGGCGATCGGCCATAGGCTAGGGCTGGCGAGGGCATCGCAACCCTTGCCGGCTACAGGCAAGGGCTGGACCCTCATCGGCCTTTTCTAGCACTCGCCTGAGCCAACAAGGGCCGCCCTTGAGGCTCACGGCTTGGGCGAGGGTGGCGACGAGGGTCCAGCCCTCGCCAGATCTGGCGAGGGCGACCCTTGCGCAGGCCACGAGCCTCGATGGCGACCCTCGTCGACTCAGGCAAGGGCTAAAAAAGGCCGACGAGGGCCGCCCTCACCCAGCCCACAAGGGTCCAACCCTCGCCAGTGAGGGCCCCGATGCCCTCGCCGGCATTGGTCTGTGGCCGATGACCCAGCCATGGCCAAGAAGTAGAAGAAGAAAAAAAGAAAAGAAAGAAATATTAAAATATTATTAATAAAAAGAAATTTTGTGTAGTTACCAAACGCATTTCTGTTATTTTTTTATTCTAGGAATGGAAATTTTGGGCCATTACCAAACCCTTTAAATGCTTAAAAATTATTTCCCAGGAACAGAATGGTTACCAAATACATCCTAATAATATGCATTTTGGTTGTTGAAATTGATGGTCCCATTTAATCATCTAAAGATCAATACAAAAACAATGAACCCAATCCGAGGTGATGTCGAGGCGAAAATCCGAGGTGATGTCGAGTCGAAAATTCGAAAAAGCCTATGAATTTTTCGAGCTTGTACAGTGATAAGTAAGTACCCTCACAGCATTCGTTAGCATGATTTGAATGCGGGACGAACCCTGAAGTATACTGATGGCTACGATTAAGAAAAAATGACCACGAGATGTGCAAAAACGAAACTTGCCTAACTAGTTGCTTAAGAAGCAATGCCAACTCCTTTTGTAGTGGTACAATTTAGATTTGTTGGACCACGTGAGTTAAGTTTTGTGAGTCGCAAGAAAGGTTTAGAAACACAACTTTAGCGACAAGGAATCTCGCTTCCTTTTGGCCAAAGCCAATAGGAGTGTCATTAATTAGTCCGCTATTCTATGTAATATAATGTCTAGAAGAGAAGCTCGTCTACAGGATTCGTATGCTCTTTATATATGTATATGGTCTCTCTCCCTATATCGGAGGCAGTAGAGTCGGGTTCGGTCCTAGTTTATTTCACATATGAAACTCTCTTCAAAATTACCCAATCAATATGCCCATTAAGTCCTAGTCGGCGATTTCCAGTGAAAATAAGCTAAAACTGAGAAAATTGTACGGCAGCCAATTCAATTACAAACCTCTTATTTGTGCAAAAGTTTGGTTCTAAACCTACTGTACGGTAGCCAATTCAATCTTAAATCTTTCAATTGTGCCAATTTAGTTCTAAATCTGTTGACGATTTGTCAATTTAGTCCTAAACATTGTAACGATTTGCCGATGTAATCCTCATGCTATTTCCAACCAAAATTACTGAGAATGACTAAATTGATAAATCGTCAAAAGATTTAAGACTAAATTGGCACAATTGAAAGATTTAAGACCGAATTGACCACCGTACAATAAGCTCATGACCAAATTAGCACAATCGAAATGCTCAAGACTGAATTAGCCGTCATACAATAAGTTTACAACCTTTTTGGACAATTATTCCGCCACTCGAGGCGGAATTAACATCAGCGCAATAAATTTTAGGGCCGATTAAATTATTTCTGCCGCGACTTCCCGTTCGCCAAATTCCACGCGGGGTTGAACTTTCTTATTTTTAATTGAAATTTATTTTTTTTCATCGTTTTTGGGTCGGGCAAGTAATTAAAAGAGGCCGAACCAAAGGTGCCAAAAGATTCCTCAATGTCGGCCTAAAGGATAACGACAGATTTTTATGAGAAGGCATCATAGGCCTCCGATGCGGACTCTGTGGGACCGGCTTGACCTGAGCCGCGAGCCATACGATTACGACCACGTGTTGACCTGGCCAATCTTACATGATTTTGCGCATCCCAAGGCATATACGATTCAGCATAGGACGGAAATCCCGACTTTTGCGACAAAAAAAATATTTTCTAAAAAATGATCGTTTATATTATATATAAAATAAATGAACAAAAAAACATTTTCATTGTTTATCGTGAAAATGATTAAACATATATTTTTGTTGATAACAAAATATATTTTTTATTAATTAATTGTTTCGAGTGATACGAATAATTATTTTTAAGAAAATATTTTTCAGATTATTCATTTTTTGCGAAACTAGCGGAGCTCAAATAGTGTTCACCCCTCTTCAATGATGTCGATTTTTTTCATGACCAAGAAAACCTATCTCGAATTGATAAATGAAGGTCCATGCAATATCGTAACTTACCCTATGGTCTAGTTAAGACGCAATCCAGAACTCAAGCAGGTCGCCTTGCGTGAATCGTTTGCTCATATTGGAGTCGGAACCGAACCTATGCCGCATGACCAGGAGACGCAAACGAGTCAGGTTCCTTAATCACTGAATCGACCCACACGGGGTCAACATCGTCAAGTTGTTATTTTAAAATAAGCGAGGGGAAATACCAAAAAAAGGATGTCTCACGCTTAATCCGATAACCACTTTCGTATACCTAAATTGAAAAATATCAGCTCGTTACCTCCATATAAGACTTCCACATCGAAAAGACCAAATCGATCTACTACTTTCAAACTCTGGGCCCCCAAACTCTCCCACGAACTCTAGAAAAAAAAAATAAACTTTAAAATTGAAGATCAAAATCAAAAGATGAAAAGAATAGGGTAGCTTTGAAAATCTGTCTCCTAGTTCATGGCCTAGAGTCTTCCCATCATCTAAGACCTTTTCATACATGTAATCTTGCCTCTCATTAGGTTATCATGTAATCATCTATTCGTAGATCAATAGCACTATCAACACTTTAAGCCGAAAATCTAAGGATCAAGAGTATTAAGCGGATCAACCACTTAAGTCCCTAGAGACTTGCTAACCGTGAATGAAAAGTTTTGAATGAACACGGAGCTTAATTCACCTTAAAATTATGCGACACAATCTTACCTCGAAGATTTCTTGATTTACAAAGATGGAAACTCTTGGGCTAACTTCACTTTGTGCTGGCGTTGTGGGTAATACCCAAATGGAAACTTTTCAGAATTTGGACCCTTTGGGTACATGACGTTTGAGTGTAGGATTGGGTTGAACAATTAAGGAAGAACAAGCCTCACATTTCAAGCATTTTAGCATCAGTTATCAAAGGTCAGAGTTGCGTCCCGGATGAGGTTATCTCATGGTTAAAAAATCGAGGTTGAAAAGAAATTAGGACACGTGGCGTGACGAATGAGCGACAAGTGGCCAACTTTGGGTTGGCAAAACTTTGTGTGGTGCGATAATGCCAAGAGCAGCTGATGAAATTGTGGTCACGATGAGAAAGGGCGAGGGAAGAAAGCGATTGAGAAATAAATCAATGCGACCCATATGCGGAAAAAACGTGGGCATCATCATGTACTTGGCTAGTTAAAGTTTGCGTGCCCTAGAGACATTCCGGGCATTTTCAATGTATGTCGATCATGCCCCCATGGCTCTACCATAATGTCCCGCCAATCTAGTGGCAGTTTTGTGATTATAATGGAATGCTCGTGAAATTCACGCGGTCCAATGCACGCTAGATCTACTTGGTCGCATAGTGCACTAACCACGGAGCACGCCTTATTTTGCTTATACACGTGTGTCACGTAAAACCCATCTTTCACGTGCGAATGACGCTTCCCTTTTATCTGTAGAGAGAAATGGAGCGAAAGTTGCAAAACTTATCACGAAAGTATAATCGAATCCTAAAAATTTTTAAAAAACGCAATTAAGTCCTAAAACGTGTTATGAAAGTATAACCGGATCCTAAAACTTTTAAAAAGCGCAATCATGTCCTAAAACTTATCAAATTGATCCAATCAAGTCCTTCCGTTGATTGTACTTTTTGAAAGATTCAGGACTCGGTTGTATTTTCATGACGGATTTTAAGACTCGATTGCACTTCTCGAAAGTTCCGAGACTGGATTTTACTTCCGCGATAAGTTTCGAGACTCGATTGCACTCTCGCGATAAGTTTTAGAACTTCCAATGTACCCCATCCTTTCAACTTAATTACGGAATCCCATTTTCGCGCGCGACACCCGCGATCGTCTTGAGAGGGCAAAATTACTGCTCTTTTGGAACAATTCCAAATTGATGTGCCGAGAAGTTGGAACGGTACAAGTCAAGTATGTGGACGGGGGGGCCTCGTGACCAAGATGTCCACCCCTTTAAAATAATATCAAGGGCACATAGCCAGAATACTACCCGGTCTCGTCGCCCACAGATCCCAAAGGTTTTTGACCTCTTGCATCGACGAGGAAAGAGCCCCCCGGGACAAAACCAAGCACCTCTTCTTGTTCGATCGAGTCTTCCTAGCATCCCGCCGAGAGGCCCCGAACGCCTTGCCAAATTCCCTCCGGCTTAAAACATTCGAAAGACAAAGGCGTGGATCATGCCAAATTCAAATGACTAATTTTCTGGGGGCTGCGCTATCTCTCCTGCTCACAGCACGAGCATTTCGCTGAAGAACATGTCGGGTTCCTATAGAAACGGATCCGTTGGAGGAAAAAATGCGAAAGATTTGTGCATTCGATAATTTTGAATCGAAATTTATCAGTGAAACAGATCGATCAAACTAGACAAAATTTAGCTATCACCAGTTAAATTTACTACGGTCGCCGAGACCTGAAGCAGCTTCAACTTCTCTTGCACGAGCGACGGTCGGCACTGACCGCCTCCTCGTGCATTGCCACGAGAGTCCGACACCCGCCGCCATCAAATCAGCTCCGCGGCGGCGGGTGCGGCGGTGGCCGCCTCCCAGGCCTAGGAGCGGCGACCGATTCCGTACGCGCCTTACCCGCGCAAGCGAAAGGAGGTCGAACGGAGGGAAGGGGGGAAAGTTAACCATGGTTAAACACCGGGGTTAGGTGGGTTTGACCAGTCGGGTTTGGTGGGCGTTGGCTTCCTCCTAACTCTCTCCCTCTCCCTCTTCCTCTTCCTCTCCTCCTTCTCTCTCTTCCTCCGCCGTATAAAAGCTCGACCTCCTCCTCCCGCTTAGTCTCGCTTCTCTCCAACCTCACCTACCACCCCTTCCACCGCCACCGCCGCCGCTGCCGCTGCCGCTGCCGCTGCCGCTGCCGCTGCCGCTGCCGCTGCCGCCGGAGAAGGAGGAGGACGCTTCGGTCTCCGCCGCCTCCCTCGCCGCCGCCGCTCCGGTTGCCCCCGCCGGTCCCGGCGACAGGCCGCTCCATGGACTCCTCGCCGTCGTCTTCCTCCGGCTCCCTCAGGGCGTCGCCGCTCGATCTCATGGCGGCGATCATCCGGGGCGAGGCGGACCCGTCCAACAGCTCCGCCGAGTCGGCCGCCAACGAGCTCGCCTCCATCATCCTCGAGAACCGCGAGCTCGTCATGGTCCTGACCACCTCCATCGCGGTCCTGATCGGCTGCGTCGTCGTGCTCGTGTGGCGCCGATCGGGCGGGAGGAAGCCGCGGGGCTTCGAGCCCCCCAAGCCGCCGGCGGTCGTGCAGGAGCCCGAGCCGGAGGTCGACGACGGCAAGAAGAGGGTCACCATCTTCTTCGGCACCCAGACTGGGACCGCCGAAGGCTTTGCTAAGGTACGCGTGTTGCTTTGGTTTGTGGGTACCCAATTTTGGCCGTTCTGTGCGCGCGTCGTTGACGATCCGCGTTGGTTTTCGGCTTTGTGAAGGCGATGGCGGAGGAGGCGAAAGCGAGGTACGAGAAGGCGGCGTTCAAAGTCGTTGACTTGGTATGCTTTTGACTTCCTTCTCCTTTGCGTTTAGAATTCTGGTCAATCTCGTGTAATTGCTGTGTGAACGGTGGAAGTATTGAATAATTGCTTGAGTGGGGGTGCGCTTTGCAGGATGATTACGCTGCTGAGGATGAGGAATACGAGGAGAAATTGAAGAAAGAGGACGTGGCGTTTTTCTTCTTGGCAACGTGAGTTCTGCTCTACGATATGTGGCGTGTTCATGTCTGCGTTCTGCATTTGGCTGTTGTGGTTTTTTATACGCTATCTTGATGCTCTTTACGCAGGTATGGAGACGGCGAGCCGACAGATAATGCCGCGAGATTCTACAAATGGTTTTGTGAGGTAAACTTTGCTAGCCTTAGCCAGCAGTGACTGAACTCGACTTCTCTTTCCTAGAGCTCAAATTTTGGGATTGTTTGTCTAAATAGGGTAAAGAGAGAGGTCAGTGGCTACAGAACTTGCAGTATGGAGTTTTTGGCCTTGGCAACAGACAGTATGAACATTTTAACAAGGTTTGGAACTAAACTTGATTGGTTCTTCTGTATTCTTTTGTGAAGTCTGCTAGCTTGGATTCTAGGAATTCTCATGACCTCTCAAAAGTCAGTACAAATGTCATTTTTCTCTTGCTGATGACTTTGATTACTATTTTCAATTATAGGTTGCAAAGATAGTGGATGACATCCTTGCCGAGCAGGGTGAGTTCCCATTCATCTGGCTGCCGTTGCCAGTTGTGTGCCATTTTATATCGAGTCTAGTTTACTGGGCTACCATATCCTGGCGCGGACATTTGTTGGGAATGCCGTGGTCGGATGAGTTTCTAGATGTAGTCATTTGAGTCCTGCCGTATGGAGGTTCATTGTAGTCATGACTTTCTTTAGGTGTCTCATATGAACATTTGTTGGGAATGCCCTGGTCGGATGAGTTTCTAGTTGTAGTCATTTGAGTCCTGCCATATGGAGGTTCCTTTTCCTGTTGGGCAGCTTAATTTGCGCTAAACCTAGCTTAATTGAATGCTTTAATTTGGGTAAAGTGTGGTAGTTTTTATTCTTCTTCCTTGAATTTATCTTCCTCGAATGTGAGCCATTCTGCACATGTTAATATCTGGAGCCTGAAACAGTAAACATTACTTTGTGTAACATAATGCAAGTTGCTGATAGGACTCAATGCAAGGCAAAGGCCACAAGCAGCAACTTAGGCAAAGGAACATATGCACATGCTTACGTATTTACCGCATAAGTGGACAAGTTGTGTGTATATCTGACGACTATTAAGTTTAAGGAGGATTTGTCAATTCAATTCAACTTCACATTGGCATATATTGCTGTACAGTTGAGAGCATGGCATATCCATGCGAGATTAAGGGTATTTACCTACCTTGAAGTTGAGCTAGTAAAAATGCGTTTCTCTATCATTCTTTTCTTCAATGTTCATGTCAGTCCTTTGGAAGTTAAATTCCATGGAAAAAAGTGTTAGAATGATGCTCTTGAAATTATTTTCCCCGTGATTTGTATCTCGTTGGCTTCAATAGAAGCCTAGTTTCTGAGTCACTTGTACTTCTCTCATTTGGATTAATAATCTGCAGGTGCAAAGCGTTTAGTGCAAGTCGGTCTTGGAGATGATGACCAGTGCATTGAAGATGATTTCACTGCATGGTATCAGAAATACTTAGATCAGCTTCCGGCAGTTAGCTTTCCAATTTTCTTTCAACCCTGAATCTAGTGAAATGAATCTAATATTTTGATTTTCACTCTGTAGGCGTGAGTTGTTGTGGCCGGAGTTGGATCAGTTGCTTCGGGATGAGGATGATGCCACAACTGTGTCCACTCCCTATACTGCCGCTGTGCCAGAATATCGGGTTGTTTTCCACGAACCTGCAAATGCTAAAGTAGACAGAAGCTTGAGTTTTGCAAATGGCCATGCCATAGTTGATGCGCAACACCCATGCAGGTAATGGAGTGCTTAGTACTTTTAGTTTATGATAAAAAAACTACATCAGTCTTCTTCCATTAAGACGTTTGTTTTACTTCATGAAGGGCTAATGTGGCTATAAAGAAGGAGCTTCACACTCCTGCATCAGATCGCTCTTGCACTCATCTTGAGTTTGACATTGCTGGCACGGGACTCACGTAATTTTTCTTTCTTGATCACTTGCTTTATGTTTGTGTAATCATACTGCCTTCATCCTCTGATTTTCTCTCTGAATATTTTTATGAGCAAGTATGCTGTCTAGAAATACGTGGGCACTTGCTCACCTTCTACTTCTCTTTTCAGATATGAGACAGGAGATCATGTCGGTGTATACTGTGAGAACCTGATTGAAACTGTGGAGGAAGGATTAAACCTATTGGGTTTGTCGCCGGATACGTATTTCTCCATACATACTGATAACGAGGATGGAACACCACTTGGTGGAAGCTCGCTACCACCACCATTCCCACCCTGTACTTTAAGATCAGCACTCACACAATATGCAGATCTCTTGAGTTCTCCCAAAAAGGTTTGGTTTCTTTACTATATTTTTACTGTGTTTATGTGATTAACTACGGATTACTATGAGTTAATGAAGTTTGTATGCCTCTGTTCTGCTGCTATTCTGATTCATTGCATTGTCTTCTCTTCAGTCTGCTTTGCTAGCTTTGGCAGCTCATGCTTCTGATCCTGCTGATACCGATCGATTGAGACACCTTGCTTCACCTGCTGGAAAGGTTGTGAACAAGCCTATGAACTGAATCTTGATCGGTGTTTATGCATCCTCTTTCATGTTTGTGGAAGTAACTTGTATGCCAATTGTACAGGATGAGTATGCCCAATGGATAATAGCAAGTCAGAGAAGTCTCCTTGAAGTCATGGCTGAATTCCCCTCTGCTAAGCCCCCACTCGGTGTCTTCTTTGCAGCAGTTGCCCCTAGGTTGCAACCCCGATACTATTCAATCTCATCATCCCCAAGGTGATTTTTTAGATTTCATTGTTCTTGCATTTGCCAAACCTTTTTATCCAGGTTGCATTTATTACTTTGATGGCAACCAGCCGATTGTTTTTTCAGTTTCATGCAACTATACCTGTATTTACTTAGTTACTTATTACCTGCCATTTATTATTCAGGATGGCTCCCTCTAGGATTCACGTTACTTGTGCACTAGTTTATGATAAGACTGCTACCGGAAGGATTCACAAAGGAGTGTGTTCAACTTGGATGAAGGTATATATACATTGAAATGGTCCCATCTATTACAATCTCGTCCCAGTCTCCTTCCCCCACTAAACATAGTTTATGACCGAGTCTCCCTGAAAGGAATTCTTCTTAAGTTAGATGATTGATTAAGCATGAACCTCTCTGGCTATATCTCTGACTCAGAGATTCTCTGCATGAACAAAGTGGGAGGCTAATTGTTATATGGCTGTCTTTGACTTATGGTGGTTTATTTTGTTCCTTTGTTCCTTTCCAGAATGCTGTGCCTTTGAGCAAAAGCAATGAATGCAGTTGGGCACCCATTTTTGTAAGGCAATCAAACTTCAAGCTTCCAACAGATGCTAAAGTGCCGATTATCATGATTGGCCCTGGCACTGGATTGGCACCTTTCAGGGGCTTTCTGCAGGTTTGTCTCATCACGAATCTGTGTCTGTTATAGGTGCATGTTGTAATATACTCGTTGAATCTATCTAAGCTAGCAAATTGTCATGTGTTTTCTCATTCCAGGAAAGATTTGCTCAGAAAGAAGATGGAGCTGAATTGGGACCTTCAATATTGTTCTTTGGATGCAGAAATCGTGGAATGGTTTGTGATGCGCTCTTTTTTGAGTTAATGGGATTGAATGGACAGCTGCTATGAAAAATGTAATACCGAGTTGTCCGCCACTGATTTTCTCTTTCCTTGTCGACCCTTTTTTGTAGGATTACATTTATGAAGAGGAACTAAACAACTTTGTTGAATCTGGTGCACTTTCTGAGCTAGTTGTGGCCTTCTCACGTGACGGACCCACGAAAGAATATGTTCAACATAAAATGATGAAGAAGGTATTGTTCTACTTTACCTACTACCACTAGTAGCATCAACATGCTTCTGTTTTTTCAAGTGGGTAATTATTGGTCTCTTCTTACTAACGGCTCTTTTCCCTCTCTTTAGGCATCGGATATCTGGAACATGCTTTCTCAGGGAGCTTATATATATGTTTGCGGTGATGCCAAAGGCATGGCCAGGGACGTCCACAGGACACTGCACACTATTGCGCAAGAACAGGTAAATGACATTTACTCATGCTCCCTCCTGACCCACAATAAGAGAAAAAGCAATTAAGTTCCCAGCATCATAAATGGCCGCATATTGGTGGTGCTTGCCATCTGCCATCTGCCATCTGCACAACCATCTCGGTTTTGGTTGAAAATGTTAGCTTCCATCTACCACATCTGCCATCTGCCTGCTCTTTGGGTGTGTCGTCTCTTTGCCTGTCTGCAACTTTCTAGTGGTTGAGCTTTTCCAATAGCGACCCACAACTACCCTCTGCTGACACTTTTCTAAATAAAAACAATTTCGTTTGTTGAAAGCAACACTTCCATCTTGTTTATGTTTTTTTTGCGTTGCTTTCTGGTGGACCATGAGGGGCCATTTATCTTTTCAGCCAGCAACCATATGTTTCTTACCTTAGTGTCCTTACTTACTTTTAGATTCCTATTCCTATTTTGAGTCGCGACTAAGCGAGTTGCAACTTGTGCTGTCACAGGGATCTCTCGATAGTTCAAAAGCAGAGAGCATGGTGAAGAATCTGCAAATGAGCGGGAGGTATCTCCGTGACGTGTGGTAACGAGCTAAATCCCCGGGATGACGTTGCATTTCAAGAAAGCTAATGAGATAGCCAGGCTTTCACCGCGAAAGCCTCCCCTTGCCCAAACCCGCGAGGGCAATGACACGTTTTATCGTGCCACAGGGGGATTATATGATTCTTTCTCTTCTCCTTATTCTGTGGGGGTAATTTTTTGGTTCTTGTAAGTTATACGCAAAAACATTGTAAAATAAGTAATCTTTTTAGGTAATGTGAACTCTAAATTTTCCTCTTGTGTTGAACCTGAATTGGGGTTCAGAACTGTAGATGATGACATAGACAGTTTTTCTGTCCTTGGGTTGTGCCTACCGTATCTGCTTTTGGACTAATCAAGTTACAACGTTTGAATCAATGTCAACTTTAGCCGCGTTCCCTTTGCGACGAGATACCTCTTTTCCTATCGTGTCGGGAGTTTTCCTTTGCGCTTCTCTAGAAATTGTGGTTCAGCATTTAAAACAGAGAGATCCTTCTATTTTTTCCTAAATTAGGCAAGAAGAAGGGTCCTGCCTTAAATATGAAATTTAAGAAATTTAGGCAAGAGTTCGGGGGGTTGGGCAATATGCCCGGTCCTGAAGATGTTTGATTAGTCGGCGTTTAGGGCGTGCTACCTATAAATTCTGGGGGGGCGGAGCGGCGGCCCTTGCTCGCCCCTCCCTATTTCGTGGCTGTCAACTGTCGTCAATTAAATTCTAGCGTGTGCTTTAGTCACGGCATCGTGTATCAATTTATCCGGTTGCATGTTATAGTTGAATTATAATTATTGTTATCAGAAAGTAAATAGTGTTTTACTAGCTAAGTAATATATCCGGTTACATGATTGTACATCCATTTGTAATTTTGTTTTCCATCAAAACAAACTCGAAGCAAAATCTAAATAAATGTAAGTTTTTATCCTACTATTCCCATTTCACATTTTTTTAGTATTAATTATGTGAGCTCCCCTCTGTATCCGAATCATTACTATTGTTATTGCGTGTACAACTCATGAATTTGGATCTTCACCACAAGAGGACGAAACAAAATGGTGACACAATACCTATTTCAATTAATTGGGATTGCTAAATTGTCGGTTGTCGCACTTATTCTTCAAAGAAAATGTCCATTTTTTTTAAAAAAATTTCAATGTATATTATTATAATCACTCTCGATTTTTATAATTTTTTTTCATTGTCTATCTCTAATTTACTTCAATCATATATGGAGTTGCATGCATGCACTTGAGGGTGCTGAGGGATTACGAATTCGTAGGAGTTAGAAGTACAAAATAAAACTAGTTAAGGCTTCCAAAAGCTTGGGCCAGGTGAGGTGTCGCGGCTCCCTTGAGGTTGAGGTGAGGGCCACGACTCCCTCGCTCGATCTGGGTAAGGCCGCAACACCTAGAGCCGACAAGGGCATCTTGGCCTTCGCCTATGGCCAGCGAGGGTTAAGTAGCGACCCTTGTCGGCCCTTAGGCCAAAAAGGGAAAAAAATAAAAAAAAATTACTTAAAAAATGCCCACGTCAGTGTTGTCGTCGCCAGTTGTGCCACATAGAACCGCTAGCAATCAAGTCAACAATTTCCAGTTAAAATTGATCGAATGGACTCAATTGGCAAAATGTGAAAATGCTTAGATCTCAATTGGTAAAATTAAAAAGTTTAGAACTGAATTGGTCAAAGTGCGATAGGTTTAAGACTTTTTGAACAATTTTTCCAATTTTGAATGGAATCTTTTTGATCAATTTTTTCCGGTAATCGCTGTCTTGACGGTCTAGTTTTTGTCGGTCGTCTTACGTGGCACAATGTCACGGTAGCTATTCTGGCAAAAATTGGCTGGAATGACAGCGTTGGAATTTCATGCAAAGGTTTTAAGATTAAATTGGTAAAATTGAAAAATCTAGGACTGAATTGGCATCCATACAATAGGTTTTTGACCGATTGGAAAATTTCTCCCTTGAAAAAGATTTTTTGCTTGGCGAAGGTACTGCAAAGGCAAATTTCAAACTATGAAGAAGAATGATTCGAGAACTTCTACCAAGTGATTTTTCATGTTCCAATTGGATAATAACGACATTGCATTAAAATTTCGTAAGCAAAGAATTAGTGAGCTGAAACTTTTTTCTGTAAAATATAAAACAAATAGAGATCAATCTCTTTTTTGACTAATGAAATTAATTCATGCATATAAAATTTGAAGCTGAAACTTTTTCTGATATAGCAGCATATTGCACTTCATAAAATTGGCTGAGCACATTATTAAGGATACTTAGCATGGGTAATAGTTTGTATAGCCTGATGAAATTTACTTTGCCTATAATTTGAATCACGGCGCATTTACATAAATTTCGAAGCATTTTTTCCCATCACATAATCGTTATTCCTAGTATATTTCACCATAAAAAAATTTATCATACAATAAGATGTTTGTATCTAGATTGAGGCTTTAGAAATACATCTTAATTCTTTTACGTTCACTTACCGAAATTGTTAAATTATGTCTTGAATTTAATCCCAATTAACTTGGATTGTGATTATAATTGAAACTGCAAGGAAACTCTGAACATGTAGGGAAAGTCCAAATTGAACTCTTGCCAGCAGGATCGTCGGTAATGTAAAAAGGAAAATTAATTAACGACAAAGACTTCTTTTCGTTGTTGAAGACGAACTCCATGTTGACCTAGGAGAACAACTCGTAGTTTTTTGCATATAAATATTATGTCGTTGAGTTTGGTTGCACGATGAGTGTACTTAGTATGCAGGAAAACTTGCGAGATACATAAAGAGCGTTGAAAGCAATCATCCAAGAAAGTTCAGAGTTTTCTTGTGATTGAGTCTTGTAACTCGATCTATAATTGAGAAACACACATGAGCGAGTGTGATCGACCGTTTGTAATCTCATCTTTGACAATTTCAATGGAACCGTCCCGTCGATCTTTCTTCATTTGTTCCAGCTTTCACGTTAGTCAGAACAACAATATATTACATCAAATTAGATCAGAAGGGTCGAGAGAAATATAGGTTCATAAAGATCTCAACTACTTCTATTGAATGGTCCAATTTGGAAACCACTCAACCAGCCCATGGTTTCGGACAAGAAAAAAGCTGCGCCGCGATGCCACAGCCACATGTGGTGTGGTGGTTGTTCAAAGGTTGCTCGAAGTTGGAGGTCTCGTTTTCCACGAGAAATGACTTACCGTTCAAAGCGTCCACCATCCACAGTCCCACACGAAGCCTACTCTCAAATTTGCCGGTCGCTGACAACAGAATTCCTTAATGTACAGAATGGACATTAAAAGGGTCTGTGTATGTATGAGAAATTATCAATTATTCAGTTCTTGATTTTAACTGAAGAAAAATAAAGGATGTGATTCAACGTGGTTTGACATTGATGGTGAGTTTATACTTGAAGATGGGTTGGATAGTCCTCGATAATCAGGGTCTGGCTTGAATCTTTGGTGGTGATTACCAAGAGTATCTCACAAGAACAAAGAAAGCCTAAGTTTTCGATTGGGGCCGCTTTGCTTGTCCAGGTGTACACACCCGACAGACTGATAGGACCGCGATCCTTGTTAAACATATTGGTACTCGCACGCTCATCCCCACTAATTGGAGGAAAGTTTTTAATCCCTCATCCCAGGGAATAGCTCTAAGTTTAACATCCTAGAGTTTAAATGAAGCCTTTTAAGGTCTTCCTTAGGACCATGTTTCTACTTGCAGATTGGTTGAATAGAACAGACCAGATACATGATGTAAAGAATGCAGCCAGTAGTGTTCTTACATTGGCCAGCACGATGGTGTGGCCCCAGCTTATTTTGGTTGTGGCAATAGCATTACCCTTAATGATATAGACCTTTTGAGAAACTTACGATGAAGAAAAGAAGACAATACAAAAGTAAAGGCCCAAAAAATGGCAAATCCTTACCTTACCAAAAAAAAAAAATGGCAAATCTTACGATATCGCCTTCGAATTCGATCGATCTGTCTTTGCTAATAACTTTGACTGCATGAGATGCTACGAAATCGATTAGCTACTCTTAGGGTGCGTTTGGAAACACGTTACCAAAGTGTTTTGGGCCTTCAAAGGTTCTTGTGCAAATGTTAAGGTGTTTAGTCAAGAAATTTGAAACCCATTTGGAAAATGCAGTGCATTTCCAAAGGCCCCCCAATCAAGGCCACTAGAGATCAGCATTGGGTATCCTAGTATTTTGTAACGCTCAAGGCCAGATGAATTTTTTTTTCAAAATTTTACCCTCACAATTGTTCGTATTCCTTTTTTAACCCTCCTGCAGACCTGGGATTCGCGGAGAGCCGATTATAGTCGATGGTCATTGAGGGTTGTGGGTTTCTTAGGCAAGATCTGGAGGGTCGCAGACCAGGAGAGATTTGGCAAGTCGAGGGTTGACAAGACTTGTCTTGAGTGGACCCTCGTGATGAGTTGCTGTTGGAGCTTTTAGCCTTCCTTTTGTTGTCAAGGGTCACCTGAACTTCTGTCTCAGAATCTATATCACCTAAGGTCGCGCGACCTTAGTGGCCCATCATCTTGGGTTGTGCAACCTCGACAATGGCTCACGGGCTGCCGCTGGAGCTTTCAGCCTACCCAATGGTTGCCAAGAGTTGCCCGTGCTCACCCATTCTTCCTTTTTTTTCTTTTTAAATTTGTAATGGAAGTCCTTTACAAGTTTGAGTGCTTACCAAACACTATGCAAATGCTTACCCAAACATACCGTCAATACTATATGTAAACTTTTTATTTCCTCATAATGTAATCAAGCTTATGGAAATCTCATTAGCGGCCTCCGACGTGCTTTCCTTTTTCATTTTTTCTAGAATCAAGTGGTACTTTAACCTAGTTTTCGCTGACGAGACTAAGGCTGCGTTTGGTTCAACTTTGGGGAAATGCATTTGGGGGAATGCAAATACCTTTGAGCCAAAGGGGTTTTTCAAAATGCAAGTGCCGTTTGGTAAGTATTTTTTAAAATCAACTTGTGCTAAAAGTACTTTTGCATTTTTTTTTTTAAAAAAAGGGCTCCGGTGGAGCTGGGGTCGCCGACCACCGCCGCCGGCCAGATCTGGTCGCCGGCCAACCGCCGCCGGCAAGATCTGGTCGCCGGCCAACCGCTGACGGCCAGATCTGGTCGCCGGCGACCACCGCCTGGGGTCGCGCGACCCCGGCGACCGCCGCCTGGGGTCGCCGGACCCCGGGCGTCGCCTGGGTCGCGCGACCCAGGCAACGCGTTGCCTGGGTCGCGCGACGCCAGGCGACGGTCGCCGGGGTCCGGCGACCCCAGGCGGCGGTCGCCGGGGCCGCGCGACCCCGGCGACCGTCGCCTGGGGTCGCGCGGCCCCGGCGACCGCCGCCTGGGGTCGCCGCGACCCCGGGCGGTCGCCGGCGTCGCGCGACCCAGGCCAAGCGTTGCCTGGGTCGCGCGACCCAGGCGACGCCCGGGGTCCGGCGACCCCAGGCGGCGGTCGCCGGGGCCGGGCGACCCCCAGGCCGCGGTCGCCGGACGTCGGCCGACCCCCAGGCGGCAGTGGCCGGACCCCTCAGGCCGCGGTCGCCGGCCTCCAGTTGGTTCCTCGAGGAAGATGAACAGTGCCAGACGAGGGCAAAATCGGAAAATCAAAAAATAGATGAGGGTAGTTTCGGAAGAAATTTTTTTTACTTACTCGGGTACTGTTGCTTACCGAAAAAGCTGAAAGCCCAAGGCAACCTAGGACCTGCCTTGGGCTTTCAGCCTTCACAAGGCCAACTTTGGCTCAATGGGGTTTCAAAAAAAATTTGTCAAACACCAAATTTTAGCTTAAAGGGCTTTAGGTGACCAAAGTGACTTTGCAAAGCCAATCCCAAACGCAGCCTAAGTCCTTCTCCTTAGTTCGGTCAAATGCCCATATTTGGAAGCGATTACTTCTTTGTAGCATGACCCCAAATAGTTGCATCGAGTAGGAATCGAATTTGTGAGCTCATAACTTTTTAAGCGACTCCGATCAGAGGAAGGACTCTTCAACATACAGGTACATGCGGATTCAAGACATATGATGTATCGGATTAGACAAGTCTCACGTAATGCTAATATGATCCTATAAGTCACTTGTTAAAACTCACACATACATGCAAGTGGCAGGCGTTCGGTGTATGCGTGTCAGCGTCCTCTTCCTTACCTGAAGATGCACGTTCTTGTTCCACTTTTTTGGGCTATGGGGGTAGTTAGTTTCTTGTTCTCTCTTGATCCTCAAATCTCAGCCTCATGTGACATAAGACGAGACAATATAAAAGAGATGTTGACATTCTATTTCGGCGAATGCTCAAAGTTCTTGGTGGGACATCATTTCAGCACCACCACTACAAAAGCTTTAATTGATTTTGGGGCAAAGGCACAGACATGTTGGGCATGGGACCGTGGTCGGACCTACCCGTAGT
Organism: Syzygium jambos; assembly: GCA_031216235.1. NCBI lineage: Eukaryota > Viridiplantae > Streptophyta > Magnoliopsida > Myrtales > Myrtaceae > Syzygium > Syzygium jambos. Next base: position 22,854,583 of record CM062222.1, read on the forward strand.
GAGGTAGTTTACGGCCCTGAATAGGGACTTTTATGATCTAGGGAGGGATTGCTCCGCCGTTGTATCATATATCCGAATTCATTTTGCTTTAAATGTTATATGTATGGCAATGTGACACATGAACACATAAGAGCCGAGATCTTCGCCATTACGATTTAATGGCTATCAACCCCGCGAAAACCAATTCCTCAAGAGACCGGGGAAAGTCCTGAGGTGCAAAGAGTGTCATACTTCTTTTTCTTTACGTAAAAGCGACAAGAATGAAGATGTCCTTTGGAGTTCAACTTCCATTTAGATTTCACATTGCTGCGGTCATGTTCTTGTAATTGGAGCTTTGAAATCTAAAGTATGACAAATTTGTATCTGAACTCCATTGTTCTCCATATAGAGGAAGTGACTTCAACTTGTCTTTTTGCGGGACGAACATCGCGAGCTCCTTGGATTATTCGGATGAGACTCTTAACAGAATCATACCATCCATACTAGCGGGCGAGTTTCAAAGCACATAGAACTGAAGCCTTATCAAATATGAGTAAACGGGAAAAATTTTCACAAATTTGTGAAAATTACTCGAGGCAAAAGTTCAGAGCCACAATTTCACATCCCATATGCGGCACGTAAAAGGTTGGCCACATTGACACCAGAAAAGTGATGGGACCTTGTGTAGCACAGCACAGTAGCGGATAAGAGCCTTGGTTCATCATGCCTATTAATTCGATTTGAGGCAGTAGAAACTTCTAACGAAGCAGGGACTCTCAGAGCCTCCTCAGTTGTACAAAAAGCTGGACTGATCACACGCAAGAAGAGATGACGTTGACAATGGTGAAATGATCGATGACATTGCAACAGTGGGGAGAAGCTGACGAGATAGAAGACGATGACTCAAAGTGACCTTAGATTGAACATAAACCATGCAATAATTATCAAGCAATATAATAGCTACGGCTAAGGTGATTGGCCTAGTACTAAAGATGTCATATGTCTTTCACAAGGTCACAAGTTCGATTCATGTGGAAGTTGAATCTCTGAATGGCTCGTACTACATTGCCTAACTACAGTGTATCTCGTGTGGAGAGACTTCCTGATTGTTAATATTTTGTTAAGATTGAGGCGACGGGCTCGCCAACCTCAGACCTTCAAAGTTGTGGGTGATGCGGATTAGTTTTGGCTCAAATTGAACATTTCGTAGTGAGCGTGAAAACCTCATGGTAAAGGGCCCAGGGGACTAGGAGCGCTGATTAATCCTTCCCGCTCTATTAGTTGTAAGGAAAGCAACCTAATGGCTAAACTAGCAAGAAGCTCCCTATACTCGTAGGAATTAAAAAAGTAATGGGCCACGCTTGAGTGTGGCCCATTGAACATTACCCAAAGCTCTCACTTTAAAGGCTAGACAATATTTTCTTCTATCTGTAGTCGGAGAAAGTTCCCTCCAATCATACCTCTAGTCGGTGAGTTACAAATAATGAAATATCAATAACATGCAACCAAAACTAAAAATAATGTAGATACGTCCATGTTAGTAACTACCGATAGAAAAATGCTTAAAAAAAAGCTCCCTTCGGCTAAGGATGGAGAAAATCATGTCCTTAAAGATCAAGCCACTGTTGCTTCCTTACAGCCTAAAAGGCGCCTCAAGAAACCCGCTATATTCACCTCCACCCGAAGCTCATTAAGATGTGTATGGTAGCTAGGAGGATGATTCAGACCAAGTCCTCTGCCACGGCGATCGCCTGAGGCCATCTCGACGGAGTGTTGACATCTAGATTTTACCCGAAAGGTCTTCCTTTCGTATTCTTGAAAACTGGGATATTGGCACCCACCAAAACATCTCTACACAGCGGATCCACTTATGGCATTTCATGTTCCAGGTGCTAGGAAGTGTCACCCCGCATTTATGTTGTGCTTCGTGCAATAGAATGCTTTAGTCTTTTATTTTAATGCATTATACATCGTGCATTGCATTTGCGTCGAATCTCAATTACTGTTTCGGGAGTGTTTGGACCGGCTTCTAGGCATAAAAGAGTAAAAAAGTGGAGAGACAAAATCGAGTTGCCGAGTGTTTTTGTCAGTCATCACAATTGGGTCTTACATAATCAATTTCTATTTTGGCAAGTTTTTCTTAAAAATAAAAAATATTGAATTCGGGTCTTGAGACATATTTTCTGACAAAAACTAGTTTTCATAAAATTTAAAAAGTTAGAATAAGGTAATTTCTGAATTTTGTTTATTTGATCGGCGACCTAGTTGGATGTGATGCACGAGCCGCCCTAGTCCATTGGGCTAGCTCGTATTGCGTTCTCCACTCGTGTTTTGGAGTCATTGCGCAGTGCCTTCAACGTCTAACATTTAACCAACTATTCCAATTTGAATCGTGCGCTTCAAGATGGAGGCCAATCGACGCTGAGGTTGCCGGAATTAACCCGACCCAAGCCACATATCCAGGTCGATGCCGCCACAATACGCTCGTGCTGCCGGTGATGCCGCTCACGACCACCGAGTCCACTTTGGCGAGCACTGACTTATTGCTTTGCTATAGTCCCATTAGCGGCACAGGTATAGCGGGGGTTCATTGTTTATTGGATTCGTGCTAGACTTGAGTATCAGGCTCTGCATTTAGAAATTCATAAGAAGTCATTCATGTCATGTTTATACTAGAGACATTCATCGTGTTGCATAGGGGTGTCAGAACCGAACCGAAAAATCGAACCGAGATACGAACCGAACCGAACCGAACCAAAAATTTCGTGCATTTCGGTTCGGTTTCGGTTTCGGTTCGGATCATCAAAATAAACCAATTTTTCTTTTTGGTTCGGTTCATTTCGGTTCGGTTCGGTTTGGTTCGGATCGAACCGAACTAAAATAAATACTTTGGTTTAGGGCTATTTTGCCCTCTCTCTCTCCCCTTCTCTTTCCTCTCTCCTCTCTCTTTGTGCTTAATGAACTTGAAACCGAAAACTAATCCGAACCAAACCGAACCAAATCGATTTTTCGGTTCGGTTTCAATTCGGTTCGGTTCAAGGGGGCACCCTTAATGGTTCGGTTCGGTTCGATTTTTTTGAAAAACCGAACCGAACCGAACCATTTACACCCCTAGTGTTGTAGGTTCGCATATTAGGGGAATGTTTACTAAAATCACATAACGTGGATTAATTAGGTACTCTGCATTAAGAAATTGGTTAATACCACGAAAAACCCCAAACTAGTACATCTATGACAAATTTATCTCAAACTAATTTTTTAACCACCAAAAACCTCAAACTGATACACTTATGACAATTTTACCCTCTATTAGTTTCCGTTAAATTTTACCGTAAAATTTTCTGAGTTGGATGACACGTGGCAGTTGACGGATATATTGGTTTGGGTTTTTATCCTCCGTTTGCCACAGATGTACCAGTTTGTGATTTTTCGTGGTATTAATTCAATTTAATAGAGGGTAAATTTATCACAGATACATCAATTTGGGGTTTTTGGGATAAAATTGTCACATAAATGCCATTTTGGGATTTTTTGTGATCAAAAAATTAGTTTGGGGTAAATTTGTCACAGATGTACCAATTTGAGGTTTTTCGTAGTATTTACCCTTATTTTGAATCTTGAACGTTTAGAAAAAGTACTGTTCTCATAGCTGGTTGTGTTCATATTTGTATATTTTCTCATATCTAGAATTTTCTATATTTTTGCATTTTGGGATTCGGATAGGGTTTCACATAATATTTGCATCATGACCGTTGTCATGTTTAAAAAACCAATTTGAATAAATTAGTGTTTTAGTGCACATTTAAGTCGTCTAGGTTGGATATTTGGTTACAGGCCTCATTCACATGTCATGAAAATCGAAATATACAACAGAAATAAAACCATATTAAAAAACACATAGCAATAATGTCGTTATGATTGCATTTCCATTTAATTAGGATAAAACTGCAATATTAGATTTAGTTTCCTCTTATGTATAGTCTATTTTAAGCTAATATTTTGCTGAATCATAAAAAAAAACATAAAAGTGACTATTTTTGCATACTACTAAATCTAGGATTAGATTTCAATATATTCTTTACAACGTTTAGTGGCTCATTCTAGGAAAGTGATTAATTGAAGACATAATATGTCACATTTGCATATTCAATCTTCTTTTATACATTAATGTATTTTAGGGAACGTGCATGACCATTTTTAGATTTTCTATATATTATTTACAGAGGTGTTGTCCGGTGGGCATGATAAGGACATGTTTAATGATTGCCCAAGTGAAAATTACCAAAAAGTCTTCAACGTATCGCAGTTATGCTAATTTAATACTAAACCTTTCAATTAGATTAATTTAGTCATAAAATTATTATATTTACGTCAATTCAGTTCTAAATCTTTCAATTGTGTCAATTCAATCCTAAATTTTTTGACGATTTATCAATTTAGTCCTTTCAGTCAATTCTGGCCGAAAATCGCTAATGTGGTAGTTTAGTTAGCACCGACCATCCTACATTACATGACCGTTGCTAACATGGATAATTTTTTATTTTTTTTCCTAAACCTAAGCTGGCGAGGTTGCTTTGTCCTATGGTTAGAAAAAAAAAAGAAAGAAAAAAAAAATAAAAGAAGAAAAAATAATAAAATCAAGTAAGTGCAATCAAGTTTCAAAATTGTCAAGTTAGTGCAATGAAGTTCTAAAACTTGTCAAGTTTTTGCAATTTAGTCATTTTCCATTTGTCAAGTTAGACGGAGTTAATGGAAAGACTTGATTGCACTAATTTGATAAGTTTTAGGATTTAATTTCACTTTTTTGAAAATTTTAGAATTCAACTGCACTTTTTGAAAATTTTATGATTCAATTACATTTTCATGATAAGTTTTAGGACTTTCGATATACTTATTCCGAAAAAAAAAATTCAAAATCTTAAAGGAGGGGGAGATTCCATGCACGTAAGATTTATACAAACCCCGTCGACCGTGGATCTAGGAACTGCGAACTTTGTTTCTTTCCACATCGTGAGGCTATGAATTTCTAACGCCCTTGTCCTCTCTCTACTCTCGAGATCGTCACACGATGCCCCTCCTTTCGAGCCCTTCTTCTTCTCCTTCTTCCGACCATCTGCGGGTCAAAGCGCGAGCCGTTCGCCGACCGCAGCGCGGTCGTCTCCACGGCCTTCGGGCATTTCAATTTACAAGGCTGCCTTCCCATTCCTATGCCCTCCTCCTCGGTTCATATCTCTCACCCTATCATTTTTTTAATCGCTTCGTGTCCCATTCCATTTATTCAGCTTCCTTCTGCCACACGCCATACTCTTCACCGTTCCCACCGAAAATTATTAGTTTAAATTGAATTTTTTTCCTTTTTTTTGTCCCCATGGCAATAATGCCCTCGCTAGATAGGCACCCTCAAAAATAACTTTCAAAGAAAAATGAAGTAGAATAAGAAGCTCCTCACACCTTTTGCACCCACAAGCAAACATCCCATGCACAGAGGACCCAGTTGGAATTTTAATTGTAATTTTAGTTTTTTTTTCTGTGAATTTGTTGTCATTGTTTGAGGTGAGGACAAATCCCCATTCATCTAATCTGGGTTTTCCCCTCATAGTGAAAATCCGTGCATGTGCCCAATGAATTATGGGTGTGTACTATGTACTCATTTGCCAGCTGAAAAGAGAGAGAGAGAGACACACACAGAGATGTACGTGCCAAATCACTTCTGTTTACCTTTTTCCACGGCCACTGATACATCCTCTGTTAAGTGTGAGTTCTTGACGGATTTGGGAATCTCTTTTTGGCTTTTTCATTGTACTAGGAATCCAAATTTTTGACTCGATTAATCCTCACGATCGCGTGCAAAATATAGCCCTCACAAGCATTGGGTAGAGCTCTGCTCAAAGGATGATGACATTCATATAATTGTTTCAACCATAGATAAATAAAAAAAAATAAAAAATAATAATAAGAACTTCAGCTTGTACATACTGTTTCTAAGTCGATCGGTATTTGGGTCTTTTTAAGCACTCGACCAATCGTGACACGCACCGGGTAATTATCGAAGGCACACCGCTATGTGCTCTTAGTTTAGCCCCAAGAGAACGCCCTAGTATGGATTTGAATCCATACTTTGAGATGAGAGAATGTATACGCTTACTACTTCTAGTACCTTATTTTAATATTAACTAGCAATCTTTTTATAAATAGATAATGTAGATGAACAAAAGGATCTCAGAGACAACTATGGAGTTGATGCCAGTTTACACATTCTTGTACTGAGCTTTGAAATTGGTTCCTAAAAATTAGTGATGCATTTCTATGGCTCCGAGCTTAATCGACTAATGTTGGAAGGTTGTAAAAATGAGGAGACAGCATCTTCCTTTGGTCGAAATATTTACGATTCACTTGGATGGGTCACAGGATCACATGCTGTTCTCCCATGCAGTTGTGTCGATCTCTAGATAATTGGTGAAATACTGGACAATATTTTAGTGATTGTGTAGAGAATATTGATTTGACCTCCATTATTGTCAACTCTTTGGACTAACCCTAAGAGTCACGGACCCGTGTGATTTTATGATTATCCGGTACAATCAAAATGGGAAACTACCACACACGTTGAGAATTCATCGGTTGCCGGCCGGCCCCAAATACCCTAGATATATCAAGAAAAATTACAGGCAGTATGAATTTCTGATTCTCACTAAACAGGGAAAATCAGTAATTGAGGGACACGAGACTGGATTGGCCAAACCCCTTTCTTGGCGGACAACTGTTTGTAGCTGTTCCTATCAACGATGGTCTCCTTCCCGTCTGGGTTAAGAAATTCAGATTATGAAGGAAGTTCGGCAAAACCCAGAAGCCTTGCACCACGGGTCCTTAATGAATGGTCCGAGGCTAATGCCTTCTCTCTCTCTATCTCTCTTCGAAGAGAGAGAGAGAGAGAGATTATAAAATTGGTTCACACGTGTTGAACCGTGAATGTCGTTTTATAAGGAATAATAATTAGGCTGCGGTACAGCATTCGATGCAAAAGGCTACTCTACACGAAGGTTTCTTAACGTTATTATATGAAGAAGAACGTTTTGTGTTGCATCAATTTTATAGTTCGACTGTGTAAAACCTATCTCGTATTTTTTGACTTTATTGCATTCAAGATGGAAGAGGAACACAAAAGATGCACATACTGATCTGAACATTTACTTTATAAGTTAACATAACTTTCAGTCAATCACCCCATTAGCTTTTGTCACTTCATTTTCTAAAGTAACCATGTAAATCAAAGATTTGCAATCCTAACATTATTACTGAACAAGGGGGGAAAGTAAAAGGACAGGGAAAACACGAAGTTAAGGTCAAGTGGTTGTTCCATATACGCCAAAGTGACCCCTCCCGATGTTCTCTCTCTCTCTCTCTCTCTCTCTCTCTCTCTCTCTCTCCCTATATATCTTCACCTCTGACCCTTATCAAATTGTAACACCCATCTCAACAAATTCTCTCTCACTTTCAGTTTTCACTCATCTCTCTCCTTCTGCTCCAAAAACCAAGTCCCTACTCAATCTGTTTTAGAGTTTGATCTGCCCTAGGCCAAAAGCCCTTGAGGTTCTTGAGCCATACATCTCCTTCAAGATCACAACCCATCTATTATTATATAGCAATATGGATGGGTATAGCTCTCAAAGGCAAGACTCGATGAAAAGGAGGTTCCAAGATAGGAACTTGCCCGTCTCATCCATGGACAACTACTTCGCAAAAGTCATGGCCGCCGCCACCCCACCTTCCTCGTCGCCGGCCTTCGTGAAGAACCCTAACAGCAACAGCAACAGCAACAGCAACAGCAACAGCAAGATCCCTAGCTCTATCGGGTTTGACGACGATCTCGTGGCCGCAGTCGTGCCGCCGGTGACCGTGGCCATTGAGGGCCGCTCGATCTGCCACCGCATCAGTCTCCACAAGCACGAGAGCTACCAAAGCCTCGCCAACGCGCTGAGGCAGATGTTCGTGGACGATGCTGATGTCCCGGACAAGGATCTCAACCTATCCAATGCTGTTCCCGGACACCTTATAGCCTACGAAGACATTGAGAATGATCTTCTTCTTGCTGGTGACCTTAATTGGAAGTAAGTTCTTTCTTTTACTAATATTTAAAATGAATCTTTGGCTTCTCTCTCAAAATCTGTCCTGTTCGTCCCATGCCTATCCAGTGGGAACTTTTATTACATACCCCGCCGATGAAAACCTAACCCTTTAGGTTCTATCTTCGAGTAGGGACTTCGTACGGGTGGCGAAAAGAATCCGGATTCTGCCAGTGAAGGCGAATTCGAGGAAAGGAAGAGGAGAAGCATGAGAGCTGCTGTGTTAGCTTGGGATGTTGTGGAGGGTTTTGGTGAGATGAAGACAACAGGAACTTGTATGAGCTTGAGAGAACCACAAAGGAAAAAAGAAAAGAAAAGGAGGAAGATATATTTTGTCTCTTAGGGATCTAGATCCAATGTCCTTTTAATTCTTGGGTATGAACTTTCTTGACTATCATGTTTAAAAAGTTTTACCTCGATTTCTTTCTTCTTGTGTTTTTTTCTGATGACTCGGTTCTAAGTTGAACCAGTGGAATTTATTCTCTCTTTAGATTTGCTGACTACTTAGGGATCTCTTGGGTCTAAAGATGGGGAGATGACTGGAAGCATGCATATATTTAATGTATTGATCACCACTCTTTAGAGCTATATGACTTCGTTAATTGATGTTTCACTCCACATTTTCCCCATTAGTTTATGTTTCCTGCGTGAGGAATCAAGACGTCGTTTGTATACGCTACAATTGATTCATAAAATCGATGTAATCAGTAATGTACACATTATCTTATTTGAGTATTAACTGACCTGTTTGTTTAGAATTCACCTACTATCGGATGTCATATCATTTATATATGAGCTTTGAGAACCGGTCTTAGTATATTAGCATTACAAATAAATAGTCTCTCTTTCATTGATTTGCCTGTACACGTAATGGTTGAAATTGGTGAAACCGTACATGTAATTTACTTGAACAACACCTGAGGCTAATGCTTAGGAAATGCAGTGTTCTCCATCATGTAATGGAGGACATTACTAAACCAAATTTCATGGTCCCAACAAATTCATGTATAACTTGAAGCTTTTGGAGTGAAGTGATGTATGAATATGTAATGTTTGGCCAAAAAAGAAAAGATTTAAATACAACTCCAATATATCCTGTTTTCCCTAGTCATGAGTTATTTCTCCCGCTGCTTTCTTTAATCACCCCCACGTACCATGTCGCAGATTCAAAGGGTTCTGTTTTTCACCTCAAACATGTTTATGAGGATGTGCTGAACTACACTGTTAAACCTATTGCAAAAAGTGGTTTGCAGTTAATAATCGCAGCTAGGGTTACTGTGCTTCCCACGGGAGTAAATGCTTCGGTGAGAGGAAAGGAAAAGGTCGTACAGAAACCGGAAGAGTGCTTCAATTCGCATTGCAGTTCTGTGTCTGTCTGTAGTTTTTTTTTTTCTTTTTCTGGCATCAAGACCAGAGTTCCTTTCCTGCTCCGAAGAATGTCGTCTAATGATATTCGAAGGTACGACGATTGTTTTGGGTAATATTTTTCGCGAATAAGCTTAAAGAACTCGTGTCTCGTTCTACTTATTGTGATGTTTGATTGCTCTGACAAGACCCCATGGATGGAGACTGACAAACAAATTCATCATATCTATATTTATATAATCTTAAACACATATATTATGTTTAATATAGACTGATATTTCATGAAGTTAGGCACGCACATGCATGTTGCTAACTTTCAGTATACGTACAGTTTCTGGAAATACTCAAGAAAGTCACAGATCTTCATGTAATCTCATGTGGGAGGGATGGTAATGTTGTAATAAAGGAAGTGAACCCACTGAACTTAAAGGATGGAGCTGGCTACAGTATAGTTGACTTAAAGCTAAAGGAGCCCCTTCTTAAGAACGGCAATCTTTCGACCAAAAAAAAAACAGAACGGCAACCTTATTTTCCAGCCATTAATTAGCTAATTTTAGGTCAGATGGGTCCACTCCTAGAATGTAGGTACAGCTTAAAGTCTTACACTTCCAGTTCAATGAGATTGTTGTTGCCTGTATTGAGACAAGTGAAATATTAGGTTTTCCTCGAGAGCACATTGTTACTCGCATATGAAATAAATGTTAGGTACATTTTTTGGTTATATAAGGGCAAACTCGAATTAGAATCTTCTCGAGTATTTGACCCGGTTAAAATTTTTTCCAAGGTCCGACATATTGCCTTTTCGGAAAAGCCAGCGCTTTTCGTTTGTTCTCATATATGTGTCATGGTTTTTCAAAATGACAATCAAATTTAGTTAATTTATTGCACTTAAGTTAAAGCGAAAGGATCCCAACTCAATAATGCAAAGGGAAATTGGTTATTTGTAATTACTCTCTCTCTCTCTCTCTCTCTCTCTCTCTCTCTCAGTCTAATTGGCTGTCGCTCCGTAGGTTGTGCACATCATTATTCTTATTTTTGTCATTTTATTACAAAACAACTAAAAATTAATTTAAAAAAACTAAAAATTAATTGAGTTCCCAAACTTTATTTCTCGGTGCCAGCTTTTGTAAGCTGCAAATTGGCGAAATGGGTCAGCTTTTTTTATTTTTATATTTCACTTTTCGCTTGCTTTTCTTCTAAATTAATGCAATTAATTGACTTCTGAGAAAACAGAAAAAAGCAAAAACAAAAATAAAAAACCCAAGATGCAATTAATTGGCTTGACTTCTTCCATTGGTGGATCTGGGGAACTATTAACTTCGTGAGTGCGTCCTTATGGGGAAATCCCGAAATGTTGGCAGTGTCTCACTGTTATTAACCTTAATGCTTGTTCCACGCAATGAATTTTGATTTTTTTTAAGGAGATATTCTCTTTCTTTTATATATTATTTTTCGAGCTTTTTTAAGACATTGATAAGATTAGGATTTGTCTCCATCATCGGCCAATTGAAAAGCTTTATTAACACTCGATCGGGCGTATATATTTCAGAAAACTTTGTTGCTCGAATCATTTTTTTCCATCTATGATTCGAAACAAAAATTTAGTGTACGTGGGATCGAGTGCACCAATTGATTCGGTCAAATTAATGAGGCTCACGTGAATTTCACTAATTTATATCATCGCCGACACGAGCCCATAGCGAGATGTGCAATTTTTCGCTTGAGAGTATAGTCGTCTTTCTATTTTCCTCAGCTCTTAATTTTCATTCTTCCAAAGATAGACAAGAATAATTACCATCTACATCTCCCTTTTCTACGCCTTCATTATTTTTTTTGGTCTATATTTTCTTCACCTCCATAAAAGATTTCCAAACTTAGGTTAGGTTCAAAAGAATTATATCATGGGGATTTTAAAGAATTTCAATCTTCAATGTGCTAGATTCTCTCTTGTTATAGTGTCATATAGATTTCAAAGTTGAATTATTTCGAACGGTCTTATTAAAAAGTGCCGTATTGAAATACTGAAACTTTGAATTTCTAATTGTTCTCGTGGTTGTGGCATACATAATCAAAATATAGGAAGTTAATTATTTGCTCACTAAACATATTTAACGAGTGGTCGAGAAACACTCGTTGACAAGACCCTATTTTAAATTAAGCATGCTTAACGTATACATCACCGAGCCGGGCCCTTGTTTACATAAATCACGAGTGAAATTCAAACTCTGACCAAGAGCACTAAATCGAAAGGTGAAATTATGGAGCCTGCCCCTCGGGCGAGATATAAATGAGGCATTGTGGGAGGGCCGAGATATAAATGAGGGGAAAGACTTTCGTTCTATGCTTGGACCAATCTCAATTAAGTGGTGTTGGTTAGGTATGTGGTATGGACCTCTTTTCTTATCAATTTAGGTGCTGTTGTTGCTTTAAGACATTGCATTTTCCTTGTCCCTTAGCGACAAAGGAAGCAATTGGCTCGAAGTGATAGCATAGAAAAGACTGACAAATTTGTGCCCACGAAATTAGGTCCCAGATATTAATGGGTCTTTTTTTTGGCTCGACAATCTGAAATCCATAAATATAACATCAAATGACTATTTATAATGCTTCGAATTTGGGCTCCATTCGTTTTGTGAAAAATTTGAATGATTTAAAAAATATTTTCCTAAAAATATCACTTGTATTGCTCTTAAAAATGGACGAACGAAAAATATTTTTATCGTTCGCGCAAATGTTTTAGACATAAATTGTTGTCGGACCGAGAACAATTTTTTGAGTGTTTCGAGCGATCATATTTTAAGAAAATATTTTTCAAATTATTTATTTTACGCAAAACAAACGAAGCCTCAAGATCGATTTTTTTGAGGAGTTAAACGGGAATCGCCCAGCGAAAATTAACCGGTTTAATTAAGAGTAAGGATAGGTGGACCAAGTGCATAGTCCGAATTTCGAGCCGACCGACGTGTCATTGAACCCAAATACGACCGTGCCCCCTAATCTGTTAAATGGAAGAGCTAAGTTTCTGGATGAAAGTGGAGAATGGCGTGTGACTCCGGTTTGATTTGGGCTCGTTTGTTGCATGCAGTTTGACTGGGTTCGTCTGCTAGGTCAAAAAAGAGAGATTGTCTTCGAGCAAAATTAATCTCCATCTTTTGTTGTTTCAACTTCATTTAGAGAATTATATAGTTGGCCGCAATGTTTTTATAGTCCACAAAACTTTATGCGTGATTTTTCAGAAAATGGCTATCGCCGTCATTTTCTAAAATTCACTTCTACCTCAACCGTTGTTGTTGATGGCGAGACTAGAAATACATTATGAGCTGCCAAAAGCAGGGGAAATTATCAAAAAAGTCCTAAACTTATTGCACTTTTACCAATTTAGTTTTAAACATTTTAAATATGTCAATTGAGTCCTAAACATTTCTACGTTTTACCTATTGAATCCATCTTTGACTGGAAATCACTGACATGGATGCGGGCCATCCTACGTGACACGGTCGGTACAAACTTATTTCCAATTCTACCAAAAACTTTTGTTTTGTTCCATAAAATCCTCACAACTTTAGGTCCAGTCTCAATTCTACCTCGCCAAATTTGATGAGGGTCGAGCCTTGCCAACCATGGGTGAGGCCCGACCTCGCTAGATCCAACCTTGCCCAGCCATTGGCAAGGCTTGAGCCCTCGCTAGAGGCCGCGAGGTCGAAGGCTGTGACCTCGTGGCCACTAACGAAGGCAAGGTGAGCCTTTGTTGTCGTTGGCGAGGGCGAGCCTCGCCAGTGCCCGACGACCGGCTAGAGGAAAAAAAATAAAAAGAAAGAGAATAAATTAAAAAAATAATTCGTAAAATATTATTAAAAGTTGTCAATGTCATCCCTGCTGTGTCATGTAGGCCGGCCAGCATCTACGTCAGCAATATTTGGTCAAAATTAGCCGGAAAGATTGAATTGGCATAAAGACAAAATGTTTATGACTGAATTGGCACAAAGACAAAATGTTAAGAATTGAATTGACACAAATGCAATACGTTTAAGACTTTTCTGACACTTTTCCCCTCTCTTAAGAGTAAGAGCAATTGAAGAAAGCCAATCGTAATTGTTCTAGTTTTTATCCAAATTTCAGATCCAAGAAGACGTTGCTTGGGCTGATATGGAAATTCATCTCTAAAAGACTTCTTCTTGGATTTGAAATTTGGGGAAAACCTCGAGTAATGACTTGGAAATGCCACGTAAGATCACTAGGGGCGATTTTGGACGGAAGGTTAATAGAGGCAGATTTGAGACTCAAGTAATAGTTGGTGATTTTTTATAAGACAAAAAAAATTTATGATAAAATTGGAACTTGACCTAAAATGAGGTTTTTTTATAAGACAAAAAACTTTAAAATAGAATTGGGATTAAATCTAAAGTTATAGGTTTTTTATGAGACAAAAATTTTGTTAGGGTAGAATTAGGATTTGAGCTAAATTTTGGGGTTTTAAGGGTATTATGCCCATAATTTAGGGACTTAATAAAAAAAAGTCTAGCGATAGAATTAAGCAATGGGTGAAAGTTCAATATCACTAGTGCCCTTACCTTATAAACCATCACGCTTGTCTTTGTATTATATATCAAATTTGTTGATGTACTTCAATAAAGTACATTTGAACGTTTCTCAATCATTTAATTTATAGGTTTATATTACTTTGACACGAATTCTACTCACACATATATAGTTTGTGCAGCTTTTGCCAGTGGTATTATAAACGAGTAGAACAAATATGCCCCGAGAGATCTTCGTTGGCAATTGGGAATTTGCTTTTCTTCTTCATAATATATCACCCATTGAGATTCATAGCGATGTGATCTTAAGGTCCTAAACTTAAAAAAGATATGCATTCCACATAAGATTTCGTTCTTTGCAACAACTCAAACTCAACTCCTTAAGATTGAGCCACATTACTGGCAAGTAGGATGACTTGATGATAAAAATTAAAAGTACAGGAACTGAGAAAATTGCATAGGAAGTCTTAAACCTTATGTATGGAATACAATTGAGCCATAAACCGTTCAAATGGTTCGATTTAACCCTACACTTTCCTCAAAAAGTGCAATGAATTAATAGTACCTAAAATAGCCATCGTGTCATTGAAAAAAGTGCTTCTATGACATTCTTAAATTGCACTTTTCAACATCATTTTAAGACTTAATTGCATTATTCAATAAATGTCAAGGACTTAATTAAACAAACTGAAATGTTAGGATTGTATTGTACTTTTTTGTAACGATTTAGGATTTGATTGAATCAATCGAAAGTTTTAAGAGTTAATTACATTTTATACACAATGGTTTATCACTTCCGGTGCAATTTTCCATTCAAGGACTTGATTTAAAAAACATGAAAGTACCATAAACGAAGAGTATACGTTTCCTTTTAAAAAAGAAATTGTACTTCATTATCTTCAGGCACATGGAGATAATGCAAGAGAGGAAATATCAACATGTGGATTCGAGTCAGCAGCAATTTTTTCTTTTTTGGTCAGATAGTCAGCAGTATTTGCAGACTTTAATAATGTAATCAATAGGCTTCCGTGTGGGCACCGCTAAGTATCTTTCGCATTGGCATTGTCTAATTTAGTCAAAAATAGAATTTAGTGATCCAAGATGTTTTATATTGTTTTTAAGCACATCAATAATTGTAGGCTGGTTCACCTCGAAACGAAATTTCTCTTGTTTGAATGAGAATCGACACGCATGGACAAGAAAATCATAATCAAATCACCTCATATTAATCTATACGAAAAAAATTGTCATGTCGAAAATCGTCCATGGGGAATCAATTTTATTCTACATATTTAAAATAGTTACCTTGGATTTTAGTCTAGTTGTTGGTGGAGATAAAAACAAAAAAAAGGGTTAGGTCTAGCCATGCAATTGAATTTAATGATTATTTTAAGGAATTGTTTGATCGATGATTGATCCCATTATCTATTTGACGTCATGTGTTGATCAGAGATTGTAGCCTTTACTATTAAAGAGAAGAAGATTGACCAGAAGTTCAATATCACTACCAAATACATCGTACCATCTCAGGAAAGTGACCCGAAAACCGAGCTATACAATTAGGCTGCGCGTGACAACTTGCCAAACAGTGTTTGATTCTGTTATTTTGTTTCCAGAATCAGTTTGGGAACATAAATGCGTTTGTTTAATTTTTTGATTCTGGGCACAATTTTGTCAAAAATTGTTTCCAGAATCAGTTTTCAAGAATAAAAAAAAGTAGTTTCTTGATTCTGGGAACAATTTTGAGAATCAATTTTTTTTTCTTATTCCTTTTCTTGGTTTTTAATGTAGCTTCTAATGTCCAGCCCGAGGACCGCCCTCGCCGGATATGATGAGAATAAAATATTTTAATAAAAATATATTATTAAAAAAATATTAGTAAAATAAAAAATATTTTACTGGCCATGGCCAGCGACTAGGCCATGGCAAAAAAAAAAGAAAAAAAAATATATTTTTAATAAAAATATTATTAATAATAAAATATTTTATCGGCCATGGCCAGCGACCAGGCCATGGCAAAAAATGTATATTTTTAATAAAAATATTATGAATAAAAAATATTTTATCGGCCATGGCCGGCGATCAGGCCATGGCCAAAAAAAGAAAAAAATATATTTTTAATAAAAATATTTTAATAAAAAAAATATTTTACCAGCCATGACAGGCGACCAGGTCATGGAAAAAAAATAAAAATATATATTTTTAATAAAAATATTTTAATAAAAAATATTTTACCGGCCATGACCAGCGACCAGGCCATGGCCAAAAAAAATAAAAAATATTGTTAATAAAAAAATATTTTACGGCCATGGCCCAAAAAATAAAAATGTATATTTTAAATAAAAATATTTTAATAAAAAATATTATAAATAAAAAAATATTTTATCGGTCATGGCCGGCGACTAGGCCATGGCAAAAAAAAGAAAAAATACTTTTAATAAGAATATTATCAATAAAAGAATATTTTACTGGTCATGGCCGACGAGCAGGTCATGGCCAAGATCCAAGAAGGAGGAAAAGAAAAAAGAAAGACATATTAAAATATTTAAAAATATTATTAATAAAAAGAAATTTTGCGGTGTTACCAAACGCATTTCTGTTCTTTTTTTATTCCAAGGATGGAATTTTGGGCCGTTAACAAACGCCTTAAAATGCTTAGAATCAATTCCGGACACAGAATAAAAAAGAATCATTTCTGAGCAGAATTCGTTCCCGGCTACAGAATCGTTGTCATGCGCAGCCTTAATGTTATGATTTTTATTCTTCAACAGTTTTTACATTTTATTATCATCCTAGGTAGTACTTATGAAATACTTTTTTTAGCGAAGCGTATTGATGTTAAAATTAACATTTTAGATGCTATAGTCATACAATTAAGATGGCATGGTTGATTTGGCAAGATAATGACTTGATAGGATAGTATTTAGTACGGTGAACTCAATATTCTTCAATCTTTAATAGCCATCAATGAGCAACCGGTGGTGGTTGGCGTGCTGCTAATGTGCCGCCGCCACCCTTGACGGCAGCGGCTGAGTTTCGCTAGCAAATAGTTTGAGATTTTTTTATAAAACATAATTACCAAAAATACATTAGAAAGTATAGTTTGTACTAAACGGCATTTACGTCAAAATTGCTTCCCAATGTGTTTTTAAAATACATTTTACGAAATACTATTTGTTTTTCGGAAATCCCCTTTAGCTCAAATGCCTTTACATTTTATCAAAAACATTCCTCCAAAGTCAAACTAAATGCACCCATATATCGATGTCCCACGTATATCCTCTGGCCCATATTGTCACTGACTGATATATTTATTTTTGAATTTTAGTAATGTTGTTGTCTTTTCACTTAAGAGACCGTCGTTGTAAAATCTAGTTGGAATATTTTAACCAACTAAAATGCAATTTAGCCACAGTTGAATAACAATTGTTTACGCATGTGAGCTTTCGATACGTCATTAATATTTTTATACGGGTGATTCTCATTAAATACATAAAAGAAATGGTACCAATAGCATAAACATATATATATATATATATATATATATATATTTCACGAAATAAGTATAAGTAGTGTAATGTAATTATAATGATAATCATATATTGTAAAATAATAAATTACTTGAGTGTGTATATTCTGGTAAATTTGTGACAATAAATATCGATTTTTCTAGCAAAAACTAAAAAGATATTAAAATTATTTTCAAAAGAAGAAAGAGTATAATCACTTTATTAGGAAAAGATACTCCTTTAATATCTTTTGTATATCAATCGAGTGTTCGAAACTTTTTGAGTATCCAATTAATTCGCCTTGAGTGTGGCAATTCCTCGATCTCATACACTAGATAATTATTGGAGTCTAGTAGGTTTTGGGCTCTTGGGTGACAAACGTGCCCTCCTTCAATATGTAAATACGACAAGTGGCCAAAATCCTAAAGTCAATTCTGGACAGCTAACTTCACAAGGGAAGAAAATTCAAAAAAAAAAAAAAAAAAATCTAAAACTATTTTCGTATTGTTCGACTAAGTCATGGCACTCAGCCCAACATTTTAAAATCCATATTTTTGTCTTTTATAAAATGAGGTTTAGGCATACACATAAAAAATCTTAAAATAGATCATTTTTTTATCCCATTTCCTAAAGATAAAAATTCAACCATATCCATTGACTGAGCTAAAGAAGAGGCGTCATATCTAGTCATGTCAATGCTAACTACAATTAGGAATGCTTTGCCGATATGGAAGGATCACTGTCAATATCTGAGGTGAACAAGGTATTAGGCGTGGAGATGTTCACAAGTTGAAAGGATTTCTACAAAGTTGAACAAGCTGGAAGGCTTTGATCGAGGGAGAACAAGTCAAGAAGAATAGGGATATTTGTGATGGCTTGGAAGGAATAATATAATGTGAACAACTAGATGGGCCTTGGTGATGGTGAACGAGCCGAGAATAATAAGATTCGTTGAAGCTTGGAAGGCCCGCACTTGTAAAGGTGAATAGCTTGGTAGATTCACAATCGCTAATATACTTGGAAGAACCATAAGGATAGAAGGACAACATATTGTTATGATGACAACATATTGTTAGTGGAGCAGTTCACCAGATGAGGTGGGGAGACGGTAAAAATGCCTATGATCTAGTGAATTCAGTAAAGACGAGGAACTAGCGAGAACACTGATGTCTTTGGAGGTCTTTGGAAGCTGATTTGGTCATTCAGTGAAGGCGAGGAATCAATAGGGATGCTGATGTCCTTGGAAGTTTTTAGAAGTTGATTAAGCCAAGAGATTGTTAGAAGATTGATTGAAAGTCATTCCATGCGGCTTCATCAGTGGACAACATCAACAGACTATTGGTAATCTCACTCCTAATTATATGGGTAAGGGATAGTGCAGATATGGAGTTCTGGAAAGTGGTATCCGCATGCTTGTCTAATTGGAATGGTAACAACATTAATATAGCCGTTACAAAACCTTGGAGTTCGCATCAGGAGTACTGGAGATGTAACAAAGCAGTTATGGCAATTTTGATAGGAGACAAACACTGACAGAAGTTGATTTGGGAAAACTGCCACAGTTAGTAACTGTTCTGATGTTGATGATCGACAAAGAGCCAATGAAGACTGATGATGGTAGAACCAACGGCACTTCATGGAGTTGAGTGGGAAACGGTCATCTAAGGATTGGAAATCTATATATACTCAATCCAAAAGAAATAGTGACGTTGGGTGGAAAGGAACAAACTGAGTCTATGGCTTTGATTGTTCTTGTTTCTGTTGTTAGTAGCTGTCATGTTGATAATGTCTTTGTGAAGTGCGATTGAGTTGTAATAGCAACTAGTCGAGTGTACTAGTGTAAGAGTAATGCTTGTATCCTGATAGTGTGATCTATTGTGCGAAAGGAACAACACTTGCTGGTTGTAACTTGCAATGATGATTACCAGAGGATTCCGGCTTGGTTGTGGCCAATAGTTTTGGGAGTGGATATAGGCTTGGGGATAAAGTTGAACCGCTATAAAACTCATTATGCTATCTTCTATCTCTTCATTGTCTGTTTATTAGCATTGCACCCAATTACATGAATCTATTTATCAGCACCACTCTTGATTACGTATTTGTTCATTAGCAGATTCTTGATTATGTTAAACTATTTTTGTTGTTGGTGAGTTTTTACTTGTTATATTCCGTAAAAGTTCTTCATAGTTCTCATTTAACCTATTCACCCCTCTCTAGGTTATATTGTTAGCCCCAACACTTTTGAAACCCATTTATTCGGTCAAGAGAAAGGGGAGTGTATCTAGTAAACCAATGTTAAAAGGAATTATGACTTGAAGTTAGAAATGCTAGGTGGAAGGTTGCATTCAAGTTAGAAAGTGGCAAGTGGCATAATCATATAGTTATATTCAAATACACAGCCAAGGGGAATGAACCGTAATGATGACATCGGGTTAAAAGCCTTAGGTATAAAGAAATGAATGTTTCTTCAATCCAAAAAATACATGTGGCCTTACATGTGGCTTAATAAGATTAGCTAAAGGAGAAATTTTGGAAAGGGCTTCTTGGCCAAGTAAAAGGGGTTAGTCATTAAGACAATAATAGGCTGCGGATAACATAGATGAGATAAAACATGATATCATGGTTGCCCAAGTTCAGTGTTACAAATTAAAGGCTCGTGGTTTAAAATACTTGGGAGAAAAATGAAGAGAGGGCGTGCCAAATGAAGAGAAACCCAAGGCTTAATCCAAAATATGTTATTAAGTTACCAAAACATTTAATAAATCAACACGTAAAATATTTTAAACTAACTTAAATTATTAGTGAAAAATATTGGATACTTGGAAATCTCAATTCAATAAATTTAAAACTTGAAAATAATCAAATATAAAATTTGGAGCATATCAATCCATTTCTACAACTAATATGCCGGTAATTAATTACCAACAATATACATCTGTTCATTTAATCTTAACACATCGGATTTCGGATGGTAACCGTCACGGAAAATCATTCTAAATACTATTATCCAAATTCGAAAATTACGAATGTCACGTCTATAATCTCCCACCTGTTTTAATATCTAATTTTGAATATTTACTATCCCATAATAACATTCTTTATAAAGATTTCACATCCTGATATACTTGAATCTTTCCACACATATTTACATATATCCATTATCAATCGTGTATATTTTTTTTATCAATAATTGCTCAGTTATTTAATCATTCATACATTTAGTAATGAAGTGGTCTTGTTTAATCTTTCAAATGTCAATTCTGTGCATACACACAATGCGCATTTGCTAGTCTGTTTGTTGTAAACAATACTATTTGTATCCATGACATCGATATCCTACTGTATTTACTACCTCCGACCTGAGCGGCCTGTCGAGACATTGACATCTCACGGACATGCTACTTTAAAGAACGTGCTATTAATCCATTTTAATTACTCTAGCTAACTTTTTCTTTTGGGTAAAAAAAAGTTAAGAGACAATTTCTTTAGAATTTACGGTGTCGTGGGAAGAAGGGTCCAAGCTCAAGCCATTTAGGAGCAGACAAACTATTCTATACCTGATATGAACAACACATGTTTTCACGTGTCAAACGGGCTACTTGTTCGAAAAGCCCTAAACCTATTGTACGACGATTAATAGAGTCTTAAACCTTTTAATTATGTCAATTTAGCCTCAAACCTTTTAATTGTGTCAATTTAGTTCCAAACTTTTTGATCATTTGCCAATTTAATCCCAAACCATTGACGACTTGCCAATTTAGTCATTCCGATCAATTTTGACTAAAAATCACTAACATGGAACCCGGCTGATCGCACCCTTCTTACGTGACGTGGCCGGTGCCGATGTAGATAATTGTTTCATTTTTTAAAAATTATTTTCCTCTTTTATTTTCCTTTTCTTTCTCTTTGGCCTGTCCATGGCTGGGCGACCGTCCTTGGCCAGGCGACCGGCCACAATCGAGGGAGCGGTCGCCCTCACGCACTTAATTGAAAATTAAATAAAAAACTATATATATACGTCTGTGTGTTTTTAGGAGAATGATACAAGCACATTGATGAACTCCTGGTTCTTTAATAGGTAAAATTTGGTCAGTCAATTACAAAAGATGGTGCATTCTAGCCAAGAAAGACCGAAAATAGTGGTGGGCTCTCTCCCTCAGTACGATCCTCAGCGCACGAGTCCTACCTCGCCTCGTTCCCCGCCAACCGAGCCTTTTGAAATCCCAACCAATCCCCCCCGCGTCCATTCACCGAACCAGATTCACCGCGAATCGCTCTGAATTCCTCAACCCAATGACTCCGCCTTCAACGTCATGATCCGGGGGCTTGACCGCCGCGCGGGCACGGCCGCCCCCTTCGACGCCGCCGCCGCGCTACTGTTGCCGAATGAGATGTGTAGGACTGAAGCCCCGATAATTGCACGTACCCATCTCCGTTCATTGCATGCGCGAATCTTTCCCGAGCTGTACCGTGGTCGGTCGGGCGGCTCGTTGTTCGGTATTTAGGACTGGGTTGGATTCGGACAGTCATGCTAGTCACTCGTTGATTATGGTGTGGGCCAAGCGCAGGGAGCTGGAGACTGCGCGCAAGATGTTTGACGAAATTGCCGACAGAGATTTGGTCTCGTGGAACTCGATGATCTCTGGGCATGCGAAGATGGGTTTTGCGGCGGATGCGGTTGAGCCGTTCTGGAAAATGGGGGAGGAAGTCTTCATGCCTTATGAAATGACTGTGGCAAGCACTCTCACGTCGTGTGGAGACTTGGGGGGATCTGAGATCGGGCAAGTGGATACAGGGATATGTTCTGGATAATGGGATGAAGTTGAACTCATGTGTGGTATCTGCCTTGATTGATATGTAAGGGAAATGTGGGGATTTGACATCAGCAAAGAGCATTTTTGATAAAATGGTAAAGAGGGACGTAGTGACTTGGAATGCTTTATAAAATCACCAGCTATGATCACAGGGTATTAGTCATTTTCTCTTGATTGCTTGCTTTATAAAATCACCAGTTATCACCTCATTTCATCTGTGACATCATTGTTTTCTACTAGTCTAATTGCTATAGGTCTGGTATTAGCTTTCCTATCAGATTTATTCTGAATTGTAAGACTTTACCAGGATTGATCCCAATCAAATCGTCAAATTTGCATATGTACTCTTCATAATGCTAATACTAATATTTTTTTCAACTGAGTGGTAGTTGAGGTCTGCCCCAACCTTTTTGTCTGGCGGCTACAAGATTGTTTCTTTTCTATTAGTGGATAGTTCTGAAAAGTGCTTTTTTTTTGGGAAACTTCAAGTTATGTAGTTTTACCTGCTTTTCTGAAAGGTTTTCAGGTCCTTGCCTCCTTCTATTAGTGCACTCTGTTAGCTTGATTCTTGCTTCTCTTTTACTGGTTCATATACTAGCCTTTCAGTAATGAGGATAATACCACTCATTTTTGGGTTGTCTGTGGGAGAATTTATCCTTGCAATTGACTTTTGCATTCTCCTTTACCTTTGGTTCAGTTAATCAGTTAGTAATGTCCAAGATACATATTATGGTAATCTGCACGATTAAGCGTATTTGGTGAGGGGCTCTGTAACTTTTTTTGACATATTAATTTGTGACAGTTACGCCCAAAATGGGATGGCTGATGAAGCGATCATATTATTTAGCACAATGAGAGAGGCTGGCATTGATCCTGACAAAATTACATTGCTTGGCATGTTGTCTTCTTGTGCCTCAATAGGGGCCCTAGACCTGGGGAATTGGGTGGACACCTATGTGTCTCATAGCGGCTTAAGGCGTGACGTTTACGTTGGTACTGCTTTAATTGATATGTATGCTAAGTGCGGAAGTTTAGACAATGCTCTTAAAGTTTTTGAAGACATACCTCAGAAAAATGAGGCATCTTGGAATGCTATGATTTCTGCCCTAGCTTTCCATGGTCGAGCAAAGGAGTCATTAGCACTATTTGATCGCATGTTGTAAGAGGGTGGGCATGTCTGCCCAAATGACAACACATTCGTCAGAGTACTCTCTGCATGTGTGCATGGTGGTGCTTCATTGTGAAGGTGCCTGGAAAGCCAGATGAAGTTATTCTGGGGTCATTACTTGGTGCCTGTCAGAAGTGGCAAAATACGGATATTTGTGATTGGGTGATGCAGCTGCTTCTGGAAATAGAAACTTCGAATTCTGGGAACTATGTTATGTCATCAAAACTCTGTGCTGATGTGAAGAAGTGGGATGAATCAGCGAGGATGAGAATATTGATGAGACAGAGGGGTATAACTAAGACACCTGGTTACAGTTGGTTGGGGATTGAGACTCAGCTTCATCAATTTCATGCTGGTGATACTTTGCATCATAGCACAGTGGAGATGTATCAAGTATTGGTGGATGAGATGAAGAGGGAAGGTTACATCCTGAAAGCTGACAATTCCGAAGAAACTGAGGATCAGTAGATTTGGGTAAGTCTTTGGTAACGCAATATCATCTTTTATTTTTTCCCAGTTCTTAGGCTGGTGATTTGTTGCAGATTTTTTAGTATTTGTCTTGATATCTTATGTGCACTATTTGCTTGTGCAATTTCTGTGTTGGCTATTATATTTTCTTTCATAGCTCTTGCATGATGCATGCTGAAGGGCTTTTTGCACTCTCATTCTGGATAATTTGCACAAATCAGTCTCAAGCATTATTTCACTTCTTTCATACTGCCATGGATCTTTAATTTTTCTGCTTAAACTTAAACATAGAAGTCCATTCGAGTACTGCTGGTTTTTCAGTTCTCAATCGTCCTCTTCTATCCCATGGAACACCAACGGTATACAAGAGCTTTTTAAGTAGTTATAAAGTGATGTTAATAAAACAAACATTTGAAGTAACTTGCACAAGAAATGTTTCTTGAGATACAGTTTCTTAACCGTCGTCTTCATTAGTATTGATCCTTTAGCCTGCATGAGAACTTAATAACTAGAGTTTGTTTTGCGCACCTCTGTGGTTAGTTAAGTTCTACGTTCAGTATCTGAGTGGTATTGAACATGTTCTAACTCTTCCAGTCCTTGATTAAGCAACTGTATTTGCTGCTGTTTGTTTTGCTAGGAAAATATGCTGCTATTTTCTGTAAAATCTCCATTTGTCTTTTAATTGAAAGTATATTCTTAACTACCTCTGGAGATTGTTGTTCTCCAAATGAGTGCTGTTTTACTTCTCTCAATTCTCCCCCTTTCAAATAGTTGGTCATTACTCACTTGAAGTCATTTACGTGTTTTATAGTTTAAACTTTTTATTTTCTGGTCATTGATGTTTGAATGCTAGATAGAACTTAATGTTTAAATTCATTATTAGGCTCTTCTCTACTCTTCAATTAAATTTCTATTGTAGATAGCTCTTCAACATGCATTTCTCCCACGTAATGGCTCAGATTAGGGATCAACGCAGATTTTTTTTTTTTTACAAATTAAGATGATTTATGATGGAATAAGATACTTCTCATAGGTTTTACCTCCTTTTATTGTCAAGAGAATAAAGCATTAGGTCTTAGAATCAGTAAACAATCATTTACTCAGAAATTACTTATAAGTGAGGGGAATGTTGTGCTAAAAATCTACTGCAGGATGTTGTGCTGCTATTACTAAACAGTTTTATAGTAGAAAATGGTTTACTTGGTGATGTAATAGTATTAAACACTTCCATAGTCGATTATGGGCACCTGCTTTATGCTTGTAATATCCCCTCCTATGTATGTATCTGCTCCAACCATTTAAAGGTGCATATTCTGTTCTCCCGGTGGTTACCCTTGTCCCTTGAAATATGTCATCTTGAACTTCCATGGTGAGAAATTTCCTTGAACATGCACAAATAGAACCAAAAAGTTAGCTCAAGAAAGTAAACAATAGCTGCAATCTTTATCAAATAGCTCTAACCAAGTGGCTAACACATAGGTTACCATAGATGCTGTTTGGCAGTCGCTTATCTGGGGGTTCCTTTGGAGAGTGAGAGCCCAAAAAATCAGAGAGGGTATTAAGTGAACCGTACATATATGTTTCTGCATTTGAATTATGCATCCATAGCCCAAGAATCACAGGGGCCTTTCAGAATCCCAGGTGTGGCTAGTCTACCCTTAATCTTATACTTAAATTTGCAGCAAGTGCCTTACATTAACTTGAATGGCTTACTAATGATTGAGTTGTTTAGCAGATGGAAGTTTACATGTTATTGAGGCCTGTTGTGGAGGTAATTGAAATGTCCAGGAAACAGACTTATAGACTTGAAGATGGTTTGCTAAAAATCACAAGTTTATTTAGTTT
Organism: Syzygium jambos; assembly: GCA_031216235.1. Lineage (NCBI taxonomy): Eukaryota > Viridiplantae > Streptophyta > Magnoliopsida > Myrtales > Myrtaceae > Syzygium > Syzygium jambos. The sequence goes on from CM062222.1 coordinate 22,880,392, forward strand.
AAAGTTGGGAATATGTTGTTCTAAAGCTTGTGAGGATCTCTTGCTCCACTGGGTTATGCATGTGGTTGTTATACCTAATGTTATTCAACCCTTAATCAGGCCATCAAGTTCCATGACTGTAAAAGATTCAGAATCCAGATGCAATTCAGAAGTCATGGCAGATCAGGTTATAATAGATGAAAAGTGACAGGTGAGTTGTAGGGTGGAATGAGGAAGATCTAGAAGAGGCATTTAATGTAAGATAAATTTTCTTAAATCTGTTCATTCTGATTATATCACTTACTTAGAGGATTGAATTCAGATCATATTGATTCAAACTCTGTCCTCAGTTTGTACTTTGTCCATACTTGCTAACCCACCCACTTGTTGGAGGGTTGAAATAACACCCCTTGTAGTCTTAAGGAGTTTCAATTCCATCAAATGAAGATGTGTACTTCATAACCTGCGCCCCCTCCCTGACCAAAAATGAAAAAAAAACGAAGATGTAGCTGCTACTCAATTTTCACATTCATTTGTTATGTATATATCATTTGAAAACAAGTAAACGGTGATCATGCAGGTTACTGAGATTATAGCTTTTGTTACTCTCCAGAGAAATGTCTATTTTTCCTTATGAAAGATTAGCTTCCACATTTTTAATTACGCATGTTTTTATTGTCTGTGAATTATAGGACCGCTATAAGTGATGTATATATTTTCTTTAGTTGCATGAAAAGTTAAACTTTATTCTTGCATGAACTACACAATGCCTGCTCAGAAAAATTGTTCTCGAACAATTCTGTTGTTGCAAAGAATATGTTCTCTACACAGTTGTTGGTTGATTATTTGTGGGTTAATCATGTCATCATATCAAGTGTCAGAAAGATCAGATTTCTTCTCATCTTGTTTGATCCTTTTGTTGGCCTTGTTTTTTAGTTGTGACCTCGAGATACTAGTTTATTTACTTTATCATGGCCTATTCAAAGGAACTACCTGTCACGTGTTTCAGAAACAAAGCTAAATGTTATGTGAATTAAAAGGGTGTCTCAGAAAGGAAATACCGTTCTTTTGTGAACGGATATTTAATCTCCGGATGACCAGAGTGAATTTCATATTAATCATTTTGTAATGCTGTAGGACTTATGCATTTATCTTCTACTGCAATGCCTGAATGATAATCTTGTAATGGTCTCATTTATGTCGTATCAATGTCTCTTATAATGCTTGAGAACCTTTATTGTATATCTCATCTTCGACTCGCTGATCTTTTTATGCTAGGGATACAGGTGAACAAGAAGTACCTAACATCCTTTCACCCTCTCCCACAGTAGAAAAGAGAAGTAGGGATTCAAGAGGTAAGTTTGATTCATACATTTAATGTTCCCAGGGGTTGAATGTTTCAAGATACTTTCTGACTATACAATGAGAAGTTTATTGTTTGATTTGGATTAATTTAAGATGCACCCATGGACTCCGTTGCTCTTCCAAGGATCCTCCATCTTCCACGATTCATACCATTGAGTAATTCATTTCCTTGTTGAGCTAGCTCATCCTGATATGACTGTAGAAGAATACCTTTTGGTCCTTTCAACATGGTTGAACATCGTTAGGAACTCTAAATGAACCGCAGTGTTACACCCTGAGGCTGTCAATACCAACTTCAATGGGATTCATTTCAATATAAAAAAGTGATTAATGTCTAGCTAAGTAGACTCCACAGTACACAATATTATTGCTTTTTCTAGATAGGGAATCATTAGATCATGTTAGATGTCCACCTTTTAATCATATCAGATCTGATATGGTCATTCACTTGGCGTTGCAATAGTGATTTGTGTGCACCACTTTCGCAGAGTTTTTTTAATCTATGACTGAAGTCGGTAGCTTTTCTATAGACTATAACTAGTGCAAATAAATTTCGTGAAAATTGACTTTCTGAACTTTATTTTAAGGGATATTTGCTTGAGCAATGGAATTTTGATTTATCTTTTTGTGATTTAGGGGGTCAAATAAGCGTATCCAGGAACAAGTGCCCATCGAAATTTTTTGGTTTATTTCATCCACAGTTAGAGTGTATTGATCAGCTAACATTGAGATTATCTTCTCTCCCTTCTCACACGTAATTTTTAAGAAGGATGATCTCTACCATGAATAACATCATCCCGGATGCCAGTTCCACCTGCTAGTAAATTGTGTTCTGACAATTTATTTTGGGGAAAATTGTCTAAAAAGTTATAAACCTATTGTTAGACAATTCAAATTGGCATTAGCATAAATATCACAAACAATACGGAATTACAAAGAAACGAAATTGCAATAACAAAGTTGGAATCGATACAAACGAATACCGAGGCCTGTGTTCGACACAGTTTCCTTAAAACAGATTCGTTCCCTTCAGCACGCGTCCGAGGTTTCGTGAACGTCTGTCTCCCAGGATACAACGGTAGACGACTAAGAAGTAATCAGAACTTCAAAGCCTTCAGCGAACTCGAACAAATTTTCGGAAATGAACACTATCGAAAACAATGCAAATGCAGAGAACTATTTTTCAGAAGAAGAAAGCAGAGAACGAATTTTTCAGAAGAGAAAAACCAGAGAGCTCTCTTTTCAGAAGAAGAGTGATATCGATAAAAAGGAACAGAGGGGAGAGTTGTTCGGGAATAATAACGGCCAATTAAATCTGCCGTTACAAAATCAATACGCGTCAGGAATAACGATCCGATTAATTCTGTCGTTACAAAATCAATTTCGAAATAGCTTGCCGTTATAAAATTAACTCCGTAATAACGCACCATTAATCATACGTTACAAATCTGTAACAGTTTGAGTTGAAAAAGAAAAATTAAATCAGAAGGCTAGCAAAATTGGGCTCTTCGCGAGGCCCAATTTTCGGTCCTGCAATCGTATACGCAGGATGCGCGCTCGCACCCAAGTTTCAGCTTGTCGGGCGTCGGATTTGCACCCTCCCTACGCCTGCGTGCGAGGCAGAGAGTTTGTGCTATGATAGTTACCACTTCAAATAAGTGTAACTGTATATAAAACACTCCATAGCCTTCTTTCTTTTCCAATGTGGGACTAGTACTTTTCACTTCCCACTTCCAACTCAAGGGTGTTCTTTGAGCATTAATTTCTCATTCATTCACCCATCAATTTATCCCAAATTTCCAACAATCCCCCACATGAATGAAAATTGTTTTAGTTTTGACTCTGTGATAGTGTTCAACAATTAAAACCTGCATAGGATAGGTAGGTGTTACCCTTTGAACCTTCCCTTGTGAAAGTATATTTACTTTACTAGTTGTCCAGTAGACATGATGTCCTTGAACTGTCCAGCTTTCTTATGTAAATGAACCATACACTTCACACAGGAATCATCTAAACATTTGTTCAGTTCTCATAGTTATGTTCGTTTTGGCCATGAACATCAACCTGGTTCTGTAAGAGTTTCTAAAGAATTTAGCCCTAAATAATTCTCCTTTGAAGCGGCCCCACTTCTCTCTCACATAGGTGATTACTTAATTTTGAGTAATTTATTTACTCTGCTTAAGAATCATTAAAGCAAAATTGCTATCCTTTCCTTTTACAATATCATTGATATTTTATATAGGAATGGTTTTAGGGATAACCCCCACAATGACATCACTAAGTTTGTATAATTAGGTTGTCCCTTTGAACCTAGATCTTGGGATCTCCAGTCAATTAGGTTGGGTTTCCTTTATACCAACTTATTCTTTCACGGGCTTCAGTCCCATTCCTCTTGTCGATTTCTCAACTAACTCTCTGTTTAACCCTTTGGTTAGCGGATCCGCAATATTATCCCTTGACTTTACTTAGTCAATTGAGATAATTCCTATTGAGAGTAGTTGTCTAATGGTATTATGTCTACGACGTATATGTCTAGACTTACCATTATACATATTACTCTGTGCTCTTCCAATTGCAGATTGACTATCGCAATGTATACTTATTGGTGGCACAGGTTTTTGCCATTTTGGAATATCCTCTAAGAAATGGCGTAGCCATTCAGCCTCTTCACCACTTTTATCTAAAGCTATAAATTCAGATTCCATTGTGGATCTGGCTATAACAGTTTGTTTACAGGATTTCCAGGATACGGCTGCTCCTGCTAGTGTGAATACATATCCACTAGTAGATTTTGAGTCTTTTATATCAGATATCCAATTTGCATCACTATATCCTTCCAGAACAGCTGGGTATCTGGTATAATGCAGGCCATAATTCCGAGTATATCGTAAGTATCTGAATACTCTCACTATTGCTTTCCAATGGTCAGCACTCGGATTGCTCGTATATCTACTCAATTTACTAACCGTATAGGCAATATCTGGTCTAGTACAACTCATTAAGTACATTAGACTTCCAATAACTCTGGAGTATTCTACTTGAGAAATACCCTCTCCCCTATTCTTGGATAGATGAAGACTATTGTCTAATGGTGTTCTAGCAATACCAGAATCATTCATGTTGAATTTTTCAAGAATCTTGTCCACATAGTGTGACTGGTTTAAAATAAGACCTTCTGACGTTCTTGTGATTTTAATTCCTAAAATCATATCAGTAGGTCCCATATCTTTCATGTCAAATCTTGAATTCAACATATACTTGGTAGATTTGATCATTTTATCATCACTACCAACAATCAGTATGTCATCTACATAAAGACACAAAATGACATAGCCATTTGTTGTTTCTTTAGTGTAGACACATTTATCACATTCATTGATCTTAAAATCATTGGTAATCATTGCATTATCAAACTTTTCATGCCACTGCTTTGGTGCTTGTTTTAGGCCATACAATGACTTCACCAATTTACAGACTTTCCTTTCTTGTCCTGGAACTATAAAACCCTCAGGTTGTTCCATGTAGATTTCTTCATCCAAATCACCATTTAGGAAAGCTGTTTTTACATCCATTTGATGTATTTCTAAATTTCGCAATGCTGCAATTGCAATTATCATCATAATGGAGGTTATTCTCGTCACAGGAGAATAAGTATCAAAGTAATCTAAGCCTTCTCGTTGTTTGTATCCTTTGATCACAAGTCTGGCTTTATACTTATCAATGGAGCCATCTGCTTTCATTTTCCTTTTAAAAATTCACTTGGACTTTAAAGGCTTACAACCAGGAGGAAGATTCACTAGCTCCCAAGTATGATTCTGCAAAATAGAATCAACTTCACTTTTTATTGCTTCTTTCCATAGAGGTCCCTCAGAAGAATTTATAGCTTCTGCATAATCTAGTGGTTCCTTTTCTAACAAAAAAGTTAGAAAATCATTTCCAAAAGATTTTTCCACTCTTGCTCTTTTGCTACGTCTCGGTTCAAGTTCATGATCTGAATCATGAATTTCATGACCTGAATCATGAATTTCATGATTTTCTTCATTCATAGCTTCATTGTTCCGTTTAGATGAACTTGATCCATCATTGGATTTATAAGGAAATACATTTTCAAAGAATGATGCATTCCTTGATTCCATGATTGTATTCTTGTGTATATCTGGAATTTTAGATTCATGCACAAGAAATCGATATGCATTACTGTTATGTGCATAGCCTATAAAGATACAATCCACCGTTTTAGGACCTATCTTTGTCTTCTTTGGTGTTGGAACTGCTACTTTTGCAAGACAACCCCACACTCGTAAGTGTTTGTAGGATGGTCTCCGACCTTTCCATAACTCATAAGGGGTTTTATCCTCTTTCTTTCGAGGTACCTTATTTAAAAGGTAGTTGCTTGACAAAATAGCTTCTCCCCACATATTTGAGGCAAACCTGAATTTAGTAATATTGCGTTCATCATTTCTTTCAATGTGCGATTTTTACGTTCAGCAACACCATTTGATTGAGGAGAGTAAGGCGCAGTTACTTCATGTATGATTCCGTGTTGTGCACAGAATTCACCAATTGGTACTTCATACTCGCCACCTCTATCACTTCTCAATCTTTTAATTTTCTTATTGAGTTGATTTTCAACTTCATTCTTATAGAGAACAAATTTCTCTAAGGCTTCATCTTTGCTTTTAAGCAAATACACATAGCAATATTTGGTGTTATCATCGATAAAAGTAATAAAATATTTATTACCACCTCTCGTTTGAATGAATTTCAAATCGCAGACATCACTATGAATTAATTCAAGGGGTTCGGTGTTTCTTTCAATTGTTTGAAATGAGGATCTCGTTAATTTTGCCTCAACACAAATTTCACATTTATGTTTTGAATCAATTTGGAATGAAGGTATATGTTCCAAGTTAATTAATCTATGCAATGTATCATAATTAACATGTCCTAGTCTACCATGCCATAAATTGGAAGACTCAAGCAAATAAACAGAAGACTTATTATCTTTATTGATAATTGTCATCACATTGAGCTTAAAAAGCCCATCAGTTACATATCCCTTCCCCACATACATCCCAGATTTAGACAAAATAACTTTATCAGACTCAAACACCATACGAAATCCATGCTTGTTCAACAGAGATCCAGAAACCAAGTTCTTTCGAATTTCTGGCACATAGAGGACATTGTTTAGAGTCAGCTCCTTTCCTGAGGTCATCTTCAGCAACACCTTCCCTTGGCCTTCGACAACAGAAGAGGCAGAGTTTCCCATAAAAACCTTTTCCCCATTAATCGGTTCAAGGTTTGTAAATAGGTCCTTGTTGGAGCATATGTGCCTAGTGGCACCAGTGTCAATCCACCATTCTTTCGGATTGGACCCAACCAAGTTTACTTCAGAAATCACTGCAGAAAGGTTTATGTTTGACACGTCTTTAGCGATGCCATTCACCATATTTGCCTCATAATTCTTCTTCTTCGGAAGTCTGCAATCCACAGATCTATGACCCATCTTGCCACAATTGAAGCATTTTCCTTGAAACTTGTTCTTGGAAACTCCTCCTTTTGGTCCCAACTTTGGCTTGACAATTTTCTTGTTCTTGTGGCCTTGCCTAAGCTCCACAACATTTGCCTTAGTTGTAGTAGGATTGAACCCTTTGCGTTCAAATCCTCTATTGTCTTCTTCTATTCGAAGTCTGACAATTAGTTCTTCCAGGTTCATTTCCTTTCGCTTGTGCTTGAGATAGTTCTTGAAATCCTTCCACCCAGGAGGTAGCTTTTCAATTATAGCAGCCACTTGGATGGTTTCACTCAAGATCATTCCTTCAGCTTGGATTTCATGCAAGATCACTTGAATTTCTTGCACTTGACTGATCACAGTCTTAAAATCCACCATTTTATAATCAAGGAATCGACCGACAACAAATTTCTTTGCTCCGGCATCCTCTGTTTTATATTTTCGGTCCAAAGCTTCCCATAACTCCTTTGCCGTTCTTTTTGCATAATAGACATTGTACAACGAGTCATGTAAGCCATTCATGACATAGTTCCTGCACAAGAAATCAGAGTGCTTCCAGGCTTCAACAGCGTTGAAAGCTTGCTTATCCGTTTCTCCTTCGGATAATTTAGGAGCATCCTCAGTCAAGAATCTCGCAAGATTCAAAGTGGTCAAATAAAACAGCATCTTTTGTTGCCACCTTTAAAGTTCAGTCCGTCGAACTTTTCAGGTTTTTCGCCATGGTGCACAGGAACCGCAGGATGAACAGAGGATGAGCCAGGTAGTTGGATAGTCGTGGCATAGGCAGAGTCTTTGGCAATCATATCGACACCATCGTTTCGAGCAGCCACATCCACGACTTCTTTCCCAGTAGCCATTTGAATTCTTTAAAATCACGAGTCTGTTTTAAGATTGTTAGACAATTCAAATTGGTATTAGCATAAATATCACAAACAATACAGAATTACAAAGAAACGAAATTGCAATAACAAAGTTGGAATCGATACAAACGAATACCGAGGCCTGTGTTCGACACAGTTTCCTTAAAACAGATTCGTTCCCTTCAGCACGCGTCCGAGGTTTCGTGAACGTCTGTCTCCCAGGATACAACGGTAGACGACTAAGAAGTAATCAGAACTTCAAAGCCTTCAGCGAACTCGAACAAATTTTCGGAGATGAACACTATCGAAAACAATGCAAATGCAGAGAACTATTTTTCAGAAGAAGAAAGCAGAGAACGAATTTTTCAGAAGAGAAAAACCAGAGAGCTCTCTTTTCAGAAGAAGAGTGATATCGATAAAAAGGAACAGAGGGGAGAGTTGTTCGGGAATAATAACGGCCAATTAAATCTGCCGTTACAAAATCAATACGCGTCAGGAATAACGGTCCGATTAATTCTGTCGTTACAAAATCAATTTCGAAACAGCTTGCCGTTATAAAATTAACTCCGTAATAACGCACCATTAATCATACGTTACAAATCTGTAACAGTTTGAGTTGAAAAAGAAAAATTAAATCAGAAGGCTAGCAAAATTGGGCTCTTCGCGAGGCCCAATTTTCGGTCCTGCAATCGTATACGCAGGATGCGCGCTCGCACCCAAGTTTCAGCTTGTCGGGCGTCGGATTTGCACCCCCCTGCGCCTGCGCGCGAGGCAGAGAGTTTGTGCTATGATAGTTACCACTTCAAATAAGTGTAACTGTATATAAAGCACTCCATAGCCTTCTTTCTTTTCCAATGTGGGACTAGTACTTTTCACTTCCCACTTCCAACTCAAGGGTGTTCTTTGAGCATCAATTTCTCATTCATTCACCCATCAATTTATCCCAAATTTCCAACACCTATTACATTTTTGCCAGTTCAATCCTAAACTTTTCAACTTTGTTAATTGAGTTATAAACTTTTTCATTTCTTGCCAATCGAGTCTATCCAGGCAATTTTGACTGGAAATCGATGACATTGATATTTTAAAATAATATTTTAATAATTTGTGATTTTTAATATTTTTTTCCTTTTCTCTATTTTTTTTCTAGGTTTTGAAATTAGGGCTGGCGAGCGTGGCCAGCTGACCCTCGCTGGCTCTAGGTGAGGGCGTCGCGGCCATCACTGGCTCTTGGCGAGGGCCACAATGCCATCGCCGGCCAAAGCAAGGGCGTGCAAGCCCTTGCCCAAATCCGTCAAGGGTCGCGACACCCTCACCAAATCTAGCCAGTCGAGGCACTTGGTGGCTTCACTTTGGCCCCACGCCCTTGCCTAGTCAGATTTGGCGAGGGCGTCGCGACCCTCACCGGATCAGGGTGAGAGCTCGCGCGCCCTTGCTTTGGCCGGCAAGGGTGTTGCGGCCCTCGTCTAGACCCGGTGAGGGTCGGCCGACCACCCTTGCCGACCTAACTTCAGAACACAGAAAAAAAAGAGAGAAAAGGAAGAAAAAAGAAGAGAAAAGAACATAAAAAAATTATTAATTATTAAAATATTATTTTAAAATGTCCACGTCAACGTCATGTGGTCATCCGGCGTTCATGTTAGTGATTTCCGGTCAAAATTGACTGGATGTACTCAGTAGGCAAGAAATAGAAAGGATTAGGACTCAATTAGTAAAGTTGAAAGGTTCATGATTGAATTAGCAAAAGTTCAATAGATTTATGATTTTTTGGACAATTTTCTCATCTATTTTGTATGATACACAAAATCGCGATTTAAGATTGTCAACGTAATGGTAATGTGGTCTCATGAATCTGTTACGTGTCAAACTTGAATTCACTTACATGAATATTTGTCTTTACGTATGTAAGACTTTTTTGGTTGCTTTTCATTGACGCATCATGCATTAAGTCCTTTAGATGCGCTCGAATTTCGCGTGTCGGCATACTAATTGAATTCAATGGTCAAACTCCGCTCAAATCAGATTGCAGCAAATATTCCTTTTTCTCAAATTTTCCACCCAACCTCGTGATATTCCACTCAAAAAGTCTCCAGCATATCTCTTTGATTGCTCCACAATCATTTTTCAATTCTATGAACGACTGCCTAACTCCTTCGTTAAACATTAATTTATTTTATATTAGTAATGATCAATGGAAAACGAACAAAAACAGGGTTGTATCTTGAATTGTAAGTAAAGACACTGCGATTATGGAAAACGTGCATGAATCATAACATTGACAAGATTCACCCCCTTTTCTGTTAATATGGCACGTTCATCGAATCATGTTCTTGAATGGTGATCTGGCCAGGCCACTCATGTGTCATAAATCAGAAAAGGAAAAAGAAAAGAGATGATATCATCAGGCTGCTGGTTTTGGAATTCGAGCAAAACCAATTGGCATATTATATTCCAGTCTTCACCAATGTCCTCCTCCTATTACTCTCTTTTGAGAAAAGGAAAGGAAAGGAAGAGAAAGAGATTCTCTTCCCATCACTTGTTAGTTAATATCCAAGCATTTTTTGAGGGAAGATTTTGGATGGTAGCAGAAGTTGAAAGTCTGTGTGCGTGAGAGTGTGGTCAATTGCCACTTTTAGGAAGAATGTCCGGCTTTGGGAATATTATATGGGAGTCGTCAATTCTTGCATGTGGGCATGCACATAATTGCCTTGTAGGCTTCTTTTCTCGGCTCTATATAAGAGTGTGTGTGTGTCTGTGTTCATCACGGTGCATTGAAGAGTGAGAAAGAAAGAGGGTGCGATTGCATGTCGAAACATCAATGTACCAAAGAGATACGAGCGGTCAAAGTTCGGTCCGAGAGTCTTGCATGAAGAGGTAGAGAGTTGAATGCAGCCAAGAATGGCTTGCCGGTTTTCCTTCTTTTAAGACATGAAATCGTAGCCAGCAAGCTGTTCTTGGCTATGTTCCTCTCTCTTCTTCTCATGCGAGGCTCCATGGATCTAGTTCCGGAGAAAATTAAGCAGGAAGATATTGAAAAGGAGTCTCTCTCTCTCTCTCTTTCTCTTTCTCCGTCTCTATCTCATCATATCATGTTTATACCTCATGACTTGTTGAAACGGTGTTTACTGAAAAACCTAGTTGTTTGGTTTCATAGAACGTTTAAGTTCTCACTACACTTTAGTTTTTGGTTCTATGTACTTATGAAAACATGTCTGATAAATGAAAGTGGAAATAACGGCAACGTGTTTTTATTCCATCAAAGCTATGAAAGAAGATTTTCCCCCTTTTGTCATCCATACAAGATTCTTATGAACTACAATCGGGAATATGACATATAGTTTTTGGTTCACAAAACTCATTTTCTTGTTTTGGTTCGAAAATTTAGGAGTTGTTTGGTTTCAAATTTATTTATTTTCATTCATAAACAGTAAATTTTTTTAATTTGTTTGTAGTTTATTTAAAAGTGTATCTTAATTTAAAATAATGTTTGGTCACACCAAATAATAATTGTTTATAGAACATCTCCTTACTAAACAACGTATGTACTGTCTAAAGGCTACACTTACATTTAATATAATTCATCCAATGAAAATTGTAATTACTACAATAGCTCTTATAAAAAGATTTGGGGAAAAGTGTCAGAAAAGTCATAAATCTATTGCATTTGTTCCAATTTAATCCTAAACTTTTTTGGATGCTAATTTAGTTCTAAACCTTTTGACATAGTGTCAATTCAGTCCTTCTGCCTAAATTTGGTTGGATATTACTGATGTGGACGTCGGTCGGCTTATGTGGTACTACCGAAGCTAATGTCGATAATTTTTAATAATTTTTGATTTTTTAATTATTTTTTCTGATTTGTTTCTTTTTTCTTTCTTTCTTCTTCCTTTTGCCGGTGACTGGCCACTGGCCACAGGCGATGGACGGCCAAGTGAAAGGTTGAGGCACGAGCTAGAGGCGTCTAGAGCTTGGTTGGAGGAATAGAGGATGACGACCGAAGAGGGAGAGAGAGAAGAGAGTCTGAGCCCTAGTGGGTTGGACTCATTTATTTTAGTCTTTAAATTTTAGAATCCATTATGATTAGACTATTCAAATTTCAAGTGACCCATATCTGATCCATTCCAACAAATTTGGGTCATTTATGGGTTTAAGTTCCATTTTGATAGGTTTACCTTTGATCCATGTTCATGTGCACTACATACATAACATCCAAAAGACGTGCACAAGTGGTGCTGTATTTATGATTGGTTCGTGAAGGTGAGGCCATTTAAACCTCTTCTTTTTGCGTGTCTTGATCCTTTATATACACTTCACCTGTGTTTCTTGAACCTGTAAATTAATCTCACTATTTCTGTAAAAGTTGCTTTTAGTTAATCACTTATATTAAAAAAAAGAGGCCTCCTGATGGGGACGTAGTCCCACATACTTTGGGTGTGCATAAATAACGTCACATATCCGTTTGGTTCCACAGAAGGTGAGACCGTCCAGCCCTTCTTTTCTGACGTGCCTCGGGCCTTTATATGTACTTCGCTTCTGACCTAAAGCCCGCAAGCAGGTTAGTCTCACTGATTCTCTAAGGCCGTTTCCTAATTTGCCACTTATTTAAATAATGAAGGTACTTAACGTTTGATAACGTTGTTTGTCTAAACTCTCTTCTGAGGGAGATCTGGTCAGAATTGAAGTTTCTTGATCTATACTAATATCACACGCATATATGTCTATTTGAGCATGAATTCCAAGCACCTGCTGAATTGCTTGTTCTCTCTCTTTCCAACAGGAGTCTTTTCATGTACTTTTTTAATCAAGAGTCTTTTCAAGGTCACTCTAGAAGTAAGCCCTTCTTACATTTGGATCATGAGCGGTGGTCGGAGACAACCCAAGGAGAAGGCGGCCGAATATCCCAATGTCGAGGTGGTGGTAGACCGAGGTCCATCCCGGTCTTTGATTTTGTAATAGCTATTTTATTTTCATTTATAGTAACTAATTAATAAATTTAGCTTAGGTCTTACTACATGAAAATGATTTAGTTAGAAAGACCACCAAAAATAAAAGAAACAATTTTAGCTTCTTAGCTTAGTTTATGAATGACTTCTAAATAATGAATAGGGAGTGTGGATTAATTGCAACTGTGAAGTACTTGAAACGAATGAACTACACACTTAGTATCCTATGGTCGGATTGAGGCCCCAACCTAGGATAAGTGAATAAAACATGATTTTTGTGTCCTCGGTCCCAATAATCCTCATCTTCCCATTAAGATTGGATCAGTCTTTAAATTCAAGCTTTCGAGGGATCATGTCTTTAGGCTCAATAATGAGGCCTTGTAATAAGTCGGGTTTTCATTCTTGCACTTATTTTCTTTTGACGTCATTTTGAGTTTTGGGTGTTTATTTATCTCACTGTCATTTCAATAAATTGAGTGTTAGTTTCCTTTTCTAATATAGGATAAGATTAGATTAGAACTTCAAATGAACCTACAAAAACATTTGCATGATCACCTAGATGGTTTTGTGGATTGATACCTTTAGGCTTTAAATGGTCAAATAAGATTGCTTGGCTACTTAGATAATACACTTCAAGTTAGATATCGAAAGGGCGTTAATATAACTATTAGCGTAAACAAGTCCTCGAGTTTAATATCTTAGGTTCCGTAGGAAACGAGATGACACTACTATGTCTCGTTTGGTTTCTAACTAACTCTAAAGGGCTAGTGGTGATTCCTAGAAATACTTAGGTTATAAAGAACTTTAAAAGAAATCTCAACGTCACGCAAGGTATGAGCTTAGGAGAGCTCGAGCCTACCTTGGGGCAATACCTCTAAACCCGAACCCGAAGGGCCTTTGGGAGGGTTGTGAAACCAAGCCCATACCTCACACGACGTTGGATTTTTATATGAAAGTTCTTTCAAAGCCTAAGACATAAGAGAGTTGCCACTAGCCTATTGGGTTTCACTAGAAACCAAACGAGACGTAGGTGTGTCATTTAATTTTCCATGGAACCCAAGATTTTAAGCACGGGAACTTGTTTATACTAATCTTTGTATTAACGCCCTTTTGGTACCACTAACTTGAGAGATTGTTGTTTAAGTGGCCATGCAATCTTGATTATCATTTATGATTCTAAGGTATCAAAGTCACTAAGCGAGCATACAAATGTTTTTGTAAGGTTTGTTATGATCTTAATCTAGCCCTAGCCCCTAGAAAAGAATATAACAGACAGGCTATTATTATGGCGGTGCGGAATTGAAACACTCAAGTAATTGAAAGCATCTATCTGAGTGTGGGAAAGGAAAAACCTAATACAAGTCGGGCAAAGATTATTAAAACATCTCCAACCAAAACCCGATAATGAGTCAGGCAAAGAATAGACATGACTTTGTTATTAAGCCTTGGGACATAAACCCCCATAAGCTTGAGATTAAAAATTAGAACCTATCTAAAGGGATTTTAAATGGGCCATGCTTTTTCCACTCCCATTATGACTAAAACACTTCCTATAATAGTGTTGTGACAATATTAACCTTTATGGGTCTCACTTTTTTAAGGCATCTTTTTTTTTTTGGTATGTGGTGTTCTGTTTGTTTTCTTCTCTTTCTTTTCTCGTGGGTCTCACTTTCCTTCTTCTCGTTTACTTCTCTTTGCACACGTATGTCCGTCTCTGCTCCCCCTTTCCATTTATCGCTTCAACACCGACAATGGTGTCACAGCGGTCATCACGGCACTCTCCTGTGCTGTACTTGTTTGAAGGCCTAGCATTGATGTTGGGGCTCACAGGCTTTGCTCTCTTTATATTGGCCTGTTCTTATTGGAAACTCTCCAGCAATTCGAGCAACACCCAAAGAGATGAAGAAAACAGGGTGAAGCAAAGACGACCAATGGAAAAGGGCACAATAAGGCCGTGAAGGTGTATGAAGAGAAGATAGTGGTGATAATGATTGGCGATAAGCCACTTTTCTCGCCACGCGTATCTAGCAGAAGCCCTTCTTTTGGTGATTCTCAAGGCAACAATAATGGCGATGGTCAGAGCTTAGTTGCAAAGGATGACAAGGAAGACAATTTCGACAAGACTAAAGAAGTTAATAACATTAACAATGATGATAACGATGATGATGTTGGCAATCATGCTGTTTATGGTCATAATTAAGAGATGAAGATGCAAGCATTCCAACCTTCGACTGGCTAGGATGAAGCCTCTCCAACCGAGGAACTCTCCAACTACTCTTCTCGTCGACAACCAGCCAAAACCGAAACCAAAGCCAAAGCTTGAGGGGATAGGAATTGAGATCTTGTCGATGCTCTTTGAGTCGGACATGGAGAACCGCCATCCCACACCGCCGCGACTCCTCTGGTGAAGGTGGAGCAGCTTGATGCGTCGTTCGCAGAGGAGTTGCTTGCGATGAGGAAGAAGCCAGAGAGGCTGAGGGTGGAGAGGGAGAGGACGGAGGCGATAAGAAGAGGCACACATTCTTAGCGATGAAGATGAGGGAGGTCGAGGAGAGAGGCGAGGTCCAAAACCTGCTTGAGATTGAGGTCGATCGGAATACCAATGGAAGCACTCAAGCTTACGCTCTTGGAACCGATGACATGGAGGTGATTTTGAGCCTGATTTTCTGGAGATTTGCCGACCGAGAAATTCTAGGGTTTTTGTGTTCTTTTTAGTTGAATGAGAGAGTGTTGCCAATTCCGTCAAGAGGTCTCATATCAGATACCAACAAAGCTAAAACCATGATCGAGTTAGGAGGGAACGAAGAGAAGTAAATACGAAGAAGGAAAATGGGACTCATGAGAAAGAGAGAAGAAGACAAACGAAAATAATGGGTCAAATGAAAAAGGAAAATAGTTTCGTCAAACTGCTTAACAAAGTGGTACCCACAAAGGCTAATATTGTCAAAACACTATTATGGTGAGTGTTTTAGCCATAGTAGGAGTGGAAATAGCGTAGTTCATTTTAAATTTAACCATTTTATTAAAGTGAAATTAGTCTAAACTAAGCTAGTCGTTTATTGGAAAAATGATTCTAAATATAATTGGTTTTTATTAGTTAGAATCTAAGCAAATTGAGACCTAAATTCATTAACTAGCTAATCTAATTGGGACTAATCTAAACTAGGCTAAGCTAATCTAAGTGTCACCTTGGACCACCATGGACTACCTCGGACCGCCATTGAGAGTCTTGGCTGCCTTCTTCGACGGCCCACCTTCGGCTACCACTCATAGTATCGATTCTTATCCATTCACCCATTCGCAACATACACTTAGCAAAGCAAGCGATTAGTGAAGCTCACTAATTAACAAATAATCAGGTAATTCGAAGTTGAGTTCGGGAATTAGATCGCCCATGCATTCAATTAATCCCAACCACCTCGAGTCAAGTTAAGGGTTAATTAATTATCACTACATGAACAATAACCCCAGTGAAACTCATCACATGATGGCTAAATCATCAAGCGCCTAATTAAAATTCTAATCTCCCAATTCTAATCTACCTATCGAATCATGCAATAGAGCCTACCATACATCTAACAATCACATGCAATACTTGATTAGACATGCCATCAGGCCAATTAGCCATGGGAAGCAATCAATCAATTAATGGCCATAAGGATCACTTGTTCAACTTTTGGACCAATTCTAATCACTTATGTTTTAATCAATTGAGCCACTAAATGGAGTATAAATGAAGTGATTCAAGGGGCTAGGGAAAACTTAGTATGTCTAGTTCATTTCTTATTTAGACCATTTCGGGCTCAATTGGTATAGAATTAACCAACAAACCCAACTGCTCGAGACCCGGACCTTGATTCAATGCAGAATTTAAATATACGGGAAAAATATAAAATAAATTCAAAATACCACCAAATCTGATAGATAGTTATCTCTATGTGTTCTATACAACTTTCATGTTTTGAGTTTTTGCAAATAAGCCCTTCAATTATGTCAAATTAACCAATTTTTCCTTCGGACTCAACCGCAAACAGTTTTATGGGCTAGTCATACTTTGTTTGGTTTATTGCACTTTGACCACCTAAACTTTGCTAGAATGACCTCAAACTTTTCAGGTTTACATTTTTGACCCTAAGGAACAACCTGTTTTTTTTTGAAGTTTTGCACAAAAGACCTCTAACTATTTTATTTCTGCAATAGAAGTTCTGGGGAATTTGAAAATTGTTTTCTAGATTTAACGCAAAACGCCTTCGCTACTTTGCGGATGAACATTTTTGGATCAAACGAGGTCCACTTTTTACAAAATTCACACCGTTGCAAAGCTCTTGATCTCGATTTCTAGCGATGTTTCCCAAGTCTTTTCAAATTTTGACCCCCAAAATTATAAAAAATTGGAGAACACCGAGAGGTCAGAATGACTTCAAAATTCCAGCTATCTAATTGCATCATCATTCGACCAAAAAAAAAGTGCATTATCAAACTTGCACACATGCACTCCCATACATTCTCATGCATATTTCTAGCATTGATGAATACATTCAAGCCGGGAGAAGAACATTAGAAGTGTCAAAACTTGTGTACGGCGCTCACTTTAGTGCCAAAAATTTATTTCGAATCACTTAAGTGCCAAAATCGGAGAAAAATGATCACTTAAGTGCCAACGGCGAGAAATTTCGGCCAAATTAATACGTGGCTTTTTTAATTAAAATTTTAATCTACTTGGCATTTCCACATGCATATTTTGAATTTCTCAGTCTTACGTGGCATTTTCACATGTAAATTTCGAATTTTTAATTGTTTTTTTGATTTTTTTTTCTATTTTTTCCTTCTTTTCTTTTTTTTCTTTTTTTTCTTCTTCTTCTTCTTCATTTGGCCGGTGACCGGCCACCGGCCATGGCCGGCCGCCTGGCTTCGCCGGGGGTCGCCTTCCCCCGGGCGACCGCCGTAGCCTGGGCGAGGGCCGGCCTCGCCTCGCCTGGGCAAGGCATGCCCATCAATAGCATGAACAGAACGAACAACACCCAGAACCCAAGACGCATTTTGCTCCCAGAAAGATGGAACCTTTCTTCATTTCCTGAGCAAATTTAAGGAGGAAAAAGCAAAAAAAGTGCACCTTGAGGCCACTTGGGCATAGGCGACGGCATAGAGAAGGGGTCCAGCTCCAGAGGACAGAATTCAGAGACATCTTCCCAGCAATTACACTCGCAACCAAACATTTCCTTCGATCGCTCGATCAAACCCACAAAAAAGAAATTCCGGGACTCCCAAATGATCAGCCGCCGAATCGACCCGGAAGACCCGTCAGCTTCGTCCCTCTCTTCGCACCCCCGCTCGTCACAGCTCCAGCAAGAAGAAGCACGCACGATGAATTCCCCAGAAAAGAGATAGAAGAGAGCCCTGGCGTTTCTGAAGCTTCGAAGCCGAAGCTGAGCATCACCCCAGAGACCCTCAGGTAAACTGATCAGGGAGGACTGAGATCATACACCTGCTTCTCCGGACAGAGGGAGCTGATACGCAGGGAACCCATGAAGCCGGAGCAGATACCCACGAGAGGACCGAGATGAATACTCAAGAAATCGCCATGCTTTTCTTAGAAGTCGAGGCCGGCCCTCTTTAGATCTGGCGGGACCGGCCCTCGCCTAGGCCATGGCAGCCTCACCGGGGGTCGCCTTTCCCGAGGCGACCGCTAGCGAGGCCGCCGTGGCTTGGGCGAGGGCCAGCCCCACCTCGCCTGGGCACGCCCTTGCCCAGGGATGGCGAGGTTGGCCTCGCCGTCGCTGAGGCCAGGTGGCTGGCCGTGGCCGGCCTTTGGTCACCGGCGGTGACCGAAGAAGAAGAAAGAAAAAGAAAAAAGAAAAGAAAGAAAAAAAATTCAAAAAAATATTTAAAAAATCCAAGTGTACATGATAAACTACGTCGTTTTGATATGTACATTTTGACTGAGCATGCTGACTCAACCTCCGGCGAGCCACATCCGCTTCAAAAATTAATAAAAAATGCCACGTCGGATTTCCGGCCAAACTGACCGGAGTTGACACTTAAGTGATCGTTTTTAAAAAATTTTGGCACTAAAGTGATCCAAAAGAAACTTTTGGCACTAAAGTGAGCGCCGTACATAAGTTTTGGCACTTCTACTGTTCTTCTCCCCATTCAAGCCATATTCATCAACATTAACATTCATCCTTGTTCATTATCAATCATCTAGAATTAGGGGTGGCATGGTTCGGGTGGGCAATTTCCACCCTAGAATCGGTAACTGCCTGCTAAGGACTCGTTTCGAAAAATCGGAACCAGGAACCACCCGACGACTGGACTACCAGTTCGGTCCGATTCGCTGGTGGGTCCATAGAACCAATCCCACCAAGTTTCAGGCGTTGGCACTGTAATATGCAACAAAGAATTACACAACATAAATAAATGATTTTGGATTAATTAAAATTACACCTCATCAAAGACACTTTGAGCCAAAGCCAATGAATCAACAAAATGAATGTTAGGAAGTGTGTAAGTAAGAGAGCACACTCACAAAACTTGTTATGAATGGACAAAAACAGATAGTGATGCAACGTAAAAAACTAGTCAGTAGCCTATATGCGTTGAACGGCAATTAGTCAACAGTTGTAGAGCCGTTGCCTCATCGAGCCAAAGTCATTACATGACAAAAGGTCTTTATATTGCCAGATAAGATTAGCGAGTTTCACATTAGGGATTTAGAATTTTTCATTTTTTTAAAAAAATTAAAAATTAAATAAATATAATATATATATTACTGGTCCGGTCTAAGTGGACGGATGGGTGGTTCGGCACTTGGAACTGGCAACTGGACAGGTTCCCTTAGGAACCACCAGTTCTAGGTTGGTCTTATCCGATTCCAGGCGGTCTGAGCGGTTCATGGTTCCTTTGCATATCCCTACCTAAAACATTTGTCTAAACATGCACAAACATTATCAGATTAACATAAAACTATATCAAATCAACATGTATTCAACAAATTATCAATCTAGGAGTAATCAACATTGAAACATGCTCCTTACCAAAAAAAAAACATTGAAACATTCTTGATTATTACACTAGATGTTTTGGCTGGGTACATGCAAGTAGAACATCAACATGCAAAACAAAGAATTAACTATCACTTGATCCAATTCTAGGAATGAATCATCCTAAACGTGCAAACTCTAGTTAAAACGATATGTAATTGACAAAAATAACATGAAAGAATGCCTATACATGTTCGGCTAAGATGAGAATCAAGTCCTAAAACCTCATTAAAATGAAATTTCACTTTGATTTCACTATATTGTACTTGTTCTAAAGCTAAATTTCAATTCGACTTCAAAAAAATTCTATGACATCTCACATTGATTATAGATCGAGGTCAAACTTCGATTTTTAAACCATCATTCAATGACCACATTCTCGAATGATCACAAAGAATGATCAATCAATAAAAAGGATCCTACTTTGATAGAATGGATGCTGACGAGAAAATGAAAATGATAGGCCAATTGAGGGGCTTTCAGTGAGGATATGGAGTAGTGCCAACCATGAGCATACCAAGGACTTGCCAGGGAAATCGGTCGCACGGCAAGACTAGCGGAGGAAGACCGGCGGCTCACTGAAACTTGCAAGAAACCGGCCGGTGAGGGAGACATTTCCCTGCGAGAGAGAGAAACCCTTAATGATTAATCAAGCTCCCTATTGGCTGCAAATTATTCACATGGATTGATGATGTGTCATAATGGATGGCTAAGATAAATTGATCAATAAACGGCTCAGATTTGAGCTTCAAATGATAGGTGACATGGCAAGGGCATTTTGGCAATATTTCTAAATGGCATTTTTGTAATTTATTCAGTGTGAGTAGAGAGAGGGTTGGCCGGTTAGGCTGGTCACATGGTTGGGCAGTTCGATGTGGAGGGTCGAGCTCACCGAAGTTGGCTCGTGGTTCTCCAATTGCTCAATTTCGCTTTAATTTTTCTGATTAGAATTGTTATTTTCACTATGTGGGCTCGACCAAGAGTTGGTCCAATGGGTTGGGTTCAATTCGATCCAATTAGGTGAGCTCGGTCCAAACCATGTTGGCACAATTCGATCGAATCAACTCATGGTATTCCAATTACCTATGTTCCCCTAAAATTGTTTTATGGATTAGGCTATCATGCACAATTGATGTTCAATTGATCAAATTGGGCTCCAACCCAACATGGGTCAAACTAAATTGGATAAATTGGGACGACCCATCCTGAATTTACAAATCTTTCTTATTTTGGTCGAAAGCCTGAATTCATAAATCGTTGTCCACTATTTTGGTCAAATTAAGCTAGATTGCTGTGATTTTTTCAAAACTGACATTGGAATTGAGTTAACTGGACTTAAATGGATTCAAATTGGGTAATTGACATTACTCATAAAGAACTTATCGGGACCCTTGATTAGCACTCGAAAATTGGCCAGCCCGTCTGAAGCTTGATTTTTTAAAAAGTTGGCTTAAAAATAAAATGTATTATGACCCAGGATCAAATGTTGTGAAGAAAAAAATCATAAAATATGACTTGAAATCAATGAATTTTGAATTTTGTCGATCAAAAGTCAAAATTCTCGATTTGGCTGTAAAGTCGATTCTTGATTGATTTTTGTCAAATTAACGAATTGGAAGTTCAATTAATAATAAAAGGAAGTGATTTGATAATTTTAGATATTTTCAAATTTTTGAAAAATGTTGATTGATGGTTTTGCTTCAGTGGTTGACCGAAAGTCAACTCTAAAGACTTCTTTGCATTATTCGTAAAATCAATGTCTTGGTTTACCTAGAAAGCAATGCAATCTGAAATAAATTCGAAAAACACTAAAAAAACTCTTTTTACTGAGAAACCGGTCATGTCACGATTAAAAACCCTAATCTTGAGTTTTTACCGTTAATGACTTGTCAGACAAGGTCATTTGTCAATTATCACATATGACTTTTCTTCTACTATCTTCTTTCAATTTCAGTTTCTCTATTTTTTTTGTCTAATTTCATTTGTATTTTAAATTTGTAACATTTATTACGTAACACTTTAGTCTTGGGCAATAGATAGACGTCAAACTGATTATGCATGGGTGAAAGTGGAAGGAGTTTGCAAACAAATGGCTAGCATGTACTCGTTTTAAAATGACGAAAATGCATTATTTTATGGAAAAGCTTTGGCATCTCGATGCTCTAATTTCCGGTAATACCTCAATTGCATTTCTCTTTAATGAATAAATTTGAAGATTTGAAGTTTCTTTGTATATTCATTCGCCAAAAAAAGCATTGGCTTTGGCAATAATTATGCATGATATCACCATGCAAGAATGAGACAAGTGGCAACCATGCATTTTTTTAAGGATAGTGGCAAGCATGCATTATTCAAAGACAATTTTTCAGTCTCTCAAATCTTTTGCCCAGTTTGGAGTGAAAACATTTATCTTTTCCCACCTTTCAAATGTTAGTTTCTTGAACACACGCTGTGTATGTGCCCATTTGCTAATATATAATAAAACAAACTCAAAGAACTTTTCTGAATATGTTCCATCAAAAGCGTATGGTGACATTATAATGGCATAACATTAATAAAGGGACAAAATTGTAATTCAAACGAAAACTGAATCTCCAACATTCATGATTCCCTAAATTTTCAACACTTTCCAAACTTAATTTAATATTTTTATTTTTCTTTTTAAGTTAAATAATTTGCTATTTCAAAGGAATTTCAATTCACTTTTCGAAATAGATCAAATCTTTAAAAACATTTTCTCTAAATACTTGAAATTTGCAATCATTTGGATTAAAGAGAAGTTTTTCATTATATATTGTCAGCCAACACAGCTGCTCCACGAAGTTTCTTTTGGATCCATCCCTACCTTGAAGTGCCTTGTGTCATATATAACTTTTCTTTGCTTTCTTCTTTCAATTTTAGTTTCTCTATTTTTTCCTTTTAATTTCATATGCATTTTGAATTTGTACCATATATTACATAACACTTTAGTCTTAGACAATAGATTGGCCTCAAAACTAGTTATGCATGTGGTGAAGGTGGAAGATGTTTACCGACAAATGGCTAACATGTATACTTTTTAAAATGGCAACCGTGCATTGTTTTACGGAAAAGCTTTAGCATCCCGAGGCTCTAATTTCTAGTCATACCTGAACTGCCTTAAAACTAGTTATGCATGTGGTGAAGGTGGAAGATGTTTACAGACAAATGGCTAACATGTATACTTTTTAAAATGGCAACCATGCATTGTTTTACGGAAAAGCTTTAGCATCCTGAGGTTCTAATTTCTAGTCATACCTGAACTGCCTTCTCTTTAATGAATAAATTTGTCTTTTTGAAGTTTATATGTACATTTGGTCGTCAAGAATAATGTAGGCTATGGAAATAATTATGCATGATATGACCATGAAAGAATGAGACAAGTGGCAATCATGCATTTTTTTAGGATAGCATTATTCAAAGACAATTTTCAGTCTCTCCTACATTTATCTTTTACCATGTTTGGAATCAAAATCAATTATCTTTTACCATTTTTCGAACCTAATTGCATTGCTCAAACTTTTGATAACACACTCAGTGGTATATTATCGACAAAAAAAGGGTGAAATTTTCGCAATATATAAACAAGCGTAAGCGTAGCTATCCGTTAGAGGGCCACTTTACGCTTCTTTTTGTCACCATGAAACTGTATGTGGAACTTGTGCCGTTGCTGCTCCTATTCTTCAGTCTTTCTCTGTGTGAGATAGCAGATGTTTCCGAAGAGGATGAGTTAGACTTGGAAAGACAGGTCAGAGCTATGAAAAAGCCATCCATCAAGACCTTTTCGGTAATTTCCCATCAAAGCCTTTTTTGCGATAGTCTCGTATAAATTTCATGGAGATATTGCAATTTATCCTGTTAATCTTTGAAATACGATTTCTGCTCGACGAATGACTAATTGTGTTTGATTTTATCAAGACTAAAGAAGGAGACACAATTGACTGTGTTGATATAAACAAACAACCGGCACTCAATCATCCTCTACTGAAGAATCATAAAGTTCAGGTAAAAATTTGCCATTTTCTCCTAAATCAACCGATAAATATGTGGACCAATATTGGATAATTTGGGTGAAATGGTCTACCTGATACTTCTATAATTAGTTTTTTCTCCTTGTAGACAGAGCCGAATATAAATGTCACTAGCTTGCGCATAACTTCTTCGAATGCAAAATCGGTAAGATTTGGGTTGAGAGAATCTTGCCCCATTGGAACAATACCCATTCGTCGAGTAACAAGAGAAGATTTGATGAGGGCAAGATCCTTGCCCAAGATACCATCCGTCATGGCTATGAGACAAAGTATTGTTTCTTCAAATCAACATGTACTATTCCTCTCTCTCATGCTCACTTGCATATTTACACACATAAAATATCATCAATGATTTTTTTTTCAAATCTATTAATGAGGTCATGTGCATATGAATTTCATGAGACAACATGTCAAATATTCACTTATGAAAATCTCAAAATATGTTCTTTCCATCATTTATGTGCAAAAAGAAAATCAATACATCTTTTAAAGTATGACCGGTAGGCATAGGTGAAGAAGAGATTATTTAGTTTTCTTTCACTTTTTAGTAGTCCTAGTTATAAATTATCATTTGCAGGTGGTTTCTCTAACGGACAACATGATAGAAAATATTAAATATGGAGGAGGTGGAGGTACGACGGTTTACAAACTTAATGTTGCTCATGACCAACTCAGTGCCCATAATGTGTGGATTGAAACTGGTCCCCCAGAGCATATCAGCATGATTGTAGCTGGTTGGATGGTAAGTGATTTCTTAAGAAAGTCAATGTCATAGTTTTTTTACACAAGAAGTTCAATAAATTGTAGAATGATATGAGAGAAAAATCTCTTGTTTTCCAAGGTTTCTCCACGATTATTTGGCGATGCTCGTACTAGGATGTTCACATATTGGACAGGTGAGCTGTGAAGATAATTGTCAATTCTTAATTGAACCATTTTTTCATTGATTTTTGGGTATCCAAACAAGAAGTTGGAGATAATTTGAATCTTATTCGTCGCCAAAGCATTGTCCTCATAAGGTGATGGCCACCGCAATGGATGCTACAATGTACTATGTCCGGGTTTTATCCAGGTGCACAGGGAAGTTACCCCTGGTTATCCAGCAGAACCTACTTCTACTTATGGTGGAGCTCAATATGAGCTTGGAATCCATATCGAACAGGTATGTTTGATCTTTTCAAAGTTCTTAAGATAATGATGTTTGCTAAAATATTTTAGAGACTAAGGGCCCGTTTGATAATTTGCCAAATAGTGAAAATTTCTGTTCTTTTGTTCCCAGAATTAGTTTGGGAACAAAAATCTGTTTGTTAAATTTATTGTGCCAGGGCACAATTTTGCAAAAAATTATTCCCAGAATCAGTTTTGGAACAGAATCAAAAAGCAAAAAAATGTAGTTTCTTGATTCTGGAATAATTTTCCATTTTTGATTCTTCTTGGTTTTCCTTTTTTTCTTGGTTTGTTGTTCTTTTTCCTCTCGGCCTGCCGCCACTTGCTGCCACTTGACTCTAGTTGGCCGCCGCCACTGGCTAGATGCCAGGGTCGGCGAGGGCGTCGTGGCCCTTGCCGCCTAGGCGAGGGTGTCATGGCCCTCGTCGGTTGGGTGAGTGCGGCTCGAGGCCGCGACGGCGAGGCCTTGCCCAGATCTAGAGACGGCAAGGGACTTAGGTGGCGACGGCGAGGTTGGCCTCGCTGTCGCGACTGGCAAAGTTGGCGACGAGGGCCACGACGCCCTCGCCGACCCTGGCCTATGCTGGTGACCGGCCATGACCAAGGAAGGGAAGGAAAAAAAGAAAAAAACGAAAAAAAGAGAAAGAAATATTAAAAAATTCAAATTATTATTAATAAAAAGAAATTTTGTGTAGTTACCAAATGCATTTCCGTTCTTTTTCTATTTTAAGAATAGAAATTTTGAGTAGTTACCAAATGCTTTCAAATGCTTAGAAATAGTTCCCGGGTACGGAATAAAAAAGAAACATTTTTGAGCAGAATTTGTTCCTAGACATAGAATGGTTGCCATGCGTAATAGTTTTGTCCTCAAAGTTGTCAACTTTGGCTATTATTCTACCCCACCGAAAGTTATCCATATAAGCACACAATCACAATCAATCATTGCATCCATGTTAAATGATTATCATTGTCAGTAATACCAATCATGGTGTGATATCACAACGTTTATTGAAATAAACTAGTGTTAATTATTTCTGCATTTTTTACATTATTACACTTATTATCAAAATTTATTTCTAATCAGGATAGAAATACTGGGAATTGGTGGTTGATTGTGAGCGATCGCAAAGTAGGCTACTGGCCAAAGGAACTATTCCCGTATTTGCGCAATGGCTCACTACACATAGCTTGGGGAGGAATTGGCATAGCTGATAGCAGTGGAGTCTGTCCACCGATGGGAAGTGGTCACATGCCAGATGGTGTTTACGAGCATGCCACCATCTTTCGAGCACTCCATTGGGTTCGATCGGATGGCCAATACCTACCTCCTTCAGATAAGACCACGGAGTGGGTGGATAGATCCAATGTTTATGGTTTGATGAACCATCACCACTTTGGAAAATATCGAAGTGGCTACATGATTAGCATCGGAGGTCCAGGAGGTTATTGTAGGGTATAGAAAATTTACATGAAGAAGCTATCTTGAGCAATTCAAATAATAAAGCTATTGATTTTCTATTTTACACCCTTTTGTTTTTGTAATTAGTGATGTTCATTTTTGTTTCCTTTCTCTCGTGATTGGGGTGGCAATCGTGCGCAACCTCAATGGTTACCAGAATTCTTTGGACGGCGTCTTTGGAATTTCTGAATATGGTAAATCCCTACCAGCTCCTTCGACCAAAACGATCGAGCCGATATATACATTCAGAATCTATGCCTGGAAGATGACTTGCTAAACGATAACAAATGAGCTAAATGAATTCATATGAGTGACCTGGCAAGTTGTTTCAACGGATAAACGTTATAGAAAAATGCGTAACTCAAACAATTTGATAAGCAAAACTCTCTATTTTTCATTTTATCAACTCCTTTTTACAATTAACTTTTCACATTTTCTTTTCCTTTCTTGAGATTGAGATCACAATTAATAGCGGCTAGGATTAGTAAGAATAAACTTTAATAATACATTAGGCGTGCCGATATATATGTCATCTATTGTGTATATAAAAATTATAATTGACTTACTAAAACAAACTATGTATAGCAGCTATTATTTAAGATGTTGCTGCTAAGGTCTTATTGGCAAATTGGAGTCGTTGCTGCCCACGAATAATGTGATTATAGGTACCCTAGTTGAATTTTCTACCCAAAACTGAATATGACCTAAGATCTCACTCACTGATTTGGAAATACGTTTGAACATCATAGTGGGCTCTAGAAGTTTCTCAATCTTTCAAAATGGAATTTATGGTTTTTCGAAGTTATGTCAATTAGGTTTGAAAGGGAAGAACTATTAAAGGTCAGAATTTAGTCAAATCTCCATAATATTAGTGTCATGACCCTCCCAAAGTTGGGAACGATTTAGGGGTATTGCCCAAAGGGGGGCCAACCGCCCTCGATTAGGCATGGGCTCCCCCAAGCTCATAACTCACTCGATGTTGGATTTTTTTAAAGTTCTTTTCCACCTAAGGAGTTTTAGGAGTTACTACTAGCCTTTTGGGGTCGGCTAAAAATCAAATGAAACACGACAGTATTGTCTTGTTTTCTATGTAGCCAAAGATTTTAGTTGAGGGACTTGATTACGCTAATGGTCTATTGGCACGCTTTCCACACCACTAACTTAAATGTTGTTCATCTAAATCTTCATCCAATCTTGCTTTCCAATTATGAACCTAAAGGTATTGAAGTCTCTAAGTCTTCAAACATTATTCTTGAGGGGTTTATTATGAACCTGAACTAGTCTTAACCATTCTTGAAAGGGGAAATAACAAACAATTTATTGAATGTGTGATATCTAAACACTCCAGTATTGAAAGCTCCAAGTATAGGCCTCGTTACGAACCTTGGGGCATGAACTTCTATAAGCTTGAAATTAGAGACTAGTCCTATCCAAAGTGAGTCTAAATCTATTCATTTTATTCAAAGATAGCACTAAACTAGACTAGCCTATTTATTAAAAGGTGGTTGTTAGTCTAATTTGATTTTTACGGGAGCCTAAGCCAACTTGTTTATTAAAACCAAAGCGAATCCATTAAACTAGCCTATTCGAAACTAAGCTAGGCTAATTAAGCTTCTCAGACCGCTGTTGACACCTAATTTTACCTGTCTCGTTAAATCGATGTCTAAATTGTAAGTGGGCCAAATTGAGGTAAAAGGGAGACAATGAGTTCAAAAAAATTTTAAAAAATTATTAATTAAAAAAATTAATTAATTTAAAAAAAAGAGGAGGAGGATCGGTTGGGCCGATTTGGTCCCACCCGATAGGGCCGGCCTTTTTTTTTTTTTTTTTCTCTGAGCCCAACCCATTTATTTTTTTCCTTCTTTTTCAGTTTGTTCTTTTCGGCCCACTTTTGGCCTATTTTTGGCTTGGCTGCCCCGGCCCAACCTGGCCTTTCTTCTAGCCTTTAGCCCAGCCCCTCAGCCACTCCTTCCTCTCACGTTCATGCTCAGCCGGACGGGACAAACAGGAACGACAAAAACGCTCTGCGCGAGGAAGATGTCGATCGCGATTTCAGAAGGGAGGAAGTGTCGTGTAGCGCTCCAACCTGGCCACACAAGGACCCAGAAGACTTGCAACCATTTTAGCCAAAAATGGACCTGATTTAGTCCTGAGTAAAGGACTGGCTATTTGGACAGACAGAAACAGAGAAAGCACACTGATCAATGATGCCTCGGAGCTCGAAATGGGAGGCTAGGGTGGTTGGCATGGTTGACCATTAAAGGCTGTTGATGGTGGAGAAAAAAGCGAAGTTCAATTTTAAAAAGATGGGGGGGGGGGGTCCAGAAGAGAACGGGGAGAAAAAAGGGAGAAGAGAAGAACAGAGGGAAAAACCAAAAGAAGAAGAAGAAGGGTAGGGGATCTAAGAAGAGAGCGTTCCGGCTCCTCCACCGGCGAGGATTGCTGGCAAATCTCTTCCCCCATCCCTGAGAGTCAACCACCGTCACCGGACACTCGTCGCGTCCAGCCATTGCGTCTCGCCTTGGTCCATCACGAACAAAGAAGAGAAACTTCGAGGAGGGACCAGGAGCTTTTGGGAGAAAATCTGAGTGTAGGGAGCCCCCATCCGCCTGAAGAAGACCCCTAGGTGCCACCAACAAGCATCCGACCGCCGCGCTTCATCCTGGTCAGTCATAACCAGGTGGGTTTTCATCACAACTTGCTCTGTTTTGGGTTTTGTTCCCTTGCCTCTTGGGTGCCGAGCACACCGAGCCTATTCGGTGGTCGCCTGGCCCCATCGATGGATGCTCGTACTCATTTGACATTCAATGAAATTAGCTCAAACGTTGTATGTCGAAGAGAGCCCATGAACCGTGTCAAAATCAGCCTCGAAAATCCAACTCTCAGTCACCTCCCACATGCTCGATAAAATGCCTGAGTAAAAGCCGTAGTTAAAAAACGTGAAATCAGTGTATAAGATCTTCGATTTATGTTTTATTAGCTTGGGATTGATGTTTGGTCACTGACTCTTTGATTCCGTGTGATTTTATGGCATGTTAACTCCGGTACGAGTCGGCCATGCACGCATTCCGTACCCGCCGGAAAGCTCTCCGTTGCCGGATCGATGCTCGCGGCTTCAAGCCGCCCCCGTTAGTTCACTATCTCGGTTTCTTGTCTGGTGTGTTTGGTTGTTTAGGCTTAGTGTTTTTCTTGTGAGTGTGAAGTTGGTGGTCGGCGGATAAGTTTTGGGCCGCCGGGAAGGAGGGGTAGTTTTCCTTCAAGTTGCCGGCGCGGTCGCCGTCAACGTCGGACGCCGGTGATGGCATAAGGCCAGCGTTTGCCATCGATGCTGGCCGCCCGAGTCGACGGCCGGTGGTGGACATCCTTGTTGCCGACTTGAAGGAGAAAGTTCTCAGGAGAAGAGGTCTCGGTGAGGAGCAGAAGGGGACGTGCATGGGAATGCAGGGGGAAGAGATAAAGCAAAGAGAAAAAAAATAGAAAAAAGAAAAAGAAGACCAAAAGAGAGTAAAAAAAAAAGAGAAAAGAAAAGAACGTGCATGGCATGGCAGAAGTGCATGGCAAAAGCATACAGGGGATGAAGAAAAGTAATAAAAAAAGTAAAAATAAAAAATAGAAAAATAGAAAAGAAACAAAAGAAAAAGAAAAAAAAAGAGGAATGGAAAATGGGTTCCCGGGTTGGTCAGAGAGCTGGGTTAGGAAGTTGGGCGGATCGGGTCAGGGACCCGGTCCGGATTTCTTATTTTTATTAATAAAATATTCAAAAATTCAAAAAATATTAAAATATTAAAATATTAAAAATTCCAAAAAACTCGAAAACGTTTAAAAATCTAGAAAAATATTAAAAACTATGAAAAGCATTAAAAAAATTCACAAAATTAAAAAATTAAAAAATTCAAAAAAATTCGAAAAAATTCCAAAAAAATCAGAAAATTAAGAAATGTTTAGAAATTAGTTTTGGGCTTAATTTCACTAGATTTTAGGTTAAAAAACTCAAAAAAAATGAAAAATGAGAAAAACTCTCTAAAAAAATTCTCAAAAAAATCGGATAAGCCATTAGGGCTTTACCTTAGGGCTTTTGATTGCATTTTCTTTTTAGAGACGATGCTAGGTCGCTGGTTGTTTATTTTCATCATGATTATATGATTGCGCACTTTTAATACACTGATTGTTTTTTTTTTAGAACGGTTAGGTGGAATCTTAACTTTTTCGATAGGCTGCCCGGTACGTTAGTTGGCAAGTGATCAAGTTTAGGTACCGAAAGGGCACTAGTACATCGCTAATGTAATCAAGTCCCCGAATTTTGGATTCTCTGATTTTCGCACGTATCGAGACGACACTCCCGTGTTTCGATTAGGGTTTCTAGCCTACCCTTGATCATGACTAGTGACGACTCCAATCGAATGCGTAAATTTGACAATTCTCGTCGCGCGAGGCATGAGGCTCGAGAGTGCCTCGGTCTTTGGATTAATGAACTATTTGGTTCATCTTTCAACCGAATCAATCGATGTTTGTATCTATCGACAAATACCTCTTGGCCTAAACTTGATCAGTTCGGGGAGGTCGCGACAACCGCCGCCATAGCTTTTGACCCACTACAAAAAAACTGTTTTTTTCCGACGAATTTTCCAACGAAAAATTTGGAAAAATTCGTTAGAAAACGAATTTCCAACGAATTTTCCAACGAAAAAAAATTCGTTGGTAATAGGCCGTTGGAAATTTTTCCAACGAAAAATTTCAATTTTCGTTGGAAATTTGCGACGAATTTTATTTCGTTGGAAAATTCGTTGGAAAACTCGTGGCTAAATTCGTTGGAAAAATTACAAAAAAAATTTTTTTGGTCAAAAAATTGTGGAAATTTTTTTCCAACGAAAAATTTTTTGTTGCAAAAATAAAAAAAAAAATTTTTGGTCAAAAAATCGTAGAAATTTTTTTTCCAACGAAAAATTTTTCGTTGGAAAAATTTTTTAAAAATTTTTTTGGTCTAAACATAGTGGAAAGTTTTTTTCCAACGAAAAATTTTTCGTTGGAAAAATTTTAAAAAAAATTTGGTCAAAAAATCGTAGAAATTTTTTTTTCCAACGAAAAATTTCGTTGGAAAAATTTTTAAAAAATTTTTTTTGGTCGAAAAATCGTGGAAAGTTTTTTTCCAACGAAAAATTTTTCGTTGGAAAAATTTTAAAAAAATTTTTTGGTCAAAAATTCGTAGAAATTTTTTTTCCAACGAAAAATTTTTCGTTGCAAAAATTTTTAAAATTTTTGGTCGAAAAATCGTGAAAATTTTTTTTCCAACGAAATTTTTTTCGTTGGAAAAATTACGAAATTTTTTTTTTCGCTTTTTTTTTCGAATTTTTTTTTCGAATTTTTTTTTGATTTTTTTTTTTCGGAAATTTTATTTCGAAAAATCGCCCTCGCCGCCGGCGAGGGCCAGCCTCGTCGCCGGCGAGCGCCGAGCTCGCCGGCCATGGCGAGCTCGGCCCTCGCCATGGCCGGCGAGGGCCAGCCTCGTCGCCGACGATGGCCGAGCTCGCCCGGATCTGGGCGAGCTGGAGCTCGTCGCCGGCGAGGGCCGAGCTCGCCCAGATCTGGGCGAGCTCGGCCCTCGCCGGCGACGAGCTCGCCCAGATCCGGGCGAGCTCGGCCCGCGGCGGAGACGAGCTCGAGCTCGCTCAGATCTGGGCAAGCTCGACCCTCGCCGGCGACGAGGCTTGGTGGCGTTGGGGGCGGCCCATGGTGGCCTCGGGGGCGTCGGGGGAGTCGGGGGCGTCGGGGGCGGCCCTGGATGGCCGCGGCGGCGCCTTTGGGGAGGGAGTTGACGTCGCGAAGGAGGAGGGGGGGCGGCGGAGTGTTGGTGTCCATGGCGCCGGACACGGAGACGGAGCCGGAGCCGGACACGGATGGGGCGCAGCGGGGGAGGAGGCGGAGACAGGCGGAGACAGAGGGAGAAGGAGAAGGGGGCACCGGAGGGGGAGACAGGGGGAGACAGAGAGAGAGAGAGAGAAAAAGAGAGAGAGAGAATGAATTTTGAAATTAAGTGAGCGCGAAAATATAGTAGGGTTTTTCGTTGCAAAATTCGTTGCAAAATTATACATATTAAAATAATTGCCGGAAAATTGAAATTCGTTAGAAAATTCGTTGAAAATTTCCAACGGAAATTTTTTCGTTGGAAATTTCCAACGAATTTTTCAACGAAAATTGTACACACTAAAATAAATTCCCGGAAAAGTAAAATTCGTTGGAAAATTAGTTGGAAATTTCCAACGAATTTTTTTTCGTTGGAAATTTCCAACGAATTTTCCAACGAATATAAAAAAATGTGGAATAAAAATCAATTTTTTTAAATCGTTGGAAAATTCGTTGGAAATTTCCAACGAAAAAAAATTCGTTGGAAAGTTCCAACGAATTTTCCAACGAAAATTGTACACTATGAAAAAATTGCCGGAAAATTGAAATTCGTTGGAAAATTCGTTGGAAATTTCTAACGAATTTTCCAACGAATATAAAAAATGTCGAATAAAATCAATTTTTTTAAATCGTTGGAAAATTCGTTGGAAATTTCCAACGAAAA
Organism: Syzygium jambos; assembly: GCA_031216235.1. NCBI lineage: Eukaryota > Viridiplantae > Streptophyta > Magnoliopsida > Myrtales > Myrtaceae > Syzygium > Syzygium jambos. The sequence continues at coordinate 22,913,334 of CM062222.1, forward strand.
AAATTTCGTTGGAAATTTCCAACGAAAAAAAATTCGTTGGAAATTTCCAACGAATTTTCCAACGAAAATTGTACACTATGAAAAAATTGCCGGAAAATTGAAATTCGTTGGAAAATTCGTTGGAAATTTCCAACGAATTTTCCAACGAATATAAAAAATGCAAAATAAAATTAATATTTTTTAAATCGTTGGAAAATTCGTTGGAAATTTCCAACGAAAAAAATTCGTTGGAAATTTCCAACGAATTTTCCAACGAAAATTGTACACTATGAAAAAATTAACGGAAAATTGAAATTCGTTGGAAAATTCGTTGGAAATTTCCAACGAATTTTCCAACGAATATAAAAAATATGGAATAAAAATCAATTTTTTTTAAATCGTTGGAAAATTCGTTGGAAATTTCCAACGAAAAAAAATTCGTTGAAAATTTCCAACGAATTTTCCAACGAAAATTGTACACTATGAAAAAATTGCCGGAAAATTGAAATTTGTTGGAAAATTCGTTGGAAATTTCCAACGAATTTTCCAATGAATATAAAAAATGCCAAATAAAATTAATATTTTTTAAATCGTTGGAAAATTCGTTGGAAATTTCCAACGAAATATTTTTCGTTGGAAATTTCCAACGAAAAATATTTTCGTTGGAAATTTCCAACGAATTTTCCAACTAAAATTGTACACTATGAAAAAATTGCCGGAAAATTGAAATTCGTTGGAAAATTCGTTGGAAATTTCCAACGAATTTTCCAACGAATATAAAAAATGTGGAATAAAAATGAATTTTTTTTAAATTGTTGGAAAATTCGTTGGAAATTTCCAACGAAAAAAAATTCGTTGGAAATTTCCAACGAATTTTCCAACGAAAATTGTACACTATGAAAAAATTGCCGGAAAATTGAAATTCGTTGGAAAATTCGTTGGAAATTTCCAACGAATATAAAAAATGCCAAATAAAATTAATATTTTTTAAATCGTTGGAAAATTCGTTGGAAATTTCCAACGAAAAATATTTGTTGGAAATTTCCAACGAATTTTCCAACGAAAATTGTCCACTATGAAAAAATTGCCGGAAAATTGAAATTCGTTGGAAAATTCGTTGGAAATTTCCAACGAATTTTCCAACGAATATAAAAAAAGCCGAATAAAATCAATATTTTTTAAATCGTTGGAAAATTGTCCACTATGAAAAAATTGCCGGAAAATTGAAATTCGTTGGAAAATTCGTTGGAAATTTCCAACGAATTTTCCAACGAATATAAAAAATGCCGAATAAAATCAATTTTTTTAAATAGTTGGAAAATTCGTTGGAAATTTCCAACGAAAAACTTTTCGTTGGAAATTACCAACGAATTTTGCGACGAAAATTTTTCGTTGGAAATTTCCAACGAATTTTGGCATTCGTTGGAAAATTTGTCGCAAATTTGCGACGAAAATTTTTCGTTGGAAAATTTTCGTGGCAAAAATCCGTTTTTTTTGTAGTGACCACCAGTCTTCTTGGCCGTCTCCTCTGGACACTCGGCTCCGTCAACTGGTTTCATTCAACATTCAACTCTTCACGTATCATGCACTCATTCAAAACAATCAATTAACAAGCTCATCATCAATAGTCAGGGATCTCAAATTCGGCTCATGGATTTTGATTTGTGCTCAAGCAACTCAATTTACCCAACCACCATCGAATCAAACTAAGGATTTATTGATTAACGCTAAATGATTATTAACCTCCACTTGCATTTCACAAAGAAATAGGCTAAAACCATTAGCTCCTAATTAATAATCATGCATTGATAATCGAAATCGGGGCCTAACATACATCTATCGTTCACATGCAAGGTTGACTAATTTATGTAATTAGGCTAATTAGCCTTGAGAATCAAGAAATAATTAGTGACCAAGGAAGGGCACTTCTATGTTTTTGCCCTGTCGTGCCCAATTATGTTTTAATTCAATTGACTAACCTATGAAGTCGAATTTGAATGATTCTAGCGGTAGATCAAAGCCTGAGAAGTTTAGTTTAATGTTCCCCAATTGTGAGCCAAATTTTACGGACAGCTTGCCCAACATAAATGTCCCAAAATTGCAAAAATCAAACTTGGTAGACGCAGAAATAGTTTTTCCGGATCAAAGCACCGAATCTGATTGGTACTTTCATCAGACGTATGATTGACCAAATAAGCTTTGTTTTTTTATGAATTTGGTATCAATGGAAAGCTGATGATCTTGGCTAAAACTTTCATGAGGAACATTTCTCCAGACTCTGAGCACAATTTTTTTTTTAAAAATTCGATGAACACCTAGTGGTCAACGAGACTTGAGTTTTCCGGAAAATCATTTGCTTCTTCAAACTCATATTGGAGCTCATTCAAGCATATTTAGACTATCTTGTAGCATATTCAACTATTTTCCAGAAGTGTCAGAGTATTTTCAACATGTTCATATGAACATTCATGAACATCTTCAATCCTTCAACATCCACCAAAGCCTAATTGATTCATCTAATATGAAATCAAGCACAAATCTTTATCAAATCACTCCTAAACAATTTACATCTAACATGTAACAATCCTAGAGCTAATTGCCATCAAAATGATCATCAATCCTCTTGCTACATAGCTCGGCCGAATGGAATTCTAAGTGCAAATCATCGTGAAAATCAAACAATCAAACTTCACTAAGCTGGATTTCTAAGGTTCTTAGACTATACATGCTAAGCCTAGCTTCAATTAGCATGTAAGCATCAAAATCAACTTCAATTAATGCCTAGGTTCGGCCGAATGGGGGTATAAATCCCAAAGTTGTCTAACGTGCGATCAATTCACAATTTCATTGAACAACTCTAAATTCTAACCTAGTTTTCATTCATATTTCTAATTTCTTCACATCCTAGCTTAGAATAGAACATAGATTGAAGAATTTTCTTCAATTTTAAACTATGTTCATTGTCGCCTCATCGGATGATCATGAGAAATTGATCACCAAAGAGTGAGAGCTCCTACCTTGGCTTATCGAAATTGGCGAGTAACTAGAGAAATCAACCGGAATAGATGGCGTCCGGCAGGAATCAAACCGACGACCACCACGACTAGGCGAAGGAAGTGTCGGCCTAGCTAGTTCCAAAGGAACACCAACAATCGGACATCGGGAAATGGTCGATAGAGGGCTGAATCTGGCCAGAGAGGAGGACAACATGGAGCTTGGGTAGAGAGAGAAAGAAAATTTTTTAGAGAGCGAGTAGAGAGAGTCCTCTGGCCGAATAATCAGGGAGAGAGAGAGGTTTGTGAGGAGTTTTGGAGGGACACTTCAAAGTGAGGGCTGAGATAATTTACTTTATTAATCAAGAGCTCATATTTATCCCTTAATGGCTAAGATAAGCCTTTATTGGCTGAAATTTGATGCCTAGGATAGGTGGCAAGAAATTTTAAATTGCTAGGATTAAGTGATTAATGAATGGCTAGGATTGGTTCTATCTTGGATTGACAACAGGCATGGCTTAATTGTAATTTGTTGATATCTAAATTTTGATGACTAATTTAGGCATTTATTGCAAAAAAAATTTAGGAATCGTCCATGATCCCTCACACATAAAATAAATTAGTGATTGCATTTGCGTATTATATGAATTTTTCTCATGCATTAATTAAATCCATAATTTGCACACGAGACCAGCGGCGGATGGAATTAAAACAAATGACTCCGAGCTTAATTAAATTTTGTGGACTAAGCACGTGAGATTGAGGAATTCGACCAAGCCCGTTGAATCTGTTTGTGTAGCTGAAATGCCCCATGTGCTATGCGCATGGAGGTGCTCTGAGCTAGGGAGGTTAATTATTTGGTCAATCTGGGAATTAATAGGCTAAGGAATGGAATGAGTTGTCGGCAAATATTCAAAGAAGGAAAAATTGAATTCTAGGTCAAGAAACAATTGGAAAGTAGAGCATTATTGGAGCAAGAATTGAAGAAAAGTAATAAAAGATTGAAGGGTTGATACCAAATTGGTATACTTGTGACAAATTTACCTTAAACTAATTTTTTGACCACTAAAAACACTAAACTGATATATCTGTGATAATTTTACCTGAGTTGGATGACATGTGGCAGTTGACTGGTGTACTAGTTTGGGGTTTTATCCTCCGTTTGTTACAGGCGTATCAATTTGTGATTTTTCGTGGTGTTAATCCAATTTAACGAAGGATAAAAATATAAATGTTCCAGTTTGGGGTTTTTAATGTTAAAAAAATTAGGTTTTGGTAAAATTATTACAGGTGTACTAATTTATGATTTTTTGTTATCAAAAAATTAGTTTGGGGTAAATTTATCATAAATATATTAGTTTGGAGTTTTTTGTGGTATTAACTTAAGACGGAAAGGATACACATTTTTTCACGGTACAAAGAGAGAGAGAGAGAGAGAGGACTGAAAGGATACACGCTTTCTCACAGAGACAGTACGCTCGGTAGAGCCAAAAAACGAAAAGAGGGAAAAACAAGAGTGGGAGTTTTACACGAAAGAAACAGAGCACCAAAGGAACGAAGCTTCTTCCTACGGACGCTACCGCACCGATCCGTGGCCGCTGCTCTGAACGCCTCCCCAGTCACACCTGCTCCGCCGTGTTCCAGTCCCTGCCTTCTCCGAGCAGCAATCCCAACGATACCAGCAAGTTTCGAGCAGTTGCCGCACTACCTGCACCACCTGAGCCATACCGTCGCAGCAGCCTAGCAGAGTCCTCGGTCTCTCGGTGAATCTTCAGCGAAGCGCCCGACCTTTGATGCCACGCCTTGGATATTTCGCGAATCTTGCAGCACTTCCAGCGAAGTCAGCTGCGACCACGTACTCCGGCAAGCCATCCAGCAGCGTTTCCAGTCCGTCACCGAGGCGTTCCGGCGAGTCTATTGCATTCCCTGTGCACTTCCAAGCTCCGACAGCCTTGTCCAGTCCCTAAGGTATCTCACCAACGACGCTTCAACCTCGTTTGCCAAATGCAGCAAACGGAGTTCTAGTTTCCATTGTTGTCCACACTGTTGCCGAACGGGTTATTGCGGCCGCCGGTCTTGGACTGGTTGTAAGAATTTCCTAATGTGGGCTTCATTAATTGAAATTGACTGAATTAGTTTGGTCTAATAAAGGTAAGATATATGGGTTCTTAATAAGTCTAATATGGGGCTGGCTGGTGTGGGCCGAGTACGGCCCGGCCCGTAATGAGAGGGCCCGTGGTCGAAGACTCTATAAATAGCGCTCAAGTCCCTCCCCTAACCAGATGATGCACATTTTGACTCACATACAGATTTAGAGAGAACTTTCTTCTCGTGAGTGGCAATCTCATTAGGCCAGTGTTCTAACCAAGGGATAGGGGAGAAGAACTTGAGTTCGTGTTCGAGAAACCGTCGCTAATTCCGCGTCAAGTTCGATGGATTCCAAACCAGGTACGCGAATCAACAATTTCTCCATCATCGTGTTTCGATTTCTGATTATGGTGATCTTGGGTGTGCCATTTTCGTGGCCTTACATTTGGTATTAGAGCCTGCCATAGATTAGAACCGAAACATGCAGATTAGAATCGTTTTTCGTTTTGACCGAGAGGTTTTTGCCCAGTTTCGAAATTTTTTATCGGATAAAAGTTAAATTTTATTGTATATTTGGAATCTACTCGTCGAGACGAGAAAAATGGTGGGCGGAACGCCGCCGGAGGAGGCCGGACGCGCCGTCACGCGCCAACACGCGCCCTAGGCGCGGCGGCGCGTGACGGACACGCGCGGCCATGCCGAACCGGCGCGTTTCTTCGCCGGTAACCGTGGGCTGACGTCGGCATGACGTCAGCGAGGGGCGCGGATCCGGTTGACCCGGATCCCGAACCGACCCGGGTTTTGAATCGACCCGACCCGGTCGTGACCCCGACCCGGATCCTGACCCGACCCGTTTTTCGACCCGACCATTGACCCGACCGGGTCAACCGGTCGGACCGGCTGGTCAGACCGGTTTGACCGGCTAAACACGCGCGCACGCGTCGCGCCTTCCGGCGGCGCGTGCGGGCGCGTCCGACGTCCGTTTTGGACGATCTTGGTATCGACGCGCTCGTATTGAGAAGCTCTACATTGTGGTGTATTTATTTTACATTTTTGAAGCTTTTACAGATGTGAAAATACGTATAGAACCCTATGTACGCGTATTTTCAGGGTATTTTTGCGTATTTTCTTGTATTTCTCTATGGTTTCGGAAATACATATAGTAGCTCACATGTATATCACCACATAAGGACTGTGTAGAGTGTAATTCATTATCTATCAATGAATGGAACAGTATAATTAGCATGACATGTAATTTCAGAGACATACGCCCCTGTCTTTACATCTAGGATTACATGTATATAGTAAATGTGATACATAAAGTTTATATCCCTGGTATGAGAGATTTTCAAGGATTCAGTTGAGTTGTGACCGCCAAAGTGGCACACTTGACTGGGTTTGAGAGATATCAGTCTCATATTGTGGTGGGATGTCTCCTGGTCTATTACGTGATTATACTCCCAAAGGAGGTGATCTTGTATTAGTTCATGGAGGGGTACATGTATAGCATGTGCTTGAGAAATGACTGATCTTAGTGGTTCATACACCCAAAGGTGGTGATTTCGCGAAAAATTAGAATATGTTCTCATGGCCGCTGTCATGTGGAGAATGTACAACTGCATGTCATATTTTCTGCCCAAAGGTGATTATGTGATGATGTATGTAATTCTCTATATAAGTATTCACATGATGCTGATTGTATTGTTTGTTTGTTTTCCAGTCATCTTTTCTGTAAACGGCAATTCCATTTCAATTGAGGTCCTTACTGGGTTGAACTTTAAGAAATGGAAAGAGGATTTTCTGTTTGGAATGGAGCTGGCAGATGTTCACATTGCTCTTACAAAGGATAAGCCGGCAGATATCATGGCCACTAGTACTGAAGCTGAGAAAACGGACTATGCTGCCTGGGAAAAGAGCAATCGGATTTGTTTATTGACAATGAAGAAATCTATTCAAGAACACTTGAAAAGTGGTTTGCCAGCTGACTGTACTGCTAAGGAAATGATGGCAGCCTTAGAGGCCAGAAACCGTATTTCATCTAATGCTGAGGTTGGTACACTTCTTCAAAGGCTCTTCAATATGAAGTATGATGGTACTGCTGGGGTTAGAGATTATGTCCTTAGGATGGTAGACCTAAAGACAAAGCTTCAAACTCTTAATGTTTCCATTCCTGATGCTTGCATTGTGCATCAAGCCCTAAACACCCTTCCACCTGATTTTGGGATTATAAAAACAAATTATAATTCTCAAGATGAGACTTGGTCAGTTAATGACTTGATAGCAAGGGTGGTGGCAGAGGAAGAGAAACTTAAGAAGGAAAAAGGGCATCTGGCCTTATATGTTTCTAGTTCCCACAAAAGAAAGGATAAGAAGTTCAAAAATCGTACTCATAAAGGTACTCATGACACTACCGATCAATCTGACAATATGGGTCCAAAGAAAACATCCTTCAAAAGGGATGGTGGCCACTGCTTCTTTTGTAAGAAGAAAGGTCACATAAAGAAGGATTGTGCAAAGTTTAAAGCTTGGTTGTCTAAATGTGAGCCTACAGGTAATGATTCTTTGGCACTTGTTTGTGAATCCAACCTATCAGAAGCACCATCCAGTTCTTGGTGGCTCGATAGCGGTGCAACTAATCATGTTGCGTTTACCATACAGGGATTCATAAACCGGAGGAAGCCAAATCAGGATGAATCAAGACTCACTGTGGGAAACAATGAGAAAGCTGATGTTGTGTTTGTGGGAGATGTAATCTTGATTCTAGACTCTGGTTTTAGATTAATGTTGAAAGACACTTTCTATGTACCTTCATTTAGACGGAACTTAGTTTCCGTATCGTGTTTGGACATGTATGGCTACTCTTTTGAAATCAAGAACAATGTTATTTCTTTGTCTCTTAATTCAAATAAGGTTGGGTGCTGTTATATGTCCAACGGATTGTACAGATTGTGTTTGTCTCCCAATGACATATACGTCGCTTATACGGCTGAAAAGGTTGTTTCTAAGAGACCATTACCTAAGGAACAGTCTTATACATTGTGGCATAAACGGCTTGGCCATATCTCTAAGGATAGAGTAGAAAGGCTGATAAAGACTAACATCCTGCCTGCTCTTAAAGATGACTTAGAGACATGTGTAGACTGTTGTAGAGGTAAAATGACCAAGATAAGGAAGAAAACTGCAGTCCGAAGTTCTGACCTGTTGGAGGTCATTCACACTGATATTAGTGGACCCTATACGGCAACCTTGTGTAGAAATTTTTATTTCATCACATTTATTGATGACTATTCTCGATATGGCTATCTGTACTTGATTAAAGAAAAGTCCGAGTCTCTTGATAAGTTCAAGATTTTTCGGACTGAAGTCGAGAAACAGTTGGGAAAGGTCATAAAGGTTGTTAGATCTGACCGAGGTGGAGAGTATTATGGCAAGCATGGCGATGCCGGACAGCTTAAGGGGCCATTTGCCAAATACTTAGAGGATTCTGGGATAGTGGCTCAGTTTACTATGCCTGGGAGTCCTGAGCAAAATGGTGTGGCCGAAAGGCGCAATCGCACCCTTATGGAAATGGTGAGGAGTATGATTAGTAGGACTAATTTACCTGGTTTTCTGTGGGGTGAAGCTTTGAAAACAGCTTTGTACATTCTAAATCGTGTACCTACAAAAGCTGTTCCATCGACTCCTTTTGAGTTATGGACCGGACGTAAGCCTAGCTTAAACCATCTTAAAGTTTGGGGATGTCCTGCGGAAGTGAAGTTATATAATCCAACATTAAGTAAGTTGGACTCTAGAACCACTCGGTGTTACTTTGTATCTTACCCGGATCATTCGAAGGGATATCGGTTCTATAATCCCAATGGAGGTATAAGAATTGTGGAATCACAGACAGCCAAGTTTTTGGAGTTTGATGTGTCCGAAGAAAGTAGCTGCTCACAGACTATTGAGAATAATAGTACGGTGGGTAATATTGTATCTTTATCTCCTCCCATACAGATAATTGTGGAAACTCCCACACTACAGACTGAACCTGTTGAGGCTCGGGATCCTGTTGTCGAGACAGATCCTAATGAAGTTCCTCAAGGCTCTCAGGTGCAGGATGTGGCTATTGCTGCTCCAGTAAGGAGATCCATTAGGGAGAGACGATCAGCTATACCACCAGACTATTTAGTCTATATAGGAGAGCAAGACTACGATATCGGTTCTGTGGCTGATCCAATGACTTATGCGGAAGCTGTTTCTTGTCCTCAGTCAGAACTGTGGTTGGATGCAATGAGAGATGAAATGCAGTCTATGAAGCATAATGGAGTTTGGGAACTTGTTGAATTACCTGAAGGTCATAGACCTATTGGCTGCAAATGGGTGTATAAGACTAAAAGGGACTCCAAAGAAAAGATTGAGAAGTTTAAAGCCAGACTGGTAGCTAAGGGTTTCACTCAGAAGGAAGGAGTAGACTATGAAGCAACTTTTTCTCCAGTCTCTTCTAAGGATTCTTTCAGAGTGATTATGGCATTGGTAGCTCATTTCGATATGGAGTTACACCAGATGGATGTTAAAACTTCCTTTCTCAATGGAGACCTTAATGAAAAAGTCTATATGATGCAACCCGAAGGTTTTGCAGCAGATGATTCAGGTACGCTTGTGTGTAGACTGAAAAAGTCTATTTATGGTCTCAAACAAGCTTCTAGACAATGGTACTTGAAGTTTCATAGTGTTGTCGCTTCATTTGGTTTTGTTGAGAACAAAGTAGATCAGTGTATATACTGCAAGGTCAGTGGGAGGAAATTCATTTTCCTTATACTCTATGTGGATGATATCTTGCTTGCGAGCAGTGACCTTGGTTTACTGCATGATACAAAGCGGATGTTGTCAAAGAACTTTGATATGAAGGAACTTGGTGAGGCGTCTTTTGTTCTTGGCATTGAGATTCATAGGAATCGTTCTCGCCGACTATTGGGTTTATCTCAGAAGGCATATGTTGATCGTATTTTAGAAAGATTCAACATGCAGCAATGTAAGCCAGGAATTGCTCCTGTCTGTAAAGGTGATAAGTTGAGTCTGTCACAATGTCCTCATTCAGATTTTGAGAAAGCCCAAATGAAGAATGTATCTTATGCTAGTGCACTTGGGAGTATTATGTATGCTCAAGTATGTACTAGACCAGATATTGCTTTTGCAACAGGACTTCTAGGCAGATATCAGTCAAATCCAGGACACGATCACTGGGTTGCTGCCAAGAAGGTTTTGAGGTACTTAAAGAGGACAAAAGACTATATGCTGATTTACAACATGTTCAGGACCTACGGCTAGTTGGGTATTCGAATTCAGACTTTGCTGGCTGTCAGGATGAAAAGAAGTCGACAACAGGTTACATCTTCAAGTTAGCAGGAGGTGCAGTATCATGGAAAAGTGAGAAACAGAAATCAATGACATCCTCTACCATGCAAGCGGAGTTTGTAGCATGCTTTTCGGCCGCTACTCAGGCAATTTGGCTCTGAAACCTCATTAAGGAATTAACCGTATTTGATTTTGTGGATAGGCCCATACAGTTGTATTGTGACAATAACTCTGCAGTGTTATTTGTTAACAACAACAGAGGTCTCAAGGGGTCTAAGCATATGGAGGTCAAGTACCTGACTATAAAGGAAAAAGTTCAGGATGGTGACATTGCAGTAGAGCACATTTCAACAGATGATATGATTGCAGATCAGCTAACTAAAGGCCTTCACCCTTGTGTATTTGATCGACATGTCATTAATATGGGCTTAGGAGTATCATGGGATACTGTCAATTAGTGGGAACTGTTTAGTTTTATGTTGCTCTTATGAAGTTTGTATATGATTTTGTTACATTTTTGTAATATTTGAATATGTATCAACTCTTTTGCATTCAATAAAGTATTTGTGAATGTAGATTTATCAAGTTGAGTACATATATTTGATGAAAATCTCGAGGCATTGTGTAAACCTTGAGTACAGGCTATGGGGCATTCTTAGTATTAGCCTTAACAATATGTCTTGTTACACATAAAGTACAGTTAACTATCAAGCTAAGACATATGCAGGTTCGTTGGAACCATAAAGGATATTCTCTGGTGACACACTAGGTTTTGTGACACTTAAGGAGAGAGAATTTGGACTAACAAAATGGATAACACATGAAGTATCACTCATTATGAGGTATTGTCCATTTGACACACTACCATATTGAATCCATATCAGTAAAGTTGAAAGCACTCGTGACCATGGAAGGCTCTGCGTGAGTACATGCAGTTACCGCCATGATTCGGTGTTCGAGACTTTATGGGATCGGATTGACTATTAAGAATAATCTCTAGACCAATATAAGGGTGCGCACACAGTTGTGTTTCAATTAATATCGCCTAATGTGGGCTTCATTAATTGAAATTGACTGAATTAGTTTGGTCTAATAAAGGTAAGATATATGGGTTCTTAATAAGTCTAATATGGGGCTGGCTGGTGTGGGCCGAGTACGGCCCGGCCCGTAATGAGAGGGCCCGTGGTCGAAGACTCTATAAATAGCGCTCAAGTCCCTCCCCTAACCAGATGATGCACATTTTGACTCACATATAGATTTAGAGAGAACTTTCTTCTCGTGAGTGGCAATCTCATTAGGCCAGTGTTCTAACCAAGGGATAGGGGAGAAGAACTTGAGTTCGTGTTCGAGAAACCGTCGCTAATTCCGCGTCAAGTTCGATGGATTCCAAACCAGGTACGCGAATCAACAATTTTTCCATCATCGTGTTTCGATTTCTGATTATGGTGATCTTGGGTGTGCCATTTTCGTGGCCTTACACTGGTTGGTAGACATTGCCGCGCAAACTTTCTGTCCATTATCGCACAAATTGATTGCTCAGTATTTGGTAACTTTCCTAAATCTTTATTCTATCCAAATATTCGATTACCTAAATTATGATTATTGATTCTAACTTTGATTTGACTATGAGACTTTAGGCATATCCAATTAGGAGAAATTCCATAATTATAAAAAAAAATCCCGATAAACTTGAATATTGAACTGCGAGACACTAGATTGAATTATTGATTATCTTGATTGTTTTTTTTGTGGGAATGTGGTAATTATTATAATGTGGTGAGTATATGGTTTATATGGTTTATTTATTGCTTGTGATGATTTTTAATAACTTTCCTTTTATATATATATTGCCTTGCATAATAGAGTAGGATCCCATAATATTTTAGAAGAAATTTTCTAATCTAGAATAGGATTTAATTTAGTTTATTTCCTACAATAGTTTAGATAATTTTGTGCTAGGATAGTTCACTATCAATAGAAAAAAATCATGAAACATGTGTCATATAGAATAAGTACCATCATCTTGCCACGTCATCAACATGTGCCATGTCATCAAAGCCACGTCATGTTATGTCATAGGGCGCGTCATCCTATATGCCACATCATCTTTGTCATGCTATCAATTCCATGTCATTTAGTATATGCGTATTTGGGGTCATATAGGTTAGATTGCATAGCATGTTAAAATAGTTCATATATTTTGCTCGTCCATAGTATTAGGTCATATAAATTACATGTCATATATCATTAGTGTAAAAATTAGGATTAATACCGCGAAAAACCCCAAACTGGTACGCCTGTGACAATTTTACCCCAAACTATTTTTTCACCACAAAAAACCTCAAACTGGCACATCTGTGATAAATTTACCCTCAGTTTATTTCCGTAAAATTTTACTATCAAATTGCTTTGTTAAATGACACGCGGCAATTGATGGATGTACCAATTTTATGTTTTACCCTCCGTTTGTCACAAACGTAGTAGTTTATGATTTTTTGTGGTATTAATTCAATTTAATGGAAACTAACGGAGCGTAAATTTGTCACAAATGTACCAGTTTTGGATTTCTTATGGTCAAAAAATTAGTTTGAGGAAATTTGTCACAAGTGTACCAGTTAGGGGTTTTTCATGGTCAAAAACTCAGTTTGGAGTAAAATTGTCACATGTGTACCAGTTTGGGGTTTTTCATGGTATTAACCCTAAAAATTATGCAAGTGAAATTAAAATTAAAATTGCATATAATTATTCTTTATAGATAAGCCTCACGATTCCGTGACGGTCACGTGGCCTTCCCCCATTCGCTGCTTGCCTCACAACATCCCGCCGTTGTCAGCCCCATGTCCCTTTCTATGTGTGCGTGTGGGAGATGGCCAAGTGAGGCCAGGCCGAAAAGAAAAGAAGGGAAATGGGCGGGACTGGCTTTGCGGGCTGGACCTTTGCATGGGTTGGGTCCAGACGGGTCGGGTCAAACCGGCCCAATCTAATTTTTCTTTTTTTTTTTCTTTCCTTTCTTTCTTTCTTGTTTCTTCTTCTTCTTCTTCTTTTTGAAAAAAAGATATATATATATATTTTTCTTAATAAATCTATTACTACATGCTAATCTTTTTTCTTTGTCGAATACTACTTGCTAATCTACCCACTTGTCTATTTTTGTTGTTTCTACCATTATGAACCTTTTTTTTAATATATTTTTAGACGGCTTATCCAACCGACAAAATTAGGTGTCAACAATACTGTAGCGTTAACAAAAGACTCAATGGACTTTCAACTGATGATGACACGCCGTTAGAAGACTTTCTTGAAGAAGGTCTTCAAATCAATGAAATTGGAACCTCCTCATATTCAGAAACAAAACATCACTCTTCCAACAAATCAACGAGACAAACGGGTTAACAAAAGAAGAAGAAATTCTTTTGAACACTGCAGATCAAATACTGGACCCCCAAGCTTAAAAAGATTACCTAAATAGACTTCAAATCTCTATGAAAGTCTCTTCTAAAGCTAACGCGTCTTATAATTTATAGGATATTCTTGATAGAAATAAGAAAGGGTTTGAAGGAAAATTACCGAAAAGGTCTTGATGGATGGCTTGTTCATAGTTATGACCTGTCTTTCCAAGTATAAATCATCCTCTTTAGAAACATATGCCATCTCACACAGAGAAAGACTAAAGAATAGGAGCAACAACAAATGTTTTTGTAAGGTTTGTTATGATCTTAATCTAGCCCTAGCCCCTAGAAAAGAATATAACAAACAAGCTATTATTATGGTGGTGCGGAATTGAAACACTCAAGTAATTGAAAGCATCTATTTGAGTGTGGGAAAGTAAAAACCTGATACAAGTCGGGCAAAGATTATTAAAACATCTCCAACCAAAACCTGATAATGAGTCAGGCAAAGAATAGACATGAATTTGTTAGTAAGCCTTGGGACCTAAACCCCCATAAGCTTGAGTTTAAGGATTAGAACCTATCTAAAGGGATTTTAAATGGGCTATGCTTTTTCCCCATTATGACTAAAACACTCCCTATAATAGTATTGTGACAATATTAACCTTAATGGATTAACTTTTATGGGTCTCACTTTTCTAAGGCATCTCTTTTTTTTGTACGTGGTGTTCTGTTTGTTTTCTTTTCTCTCTTTTCTCACGGGTCCCACTTTCCTTCTTCTCGTTTACTTCTCTCTGCACACGTATGTCCCTCTTTGCTCCCCCTTTCCATTTACTGCTTCAACACCAACAATGGCATCACAACGGTCACCGTGGCACTCTCCTGTGCTGTACTTGTTTGAAGACTTGGCATTGATGCTGGGGCTCACAGGCTTTGCTCTCTTGATATTGGCCTATTCTTATTGGAAACTCTCCAGCAATTCGAGCAACACCCAAAGAGATGAAGAAAATAGGGTGAAGCAAAGACGAGCAATGGAAAAGGGCACAATAAGGCTGTGAAGGTGTATGAAGAGAAGACAGTGGTGATAATGATTGGCGATAAGACACTTTTCTCGCCATGCGTATCTAGCAGAAGCCCTTCTTTTGGTGATTCTCAAGGCAACAATAATGGCGATGGTCAGAGCTTGGTTGCAAAGGATGACAAGGAAGACAATTTCGACAAGACCATGATGTTGGCAATCATGATGATAATAACATTAACAATGATGATAACGATGATGATGTTGGCAATCATGCTGTTCATGGTCATAATTAAGAGATGAAGATGCAAGCACTCCAACCTTCGACCGGCTAGGATGACAAGCTTCGGTCAGAAGCCTCTCCAATCGAGGAACTCTCCGACTACTCTTCCCGCCGACAACCAGCCAAAACCGAAACCAAAGCCAAAGCTTGAGAGGATTGGAATTGAGATCTTGTCGATGCTCTTTGAGTTGGACAAGGAGAACCATCATCCCGCGCCGCCGCGACTCCTCTGGCGAAGGTGGAGCAGCTAGATGCGTCGTTCGTAGAGGAGTTGCTCGCGATGAGGAAGAAGCTAGAGAGGCTGAGGGTGGAGAGGGAGAGGACAGAGTCGATAAGAAGAGGCACACATTCTTAACGATGAAGATGAGGGAGGTCGAGGAGAGAGGCGAGGTCCAAAAGCTGCTTGAGATCGAGGTCGATCAGAATACCAATGGAAGCACTCAAGCTTATGCTCTTGGAATCGATGACATGGAGGTGATTTTGAGCCGATTTTCTGGAGATTTGCCGACTGAGAAATTCTAGGGTTTTTGTGTTCTTTTTTAGCTGAATGAGAGAGTGTTGCCGATTCCTCAGATACCAACAAAGCTAAAACCATGATCGAGTTAGTAGGGAACGAAGAGAAGTAAATACGAAGAAGGAAAATGGGACCCACAAGAAAGAGAGAAGAAATCAAACAAAAATAATGGGCCAAACGAAAAAAGGAAGTTAGTTTCGTCAAACTGCTTAAAAAGGTGGTACCCACAAAGGCTAATATTGTCAAAACACTATTATGATGAGGGTTTTAGCCATAGTAAGAGTGGAATCAGCACAACCCATTTTAAATTTAACCATTTTATTAAAGTGCAATTAGTCTAAACTAAGCTAGTCGTTTATTGGAAAAATGATTTTAAGTCCAATTGGATTTTATTAGTTAGAATCTAAGCTAATTGAGACCGAAATTCATTAACTAGCTAATCTAATTGGGACTAATCTAAACTAGGCTAAGCTAATCTAAGCGTCACCTTGGACAACCATGGACTACCTTGGACCGCCATTGAGAGTCTTGGCTGCCTTCTTCGACGGCCCACCTCCGGCTACCACTTAGAGTATCGATTCTCCCATTCGCAACATACACTCAAGCAAAGCAAGCAATTAGTGAAGCTCACTAATTAACAAATAATCAGGTAATTCGAAGTTGAGCTCGAGAATTAGATTGCCCATGCATTCAATTAATGCCAACCACCTCTACTCAAGTTAAGCGTTAATTAATTATCACTACATGAACAATAACCCCAGTGAAACTCATCACATGGTGGCTAAGTCATCAAGCGCCCAATTAAAATTCTAATCTCCCAATTCTAATCTACCCATTGAATCATGCAATAGAGCCTACCATACATCTAACAATCACATGCAAGACTTGATTAGTCATGCAATCAGGCCAATTAGCCATGAGAAGCAATCGGGGTAAGTACAACGCAAGTGCCATAACTTTTATACGGAGGACACTTAAGTGCCATAATTTTTTTGGCTCACTTGAGTGCCATAACTTTCAAAAATATGATCACCCAAGTGCCATTTACGAGCTTATTATGAGGGCCCGAAACCGCGGCTTTTCCGGTTGAACGGTGACCTTTCCGGCGAGGCGAGCACTACCAGCTTGAAGAGGGGGTGTCGGTGGATCATACCATGGCCTCCGTTCGTTTCGAAATTTCTGTTTTAGCCCCTGTTGACGAAGGTAAAAATATTTCGTAGTCATACAAATCGGCTCGATAAATGTGTGACTACGAAACATTTTTACCTTCGTCAACGGAGACTAAAACAGAAATTTCGAGACGAACGGAGGCCATGGAATGATTCACCGACACCTCCTCTTCAATCTGGTGGTGTTCGCCTTGTCGGAAGGTCACCGTTTGGCTGAAAAAGTCGCGGTTTCGGGCCCTCACGACCAGCCTCTCTGACAAGCTAGTCATGAGGGCTCGAAACCGCGGCTTTTTCGATCGAACGGTGACCTTCCCGGTGAGGCGAGCACCACCAGCTTGAAGAGAGGGTGTCAGTGAATCATTCCATAGCCTCCGTTCATCTTGAAATTTTCGTTTTAGCCTCCGTTGACGATGGTAAAAATGCTTCGTAGTCACACAAATCGGCTCGATAAATGTGTGACTATGAAGCATTTTTACTTTTGTCAACGGAGGCTAAAACGAAAATTTCGAGACTAACGGAGGCCATGGAATGATTCACCGACATCCCCTCTTCAACCTGGTGGTGCTCGCCTTGCCGGGAAGGTCACCGTTTGGCTTGAAAAGCCGCGGTTTCGGGCCCTCACGACCAACCCCTCTGACAAGCTGGTCGTGAGGGCCCGAAACCGCGGCTTTTCCAGCCAAATGGTGACCTTCCCAGCAAGGCGAGCACCACAAGATTGAAGAGGGGGTGTGTAACGACCCGGTCCGACGAGGGCGGGGAGTGGTCGCCGGGGCCAGAGGGCCTGGACAAGGAGCGGCTCCTGGCAGGCTTCTAGGATGGCAAGGGGGGCATGTCTCTTGTCCCACATCGCCTAAGGAGGGAGATCCTGATGAGTTTATAAGGCTTAGCCCCTTAATCCTGTGTAACGCGTTTTAAAACCGTGAGGACTTAGTGTTCAAAGCGGACAATATTACACAAGGAGTGGCGCAGCGGAAGCGTGGTGGGGCCGAGGTCCTTACAAATGGTATCAGAGCCGACTCCCGACCGCGTGTGAGGCCATAGCGAGGACGCTGTGCTCGAAGGAGGGGAGAATGTAACGACCCGGTCCGACGAGGGCGGGGAGTAGTCGCCGGGGCCAGAGGGCCTGGACAACGAGCGGCTCCTGGCAGGCTTCTAGGATGGCAAGGGGGGGCATGTCTCTTGTCCCACATCTCCTAGGGAGGGAGATCCTGATGAGTTTATAAGGCTTAGCCCCTTAATCCTGTGTAACGCGTTTTAAAACCGTGAGGACTTAATGTCCAAAGCGGACAATATTACACAAGGAGTGGCGCAGCGGAAGCATGGTGGGGCCGAGGTCCTTACAGGGTGTCGGTGAATCATTCCATGGCCTCCGTTCGTCTCGAAATTTTCGTTTTAGCCTCCGTTGACGAAGGTAAAAATGCTTCGTAGCCTTGCTGGGAAGGTCACCATTTGGCTGGAAAAGTTGCGGTTTCGGGCCCTCACGACCAACCTCTCTGACAAGCTGGTCGTGAGGGCCTGAAACCGCGGCTTTTCCGATCGAACGGTGACCTTCCCGGCGAGGCGAGTACCACCAGCTTGAGGAGGGGAATCATTCCATGGCCTCCGTTCGTCTCGAAATTTCCTTTTTAGCCTCCGTTGACGAAGGTAAAAATGCTTCGTAGTCACACAAATCGGTTCGATAAATTGCGCGCATATGAAGCATTTTGACCTTCGTCAACGGAGGCTAAAACGGAAATTTCGAGACGAACGGAGGCTATGGAATGATTCATCGACACCTCCTCTTCAAGCTGGTGGTGCTTGCCTCGCCAGGAAGGTCACCGTTCGATCGGAAAAGCCGCAGTTTCGGGCTCTCACGATTAGCTCGTAAGTGGCACTTGAGTGATCATTTTTTTGAAAGTTATGGTACTCAAGTGAGCCAAAAAAAAGTTATGGCACTTGCGCTGTACTTATCCCGAAGCAATCAATCAATTAGTGGCCATAAGGATCACTTGTTCAACTTTTGGACCAATTCTAATCACTTATGTTTTAATCAATTGAGCCACTAAATGAAGTCTAGATGAAGTGATTCAAGGGGCTATGGAAAACTTAGGATGTCTAGTTCATTTCTTATTTAGACCATTTCGGGCTCAATTGGTTCAGAATTAACCAACAAACCCAACTGCTCGAGACTCGGACCCTGATCCAATACAGAATTTAAATATACCGAAAAAATATAAAATAAATTCAAAATACCACCAAATTTGATAGATAGTTATCTGTATGTGTTCTATACAACTTTCATGTTTTGAGTTTTTGCAAATAAGCCCTTCAATTATGTCAAATTAGCCAATTTTTCCTTCGGACTCAACTGCAAACAGTTTTATGGGCCAGTCATACTTTGTTTGGTTTATTGCACTTTTGACCCCTTAAACTGTGCTAGAATGACCTCAACCTTTTCAGGTTTACATTTTTGACCCTAAGGAATAACCTTTTTTTTTTGAAGTTTTGCACAAAAGACCTCTAACTATTTTATTTTTGCAATATAAGTTCTGGGGAATTTGAAAATTGTTTTCTACATTTAACGCAAAACACCTTCGCTACTTTGCGGATGAACTTTTTTGGATCAAACGAGGTCCAATTTTTACAAAATTCATACTGTTGCAAAGCTCTTGATCTCAATTTCTAGCGAAGTTTTGCAAGTCTTTTCAAATTTTGACCCCAAAAATCATTAAAAATTGGAGAACACCGAGAGGTCAGAATGACTTCAAAATTCCAGCTATCTAATTGCATCATCATTCGACCAAAAAAAAAACTGCATTATCAAACTTGCACACATGCACTCCCATACATTCTCATGCATATTTCCAGCATTGATGAACACACTCAAGCCATATTCGTCAACATTAACATCCATCCTTGTTCATTATCAATCACCTAGAATTAGGGGTGGCATGGTTCAGGTGGGCGGTTCCTACTCTAGAATCGGAAACCGCCCGCTAAGGACTGGTTTCGAAAAATTGGAACCGGGAACCACCCGGGGACCGGATTGCCAGTCCGATCCGATTCACGGGTGGGTCCATGGAACCAGTCCCACCAAGTTTCATGTGTCGGCACTGTAATATGCAACAAAGAATCACACAACGGAAATAAATGATTCTGGATTAATTAAAATTAGACCTCGTCATGGACACTTTCAGCCAAAGCCAATGAATCAACAAAATGAATGTTAGGAAGTGTGTAAGTAAGAGAGCACACTCACCGAACTTGTTATGAATGGACAAAAGAAGACAGTGATCCAACATAAAAACTAGTCAGTAGCCTATATGCGTTGAACGATCGTTAGTCAATAGTTGTAGAGCTATTGCCTCATCGAGCCAAAGTCATTACATGACAAAAGGTCTTTATATTGCCAAATAAGATTAGCGAGTTTCACATTAGGGATTTAGAATTTTTAATTTTTTAAAAAATTAAAAATTAAATAAATATAATATATATTACCGGTTCGGTCTAAGTGGACGGGTGGGCGGTTCCGCACTTGGAACTGGGAACCGGATAAGTTCCCTTAGGAACCACCAGTTTTGGGTCGGTTCGGTTCGGTTCCAGGCGGTCTGAGCGGTTCCTGGTTCCTTTGCACATCCCTACCTAAAACATTTGTCTAAACATGCACAAACATTATTGGATTAACATAAAACTATCTCAAATCAACATGTATTCAACAAATTATCAACCTGGGGGTAATCAACATTGAAACATGCTTGATTATTACACTAGATGTTTTGGCTGGGTAAATGCAAGTTGAACATCAACATACAAAATAAAGAATTAACTATCACTTGATCCAATTCTATGAATGAATCATCCTAAACGTGCAAACTCTAGTTAAAACGATATGTAATTGACAAAAATAACATGAAAGAATGCCTATACATGTTCGGCTAAGATGAGAATCAAGTCCTAAAACCTTCTAAAAATGAAATTTCACTTTGATTTTACTAGATTGTACTAGTTCTAAAGCTAAATTTCAATTCGATTTCAAAAAATTCTATCACATCTCACATTGATTATAGATCGAGGTCAAACTTCGATTTTTAAACCATCATTCAATGACCACATTCTCGGATGATCACAAAGAATGATCAATCAATAAAAACGATCCTACTTTGATAGAATGGATGCTGACGAGAAAATGATAATGGTAGGCCAATTGAGGGGCTTTCGGTGAGGATCTGGAGTAGTGCCGACCATGAGCATACCAAGGACTTGCCAGGGAATTCGGTCGCACGGCTAGACTAGCGGAGGAAGAACGGCGGCTTGCTAAAACTTGCAGGAAACCGGTCGGTGAGAGAGACATTTCCCTGCGAAAGAGAGAAACCCTTAATGATTAATCAAGCTCCCTATTGGCTGCAAATTATTCACATGGATTGATGATGTGTCATAATGGATGGCTAAGATAAATTGATCAATAAACGGTTGAGATTTGAACTTCAAAGGATATGTGACATGGCAAGGGAATTTTGGCAATATTTCTAAATGGCATTTTTGTAATTTATTCAGTGTGAGCAAAGAGAGGGTTGGCCGGTTAGGCTGGTCGCATGGCTGGGCAGTTCGATGTGGAGGGTCAATCTCACCCGGGTTGGCTCGTGGTTCTCCAATTGCTCAATTTCACTTTAATTTTTCTAATTGGAATTGTTATTTTCTCTATGTGGGCTCAACCAAGAGTTGGTCCATTGGGTTGGGTTCAATTCGATCCATTCACGGCTCGGTCCAAACCATGTTGGCACAATTCGATCAAATCAACTCGTGGTATTCCAATGACCTAAGTTCCCCTCAAATTGTTTTATGGATTAGGCTATCATGCACAATCGATGTTCAATTGATCAAATTGGGCTCCAACCTAACATGGGTCAAACTAAATTGGATAAATTGGGTTGACCCATCCTGAATTTACATAACTTTCTTTTTTTGGTCGAAAGCCTAAATTCATTGATCGTTGTCCACTATTTTGGTCAAATTAAGCTAGATTGCTATGATTTTGTCAAAATTGACATTGGAATTGAGTTAAATGGACTTAATCAGATTCAAATCGGGTAATTGACATTACTCATAAAGAACTTATCGGGATTCTTGATTAGCACTCGAAAATTGGCCAGCCCGTCTTAAGCTTGATTTTTTAAAATAATTGGCTTAAAAATAAAGTGCATTTTGACCCCAGGATCAAATGTCGTGAAGAAACAAATTGTAAAAAATGACTTGAAATCAATGAATTTTGAATTTTGTTGATCAAAAGTTAAAATTCTCGATTTGGCTGTAAAGTCGATTCTTGATTGATTTTTGTCAAATTAAAAAATTAGAAGTTCAATTAATAATAAAAGGAAGTGATTTGATAATTTTAGATATTTTCAAATTTTTGAAAAATGTTGATTGATGGTTTTGCTTCAGTGGTTGCCCAAAAGTCAACTCTGACGACTTATTTGCATTATTCGTAAAATCAATGTCTTGGTTTACCTAGAAAGCAATGCAATCTAAAATAAATTCGAAAAACACTAAAACAACTCTTTTTACGAAGAAACAGGTCATGTTACGCTTGAGTTTTTGATCGTTAATGACTTGTCAGCCAAAATCATTTGTCAATAATCACATATGACTTTTCTTCTACTATCTTCTTTCAATTTCAGTTTCTCTATTTTTTTTTGTCTAATTTCATTTGTATTTTAAATTTGTAACATTTATTACGTAACACTTTAGTCTTGGGCAACAGATAGACGTCAAACTAATTATGCATGGGTGAAAGTGGAAGGAGTTTGCAAATAAATGGCTAGCATGTACTCGTTTTAAAATGACGAAAATGCATTATTTTATGGAAAAGCTTTGGCATGTCGATGCTCTAATTTCCGGTAATACCTCAACTGCATTTCTCTTTAATGAATAAATTTGAAGATTTGAAGTTTATTTGTATATTCATTCGCCGAAAAAAGCGTTGGCTTTGGCAATAATTATGCATGATATCACCATGCAAGAATAAGACAAGTGGCAATCATGCATTTTTTTAAGGATAGTGGCAAGCATGCATTATCAAAGACAATTTTTCAGTCTCTCAAATCTTTTGCCCAGTTTGGAGTGAAAACATTTATCTTTTCCCACCTTTCAAATGTTAGTTTCTTGAACACACGCTGTGTATGTGCCCATTTGCTAATATATAATAAAACAAACTCAAAGAACTTTTCTGAATATGTTCCATCAAAAGCGTATGGTGACATTATAATGGCATAACATTAATAAAGGGACAAAATTGTAATTCAAACGAAAACTGAATCTCCAACATTCATGATTCCCTAAATTTTCAACACTTTCCAAACTTAATTTAATATTTTTCTTTTTCTTTTTAAGTTAAATAATTTGTTATTTCAAAGGAATTTCAATTCACTTTTCGAAATAGATCAAATCTTTAAAAACATTTTCTCTAAATACTTGAAATTTGCATTCATTTGGATTAAAGAGAAGTTTTTCATTATATATTGTCGGCCAACCCAGCTGCTCCAAGAAGTTTCTTTTGGATCCATCCCTACCTTGAAGTGCCTTGTGTCATATATAACTTTTCTTTGCTTTCTTCTTTCAATTTTAGTTTCTCTATTTTTTCCTTTTAATTTCATATGCATTTTGAATTTGTACCATATATTACATAACACTTTAGTCTTAGACAATAGATTGGCCTCAAAACTAGTTATGCATGTGGTGAAGGTGGAAGATGTTTACAGACAAATGGCTAACATGTATACTTTTTAAAATGGCAACCATGCATTGTTTTACGGAAAAGCTTTAGCATCCCGAGGCTCTAATTTCTAGTTATACCTGAACTGCCTTAAAACTAGTTATGCATGTGGTGAAGGTGGAAGATGTTTACAGACAAATGACTAACATGTATACTTTTTAAAATGGCAACCATGCATTGTTTTACGGAAAAGCTTTAGCATCCTGAGGCTCTAATTTCTAGTCATACCTGAACTGCCTTCTCTTTAATGAATAAATTTGTCTTTTTGAAGTTTATATGTACATTTGGTCGTCAAGAATAACGTAGGCTATGGCAATAATTATGCATGATATGACCATGAAAGAATGAGACAAGTGGCAATCATGCATTTTTTTAGGATAGCATTATTCAAAGACAATTTTCAGTCTCTCCTACATTTATCTTTTACCATGTTTGGAATCAAAATCAATTATCTTTTACCATTTTTCGAACCTAATTGCATTGCTCAAACTTTTGATAACACACTCAGTGGTATATTATCGACAAAAAAAGGGTGAAATTTTCGCAATATATAAACAAGCGTAAGCGTAGCTATCCGTTAGAGGGCCACTTTACGCTTCTTTTTGTCACCATGAAACTGTATGTGGAACTTGTGCCGTTGCTGCTCCTATTCTTCAGTCTTTCTCTGTGTGAGATAGCAGATGTTTCTGAAGAGGATGAGTTAGACTTGGAAAGACAGGTCAGAACCATGAAAAAGCCATCCATCAAGACCTTTTCGGTAATTTTCCATCAAAGCCTTTTTTGCGATACTCTCGTATAAATTTCATGGAGATATTGCAATTTATCCTGTTAATCTTTGAAATACGATTTCTGCTCGACGAATGACTAACTGTGTTTGATTTTATCAAGACTAAAGAAGGAGACACAATTGACTGTGTTGATATAAACAAACAACCGGCACTCAATCATCCTCTACTGAAGAATCATAAAGTTCAGGTAAAAATTTGCCATTTTCTCCTAAATCAACCGATAAATATGTGGACCAATATTGGATAATTTGGGTGAAATGGTCTATTTGATACTTCTATAATCAGTTTTTTCTCCTTGTAGACAGAGCCGAATATAAATGTCACTAGCTTGCGCAGAACTTCTTCGAATGTAAAATCGGTAAGATTTGGGTTGAGAGAATCTTGCCCCATTGGAACAATTAATACCCATTCGTCGAGTAACAAGAGAAGATTTGATGAGGGCAAGATCCTTGCCCAAGATACCATCCGTCATGGCTATGAGACAAAGTATTGTTTCTTCAAATCAACATGTACTATTCCTCTCTCTCATGCTCACTTGCATATTTACATACATAAAATATCATCAATGATTTTTTTTTTCAAATCTATTAATGAGGTCATGTGCATATGAATTTCATGAGACAACATGTCAAATATTCACTTATGAAAATCTCAAAATATGTTCTTTCCATCATTTATGTGCAAAAAGAAAATCAATACATATTTTAAAGTATGACCGGTAGGCATAGGTGAATAAGAGATTATTTAGTTTTCTTTCACTTTTTAGTAGTCCTAGTTATAAATTATCATTTGCAGGTGGTTTCTCTAACGGACAACATGATAGAAAATATTAAATATGGAGGAGGTGGAGGTACGACGGTTTACAAACTTAATGTGGCTCATGACCAACTCAGTGCCCATAATGTGTGGATTGAAACTGGTCCCCCAGAGCATATCAGCATGATTGTAGCTGGTTGGATGGTAAGTGATTTCTCAAGAAAGTCAATGTCATAGTTTTTTTACACAAGAAGAGTTCAATAAATTGTAGAATGATATGAGAGAAAATCTCTTGTTTTCCAAGGTTTCTCCACGATTATTTGGCGATGCTCGTACTAGGATGTTCACATATTGGACAGGTGAGCTGTGAAGATAATTGTCAATTCTTAATTGAACCATTTTTTCATTGATTTTTGGGTATCCAAACAAGAAGTTGGAGATAATTTGAATCTTATTCATCGCCAAAGCATTGTCCTCATAAGGTGATGGCCACCGCAATGGATGCTACAATGTACTATGTCCGGGTTTTATCCAGGTGCACAGGGAAGTTACCCCTGGTTATCCGGCAGAACCTACTTCTACTTATGGTGGAGCTCAATATGAGCTTGGAATCCATATCGAACAGGTATGTTTGATCTTTTCAAAGTTCTTCAGATAATGATGTTTGCTAAAATATTTTAGAGACTAAGGGCCCGTTTGACAATTTGTCAAATAATAAAAATTTCTGTTCTTTTGTTCCTAAAATCAGTTTGGGAATAGAAATCCGTATGTTAAATTTTTTGTGCATGGGCACAATTTTGCAAAAAATTATTCCCAGAATTAATTTTGGAACAGAATCAAGAAGTAAAAAAAAAAGTAGCTTCTTGATTCTGAAACAATTTTTTCATTTCCGATTCTTCTTGGTTTTCTTCTTTTTTCTTGGTTTGTTGTTCTTCTTCCACCCGGCTTGCCGCCACTTGCTGCCACCTGCGTCCAGCCGGCTGCCGCCACTAGCCACGGGCCAGGGCCGGCAAAGGCATCGCGATCCTTGCCGCTTGGGTGAGCGCGGCTTGCGGTTGCGACGGCGAGGCCTCGCCCAGCCATGGCGAGGCCGACCTCACCGTCGCCTGGGTGGCGATGGCGAGGTCGGCCTCGCCATGGCTGGGCAAGGCTCGACCTCACCCAAATCTGGCGACGGCGAGGTCGGCCTCGCCTGGCCTCTCCATGGCTGGGCAAGGCTCGACCTCATCCAAATCTAGCGTCGGTGAGGTCAGCCTCGCCTAGCCAAGGCGAGACCGACCTCGCCGTCGCCACCCAGGCGAGGGACCTAGGTGGCGATGGCGAGGTTGGCCTCACCGTCACGACCGGCAAGGTCGGCGGCGAGCACCGCAACGCCCTCGCCGGCCTTGGCCTATGCCGGCAGCCGGCCATGGCTGAGGAAGGGAAGGAAAAAAAGAAAAAAAAAGAAAAAAATATTAAAAAATTCAAAATTATTATTAAATATATTATTAATAAAAATAAATTTTGTGTAGTTACCAAACGTATTTATGTTATTTTTCTATTCTAAGAATAGAAATTTTGGGTAGTTACCAAACGCTTTCAAATGCTTAGAAATTATTCCCGAACAAGAAATAAAAAAAAATCATTTCTAAGTAGAATCTGTTCCCTGGCACAAAATAATTATCATGTGCAGCCTAATAGTTTTGTCCTCAAAGTTGTCAACTTTGGCTATCATTCTACCCTACTGAAAGTTATCCATATAAGCATACAATCAATCATTGCATCCATGTGAAATGATTATCATTGTTAGTAATACCAATCATGGTGTGATATCACAACGTTTATTGAAATAAACCAGTGTTAATAATTTCTGCATTTTTTACATTATTACACTTATTATCAAAATTTATTTCTAATCAGGATAGAAATACCGGGAATTGGTGGTTGATTGTGAGCGATCGCAAAGTAGGCTACTGGCCAAAGGAACTATTCCCGTATTTGCGCAATGGCTCACTACACACAGCTTGGGGAGGAATTGGCATAGCTGGAAGCAATGGATTCTGCCCACCAATGGGAAGTGGTCACATGTAGGGGTGTCAATGGGTCGGGTCGGGTCGGGCTTTCTTAATACCCGACCCGACCCGAAAACTACAGGGTCATGCTTGACCCGCCCAGACCCACCCAAGACCCTGTTCCCCGTACACCCCAAGGCCCCGGGTCGGGCCGGGTCGGGTCGGGCCGGGCTATGGGTTTTTTTTCTCTCTCCTCTCTCCTCTCTCTCTCTCGGCCGAACCCCCCCTTGCGCACGTTACCCCTCCCTCTCTCTTCCTTTTTCTCTCTCTCTCTCTCTCTCTCCCTTTTTCCCCCTCTGCGCACGTCCCCTCCCCCGCTCCCTCCCCCTACGCACACGTCCCCTCCCCCTGCATGCACCCATCCCCTCTGTCTCCCTCTTCTCTCTCCTCTCTCCTCCCTTTTTCCTCTTCTCCTTCGTTTCTCTTTCTCCTTCTTCGGCTTCTCTGGTTCTGCTTCGCCCCGCCCCCGCTCGCCCAGCCGACGCCGCGCCACCGCCTTCCGCCTGACTGCCGAGCTCCGCCGCGTCGCGCCGCTCCGCCGCCGTCGCCAGCGAGCTCCGCCGGTCGCCCCGACCGCCCCGTCGCCGGCCTGCCCGCGAGGCGCGCACAGCGCGGCAGCGAGCTCGTCGCCGCTGCTCGTCGCGCTCGGAGCCGGCCCAGCTCGACGGCGCGTCGTCCGGCCGTCGCCTCCGCCCCGTCGCCGTCGCCGCCGCCCTCTGCAGCTCCGCCAGCCCCCCTTGCCTCCCCCTTCCCCCGGTCTCATTCCTGCCCTGTTTTGCCCGAGCCCGAGCCGGCGAGCTCGTCGCCCGCCGGTCAGCTCGTCCGGCCGCCAGCTGCCGCTGCCCGCCGGTCACGGCTCGGTCGGGGAGGAGCTGGGGTGGCGCGACGGCGCGAGGCGGCGGTGGCTGGGCCGGCGAGGGCAAGCCGGCGACAGGGTGATCGGCGGCGACGGGCTCGGGCGAGCAGAGGAAAACAGAAGCAGAACTCGTCGGGGAGGGGGGGAAAGAAGAAGGAAGAGAAAGGAAGAGAGAGAGAAAAGAGAGGAGAGAGAGTCTGACAGGGGGTGGAAAACGCGTGCGGAGAGGAGAGAGGAGAGAGAGAGAGGGGGATGGGCCGGCCCAGAGTGTTAATGGGTCGGCCTGACCCTACCCAATCCTAATGAAACCTCAAATTTTAGGGTCATATTCGAAGAAAATTAAGGCCCGACCCCAAAATACCCTAAATTTTAGGGCCGGACCGGGTCGGCGCGGGTCGGGCCGGGCCGGCCCGGGTCTTATTGACACCCCTAGTCACATGCCAGATGGTGTTTACGAGCATGCCACCGTCTTTCGAAGACTCCATTGGGTTCGATCGGATGGCAAATTCCTACCTCCTTCAAATAAGACCACGGAGTGGGTGGATAGATCCAATGTTTATGGTTTGATGAACCATCAGCACGTCAGAAAATATCGAAGTGGCTACATGATTAGCTTCGGAGGTCCAGGAGGTTATTTTAGGCTATAGAAAATTTACATGAAGAAGCTATCTTGAGCAATTCAAAAAATAAAGCTATCGATTTTCTATTTTACACCCTTTTGTTTGTAATTAGTGATGTTCATTTTTGTTTCCTTTCCCTCGTGACTGGGGTGGCAATCGCGCGCAACCTCAATGGTTACCAGAATTCTTTGGACGGCTTCTTTGGAATTTCCAAATATGGTAAATCCCTACCAGCTCCTTCGACCAAAACGATCGAGCCGATATATAAATTCAGAATCTATGCCTGGAAGATGACTTGCTAAACGATAACAAATGAGCTAAATGAATTCATTTGAGTGACCTGGCAAGTTGTTTCAACGGATAAACGTTATAAAAAAAAGCGTAACTCAAACAATTTGATAATCAAAACTCTCTATTTTTCATTTTATCAACTCCTTTTTACAATCAACATTTCACATATTCTTTTCCTTTCTTGAGATTGAGATCACAATTAATAGCGGTTAGGATTAGTAAGAATAAACTTTAATAATACAATGGGCGTGCCGATATATATGTCATCTATTGTGTATATAAAAATTATAATTGACTTACTAAACCAAACTATGTATAGCAGCTATTATTTAAGATGTTGCCGCTAAGGTCTTATTGGCAAATTGGAGTCATTGCTACCCACGTATAATGTGATTATAGGTACCCTAGTTGAATTTTCTACCCAAAACTGAATATGAGCTGAGATCTCACTCACTGATTTGGAAATACATTTGAACATCATAGTGGGCTCTGGAAGTTTCTCAATCTTTCAAAATGGAATTTTTGATTTTTTGAAGTGATTTCAATTCGGTTTGAAAGGGGACAACAATCATAGGTCAGAATTTAGTCAAATCTCCATAATATCAGTGTCGTGACCCTCCCAAAGTTGGGAACGATTTAGGGGTATCGCCCAAAGGGGGGCCAACCGCCATCGATTAGGCATGGGCTCCCCCAAGCTCATAATATTCACTTGATGTTGAATTTTTTTATAGTTCTTTTCCACCTAAGGAGTTTTATGTCATATGGCGTGTCATCCTATATGCCACGTCATCTTTGTCATGCCATCAATTCCATGTCATTTAGCATATGCGTATTTGGGGTTATATAGGTTAGATTGCCTAGCATGTTAAAATAGTTCATATATTCTACCCGTCCTTAGTATTAGGTCATATAAATTACATGTCATGCATCATTAGTGTAAAAATTCTGCAAGTTAAATTAAAATTAAAATTGCATATATTTATTCTTTATAGATAAGCCTCACGATTCCATGACGGTCACGTGGCCTTCCCCCATTCGATGCTTGCCTCACAACATCCCGCCGTTGTAAGCCCCATGGCCCTTTCTGCGTGTGCGTGTGGGAGATGGCTGAGTGAGGCCCGGCCGAAAAGAAAAGAAGGGAAATGGGCCGGACCGGCTTGCGGGCTGGACGTTTGCATGGGCTGGGTCCAGACGGGTCGGGTCAAACCGGCCCGATCTAGATTTTCTTTTTCTTTTTTCATTTCTTTCTTTCTTGTTTCTTCTTCTTCTTTTTTTTTGAAAAAAGGTATATATATATATATATATATATATATATATATATTTCTTAATAACTCTATTACTACTTGCTAATCTTTTTTTTTGTCGAATACTACCTGCTAATCTACCCACTTGTCTATATTTGTTGTTTCTACCATTATGACCCTTTTTTTTTATATATATTTTTAGACAGCTTATCCGATCAACAAAATTAGGCATCAACAATACTGTAGCGTAAACAAAAGACTCAATGAACTTTCAACTGATGATGACACTCTTTATCGACTTAATGAAGCCATGGCTATAGCTGATGATGACACGTCGTCAGAAGACTTTCTTGAAGAAGGTCTTCAAATCAATGAAATTGGAACCTCCTCAGATTCAGAAACAAAAGATCACTCTTCCAACAAATCAACGAAACAAACAGGTTAACAAAAGAAGAAGAATTTCTTTTGAACACTGCAGATCAAATACTGGACCCCC
Organism: Syzygium jambos; assembly: GCA_031216235.1. Lineage (NCBI taxonomy): Eukaryota > Viridiplantae > Streptophyta > Magnoliopsida > Myrtales > Myrtaceae > Syzygium > Syzygium jambos. Next base: position 22,943,951 of record CM062222.1, read on the forward strand.
ATGCTTAAAAAGATTACCTAAATAGACTTCAAACCTCCATGAAAGTCTCTTGTAAAGCTAACGCGTCTTATAATTTATAGGATATTCTTGATAGAAATAAGAAAGGGTTTGAAGGAAAATAACTGAAAAGGTCTTGATGGATGGCTTGCTCATAGTTATGACCTGTCTTTCCAAGTCTAAATCATCCTCTTCAGAAACGTATGCCATCTCACACAGAGAAAGACTGAAGAAGAGGAGCAGCAACGGCACAAGTTCCACATTTAGTTTCATGGTGACAAGAAGAAGCGTAAAGTGAGGCCCTCTAACGGATAGCTACGCTTATGCTTGTTTATATATTGCGAAAATTTCACCCTTTTTTGTCGATAATATACCACCAAGCGTGTTATCGTAAGTTTGAGCAATGAAATTAATTTTGAAAGATGGTAAAAGATAATTGATTTTGATTCCAAACATGGTAAAAGATAAATGTTGGAGAGACTGAAAATTGTCTTTGAATAATGCTATCCTAAAAAATGCATGTTTGCCACTTGTCTCATTCTTTCATTGTCATATCAAGCATAATTATTGCCATAGCCAATGTTATTCTAGACATCCGAATGTACATGTAGACTTCAAAAGGAAAAATTTATTCATTAAAGAGAAAGACAGTTCAAGTATGATTGGAAATTAGAGCCTCGGGATGCTAAAGCTTTTCCGTAAAATAATGCGTGGTTGCCATTATAAAATGAGTACATGTTAGCCATTTGTTTGCAAACACCTTCCACGTGCACAACTAGTTTTGAGGCTAATCTATTGTCTAAGACTATAGTGTTATGTAATATATGATACAAATTCAAAATGCATATTAAAATTAAAAGGAAAAAATATAGAGAAAGTAATATTGAAAGAAAAAAGCAAAGAAAAGTTATATTTGACATAGGGCACTTTCAGGTAGGGATAAATCCAAAAGAAATTTCTTGGGGCGGCTGGGTTGGCTGACGATATATAATGAAAAATTTCTCTATAAACCAAATGATTGCAAATTTCAAGTATTTAGAGAAAAGGTTTTTAAAGATTTGATCTATTTTGAAAAGTGAATTAAATTCCTTTGAAATAACAAATTATTAAAAAATAGAAAAATAAAAATATTAGACGAAGTTTGGAAAGTGTTGAAAATTTAAGGAATCATAAGTGTTGGAGATTCAGTTTTCGTTTGAATTCCTATTTTGTCCATCCGTTAATGTTATGCCATTATAATGTCACCATAGGCTTTTGACGGAACATATTGAGAAGTTCTTTGACTTTGTTTTATTATATATTAGCAGATGGGCACACGTAGAAACTTACATTTGAAAGATGGTAAAAGATATATGTTTTCACTCCAAACAGGGCAAAAGATTTGAGTGACTAAAAAAGTTGTCTTTGAATAATGCTGATAACACATATAATGGCAAAAGTATACTAGAAGTGCCATAATTTGTGTACGGTGATCACTTTGGTGTCATAACTTTTTTTCGGATCACTTTGGTGCCAAGTCGAAGGAAAAGAGATCACTTTAGTGCCAATTTGGCCGGAAATCCTACGTGGCATTTTTTATTAATTTTTGACGCCACGTGACTCGCCGGAGGCTGAGTCAGCGTGTACAGTCAGCATTTTTTATTTTAAATAATTTTTTCCATCGTGTACAGTCAGTATTTTTAATTTTAAATATTTTTTTCTTTTTCTTTTTCTTTTCTTTTTTTTTCCCTTTGCCGGTCGGTTGCCGGTGGCCGGCCCGGCCACCGGTGAAGCCCGGGAAGGGCTAGGCGAGGGCGGCCTTGCCCATGATTGGCGAGGGGCGGCCTGGCCAAGATCTGGCGAGGCCGCCCCTCGCCAGCCCAGGGGAGGGCTGCCCTCGCCAAATCTGGTGAGGGCGACCCTCGCCAGAGTTGGGCGAGGGAAGCCCTCGCCTGGGCGGGCGAGGGTCGCCTTCGCCTGGGACAGCGAGGGTTGCCCTCGCCTGAGTTGAGCGTGGGCAACCCTTGCCTGATGCCGGCGAGGGCGTCGGGCGAGGGTTGCCCTCGCCAGATCCGGCGAGGGCTTCCCTCGCCCAACGCCGGCGAGGGTCGCCCTCGCTGGCGTCGGGCGAGGGTCGCCCACGCCCGACTCAGGCGAGAGCGGCCCTTGCCGGCCCAAGCGAGGGCTTCCCTTGCCTGACGCCGGCGAGGGTCGCCCTCGCCAGATCCGGCGAGGGCAGGCCTCGCCTGGGTCGGTGAGGGGCGGCTTCGCCTGTCATCGGCGAGGGTTGCCTTGCCCAGATCTAGTGAGGCCGCCCCTCGTCGGCCATGGGCAAGGCTGCCCTCGCCTAGCCCTTCCCGTGCTTCGTCGGTGGCCGGCCGGCTACCAGCAACCGACCGGCGAGGGGAGAAAAGAAAAAAAAAAGAAAAGAAAAGAAAAAAAGAGGAAAAAAAATGAAAAAAATATTTGAAATTAAAAATGCTGACTGTACACGCTGGAAAAAATTATTTAAAATAAAAAATGCTGACTGTACATGCTGACTTAGTCTCCGGCGAGCCACGTCGGCGTAAAAAATGCCACGTAGGATTTCCGGCTAAATTGACACTAAAGTGATCTCTTTTTCTCTGACTTGGCACCAAAGTGATCTGAAAAAAAATTATAGTACCAAAGTGATCGACGTATATAAGTTATGGCACTTCTGGTGTACTTTTGCCCACGTATAATTATTGCCAGAGCCAACATTTTTCGCGATGAATGAATATATAAATAAACTTCAAATCGAAAAATTTATTCATTAAAGAGAAAGGCAGTTGAGGTATTATTGGAAATTAGAGCATCGAGATGCCAAAGCTTTTCCATAAAATAATGCATTGTCGCCATTTTGAAAGGAATACATGTTAGCCATTTGTTTGCAAACTCCTTCCACTTTCACCACATGCATAGCTAGTTTTGACGCCTATTTATTTTCCAAGACTAAAGTGCTACGAAATAAATGTTACAAATTCAAAATACAACGGACATTAGAGACCAAAAAAATAGAGAAACTGAAATTGAAAGAAGAAAGTTAAAGAAAAATCATAAATGATTGTTGACACCTAATTTTAGCTGACAAGTTATTTAAGGTAATAAAACTCAATATTAGGGTTTTTGACTGTGACAGGGCTTGTTTCTTAATCAAAAAGAGTTGTTTTAGTGTTTTTTGAGTTTATTTCACTTCCACTGTTTTTTAGGTAAACCAAGACATTTATTTCACCAATAATACAAAGAAGTCTTTAGAGTTGACTTTTGGTCAACCACCGAAGTAAACCACTTGTCAACATTTTTCAAAAATTTGACACAATAAAAAAATCATCAAATCACTTCCTTTGATGCTTAACTAAACTTCTAGTTCGTCGATTTTACAAAAATCGATCAAGAATCGACTTTATGTAGGCGGTTTCCATTTTAGCGACGACGTTGGAATTCGCGCCTGTCCATGTCCTGCTCCGCTTGCCGCAGACGAAAAAGGAAGAACAGATTTGGCCTGTGGGGGGAAAGGTGCTGTTGTGAGTGAATCAGATCAGATTAGATCGGATCGGATTGGATTGGATGAGAAAGGGGCAGATTTTGCTCGTTTTGTCACTCATCTAAAAAATTCCGAGGTGACGACGATTCGTATGCAAAACTAAACACTGGATATCTCCTGATGATTTATTGTTGGAGTTTGCGCGGTGGTTTTAGCATTTTTATTTTCCATATTAGCGAAGGCGTTCTTTCGATTTTTGAATTCCCTCTTTTAAGAAAAATTCAATTCGTAATGATTGAATCGCAGATTTGTTTTTGCCGGAATTTATCGTGTCCGATTTTATTCGAGTTATTTTTTCAATTCTTCCGTAGGTATTGGCGGACTCAAAAACCTCCTTGAATTGTCTACTACTACAAGTATAGACGACCAAAAAACCACCCTTCAAATTTATTACAATAAATATTTATAAATAAAGAAAAATAGTGCTTTTACATGACATATGACCGTTTTGCCCTGGAACGAGTCATTTTTTCTTGCCTCGACCATACGATTTACAGGCGCAGAGACCCCCATCGTGCCATGTGCTAGACAAGGAGGCCTCCTCATTTCCGTACTTCGGATCACCTTCTCCGTCCTTCCGTCCGTCCTCGATAAATCCTCTGGACATTCTCCCTCATCCTTCTTCGTCCTCATCGCGGTTCTCACCAGTCATTTGAAGATTTGTCTCCCCTTCCTCGCCGTCGTGGTTCTCACCGGTCAGTTGAATACTGACCTCATCGTCTCAGCATCCTTCGCCTTCTCCAATCCGCAAAGAAAGGGAAGAAAAAGAAGATTCAATCGAAAACAATCCAAGACAATGTATGAAAGAATAAAAGAATGTGTTACCAGCCGACCTGGTTTGCGACTTCTAAAACTGAGCATAACTCTCAGTTGGCCAAGCGGACAATAAAATGTCAACGAAATTGATTAATGTGAGCAATAACAAACTGACTATGAGATGATATTATTGAATGGTATGATAACATGTCGTGTTCGAGAAAATTATTAAATCAGTCATAAACCTATTGGGCCGATGCCGATTTAATCTTTAACCTCTCAATTTTATCAATATAGTCCTAAGCATGTGCATAAAATTTCAATGTAATTCTTCTGGCACATTTTCTCCTGAAATTGCTAACGTAGCATCATCGCCGACCGTCCTACGTGGCTCGCCGGTGATTCGACTTGAACAACTTCTTGGGAAAACTTCAAACGGGGTCTCAAGGATTTTTCGATTATCCCAGGTATTCTGATAAATGGATTCCAATGTTTTGTCGCTTCACCTGCAAAAATCTATTAAATCTACCATGACATTTCCTCGTAGCAAGAGCGTGATGGCGTTTGTGTTTCGTCTGTGGCTGACGGGTTCTAATTCTGGCTGCATATTTACCTTCTAGTTTTGTTTCCTCCATGCAGCTGAGAACTTTGAGAGGAGGCCATCGACTGCGAGTTGGTTCCCATGTAACATTATCGACATTGATGTGAGAATTAGATCCCACATCGTCGAAACCTATAGGGAACATCACCAAGAAGTTTACGGGCTGAAATGGTTGCCCTTGGGCAAACAACTAGCTAGTGGAGGAGACGATAGTCTCCTCTAATTGTGGGATAGGTCCAGATCCTCTTTGAATTCAGGCACTCAGTGGCTTCACAGGATCGAAGACCACACGGCTGCTGTGAAAGCCCTTGCTTGGTGCCCGTTTCAGAGCAACTTACTGGCCTCGGGAGGGAGCGATAGGAGCATAAAATTTTGGAACACGTGCACGGGCGTGTGTCTGAATTCAGTGGACACTGGTTCTCAGGCGTGTGCGCTGTAATATTCGGACCCAAAAAAAAAAAGTCAAAATGTCAAAATGTCAAAAGGTCAAAAGTATCTACAGTGGATGCTCAGCTCTTCTTTTTAACCGAGAGCTCGCGCATAAAAGGGAAGAGAAGAAAAGAGAAGAAAGAAAAAGAGAGAGAGGGAAAGAAAAGGAAGAAGAAGAAAGAGGAAGAGCTCACGTCACCGGAGCCTTGCCAGCTCGGATCAACTTCATATCGCAACGCCTGGTAAGCGTTCGCGTCCCTCGTTCCTCCGATTGGAGAAGTTTTCCGATTTTGGGTTTAAATTCGGAATATTGGGAAATTCGAGCGGTGAAGTCCGATTTTTGAATCGTAGAGCTGCGTATTTTTATAGAATTGATAGTTTATGGTGTTATGGAGCTGTGGGATTTTATGGATCTTGATTTGGACTTACCGTTTGCCCAAAACGAATTTTTGAAGTTGAGCGCACGTAATGAACAATGCGCGACCAGCGGCTTTTAGGCCGATTTTCGTCGATTTTCGGCTCGATTTGGGACGGCCGAGTTGGGGCTTTTGTAATAATCGGAAGTGGCTTTCTTTCGACTATAAGTTTGCTAGGATCGGAATTCGATAGAGAAAGTTATAACGCGATTAAGTTTCGCATTCAAGTTTCGCGTTGCGGACGATTTGGATAATCGCTTTGGAGGAGTAATTTGTGAGCGCGTCTGAGTTGTTTTGGTTAGCGTCTAAGCTTGATTTAGTCGAGTCGTTAGTGAAAATGGTATTTTACTTGGTTTTGATGTCGATTCTCGTTTAATTGTTAGGATTACGAGATCGTCGGTTTGAGTGAGCGTGATTGTTGGATTTTTGGGGATTCCAGGTGAGTGGTACTATCTCTTCTTTGGCTTTATAAAAATCATATCTCGAAGAAATTATGATTCGATATAAATATATATGTTGAACTTAAAAGAACATTCTGTTGCATAAATTGGGATCGAGCATTTACTACTTTTTAGTATTTGAGAATGATTTGAGAATCGTTTTTGGAAATATATTATGAAAGGATACATTTGTATATTGTGTTATGAACTAGTTTATGAAATGAGTTTGGAAATTATTCAAGAAATGCGCTACGAAATGTATTTCTGGCGGATGAGCCGTGTTGCGAGAAAGTTTTTTGTTTGGTTTGTGAAATGTCTTTTGGATTGGATTTCTGATATTGGATGATGATTGTTTGATGCTTAATATGACTGTGAACCCATTGAGGGGTTTTGGGGTATGCATACCGGGTTTAGGATATCCTTCTGGGCCGAGCCACCGGCTTTGTAGGTGGAGACCTTGCCAAGGGGGGAATCTTGGTAGCCTTGTCACAAGGCTTTGTGTCGTGACCATGGTTAGATATTGAGCAATTGATTGGTCGATGGAATAAACCATCGATGTTTGATATGATATGAGATTCATCAATGGAATAGACCATTAATGTGTGATTTGATATTAGTCAATGGAATAAACCATTGACGTGGTGGTTATAGAGATTGATCAATGGATTTGACCATTGATAGTTTGAATTGCGATGGTGGATTTAAATGTGTACTTGTGACTTGTACAAAGTTTTGATTAAATGAAATAACTCTTATGTGATTCTATATGTATTTTAAACATTGGGTTTGGCTTCTAAAGTTCTGGTATTGCTTTGTACACATGCATAGTGATTGCTCGATCTACTTAGAAGAGATGTACTATTCACTGAGCTGTGGTTGCTCATCCCTCTCTTTCCCAATCTTTCAGGTTCTTTGTTTAGCAGCCAATAGAGCGAGAGCGATATCATGGGGACTTTTGGGTGATTTGAGGCTGCGTCCTTCAGGAGGAAGGACGGCCGTGTCATTCCCTATCCTGATAGATTTCGGGGCGTGACATTTATTGGTATCAGAGCTTAAGATATGATTTTTAGGGTACAGAGTCTATGGGACGTTGTGAGGTAGTGCGTTAGGGTGTATGTTTCTTTTAAGGTCTAGGTGACCGTTGGTTCTGATTCAGAGAAGTATGCTTCGCCCTGTAAGAGATAAGAAAGGCAAGTGAATTGTTATCTTTGATATCGGAAATGTATCTTAAGGTTCTCGAAGAGCAGTTTTGACAAGGAAATAAAGAGTCATTATGATCTAAGTCCGACTCTTAGGGAGTAGAGCAAGCTAGAGAAGAACTATGTTGCGAAAGATATCAAATTTGAGATCGAGGCGTGTGCCATGATGCTTAAGAGTATGGAAGACCTTGTGGATGCTATAAAATTCACTATGGCTCGAAGGGTCATAATGTGGTGATTAAGTAAAGTTTTGGAATATCGAAGGTGACAAGAGATGGTGTTACCGTGACAAGAAGTGCTGAGTTCAATGACAAAAGTAGAAATATTGGACTAGTCTTGTAAGGAGAACTAGAACCAAAGACAGCTGGTAAACTTGGATTGGCACTCGAAGTTGGGAATAGAGGAAGCCCTAAAAAGGTTGCTCAGTTGAAATTTGATGGATATTAAGTTATGGAGTATATGTATTGCTTATTAGCACTTGGATATATTATCTGAGGTTTTTCTTCATGGCAAGCAGCTAGAGTGAAGAAGAAGTTGTTTATTGGAGAACACAGGAAATTTTAGTATAACAAAAAGATACGATTTGCACTTTATGTTAAGGAAGCAGCTTTACCGTTCCTTGATACTGGCGGCCCGGTAAAATGCAAGCTCTCTAATGAAATTAGGGAAATAGGTTTTGGTATTGAACTAGAAGAACTCGCGTCTATTGTACAGGAGCATGATATAAAGCGCTTGAAACTTATTGGTAGAGTTAAAGGGATCGCAAGTAAAGTTTTGGTTTCTCTTGATGAGGACATTTGAATAGAGAATCCATCCTTAAAATCTTCAATATCTATCAGACAGAGATTCAAGGAGAAACTTGCAAGATCATTTCTAACTGTTGTCTGGGAAGACGTGTAAGATCTAACACTCGCTATTTTTATGGTTGGTGCAGTGGTTTCTATAGGTAATGGGATAGGTACAGAGGGATGGCCAAAGGAAATGTATGATGGACTAAGAATATTACTTAGTGTATTTCTAGTGGTCATGGTAACAACAATTGACGACTATAAGCAGTCCTTGTAATTTAGGGATTTGGATTGGGAGGAAAAGGAAATATTTGTTTAGGTTACAAATGATGGGAAAACAGAAAAAGTGTCCATTTGCGACCTGATTTTTGAGGATGTTGTTCGTATATTCATTGGGAACATAATCCCAGCTAGGGCTGTCAACAAAACCCGCGCCGGCCCGGCCCGACCCTCGCTGGCCCGATCTGGCCCTAAAATTTGGGGTATTTTGGGGTTGGGTCTTGTCTTTTTTGGGTAGAGCTTTTTAAGAGTGGGCATTACTAGGTTTGGGTAGGGTTGGGCCCGACCCATTAACGCCACGAAACCACCCATGGGCCACAATCCTCTCTCTCATCTCTCCCCTTCTCTCTCCTCTCTCTCACTTTCTGCGCAGCCGCATTCATCTGATTTCGAAATCCTAATTCCTACGAGCGCCTCTCTCCCTCTCTGATTCCGATCTCCCTCTCGTTCCGACTTCCCGAGGTATTCGATCTCCTCTTCGTTTTGCTCTCTCACGGGTCGAGCTGCTTGCACAGCCCTAGATACGTGTAGTAGAGGACCCGGTCCTTCGCTCCGGTCCGGTGGTTCCCGGTGTGCTCGCAGAAGTACTTGAGCTGCTCGAGCGACCGACTCCTCCCTCGCGATAGGGTTCCGCCTCGGCGGCACCGCGAACTCCGGCAGGCTCGTGGCCCTCTTGAGCGGGCTGGGGGAGAAGATCGGCAGCGGTGGAGGCGGCGGGAGGTTGTCCATCGGCGGCGGCGGGGGGGCGGCGTCCAGCGGGGCCTGGCTGCGGAGGGCGTGGTCGAAGCCCTCCTCGGCCTCGCCTTGGCCGTAGTCGCCGAGCGTGGCCCCGGTGTTCTTCAGGCCCATGGCGTACCCGGTGTGGCCCGCCGCGAAGGCGTTCCTCGCATTCGAAGCTCAAGCGAATCAGCTTCAATGGAGGACGAAACCCAGTTGCCGCTTTGCTTCACACGAAGAGAGATAGAGATAGAGAGAGAGAGAGGAGAGAGAGGCAGGGCGCAGTTTTGTGCAGAGGAGAGCACAGGGTGGCAGCAGGGATTCAGAGAGAGGAAAGAGAGAGAGAGAGAGAGGGGGCGGGGTGCTTGGGGAAAGGTAATCGTTGTGGCACCGGCACTGACCCGACCCTACCCGACCCATCTCATGAGCTAAATGCTAAATAGGGTCTTGGGTAGGGGCGGGGCGGGTCAAGCGCGACCCTCTACGTTTCGGGTCGGGTCGGGTATTAGGAAAGCCCGACCCGACCCGGCCCATTGACACCCCTAATCCCAGCAGATGGTCTTTTATAATGGGATACATCCTTCTAATTGACGAGTCACGCTTGTCAAGTGAGAGCGAGCCAGTCAATATTTATAAGGAGAAGCCTCTTCTTCTTTATGAGACTAAAGTGCAAGATGGGTCGAGAACATGCTGGTGATAATGGTTGGTGTGAGGACTGAGTGGGGAAAGTTAATGGAAACATTGGATGAGGGTAGAGATAATGAGACACCTCTACAGGTGAAGCTGAATGGGGTTGCCATAGTTATTGGTGAGATTGGTTTGGGTTTTGCGGTGCTCACCTTTACGGTGCTGACGGTACGATTCTTGGTGGATAAAAACATTAAAGCATGAATTCACTAGTTGGTCTTCTACAGATGCTTTGTCACTGATTGATTATTTTGATATCGTCGTTACTATAATGGCGGTCACTATACCGGAAGAATTGCCTTGGGTAGTGACATTAAGTCTTATGAAGAAGCTAATGAATGACAGGGCACTTGTGGGACGCCTCTCAGCCTGCGAGACAGTGGGTTTTGCTAGTTGTATACACATTGAAAGGACTAGAACATTAATACAAACTACATGGTTGTTGATAAGATATGGCTAACTGGTAAAGCTACAGATATGAAAGGAGTTAAGGGTAAAGATATCTTGAAATAGGAAACATGCGAAGAAGTTTTGGCCATCCATTTACAGATAATGATTCTACATATAAGTTCCGAAGTTATCAAGGATAAAGATGGTACGCAGTCAATTTTGGGAACACCAACGGAATCAACACTTTTGGAGTTTGTATTATTTTTGGGTGGTGATTTTGCAGCTCATTGCCAGAAGAATAAGACCCTAAAGGTAGAGCCTTTCAGTTTAGGAAGGGAGAAAATGTCCCTACTGGTGGACTGTATACAAAGGTGCATTAGAAATTGTTCTTAGAATGTGACAAGATTGTTGACAAAGAAAGAAATTTTGCTTCCATGCCTGTAGAACAAGTTGAAAATATGACAAATGTTATTAATGGTTTTACAAGTGAAGCACTGATGACACCTTGCTTATCATTATTAAGAAAGAATTCGATGAGGTTGTTATTGTGACTGGTGATGGGCAAAGTTTGAAATAGTGATATCAATGATTTCTTCTCGAGGTGATAGTAAGGACGTGAAAAGTATTTGAAAGTTTTTGTGCAATAAATAAGAGTTGGATTATCCGGACGAAGAAACTGATCTTGATGGTAAAGCTTTTGGTATGCTGGCCTTACCATCTTTTTGGCAAGAAAGCATAAAGCTTGGAATCCCAGTGCCTAATCGTTCATACGTTCACTTTGGATGCTTATATTGCCTCTTCTTGATCATATTCTGCGCGAAGTTATGGTGCAAATGCGTAGTCTGGCAAGGTGTTTAAGTTAATGCTTGAGAGGAACGCTATTCCTTCGACTGCCATAATTGGATGTTATGGGAAGGCAAATGATGTGGATGCGTTGTTTAATATGTTAAATGATATACATTACGCAGGAGTGGAGTGCAGCTTGGTGATAGGATTATAGGTGCTTATTGGAGATTTGGAGGTTATGCATTGTTGTGCACCAGTGTATGGTTTTAGGTCGGAAGTTGTCTTTCTGAATCCCTTTTTGAATGCCTGTGGTAAATGCGGAAGCATTGATAAGACAAAGGCTTTGTTAGAACTTATGGATCAAAGGGATATTGCCTCATGGAACACTTTGGCTTCAGTATATGCTTGAATTTGAAATTTTGAGGAAATAATGCATCCCTTGACTCGAATGAAAGACAAAGGCATGGAACTAGGTTAGCAGTTCATGCTAATGGGCTAATGTCATACCCACATCCGAGTAATTATCTGTATGCTGGTCATTGGGAGTATAGTCAAGATAGAAATTCTATCAGTTGACAATTAATGATACGATGGTGGATAGAAAAGAAAAAGAATGACCTATACAAAGTCTTTGAGGACTAATTCTTTCTTTGAGTCATGCTGGGAAGATTTTCCTTTCATGAAAAGGAAATCTGGTATGAAGCTTTGCATATATTGCACGTCACAAGTCCTAAAGGTTTTGCAAGCATGGTCAGACTAGTTTCTATTTTCTGATGCTTATGTGAATGAACTACGAGGTACTTATATGATCGAATAATTCCGGGGGTGATGATGAATTTGAAATAGAAAAGAAAGAAAAAAAAAACTCATTCTGATCAGAGGTGCAATGAAAGCACATTGGACCTTTGAAATGTGCTGGTAAGTTTAAAGAAGCAAATGAGTTTATTGAGAACATATATTAAGATTCAATGGCAAAAATTGAACAGTGAGGCTATTTGGAACACTGAGAGAGAAACTACTTGGGAACTTGAGGAGGAGGCAAAACGCAAGTACCCTCACTTGTTTGAAAGTTGAGGTAAGTACAAATTCCAAGGACAAAATTTCTTTTAAGGAGGGATGGATGTAATATTCGGACCCAAAAAAAAAAGTCAAAATGTCAAAATGTCAAAAGGTCAAAAGTATCTACAGTGGATGCTCAGCTCTTCTTTTTAACCGAGAGCTCGCGCATAAAAGGGAAGAGAAGAGAAGAGAAGAAAGAAAAAGAGAGAGAGGGAAAGAAAAGGAAGAAGAAGAAAGAGGAAGAGCTCACGTTACCGGAGCCTCGCCAGCTTGGATCAACTTCATATCGCAACGCCTGGTAAGCGTTCGCGTCCCTCATTCCTCCGATTGGAGAAGTTTTCCGATTTTGGGTTTAAATTCGGAATATTGGGAAATTCGAGCGGCGAAGTCCGATTTTTGAGTCGTAGAGCTGCATATTTTTATAGAATTGATAGTTTATGGTGTTATGGAGCTGTGGGATTTTATGGATCTTGATTTGGACTTACCGTTTGCCCAAAACGAATTTTTGAAGTTGAGCACACGTAATGAACAGTGCGCGACCAGCGGCTTTTAGGCCGATTTTCGTCGATTTTCGGCTCGATTTTGGGACGGCCGAGTTGGGGCTTTTGTAATAATCGGAAGTGGCTTTCTTTCGACTATAAGTTTGCTAGGATCGGAATTCGATAGAGAAAGTTATAACGCGATTAAGTTTCGCATTCAAGTTTCGCGTTGCGGACGATTTGGATAATCGCTTTGGAGGAGTAATTTGTGAGCGCGTCTGAGTTGTTTTGGTTAGCGTCTAAGCTTGATTTAGTCGAGTCGTTAGTGAAAATGGTGTTTTACTTGGTTTTGATGTCAATTCTCGTTTAATTGTTAGGATTACGAGATCGTCGGTTCGAGTGAGCGTGATTGTTGGATTTTTGGGGATTCCAGGTGAGTGGTACTATCTCTTCTTTGGTTTTATAAAAATCATATCTCGAAGAAATTATGATTCGATATAAATATATATGTTGAACTTAAAAGAGCATTCTGTTTCATAAATTAGGATCGAGCATTTACTACTTTTTAGTATTTGAGAATGATTTGAGAATCGTTTTTGGAAATATATTATGAAAGGATACATTTGTATATTGTGTTATGAGCTAGTTTATGAAATGAGTTTGGAAATTATTCAAGAAATGCGCTACGAAATGTATTTCTGGCGGATGAGCCGTGTTGCAAGAAAGTTTTTTGTTTGGTTTGTGAAATGTCTTCTGGATTGGATTTCTGATATTGGATGATGATTGTTTGATGCTCAATATGACTGTGAACCCATTGAGGGATTTTGGGGTATGCATACCGGGTTTAGGATATCCTTCTGGGCCGAGCCACCGGCTTTGTAGGTGGAGACCTTGCCAAGGGAGGAATCTTGGTAGCCTTGTCACAAGGCTTTGTGTCGTGACCATGGTTAGATATTGAGCAATTGATTGGTCGATGGAATAAACCATCGATGTTTGATATGATATGAGATTCATCAATGGAATAGACCATTGATGTGTGATTTGATATTAGTCAATGGAATAAACCATTGACGTGGTGTTTATAGAGATTGATCAATGGATTTGACCATTGATAGTTTGAATTGCGATGGTGGATTTAAATGTGTACTTGTGACTTGTACAAAGTTTTGATTAAATGAAATAACTCTTATGTGATTCTATATGTATTTTAAACATTGGGTTTGGCTTCTAAAGTTCTGGTATTGCTTTGTACACATGCATAGTGATTGCTCGATCTACTTAGAAGAGATGTACTATTCACTGAGCTGTGGTTGCTCATCCCTCTCTTTCCCAATCTTTCAAGTTCTTTGTTTAGCAGCCAATAGAGCGAGAGCGATGTCATGGGGACTTTTGGGTGATTTGAGGCTGCATCCTTCAGGAGGAAGGACGGCCGTGTCATTCCCTATCCTGATAGATTTCGGCGTGTGACATGCGCTGCTGTGGAGCATGAGGGAGAGGGAATTGCTAAGCTCTCATGGGCTTGCTGAGAACCAGCTCATTCTTTGGAAGTATCCATCTATGGGAAGGATGGCAGAGCTGACTGGACACACATCTAGGGTTCTATTCCTGGCACAGGTACCACTTGTATGGTTATCATAGTCATCTGCAATTCGGTGCAAATACTTTCAAAGTTTGCTTGTTGAGTTGATCGTTTTGCTGATTCTCGTTGCCACATATTTGTCTTGCAGAGTCCGGATGGATGCACGGTGGCATCTGCAGCAGCAGATGAAAAAATAATGTTCTGGCAAGTATTCGGGATACCAGAAGTGGCCAAGCCGACAACCAAGACCTCTTCTGAGCCATTTGCCCATTGGCACAGTATCCGTTGAACTCTTAACAGATTGACTGGTGGTCATAATTTTGTCACTGCTACCCAAGACTAGGCTATTTGCTTAACCAACATTGGAGATGTGTTCTTTTGGAGCTGCAAGTTGATATTCAGACGGGAGATTGCCGCGTAAGTGTAGTTGCAAACTGATCGGCCATATATATTCAATCTCATAATCTCTCTTTTTTTTCCATGTAATGTCTGTCTCTTGTTTGGATTGGCTGGAGACCACAAGGCATGTGTGGATGATTACAGTAACTCTTTCAAAGAAGGAACTGGACACATCGGCTGTTGGTTGAGTTCATGGTGTTCTTCTCTTGCCATTGATTCTTCATATGGAGAGTCAGACATATTAAGAGCTTGGTGTTTTATCCATCACAAGCCGCAAGTGCCCTACATTGCAGGTATCAGCCTCCATTGCCTATTGAGATGATGAAGACATCATCATAGCTTTATTATGAGGGAAGTACTTCAAGAATCAGTGACTGTTATGTTGTTTCTCTATGTTTCTTCTAATTATATTCCTCATTTAAACAGGCGGATTACCTAATGGGCGAGGAAGAGGTTGCGGGGGCAGAGGGAGACCAAGAGCTAGAGGTATTGCATTCACAAAACTAAACATTATTCTAGATCACATGGAAGGGTGTGTTTTAGATATATGATCTTGCATCATGGTTAACTACATCGTTTTCATACTTTGTTGTAATGGCACCAAAATGCTAATGTACTTCTTTGAGTTGTATGCTGATGGGCATGTACCCTCTGCTTCAACTGCAATCCTCTAAATGTTTGCTTTCTGGTTTTGTGAATTCTGAGATGACGACGGAGGTGGGACCATGACCAAGGTTATGCTCGAGGTAGGGTTGAGGAAAAGGACATGGTTTTCGTGGCTGCTTAAGGGGAGGATACAATGGACCTCATGCTGATCCACGGCAAGACAGAGAATACAATCAAGAACCACCTGCTCAGAATTGTGGTACTCTTTTAATCATTCTTTTTCTCACAAACAAGTCTGATTTGATAAAAGTTTCATTGATGGTTCAGGTCTACTTATGTACTGAACTAGATACTTTTGAGGATAGTTGTGCAGCAATGTGTTTCGAACATCTAGAATTTCTGTTCTGCATTTAAATGGAGTCAAGATTCAAAATTTGTATGCGATAATTGTTTGGATCCAGAGATTTCTTGGAACTGAAAGAAAAAAAGGTCATGGCAAACTTGATTATGGTAGATTATGAACATCCCGGACATATTTGAATTTCTTTTTGAGTTCTATGTGAGATGGTGAAAAAGCCGGTAAAGATATTTATCTGTATTTGTCAATGCCCATGTATTCAGGTTGCAGCCGTGGAAGGGGAAATCGCGGAAGAGGCCACGATCACAGATCAAATGGACTGATTCAGGGAACTGCATATTTGTCACATTTTCTACTCCTCATTTTCTGTTCCGCACTTAGATGGAGTCGAGATTCAAAATTCATATGTGATAATTATTTGGATCCACTGATTTATTGGAGCTGAAAGCAAAAAAGGTCATGGAAAACTTGATTATGGATTATGAACATCCGGGACATAGTTGAATTGCTTTTGAGTTCTATGTGAGATGGCGCAAATTCCGGTAAAGATATTGATATGTATTTGTCAATGCCCGTGTATACAGGTCATGGCTGTTGAAGGGGAACTAACGGAAGAGGCCATGGTCACAGATCAAATGGACCGATCCAGGGAACTGCATAAGTTGCACAATGCATTCCTGAAGATTGCGGTTGGATTCTGATATGCACTTCCTCCATTGTTATTTTCTGTTTTACCCAGACCAATGCGGTGGCTAGGTTCTGTTCGTGTAACCATTTTAGACTTGATAGAATATTAGGTTCTTTTGGCCATTCTTTCTGTGTTGTAGAGATAGGTGATAAGCTTTATCTGTATTGACTTGTAAATTTTGATTGAGCAGCACATTCTTTTATTCTAAATATTAATGACAGAGAATTGTCACTTTAATTTTCAATTTTTAGCTGGGGATGGCTTTAAATCGTCCCTAGATTGTGGTTTCATAGTGGTTTATAACGCTGCAGTTAAAAATGAACAAGGGACTACGATGAGGTGTTCAGCTTTTGTTTGTTTTATATCCTATGAGAATCTGATAGGAGCAATTCTGTTCTAACACTTAATGGGCATGTCGATACAGTTGGGTCACAAACTAAAAGCCGTTTCCAAACGACTGCAAGGAAGAAATATAAAGGAGGAAACAATCACGGTTCTTCCCAACCCACTAAAGAGGCGGGTGCAATGGGCATATCTTTGCACTTATTCGGATTATATGTCCCTATGCATTCCACCGCTGTCACATGGGTACATGTAAATATTGATATCCTGTGGAAACAAAGCTATGCCCTTACATAAATATTTCGGTAGGCAAATGGAAAAGTCGCGTCTTCTAATTGAGAGCGTAATGTGCCCCGAATGGAAAAAGGTAGATATGCAATTCCGGATGTTCCACTATGTACATGACAAACATAAATGGAACAACAAAAGTCTTATAACAACCTAAAGATGGAGGCTTTCATTAACCCACTCAGCCATGCATGCTAAAGAGTAAAGCAATAGGAGACCATGCTAGGAGGTTAAAACATCTCTCTGTTTTAGAATGTCTCTCCTGAAAGCTGTTTAGAGGAAAACGTGGACATCAAGCATCGGCAGTTGATTACTAAAACACACGTTACGTAAAAGAGTTGAGGCAAAACAAGATTTGTCCAGAAGAGAACTTGGACAATTTTCCATGACGTTTCATTGCAATATTTGATTTATTTTATCAAGTTTTCATCTTCTTCCCAATGTCATCTAGAAATGCACAACTTCCAAAGGCTTCTGCAGCGAGCACATAAGGGAATAAGACCACCGGCGCAATCAAAGCAGCCGTTTTCGATGGATACTAGCATGAGTGCCTGTGCAATCCACAAGCACTCTTGTTTTGTCCATTTGCCCATTGCCCCTTCTAGCCAAGTTTTTACATTGCATTAAACTTCAAGGATATGAACAGAAGTTATCACTTTTACCACCTTTTCAGACCATTGATCTTTTTTATTTGAGAAAAGAAAGACAATTGATCTTACATCTTACCATAACCAACGTGCTGTCCACTACAAGTTGATTTTGTTTCCATTTCATGTACACTTGACAATCTTAAGGATCACTTGGACACCACCCCCACCCCCCCCCCCCCAAAAAAAAAAATTATAATGTAATCAACCCCAAAGTGGGTTCTGCATATTTTTTTGCTGAACAGGTTATCTTCAAAATGGAGACATGATGTTTAACATTTCTGAATATAATCCATTGAAGTGGAACTCTGAGTCCAAAATAGTCAGCCTTATAAGGATTAAGATTCAAACGGGACTTGCAGGAAATCACAACTCAAGAAGGATACATTCCTCGAAGCATCACATCTCCTTAAGCATCAAGATGAAGAGAAGAATTGCATCACACAATTCAAAAGACGGACTTGCCAAAATTCAAAACAAATTCATTCACCCAGCATTCATTACATTCTTCACAAGAAAAGATCTTATTCAGAGACTCTACTAAGATCTCCTCTAAATTGAGATAGGAACATGAATCCTTCTTAAAAATAGGAAACACACTGTAAAAATGGAAGCTCGGCAAAAATCTAATAGTACTGAAATCTTAGTAGATAGAAGAATCCTAATCCTTTAAGCATTCTTATTTAGGTTGTGGATTAATGCAACGGTCCATCCTCACCAAAACTAGGTAATAGCATCAGTTTGTGGCCACAACCACATATTTAAGTTTGTGGGAAGTCTCCAAACATGTTATGCACAATTGCACAATGACTCTTAAGATCTCACAGAAGCAACTGAAGATTCTTACCCTTTTTGGGCTTGTGCTTGGAAATCTATAAGAAAGAGGTGGAGTTCTTTCATTTTGTTGCATTAAATTTGAAATTGGAACACGGAAGAAGAGTTTCTTTTTGGCATGACATGAGGTATAGTGAAGCGCCTGTTAAATTCTATTCCCTACTTCGTTCTATTTAGCAGCCAACTAGCATGCCATGGTTCCTAACTATGTGTTTGGTGGGTGGTTCCATTCATTGGAACCCAGTTTGCGTTAGAAATTCTCATTATGGGAGCTTTCCTCAACTAACTCGCATTTGGCTCTTTATTCATTCAAAATTCATGGTTTTGAGTTGACAAGATGGAGTTGTACCCGACAAATAACAAGACATTCAGTGTTAAATTATTTTATTCTATCTTAGGGAATTTCTCCCCTCGTTCATTCCCCTCTAAAGCAATCTGACTGCCCCATGCATATCCCTTATAGGATTTTCTGTTCTTTTGTTGGACGGGAGCTTGGAACAAGATTCTTACAATTCAGAATCTCAGGAACATAATTTTATTCTCATGAATCGGTGTTGAATGTGTAAACATTCAGCTGAATCTGTCGATCATCTAGAAAATACATTTAAGGCCATGATTACTACGTAAAATTACTAGCACAATTCAATCTGATAGGCTCATGCCTGATTTGGTGGGGTTGCTAGATATGTCTTCATGGAGTTATTCATAGCTGGATTTGTCATCAGGGCCTGCATGTCGGCACTAACCTGAGATTTCTACAAGCATGATTACAAAGTGACAATGAGAACAAAAATTAATAACATATGAGAGTTTTCGTCATACTCAGTTTTAGCATGTAGACGCAATCATTGTATTCTCTTTTCATTTGAAGAAGTACCTACAGTCTGGTGTTACGTACAAAAAAAAGGAATATCAAATTAGAGCTCTACCATGTATCTTATGCAAACGCTCGGCAGTATTGTAACATGCCAACATATTGACCATATTGAGTTTCAAAATTTTGACAATGTTCCCATCTACTAGCATAGTTGATCATGTCCACACCTTATACCTAGCTCAAGCTTTTATATACAATAGAAGAGGTCATATATACAACTTTAAATGGACAAAGCAAAAGGTCTATCATAAGAATCTCTAGACCCCTCAGTTACCTCCCATTATAAAGTCAATTCCAAGACAGACCAAGGCCAAATGTCAGCTGAGAAATATTAATTTAGCCAGTTAATTACATGTAGGTGTACTAGAACTCTTAGACAAATTGGCAGCTTTGTGCGTCGAGTAATAATTATCAGGTATCTAACGAGAGATAAAACCAAATGTTTAAAGACCATAAAAGCTGAACTCCAGATGAATAATGGCTTTTCCATATCTTAATTAAACAAGAAATTAGAATAAAAAAAACTAAAACTAATCCCAAAAGCTTTGCAAAAAAATAACGCACTTACTAAAATAGGAAAAATTAACAGACCTACCCACCCATCGGTGGTCACGATGGTTTGCACTCATTTCCTTTCACAAGAGATCTTGGGTTCAAAACTCGTTGGTGCCAGTGATTTAAGTGGAGGGTCGTGGCGGTGGGATGCTGCGCTAACCCTCCGAGGACTAGTCGGGCTCCACCGCTGGTTTGAGCGCAAGCTCGCCGGCTGCGCGGACACCTCGGTTATTAAAAAAAAAAAACATACCCTATAATTTGCTGCAAATGTATGGAACTTATTCAAGTATCACTTGCCAAAGTATTGAAATAAAGAAAGCAGCCTTTCTGATAGACTCTAGCCATGTAAAAACTCCAGTATCATTGCAAATGAGAGTCATCCGATCAAAATCCAAGACACGAGTAGATAAGACAATACTAAAGGGTATTGTGGGTGGTGGAAACACATATTAAGAGCTCAGAACCAAAAGTGCTCAATTACAAGACAAATCATCTACAATGTTGATTAAAGCATTTCCATACACACAACTTTCCAACTTGTAATAATTACAGAAAAGGGCATTTCTCTCCAATGAAAGCTCTCCTATTCCACTCTCTGAAATTTTACTTTCACAGATGACCTCCAAACAACAGAATATATACTAAGATATGCACAACATATGTTGTTCCATCAATGTCAAGCACTATCTGGTAATAATATAGGTAACTGTGTGGGTAGTCAACCACCACACCACCTGCAAATCCAGCACGCGTAGCAGAACTCAAAATCAACTTACGCTGAGCTGTACTTTCTGGACAAACTTGGAAAACTGCTCTTACCCCCCTTGCTAAGCATCTACATAATGATCCAAAAAATTCCTCGAAAGAAATCAAGAATGATGTCAATTATAGGCCGGCCAAATAGGGACTAGAAGTTCTGCAAGATAGAAAAGCGGAAAAGAAAAACTTTTCATCATTTAACTGATGAGGAACATACTTCAATCTTAACCGTGGCTCGTGGGAGGACTTATCTGGATTGCATAACCACTGCACAACAAACGGATATAGAATCAGCAAACTATAGAAAAGAAACCCAAAAAGATTCTAAGTTGCCAAGTGTAGAAACGCAGAAAATTTCCAGAGTATGGCAAGATTACAAATTAAGAATGTTTACCATGCAAAATTAATGCACTAGAACACTAGCAAAATGTGGAGAAACAACACAACAATTACCCAATGTTTATCCCCAGGCTACATTCCTTTGGTCCGTCAAACCGAACTA
This sequence comes from Syzygium jambos, assembly GCA_031216235.1. Taxonomy (NCBI): domain Eukaryota; kingdom Viridiplantae; phylum Streptophyta; class Magnoliopsida; order Myrtales; family Myrtaceae; genus Syzygium; species Syzygium jambos. Next base: position 22,964,952 of record CM062222.1, read on the forward strand.
TGGACAAGTTCTAATTTACATTTCATGTGCACACTTTACCCCCTGAAGTATCAACTGGACAACAAGTCATTCTATCACCTCATTATGTTGGTATCTAACTAGCGGATAAAGGGGGAAAGAGAGTTGAATCTATTGATGGTGAAGCGCAACAGTAGCTACTTCTTCATGTCTCTGTAGGAAACTTTTCAATATTAGCTGGCTCATACTATCCATGTTGCCACAAGATAGATGCAAATTAACTATGTTAATAGACATAGGTTCGATATACAATGTGTCACGCCCCGAACCCCCGTCGAGCCCGCGACATCCCGCCTTCGGTCGAACAGTTGCGACGTCTCAGGTTATCGCCGACCTCAACTAAACATCAGAGATTTAATCGCACAAACGGAAACCATAAACACCTTGACAAATTAAACTAGGGAGAATTGGGAGAATATACATTTTCATTTCTTGTTCAACTTGTTCCGCCATGTATATAATAAAACAAACATCTGTCTACCAGTGCACACTTTACTGAAACTACCAAAATCAAAAAGGAGTCGATGACCTGACGTTCAACCTTAAAAATAGTTCTCATCCAAGGCAAGCTTTCCCATTTCTACAAACACGGTCATCGTGTGTCTTATCCAGGTCATCCCGTCACCTATCGGAAACTCAGCTACCTCATACTCCGTATGCACTGGTACTCCAAAACGTACTAGTGGCGGTGGTGGAGGGTTCATCGCTCAGGTCGAGGTTCTGAAAATTGTTGGTTGAAACAACCATGAGAACACTTCTCACTAAGTTCACCCCTAAATCCAACCTAGGCTATCACGTACCTCCAGACAATCACACAGACACACGTGCATTCGTACACATCAAGTCTTCACATTGCAGGCACCTCAAATAATATAGTCAGACTCAAACATGCGTACACCCGTACTCAATCACAATCACGTCGTATGCAACACACGCATGTACCAATTCTCATCCCACTTCTCCTTCCATTCTCATTTCCTCTTTCTCATTCCTCGTCAGTGACCCGCGTTGAAGTACATGCCTCAGGCACACTACGATCATTCACCACATTCGGCCCGCGTACCCGTTCACGCCTCAGGCCCTAATCGCGACCTGAGCATCACACGGCCCAAGCCCGATCCCAACTCAGCCCGCGCCAAATGCGACAGGCCTACATGATTGGAACCCGAGCTTATGATGCCTCGGTCCAATCCCGGTCTCACCCGAGCTAATCATGCCTCGGACCGATTCTCATACTTGCTTTTTCAAGCCTCAGCCTTGTGCCAAATGCAACAGACTTACGTGATCGCTGCTCGAGTTTACGATACCCAGTCCGATCCTATTCTCGCACTATCACACCTTCACATACTTTCCCACAATCACTAGTCACGCCACAACTTCTCCTTACTCATGCACACGCTCGGCACGTATTTATCACACTTTTCTAGCCTATTACACGTGGCCCGCACACGCATTATTTCTCACAGCTCATGCTCACTCAGCATTAGACATGGCAATACCAATAATTAATTTAATCTAATTCAGGTGTGCACCCAACAAGCATGTACAATCACTCAATTGCACAGCAACATACTCAATTTAATCACCACCATTTATTAATAATTCAAATATACATCCAACACGTAAATTCCTATTTTTCTCCCACCAAACGGCGTCGGATTAATTCCGATCCTTCACGGGACTTCTCTCGCCATTAAATAACGGTTCGAAAAATCCAACTTGCGTCCCAAACAAGTCATCACAGCCTCATAAACAGTGATTCGCAGCTTGTGAACGGTGATTCGCAGCTTGTAATTCACCAAAAATTGTTCTCCAAAAATTTCAAATTAATCCTCAAGGCCCGCCAAACATTTCCAATCATAAACCCCAATATTTCACACCCGCATAATGCCAATTTCACCCCGAATCAAATTATCCAGCGATACCCAATATCCTAAATCGGGATTAGGAAGCGACTTACAAAGTTCTAGACTTAATCGGCTAGAACGGGGAGCGGCGGCACTTAAATGGACACGGCGGGGACGGCGGTGAAGCTCGGCGATTGGCTTGCAGCGGTGGTCCGACTCTTGATTTGGGCTCACGGCCACTTGGAGAGAGAGAAAGGGAGAGAGACGGCGGCTTCGAGGGCTAGTACAGCGGCTAAACGGTGGCTTGGTGGCGGTCCGGCGTGCGGCGGCGAGCGGCGGTGCCGGCGGTGGGGGAAGAACGGCCAAGGAAAGCCCACGGTGGAGGAGGGGGAAGCTCACGGCAAATTTGGGGGAAATTTTCACGAAGGAGAGGGAGAGAGGAGAGAGAGAAGAGTGGTCTAGACTAAATAGTAACTTTGACCCAAAAATATCTAAGGAAAAAATGATCAAAATGCCCTTTACCCTTAAAGCTTGTCCTTTAATAAATCTTAGGGGTATTTTGGTCACTTTCTCCGTTTCTTGTCCAAATCGAGTTTTTCCAAAGGATTTAAGCACACCAAAAATTGACACGTGTCACGTGCAACGTCGTCCTAACGTTCCGGTGTGACTTCCTAATTTTTCAGTGTCCAATTTGGGCAAAAATTCAATAATTAAATTCTATTAAACGCAACTCGAGCTAACGGGCGGCTTGCTGGGGAAATTCGCAGAATTGACTCATGACTGATACTAAATCGAGTCACGTGCAAGTCCGTTCGGTGCGTGACGACCTCGGTTGTCATTAAAATCGCGAAGATCAATCACCTGATCCGAGGGATACGATCGTTTGGTATAATTTCAAAATCATTCGTCAAGTCGTTTCGTGGTCCAACGGAATCACCCGCGATCCACTACTAGGACAGTGGCGAACTGACCCCTAACTATCCTTGGATCGGCCAACAGTGGCTCAAAATATCACTTTCGCGATTTAATGGTCGAAATCCATTCACGATCGAATTTTCTTTAGTCGCACGAATTTAATTCCCCTATTAGCCTTTCCCTAATGGTTAGCATTCCCAGGAATGATCAGTTTCGGGCGAGAACTTACTGCGAGCACATTTCATAAAACTCAGTTTTTTCATAATTTCCAATTGACGGAAATTTCGGAATGTCACACAATGATTTCTAGTGAAAGCAAGAGCTTAGGATGATAAGGATTTACAAAATGCAGCTGTAAATGATTTAGGGGGCAGACTGCCAGCAAATCTTGAATTTAATGCAACTTCATCAAACTTTATACAAAGGATGAAGCTACTCCGATGAGTATTCAGCCATAAATTACATATTTAGGGAACAAACAAGTAGTTGTTCGGAGAACAAAGAAATAAACAATTACTGGTTGAAAGTAGCACCATTCCAATTCTTCCACATCTATGTAATTGCGTCCGGTATCACAACAGACATAAAATTCTTCCAGATGTTCCACATCTAGATGCAAAAGACCATGCAAGAATGTCTGCATCCACATGTTGTAACTATATAAATTAACCTGAACACCAGTGCTAAAGCCCACCATCTATCATATTGACAACAGTTCCTTGTCAATGCACCAAAACTTGACAATGAAAAAAAAGATTTGTTTGCTTACACATGCTTGCAGATTTCAACTAATTGCGCAATGAGCTTTCACTTGATGTAACACATATTGTAGCCTCCTTACTATGCAGAACAGTCTTTCCTAAGATTTTACCAAGGAATTTAACATAATCGGTCCTCCTTTAAAAACGATAGTCTTTGGAGAAACTTTGGTTAGATCTATTGCCCAAGTACCATATCCTCTAAAATATATTAGCTGGACTGAAACACTTTTTACTTGAGCTTGACAAGAGAAAATATCTTGTTTCATAGTCTTAAACAAATGTGCTCTTTTTGGTACTTACACTAAGGAACCAAATGATACAGAAGCTCGACTGCTATTTGCTACTTTATGCGCTATGAAGTGTGAGAATAGCAATTCTGTAGCTCCTGATGAAAACCTGTTCCATTGAGATACAAGAAGAGAACTCCTATAGAATAAAATCAATAAAATGATAATCAATATAATGAACACAATCTAGTGAACCTGAACAGCAGAAATACTGATGGCTCCATCAATTACACCAGATCTAAGTCCCAAGCCCCACAACAGAAAATTCACAATAAACACAACGGCAAAGAAATCAAACAACTTAATAAAACGCAGAATGATCAATAGCATCGAATCTAACAATTGACAATTCCCAGTACAACATGCCAGTACAAAGTGCTTCAAAAATAGAGAAAGCAATCAAGCATGCATGCACATATCTCCGTAACAACAACCATCACATTGGTGCTGCATGTCTTAAAATTCTGGCGAGCCTATTGATCATCTTATCATTCACTGTCAGGTGTCTTTTGCTATTTGGACTAGGGTTCAAGAAAGATGGAATTGCCCAGTCCAAGCTAAAAAAAGGGGACAGAGATGATTCCTAATGGAAATGGCGTGAAGGATTTAAATCCACTAAGAAAACTTCGAAATCCTTCCATTATCTAGAATGTAGAACTTATGGCTTGGAAGGAACGTAAGGAATTTTGAAGACTTGGAATCAAAATCAGCACTAGTTTGAATAGCCTTGTTCTAAAATTCTTCCACAGAAAGAAAAACTACTTTTATTTGGGTAGGCCATTTATTTTGCTTTTCTGTTTCCTTTCTGTTGTTGCCTTCTGATATGTACAGTTCATGGTTTCATGCCCTCTCATCAGTCCACTAGTGCTGATGTTAATAATGTTTAAAGCTTTCGAGCTGTATTATTTCTGAGACTGAGGAAATTCTGCACATGGACTCATTCTCCTACTTCACCTTTGATGCTATTAACGTCCAATGCTTTCTGTCTCTCTTTTATGTTTTTTTTGTCGGAGCTTTCTGTCCCTTTAGTTATCACAATATGTAGCCACTGCATTGAAATTGAACAAAGTTACGCCGTCGAATTGCTTCCGAACATGGCCATCTTCTCTGGATGCTGCGAATTCCAAGCCCTAGGAGGGGATCCAATACGAGATCGCGCATAGTGACCGAGGTCGATTCGATGATTTGTTTTCTTTCTTCTTTCTTTTTCTTACGGAAAAGTAATTAATAATTTAATATGAGTTATGATGTTGTTCCACAAAATTTAAGGAAACAGCCGGTGGAGGAAAGGAATGATTATAAAGAAAAGAAAATATGCAATTTAGGTAAAGGAAAGTTGAGTTCCCTTCCTAAGGCCACAAAGCAACGGCATTGCTCAATACGTCGTACGAGCTTCATTTGTAATTTTTGCTGAGTCATGCCATAATAAGACTTCGACCCAACATTTTTTTTCCTTGATGAGACACGAATTCGGAGCTTTTAAAAATTGAAACTTTCCAATTGCCCCTCGCAAATCACGAGGCAAAAATCACCATCTCCTCCTCCTCCTCCTCCTCCACCGCCACCCCGTTCAGCTCGCACTCCTCCCTCATCCCTCCTCCGTACTTCTCGTTTCTCTCCGCCCTCGCCCTCAGCGCCTCCAGCAGCTCCCCCACCGCCCTCGCCTTCAGCGCCTCCAGCAGCTCCCCCACCGCCCACTCCTTGTTCCCCCGGTTCTTGATCAGCACCTCCCTCATGTCCGCCGGCGTCATCTTGGCCTTCTCCACTGCCTCCCTGAGCTCGCCCGCCGCCGCTTCCCCACTGCCCAGGTAGTCCCGGAGCAGGAACTTGAGCGTGAGTGTCAGGACCTCTCACGTGCAGGATCCTCGGGAAGAAGGCAATAATGGTCAGGAGGGAGGCCACGATGCTCAGGAGGGAGGACACAGAGTCCAGAGATGTGCAAGACCACTCCATTTCTGCCTTCGTAAGTGAGTGTCAAGATCTCTCTCTGGGTGGTGTACAACGAAGCAGAGTCGAGTTTGGGTTTTCTTTCTGAGTAAAGATACGAAGGGGCTCCTCAATTATTTATGGGAAGGTCTGCGTCACGACAAAACCCGATGACGGCTGACGTTTGATAACGTCAGCCGTCATCGGGTTTTGTCGTGACGCAGAGCCTTCCCATAAATAATTGAAGTCGGGTTTGGGTTTTCTTTTTGAGTAAAGATACGAAGGGAGTAACCCGACGACGGCTGACGTTTGATCAAACGTCAGCCGTTATCGGGTTTTGTCGTCTGACGCAAAACCTTTCCATAAATAATTGAGGACCCCCTTCGTACCTTTAACAGCCGCACCCCGTATTCTATTACGTGGAGGACTTTCCAAGGTATATTTGTTAAGCAACTAAACGATAAAATTCTACAATAATCAAAATTCGGATCACAAGAATGCAATCGACGATCCAAAAATAACTACACCGACGTGAATTCGGTAAAGTTTTAATTTCTCGCCACACGCTTTGTGTAATGTTTGTTATTGCACGCCGAACTTGTAGCGAGGAATTCGATGGCACATCGAGTTTCGGTCTATTGATTTTGTGAGGTCTAACATATAACTCATATGATAAAACGACTCTGATGGGTCGAGTCTACTCGAACTTGATCCACTCGGGAATGACCTTTTTTACGGTGGATTTATTTAATAAGAATAAGGGAAAATTCCATTTTGGTACCCAAAGTGGAAGCGTTTTCTTAATTTGGTATCAAAAGTGGACACGGTGTCAAATAAGGACCTGAAGTGTTCAATTAATCTCAACTAAGGACCTGAAGTGCCCAAAAAATCTCAAATAAGGGCTTGGGCCACCGGCGGGGCGGCAAGAATGTACTGTTCTGGCACCGGAACAGTACTTTAATTATTTTTTCCTTTTCCTTTTCTTTTTTTTTTCTTCTCTTCCTCCGCCAGCCATAGCCGGGGCCAGTGAAGGTTGCACTCCTCAGGTGAAGGCGGCCCTCGCCGGCGTCGTGCGAGGGCCGCCCTCGCTTGGGCTGGGCGAGGTCTGCCTCGCCAGTTGTTGGCGAGGTCGAGCGTTGCCAGATCTAGCGAGGGCTCAGCCCCACCGGTCGCTAGCGAGGCTCGGCCTCGCCGTTGCTGGGCTAGGTCAACCTGCCCCAATGCCGGCGAGGTCGAGCCACGCCGGCGTCGGGGGCCTCGCCCAGCAACGTCGAGGTCGAGCCTTGTCAGATTTGGCGAGGGCTCGGCCCCGCCGATAGCTAGCGAGGCTCGGCCTCGCCATTGCAGGCGAGGCTGACCTCACCCAGCCCAGGCGAGGGCGGCCCTCGCCCGACGCCGACGAGGGCCGCCTCCGCCTGAGGCAGGCGACCTCCGCCAGCCCCGGCTATGGTTGGCGGAGGAAGAGAAGAAAAAAAAAAGAAAAGGAAAAGGAAAAAAACAGAAAAGACAAAATAATTAAAAAGTACTGTTCCGGTGTCGAAATACTACATTCTTGCCTCCCGGCAGGCAATTTTGGTCGCCTGACGATCCAAGCCCTTATTTGAGATTTTTTAGGTACTTCGAGTCTTTATTTAAGACTAATTAGGCACTTCAAATTTTTATTTGACATTGTGTCTATGTTAGGTACCAAATTGAGAAAATACGTCCACTTTGAGTATCAAAATGAAATTTTCCCTAAGATTAAAGAGGGAAAGGGGCGGGACGGGTGTGGTTGATTGGCTCATCACGAAGGGTTAGGAGTGGAGGTGAATGTCATTACCATCGGTACGTTATGCGCGTTCTCCCCAAATTTCTCCCTCTCAAAAGAAGTAGAATAGTGACAGTGACAAACCCCCCATACACGCGGCACCTTCTCTCTCGCTCGGTCTTGGTCGTGGGGGATGAGAGGAATTGGCTCTGACAAACCCCCAAATTTCTTCTCCGCTTCCGCTTCCGCTTCATCGTACTCCACCTTCTTGCAAGAAGGGTCGTCGTCGCAGTCGCTGCTTTCCTTGGGGCTCTCCAGCGCCCTCTCCTCCTCCTCCTCCACCGCCACCCCGTTCGGCTCGCACTCCTCCCTCATCCCTCCTCCGTACTTCTCGTTCCTCTCCGCTCTCGCCTTCAACACCTCCAGCAACTCCCCCACCGCCCTCTCCTTGTTCCTCAGGTTCTTGATCAGCACCTCGCTTATGTCCGCCGGCGTCATCTTGGCCTTCTCCACCGCCTCCCAAGAGCTCGCCCGCCGCCGCAGCCTCATCCCCGCCGAGGAGGTCCTCGGCCTCGCCGCCGCCCATGTAGTTCCGGGGCAGGATCTTGAGCGCTGGGTACGAGCAGTAGCTCATGTAGATGTGCATGTCCATCCGGCCACTCCGGAGCAATGCCGGGTCGAGCTTCTCGGTGTGGTTGGTGGTGAACACGAAGATCCTTTCGCTCCCGCAGCGCGACCAAAGGCCGTCGGTGAAGTTGAGCAGGCCGTGAGGGTGATGGTGTTGTTGTTCCCGTCCTCGCTGCCGCCGCAGCGAGCGGCGTCGGGGGCGCCCGGGTCGTAGTAGCCACGGGATGCGGAGGATTGGGGCGCCTTGGACCTGTTCGACAGATTGACGGAGCAGTCGATGTCCTCGATGACGATAATGGACTTGGAGCTGGTCTTCATGAGGAGCTTCCGGAGCTAGGAGTTGGAGTGCACCTCGGTCAGCTCGAGGTCGTAGATGTCATAGCCAAGGAAATTGGCCATCGCGGCGATCATGCTCGATTTCCCATTCCCAGGCGGGCCGTAGAGCAGGTAGCCCCGCTTCCAGGCACGGCCCGTCCGCTGGTAGAAGGCCTGCCCGGCCGCGAAGTCGCGGAGGTCCTCCATGATGTCCCTCTTACTCTCTGGATCCATGGCCAGCGTGTCGAAGGTGCTCGGGTGCTTGAACGGCACCGATTCCCAAGGGTGGCAACGAGAATCGAGCGACCCGCCGCGCGAATTAGTGTAAAGGAGACGTTCTTGGTTCTTGCGGCGGATGTCGTTGGCCTTATCCATGATGTCGCCCAGGTAGGAGTCAAGGATGAGGTCCTTATCGCGCTTCCGGATCCGGAGCGTGAAGCCGCGCTTTTCATCGGGGAGGGGCCGCCACGAGAAGTTCTGGGACTGGCGCTGCGTCACCGCGTGCTCCCACTGGACGGTAACCCCGTCAAAGACATCGTTGATGCAGTCGTTGTTGGAGAGGCGGCTGCCGAAGGTGGTGGCGCTGGAGTTGACGGCCCGGGTGAGGGAGAGGCGGCTACAGGAGGCGGAGACGAAGGAGCTGAGGTAAAGCTGGACGGCGTTGTAGAGCTCGTTGGTTTTGACGCCATCCATCTCGGTGATGTCGTAGTAGCAGTAGGAGGAGAAGCAGTTGAGGGCCCCGGTTCAGGAACTTGAGGGAGGCGAACCGGAGCTCCAGCGGGAACACCATCTGCAGGAGGGTCTGGCAGAAGGCCAGCATGCCCAGCAGGGAGGCCAGGGATGTCCAGAACTCCTTCATTTCCGTCTCTCTGAGCCTGGAATAAGGAGATATGAAGCCGGGTGTGGGGAGAGAAGGGTGAGGGAGAATGGGTTTCTTTGGGGAAGTGAGTTTTTTTTTTTCTGAGGAAGGGACGAAGGGGTCTTGGATTATTTATAGGGGAGGGGGGGTGCTGTGGGTTCTGATGTTTTAGTGATGGGCGTGTAGAAACTGGGGAGTTTGTGGAGAGAGAGAGAGAATAAAGCAAAAAAGTGACAAGAAAGCTAGAGGGAGAGGGAGAGAGAGAGAGAGAGAGATTGGTTTTTGGGTTTTCGGTTTTGGGGATGAGAGGGATTGGCTGACTGCCTAATATAATTTTTCCTTTTAATTACAAGGGAGAACAGCTGGTGAAGAAAACAAGAAGGAAGGGAAAAGGGCATGTAGAAACTGGGGAGTTTGTGGAGAGAAAGAAGAGAATAAAGCAAAAACGCGTCAAGAAAGCTAGAGAGAGAGAGAGAGGAGGCAGAGATAGAGGGAGAGAGAGGCTGGCTTTTGGGTTTTGGTTGGTAGGAGTAGGAGAGGGATTGACCCGGGCTAATGTAATTTTTTCCTCTCAAGTACAAGGGAGAACAGCTGGTGAAGAAAGCAACAAGGAAAGGAAAAGGGTTTTTGGAGTTTTGAGATTTGAGAGAGAGAGAGAGAGATTTCGGGACCGATTGGTATTGGGTCTTGGGGTCGAACTTTATCCCCGTATTCTATCGTGGGAAGCTCTTTGGCAGGTGACTTAATTTGCTGTCCGACCGGGGCGCAAAGCTTGTGCACATCACGGAAAAAGCGTAATAAATCTTCGAGAAAATCCGGTAATTTCTCCAATTCGGTTGCTCCCCCTGTTGGCACACCGTCATACATGATCTTTACATCTGCTGGTCGCTATTGAATTCCAATCAAGCCCTTCACCCCTTCTGCAATTAATCTAATCTTCATCGCTTGTGGCGCTTCCCTCTCTGCCAGGCTCGGTCCTTGGGAACTTTGCTCCCCGGATTGCACACCCTTTGAACTGGGAGGGATTTTTAATCTGGTACTTTATTATCATAAATTTTGATTAATTTTTTTAATTTTTTTAGGGGGGATTTACAGCTGTCTAGATTACGGGTTTACAGGTCTAGATTACAAAGGTTCAGGAGCTTGACCCCTCCTTCAATTCCATCGAGATGGGGAGAGGTTGGTTATGATGGGGGTGTACGTGCCCGGATGTTCTGGTCCTTCTAAGAATGTCTGAATTCTGAAACGTCAGCGACATATCTCATTTAATTTTACTGCGTTTTTTCATTAATTAATTGTTTCTTCCCTCTTGTTCTCTGTCTTTTGGATCATATAATTTACTGCATTTTATTAATAGTTTCTCTTTTTTCCTCTTTTAAGCTCGGCCCCCTGAAAAAATGGTCTTTTTAAAGAGGGTTAGGTATTTGTTTTGCTGATTATTCTAATAATTCGTCACCGCCACTGCTGTGCTGATCTTCACGTTGCTGCAGCCCCCAATCGCGCAGACGTCGCGTGAAGTTCAGTTCCCATGAGCTTAGTAGAATTATAAGCATCTCGTCTACAATTTGAGCTTAAAATTTGAATGACATTTAGGTTTGCACATTGAACCGTGGGGGCGAAGATGGACCGGGGCTTTTCCCTAATGAAATTGAGCAACAAGTTGATGCTCTTGAGGAGCCGAACTTGGGACTTCAACCCCACGCGGTGGCAATCCGAAAGCAAAGGAAGTATAAAATTAGGAATACATATTAGCAATAACGTCAGAAGGATGCTTATAATGGTAGAATGAACATGCAGGATTTCCTATCAAAACCTAAAATGCTATTCAAATTTAAAATAAAAAGTGATATGCGAATCTACGTATTAACATTTAAATAATATGAAAATTTCAGGATTTCACATTAAAAAAAGTAAGAACAAGCCGCCAACCCCCGTAGAGCTAATCCCACAAAGCTGGCTCTCACCCGCTGCTTCCCAGTCTAAATCCACCAAGCCCAGTCGATCAATACCCAAGGTAGCCTAAAATTCATGCCTATTACTGTTTATTCTATTCATGACATAAAACTTGACAAACAAGTTAGCATTTGTTTCCTAGAGCAGAAGTATGTACTGGCTTTGCTTGTGCTGTCAAAGATTGTAGGGTTAGTGTTTTGACATATTTTCTTTGGTTTGTTGATTGATAGACCTGCCAGAGGATGCTTGAAGGCCCTTATATATTGGATGATTATTACTTGAACTTGTTGGACTGGGGTGCCAACAATATGGTAGCAATTGCTCTTTCGGAGTCAATGTACTCGTGGAATGCCTCCAATGGCTTTACTACAGAACTGGTGACCTTCAATGACGAGGAGGGTCCTATCATGAGCATGAGCTGGGCTCCTGATGGTCAGAATATTGCCATTGGCTTACAAAATTCTCATGTCCAGCTATGGGATTTCTCTGCTCAAAGACAGGTAAGCTGGTTGCTTGTTGTTTTGATAGCATTAGTGTTTCGTCTGTGGCTGACGGGATCTTATTCAGGCTGCGTTAATAGCTTTTTATTTTCATTTCCTCTCATGTAGGTAAGAACTTTTAGAGGAGGCCATCGACTCTGAGTTGGTTCCTTGGCCTGGAACAGTCACATACTCACGACAGGAGGCATGTACTGTAAGATCACCTACAATGATGTAAGAATCAAATCGCACATAGTTGGAACCTACAGGTGCATCGCCAAGAAGTTTGCAGGCTGAAATGGTCGCCCTCGGGAAAACAGCTAGCTAGCGGAGGAAGGGATAATCTCCTCTACTTGTGGGATAAGTTTATATCCTCTTTGAATTCAGGACTCAGTGGCTTCACAGGATCGAAGACCACACGGCTGTTGTGAAATCCCTTGCTTGGTACCCATTTCAGAGCAACTTACTGGCCTCGGGAGGGAGCGATCGGAGCATAAAATTTTGGAACACGTGCACGGGCGCGTGTCTGAATTCAGTGGACACCGGTTCTCGGGTGTGTGCGCAGCTGTGGAGCATGAGGGAGGGGGAATTGCTAAGCTCTCATGGGCTTACTAAGAACCAGCTCATTCTTTGGATGTATCCATCTATGGGAAGGATGGCAGAGCTGACTGGACACACATCTAGGGTTCTGTTCCTGGCACAGGTAACACTTGTATGCTTATCATAGTCATCCACAATTTGGTGCAAATACTTTTGAAGTTTGCTTGTTGAGTTGATTATTTTGTTGATTCTCATTGCCGCGTAATTGTTTTGCAAAGTCCGGATGGATGCACAGTGGCATCTGCAGCAGCGGATGAAAAATTGATGCATGTTCTGGCAAGTATTCGGGATACCAGAATTGGCTAAGCCAGCATCCAAAACCTCTTCCGAGTCATTTGCCCACTGGCACTGTATCCGTTGAACTCTAACAAATTGACCGGTGATCATAATTTTGCCACTTCTGCCCAAGACCAGGCTCTTTGCTTAACCAACATTGGAGATTTGTTCTTTTGGAACAGCAAGTTGATATTCAGATGGGAGATTGCCACGTAAGTGTAGTTGCAAACTGATCGGCCATATATATTCAATCTCATAATTGCTCTTTTTTCGTCCATTTAATGTCTGTCTCTTGTTTGGATTGGCTGGAGACCAAAAGGCATGTGTGGATGATTGTAGTAACTCTTTCAAAGAAGGAACTGGACACATCAGCTGATGGTTGTTCATGGTGTTCTTCTCTTGTCGTTGATTCTTCATATTGAGAGTTAGACATATCAAGAGCTTGGTGTTTTATCCATCATAAGCCGCAAGTGCCCTCTATTGCAGGTATCAGCCTCCAATGCCTGTTGAGATGATGAAGACATAATCAGAGCTTTATTATGAGGGAAGTACTTCAAGAAATCATTCTGTCGCTATTGTCTATCAGTGACTATTATGTTGTTTCTCTAGGTTTCTTCTAATTATATTCCTCATTTAAACAGGCGGATGACCTAATGGGCGAGGAAGAGGTCGCGAGGGCAGAGGAAGACAAAGAGCTAGAGGTATTGCATTCACAAAACTGAACATTTTTTTAGATCACATGGAAGGGTGTGTTTTAGATATAGGATCTTGCATCAGGGTTAACTAAATTGTTTTCATACTCTGTTGTAATGGCACCAAAATGCTAATGTACTCCTTAGTATGCCGATGGGCACGTACCCTCTGCTGCATCTGCAATCCTCTAAATGTTTGCTTTCTGTTTACAACCTATAATATTGCATGTTTCAATGAATGGTTTTGTAAATTCTGAGTATGACGATGGAGGTTGGGACTGCAACCAAGGTTATGCTAGAGGTAGGGTCGAGGAAGAGGACATGGTTTTCGTGGCCGCAGGAGGGGAGGATATGATGGAGCTCATGCTGATCCACAGAAAGACAAGATAATCAAGAACCACCCGCTTAGGAGAGGAGGGTTTAATTGGCCGATGTTGGCGGAAACGAACAGATAGCTCAATTTAGAAGAATTCAAGGTGTAAATTTTCTTCTTTAATGTTTGGTTTGAGCATGGCACGCTCATCGTTTTGTGTTACAGTAATTTGGCTTCCTCAAAGAAGGAAGATTGTGTTTTTTACTAGATGATCTTGTAATGGCTTCCTTGTGACATTCCGAAATTTCCGCCAATTGGAAATTATGAAATAACTGAGTTTTATGAAATGTGCTCGTAGTAAATTCTCGCCCGGAACTGATCATTCCTGGGAATGCTAACTATTAGGGAAAGGCTAATAGGGGAATTAAATTCGCACGACTAAAAAAAATTCGATCGTGAATGAATTTCGACCATTAAATCGCGTAAGTAATATTTTGAGCTACTGTTGGTCGATCCAAGGATAGTTAGAGGTCAGTTCGCCACTGTCCTAGTAGTGGATCACAGGTGATTCCGTTGGACCACGAAACGACTTGACGAATGATTCTGAAATTATACCGAACGATCGTACCCCTTGGATCAAGTGATTGATCTTTGCTAATTTAATGATAACCGAGGTCGTCACGCACCGAACGGACTTGCACGTGGCTCGATTTAGTATCAGTCATGAGTCGATTTCACGAATTTCCCAGGCAAGCGGCCCGTTAGCTCAAGAAACGCTTGAGTTGCGTTTAATAAAATTTAATTATTGAATTTTTGCCCGAATTGGACACCGGAAAATTAGGAAGTCACGCCGGAACATTAGGACGACGTTGCACATGACACGTGTCAATTTTTGGTCCGCTCAATTCCTTCGGTAAAACTCGATTTGGACGAGAATTGGAGAAAGTGACGATTTTGCCCTTAAGGATTTATAAATGATTAGTTTTAAGGGCAATGGGCATTTTGGTCATTTGCGCCTTAGATATTTTGGGTCAAGAATACTATTTAGGTCAAGATGACCCATTTTTCTCTCTCAATTCCCTTTCCCTTTGCCGTGAAGCCCCCCCCACCGTGGACACTCTCTCCCTCTCTTGGCTTCTTTTCCTTTTAGCCGTGAGCCAAGCCACTGCCGCCGCTTGCCACGCCGCCGGACAGCCACCTTGCCGTCGCCGTGCCGCCCTCCAACCTCACCGTCTCTCTCTCTTTCCCCTCTCTTTCTCTCTCTCCCCGTGACCCATTTCCGCCGTGCAAGCCGGAAGCCACCGTGAGTTGTTCGCCTTCGCCATAGAGCGCCGCAGCTTTCCGTTCTAGCCATTTTAGCCTAGAACGCGGTAAGTCATACTCTAATCCCGATTTAGGATTTTGGGTATCGCCGAATAATTTGATTTTTGGTGAAATTGGACTTGTGCGGGTTCGAAATGTTGGGGCTTTAGACCGGGAATGTATGGCGGACCTTAAGAAATTAATTTGACAATTTTTGGAGGACGATTTGAGGGAATTTCAAGCTAAGAATCACTGTTCACAAGCTGTGATTCACTGTTCACGAGGCTGTGATGCTTGGTTCGGGACGCAAGTTGGATTTTTAGAACCGGTATTTAATGGCGAGAAAGTCCCATGAAGGATCGGAATTAATCCGACGCCATTTGGTTGGAGAAAAATGGCAATTACCGTATTTGAGGCGTGTTTGATTTATTTATAAATTGTGGTGATTTAATTGAGAGTGTTGTTATGCAATTGAATGACTGATTATATCTGTCGAGTGCACACGTGAGTTGATTAAATTAATTGTTGATATTGCCCATGTGAATTATTGAGTGAGCTCTACCTGCGTGGGATTCAAAGTGTGCACGGATCGCGTGTGATGGGCTAGTCGCGTGTGGTAAATGCATATCGAGCATGTGCATGAGTAAGGAGAAGTGTGGTGTGACAAGTGATTGTGGGAAAGTATGTGAAGGTGTGGTAGAATGAGAATAGGATCGGGCCGAGTATCGTAAATTCGGGCAGCGATCACGTAGGTCTGTAGCATTTGGCGCAGGTTGAGGCTTGAAAAAGCATGTATGAGAATCGGTCCGAGGCACGATCAGCTCGAGTGAGACCGGGATTGGATCGAGGCATTATAAGCTCAGGATTCCAATCATGTAGGCCTGTCGCATTTGGCGTGGGCTGAGTTGGGTTCCAATCATGTAGGCCTGTCGCATTTGGCGCGGGCTGAGTTGGGATCGGGCCTGGGGCGTGTGATGCTCAGGTCGCGATCGGGGCCTGAGGCATGAACGAGTACGTGGGCCGGAAGTGATGTGATGAATGATAGCAGTGTGCCTGAGGCGTGTACGTCAACGCGGGCCACTGGCGAGGTTTGAGAAAGCGGAAAATGAGAATGGAAGGAAGAGTGGGATGAGAATTGGCACATACGCGTGTTGCATACGACGTGATCGTGACTGAGTGCGAATGTGTGCATTATTGAGCCCGAGAGTCTTAATTGATGTGCCTGTTTTGTGATATTGATGTACGTGAACGTGTGTGATTGCGTGATTATTTGGAGGTACGTGATAGCCTAGGCTAGGTTTAGGGGTGTACTTGCTGAGATATATTCTCATGGTTGTGTAAACCAACAAATTTCAGAGCCCCGACAGGACTCATGAATCCTTCGCCACCGCCACTAGTACGTTTTGGGGTACCAATGCACATCGAGTTAGACGTGGCAGAATTTCCTATGCCAGATAATGTGACCTGGATTAGGCACTCGACGATTGTTTTTGTAGAGGTAGGACTACCCCTGTGGGAGATCCACGTTTACACTGCTTGGTTTTTCCGGGATGCTGATGGGGAGGAGTTCGGGCCAGTCAGGGGTTTTGACGTTCCCTTTGATCTAGTAGGGGATTGGGACCCGACGGCCGTACCCCCGATAGACGGAGAGTTGACTCGTGTGGATACCAGTTTAGCTCAGTCGGGCTTACATTCAGCGACCGTAGCCCAGGGATCTTCAGAGGCTGAGCATGAACCCAAGCCCGAAGCGTCGCAAGTTGAAGACGATCCGATGGATATCAATTTGGAACCGATCCCCGTGGAAGAACTAGAGGAAGCGGAGGCCGAGGTAGAACCTGAGGTGGAGTCCGAAGTGGAACCCGAGGACGAACCTAGCGAGTCTGAAGAGCCTGTAGGAGACCCGGAGTATATTCTCCCTTTTGAAGAATACATGGATCCCAATTACGTGCCTGAATATAGTTTCTTCGATTTCTTGACTGAGGAGTATCAGAACTCGGCTCCAGCTGAGTCGGGCGACATCAATCACCCGATTGTGATCGAAGCAGAGTCAGAGCCCTCACATGAGCAGTCTACTCAGGAGAGTTCGGAATCGGAAGATGAGGAGTTAGACTCGGAATGGACACCTAGCAAGGGGCATTAGGGGTTAGTTCAGGGGTTCTTAATAGGTTTTTGGAAAGTAACATTTTTGGGATAGAAAGTCAGGTCATCGATCTTTTTAGTATATCGATGTTTTGTATCACGGGGTGCAAGTATACGCGACGGTGGTAAAGTCTAGCGGTTGTAAATTGTGAATATTTTATAAGTTGGTAATGTAAAGAAATATGTGTATTCTCCCTGATTGATTCCCCAGTTTTATTTGTTAGGGATAAATTGTGATTCCCGCTGTGGCTTTAAATCTCTGATGGTTATTTGAGGTCGGCGACATTCCTGGGACGTCACGCAAATCGATCAGGTAAGGGTGTTGCGTGCCCGATGGGGTTCGGGACGTGACATTCCTGGACTATCTTAGTCTTAGCTTTTTCCTGTATTGAATGGTCTCTTTTGTTTTGTGATACTTGCTCTCTGTTCTATTAAGAGACTCAAATTGCTAGAGAAAGCGATAAAAAGTAGTGTTCATGCGGTCTAGTTCTCTTATGCTATATTTGGATGGAATAATGAGAAAAGAACAAAAGGAGCGGAAAAAGAATAAGTGGATAAAGTACACGCGCCTTGTCATTGGACATCTGTCAAGACAAAAAGCAAGGGCGATGATACCGAGCTCCTTAAATTTTGGCCCAAAGTAGGTGCGTTTTGTGTCATAGTCTTTTCAATCGAACTATTGAATATTGTAACTTTATAAAAATATTCACTTGAGTGATATCGATAATTTTTTTGATAAAAAATTCAACATGACATCAAAATATTTGACCTTTGAGGTTAAAATTTTGCCAAAATTATAACACTCAACAGATTGATTTGAAGTGTTGATGTTGATTGTTCAATTTGAATGGGGAAAGAAAAATATAAAAACCTAACTGCTAGTTCGTAGTCTTTTAGCCAACTGAACTTTGCTACTTTGTTGAATTTGATTTCATGAATTAGAAAGCCAAATAAATTTGGAAACCCCAAAACTAACGTGAAAAATCACGCAATGTAAATGTTATTGTTCTTACTAATTAATTGCTTACTACTCAATTAATTTCAATGTCACTAAGAATGACAATAATCACATCGAGCCTTACCAAATTATACCAGGCTTGGTTCGGTAGCAATTGATAGAACTTTTCTGTTTGTTTTCCTACTCCAAAAGAGACCAAACTAAAGAAACCGTGATTCCAAGTCCGACGAACATGGATTGGAGTTCTTTTCGTTGCTGCATTAGATTTGTGTTACGCTAAATTGATGCTCCCAATGATTCTCGAGCATAAATTGGAACCGTAATCATATTTATTGGCGAAAACTCACTCCAGACACTTAGAATGAGTGGAGCACTTACAGTTTCAATGTAGGCCAACCTTTAACATAATCTTCGAAATCGCACAACCGAGTACAAGTAGAAAGTGAATTTATTCGATATGTACTCGTTGCACAACTTTATTCAACTTCAACCAGAATTTAAGTCCTCCTCTCAACGAACGATACTTACGGTTATTGTCTGTGTAAGGTGGATGCTTCTAAGGGCAATCAAATACAGCAATTGTGTCTTCAACCAGAATTTAAGTTTGCCGATTACAGTGCAGGTGTGGGTCCATGCACACGCTCGCTGGGGTGTGCGTGTGCGTGTGGAAGGCACAATTGCTGAGCAACATCATTGACGTGCACACCCTTCAGCAGTTTCCCGTGAGGTGAAGAAATCATGTCATTGATAATGGAAAAAAACCTAGAAGCACTTAGAAGGATCCACCTTAAATAGGCAAATTAATTACTGACACAAACATTACATAAAAGAGTTGAGGCAAAACAAGATTAGTCCAGAAGAGAACTTGACAACTTTCCATAAGGTTTCATTGCAATATTTGATTCATTTTATCAAGTTTTCATCTCCTTCCCGATGTCATCTAGATATACAAGACTAAGGCTTCTGCAAAACCAAAGCAGACGTTTTAGGTGGATGCTAGTCTGAGTGCCCGTGCTACGCACAAGCACGCCCTGTTTCCCTTTCCAACCAAGTTTTGACCTTGTGTTAAACTTCAGGGATATGTGCAGAAGTCATCACTTTTACCACCTCTTCAGACCATTGACCTTTTTTATTTGAGAAAAGAAAGACAATTGATCTTACATTTTACCATAACCAAAGTGCTGTCCACTAAAAGTTGATTTTGTTTCCATTTCATGAACACTTGACGATCTTAAGGATCACTTGGACTGTCACGCCCCGACTCAAATCTAATGCTTTCCACACCTCACTTCCATTAGTCGAACGATGCGACATCCCAGGAGTACATCGCCGACTCAACGGTTTCGCATCAGAGTCAATTGTAGCGGAAACAAATAATTAAACCCAGACAAATAAATTGAAGAACCCCAGAATTAAACTAGCACACCCAACCGCCAACAATTACAAACCTTACATTACCACATAAATTTACAACATCCATGTGCAAGTGCACCTATACCCGTCCGCCATTCCTTGAGTTCATAAAATTTATATGTACACCCACTACTATTACCTTAAAACCATACACCAAAAATGTAGACGCCCTATCTACCAAAAAAAAAGTACTACACGAACATTAACTCATCGCCTCCTCACTAGTCCTTGCATCCTCGACATGGCATCCATTTAGAGTGTACTCCACGAAATTATCCTCGGTGTGCATGACTGTACCAAACGTTCTAGCGGCGGCGATGGCGACTGATTCCTTGTTCAGGCGGGTTATCTGAAATGGTTTGGTTTATACAACCATGAGACACTTTTCAATAAGTTGCAACCTAAACCCTACCTAGGCTATCACGTACCTTCAGACAATCACACAAACATACACATTCACACACATCAAATCATCACATAGCAGGCACATCACTCACTCTTGCCAGACTCAATCATGCGTTCAACCTGCACTCAATCACAATAACGTCGTATGTAAACACACGCATGTTCAATTCTCATTCCACGTATCCATTCCGTTCTCATTTCCTCTTTCACATTCCCCGCCAATGACCCGCGTTGAAGTACACGCCTCAGGCACACTGCAATCACTTATCACTTCCCACATCACTCGCCAGTGACCCGCGTTGAAGTACACGCCTTAGGCACATTGCGATCACTAATCACTTCTCATATCACTCGCCAGTGACCCGCGTTGAAGTACACGCCTCAGGCACATTGCAACCACTCATCACAACACTTCAGGCTGGCGTAAACGTACACGCCTCAGGCCATGTATCTTGCCCGCGTAAACGTACACGCCTCAGGTTCAACACCTACCACCTACTGCGTAACCTGCGTTGAAGTACACGCCTCAGGTTGGCAGTCCTCCGGTAAAACCGGGCATCGTCCCGCGTTGAAGTACACGCCTCAGGACGGCACAATTTCCACAATCTCACATGGCATGCCACACACAATCACTTGGTCACTCGCATGTTCAACAATCACATGCCATTCAATTTGCCAGTCACACGTGGCCTATGCACACAACAACTCACTAGGATTTTCGTGCTCACACAACATTCGATCTAGCCAATTTCAATAATTAAATCAGTCTAACCCACACGTGCACATAATCAAGCACATATCAACCCCATCAAATCATGGTTTAATAAACACACAAGGCCGCTCATGGGCCCACAAACACAGCCACGTTCATAGGCATAATTTCGACATTTCCGAGCATATTAAACACCATAATCCAGCCATACTACCACACACCAAACCGACACCACTTGTCCTTATATCGAGCCCTAAGCTCGCCAATTCCATCCCACAACATCCGACACTCTATTCAGTCTCACTCCAACCTCAAAACATCCTCATTTCATCTTCAAGTTACCTCATATAACACACAAATAAACACTCTATTAAATCAACACCATCCAGAATAATTCAAACATGCCCAAAACACGTAAATTGTCAATTTTCTCCGACCAAATGGCGTCGGATTAATTCCGATCCTTCACGACACTTTCTCGCCATTAAATAATGGTTCTAAAAATCCAACTTGCGTCCCGAACAAATCATCACAGCCCCGTGAACAGTAATTCGCAGCTTGTAAACGGTAACTCGCGGCTTTTAATTCACCTCAAATTGTCCTCCAAAAATTCCAAAAATAATCCTCAAGGTCCGCCAAACATTTCCAATCATAAGCCCCAATATTTCGCACCCGCATATTGTAAATTTCACCATCTCAACTCAATTATAATTTCAACACTCGAAAACACGGAAATCGCTATTTTTCTCTAACCAAATGGTCTCAAATCGATTCGAGTCCTTCACGAGACTTTCTCGCCATAAATTCTCTGTTCTAAAAATCCAACTTGCGATCCGATCGGCCCATCACAGCCCCATGAATAGTAAATTACAGCTCATGAACAGTAATTTGCAGCCCCTATTATTCTGAATTTTCCAATAAAAATTTTCTGGTTTCAATTCTAAGGCCCGCCACCTAATTCCACTCCTAAATCATGCAATTCCGCACTTACCATATGCCCGGTTTTCCCCAAAATCGCCCATCGATACCCGAAGTTCTAAGTTGGGTTTAGATTGCTATTTACCCGCGTTCTAGACTATTGCGGCTAGAACGGAGAGCGGCGGCGACGGTGTACAGCTCCCGGGTGGCGACGATCGGCTTGGGCGGCGACGACGCGGCTTGGACGTGAGAGAGAGAGTCACGGTGGGGGGGGGGGAGTTTCACGGCAAATGGGGGAAAAAAACTCACGACAATGAAGAGGAGAGAATGGAGAGAGAGAGAGAGAGAGAGAGAGAGAGAGAGAGAGAGAGAGATGACATTTTGGACCTAAATAGTAAATTTTGACCAAAGGTGGAAA
Source organism: Syzygium jambos (assembly GCA_031216235.1). NCBI lineage: Eukaryota > Viridiplantae > Streptophyta > Magnoliopsida > Myrtales > Myrtaceae > Syzygium > Syzygium jambos. The sequence continues at coordinate 22,986,832 of CM062222.1, forward strand.
TGACCATAATACTCGTTCCTCTTATTTTTAATCCGACGGTCTCGATTCGATCTTATCTTGATCTGACGGCCGAGATCGATTCTTGCACAAAAATATCCAAGGGCATACTTGTAATTTCCCAAAAATCCAAGGGTAAAATTGTCCAATCAAAATTTTAGGGCAAAATTACCAAAATGCCCTTTACCCTTAAAGCTTGCCCTTTAATAAATCCTAGGGGTATTTTGGTCACTTTCTCCGTTTCTTGCCCAAATCGAATTTTTCTGAAGGATTTAAGCGCACCAAAAATTGACACGTGTCACGTGCAACGTCGTCTTAACATTCCGTCGTGACTTCCTAATTTTCCGGCGTCCAATTTGGGCAAAAATTCAATAATTAAATTCTATTAAACACAACTCGAGCGTTTCTCGAGCTAACGGGCGGCTTGATGGGGAAATTCGCAGAATCGACTCATGACTGATACTGAATCGAGTCACGTGCAAGTCCGTTCAGTGCGTGACGACTTCGGTTGTCATTAAAATCGCGAAGATCAATCACTTGATCCGAGGGGTACGATCGTTTGGTATAATTTCGGAATCATTCGTCAAGTCGTTTCGTGGTCCAACGGAATCACCCGTGATCCACTACTAGGACAGTGGCGAACTGATCCTTAACTATCTTTGGATAGGCCAACAGTGGCTCAAAATATCACTTCCGCGATTTAATGATCGAAATCCATTCACGATCGAATTTTCTTTAGTCGCGCGAATTTAATTCCCCTATTAGCCTTTCCCTAATGGTTAGCATTCCTAGGAATGATAAGTTCCGGGCGAGAATTTACTGCGAGCACATCTCATAAAACTCAATTATTCAATAAATTTCAATTGGTGGAATTTCGGAATGTCACATGGACCCCCTCAAAATTTTACTGTATTTAACTCCAAAATAGGTACTGCATATTTTTTGGCTGAACATGTTATCTTCAAAATGGAGACATGATGTTTAACATTTCTGAATATAATCCCCTGTGTGGAACTCTGAGTCCCAAGGAGTCAACCCTATAAGGATCGAGATTCAAACAGGACTCGCAGCAAATCACAAGTCAAGAAGAATACATTCCTCAAAGCATCACATCTCCCTAATCATCAAGATGAAGAGAAGAATTGCATCACAAAATACAAAAGACAGATTTGCCAAAATTCTAACACAAGTTCATTCACTTAGCGTTCATTACATTCTTCACGAGAAAAGATTTTATTCAGAGACTTTACTAAGACCTACACTAAGTTGAGATAGGAATATGAATCCTACTAAAAGATTGGAAACACGCTGTAAAAATGGAAGCTCGGTGAAAATCTAGTAGTACTGAAATCTTAGTAGATAGAAGAATCCTAATCCTTTAAGCATTCTTATTTGGATTGTGGATTGATGCAACAATCCATCCTCACCAAAACTAGGTACTAGCATTAGTTTGTGGCCACAACCACATATTTAATTTTGTGGGAATTCTCCAAACTTGTCATGCACAATGACTCTTAAGATCTCACAGAAGCAACTGAAGATTCTTACCCTTTTTGGGCTTGTGCTTGGTAATCTATAAGAAAGAGGTGGCGTTCTTTCATTAGCTGCATTAAATTTGAAATTGGAAGACGGAAGAAGAGTTTCTTTTTGGCATGACATGTGGTGTAGTGAAGCGCCTTTTAAATTCTTTTCCCTACGTCATTCTACTTAGTAGCCAACTAGCATGCCACGGTTCCTGACTATGTGTTTTGAGGGTGGTTCCATTCATTGGAACCCAGTTTGCGTTAGAAATTCTCATTATTGGGAGCTTTCCTCAACTAACTCCCATTTGGCTCTTTATTCATTCAAAATTCATGGTTTTGAGAATGACAAGATGGTGTGGTACCCAGCAAATAACAAGACATTCAGTGTTAAATCATTTTATTCTGTCTTGGGGAATTTTTCTCCTCGTTGAATCCCCTCTAAAGCAATATGGCTGCCCCATATTCCTTATTGGTTTTCTGTTCTTTTGTCGGACGGTAGCTTGGAACAAGATTCTTGCAATTGAGAATCTCAGGAACATAATTTAATTCTCATGAATCGGTGTTCAATGTGTAAGCATTCGGCTGAATCTGTCGATCATCTAGAAAATACATTTAAGACCATGATTGCTATGTAAAATTACAAAAGCACAATTCAATCGGATAGGCTCATGCCTGATTTGGTGAGGATGCTAGATGTGCCTTCATAGAGTTACTCATAACTGGATTTGTCATCTAAGGTTGCATGCCGGCACTAACATGAGATTTCTGCAAGCAGAATTACAAAGTGACAATCTAAACAAAAATTAATAACATATGAGAGTTATTGTCATACTCATATTTAACATTGTAGACGTAACCGTTGTATTCGTTTTTCATTTAAAGAAGTAAGTGTAGCCTGGTTTTATAAACAGACTTGCACTTTGAACCTTCTACTATGGCAAAACCATATAATGTTAAGGCTATGTTTTTTTGCGAAAAAATGAATAATTTGAAAAAAAAATTTCTTAAATATAATCGTTTATATTGCTTGAAATAATTAGTCAATGAAAAATATCTTTATTATAGAAAATAATTTATGTCCAAACATTTCGTAAACGATGAAAACATTTTTTGTTCATTTATTTTTATAAGCAACACACGCAATCATTTTTAAAAAAAATATGTTCCAAATTATTTATCTTCTATGAAACAAACGCGCCCTTACAAGATATAAATTAGATTAGTAGCTTTTCAAGTTGTGGGTATGCTTTATGGAGTTCTTTTTTTTTCAAAGAACAAACTAATCTTGATTTTGTCATCAACTTAAGAAAATTTGGGCACATATATCTCGTTCGTTCAATCAAGCAGGATATAACCAGCTATCCGGTTACATAAATCGTAGGAGCGGGGTGTGTCATTGATCGAGCAAAGTGTGCACCATATTTGAGTCATTTTAGTACCCCTTTTGGAACAAAAGAAAGAATGTTAATTTATTTTAGCACGGCAATTGAGATAAATTCACTAAAATGAACTCGTGAAAATGGACAACATCAGAAAACTTGAAAAGGCTTGTACTAAGAAAATATTTTAAAGAATTTTTTTTTTTTGGTAAGGATATTTTAAAGAATTGTTAGTTCTTAGCAGAAAAGACAAAAGCCAATATTCAAGTATGTTTGTGATTAATAATTTCATGCGATTTCTCATGAGAAATAAAGAAAATTAAAAGCCGTGCAGCGCACGGAAATTCTACTAATAAGGGAGAAGTTTCGAGTTCGTCCTTAGGAAAAATCCCCCTGCATGTCTGGGTCAATGGAGCGAGACGTTGTGTAGTACGGTCATCACTCGTATATATACCTGTCTGCGCTCAATTAGGATGTGCCCACAATGAAAGAGAAGAACTATTGCTAGGAGATGCGGATTTGGTGTCTCCTATCGTGCACCGATCAAATGTTTCCATGATCATCGGCCGGTGAACTAGTCTGATACCAACTGCGACTGCCAAATTCGATTCATTCAGTCCAAGTCCATAACAAAGGAATACTTAAATGAATACCACTTACCGAATAGAGTTATGAGCTATCTGATATATGCAGTTCATTTAGTCCGTTGTGCCTGATTTTCCCTGGTTAGGGTCTAAAATCGCGAAAATGTCCATCAGCTCCCCCCACAACTAATTAAACGATCAAAGCAGCATTTGTTGGTCCCTTCTTGTTGCGAGTTTCTTGGAGGGGAGAGAGAGGAAAGAGAGGGCAGGGCGTTTAGCTTTTCTCCTCTATCTGGAGATCAATTCGTCCTCTCTTTCTCTCTCTCTCTCTGTCTCCCTCTCTCTTCCTTCCTTCCTTCCTTCCTCCCATATTATCAAAGACTTCACCGACCGGATCTCTCCAAATTCAGGTACATTAGATTTTTGTTTTCAATAAGACCAGATTAGAATGGGCACGTTTGAGAGTTTCAGGAAGGCCTATGGAGCGCTCAAGGATTCCACCAAGGTTGGCCTGGCAAAAGTCAATAGTGAATTCAAGGTGCCCTCGTTTTCTTTCCCTTATCATGATCCCATTTGAACATCTTAATCAATTCGACGATCTTCGGCGATAAGGATGACCGTGCTTCTTCTTTTTCTGGGGTGATGTTCAGGATTTGGATATAGCCATTGTGAAAGCTACCAATCATGTCGAATGCCCGCCGAAGGAACGCCACGTCAGAAGTGAGTCGAAGGGGTCGCTCAAGAATTTCATTCGCGATTCGCCCTAACATGTATCATCTATACCAGATAATTTCCGTTGATGAAATAGTTTCGATGGTGGATAAAGTAAAACGTGATTTGTAAATTTCCTTTTAACTATCTTGATCTAGAACAGGAGCATGATTTGTTTTCTCAAGAAAAATTTTCTATGTTAGGTTAATTTTTTATGACTAGTCTCATTGTTTTCCTGAATTTCACCCGCAGAAATCTTTTCGGCAACATCCGTTGTGCGGCCAAGGGCAGACGTCGCATACTGCATCCATGCGCTTTCAAAGAGACTATCCAAGACACGAAATTGGATAGTAAGGATTTCTCTTATCCCCCCAACATGATATGTTCATTGCTCAAAGAAAACTTTTTAGCCCTATTACTTTGTAAATTTGTGAAAATGGACCCTTAGTCCAATTTCCCTCAAACTTCCTAACGAGTTCTGAAGATTATATGTCACCTAAACGTTGTAAAAAAAACCAAATTAGAAGAGCAGATCAGAGGATCATTTTCACCATTATCGCCGACCCGAAAGTGCGTAGGACTATCGGATAAAACCTGGGAGGGGTAACTACGTAATTCGCCCTTTCCTTTGCTAGTTCTGAAATGCAGGAAGTGTTTGAACTCGGCAGCAGAATGGGACACCTTAGGATGTGTAAATTCAAGATTATAAAATGAAAAACGAAAATTTTAATCACGGGAGGGATTTAATACATTTAATTTCCCATTAGGGTTTTCACTGTGCTTGCTATTTTTGTGATATCCATACTTTTTAAATTGATTTTAGTTTTTTAATTTCTGGGTTTCTGTAAGGTGGCGTTGAAGACTTTGATAGTCATTCATAGGACATTGAGAGAGGGAGACCCAACATTTAGAGAAGAGCTGTTAAACTATTCACATAGAGGGCAAATTCTCCAGATCTCCAACTTCAAAGACGATTCAAGCCCTCTTGGTAAAAAGGCTGCTTCGGATCAAATGTTCACAAATCTCACCCATTTTAACATGATACTCGAGTTGAAAAATATTTTCTTCTTTTTTTCTTTTTGGTAGCATGGGATTGCTCGGCATGGGTACGGACTTATGCTCTCTTTCTTGAGGAGCGACTCGAGTGCTTTAGGATTTTGAAGTACGACATTGAAACCGAGCGCTTAACCAAATCATCTCCAGGATCAACAAAGGTACATATGTTTTTTTTTCATTTTTGTCCTTTTTTTCCAATCGAATCACTTATTTGGGTCTTTAACACTATTGAAATCTTTCTTTTTCACCGAATGTTATTGTTACAGGCACACAGCAGAACGCGACTTTTGAATGGGGAAGAATTGCTAGAACAATTACCAGCATTACAACAGCTTCTTTACCGCCTTATTGGTTGCCAAGTACTTTATTGTGAAAACACCGATGAATCAGATTGTTATAATTCTTGGCATTGATATTGCTTTATGTGATTGCCATTTAAATGTCTCACCCTCAAAATTTGCAGCCTGAGGGAGCAGCTTATTGCAATTATCTCATACAGTATGCCTTGGCCTTGGTACTGAAAGAGAGCTTCAAAATATATTGTGCCATTAACGACGGAATCATCAACCTCGTGGACATGGTACAACGCCGAAGTATAAATATTCACAGAAAGAAGAACATTAGATCTTTGTTAAAATGCTTCATCATTGCCTTAACATAATATTTGATTTCCTGTAGTTTTTCGATATGTCAAGACACGACGCTGTCAAGGCACTCAATATTTACAAAAGAGCTGGACAGCAGGTTATTTCACCTGTCCCTTTCATGAAATATTGTGGATTTATTTCGAATGGACTCCCTTAAATATTTGTTCATATATTTAAGCGCAATTGCTTTCAGTTTTTTTTTTTGTCCCAATTGATGATTATTCTTTGATTATGTCCAGGCTGAAAATTTAGCGGACTTTTATGAGTACTGCAAGGGCTTGGAGCTAGCAAGGAATTTTCAATTTCCAACGCTAAGACAGGTCTGTAATCATGTTTAATGATAATTGAGTTATTTCATGATCCTCAAAGCACTATCTCAGAATCCTTCTCTCCTTCATTTTCGCCTTAATGGCATGCAACAGCCACCTCCATCATTTCTTACAACTATGGAAGAATACATCAAAGAAGCTCCTCAGACAGGTTCTGTGAGTAAAAGACTGGTGAGCATAATATGGTTATTTGGATTCAACCTGGTGAATTTTCTCGATTTGTGCTTTACATAACAACAATTGATTGTTTCACTAGGAATATCGAGAAACCGATAACCTATCACTAAAGACAGAGGAACCCACGGAACCATCAGAGAACGAAAAGCAAGTTGAAGAGGTTGAAGAGAAACATGAAGTGGGAGAAGAGGAGGAAGAGAAGCAACCCAAGAAAGAGGTTGAAGACCCCCCATTGATATCAGCAGCAAATACCGGCGATCTCCTTGTAATTATAAATAAATATATCGTGTTTCCTTTTGGATCGAAGTCATAAATACGCGTGTTAAACTCTTGATTTCTTGCAGGGTTTAAATGAAGTAAACCCTAAAGCTGCAGAACTAGAGGAAAACAATGCTTTGGCTCTTGCAATTATACCCCCCGGTCAGTCATTTCAATGAGTTCAAGACCCGGTTATTAACACTCATTTTCAATAAAAATCCTCATACAAACTCCATAACATTTTTGAAGTTTCATTGCAAAGATGGCACCGTCATAGTTTTCAAGTTCTTTCTACTTGGTGTCCTGGTAGTTTTGTAGACTTCAATATTTTCCACCATCAATCAATCATAGAATGACAAGCATCCTGTTGATTATCGCATAAGCTTTTTAACCTTGCTTATTGTTTTCTATATACTTCAATGAAATGTTGTTCTTCCCGAATTGATTTAAAGGATGATTTTGTATGCTTCATATATCTTGAGATGTTAACAAAAATTCGATAATTGTAGGTGGCAATCCGCTATCTTCCGCGAATCATGGATTAAGTTTAATGGATATGTCAAGTGGTTCTGGTTGGGAGCTAGCATTGGTTACCACTCCCACCGTCGACATCAGCAAACCCGTGGAAAGGAGATTGGTTTGTATTAATAATCTCTATAATCATCTATTATTAACTCATGCATTTAGTCATGTAGTATCATAGAATTTATCTTTTCGAATCATCGGTACGATGGTAGACGTCTGATATTGCTTAAATCTTTTCATTTAGCTGTGGTTTCTCCGTTGGAATTGATACGCATATTTTCCCAAGAGTCCTTTGTATCTTTGTGTTGTTTAGGGCAATGTCACATATATCCGATAGGCAGATTAGCATGTATATTCAACTTAGGTGAAAGAGTTAAGTAAAAGTTGTAAATCTTATCTATAACGGGTAATTGCAGTGCTCAACCTTTCAATTGACGCAATTAAATTTTTTTTATCAATAAAAATGTAATCAAGCCACTCCTATCATCTAATAGAAAAAAGGCCTACGTGGAAATCAAAACTTGCGTAGGTGGCATCTTCAAAAGTTGTCGCGTATGTGAAATTAGGCCAAGGATGACTGAATATTTTATCCCACTTTTCAGAAAAAAGGCTCAAGATCTGATTGCATTAACTTTGAAGCTTAGTACTCCATTTGTATTAGGACTTCTGGAGTACTAAATCTACATTTATATTACGTTATGCATAATTATTTTTACTTTGATGATAATTCAACCCGAATATTGTTTTGGATCAACCTAAATATCCTTTGGTTTAGGCCGGTGGATTTGACAATCTATTGCTCGATAGCTTGTATGAGGATGAAGCCGCGAGGCGACAGATTCAGTTGCAAAATGCAGGGTACGGACAAGGAATGGCCGTGCAACTTCACAATCCATTCGATCAACATCCTCAACATCTTCAACCACAACCCGACCCATTTGCGATGTCCAGCAACATAGCCGCTCCGACCAATGTTCAAATGGCCTTGATGGCTCAACAGCAACAACTGTGGCAGCAACAACAGCAGCAGCAACACAACACGACAATGATGGTGCCCTACGACCCGGTCATGCAGTATTCTCAACAGCATCATCAGCAGCCTCAACACATGCCGCAAGCAGGTGGTTCTTCCAATCCTTTTGGAGATCCGTTTCCTTCTTTTCCACAGCATTCAATGCAACAGCAAGAGAACCACAGGTTACTTTAAGACTGTTTTCACCTGCTCTTTGGCTAATTTTAATCTGAGATATAATTAGAAAGCCTAATTATTCTTGAATTCATTGTTGGCGGTCATCGATCCATTCTTGTATAAAAAATCGGGGTCAATTTCCATGAAGTATGTGCGTTGTACTCCTCATTAGCACAAATTTAGGAAATATTTATCTGCTTCTCTGAATTTGGACAAGGCTGAAAGTTTATCATGCTCGGCATTTATGAAATATGCTAGCACTAGGCTCTTTAGATGCACGAAACTTGACTATAAATTTCTTTACGTTCAGTTGAAAGGTAATAGAGCAATCTAATCGTAAGCAAAACTTATGTGCTTTTCGCGCTCCCTCGATCTCGGTTGAATCGCCATCTCTTATTGAACTTATATACGCTGCATGATCCTACACCGTCGACTTGCTCTTGGAGGCGGGTGCAATCACATAGCAGAGAAAATCACATTGCCCTAGGAATGCTAATCATGCCACCGATTGGGTGGCGAAGGCCCGTCACACTAATTCCCTAGATCCGAAATGGCTATCAAAACCTCCTGATTTCCTTTCGTATCACGTGATAATCCATTTAAAATTATTAATTATAGTGATGTGTAGGGAAAAAGAGACCATAAAGGGGGGGAATGAGCGCCCCCCTTTTTTCCATGTTGTTTCCTTCGTCAGCTGTTCTGGTTCTCCCCTGCAAGTCAAAAAGGAAATGTTTATACAATTATACCAATCAAGCCAGAGCCAATCCCTCTCATCCCCAAAACCAAGACCCAGAGAGAGAGAGAGAGAGAGAGGGTGCCGCGTGTATGGGGGCTTTGTCACGGTCACTATTCCATTTCTTTTGAGAGGGAGAAATTTGGGGAGAACACGCGTAATGGACCAAGGGCGATGACACTCACCTCACCAACATCCCCTCCACTCCTAACCCCTCGTCATTCCAGAGTGGACCAAGTTCACGTAGACTCGATCCATCAGAGTCGTTATGTCATATGAGTTATAAGTTAGACCTCACAAAATCAATAGATCGAACTCGCGTGAACTCAATGTACTCTCGAATTTCTCGCTACAAGACCGGCATGCAATAACAAACATTACACAGAACATGTGGTGAAAAATTGAAACTTTACCGAATTCATGTCGATATAATTATTTTTGGGCCGTCGATCACATTCTTGCAATCCGAATTTCGATTATTGTAGAATTCTATCGTTTGGTTGCTTAACAAATATACTCAGGGCACACTATATGAAGTCCTTTATAAATTTGTGATCGTGCCATTGGAAATAAATGAAATTGTTATATGACATGTGTGCCATAAAGTCAAAGTGGGGTAACATGTTTAGCTATAAGAGAGAATTTTTTTGGGGACTTTTTTTTGTTTTTGCTTTATTCTCGCTTTTTTGACTAATTAAATTTCCCATATCAACCGCATTTCACCATCGCGCACAGTCCTTCCTCCATAGCAGCAGCAAGTTGTACGAAGCTTCCACGTAATGGAATACGGGGAAAATTTTGTATTAGACTAATAGAAGGAGGAAAAGATGACGCCCGGTCGGGTTTGTGTTTTTTTTTCTGAGGATTATTTATAGGAGGGTAAAGACAAGCAAAAGCAAAATAGTGTCATTGCCAAAAGCAATTTGCCAAAATTGCTTTTGGCAACGACACTGTTTTGCTTTTGCTTGACGCCGGTCGGGTTTGTGTTTTTTATTCTGAGGATAAATTGCTTTTGTCAATGACACTATTTTGCTTTTGCTTGTCTTTACCCTCCTATAAATAATCGACCACCCCTCGGAAAAGAAAAACCCAAACCCGACCGTGTGTCGTCGTCTCCTCCTTCTACACTACCCAGAGATCTTGACAGATATGGAGTCGTCTTGCTCATCTCTGGACTCCGTGTCCTCCCTCCTGAGCATCGTGGCCTCCCTCCTGACCATTATTGCCTTCTTCCCGAGGATCCTGCACGTGAGACGTCTTGACACTCACGCTCAAGTTCCTGCTCCGGGACTACCTGGGCAGCGGGGAAGCGGCGGCAGGCGAGCTCAGGGAGGCGGTGGAGAAGGCCAAGATGACGCCGGCGGACATGAGCAAGGTCCTGATCAAGAACCGGAGGAACAAGGAGAGGGCGGTGGGGGAGCTGCTGGAGGCGCTGACGGCGAGGGCGGAGAGGAACGAGAAGTACGGAGGAGGGATGAGGGAGGAGTGCGAGCTGAACGGGGTGGTGGAGGAGGAGGAGATGGTGATTTTTGCGTCGTGAATTGTGAGGACAATTTGGAAAGTACGGAGGGCTGAGGGAGGAGTGTGAGCTGAACGGGGTGGCGGTGGAGGAGGAGCAGGAGGAGGCGGAGGAGATGGTGATTTTTGCCACGTGATTTGCGAGGGGTAATTGGAAAGTTTCAATTTTTAAAAGCTCCGAATTCGTGTCTCATTGTGGAAAAAATAAATGAAACTCGACATATTGAGCAATGCCGTTGGTTTGTGGCCTTAGGAAGCGAACTCAACTTTCCTTTACCTAAATTGCATATTTTCTTTTCTTTATAACTATTCCTTTCCTCGACCGGCTGTTTCCCTAAATTTTGTGGAATAACATGATAACTCATATTAAATTATTAATTAATTTTCCGTAAAAAAAAAAGAAGAAAGAAAACAAATCATCGAATTGACCTCGGTCACTAAGTGTGATCTCGTATTGGATCCCCTCCTAGGACTTGGAATTCGCAGCATCCAGAGAAGATGGCCATGTTCGGAAGCCAATTCGACGGCGTGACTCTGTTCAATTTCAATAGAGTGCCTACATATTATGATAACTAAAGAGGCAAAAAAATAGGACAAAAAAAAACACATAAAAGAGAGACAGAAAGCATTGGACGTTAATAGCATCAAAGGTGAAGTAGGAGAATGAGTCTACGTGCAGAATTTCCTCAGTTTCAGAAATAACACAGCTCAAAAGCTTTAGACATTATTAACATCAGCAATAGTGGACTGATGAGAGGGCATGAAACCGTGAACTATACATATCAGAAGGTAACAACAGAAAGCAAACGGAAAAACAAAGTAAAAGGCCTACCCAAATAAAAAGCAGTTTTTCTTTCTGTGGAAGAATTTAGAACAAGGCTATTCAAACTAGTGCTGATTTGATTCCAAGTCTTCAAAATTCCTTACGTTCCTTCCAAGCTATCAGTTCTACATTCTACATAACGGAAGGATTTCGAAGTTTTCTTAGTGGATTTAAATCCTTCATGCCATTTCCATTAGGAATCATCTCTGTCCCCTTTTTTAGCATGGACTGGGCATTTCCATCTTTCTTGAACCCTAGTCCAAATAGCAAAAGACACCTGACAGTGAATGATAAGATGATCAACAGGCCCGCCAGAATTTTAAAACGTGCAGCACCAATGTGATGGTTGTTGTTACGGAGATATGTGCATGCATGCTTGATTGCTTTCTCTATTTTTGAAGAACTTTGTACTGGCATGTTGTACTGGGATTTGTCAATTGTCAGATTCGATGCTATTGATCATTCTGCATTTTAATAATTTGTCTGATTTCTTTGCCATTGTGTTTATTGTGAATTTTCTGTTGTGGGGCTTGGGACTTAGATCTGGTGTAATTGATGGAGCCATCAGTATTTCTTCTGTTCAGGTTCACTAGATTGTGTTCATTATATTGATTATCATTTTAATGATTTTATTCTACAGGAGTTCTCTTCTTGGATCTCAATGGAACAGATTTTCATTAGGAGCTACGGAATTGCTGTTCTCACACTTCATAGTGCATAGAGTAGCAAATAGCAGTTGAGCTTCTGTATTATTCGGTTCCTTAGTGTAAGTACCAAAAAGAGCACATTTGTTTTAGACTATGAAACAAGATAAATATGTTATAATTATATTATGTATAATGTGATCCCACATTCAGTTTATCATTGCCCACATTAATTAATTTCATCAACGTTTGTTGAGCGCATTCAAATACGTAATAATAATGATCGCCCAATATTAACATAACTATCTTGATGGAAAAAGTTATCTATAAAGATATGCTTGGAGATATAAATAGGTCATCTAAGCCAAACCCTCTCTTAAGCTGATTATTTGAGATATTCGAAAATACACGATCGACGTTGAGAGGGCAATTGGCTAGAAGTACTTATCAACGATCGCCAAAGCTCCGCGTATTAGGTTCTCGATTTCATCAATGGCCGGAGGTTAGTACAAAATTTTTCACGTTTCCGCAAATGACTCTAATTATGCGTGATTTTGTTTATTCATGAATAATTAGAATCTTCGGTCTTCCGCTATAGTTAATTATATCCATTTGTCATGCACTGGTTATGGAATGCGGATAAGTTCTCTCACGAGCCACGGTTAAAAGTGAAGTATGTTCCTCATCATTTGGATGATAGCTGGTTGATTTTCATAAATGATGAAAAGTTTTTCATTTCTGCTTTTCTATCTGCAGAACTTCTAGTCCCTATTTGGCTGGCCTATAATTGACATAATTCTTCATTTCTTTTACGGCATTTTTTGGATCATTATATAGACGCTTAGCAAGGGGGCCAAGGGCAGTTTTCCAAGTTTATCCAGAAAGTATAGCTCAGCGTGAGTTGATTTTGAGTTCTGTTATGCGTGCTGGATTTGCAGGTGGTGTGGTGGTTGACTAACCCACATAGGTACCTATATTAGTACCACAACTTATTTTAGTGTTCGACATTGATTGACCCACATACGTTGTGGATATCTTGGTATATATTCTATCGTTGGGAAGTCATATGTGAAAGTAAAACTTCTAAGAGCAGAATAAGAGAGCTTTCACCGGAGAGGAACGCCCTTTTTTGTAATTATTGGAAGTTGGAAAGTTGTGTGTGGATGGAAATGCTTTAATCAACACTGTAGATGATTTGTCTTGTAATTGAGCACTTTTGGTTCTGAGCTCTTTTTGTATACGCGTTTTCACCACCTTGGTGCCCTTTAGTAAATTTTTCGTTTACCGATCAAAACATAAATAAATTTTTGCAAAATTACTGTCAATAATCTTAATAGTTTATTCCTTAAATAGGTGACATCTTTTTTTTTTATGAAATTATCGAATGTGCGCATAATACACTTTAGTTGTTACATCACAATCTCACTTTGTTCATTCTCTTACTAACGGGTTGATGTTGCCTAGGATAATTGGCAAATTGAGCTTATAAAGTTGGTCCATGATTATGTACAGATTCTTATCAATATCATGTCCAGACTCCAGAGTTGCTTGTTATTTGTAATGGCAAGCTTTCCTTTTTCTGTTTTCTTCGAGGGACTGTCTAACGACAAGTCCGAGCAAGAGACGTCCCATTCAAAAATAGTATTTTTCATACGCTTCGGTTGCAAAATAAGTGCTTTAGACTGTCTATGTGATAAGAATCTGACTGTTCCAAATGAAGGCTGAGCATTGCCACGATAATTTTGATGGATGCCTCTACGAGAATCTTAGCGAAGAAAAATGAACTAATCTCAAAATCATTGTTGAAAGCAGCACGACGAGCAGGAAAGAATACCTTGTGCTTACTTGTGGGCTGCCATCGGTCAGCACTACCGTACCAAAGGGAAAAACGGGAAGATGGGAAGAGTTCCTCCGATGATAGTAGTGGTGATGAAGACAATCGAACAGTGAGTTTGCAAATTTGAATATTATGTTAGACTTGTTCTAAACATGGGTTTGCATATTAAATTCAGTTTTTTTCTTTTTTTTTTCTTTTTTCTCTTTGTTCTTTTTTAGGCTTATTCTATATGTGGGTTTGCTTAAGGAACTCTCTCTCTCTCTCTCTCTCTCTCTCTCTCTCTCTCTCTCTCTCTCTCTCTCCTTCCTTTTGTTATTGTTATGTGAACATTTAATTTTGTTGAGTGTTGTCAATTAAATATTGAGTGGGGTTATTCTTATGTGAACATTTACTTAGGTGTTTGAATGCTCAGTTTTGAGGAAGTTCAGAATATATTTAACACAATCGAAATTATATTTGCATGTACAAAATATTCAAGCAGGAAATTTGAGACTTGTGCATTGTTCTACAGAGTCATGACATCCAATCTTTGCTTCCTGCGACAGTGAAGCAGATAAACAATGCCTTGGTATCGCATGATGAAAAAATCAATGTCGTAATTGATGTTGTTGACTTTACAAATGTAGGCAGCGCTACTTGAGTTCTCTTCTTTTTCCCTTTCTATTTCATTTTCTTAGAAAATTGTTCAAACAATTTATTGATTTGTGAACCTTTACTAGGTATCCTTTTGGGTATCGTTTTCCAAAAAGCCGAAAGAATTACCAATGTTACTTTTTCCCTTGACAAGGAGACAAGACGGACTAACCGTAATAGATGGTGACATTTAACAAATTTGTTTGTTTTCTTATTCTATTTTATGACTTCCATCTGAGTGTTGATGTTACTTGATGCTAATCCTCTGGTTCTTATTTACATGTTTTCTTTTTGCATAGTTCAAGAAAAGCTTTCTCCTCCTTTGAAGAGGCTCCTCTGATAAATGAATCTCATGTACATACATACAAAAGCCTGGCATATCCATTATGATTGGCCCCATAAAATGTTAGCATAAAACAGAAAACAGATCATGTATTAGTCTTTTTAAAAATCATACATTGACAGATAATTTTTTCTGTTCTGAGTTCTTGTATCTTATGAATATTCAAACAAATAAGTAATTCATCTCTTATTCTTACTATGTTGTTTTTAAATTGATTGGTTAATCCTTTTTAAATATCAAGCCACACGAACAATTGAATATTCGTTGGTGCAAAGTATGAGTAGTATGCCACTACTTATATACTCAGGATGAGGCCATCTTTCAACTTGTACCCAGGAAGTATTTTCTCGTATCTTGGATTTTGATTGGATGACTCTCATTCGCAGTGATACTGGAGATTTCTGCAGAGTGAGAGTCTATCAGAAAGGCTGCTTCCTTTATTTCACTTCTTTCTCTTTGGAAGCCAATTTACTGTAGCATGCTTTGATCGATTCCTGTGGAAATGGTCATGGCATGATTCTCAGCTAATTTTTTCCATAAAGTGCAACATGCTGAAATTTACGATGTTGGGGAATTGTTGGTGATGTGTCAGTAAGTGTTTAACGCAATTTTACCATTTGTGTAACCTTTTGTCGCGACCTACCCATCTCAATTGGGGATCAAAAAATGATTGAATAGGTCAAAAGATATTTATCGATAAATGTGAACATCGATTAATTCGTTTGAAGGACAACCAAATGATTCATTAATCCAAGGATCGAGGCACTCTTAAGCCTTATATCTCGTGCGATAAGAAATGTCTAAACTAAACATTTAATTGGAGTCACCACTAGTCATAATCAATGATTAGCTAGAAACCCTCGTCGAGACGTGAGAGTGTCGTCTCGATATGAACGAAAATCAAAGATTATAAGGATTGAGGACTTGATTACACCAGTGTTCTAACCAGTGCCATTTCGGTACCTAAACTTGAACATTCGCAAACTAACGTACCGAGCAGTCTGTCGAAAAAGCTTAAGATTCCACCTAACCATTCTAAAAACGGAAAATAACAACCAATAAATTACATGTGTGCAACCTAATAACGTCTCTATAAAGGAAAAGGCAATCAAAAGTACTAAAGTAAAGCCCTAATAACTTGTTCATTTTTTGGGAAATTTTTTAAAGTTTTTCTCAATTTTGACAAGCTTTAAACTAAATCTAGAATGAAATTAACACTAATATCTAGTGAAATTAACTCAAAAACTAATTTCTAAACATTTCCCAAATTTTCTGAATTTTAAATTTTTTTATTAATAAAATAAAGAATTCCGGACTAGGTACCCTGACCCTATCCGACCCGGCTCTCTGACCCACCCGGGACCCCTTTTTTCTATTTATTTTCTATTTTTTTAATATTTTCTATTTTTGTATTTCCCTTTGCCCTTTATTCTTTTTTCTATTTCTTTTCCATTTTTCTTCTTCCCTCCTGGATGTCTTCTTCGCATTGCCCAGGAACTAATACAAGAAGCCCAGAACACCAACTTTTGCTTTGCGTTCTTGCTACCCAGAAATTTTTAACGCTACACATTTGTTGTAAAACACCGGAACTTCAACAATAATAACAACGTCCTATGCTCAACATGAATGGCATTATCTAGCGCTACCAAACCAACCATCAGAGTTAACGAGTCTTACCATCGTCCTTCGCAGTGACCGGCCAAACACATCACGTACGCAGCCACATCATCAGAAAACACAGAAGACGGAAGAACGAAAAAGCACAAACATGGGACAACGAAAGCATTTGTCGTGAACAGTGCGGTTCGGGGAATCATATAACCCAACCCCATCTTCAGGCATCACAAACCAACGTACATCCTGACATTCCAGCAAACCGGACTCGAGCAAAAAGTTTATGGATCTAGTTGATGCATTTCAGCAAACACGTGGTGTGCGATGCTGGAAAGGAAACCCCCGACTCAAACCGCGCACGAAATCAACCCAAACTCAAAATGTAGTGAACAGGCAATTCGGAAATGATTCTTTCACATCCAACGCGAGCATAAACGAAGAACACCAAATCCCGATCTCGGTTGAACCGAGACAGGGCGAAACTGAGCAACAATCAGGGCGGAGAAGAACGAGAGCTCAGTCGCCGGAAGTGGCCCTACCCAGCTCGGCGACAGCGAATAGAGGGCGAACTTGAGATATATCGGACTTAGTCCGGTCACCTCGCACGCCTCCGAGCCGGGATATTCGGGGAATCGACCTAAAACCCAAAAAAAAACAGAAAACAAACGAAAACCTACCGCGGCTTTGGTTCGGGAGAGCGAAAACGTCGGACGAGCCCCTCGTCGACGAAGGCTCGGGCGCGGTGGTTGTCGGAGGAACGCTCTAGATCTCGGCCGCTTTTCACCTGGTCACTCCGTCGCTCTCCGAAACTCTCTCGAGCTCACCCTCTCTCGAGCTCACTCTCTCTCTCCGTCCGTCCCTTTTTCTATTCCCCTGAAACTCTCCCCTCTCTCCTCTCTCTCCTCTCTCTTCAAGCTCCCTCTTTCTTTATCCCTATTGGTTCAAAACACTCACAAAGGTGCCTACTACTTGTACAAAAAAGACGATCCCCAGAAAAGCTAACCTCCCTTTTCTCTCAGAGCTTTGAAGATCTTACGCTTTACAAAAAGTTTTAGATGCTTGTTACCTCAAGAACGTTGCCAACTGAAGTCGCCTTCACCTTTTGCACCAGCTTTGGCTGATTTTTCTCGGCACGTTGTGGACTTTCATGTTCTGGGGTCTTGACTTGAGGGAGTGTTGTGGACGGTATAACTACACTGGCAGCAGTAACCGGCTATTAGCGTCAATAAACGAGACCCACACGGAAGTTCTTGCTTTCAAGTAAATTGCTTGTCAAAGCATCCATTGCTGACTCTCCTTGCCAAGATGACGTCTGCTAATCGCAATGCTGTGTTGTTTTTTTTGTGTTGCGGTCGGATGCGTGTTGGACCGATGCCCGGGCATCTGAAGACGGACCATTCATGTCTAGAGTACAGAAATAGATAAAGAATAAAACTTGACGCTTCTTGACATACAAAATCTCGATTACCCAAACGGTAATTAAGATTTTGGCAGTGCAGTGCAGAGCTGCAAGTTGGACAATTATTGAAGATTTGCCTTATCGGTCCCATGTGCACAGTGCAAGCGTCCAAACAAAGTAGGCAAACTGATGAGACATTAGAATAGTACTTATCGTGAATCAGTGAACCAGCATGGATGGCTCGTGGGGCTCCGTGACTTTTGATCTATATCCGCTAACGAGAGAATCTCGACATGTACTTATGTTTATTGCATAACCAAAGTAACTAAGAATAGGATACTGGATATTCGCACCTGTATATCAATACATGGTAATTTGGGATTCAAATTCTGAAAACTGGATGCAATCTAGTCCAAATCACGAGACTTGGACTTAATTGATTCATGAAGGAATTGTTTATAAACTTATGATAGTTGAAAGTTTGCACTCGTACAGTTCGACCTGTCGTGTATGGCAATCCTTGAGTTCTTTGCATGACATTTATTTGTACTTTTCTCACTCGACTCTATCGAGCATAATGCAAATCTCTATTGGTTCTAAAATTTAGCGGACTTTTATGAGTACTGCAAGGGCTTGGAGCTAGCAAGGAATTTTCAATTTCCAACGCTAAGACAGTTCTGCAATCATGTTTAATGATAATTGAGTTATTTCATGATCCTCAAAGCACTATCTCAGAAGTCTTCTCTCCTTCATTTTCATCTTAATGGCATGCAACAGCCACCTCCATCATTTCTTACAACTATGGAAGAATACATTAAAGAAGCTCCTCAGACAGGTTCTGTAAGTAAAAAACTGGTGAGCATAATATGATTATTTGGATTCAACCTGGTGAATTTTCTCGATTTGTGCTTTACATAACAACAATTGATTGTTTCACTAGGAATATCGAGAAACCGATAACCTATCACTGAAGACGGAGGAACTCGCGGAACCATCAGAGAACGAAAAGCAAGTTGAAGAGGTTGAAGAGAAACATGAATTGGTAGAAGAGGAGGAAGAGAAGCAACCCAAGGAAGAGGTTGAAGACCCCCCATTGATATCAGCAGCAGATACCAGCGATCTCCTTGTAATTATAAATAAATATATCGTGTTTCCTTTTGGATCGAAGTCATAAATACGCGTGTTAAACTCTAGATTTCTTGCAGGGTTTAAATGAAGTAAACCCTAAAGCTCAGAACTAGAGGAAAACAATGCTTTGGCTCTTGCAATTATACCCCCCGGTCAGTCATTTCAATGAGTTCATGACCCGGTTATTAGCACTCATTTTCAATAAAACCCTAATACAAACTCCATAACATTTTTGAAGTTTCGTTGCAAATATGGCACCGTCATAGTTTTCAAGTTCTTTCTACTTGGTGTACTGGTAGTTTTGTAGACTTCAATATTTTCCACCATCAATCAATCATAGAATGACAAGCATCCTGTTGATTATCGCATAAGCTTTTTAACCTTGCTTATTGTTTTCTATATACTTCAATGAAATGTTGTTCTTCCCGAATTGGTTTAAAGGATGATTTTGTATGCTTCATATATCTTGAGATGTTAACAAAAATTCGATAATTGTAGGTGGCGATCTGCTATCTTCCGCGAATCATGGATTAAGTTTAATGGATATGTCAAGTGGTTCTGGTTGGGAGCTAGCATTGGTTACCACTCCCACCGTCGACATCAGCAAACCCGTGGAAAGGAGATTGGTTTGTATTAATAATCTCTATAATCATCTATTATTAACTCATGCATTTAGTCATGTAGTATATCATAGAATCTATCTTTTCGAATCTTCGGTACGATAGTAGACGTCTGATATTGCTTAAATCTTTTCATTTAGCTGTGGTTTCTCCGTTAGAATTGATACCCATATTTTTCCCAAGAGTCCTTTGCATCTTTGTGTTGTTTAGGGCAATGTCACATATATCCAATAGGCAGATTAGCATGTATGTTCAACTTAGGTGAAAGAGTTAAGTAAAAGTCGTAAATCTTATCTAGAACGGAAAATCGCAGTGCTCGGCCTTTCAATTGGTGCAGTTAAATTTTTTTATCAATAAAAATGTAATCAAGCCACTCCTATCATCTAATAGAAAAAAGGCCTACGTGGGAATCAAAACTTGCGTAGGTGGCATCTTCAAAAGTTGTCGCGTATGTGAAATTAGGCCAAGGATGACTGAATATTTTATGCCACTTTTCAGAAAAAAGGCTCAAGATCTGATTGCATTAACTTTGAAGCTTAGTACTCTATTTGTATTAGGACTTCTGGAGTACTAAATCTACATTTATATTACGTTATGCATAATTATTTTTACTTTGATGATAATTCAACCTGAATATTGTTTTGGATCAACCTAAATATTCTTTGGTTTAGGCCGGTGGATTTGACAATCTATTGCTCGATAGCTTGTACGAGGATGAAGCCGCGAGGCGACAGATTCAGTTGCAAAATGCAGGGTACGGACAAGGAATGGCCGTGCAACTTCACAATCCATTCGATCAACATCCTCAACATCTTCAACCACAACCCGACCCATTTGCGATGTCCAGCAGCATAGCCGCTCCGACCAATGTTCAAATGGCCTTGATGGCTCAACAGCAACAACAACTGTGGCAGCAACAACAGCAGCAGCAACACAACACGACAATGATGGTGCCCTACGACCCGGTCATGCAGTACTCTCAACAGCATCATCAGCAGCCTCAACACATGCCGCAAGCAGGTGGTTCTTCCAATCCTTTTGGAGATCCGTTTCCTTCTTTTCCACAGCATTCAATGCAACAGCAATAGAACCACAGGTTACTTTAGGACTGTTTTCACCTGCTCTTTGGCTAATTTTAATCTGAGATATAATTAGAAAGCCTAATTATTCTTGAATTCATTGTTGGCGGTCATCGATCCATTCTTGTATAAAAAATCGGGGTCAATTTCCATAAAGTATGTGCGTTGTACTCCTCATTAGCACAAATTTAGGAAATATTTATCTGCTTCTCTGAATTTGGACAAGGCTGAAAGTTTATCATGCTCGGCATTTATGAAATATGCTAGCAGTAGGCTCTTTAGATGCACGAAACGTGACAATAAATTTCTTTACATTCAGTTGGAAGGTAATAAAACAATCTAATCAGAAGCAAAACTTACGTGCTTTTAGCGCTTGCTCGATCTTGGTTGAATCGCCATCTCTTATTGAACTTATATACGCTGCATGATCCTACACCATCGACTTGCTCTTGGAGGCGGGTGCAATCACATAGCAATGACCATCACATTGCCCTAGGAATGCTAATCATGCCGCGGATTGGGTGGCGAAGGCCCGTCGCACTAATTCCCTAGATCCGAAATGGCTGTCTAAACCTCCCGATTTTCTTTGGTGTCATGTGATAATCCATTTAAAATTATTAATTATAGTGATGTGCAGGGAAAAAGAGATCATAAAGGAAATGTTTATATCAATCAAGCGAGAGCCAATTCCTCTCATCCCCCAAAACCGAGAGAGGAGAGAGAGAGAGAGAGAGAGAGAGAGAGAGAGAGAGAGAGAGAGAGAGAGAGAGAGAGAGAGAGAGAGAGAGAGAGAGGGAGGGTGCCACGTGTACGGGGGGTTTGTCACGGTCACTATTCAATTTCTTTTGAGAGGGAGAAATTTGTTGAGAATGCCCGTAATGGACCAATGGCGACGACATTCACCTCACCAACATCCCCTCCACTCCTAACCCCTCGTAATGAGCTAATCAGCCACACCCGTCCCGCTCCTTGCCCTTCTTATTCTTATTAAATAAATCTATTGTAAAAAGGGCCGTTCCTGAGTGGACCGAGTTCAAGTAGACTGGACCCATCAGAGTCATTATATCATATGAGTTTTACGTTAGACCTCACAAAATCAATGGACCAAACTCGCATGAACTCCATGTGCCCTTGAATTTCTCGCTACAAGACCGGCGTGCAATAACAAACGTTACACAGAACGTGTGGCAAAAAATTGAAACTTTACCTAATTCACATCGATATAGTTATTTTTGGATTGTCAATCACATTCCTATAATCCGGATTTCAATTATTGTGTAGAATTTTATCGTTTGGCTGATTAACAAATTTACTCGGGACACACTGTACGAAGTCCTTTACAAATTTGTGGTCGTGCCATTGGAAATAAATGAAATTGTTATATGACATGTGTGCCGTACAGTCAAAGTGGGGCAACATGTTTAGCTATAAGAGAGAATTTTTTTGGAGATTTTCTTTTGCTTTATTCTCGCTTTTTTGACTAATTAAATTTCCCATATCAGCCGCATTTCACCATCGTGCAGAGTCCTTCCTCCACGTAGCAGCAGCAGCAGCAAGTTGTACGAAGCTTCCACGTAATGGAATACGGGGAAAATTTTGTATTAGACTAATAGAAGGAGAAGACGATGATGCCCGGTCGGGTTCGTGGGTGACACTATTTTGCTTTAGCTTGATTTTTATCCGTTAAATAATCGACCACCCCTCGGAGAAGAAAAACCCAAACCCGACCGTGCGTCATCGTCTCCTCCTTCTACACCACCCAGAGATCTCGATGGAAATGGAGTCGTCTTGCACATCTCTGGACTCCGTGTCCTCCCTCCTGAGCATCGTGGCCTCCCTCCTGACCATTATTGCCTTCTTCCCGAGGATCCTGCACGTGAGAGGTCTTGACACTCACGCTCAAGTTCCTGCTCCGGGACTACCTGGGCAGCGGGGAAGCGGCGGCGGGCGAGCTCAGGGAGGCGGGCGAGAAGGCCAAGATGACGCCGGCGGACATGAGCGAGGTCCTGATCAAGAACCGGAGGAACAAGGAGAGGGCGGTGGGGAAGCTGCTGGAGGCGCTGAGGGCGAGGGCGGAGAGGAACGAGAAGTACGGAGGGGGGATGAGGGAGGAGTGCGAGCTGAACGGGGTGGCGGTGGAGGAGGAGGAGGAGGAGGAGATGGTGATTTTTGCGTCGTGAATTGTGAGGGCAATTTGGAAAGTACGGAGGAGGGCTGAGGGAGGAGTGCGAACTGAACGGGGTGGCGGTGGAGGAGGAGGAGGAGGAGGAGGAGATGGTGATTTTTGCCACGTGATCTGCGAGGGGAAATTGGAAATTTTCGATTTTTAAAAGCTCCGAATTCGTGTCTCACTATGGGAAAAGAAAAAATGTTGGGTCGAAGGTCTTATTATGGAATTAAAGCGCATATGACTGAGCAAACATTATAAATGAAGCTCGTACGACATATTGAGCAATGCTGTTGGTTTGTGGTCTTAGGAAGCGAACTCAACTTTCCTTTACCTAAATTGCATATTTTCTTTTCTTTACAACTATTCCTTTCCTCGATCGGCTGTTTCCCTAAATTTTGTGGAATAACATGGTAACTCATATTAAATTATTAATCAATTTTCTGTAAGAAAAAAAAAAGAAAACAAATAATCAAATCGACCTCGGTCACTAAGTGCATGACAAACGGATATAAAATCAAAAAACTACAGAAAAGAAACTCAAAAAGATTCTAAGTTGCCAAGTTTAGAAATGCAGAAAATTTCCAGAGAGTATGGCAAGATTACAAATTAAGAATGTTTACGATGCAAAATTAATGCACTAGAACACTAGCAAAACGGGGAGAAACAATATAACAATTACACAATGTTTATCCCCAGGCTACATTCCTCTGGTCCTTCAAACCGAACTATGGGCAAGTTCTAATTAACATTTCATGTGCACACTTTACCCCTTGAAGTATCTACTAGACAACAAGCCATTCCATCACCTCATTCTGTTGGTATCTAACTAGCGGATAAAGGGGGAAAGAGAGAGATTTGAATCTATCGAAGGTGAAGCACAACAGTAGCTACTTCTTCATGTCTCTGCAGGAAACTTTTCAATATTAGCTGGCTCATCCTATCCATGTCGCCACAAGATAGATGCAAATTAACTATGTTAATAGAGCATAGGTTCAATATACAATTATTTCTAGTGAAAGCAAGAGCTTAGGATGATAAGGATTTACAAAATGCAGCTGCAAATGATTTAGGGGGCAGAATGCCAGCAAATCTTGAATTTAATGCAATTTCATCAAACTTTATACAAAGGATGAAGCTACTCTGATGAGTATTCAGCCAGAAATTACATATTTAGGGAATAAAGAAGCAGTTGTTCTGAGAACAAAGAAATAAACACATAGTTGTTGAAAGTAACACCATTCCAATTCTTCCACATCTGTATAATTGCTTCCAGTATCACGGCAGACATAAAATTCTTCCAGACGTTCCACATCTAGATGTAAAAGACCGCGCAAGACATGTCTGCATCCACATGTTGCAACTATATAAATTAAACTGAAACACCAGTGCTAAAGCCCACCATCTATCATATTGACAACAGCCCCTTGCCGATGCACCAAAACTTGAAAATTAAAAGAAAGATTTATTTGCTTACACATGCTTACAGATTTCAATCTTCTGGGCGGACCTCTATGTTATGTGCTTAATGGCTACCGCCTGCAGGATGCCCAGGACGGAGTTAATGATGCCAAGGAGAGCGGCCACGATGGCCAGAATGGAAGCCACTTCTGCAAGACTCGGAGACATTTCTTATTTTGTGGCTTTCTGCGTGATTCAAAGTTTGAGATTTTTCTGGAGATCTCTCTCTTGGGTATAGAAGAAGGAGACAATGGATCAGAGTGTGGAGTGGAGTGGGAGGGTGAGGGAGAAATGGGGATTTGGTTTCTTTTGGGGGGAAGTGAGTTTTCCTGAGGAAGGGACAAATGGGTCGATTTATATAGGGGGGGTTGCTCGTGGGGATCCGTCTTTGAATTTTAATGACCCTTTCATTTTGGATTAAACGGATTATGTCAGATGACTTGTCATCTAATTTTCAAGTTTTGGTGCATGGAACTGTTGTCAATTCAATCTTTACCAAAAAAAAAAACTGTTGTCAATTCAAGTTAATGAACCAAACTGAAGTGGCTGCCGTCTATGGCGTTTGATATGCTAGACTAGTAGATTTCTGCAATTGATACATCAGTATGCTGTTTGCTTTGTGGAGAGAAGTGCAACTAAATTAGGTGTTGTTTTCATGTGTGGTCCTCACTTAATCTGCACCTCTGGTGCATGTTTCATTCGCACTCTTCTTTTTCTTTCTGTCTGTCCTGCATCCCTGCTCACTCGAAGTACATGATCTGTGAGTTTAGATATGCATACTTGTGTGATCTCTCACTGTAATCAACCATAATTGTGATTATCGTGAAACATTGCGGCTTGTGTTTTCCTCGTCTGCTACTGTAAAATGGTCGGCCAAACGAGGTCCCCTGTACAGAGGAGTTCCCTGTTTGTGCAGTGAATCCATATGGACGAACGAAGGTTAGTGAAAGATATTCTTTCATCTTTGTAGTACTATCATGCAATGGGATACTAACGAAAAAGACGGATGAATTAGCTGGTTAGTAAGGCTTTTTAGTGGTTTATTGCACCGTAAGCGAAGAACTTAAACATGCTTTTGAGTTTAGCATTGTAAATATTCTAGAATCTTGGAGAGAGAGGGAGAGAGAAAACACTCAAAGGCTACATCCTTACTAAATGACTTGATGAAAGAGTACATAGATGACTCCATTTAGAGTGCATAAGAGAACCTCAAGAATCCTATTTACCTTCTTTATGACCACCTACTAACTATTGAGTAATATTTTTATCATTCCTAGCTTTCATATGATAAGTGCAACTTTCGTCCAAAGTCTATGACCAAAGCGCCGTGTAAGCCGACCCTTTAACTAGATTATCGATATAAATGTCAAAGTGATTAAGATGACCACAATTGTGCAAGCTACACCTTCCACAACAAACTGAATGTAACCCATATCAACTCCGGATTTGACAAAAGTGTAAAGAGACAAATCGAGATCGGAAAGTTGATACCATTCTTTTCCTTGAATTGCAAATATATAATCATTCAAGAACCAACTTCGTGAATTGTGGCAAACTGAATTCCATCACCTTGCGACGCTCAACTTTGATCACTCGATGAAGGTGTGATGGACTTCGGTGCTCACAGCAGCCTAAAATCTTGACGGCGACTCCACTCATCAATGACACTCACAATCGAAGATGAGTCTCACAGTGGATAACTTCCATAGTAGGCTTGTTGAGATTTCGGAGGACCAAAAGTTTATGAAGTTTCTGAAGATAAAGTGTTGTAGATTGGAGCACTAACAGCCTCCAGAAAGCCTTTTTTTTGTTATGTTTTTCTTTTTTGGGAATTTAAAAGTGCAGAAAACAAGTGAAAAAGCAATGCAAGACTAAAAGCATCAATCGAACGAGAACAGTAGCTTGATTTTGACGGAGAAGCTGAACCAGTGACCACAAATGAGAAGGATGCACGGCGGAATGAACCCAGAGAACAGAGTGGATCAACTTGTGGAAGACTTTACAAGCACAAGGATGCTGGCGACAATATTGATGAGGCCAACCACAACTCTCCCTGACGACAACAGAGAGACGAGTGACTCACGAGGTAGCGTTGCTCTTCGAGATTAGCTGGCAGATCTGCCACCATGACAAGCAAAGGACGATGATGCTGCTCTTGAAGACGATCTGTTGTGGCTGCTCTTGAGTATGAAGACCAGAGGATGAAAAACGAAGGACTTGGAATGGCGAACGCCGGTGGTCTTAGTGTCAAAGTAGAAACCATTAAGTAGAACTGAGGGTTCTTTTTCCTCCAGACTGATGGTAAGAAGAAAGATAAAGTTAGGGTGTTGATTCGGCCTTTCTTTCTTGATGACTCTGATACTATATAGATATTCTAGGATCTAAATATACTCAAAGGCTACATTTTTACCAATTGACTTGATAAAAAAGTACATAGAATGCTCTATTTATAGAGCATGAAAGACACCCAAAAACCCTAGTTATCTCATTGATGACCACCTACTAACTACTAACTGATATTCGTAAACGTAGTATAACAAGCACGGAGACAAGGATGTATATTGTGTCCCTTACAAACATGAGAAAAAAACAAAGAAGGATGGTTTCTTTCCTACTATCCTGCTACTTCCCTTTTTAGTGCTAGTGGGGAATTATTCCTACTTTTTGGTTGCCTGATTTCTGCTACATCTTATAAAAGTACAATTGCCTTTTCTTGCAGCTTTTCGTTGAAGAAATATGCCGTGATGTTTACCGGGGCAGATTCTGAATGGAAGATAATGTTGTTAAGATACTTCAAACTTTCCCAAGTCAAAATTTACATGAGAACATTTACAAAAGAATGTCCACATAAGAATACCAAAAGAACGGGGAGAGAGAGGGAGAGAGTATCTTATGCAAACCCACATATAAAATGAGCCTAGAAAAGAACAGAGAGAAGAATTAAAAAAACACCAAATTTGATCTCTAAATTTGATCTGCAAATATTTTATGCTTGATGCATCATTTGTTCTACATTCTGAACCCAACTCTGGGTGTGTCATCTCAGGTTTGTGATTACATCCATGCTGTCATCTCATCATTTGGATGATAGCTGGTTGATATTCATAAATGACGAAAAGTTTTTCTTTTCTGCTTTTCTATCTTGCCGAACTTCTAGTCTCTGTTTGGCTGGCCTATAATTGACATAATTCTTGATTTCTTTCAGGGCATTTTTGGATCATTATATAGGTGCTTAGCAAGGGGGGCAAGAGCAGTTTTCCAAGTTTATCCAGAAAGTATAGCTCAGCGTGAGTTGATTTTGAGTTCTGCTATGCGTGCTAGATTTGCAAGTGGTGTGGTGGTTGACTACCCACACAGGTACCTATATTATTACCAGAACTTATTTTAGTGTTCGACATTGATTGAACAACATATGTTGTGTATATCTTAGTATATATTCTGTCGTTTGGAAGTCATTTGTGAAAGTAAAATTTCTAAGAGCAGAATAAGAGAGTTTTCGTTAGAGTGGAACACCCTGTTTTGTAATTATCGGAAGTTGGAAAGTTGTGTGTGGATGGAAATGCTTTAATCAACATTGTAGATAATTTGTCTTGTAATTGAGCACTTTTGGTTCTGAGCTCTTTTTGTATACGCGTTTTCACCTCCTTGGTGCCCTTCAGTAAATTTTTCATTCACCTATCAAAACCTAAATAAATTTTTGCGAAATTACTGTCAATAATCTTAGTAGTTATTCCATAAATAGGTGACATCTTTTTTTATGAAATTATCAAATGCGCACATAATACACTTTAGCTGTTACATCACAATCTCACTTTGTTCGTTCTCTTACTATCGGGTTGATGTTGCCTAGGATAATTGGCAAAATCGAGCTTCTAAAGTCGGTCTATGATTATGTACAGATTCTTATCAATATCATGTCCAAACTCTAGAGTTGCGTGTTATTTGCAACGGCAAGCTTTCCTTTTTCTGTTTTCTGAGGGACTTTTATGACAAGTCCGAGCAAGAGATGTCCCATTCAACAATAGTATTTCTCATACTCTTCGGCTGCAGAATAAGTGCTTTAGATTGTCTATGTGAGAAGAATCTGACTAGTCTAAATAATGGCTGAGCACTGCCACAGTAATTTGGATGAATGCCTCTATGAGAATCTTAGCGAAGAAAAATGAACTAATCTCGAAATCATTGTTGAAAGCAGCACGAAGAGCAGGAAAGAATACCTTGTGCTTACTTGTGGGCCGCCATCGATCAGCACTACTGTACCAAAGGGAAAAGGGGAAGATGGGAATAGTTCCTCCGATGATAGTAGTGGTGATGAAGACAATCAGAACAATGAGTTTGCAAATTTGAATATTATGTTAGAATTGTTCTAAACATGGGTTTGCATATTAAATTCAGTTTTTTCTTTCTTTTTTTTTATTTTTTTTCTCTTTTTCTTTTTTAGGTTTATTCTATATGTGGGTTTGCTTAAGGAACTCTCTCTCTCTCTCTCTCTCTCTCTCTCTCTCTCTCTCTCTCTCTCTCTCTCTCTCTCTCTCTCTCTCTCTCTCTCTCTCTCTCTCTCTCTCTCTTGTTATTCTTATGTGAACATTTAATTTTGTTGAGTGTTCTCAATTAAATATTGAGTGGGGTTATTCTTATGTGAACATTTACTTAAGTGTTTGGATGCTGAGTTTCAAGGAAGTTCAGAATATATTTAACATGATCGAAATGGTATTTGCATGTACAAAATATTCAAGCAGGAAGTTTGAGACTTGTGTATTGTTCTACAGCATCATGGCACCCAATCTCCGCTTCCTGCGACAGTGAAGCAGATAAACAATGCCTTGGTATCACATGATGAAAAAATCAATGTCCTAATTGATGTTGGTGGCATTACAAATGTAGGCAGCGCTACTTGAGTTTTCTTCTTTTTCCCTCTCTACTTCATTTTCTTAGAAAATTGTTCAAACAATTATTGATTTGTGAACCTTTACTAGGTATACTTTTGGGTATCGTTTTCAATAAAGCTGAAAGAATTACCAATGTTACTTTTTTCCCTTGACAAGGGGACAGGACGGATACCGTAATAGATGGTGACATTTAACAAATTTATTTGTTTTCTTATTCTATAGTATGGCTTCCATCTGAGTGTTGATGTTCCTTGATGCTAATCCTCTAGTTCTTATCTTCAGGTTTTATTTTTGCATAGTTCAAGAAAAGCTTTTTCCTCCTTTGAAGAGGCTCCTCTGATAAATGAATCTCATGTACATACATACATAAGCCTGGCATATCCATTATGATTGGCCACATAAAAGGTTAGCATAAAATAGAAAACAGATCATGTATTAATCTTTTTAAAATCATACATTGACAGATAATTTTTGCTATTTTGAGTTCTTGAATCTTATGAATATTCAAACAAATATGTAATTCATCTCTTATTCTTACTATGTTGTTTTTAAATTGATTGGCTAATCCTTTTTAAATATCGAGCTGCACAAATAATTGAATATTCGCTGGTGCAACGTATGAGTAGTATTATATACTCAGGATGAGGCCTTCTTTCGACTTGTACCCAAGAAGTATTGTCTTATCTACTCGTATCTTGGATTTTGATTGGATGACTCATTCGCAGTGATACTAGAGATTTTTACAGAGTGAGAGTCTATCAGAAAGGCTGCTTCCTTTATTTCACTTCTTTCTCTTTGGAAGCAAATTTAATGTAGAATGATTGATTCTTGTGGAAATGGTCATGGCATGATTCTCAGGCAATTTTTTCCATAAAGTGCAACATGCTGAAATTTACGATGTTGGGGAATTGTTGGTGATGCATCAGTAAGTGTTTAACGCAATTTTATCATTTGTGTAACCTTTTGTCGCAACCTACCCATCCCGATTGGGGATCAAAAAATGATTGAATAGGTCAAGAGGTATTTGTCGATAAATGTGAACATCGATTGATTTGTTTGAAGGATAAACCAAATGGTTCATTAATCCAAAGATCAAGGTACTCCCAAGCCTCATATCTCCTACGATAAGAAATGTCTAAACTAAGCATTCAATTGGAGTCACCAATAGCCATGATCAAGAATTGGCTAGAAACCCTCGTCGAGATATGAGAGTGTCGTCTCGATATACGTGAAAAATAGAGATTCTAAGAATTAGAGACTTGATTACACCAGTGTTTTAACCAGTGCCCTTTTGGTACCTAAACTTGAACGTTCGCAAACTAACGTACCGGGTAGTTTGTCGAAAAAGCTTAAGATTTCACCTGACTGTTCTATAAATGGAAAATAACAACCAATATATTAAAAGTGCGCAACCAAATAATCAGCACGAAAATAAACAACCAGTGATCTAACAACGTCTCTAAAAAGGAAAAGGCAATCAAAAGTACTAAAAGTAAAGCCCTAATAACTTGTTCATTTTTTGGAAAACTTTTTAAAGGTTTTCCCAATTTTTACAAGCTTTAAACTAAATCTAGAATGAAATTAACACTAATATCTAGTGAAATTAACTCAAAGACTAATTTCTAAACATTTCCCAAATTTTCTGAATTTTTTAAAAAATTTTTATTAATAAAATAAAGCATTCCGGATCCAGTCCCCTCACCCGATCCGACCCGGCTCTCTGATCCGCCGGGGACCGCTTTTTTTCTATTTCTTTTCTATTTTTTTAATATTTTCTTGTTTTGTATTTCCCTTTGCCCTTTATTCTTTTTTCTCTTTCTTTTCCAATTTTCTTCTTACCTCCTGGACGTCTTCTTCCCATTGCCCAGAAACTAATACAAGAAGCCCCGGACACCAACTTTTGCTTTGCGTTCTTGCTACCCAGAAATTTTTAACGCTACACATTGGTTCTAAAACACCGGAACTTCAACAACAATAACATCGTCCTATGCTCAACAAGAAGGGCACTATCTCGCGCTACCAAACCAACCATCAGAGTTAACGAGTCTTACCATCGTCCATCGCAATGACCGGCCAAACACATCACATATGCAACTACATCATCAGAGAACACAGAAGACGGAAGAACGAAAAAGCACAAACATGGAACAAAGGAAGCATTTATCGTGAACAGTGCGGTTCGGGGAATCATATAACCCAGCCCCATCTTCAGGCATCACAAACCAACGTACATCCTGACATTCCAGCAAACCGGACTCGAGAAAAAAGTTTACAGATCTAGTTGATGCATTTCAGCAAACACGTGGTGTGCAATACTGGAAAGGAAACCCCCCCGACTCAAACCGCACACGAAATCAACCCAAACACAAAATGTAGTGAACAGGCAATTCGGAAATGATTCTTTCACATCCAACGCGAGCATAAACGAAGAACACCAAATCCCGATCTCGGTTGAACCGAGACAGGGCGAAACTGAGCAACAATCAGGGCGAAGAAGAACGAGAGCTCAGTCGCCGGAAGTGGCCCTAACCAGCTCGGCGACAGCGAATAGAGGGCGAACTTGAGATATATCGGACTTAGTCCGGTCACCTCGCACGCCTCCGAGCCGGGATATTCGGGGAATCGACCTAAAACCCAAAACAAAAAAACAAACGAAAACCTACCGCGGCTTTGGTTTGGGAGAAGGAAAACGTCGGACGAGCGCCTCGTCGACGAAGGCTCGGGCGCGGTGGTTGTCGGAGGAACGCTCTAGATCTCGGCCCCTTTTCACCTGGTCACTCCGTCGCTCTCCGAAACTCTCTCGAGCTCACCCTCTCGCGAGCTCACTCTCTCTCTTGGTCCGTCCCTTTTTCCATTCCCCTGAAACTCTCCCCTCTCTCTCCTCTCTCCTCAAGCTCCCTCTTTCTTTATCCCTGAACGGTGCTCCTTTTTCTATTCACCCTCTCGACGCCCCCTGCCGCTGCGCGTTCTGCTCCGTCTTTTCTTCCTTTTTTGTCTTGCTCCTTTCTTTGTCTCTTCTGTTTGTGTGCTGTTGTGGGACAACGCGAGGGAGAGAGGACAAGGAGAATGAGTGGCTGGACCAAAGAGCGTAAGGGAGAGAGGAGTGCGCGGGCTGGAGAGAAGATAACAAGAAACAAAAGGCTTGGGGCCCAAGAGCTCGCAAAAAAGAGAGCCAAGTTGAACTGGCCCAATTTTCATTTCTTTTTCTTTCTTTTTTTTATTTATTTCATTTGTCATTTTTTTTATATTTTATATTTTTTTGTTATCTCTCTTTTGTGCTAGTTTGCCCAATTTACATTTTAAATGCTAGTCTGTCGGACCGGCAAAAATCAGGTGTCAGCACCTTTCTTTCCTTAGCGGTTTCACTTTTAAAATAAGGACAGGATGTATGTCTGGGTTGACGGACACTTGAGAGTACTTCTTTAAATGAAAAGAGAATACAATGGTTGCATCTACAATGTTAAATATGAGTATGACGATAACACTCGTATATTATTAATTTTTGTTCTGATTGTCACTTTGGCATTCTGCTTGCAGAAATCTCAGGTTAGTGCGGTAGTCTTAGTTGACAAATCCAGTTATGAGTAACTCCACGAAGGCACATCTAGCATCCCCACCAAATCAGGCATTAGTCTATTAGATTGAATTGTGCTTGTAATTTTTCATAGTAATCACGGTTTTAAATGTATTTTTTTCGATGATTGACATATTTAGCCGAATGCTTACACATATCAACACCAATTCATTCATGAATAAAATTACGTTCCTCAGATTCTCAATTGTAAGAATTTTGTTCCTAGCTGCCGTCCAACAAAAGAAAGAACTTTACCCCAAAAAAAAAAAGAAAGAAATCCTTTAAGGAGTATGGGCAGCCAGATTGCTTTAGAGGGGAATGAACGAAGGGAGAAATTCCCCAGGATAGAATAAAATGATTTAACACTGAATAACTTGTTATTTGCTGGGTACCACACCATCTTGTCATACTCAAAATCATGAATTTTGAATGAATAAAGAGCCAAAAGGGACTTAGTGAGGAAAGCTCCCGATAATGAGAATTTCTAATGCAAACTGTTCCAATAAATGGAAACCCTCTAAACACAGTCAGGAACCATGGCATGCTAGTTGGCTGCTAAATAGAATGAAGTAGGGTAAAAAATATAACTGGCGATTCACTACACCACATGTTATGCCAAAAAACTCTTCTTTCGTCTTCCAATTTCAAATTTAATGCAGTGAATGAAAGACCTCCACCTCTTTTTTATAGATTTCCAAGCACAAGCCCAAAAAGGGTAAGAATCTTCGGTTGCTTCTGTGAGATCTTGAGAGTCATTGTGCACGACATGTTTGGAGACTTCTCACAAAATCAAAATGTGGTTGTGGCCACAAACTAATATTTTTACCTAGTTTTGGTGAGGATGGATGGTTCCATCAATCCACAACCTAAATAAGAATGCTTAAAGGATTAGGATTCTTCTCTCTACTAAGATTTAAGTACTATTAGTTTTTTACCGAGCTTCCATTTTTACAGCGTGTTTCCTATTTTAAAGTTGGATTCATGTTCCTATCTAGTCTTAGCGTAAGTCCTAGTAGAGTTTCTGTATAAGGTCTTTTCTTGTGAAGAATGTAATGAACGCTGAGTGAATCAATTTGTTTTGAATTTTGGCAAGTCTGTCTTTTGAATGGTGTGACGCAATTCTTCTCTTCATCTTGATGCTTAGGGAGATGTGATGCTTGGAGGAATGTATTCTTCTTGAGTTGTGATTTGCTGTAAGTCCCGTTTGAATCTCGATCCTCATAGGGCTGACTATTTTGGACTCAGAGTTCCACATCATTGGATTATATTCAGAAAGGTTAAACATCATGTCTCCATTTTGAAGATAACATGTTCAACCAAAAAATATGCAGCACCTATTTTGGAGTTGAACACATTAAAATTTTGTGGGGGTCCAAGTGATCCTTAAGATTGTCAAGTGTTCATGAAATGAAAACAAAATCGACTTGCAGGGGACAGCACTCTGGTCCTGGTAAGATGTAAGATCAATTGTCACTCTTTTCTCAAATAAAAAAGATCAATGGTCTGAAGAGGTGATAAAAGTGACAACAGTCAAAACTTGGCTGGAAAGAGGAAAAGGGCACCTGGACGAAACAAGAGTGCTTGTGCATAGCACGGGCACTCAGACAAGTATCCACCTAAAACGTCTGCTTTGGTTTTGCAGAAGCCTTTGGAAGTCGTGTATATCTAGATGACATTGTGAAGAAGATGAAAACTCGATAACATGAAACAAATTTTGCAATTAAACCTCATGGAAAAATGTCACGTTCTCTTTTGGACTGATCCTGTTCTGCCTCAACTCTTTTGTGTAATGTCTGTGTCAGTAATTAATTTGCGTATTAAGGTGGATGCTTCTCAGCGCTTCTAGTTTTTCTTCCATCATGGATGGTGCCCCCTCATTGACGTGATTTCTTCACGTAACGGGAGATTCCTAACTCAGTTGGCAGCTTGCAGTAGCCACACTCTTACTGATGTTTTCTTTTTCTTAACTTGGGTTATGTTGCAGATTACAGCAATTGGGAAACGCGGATTCAGCATAATTAGCGGTAGACATATCGTCATCAAGATCCCGAGATTTCGAATTCAATTGCTATGCCTCCTCCGCACCAGTCTGGCAAAAAAAATATGTATATTCTGACAGACTACTTTGTTTTCATCGATGGTAAAAAACCAACAACGATAAAAAACATGTCTACGAGTGCATACTCCATAGTGACAAGGCAGGTTTGGGCTTTTTAACCTGGCATCTATTTAATTGGTGAGAACAGAGGTTGAAGTTGAATAAAGTTACGTGACAAGTACATATCAAATGAATTCACTTTCTACTCGTACTCGGTTTCGCGATTTCGAAGCTTATTTTAAAGGTTGGCTTGTATTGAAACCGTAAATGCTCCACTCATTCTACGTTTCTAGAGCGAGTTTTCGCGGATGAATTCGATTACGGTTCCAATTTATGCTCAAAAATCGTTGGGAGCATCAATTCATGGTGACACAAATCTAATGCAGCAACGAAAAGAACTCCAATCTATGTTCGTCGGATTGGGAACCGTGGTTTCTTTAGTTTGGTCTCTTTTGGAGAAGGAAAACAAAATGGAAAAGTTCTATCAAGTATGGTATAATTTGGTAAGGTTCAATGCGATTATTGTCATTCTCAGTGACATAGAAATTAATTGAGTAGTAAGCAATTAATTAGTAAAAACAATAACTTTGACATTGCGTGATTTTTCACATTAGTTTTGGGGTTCCCAAATTTATATGGCTTTCTAATTCAAGAAATCAAATTCAACAAAGTAGCAAGTTTAGTTGGCTAATATAGACTACGAACTAGCGTTTAGGTTTTTTTATTTTTTCTTTCCTCATTCAAATTGAACAATCAACACCTACACTTCAAATCGATCACCTCATTGTCATAATTTTTGCAAAATTTTAACCTCAAGGGTCAAATATTTTGATGCCCCCGTAAGATTTTTTGGCAAAAAGTTCGTCAATATCACTCAAGTTATAACATTCAAAAGTTCGATTGAAAAGATTATGGCACAAAACGAGCCTACTTTGTGCCATAATTTAAGGAGCTCGATATCGTTGCCCTTGCTTTTGTTGTTGATGGATGTCCAATAATAAAGCGCGTCTACTATATCCACTAATTCTTTTTTTTGTCCATTTTGTTATTTTCTCATTATTCCATCCAAATATAGCACAAGAGAACTAGCCCGAATGAACACAACTTTTTATAGCTTTCTCTAGCTATTTGAGTCGCCAACAGAACAGAGAGCAAGTATCACAAAATGAAAGAGACCATTTAATACAGGAAATAGCTAAGATAGTCCTCGATGGCATTACAAGATCATCTAGTAAAAACCACAAACTTCCTTCTTTGAGGAAGCCAGGTAACTGTAAAACAAAACGATGAGCATGCCATGCTCAAACCAAACCATAAAGAAGAAAAATCACACCTTCAACTCTTCTAAATTGAGCTATCTGTTCGTT
The DNA here is from genome assembly GCA_031216235.1 of Syzygium jambos. Taxonomy (NCBI): domain Eukaryota; kingdom Viridiplantae; phylum Streptophyta; class Magnoliopsida; order Myrtales; family Myrtaceae; genus Syzygium; species Syzygium jambos. The sequence goes on from CM062222.1 coordinate 23,023,134, forward strand.
TCCGCCGGCATCGGCCAATTAAACCCTCCTCTCCTGAGCAGGTGGTTCTTGATTGTATCCTCTGTCTTGCTGTGGATCAGCATGAGGTCCATTATATCCTCCCCTTCCGCAGCCACAAAAACCATGTCCTCTTCCTTGACCCTACCTCTAGCATAACCTTGGTTGCGGCCCCAACCTCCATCATTATACTCAGAATTCACAAAACCATCCCCTGAAACAAGCAATATTATAGGTTGGAACCAGAAAGCAAACATTTAGAGGATTGCAGATGCAGCAGAGAGTATGTGCCCATCGGCATACTCCTCAAAGAAGTACATTAGCATTTTGGTGCTATTACAACAGAATATGACAACAATTTAGTTAACCAAGATGCAAGATCCTATATCTAAAACACAGCCTTCCATGTGATCTAAAAAAATGTTCAGTTTTGTGAATGCAATACCTCTAGCTCTTGGTCTTCCTCTGCTCCCGCGACCTCTTCCTCGCCCACTAGGTGATCTGCCTATTTAAATGAGGAATATAATTAGAAGAAACCTAGAGAAACAACGTAACAGTCACTGGTAGACAATAGCAACAGAATGATTTCTTGAAGTACTTCCCTCAGAATAAAGCTCTGATGATGTCTTCACCATCTCAACAGGCAATGGAGGCTGGTACCTGCAATAGAGGGCACTTGCGCCTTATGATGGATAAAGCACCAAGCTCTTAATATGTCTAACTCTCAATATGAAGAATCAATGACAAGAGAAGAACACCATGAACTCAACAACAGCCGATGTGTCCAGTTCCTTCTTTGAAAGAGTCACTGCAATCATCCACAAATGCCACGTGGTCTCCAGCCAATTCAAACAAGAGACAGACATTAAATGGAGAAAAAAGAGCAATTTTGAGATTGAATATATGTGGCTGATCAGTTTGCAATTACACTTACGCGACAATCTCCCGTCTGAATATCAACTTGCAGCTCCAAAAGAACACATCTCCAACGTTGGTTAAGCAAGTAGCCTGGTCTTGGGCAGCAGTGGCAAAATCATGACCACCAGTCAATCTGTTAGAGTTCAGCGGATACTGTGCCAATGGGCAAATGGCTTGGAAGAGGTTTTGGGTTCCCGCTTAGCCAATTCTGGTATCCCGAATACATGCCAGAACATCAATTTTTCATCTGCTGCTGCAGATGCCACCGTGCATCCATCCGGACTCTGCATAACAAGTATGCGGCAATGAGTATCAGCAAAACGATCAACTCAACAAGAAAACTTCAAAAGTATTTGCACCGAATTGCAGATGAATATGATAAGCAGCATACAAGTAATACCTGTGCCAGGAACAGAACCCTAGATGCATGTCCAGTCAACTCTGCCATCGTTCCCATAGATGGATACTTCCAAAGAATGAGCTGGTTCTCAGTAAGCCCGTGAGAGCTTAGCAATTCCCTCTCCCTCATGCTCCACAGCAGCGCGCACACCTGAGAACCGGTGTCCACTGAATTCAGACACGCGCCCATGCACGTGTTCCAAAATTTTATGCTCCTGTCGCTCCCTCCCGAGGCCAGTAAGTTGCTCTGAAACGGGCACCAAGCAAGGGCTTTCACAGCAGCCGTGTGGTCTTCGATCCTGTGAAGCCACTGAGTGCCTGAATTCAAAGAGGATCTGGACCTATCCCACAAGTAGAGGAGATTATCCTTTCCTCCGCTAGCCAGCTGTTTTCCCGAGGGCGACCACTTCAGCCCGCAAACTTCTTGGCGATGCCCCCTGTAGGTTCCAACTATGTGCGATTTAATTCTTATATCATTGTCAGTGATTTTACAATCCATACCTCCTGTCGTGAGTATGTCATTGTTCCAGGCCAAGGAACAAACTCGGAGTCGATGGCCTCCTCTAAAAGTTCTCAGCTGCATGAGAGGAAACGAAAATAAAAACCAATTAACGCAGCCTGAATAATAACCCACCCGTCAGCCACAGACGAAACACTAATGCTATCAAAACAACAAGCAACCAGCTTACCTGTCTTTGAGCAGAGAAATCCCATAGCTGGACATGAGAATTTTGTAAGCCAATGGCAATATTCTGACCATCGGGAGCCCAGCTCACGCTCGTGACAGGACCCTCCTCGTCATTGAAGGTCACCAGTTCTGTAGCAGAGCCATTGGAGGCATTCCACAAGTACACTGACTGTGAAAGAGCAATTGCTACAATGTTGTTGGCACCCCAGTCCAGCAAGTTCAAGTAATAATCGTCCAATATATAAGGGGCATCAAGCATCCTCTGGCACGCCTATCAATCGACAAACCAAAGAAAATATGTCAAAACACTAACCCTACAGTCTTTGACAGCACAAGCAAAGCCAGTACATACTTATGTTCCATGAAACAAATGCTAACTTGGTTGTCAAGTTTTATGTCGTGAATAGAAGAAACAGTAATAGGCATGAATTTTAGGCGACCTTGGGTATCGATCGACAGGGCTTGGTGGATTTAGACTGGGAAGTCGCGGGTGAGAGCCAGCTTTGTGGGATTAGCTCTACCGGGGTGGGCGGCTTGTTCTTAAATGCCAGGATCCGGGATCGGTTCATGTCAAGTGCCTCTGCAAGAAATTTCTGGTACGCCTCACTTGATGTTGACATCACGGCAGACTTCTCCTTCCACTTCTTCCCTAGAGTGAAGAGGGAACGAGCGTAGTCGAAGTCCATAGCTGAGCGGTTCGGGACGAATCTATCCAACTGTGAAAAACATATCACAGAATTAGAAGGGAACAATTGTATCGGAACTTACCAACAAGAAGAAGAAGAAAAGAATGGCAAAATTGCTTGTAAATCCTCGTAAAAGAAGAGGGAATTAATCTTAACTCTGTTTTTGTTCAAAGAAAAGTACCGTATGGTTTCTCTCTGTCTGCGATGAATGTTATAAGAGAATGGCGACAGAAAAGTCGTAAGAAGCCTTGTATAATTTCGCAAATATCACTCAATAGCATCATGAAATAAATAGCCCTAGAGAACTCGCACTGCAACTCGAGTCTCCATCAAAACCCTTCGTCCGCAGAACATTTATTACCAAAAAAAAAAAACAGACAATTCTAAAAAAAGTCTCTGTAGACGATGAAAAAGGCAAAAAACCAACAGCTTACGTTTTCTCGAGAGTTCTTCTGGTGGAGGTATTCCTGGTAAGGATCCAGAGAACCCTTCTGGCCCGGCGAAGCCATGGTCCCGGCAGCAGAGGAGCTGGGTCGAAATCCTGCAAAAGAAAGAGAAAAGAAGAAGGGAAATTTCAAAGGAGAGAAGAGGACCCACAAAGAGGGACCGAGCATTGATGATGGTTCGTCGTCACTGTGTCTCGCTGTGCCCTCAAATCAGCGGCGCCGACACAGAGAGAGCGAGAGATTTCAGAGAGCAGAGAGCTCGAGAAGGGAGAGCTAGTTCGCAGGTGAGAGAGAGATAAGAGAGATGAGAGATGAAGAAGGAGATGATAACTTTGAATCAGAGGCGGGTCGGATGTTATATTTAGGGAAAGGAGGTCGCGTTCGTCGGACGCGACCAAGGCGCGTGGGTAATCCGGTGTAATTATTATTATTATTATTATTATTATTATTTTCGAGGTAATTATTTCGGAAGTCTATTTTATGACTTTTTCTCCCGAATTTTTGAAAACGGAAAAAAATAAAAAAATTAGGGTCAGTACAATAAATTAAATATAAGTGTTTTGTTAATTTATTATCCTTTCTTCCTTCTCTAAGGCGACTCTTCACTCCCCATGAAATTATCGATCAATTTCACTTATCATTCAACGCTCAAAAGAAGTAAACCCACTTACAGGTGTGTTTATTTTACGAAAAATTAAAATATTTGAAAACTATTTTTCAAAAATTATTTGGTTGTATTGCTTATAAAAATGAATAAACTATATCATCCAATAAAATAGTCCCGCATAAATCATTTTTGATGATAAAAATATTTTTATTGACTAATTTATCTAAGTGATATAACTAATTATTTTTTGAAAAATATTCTCCAAATCAAACTTTCGTGAAACAAACGCACCATAATATTCTCTAATCATCACTTTAATTAATTAATAAATAAAAGTAATATGTGATTTTTTTATACATAAGGAACTTCAAAAATAGGGCACCTCAAATATCATGTAGAAATCAATGTCCAAAAAATAACAGGGGGGCAAATTAACATTCCATTTTTTTACTTTAATACGCTACAGATCTTGATAATCGAATTTCGCAAAATATCATTTCTTTCATGAAAAAAGACTATATCAACCATCCACCAATTTTTTTCCCACGAGCGTATGATAATTGGTTCTTCTCCAAAAATTGGGAAATTGCCGAGGGCTATCTTAGCAATTTTCATCGTGATAACAATTTTTCTTATATAGAATTTAAACAATTTTTTTTATAGCAACAGAGAAGGAAAAATAGAAAAAAATTAAAAAAAAAACATAAAATGGAGAAGTCTTCATCATTTGGCCCCCCCCTCTATCTCTGTGCATTTCCTCTCTCTTCCTTCTTCGCTTCTTCTCGGCGAAGAACAAGAGAAGAGGGAAGAGGGAAGCTTCAGCTGGAGCTTGGAGCAATTGGGGTCGCAAATAGCGGCAGAAGGACCATTTCATCTCCTCTGCGGCCGAGGAGGCCCATGAATCCACCGACGTGTACATCGGGATCTTCAATTTCTGTTCAATTGCTTAGATGCTTGTGGACTGTGTGCTTTGTCGTTTTTGAGTTGCGATTGATTCTTGAATATCTGCATCAGTTCATTCTTGGGTTCCAAACATGCCACCAAAATCAAATGAGACGGCACCCTTTAATTTGCAAATTTAGTTTTATCTTCTTGTCCGGCAAAAGCCCGTTCGCTTAGCTGTCTCGGCAATCCTTCCGACGATAGATTTCGGTGCCTGATAGTGGTGGAAATGAAGAATGAGTCTATGACAATGCGAAAGCTTCTGTTAGCTATTCACAGAACAAGCATCTGTTTCAAACAACTGAGGCCAATTCATGTCAAACTAATGGAGACTAGTCATCTTGTTAAATAGCAAATGGGCATTCCACATCCAGAACATGATTCTCACATGTGAGCTCGATATTGCTTTGGAACAACAGATTGCCAGCATTCCGGGAAAAATGGCATTTTGGTAATCCAAATAAAGTATATCCCCCAATCACCCTCCATCTTTTGTAAATGAATTGACATGAGATGCCATTGCATCTCGTCTGACTTTCAGATGAATTCTCAGCTTTTCCCTTCGTCAAAGGGGGGCAAACCCCAATCCGATGGATTGAAATCCAACAGAGATTTCAATACTTGGTCCGCCGAATCATGATAATAGCTATCGAGCTTGGGATCTGGCACCATAACCGCAAACCTGCCAAATGTATAGGAATTTATTAGCAGAGGGAGCAAGAGATAAATCCAAACAATCCGATGCTGCAATGTTTTGATATTAACAGCAGGAACAGCAGATCAGGTGCAAGAAAATTCCTCATTAGCAATCAAAATGCCCAAGGTATAAGAGAAAAAGAAGAGATCTACGAAATAGAGCGACCAAATGCACTATGAATCATTTGAGTAACAAAGAATGAAAGGAGGGCAGCAAATAAAGGAACGTACCTCATTTGGAAGAATTAAGTTCAGCTGGAGGGAAAATGTAATAGCAGGAGAAAAAGAAGACCATGGGGGACGGATCATCTAAGCCACATTGCACTATAAATTTCAGTACCAGAACATTTAGCTAATTCTACCTTCTACTTCGAAAGTCCCAGACAGCGATCCCAGATTTAGACCCCATAATATGTCCTGTACAGCCTAAAATATGTGATCAAGCCCTACATTACAGCACGCCACTGTTATGTGATCAAGCCCTACATCACTGCACGCCACTGTTCACATCCCTGAGGTCAGTTAGAATCACCTTTCTCTGCTTATTATTCCAGACTAAGGCTAACGATGATGAAATTCATAAAGATACTAAAAGCTGATTGTTCAGCAATCCAGTAGCACAGAAATAACCACTTCATGGAACTTCCCAGCATCAATACAAGTGATATTCCAAACTGAAGTTTTATAAGGATGATTCTTTAGTTGTTATGGTTGTTGCAAATGAACCTTCAAAAGTACAAATTTATACAATGTCCTCAACTATTTGACTGCATTGAATTTGAAAGGAGATTAGACTTCCTACTATTTGCAACAATTTGACCAAATTTGGAATCAAAGATTGTCATACTTCAAGCATTACCCTGCAAGAAGAATCAGCAGAAGCAGCCAGTCTGAACATAATCTGACTATTCAAACTTGATGACAACCTTATAATTGAATCAAGCATATCCACTATTCTGCCTTCAGATGTATCAACCAGCTTCGGAATTTATTTTACGAACTATAGTGTGGAAGAATGGACTGAATGTCATTTCAGTCATCGACCCTACAAACTCAAGCACAGTGGGAACTTTCATGGCGGTGCTTTGCTATCAGTTGAAACTGTTTTTTCTGCTTTCAGGATTGAAAAAGACTAATGAATTGGCAGTTCATCACAATGACACAAGATCGCCACCAAATCAGAGTAAAGCACTTTGAGAACAAAGCTTTCATGTATAATACCACTTAAAAACAATTCCCAAAGTTTCTTAGTTGATGAATTTGTTGGCAAACGTAAGTGCTGTAAAGATTTTCATTCACAGCTTTCTAAATTGCACAGTTTTTCCTCCTCTTGCTTTTTCTACATCTTTCTTCAGATTTCCAACTCACTTACCCCATAAGCAATCTCATTATCTCTCTCTTACATATAAATAGTTAGAACAGGATACGTAGATCTAGGCTTTAACTCAACTAATCCTCCTTTTTTTTGACTAAAAAAAACTAATCCTCCTTTTTTCTTGAGTGATTACCATGAAACTCCGTAATGGCCAACATGCTCCCTGTTTCTCTATAAACCTGTAACTTTTTCTTAAAAATCGTAATTCCGGGCAATGTCTGCCTGCTCTGCTTACTTTTCTCAAGGTACATAGTTCCAGGTATTAAACTATGCATAGAACATCTAACATCTGTGAAACTGTACAATACTCTAATGAAAAATGATAGAGCAAACAAAAAAGATAACAAACATGACAAAGCCCTCACGGTAATCTAAAAATTGACCTTTTCAAAATTATAGCATGATATGCAACGCAGTTCAACAATTTCCAAGATAATTAAGAAGCATATCCACTATCAACAAGTTCACTTACATCCCAGCATTTTTAGCCGCATTAACTCCTGCTGGAGCATCTCCAAACACAACAATATTGAGTGGATGAACCGGTCCACCCTGTTAATCCACAAAATTGAACATTATGTCAAACCAATGTAAGTCTGTAGAACGGTTGCATTATTAGGACAAATAGTGAACAGAAAAAGATTGACCGAAATAGCACCCATCAGAGAGCCATTACCTCAAATCTCCTGGCTGCTGCCAGGAATATATCTGGCAATGGCTTCCCTTGTTTGACTTCTGGGTCATCACCAAGCACCACATGATGCATCAAGGAAAAAAGTTCACCATGTCTTTGAGTCTTCAGTTCAAAATGGTGCCGACGGGAACTGTGAAGTACACGTCAGACTGACATTTTAATGCCATCCGAGAAATGCAAAAGAAGTGTATGTATGATACCGAAAAGTTGAATATTCATACAATACTTCGCTTTTCTTTGTTCTCTCAAATCTCAACAAATACCAGAAAGGGTCGATCACCTTTTCTTCGAGTGCCCCTCTACTAGTAGGTTGGCTTCCTTTTGGGCTACCAAATGTAACCTCCCTTGGCGCAACCGTCCTTGGCAAGAGCATATCTTATGGGCTATGAAAGTCTGCGGTGGTCCTTCCTTCGCAAACTGCCTCTCACGGTTCTCCTTTGGAGCTCTAGTTCATATTATCTGGACTGAAAGGAACAACGCTATCTTCAGGAATAAGAGTATTTACCTCCCGGGTATGCGCAAGCATCTTATCAAGGTTGTCAAAGACAAAGCCATTTCCATGGGAAGAGTTCAGGATACTCCTTGGAACCGCAATTTCCAAAGGAAGTGGGAACTCCCACCTTCAATCTTCGATGGTGATCGGACGTCCTTGTAATTCGGTCTCTTAGTTTTTTTAGCCTTTTCGGCTTCTTGTATAGTTCTCGCTGGACCTTTCTTGACCCTTTATGGACAGCTCCATGTCCTAATAGGGTCAGGAGTTGGTTTGAGCTTTAGCTTGTATTTGGTGTTTTGAAAAGTTATATATATACTTACCTTTACCAAAAAAAAAAAACAAATACCAGAAAGGTGTTTTGCTGTTTTTGTTTGTTACTGCTGTTGTTTGTTGTTAATCTCTCACCAAACACCATCCAAACATTAAAAGGAAAGAAGATTGTTTGATCAAATTGTTACCCTGTTGCCAAGCAGATTGGTATCCCTTTTGCATGAAGATGTCTGATCAAGCGGCTAGCCCCTAAAATGAGTACAAGATTAATTATATGAAACTCAATTACATGGGTAAGATTGAAACTCATAAGAACAAACATACAAAGTTTCCAAAGTATGATGCTGCAATGAGATATACCTGGCATTAGCTCACTTGTGGGAAACATTGTTTTTAATATCTCTTCCCTTTCCACTAGAAAGTCCTCAGCAGTGAGAGCATCACTGATTCCAGTTTCTTCAACAAAGACTCAAGCAGCTTCAATTGCTTTCTTACCCATCATTTTTGGCTTGAGAGACCAATCAAATGTTTTATTATATCTTGCAAGTATAATTTCCTGGACTTCTGTGTAAAAACTCTCCGTATCTGCAGCATACAGCAACAGAATGCCCCTTAAATGTTGCTCCTTTCCCGAGAAACTGGGAACTAATGGCTCTTGTGCATAGTTTCTTCAAACAAACAATAAAAAAAGAAGGGACAGGAAATTCATCCAAGCAAATGAGACAGTTAGAGCATAAATGGCAATTGATTTATTAAGCATATCAAAAAGGGTTTCAGTTTTTGTCAAATGCGAAGTTCAACATCCTTTTTTAACATTTAACCACACCGGGAAAGATTAGAATGGAGCAAGAACAGCGTACTTATTAAATAGAATATGCTAGCATATTTTGATATGAAGTTCATGATCAACTTGAGTAGAGATTGCATATTGAAGACAACAGTTCTTACACACGCCAACCTCTACTTCCAATATTAGTAAGACTCTTTTAGTATAGAGTTTTGACTTCGTGATATTGTGCTGGATAGATGCTTTATTTATAGTTAATAATCAATGGCAATCATGGACTATGTGATTTTGAAACATTGACTGTTTATCTCCAAAACTTGAGAATATGGCCAAGCTAAAAACACTCTCTAGACTCAGCTCAAATTTTCCTACTCTATTCTACTATCCTTTTTTCTTGTTTTTGACAAAAAAGATAGTTTACTTAACAACAATTTATAGGAAGTATGGGCAAGGATGGGATTGAGACAACGACACAAATTTACAACGAAACAAAATTATTACGTGTGAAATGATTCAAAGATAGTCACTGTTCCATTCACTGTCTAAATTTGCTGCACCTCAACCTGAAATGTTCTACAATTACTGTCAAACAAATTTTTCAAAAAAATAATGCTGTGAGGGACACCCTACAGAACATTGCAGTTAAACTTGAGTGCCAACAAGGAAAAAATTGCGTTTTTTGATATGTGAAATTACTGACTATGACCCGGCAAAGATATCTCTGAATTTTAACTAGCTTGTGCAGTTCATAATGTACTAAAAGATAATCGACCAATTACCCTGACTTAAGATACATATAACAGCAATTTGCTATAAGAAATCATCTTTTCATCAAATTCTCGATTACAAGTATCCTTTCCAAGATCATTGTCCTTAGAAACAAAGCAACCTTAGTCGGTACATGCAACTTTCAAAATTTGTCCGCAAAATTCACAGCGACAATCCGCTCCTAAAGCATTGTAATGGCATTTGCAGTTAAGGTTGAGGTTCTTGTTGAAGTTTTACTCCGAATAGTCAACCTCTTAATATTCCCATGGAATAATATCAGATCAAAAAAGTGAGATCCCCTCCAACTCTCAGCCTCTTAACTTCCCTAGTACAACTTGAGATTCCCTAGTACAACTTGAGAACAGAAGGTTATCCACTTGTCACATCACGGATTCTACAAGAGCATCTTTACCAGAAGCAAATGGAATTCTGGGTAAGGGACATTCAGAGGTTGCTTACCCATGAAATATCATGAAAAAGGGAACTTCCTTCCCTAGTCCAATTCTTAAGGAAAAGTAGTTTCCCACCCTTTCCAGATGTGTTTTCAAAGACTATAATCATGACCTATTCTGGTTCACCAACCACCAACATCCAGTCCATAAACGATAAAAAAGCAAAAAACCAAAAGCTTACGTTTTCTCGAGAGTTCTTCTTACGGAGGTATTCTGGTAAGGATCCAGAGAACCCTTCTCGCCCGGTGAAGCCATGGTCCCGGCAGCTGAGGAGCTGGGTCGAAATCCTGCAACAAAAAAAGGGAAATTTCTAGGGACAGAGGAAGACCCACAAAGAGGGACCGAGCGTTGATGATGATGGGTCGTCGTCACTGTTTCTCGCTGTGCGCTCAAATCAGAGGCACCCACACAGAGAGAGAGATTTTAGAGAGCAGAGAGCTTGAGAGGAGGGAGAGCTAGTTCGCAGGTGAGAGACAGACAGAGATGAGGAAGAAGAAGAAGATAATTTTGAATCAAAGCGGGTCGGATCTTATATATATACATAGATGGGATATCGTAAAAGGATCCGTTGGCCTTCGTCGCGTTCCTCGGACGCGTCTCAGGCGCGTGACTTTTGCCCAAATTTTGAAAAGCCAAAAAATAATATATAGTTTAATAAAATTAATTAAAAACGTATTGTAATTTTATTATCCTTTCTTTCTTTCTTCTTCACTCCCCATAAAATTATCAATCGATTTTACTTTTCAATCGACACTAAGAAAAAGAAAACCCAATTAACGGTGCTTTTATTTTACAAAAATTCAGAAAATGTATGGTTATATTGGCCACAAAAATAAATAAATGACAGATATTTTCGTCTATCGCGAAAATATTACACATAAATTGTTGTTGATGATAAAAATATTTTTCAGTGATTAAATTTTTTAAGTGTTATAATTAATCATTTTTTTTTGAAAATTTTTTCCAAATCTTAAAATTTCCATGAAGCAAATTAGTGCGATCATTAATTAATCATGAAAAGTATTTGGTGATTTTTTATACGTAAAAAAATTCGATAATAGGACACCTCGAAATATCGTGTAGAATTATTAACATTCTCTTTTGTACTTTAACGAAGTGCAGATCTTAAAAATCGAATTTCGCACGCTATCATTTTATTTAGGAAAAAAGACTATATATATTATGCTTAATGATTATTTATATATATACTTGCCACATGCTCGTGCACATTGCATGGATAAGAAATTTTTTTAAAAGAAATTAAAGTTCCATAAGAGAAATGTAGTCTAAAATTACTAATACTTTTACCACTTTTACACTAATAAAATTGAAATTAATCTGTCTTTTACACTAAAGAAATGTACTCTAAAGTTAACTGAATTGTGATGGTACTATTGGCTAGAAGATATAATGATTTTATTACCATGTGACGTTGTCAAAGTTACATATCTTACAAGTTTATACTAGTTAGTGATTTACACTATACTAAGTAGTGCACACTGCAAGGTTGACGAATTTTGAAAATCAATTTTTTTTTATAGAAGAAAATCAAAGTTAGATAAGCGAAATTTGCGCTGAAGTCAAGTAATTCTTTTTTACTATTTGGTATGTATAATCAAAGTGTTAATCTTCATCTTCTATCAAGGTTTGATTTAATTTATCTCCAATTTTTATTTTTTTATAAATATATCATATATGTATGTATAATCCTTAACAGAACGCAGTAATTGGGGTTTATTATTTCTTAGTTTTGATTTCATTTTAGTTGAATTTTTTTTCTTGAGATTAAAATTAAATATTTTAATTTTTTCATGAAATTGAGAATTCATCATTTTTCATTTTGTAATGTTCACTTTTCAGGACAATTAATACCGGATTGGAATTTAATAACTCCGAAGGAGAATTTATTGTAGAGAAGCTCGTGAACCTCTCTTCAAAGCTCATAAGAATTTATGGAAAAGGAGAATTTTTGCTACTTTTGCTATGCACACGAAAAAAATGATTTTTACCACCTTGTCATAAGCACAAAGATCACATGAAGACACTGTTTATCATAAGTAAAAATTTATTTATTCATTTCTTTTTTTTTTTGCTAAACCAATGAATTTTATTCTAATGAAAATCAGACGACACGGTAATTTTGAAAAATAAAAAGGAAAAAAAAATTCAATTCGGATATATGGTCCGAAACATCTATTCCATAGGAAGCAATTTTTTTTTTCTTTTCTTAAATTCAACACATCGCTTTTCCCCAGGATTAGGTCGAAGTGTAAACCATGGACCCAACATTTTCTCGAAGTCAAAGAAACCGAGAAGCAGGAAACCGAGAAGCAGAAGAAAAGGCTATTTCAAGGATATCGCTGTGAGGAAGAGTTGCTTTCACAAGGATAAAAGGATGGTGAAGATGTGACAGCAAAAGCTACTCGTGATTCCAGGTCAGCAAAATATTAGTCCATTTAACGTGCGACACGTGATGGCTTCGGGCCCACATGTCAGATATCTCTCTCTCCCTTTGTCTCTCTCCTCTCTCCCCTGCTTCTTCACGACTCCGCTAAAATTTTTGCAGAGGCGAGGGTCGACCTCGCGGCCTTTGGCGAGGGCCCGACTCTCGCTGCCTGAGCAAGGGCTCGCCAGATCCGGAAGTTGCGGAGGGACGGGACGACATCGGAGCTGCAAGGGACCTCGAGGATGCAGGAGCTGTGGGAGGGCTCGGGGTTGCGGGCGATGAAGACGGGGGGCTTGGGCAGGTTCTCGAACCCAGGGGGGGCGGCGGACGAGGCGGAGTCCGCGGAGTCGTCGCCGTCGCAGCCGCCGTCGTTGGGAGCGCTTTTGTGCCGTAGGAGTGCCTTCAAGAAGAACACCCAACAAAACCCCTCTTCAAAACCCAGGGACTCTCTCTGTTTTCTCAGCCTCTGCAACGCGCCCAAATCCAACAAATTTCTCCTCTTTATCCCTGGGACACACGTGGCTGAGAAAAATGGGATTTTGGAAAGCATTGAAGCGCCCAGAGATCAAAAGAATGCCTTTCCTTTCTTCCCAAACTTCGGTTTCAAATTCCCATTTCAATTTCGTGAGAAGGAGCCGAAACCAGTGAAGAAATGAAAAAGAGCAAAATTTTAGCGGAGGCGTGAAGAAGCAGGGGAGAGAGGAGAGAGACAAAGGGAGAGAGACCAGGGGACCCACCGTTGTCCAGGAGGCCTCCACGGTGGGATCACTCTCACGGCAACGAGCTAAGAGCAGCTGATTTTTCTCGCGCCCTCTCTCGCCTCTCTCTCGCGCGCTCCCCATCCACATCTGCTCTGCACTCCGTCTCGCTCGCGCCGCGCCGACGCCGACGCCGCCTCCGACGAGCGAGGCCCTAGCCTCCGACGCCGATGACGCCTCCGACGAGCGAGGTCCACCGCTCGTGGTTCGTTGCCTCCCACGAGCAAGGTCCGCTGCCTCCGACGAGCGAGGTCCGTGTCCTCACGTCGACGCCGACGCCAACGCCGCCTCCGCCCTAGCCTCCGACGCCTCCGACTGGCTGGGATTTTTCCACGGTGGAATCACAAGAGGCACCCCATATTTTCTCGACATCTCACAGTTCCGTTTTCTTGAGGGAGCCGACCGGAGTCCCACAAACTGAAATCCGAAAGTCCGAGTGTTCTTTTGCTTCCCTTCGCATTGCTCGATAAGCCATCGCCTGATCTGAGAGCTTATCCGTAAGGCATGACATTCCGGCGAAAAGGGCAACGCCTTCTGGTAGGCCAACCGGATATGAAAAGGTAAAAAATGAAGAAAGAACTCCGCATTCTCCGCTTTCGCAGGGATAAGAGTTGCGGATTTTTGCGCGAAATCAAGTATGTAGCATTGACGCACGATTCGTGCGATCATTGCACTTTTGGAGTGGAGTCCTCTTGATGAACGATACTTACTATTGTCTGTGTGTTACTCAAAAATTGTTTAAGATGTATTCTTCAATTGTACTTTTCAATATAAATTTTAGGACTTTACTGCATTTTAATGACGGTTTAGGATTTAATTCGACCAATTGAAAGGATTGGTACTTGATTGCACTCTTGGTTAAAGGTTTAGGACTTTGTTGAATCTATAGAAAAGTTTAGGACTCGATTGCATTGCGTGTAGAAGGTTTAGAATTTGTGCGGTCATTTTCCCAAAATTTTCCACATGTCGATAATCCAACGATGTTCGACCAAAAAAAAAAATCAAATGATGGAAGTGTCCTCTACCTAAAAATGCTAAGTGAAAAGAATAAAATCGAAAAGGACAAATTGCAAATTCAAAATAAGAAAAGGAAAAGGAAAGATGAACAACATAAATTGATTTAAATATAATAAAAAGAGAGATTTAGGAGATAAGGGCTCACTACGAGTTGCAATTGTTGAGAAAACACGACAATGTATTTTTAAGATTACAAAACTCTCCTTCTGTCTAATGCGTTTATTTACTGACACAAGAATAGCATACACATAAAGTATATGTTTGTAGACACATATCTTTTTACCTAGGGTTTGACTAAAGTTGACAGAAAATGTTACCTCATTATAAGTTCCCGATGCAGCAAAATTTTGTTATAGAAAACTTGAGCACGTTGTTCTTGTTGAAAAATCTCAGTTCTCAAGATTTAGTTGTGTACATCGTCATTGAGATTTTAATTCTATGCATTGGCTGATTCGTGGTTGCAATGTCAAACTCTTGCCGTCTTCGACAACAAGTCCGATTAATTGGATTTGGAGTTGCGGGGACTCGATTGGAAAAGTTTACGCATTTAAGGACTTGATTGACAAAATACGTATAAGCTGAGGGACCAAAGTGGACTTTTACATTTTTGTGTGTTGAAAGGAACTGCTCTTTTCAGCATTTCTTTTGCCGGAAAACAAGAAAGAAAATGTGGGAAAGGAATAAAGCCGGCGGGAAAATCAATCCAGAGAAGATTGGCCATGTTCGGAAGCCAATTCGACTGGTGGCGCTCTTTTCTCTTTACCACGCGCTTCTTCTGTACCGCTTGAGCTCGTCAACAGATTATGTGGAACGGAAAGTTACGGTTTTGAAGAACCAAACGAAGAATCCGATGCTACTCTTTGATCAAGTGGTTAATTGCGAGTGCAACTCTATTGCCAACCGCAAAGATTCATCGTTTGCTGTTTGGACCTAAGGATTTGCACAGAAAGGGTTGGTAAATGATGGATTTGGCCGGGGCTCATTCAACTCAGTACTTCACTATTCTTGGGCCAGTTTGTCATCATTTTAATTACCGAAGTGTTTGGATGCTGAGTTTTGAAGTCCAGATTATATCTAACATGATTGTTTCAATATTAAATTGTATTTGCGGGTACAGCTATATCGAAGCAAGAAGTTTGAGACTTGTGTTTTGTCCTGCAGAGTCGTGGCACCAACCCGGTCTTTGCTTCCTGTGACAGTGAAGCAGATGAACACCGGCTTAGTATCACATGACAGAAAAATCAATGTCCTTATTGATGGTGTTGGCGTGACTAATGTAGGCAGCGCTCCTTGAGTTTTCTGCTTTTTCCCTCTCTAGTTCCTTTGTCTAAGGGAAAAATGTTCAGACAATTTCTAGATTTGTGTGAACCTTGACTTGGTGACTCTTTTGGGTATCGTTTCCAATAAATCTGAATGAATTTCCGTTTTTACTTTTTCCCTTGACGAGGGGACAGAGCCGATTGACTGTAATAGATGGTGACATTTAACAGATTTTTTTGTTTTCTTATTCTATGGCATGGCTTCCATCTGACTGTCGATGTTACTTGATGCTAATCCTCTAGTTCTTATCTTCATTCTTTCTTTTTGCAAGATCAATGAACCGTTAGACACCAATGAGATGGAAGCAATCCCGTAAGATTTCTTCTAAAGTGTTGTTATTTTTGAATAGATAGTTGAATATATCATATTCATTATATTCTTTTCCCCGTCCCGTGGTTCTCTCACTTTGGCAATCGCGACAGCTACTAGCTCATTGTAGTATACATAGACAAACATACACGAGTCTGGCAGTCTAGATTCGCCGATGCATATGCAAATCACATCACACAGTTCAAGAAAAGCTTTCTGCTTCCTTTAAGAGGCTCCTATGATTAATGGATCTCATATACAAACATACATACATACATGAGCCTGGCATATCTATTATGATTGGCCATCTAAAATATTAGCATAAAACAGAAAACAGATCATGAATTAGCCTTTTCAAAATCATGCATTGACAGATAATTTTTTGCCGTTGTGAGTTCTTGAATCATACGAATATTCAAAGAAATATATAATTCCTCTGTGTTTCTTAATATGTTGTTTTTAATTAATCGGTTAATCCTTTATAAATACTAGATGAATAATTGAATTATCTTTACTCAGGATGAGGCTTTCTTTCAACTTGTACCCAGGAAGTATTGTCTTCCCTACTCGTATCTTGGATTTTGATTCGACGACTCATTCGGAGTGATAGTGGAGACTTTCACAAAGCGAGAGTCTATCAAAAAGGCTGCTTACTTTGTTTCATCGCTTTCTCTTTGGAAGCCAATTTCATGCAGCATGCATGATTGATTTCGGTAGAAATGGTCATGGCATGGGTCTGCTGCAATTTTTTATATAAAGTGCAATATGCTGAACTTTAAGATGTTGGGAAATTGTCGGTGATGTATCAGTAAGTGTTTGACGCAATTTTACCATTTGTGTGACCTTTCTTTGCTTGCGGCTTCACTTTCAAAACAAGGATGGCATGTATGTCTGGGATCACAGACACTTGTAGAGCTTTAAACGCAAAAGACAGCTCAATGTTTTCTCTATTAGGTACTAGTGATATTGACTCCTCTCTCTCTCTCTCATGCGTGCACGCTCGCATGCTCGAAGGTTGCATATCGTGCATTTCATATAACTTGAATAAGCTCCATTTATTTGTTGCAAATGATAAGGTCTGTTAATTTTTCCATTTTCATAAAGTCCGTTATTTTTTCACAAAGCTACTGGGATTAGTTTTTTCTAATTTCCTTTTTAATTGAGACACGGAAAGGCCATTATTCATTTGACGTTCCACTTTTATGGTCTTTAAGGGTGCGAATGGTAACCATTCTGCTCCAGAAATCAAATTCTTGCCAGAAATTGATTTCTGGAATTCATGCCAGAAATTGATTTCTAGAGGAGAAATCTGTTTGGTAAAACATGACCAATTCTGCTCTAGAAATTGATTTACAGAAATCTATTTTTATTTTTTTATTTTTTTGGGCACCTCAAAAAAAATAAATTTCACTTAAAGTGGGTACCCAAAAGTATTCTAAGTTATTTTGTGAAGTTTTGAAATTTTTTATTTTTTGATTTTTTTGGGCACCTCAAAAAAATTAAATTTCACTCAAAGTAGCTGCCTAAAGGTATTTTAAGCCATTTTGTCAAGTTTTGAAATTTTTTATTTTTTTGGATATCTCAAAAAAATTAAATTTCACTCAAAGTGGGTGCCCAAAGGTATTCTAAGCCATTTTGTGAAGTTTTGAAATTTTTGATTTTTTTTTATTTTTTGGGCACCTCAAAAAAATTAAATTTCACTCAAAGTGGAGGCCAAAGGTATTCTAAGCCATTTTGTGAAGTTTTGAAATTTTTTTGATTTTTTTATTTTTTTGAGCACCTCAAAAAAATTAAATTTCACTCAAAGTGGGTGCCCAAAGGTATTCTAAATCATTTTGTGAAGTTTTGAAATTTTTTATTATTTTTTTATTTTTTTGAGTACCTCAAAAAAAATTAAATTTCACTCAAAGTGGGTGCCCAAAGGTATTCTAGATCATTTTGTGAAGTTTTGAAATTTTTGATTTTTTTTATTTTTTTGGGCATGTAAAAAAAATTAAATTTCACTCAAAGTAGGTACCCAAAGGTATTCTAAGTCATTCTGTGAAATTTTGAAATTTTTTATTTTTTTATATTTTTTAAAAAAAATTCACCAAATTTCCTATTTTCTCAAAATCTTGACTTTTTTTTATTTTCTGGAAATTTTTATGAATTTTTCTGGAATTTTTCAATTTTTATGCATTTTCTGAAAAAAAAAATTAGTGAGAAAAAGAGAGAAAATAGAGAGAATGCATTCTGGAAGAGAGAAGCTATAAAAACTAGCTTCTTTTTTTTGGCCCAAAACACATTCTAGAAGCAAAAACTCATTCTGGAGCCAAAAAAAGAATGCATTTTTACCAAACGCGTTTTTGCTCCAGAATACAAAAATTCCTCCAGAATGCATTCCGGAAATTTTTTAACAAACGCATTTCTGTTCCGGAATGCATTCTGGAGCAGAAATTTTGCTCCAGAATGAATTCCATGCGCGCCCTAAACTTTTGGCTTTATCTCACGTTAGATGCCTGATAATTATCACTCGACGTACAAGGCTGCCGACTTCGTGGGAGCACATTGGTCTTCACGCAGCCCTGCGGAAGCAGGCACCGCAACAAGCGCCCGAGGTTGCTATTCCAGGGGTCCTTATAGAGCGCCAACTTCGTGGAGATGCCTGCATAGCACTTCTCTTCCTCGTGTCTTGGAATGAGCCACTTGTTGTTTGGGACAATGCTGCCTGATGATATCGGCTTCTCTGCACAAATAATGCGGCTTTCGTCTGTTGAAAGGAGAACTGAGCAACGTCCTGCCATGGGTAAAGAGGTGTATGCCTAGTTGCCCAGATTGAGAAATAGTGAAGCTCTATTCTCTCAGGAGATGGCCGAAATTCAAATGAAACTCAAGAGTGCAGCTGCTGCCATTCATTTTTAAAGATCTGTTGGTGTGGATGCTGAAGTTTTGATGGCAAGGGACCAGAATCATGACACGTTGCTCAAGCAACTTGCTCTGTCAGTTGAGAACAGGGGTAAAGTGCTGGTTGAGATGTCTCGCATTCTCGCTGTAGAAGTAAAGTTTCATGGTGGTACTGTTTTAATTTGGCCTAGGCCTGCACCATTCTTGAGGCAAGTTATGCCAATGAAGCTGAGATTATCTTCACTACCCTGTCAAGCAGTGGTAGAAAGTTATTCTCTCGCCTTTCTCATGGTTTCGACATGGTAGTCATTGCTGAGGCAGTGCAGGCAGTGCAGTGGCAGTTCTTCCTTCCCTTTCTCTTGGTGCTGATCGATGTTTCTGGTTGGGGATCCCCAGCAGCTTCCTGCCTCTGTTATCGGCAAAGCAGCTGGGACTCTGCTATACAGCAGGAGATTTTTTTGAGAGATTTCAACGGGCTGAATGAGCAACAATATTGTTGTCTGTTCAGTGTAGGATGCATCCACAAATCCATGATGTCCCTTCCGAATACTTTTACCAAGGATGCCTAATCAATAGTGAGACTGTGGTGAAGTTACCTGGTGAGATATATTACAGGGATCCATTGCTTAGACCTTAATTTATGATATTACATATGGGCGGGAATCCCACCGAGGTGGTTCTGTTTCTTACCACACGAAGCATAGTTTTTTCTCGGTATATATGAGCTTCTATAGAAACTCTGAAATGTATGTGTGTGGGGAAGATTTCCGTGGGTTTACAAGTTGCAGTTAAAGTGCCTTCAATACGACTTTCAGGAGGTTCTGAATTCAGAAGAAGGGAAGGATACATGTCTCAATATCGTGGACGCTTTCCAAGGCCAAGAATGTGATGTCATTATAATGTCATGTGTTCGTGCTTCGAGTCCTGAAGTTGGCTTTGTTGCAGATATTTGTCAAATGAAAGTTGATGTAACTCGTGCTAGGAGAGCTCTAAGGGTATGGTTTCATCTGCCTTATTATATACCTTTCTCTTTTTGGCCAACTCCCTGTCCTGCTCACTTGTCACTTACAGGGACAGATTCTGATTGTTTGTCTTTTCTCTTAATAGGTAATGGGAAACGCTAATCTTTGATTCAGTCTGATGACTGGGCTGCGCTGAGTGCTGATGCCAAAGCCAGAAATTGTTACATGGACATGGATTCTATCCCCAAAGAGTTCTTCATGCCTATAGGACCAACTCTCGCTCCCCTGCCAGGTAAAAATCCTTCAAACTCCAGGGGGTTGAGGTCAAGTGGGTCCAGGCATATATTGACAGACTATGCACACAGAGCCGAGGTCAGTGATGGCACCAGAAGATGATGAGAATTTGCCAGCATCTTTAATCCCTAGGAATGGAAATTTCCGGCCTCTTAAGCCAGCCGTGGAGAATTCATTGGAAGCTGCTGATCAGGTGGTGACAGATCCAAGAGTATCCTGGCAATACGGCGCACAGAAGAAGTAGCAGAGTTCCTCTGGACCAATGTGGAAGAGAGATTACTAACTGCTCGTCCTCTCTGCATTTTGATATTTGCCTCACTCAAGCTCCACCTTGTGTTCCGTTTATTCAAAACATGGAACCTAGTTCTTGCCTTAGGATTAAAAAAAAGGTCCGATGACCAGAGGTGCTGCTCAAACGAGTTAAAAATGGACAGAATCAGGTCTACAATGAACTACGTATGTTCAATAATTCAAAGTTTCTTAGGAGACTTAGCCATAGAGAGGATGGAAAATCCTCAGCAACCCCACCTTGCACAGGAAACCTTGCTGCAACATATCTGGCTGGTCTGCCCCTCTCGCTATCTCTTTGCTAAGAGCCAGGTATCAGGCCTCCTGTGGGGAAAAGATGGCTCGGTAAACTTGCTGGCGTTGGACTTTAAGGTAAGAACGTCACTTTCGTAAGTAGTTTTCTGATAATCACATCACTGGGATAGCAGAGTTTTTACGAGTGTTAGAAAAAAAACAAAGTAAAAGAGGCACTCACAGAAATGTGGGCATCAAGACAAGTTTTATGCTGATGAAAATTTTTGGGTTAATGAGATTTTTCTCAAAGGAGCGTTTTAGACCATGAAACAAGACTTTACATTTTCTTGTCAGGCTCAAGTAAAAGTGGCTTAATCCAACTAATATAAATCTAGATGATATATTAATATTCTTGTGAATCTAATTAAAGTTTCTACCAAGACTAGTGTTTTCAAAAGAGGACCAATTATGTTAATATCCTTGGTAAGACCTTATGTCACGCCCCGGACCCCGCCGAGCTCGCGACATCCCTCGATGGTCGATCATTGAATGCGATGTCCCAGGCACGTCGCCAACCCAATCCAAACATCAGAGATTAGGCACAAGCGGAAACAATGAAACAACCCAAACAATTAATGATTACGAAGGGGGTAGCAATAGTACAAGTCAATAACTATAATTCCTATACCGGGCAGATATAAACAACGCTCACAAAAAGACAAACCCTAAGCTAGGCCACAATGACAAAACCACGTTCATCAAAAGGGGCAGTGGTTCGTAAACTTAACTCCTCAACAAAAAAAAGGGGAAACTCAAAGTACAGTGTACTTGACCCGTCCTCGATCTCCGAGATACCCTTGCAGCGTCTCCAATCACTCACGGTCACGGATCTGAAATGATTATATAATAACCGTGAGAACGAGTTTCAATAAGCAACACCCTAAACCCCACGTAGGCCAATGCGTACCCAGACGAGTAATACATGCAATCTAACTCCTGCTCTAACGAATTCACCTCAAAGAGCTTACCTTGCCATTAAACGCATGCCGGCTCTACACGTCAGTCACACATAGCATTATAATAATAATAATAATAATAATAATCTAACATATCACGATCATTCACACGCCAGCCACAATAGCACTCGACCAATTCAACAAGTCCGATTACCCAATCAATCAATCAATTCAATCACACTTAGGTCGCATGCGTGGTCGAACAACTTTCCACGACCTCCCAGGTCCTTTCGCATGGCCCGCGCCACTGCGCCTCAGGCCCCATCTCACAGCCCGCACCTCTGCGCCTCTGGTTCAGCCCTCAGATCAAGCCGGGCTCGGTCCCGCGTAACCATGCCTTAGGACATTTTTCCTTTCCAATGACCTGCGTAACCTACGCCTCGGGTCTAGTCATGCCTTATTCGCCATACCCGTGTAACCACGCTCAAGTTGGCAGCCCTCCGATCGCTCCGAGCTTTTTCACATGCACATGCACCACAGCACAATTCGCCAATCTCACAAGTCGTACCAATCAAAACCCAGGACATGTTCACCACGTCACAATTCACCAATCAACGAGTCGTACAAATCCAATTCACATCACAACCCATCACACTTGCCCACAAATCCGTCATTCACGCAGATCACATACGAACATCAAGCCCACCCACGAATGTCACAACAAGCCAATTATTGACCCACCTACATTAGCCAGTAATATGCACCCAAAACCATCCCAATTCCAAATCACAGGCTTACAATTCCGGCATTCAAGCCGGTCACAATCACACGTCAATTTCTCCCACACACGCCACGACAATATTATCAATTAGTCCACCATAATAAGTCAATTAATTAAGCCCCACAATTCTCACAACTTAATCTATTAATTATGCACGTACAAAAATTGCCCACAATCCACGTTTAGCCCCTAAACCAGTACTAATTATCCCCTAGACAAGTCTAATAATACCCGATATACTAGGTAAGGTTTAGGGATGCACTTACTAGGTTTTGGCCTGGTAAAAATCGGCTCGGGCCTAAAATGGCTCGAGTGAACAGTGCTGACTAGGCGCGGGCGAGGGCGCGACGGGCGCGGGGCTCGGCCACGGCACTCGGCCACGGGCACAGCCCTCGGCCACGGCTCGGCCACGGGCACAATGCCCGGCCATGGGCTCGGCCACGGGCACACACACGGGCACAGGCGCGGGCACGGGCACGGGCTCAGGCGCAGCGATGGCTGGTCGGCTGGCTTGCTCCGGCGGATGGCGGTGGCTGCGACGCGGCGACGGCGACGGCAAGCAGTGGCGGCTCTCCGGCGACCAGCTCGGAGGGAGGGAGGAAAATTGGCCGGAGTGGGGTGGCGAGGGAGAGAGAGAGCTGGACGGTGAGGGCTCGGAGCCGGCGGCGCACGGGCGGCACGGTGGCGGTCGGTGGCTGAAGGGGCGCCAGGTGGCGGGCGAGGCAGCGATGGCGGTTTGAACGGCGGCGCGGGGTGGCTGGGTGAAGCGGAGCTGGACGGGGAGGGGTTCGACCCGGTGAGCTGCGGCTGTGGGTTGGCCCGCGGTGGCGTCGGGGACGTCGGACGACAGCGACGGTGGCTGCGGCGAGCTCCTGGAGGCTCATACAGCCGAGCCCGCGGCGGCGACGGTCAGGGCGGCGTCGGACGGAGGCCGGAGAAGCAACCGAGAGGGAGAAGGAGGAGGGTAAGGGGAGGGGTGGCGGTTGCTGAGTGCGGCGGCGACAGGGCGGAGGCGGCGGCCGGACGGCGCGCGGTGGTGACGAGCAGTGGAGTCAGTCCGGCGAGTGGCGTTGGGTGGAGGCCGGTCGTGCGGGAGCAGCGACGGGGCGAAGCCAGTCGGGGGAGGGAAGAAGAAACCAACGAAGGAGAAGAGAGGAAAGAGAGAGGGAGAGAAAGAGAGGAAAGAAAAGAATAAGAAAGAAAGCGGAGGGAGAGAGAGAGGTTGGTGTCAGAGGGGGGGCGTGCAGGCGTGCATGCATGATGGACGCGTGCGTGCGGGGAGGAGAGAGAGAGAGAGAGGAGCAGACGCACGGGAAAGGGCCTAATTCCCTAAAAAACCCCAAACTTTACTCTTTGTCCCAATTATATCCCCAACTTTTTTTTGTCTCATAAAAAACCTCAAAGTTTTACTTTTGTCCCAAATCTACCCCGTTTACTATTCATCTAATTTTTTAATATTATTTTATATTATTTCGAATTTTTTTCTTTTTTCTTTTCTTTTCTTTTCTTTTTTTTGGTTTCACCTTCAACCTCCGGCCGGTCGCCGGTCCGGCGACCGGCCAGAGGCGGGGGCCGGCGAGGTCGGCCTCGCCGGCCGCTGGCGAGGCTCGGCCCCGCCGTTGCTGGGCGAGGCCGGCCCCGCCGGCAGCTGGCGAGGCTCGGCCTCGCCGTTGCTGGGCGAGGCCGAGCCTCGCCGGATCTGGCGAGGCTCGGCCCCGCCGGCAGCTGGCGAGGTCGGCCTCGCCGTTGCAGGGCGAGGCCGAGCCTCGCCTGCTGCCGGCGGGGCCGAGCCTCGCCCGATCTAGCGAGGCTCGGCCCCGCCGTTGCTGGGCGAGGCCGAGCCTCGCCGGCAGCTGGCGAGGTCGGCCTCGCCCTGCAACGGCGAGGCCGACCTCGCCAGCTGCCGGCGAGGCTCGACCTCGCCAGCTGCCGGCGAGGCTCGGCCTCGCCCAGCAACGGCGAGGCCGACCTCGCCAGCTGCCGGCGAGGCTCGGCCTCGCCCAGCAACGGCGAGGCCGACCTCGCCAGCTGCCGGCGAGACTCGGCCTCGCCCAGCAACGGCGAGGCCGACCTCGCCAGCTGCCGGCGGGGCCGAGCCTCGCCAGATCTGGCGAGGCTTGGCCCTGCCGGCAGCCGGCGAGGCTCGGCCTCGCCCAGCAACGGCGGGGCCGAGCCTCGCCAGATCGGGCGAGGCTCGGCCCCGCCGGCAGCAGGCGAGGCTCGGCCTCGCCCTGCAACGGCGAGGCCGACCTCGCCAGCTGCCGGCGGGGCCGAGCCTCGCCAGCTGCCGGCGGGGCCGGCCTCGCCCAGCAACGGCGGGGCCGAGCCTCGCCAGCGGCCGGCGAGGCCGACCTCGCCGGCCCCCGCCTCTGGCCGGTCGCCGGTCCGGCGACCGGCCGGAGGTTGAAGGTGAAACCAAAAAAAAGAAAAGAAAAGAAAAAAGAAAAAAATTCGAAATAATATAAAATAATATTAAAAAATTAGATGAATAGTAAACGGGGTAGATTTGGGACAAAAGTAAAACTTTGAGGTTTTTTATGAGACAAAAAAAAGTTAGGGATATAATTGGGACAAAGAGTAAAAAACGAAAATGCGTGCGGGCGTGCATGCATGATGGACGCGTGCGTGCGGGGAGGAGAGAGAGAGAGAGAGGAGCAGACGCACGGGAAAGAGGGGAAACGCGCGAGTCAGGAAGCTCGGCGCGGCAGAAGGAGGAGAGAAAGAGAGACAAGTCAACGCGCACACGAGTGCGATCCAACGGTCAGATTTCAAATCTGACGACGATCCTACGATCCAAAATAATTCCTAGAATATACTAAGAGACAATGGCCACGAAATTTAGAGCAAACTAATCCGAGAGAGATCTATTAGTCCAAATTCGTACCCGATCGAAAATTTTATTTTTTCCACTATTCCTGACAATGTCAGCGCTAGCCATGATAATATTGACACCATCCAATTTATTTCATCCCGGAACTCGAGAAATTCGACACCGAAGTTTGAGCTCTAAATAACGGCCAAATTCGATTGAGTGCGATTCTAGCGAAATCTCTAATTTAAAAACGATAACCGGAAGTCATTAGTTCCCGGGCGAGATTTTACTACAAGCACACTGACAAATTACACGTTTTATAAATCCCAAATATTGGTCAAAATTCAGGACGTCACACCTTAGGTTAAACTGTTTTGTATAGCAAAGGAAGCTACAATTTTCGTTACATCAAGTTACAATTTATTGTGCAATTACTTGAAATCTGTAAGCATGCATCAGCAAATAAATTTTTTCTTATAATTCTCAAGTTTTGGTGCATCGATCAGGAACTTGTGTCAATATGATAGATGGTGGGCTTTAGCACCGGTGTTCAGGTTAATTTATATAGTTGCAACATGTGCATGTAGACATGTCTTGCATGGTCTTTTACATCTAGATGTGGAAGATCTGAAAGTATTTAATGTCTATTGTGATACCGGACTTAATAATATACATTTGGAAGAATTTGAGTGGTGGTGTTACTTTGAACTATTTATTTATTTCCTTGTGCTTTTAACGACTATTTGTTTATTCTGTAAATATGCAGTTTCCGGGTGAATACTCATTAGAGTAGCTTTTATCTTTTGTATAGTGTTTGATGAACTTGCATTAAATTTAAGATTTCCTGGCATTCTTGCCTCTAAATGATTTGCAGCTGCATCTTGTATATCCTTATTATCCTAAGTTCTTGCTTTCCCTAGAAACCATTGTATATTTGAACCCATGCCTGTTAACATAGTTGATTTGCATCTGTAGTGTGGCCACATGGATAGAATGAAGCAGCTAATATTGCAATCAACTCTGAAAAGTTCCCTGCAGAGATATAAAGAAAGTAGCTACTGTTGTTCTTCAACTTTGGTAGATTCAGTCTTTCCCCCTTTATCTGCTAGTTAGACACCAAAAGAATGACGTGTGTGTGGTGGCTAGCACGTGTCGCTCCCAGGGTTTACTCCCCGGCTGTCGGCCGTGCGAGAGTTCCCTGGATTACCAAAAAAAAAAAAAAAGAATGACGTGTTAGAATGACTTGTTATGAAGTGGATACTCATGGGGTGAAGTGTGTATATGAAATGTTTAGAACTTGGGCATAGTTGGGTTTGAAGGACCAGAGGAATGTAGCCTGGTGATACACCTCATGTCATTGTTGTATCGTTTGCATACATTTTGTTTGTCTTCCATCATTAATTTTGCATGTTAAACATTCTTATTTCGTAATCTTGCTATACTCCTTGGAAATTGTCTGAGATTCTACACAGGGTAGCTTGGAATCTTTTTTGGTTTCTTTTCTGTAGTTTTCTGATTCTATATCTGTTCTTCATGCAGTGATTATGCAATGCAGATAAGTCCTCTCACGAGCCACGGTTAAGGTTGAAGTATGTTTCTTAGTATTGAATGATAACCGGATGATTGTCCGAAATGATCATAAAATTTCTTCTTTTCTGCTTTTTATCTTGCAGAACTTCTAGTCCCCATTTGGCTGGCTCATAATCGACATTTGTCTTGATTGTTTTTAGGGAATTGTTTGGATTGTGAGTTGATTTTGAGTTCTGCCATGCGTGCTGGATTCACAGGTGGTGTGGTGGTTAACTACCCACGCAAGTACCTATATTATAACCAGAACTTATTTTAGTGTTTAACATTGATGGAACAACATATGTTGTGCATACCTTTGTATATATTCTGTTTGTTGGAAGTCATCCATTAAAGTTAAGTTTCTGAGAGCGGAATAAGAGAGCTTTCATTGGAGAGGAAATGCCCTTTTTTGTAATTATTGAATGTTAGTTTAAAATCTTATACTTTTGGTATAGTGGAAAGTCATTTGTGGATGGAAGTGCTTTAATTTTTTTTTTATCTCAGAAGTACTTTAAATTAACATGGTACATAATTTGTCTAGTAACTGAGCTCTTTTGGTTATGAGCTCTTTTTGTATACGCGTTTCCACTCCCTTGGTGCCCTTCAATAATATTTTCTTTTACCTATCAAAAAATAAATAAATTTCTGAGAAATTACTGTAATAATCTTGTTAGTTTATTTCTTATATACGCAACAGCTTATATATGAAGTTATCAAATGTGCACATAATACCCTTTAGCTATCTTTGTCCATTCTCTTACTAATGGGTTATTGTTGCCTGGGATAACTGGCAAAACCGAGCTAATGAAGTTGGTCCATGATTATGTAGAGATCTTCATTAACATCATGTCCAGAGTTGCTTGTAATTGTCATGACAAGTTTTCCTCTTTTCTGTTTTCTTTTAAGGACTATCTAATGACAAGTCCAAGCAAGAGAAGGGCCATTAACAATAGATTATTCAAATTCTTTTATGGGCAGAAAAAGTGCTCTAGACTGTGTGGATGTTATAAGAATCTGAATGTTTCGGATAAAGGCTGAGCACTGCCACAGTAATTTGGATGAATGCCTTTATTGAGAATCTTAACGAAGAAAAATGAACTAAGCTCAAAATCATTGTTGAAAGCAGCACGAAAAGCAGGAAAGAATACCTTGTGCTTACTCATGGGCCGCCATATGTCACCATTACCGTACCAAAGGGAAAAGGGGAAAGATGGGGAGAGTTCCTCTGATGATAGTAGTGGTGATGAAGACAATCAAACAGTGAGTTTGCATCATAACTTATCATTGAATATTATGTTAGACTTGGTCTGAACATGGATTTGCAGATCAAATTTGGTGTTTTTCTTTTTCTTCTCTCTGTTCTTTTCTAGGCTCATTTTATATGTGGGTTTGCATATATAACTCTCTCCCTCTCTCTCTCCATTCTTTTGGTATTCTTACGTGGACATTCTTTTGTAAATGTTCTCATGTAAATTTTGACTGAGGAAATTTTCTTTTCTTTTTCCTCTCTTTAGAAATGCAGGTTAGTATCTTCGCCAGGCACTGGCCAAAGAAGAAATAGAAACTAAATAGGAGAGGCAAGGGAAGAGCGTGGGCTATGAGAAAGAAAGAACAGATGAAGAGAAAAGGGAACGTGTGGTGCCTCCTGACACAAGGTATACGACTTGCAATCGCAAAGCTCGGTTTCGATCCGTGGCGGGCGTGAGCTGCACCAAGAGATTTTCACAATAGAATTTCTGAATGTGCGGCCCAACTTTTAGAAGCATCGTTGATTATGCACCGCACTATTCAAGTTTTTCCATATCCAGCGGTCAAATGCAATCTCTTCTTTCAATTAGTTAACGACGTATTAGTGTCGATGCATGTATATGCAAATTTTGAAGAGAGACAGGATGGTCCTGAGAAAATTCTGAGTGACTTATTATGTTATAATGGTTACAGGACCTATCTTCCGTATCCTGTCTTGCCTTTCCATCCTTGTGTTGTTTTCACTCTCTTTCGTTTTTTTTCTTATGACCAGATTCAATTTTGTGTTTCTGGGAGATTAATGAGCTAATCCTGCAGCTAATCTTGGTTTCTAAATTGAGCTTTGTCGATTGTTGGTTGACTTGGTTTCATCGGAAAAGCTACTCTAGTCTCTACTAAGATATCACAGGTTCTTTTGGACTTTGAAAGAAAAATGATGGATGTGAGTTTGTAGGCATTCAATTAAATATTGTGTTTCTTTTTTTGGGTTTTCCTGGGTGACACTCGAGGAATCGTAACTAATCAGCAAAGAATATGATTTGCGCCGAGATTGATGTGATTCTTCATTTGCATTTTCAGGTCATCAGATTAGTCCATTGAGGGGTGATTGCTAAGATGTTTGATGAATGGTTTGGTTGTACGAATGAGTTAAAATGCTCATATTGGTGAACTTAGATGCATTTAATCCTGACGCTTGCAAATTTCTTTCCTTCAGGTATATAGAAAATAATTCATTGGCTTCATTGGAGATAATGTAATCTCGGTTCTTTAATATATTATTGCCCATAGTTTAGTCCACCTTCAATAGGTTAAACTGTTTTTGTTTTCCAATTCAAAGAATATTTGTATATGGTCTTTATTTCTTGAAATGAAATCACGAATCGTAACTGCGCAAAACTAAATCACTTGGGACTCATTCCCAATGATCCATCGTCGCTATAATTTTTTACTTAATGTGAAAGGACTGATGTTTTGTACTAGCTTTTGTGACCATCTAAAATCCAAGAAGCAGATCTTTGTGAATAAGCTTCTCAAATTGAACTTGTTCAGCCTCAAATCAGAGTACCTAAAAGCTCAATCTTTTAGAAGGCCCAATCTAGCATCGGACATCATCAACACACTCGTGAAAACCCATCTTTAGTAAGCAGAAAACATGTAGTGTAGAACATCATAAACATTATGTTTTCCGCACAATCCCATCGGGTTCCACCATCGGCCCTTGATCGCGTTCAAGTACGAATGTTCGTTAAAGGGGCTGCGCGGAGCCAAAACAGGGGTGATATTTGGTATCATAGCAGCGGGCTAGTTGAAGAAGCTCGGGGACTGTTTGATTCAGTGGCGGGGAAAAATGATGTTTCCTACAGCTCCTTGATATCTGGCTACGTTAGGAATGAGCCGTTTGATGATGCCATTCAGTTGTTTTCTGAGGTTAAGGATCATGCTGGCGTGAAATTAAGTGGATCCCTTTTGAGCTAGGCACTGCATCGAGCACCCAAAATAATCATAGCAAATTGCAAATTACTTAAATCCATTTGGAAAAAAGAAAATTCATTCTTATTAGAAATCTTACAAACCGAAACTAACTAATCTAGATCTTCTACTTCTACTTTGCTACACAAATGATTCTTCTCTAGCTATTTGACGATGCATCTGCTTTGAAAGAGGTGCAAACATGATACTTCATTACTTTATCTGCCCCATTCAGTTCCTCTTAACAAATACAACATCATCCGTTGCCATCCCAAACATAGCAGCTTGTGTGCTTGAGCTTTCAATGGTGCTTTTGGAGACGCCTCTCGTGACTTGATCGGATCTGGCTCGTATCCTCCAATGGAGACTCCTCAATGTCTTCCATTTCAACTTCCTCTTTTGGTGGCCAATTCCAAATTGATGCTGCATTGAGAACTCTCTCCCTGTGCGTTTCGCAGAGGGATTGCCACGATAGAATGCAGAGTGACATGTCAAGCGATTGGCTCAATTCAAACAATGGAGTGTACCGAAAATTTATTGGCACTCTTACTTGATTGATGAAGACTAGCCTTCTCCTACTTTTGAATTGCCGAAGCAAGAACTTTATGTAAGAGTTAAAGCCCCAAAGGGAGAATTGGGAATTTTTTTAATAGGAGATCAGAGTGGTTTTCCTTGGAGGTGGAAAATTCATCCACCTGGTTTTATCAATTTGCAAATTCTTCCTCAGTTAGTTAAAAAGTTTAGGGTAAATTTGTCACAAGTGGCACAGTTTAGGATTTTTTATGGTATTTTTCCTTAGATATAAAAGGGAATTTTTTTGGAGACCTTTTTTTTTGTCGCTTTATTCTCGCTCTTTTGACTAATTAATTTTCCCATATCAACGGCATTTCGCCGTCGCACAGAGTCCTTCCTCCATAGCAGCAGCAGCAAGTTGTACGAAGCTTCCACGTAAATTCGGGAACATTAAGAGGGGGGGGGGAAGGTGGGGAACATGCCCTTAATCTTCCCAAAAATATTCCCCCAGAAGCTTTGTACAACTTTGTTGCTGCTGCTGTGAGGGGGGGGGGGGCGGGGGGCTAATTTTCCCAAAAATATTCCCCCCAGTTTTGAAGTCAAAACTTTAACTGTGTTTAGTGCGGCATCTATCTGCAAATTATTTTTACTTTGATGATAATTCAACCTGAATATTGTTTTGGATCAACCAAAATATCCTGTGGCTTAGGCCGGTGGATTTGACAATCTATTGCTGGATAGCTCGTACGAGGATGAAGCCGCGAGGCGACAGATTCAGTTGCAAAATGCAGGGTACGGACAAGGAATGTCCGTGCAACTACACAATCCATTCGATCAACATCCTCAACATCTTCAACCACAACCCGACCCATTTGCGATGTCCAGCAACATAGCCGCTCCGACTAATGTCCAAATGGCCTTGATGGCTCAACAGCAACAACAACTGTGGCAGCAACAGCAGCAGCAGCAACACAAACACGACAATGATGGTGCCCTACGACCCGGTCATGCAGTATTCTCAACAGCATCAGCAGCAGCCTCAACACATGCCGCAAGCAGGTGGTCCTTCCAATCCTTTTGGAGATCCGTTTCCTTCTTTTCCACAGCATTCAATGCAACAGCAAGAGAACCACAGGTTACTTTAGGACTGTTTTCACCTGCTCTTTGGCTAATTTTAATCTGAGATATAATTAGAAAGCCTAATTATTCTTGAATTCATTGTTGGCGGTCATCGATCCATTCTTGTATAAAAAATCGGGGTCAATTTCCATGAAGTATGTGCGTTGTATAAAACTTATGTGCTTTTCGCGCTCTCTCAAATTCAGTTGAATCGCCATCTCTTATTGAACTTATATACGCTACATGACACTACACCATCGACTTGCTC
The DNA here is from genome assembly GCA_031216235.1 of Syzygium jambos. Classification (NCBI taxonomy): domain Eukaryota; kingdom Viridiplantae; phylum Streptophyta; class Magnoliopsida; order Myrtales; family Myrtaceae; genus Syzygium; species Syzygium jambos. Next base: position 23,055,097 of record CM062222.1, read on the forward strand.
TTGGAGGCAGGTGCAATCACATAGCAGAGAGCATCACATTGCCCTAGGAATACTAATCATGCCATGGATTGGGTGGTGAAGGCCGGTCGCACTAATTCCCTAGATCCGAAATGGCTGTCTAAACCTCCTGATTTCCTTAGGTGTCACATGATAATCCATTCAAAATTATTAATTATATTGATGTGCAGAGAAAAAGAGGCCATAAAGGGGGGAATGAGCGCCTCCCTTTTTTCCATGTTGTTTCCTTCGTCAGCTGTTCTGGTTCTCCCCTGCAAGTCAAAAAGGAAATGTTTATACCAACAATCAAGCCAAAGCCAATCCCTCTCATCCCCCAAAACCAGGAGCCACAGAGAGAGGGGAAATTTGGTGAGAACGCTCATAACGGACCAATGGCGATGACATTTACCTCACTAGCATCCCCTCCACTCCTAACCCCTAGTAATGAGCCAAACAGCTACACCTGTCCCATCCCTTTCCCTTCTTACTCTTATTAAATAAATTCATCATGAAAAGGTCCATTCCCGAGTGGACCGAGTTCGCGTAGACTCGACCCATCGGAGTCGTTATGTCATATGAGTTGTACGTTAGACCTCACAAAATCAATAGATTGAACTCGCGTGAACTCGATGTGCTCTCGAATTTCTCACTAGAAAACCGGCGTGCAATAACAAACGTTACACAGTACGTGTGGCGAAAAATTGAAACTTTACCGAATTCACGTCGATATAGTTATTTTTGGACTGTCGATCGCACTCTTGTAATCCGGATTTCGATTATTATAGAATTCTATCGTTTTGTTGCTTAATAAATATACTCGGGGCACACTATACGAAGTCCTTTACAAATTTGTGGTCGTGCCATTGGAAAGAAATGAAATTGTTATATGACATGTGTGCCATAAAGTCAAGTGGGGCAACATGTCTAGCTATAAGAGGGAATTTTTTGGGGACTTTTTTTTATTTTTTTTGCTTTATTCTCGCTTTTTTGACTAATTAACTTTCCCATATCACCCGCATTTCACCATCACGCGGAGTCCTTCCTCCGCAGCAGCAGCAGCAAGTTGTATGAAGCTTCCACGTAATGGAATACGGGGAAAATTTTGTACTAGACTAATAGAAGGAGAAGACGATGACGCCCGCTCGGGTTTGTGTTTTTTTTTCTGAGGATTATTTATAAGAGAGTAAAGACAAGCTAAAGTAAAATACTGTCCAAAAAGCAATGATGTGGAGCGACAATATTTGAGTAGCACATGATTCTTCTTATTTGAGTAGCACATGATTCTTCTTATAAGCAGAATCATGTGCTACTCAAATATTGTCGCTCCACATCATTGCTTTTTGGACGGTATTTTACTTGTCTTTACCCTCCTATAAATAATCGACCACCCCTCGGAAAAGAAAAACCCAAACCTGACCGTGCATCACCGTCTCCTCCTTCTACACCACCTAGAGATCTCGACAGAAATGGAGTCGTCTTGGACATCTCTGGACTCCGTGTCCTCCCTCCTGAGCATCGTGGCCTCCCTCCTGACCATTATTGCCTTCTTCCCGAGGATCCTGCACGTGAGAGGTCCTGACACTCACGCTCAAGTTCCTGCTCCGGGACTACCTGGGCAGCGCGGAGGCGGCGGCAGGCGAGCTCAGGGAGGCGGTGGAGAAGGCCAAGATGACGCCGGCGGACATGAGCGAGGTCCTGATCAAGAACCGGAGGAACAAGGAGAGGGCGGTGGGGGAGCTGCTGGAGGCGCTGAGGGCGAGGGCGGAGAGGAACGAGAAGTACGGAGGGGGGATGAGGGAGGAGTGCGAGCTGAACGGGGAGGCGGTGGAGGAGGAGGAGGAGATGGTGATTTTTGCGTCGTGAATTGTGAGGGCAATTTGGAAAGTACGGAGGACTGAGGGAGGAGTGTGAGCTGAACGGGGTGGCGGTGGAGAAGGAGTAGGAGTAGGAGTAGGAGGAGGAGATGGTGATTTTTGCCACGTGATCTGCGAGGGGAAATTGGAAAATTTTCAATTTTTAAAAGCTCCGAATTCGTGTCTCGTTGAGTAAAAAAACATAAATGAAGCTCGCACCACATATTGAGCATGCTGTTAGTTTGTGGTCTTAGGAAGCGAACTCAACTTTTCCTTTACCTAAATTGCATATTTTCTTTTCTTTATAACCATTCCTTTTCTCGACCGGCTGTTTCCCTAAGTTTTGTGGAATAACATGATAACTCATTAAATTATTAATTAATTTTCTGTAAGAGAAAAAGAAAGAAAACAAATCATCGAATCGACCGCGGTCATTAAGCACGATCTCGTATTGGATCCCCTCCTAGGGCTTGGAATTCGCAGCATCCAAAAAAGATGGCCATGCTCAGAAGCCAATTTGATGGCTTAACTTTGTTCAATTTTCAATGGAGTGCCTACATATTATGATAACTTTGCTCAATTTCATATTAAATTATTAATTTTCCATTTCGATTGGTTCATTTTTTCCTCATCTATGAGAATCTTAGCGAAGAAAAATGAACTAATCTCGACATCATTGTTGAAAGCAGCATGAAGAGCAGGAAAGAATACCTTGTAACTGTGGCTAATCCAAATGATGAGGAACATATTTCAATTCTTGACCGTGGCTCGTGAGAGGACTTATCCGCATTCCATAAACACTGCATGACAAACGGATATAGAATCAGAAAACTACAGAAAAAAAACTCAAAACGATTCTAAGTTGCCAAGTGTAGAAACGCAGAAAATTTCCAGAGAGTACGGCAAGATTACAAATTAAGAATGTTCACCATGCAAAATTAATGCACTGGAACACTAGCAAAACGTGGAGAAACAATATAACAATTACACCATGTTTATCCCCAGGCTACATTCCGTTGGTCCTTCAAACCGAACTATGGGCAAGTTCTAATTAACATTTCATGTGCACACTTTACCCCCTGAAGTATCTACTAGACAACAAGCCATTCTATCACCTCATTCTGTTGGTATCTAACTAGCAGATAAAGGGGGAAAGAGAGAGATTTGAATCTATTGAAGGTGAAGCACAACAGTAGCTACTTCTTCATGTCTCTGCAGGAAACTTTTCAATATTAGCTGGCTCATCCTATCCATGTCCCCACAAGATAGATGCAAATTAACTATGTTAACAGAGCATAGGCTCAATATACAATGATTTCTAGTGAAAGCAAGAGCTTAGGATGATAGGGATTTACAAAATGCAGCTGCAAATGATTTAGGGGGCAGAATGCCAGCAAATCTTGAATTTAGTTCAATTTCATCAAACTTTATACAAAGGATGAAGCTACTCTGATGAGTATTCAGCCAGAAATTACATTTGTAGGGAATAAAGAAGCAGTTGTTCTAAGAACAAAGAAATAAACATATAGTTGTTGAAAGTAACACCATTCCAATTCTTCCACATCTAAATAATTGCTTATCACAACAGACATAAAATTCTTCCAGACGTTCCACATCTAGATGTAAAAGACCGTGCAAGACATGTCTGCATCCACGTGTTGCAACTATATAAATTAACCTGAACACCAGTGCTAAAGCCCACCATCTATCATATTGACAACAGTTCCTTGTCCAGAATGGAAGCCACTTCTGCAAGACTAAGAGACATTTCTATTTTGTGGCTTTCTGCGTGATTCAAAGTTGAGATTTTTCTGGAGATATCTCTCTTGGGTGTAGAAGAAGGAGACGATGGATCAGAGTGTGGAGTGGGAGGGTGACGGAGAAATGGGGATTTGGTTTTTTTTTTTTTTTGGGGGGGGGGGGGGGTGGGGGTGGTGTTCGTGTGGTGTTCATGGGGCATCCGTCTTTGAATTTTAATAATCCTTTCATTTTGGTTTAAACGGATTACGTCAGATGACCAGTCATATTTTTGGTGCATCGACAAGGAACTGTTGTCAATTCAAGTCAATGGACCAAACTGAAGTGGCTGCCGTCTATGGTGTTTGAAATGCCAGACTAGTAGATTTCAGCAATTGATACATCAGTATGCTGTTTGCTGTGTGGAGAGAAGCGCAACTAAATTAGGTGTTGTTTTGATGTGTGGTTCTCGCTTAATCTGCACCTTTGGTGCATGTTTCATTCGCTCTCTTCTTTTTCTTTCTGTCTGTCCTACATCCCTGCACACTCGAAGTACATGATCTGTGAGTTTAGAGATGCACACTTGTGTGATCTCTCACTGTAATTAACCAAATTATGATTTTCGTGAAACATTGCAGCTTGTGTTTTCCTCATCTGCTACTGTTTATGGTCGGCCAAAGGAGGTCCCCTGTACAGAGGAGTTCCCTGTTTGTGCAGTGAATCCATATGGACGAACCAAGGTTAGTGAAAGAGATTCTTTCATCTTAATAGTACTATCATGCAACGGGACACTCAAGAAAAGACGGTTGAATTAGCCGGTTAGTAAGGCTTGTTAGTGGTTTATTGCACTGTAAGCGAAGAACTTAAACATGCTTTTGAGTTTAGCATTGTAAATATTCTAGAATCCTGAAGAGAGAGGAAGAGAGAAAACACTCAAAGGCTACATCCTTACTAGATGACTTGATAAAAGAGTACATATAGATGACTCCATTTAGAGCGCATAAGAGAACCCCAAGAATCCTAATTACCTTCTATATGACCACCTACTAACTATTGAGTAATATTTTTATCATTCGTGCTTACATCTGATAGGTGCAACTTTCGTCCAAAGTCTATGACCAAAGCACCGTGTAAGCCTACCCTTTAACTAGATTATCAATATAAATATCAAAGTTGATTTAAGATGACAGACAATTGTGCAAGCTACACCTTACACGACAAACTGAATGTAACCCATATCAACTCCGGATTTGACAAAAGTGTAAAGAGACAAATCGAGATCGGAAAGTTGATACCATTCTTTTCCTTGAATTGCAAATATATAATCATTCAAGAACCAACTTTGTGAATTGTGGCAAACTGAATTCCATCACCTTACGACGCTCAACTTTGATCACTCGATGAAGGTGTGATGGACTCCGGCGCTCACAGCAACCTAAAATCTTGATGGCGACTCCACTCGTCAATGACACTCACAATCGAAGATGAGCCTTACAATGGATAACTTCCATAGTAGGCTTGTTGAGATTTCGGAGGACCAAAGTTTATACGTTTATGAAGATTAAGTGTGTAGATTGGAGCACTAACAGCCCCCAGAAAGCCTTTTTTTTGTTATGTTTTCCTTTTTTGGGAATTTGAAGGTACAGAAAACAAGTGAAAAGAAATGCAAGACTAAAAGCATCAAACGAACGAGAACAGTAGCTTGATTTTGACGGCGAAGCTGAACCAGTGACCACAATTGAGAAGGATGCATGGCGGAATGAACCCAGAGAACAGAGTGGATCAACTTGTGGAAGACTTCACAAGCACAAGGACGCGGACGACAATATTGATGAGGCCGACCATAACTCTCCCTGACGACACCGGAGAGACGAGTGACTCATGAGGTAGCGCTGCTCTTCGAGATCACCTGGCAGATCTGCCACCATGACAAGCAAAGGACGATGATGCTGCTCTTGAAGACGATCTGTTGTGGCTGCTCTCGAGTATGAAGACCAGAGGACGAAAAACAACGGACTTGGAATGGCGAACACCGGTGGTCTTAGTGTCAAAGTAGAAACCATTAAGTAGAACCGAGGGTTCTTTTTTCTTCAGACTGATGGTAAGAAGAAAGATAAAGTTAGGGTGTTGATTTGGGCCTTTCTTTCTTGATTACTCTGATAATATATAGATATTCTAGGATCTTTAAGAGAGGGGAGAGAAGATACTATATAGATTCCTCTATTTATAGAGCAAGAAAGAGACGCCAAAACCCTAGTTATCTCAATAATGACCACCTAACTACTAACTGATATTCGTAAATGTATTATAACAAGCACGGAGGCAAGGATGTATACCGTGTCCCTTACAAACATGAGAAAAAAACAAAGAAGGATGATTTCTTTCCTACTATCCTGCTACTTCCCTTTTTGGTGCTAGTGGGGAATTATTCCTACTTTTTGGTTGCCTGATTTCTGCTGCATCTTATACAAGCGCAATTGCCTGTTCTTGCAGCTTTTCTTTGAAGAAATATGCCGTGATGTTTATCGGGCAGATTCTGAATGGAAGATAATGTTGTTAAGATACTACAAAATTTCCCCAGTCAAAACTTACATGAGAACATTTACAAAAGAATGTCCACATGTGAATACCAAAAGAACGGGGAGAGCGGGGGAGAGAGTTTCTTATGCAAACCCACATATAAAATGAGCCTAGAAAAGAACAGAAAGAAGAAAAAGAAATACACCAATTGGATCTCCAAATTTGATCTGCAAATATTTTATGCTTGATGCATCATCTGTTCTACGTTCTGAACCCAAGTCTGGGTGTGTCATCTCAGGTTCGTGATTACATCCATGTTGTCATCTCATCATTTGGATGATAGCTGGTTGATTTTCATAAATGATGAAAAGTTTTTCTTTTCTACTTTTCTATCTTGCAGAACTTCTAGGCCCTATTGGCTAGCCTATAATTGACATAATTCTTGATTTCTTTTAGGGCATTTTTTGGATCATTATATAGATGCTTAGCAAGGGGGCAAGAGCAGTTTTCCAAGTTTAACCAGAAAGTATAGCTCAGCGTCAGTTGATTTTGAGTTCTGCTATGCGTGCTGAATTTGCAGGTGGTGTGGTGGTTGACTACCCACACAGGTACCTATATTATTACCAGAACTTATTTTAGTGTTCGACATTGATTGAACAACATATGTTGTGTATATCTTAGCATATATTATGTTGTTTGGAAGTCATATGTGAAAGTACAATTTCTAAGAGCAGAATAAGAGAGCTTTCATTGGAGAAGAACACCCTGTTTTGTAATTATTGGAAGTTGGAAAGTTGTGTGTGTATGGAAATGCTTTAATCAACAGTGTAGATGATCTATCTTGGAATTGAGCACTTTTGGTTCTGAGCTCTTTTTTATACGCGTTTTCACCTCCTTGGTGCCCTTCAGTAAATTTTTCATTTACTATCAAAACATAAATATTTTTTTGCGAAATTACTATCAATAATCTTGGTAGTTTATTCCTCAAATAGGTAACATCTTTTTTATGAAATTACCAAATGTGTGCATAATACACTTTAGCTGTTACATCACAATCTCACTTTGTTCATTCTCTTACTAATGGTTGATGTTTTCTAGGATAATTGGCAAAATCTAGCTTATAAAGTCGGTCTATGATTATGTACATATTCTTATCAAAATCATGTCCAGACTGCAGAGTTGCTTGTTATTTGTAATGGTCGGTCTATGATTATGTACAGATTCTTATCAAAATCATGTCTAGACTCCAGAGTTGCTTGTTATTTGTAATGGCAAGCTTTCCTATTTCTGTTTTCTTTGAGGGACTGTCTAATGACAAGTCCGAGCAAGAGATGTGCCATTTACGCTTTGGTTGCAGAATAAGTGCTTTAGACTGTCTATGTGATAAGAATCTGACTGTTCTAAATAAAGGCTGAGCACTGCTACAGTAATTTGAATGAATGCCTCTACGAGAATCTGTAATATTTGGACCAAAAAAAAAGAGAAAAAAAATTAAAAAGGGTTGAAAAGTCAAAGGAAGAGAAATAAAAGAGAAAAGAAAAAGGGGCACTTCTACTCTTTTAAAGGGACCGAGGGCACGCACGGCAGAAAAACATAGGAGAAATGCAGAAAAGAAACAGGAAAGGAGAGGAAAGGAAAACAGAAAGGAGAGGGCGTTCTCATCACGGATGCCTCACCGAGCCGGATTTATTACGCATCCCATATCCGGTAAGCACTGGTGCCCCTCGTTCGTCCGATTAAAGAAGTTTTCAGATTTAGGATTTAAATTCGAAATTTTATAAAATTCAAGCCGTGAAATCCGATTTTTGAGTAGTTGACCTGCATATATATATATATATATATATATATATATATATATAATTGATATTTTACGGTGTTGTGGAGCTGTGAGATTTTACGGATCTTGATTTGGACTTACCGTTTGCCCGAAACGAATTTTTGAAGTTGAGCATGCGTGGTGAACAGTGCGCGACCAGAGGCTTTTGGGCTGATTTTCGTTTGTTTTCGGCTCGATTTTGGAATGGCCAAGTTGTGGGTCTTCTAGTGCTTCGAAAGATCTTCATTTTGACTGTAAGATCGCTTGGAACAGGATTCGGGCAACAGATTTATGGCACGACCAAGTTTTGCATTAAGCTTTGTGTTGCAAACGGCTTTGAATAATCGCCTTTGACAAACAATTTGTGAGTGCATTTGAGTCGTTTTGATTAGCGTCTAAATTTGGTTTAGTGGAGTCGTTAATAAAAATGGTGTTTTAGTTGGTGTTGACGTCGATTCTCATTTAATTAATAGAATTACGAGATCTTCGGTGAGTTTAGCCACGTTGTTTGGTTATGAGGTATTCCCAAATGAGTGGTGCTATATTTTCTTTGAATTTGTAAATTCATATTTTGAAAATGAGAAGTACGAGGCGTATTATGTGCAAAGTGTGATTTGGCTAAAAGGCAAATGTGATGTTTTTTTTTTTGGTAAGGAAAGGCAAATGTGATGTTGATAGCATATTCTATGCATAATTTCGAATCGGGCATTTACTACTTTTTGGCTATTTGTGAATAGTTTGAGAAACGTTTCTATCGAAATATTACTAGTTTATGAATTGAATTCCGAAATAGCTTGAGAAATGGCTTGTGATATTATATTCTGTCTGATGAATGAAGTTGGGAAAGATGACATAGTTTGGGTTTGCGAGATCTTTTTGTGAAAGAATTACATTGACTTTGAGTATGGTTTATGAAAGGTGATTTGATTCGGTTTGTGAAACCAATTGTGATATGGATTAGTAAAGGGCTAAGTACTACGCGATAATGTAACTTCTTGGGAGTCACCTCTAAGGCCTTATATTGTAACAGCCCGAATTTTGATGTAATTCCGGGATCAATAAAATTGACATTATCTTGTATTTCATTTTAGTAAGTCTCGCCCAGAGTTGATCACTCTCTGGATACTAACCAATAGGGTATGGCTAATTAAGAAATGGTACATGGATCAGGGACCCAATCATAGAGAGGACACCGATCACGAGAAATGATGAGAGAATATTTTGAACCGATGTGGGACGATCTTAGGAAAGGTAACGGATTTGGTTTGGCCAAGGCCAACGTTGTACATTCGGATCGCAGATGATTCTGCATGACCGAAAAGTGCACGTGACCAACCAGTCCTGAAACTTAAACCGAACGATTGTGGCATTTGGGACTAGTGATAATTTTTCATTCTCTCAATAATCGGGACCATCATGACTTGGATAACCCTAGGTCGATACACGTATGTCCTAAACAGCCGCCCGTTAGTGAGAGATCCTGAAATTTGAAAACTAGCGAGTTTTGGTCACGGAATTGGGCCCGGATTTCGATGTCGATTTTTGAAGACTTAAGAGACTATTTTTGGAAATCTGACGTCATATTACGCTGGCCATACACATTTGGAGTCAGTACGAGTAAAAATTGGAATTTCGGTCCGGGGGTGGAAAGTTACGATTTTGCCCCTCGGGACGCCAGCGTTGCTTTTCGAGGTCAAATGAGATTATTTTTTGAGGCCGATGTCATTTTAGGGTGGCCACGTATATTTGGAGCTGTTTTGGACAAAAATTGAAATTTTGGCTTGGAAGCGAAAAGTAATATTATTTTATTCCCAGGACTTCGCAGTCGATTTTCGAGAGCTTAAGAAGCTATTTTCGCGATTCCGACGCCATATTATGTTGGCCACACACATTTGGGGTTAGTATAGCCAAAAATTAGAATTTCGACTCGGGACCGGAAAAATGACGGTTTTGCCCCTGGGCCATTTTTGGATTCCGAAATTTTGGGAAAATTTTAGGATAATTATGGAGGGTTTATCAGCTCTATTATTGGCCTTAATGACCCTTTTGCCCCTCATTTTTGGATAGAGACAAATTAGAACCGTTAGATTAGGGGTATTTTGGTCAAAACTGTCGGATTTGCGACACGTGTCGCCCCTAGGCTGCCATATTTGACCAGAACATACCTCTCTCTCTCTCTCTCCTCTCCCCCTCATCTTACCCGACCATCCTCTCTCTCTCCCGAAAATCCCTCTCTCTCTCATTTTCTCTCTCGGCCGAGCTTCGCCGGAGCACACCGCCGGCCACCGGAGCGCCACCGTGGACCACCTCGGTCCCCAGCCTCGGCCTTGCCCCTGTTTGACCCCTTTCTTTCTCCCTTCCCCTCTCTTTCTCTCTCTTTTCCTCTCCCGATCATCGCTGCCGCTGCGTCGGAAACCCACCGCCGCCGCGCTGGAGCTCATACGGCCGAGCTGCTGCCGTCGTGACCTCCAGCCCATCCGTACGTCGCCGTACGTAGCCGGCCGTACAATGTCTGTACGGTCTGTATGGTGTCCGTACGGCTAACCGTACGCCGTCCGTCCGCCGTCGCCGGGAATTCCGCCGCCGATTTCACTGTTCATCAGTGATCAGCCACCGTTCCCCGTCGTCGTGACTTTGGATTAGGTGAGTAAAATTTCTAAATCCAAATTAGGACTGATAGTGCACTTTTCTGGACTGGTTTAGGAATGCTAGTACTGGCAGAGAAAAATTAGTGTACCGACTTATAGAAATTATTATCGGGAAAAATGTAGTGGACCAATAAGAATTTAATTGGGGAGATTAATAGGGCTGAATAGCCAATTTAGGGACCCATTGGTGGAATTACCGGGTATGTCCGAGTTGACTGATTGTATGTAATTCGTGCTTAATTGTGACTAACTATGTACTGCCATGTCGCATGTTGTGTGGCTGATTTTTGTGGAGTGCGACTAGCCACTGTTTGGCTTGCCATTAATTATTGAATTGTGAATCGCACGTCGGGCCACACGGTATTGATTTGTCCAATTAAGCACGTGTTGTGATATTGAGTGATTGAATTTTATTGGTGCTCATGGTGCATTGCATCGCATAACATGGACACGCATTAGGTATGCCTAGAGTGAGGCATGTGGTGAAATTGTGCGAGAATGCGTGCCTGCCATCAGTGTGTGTGATCACCTAAAATACCCTGAAACGTCATACGCTGGGTTCAGATAATAATGAGTTGTATGATCACCTAAGGACCTTCGGATCGTGACCTTCGAGTCGATACCGTCCTCATGCACTTTGAAGCAGGTTGATGCCCGGTACGTCCGGAAGACGACCATCCTCATGCACTTTGGAGCAAGCTCTGGTTCGTAAGGAGATCAGTGTTGCCCCTCATGCACTTTGAAGTAGGCTAGAGACACTAGGCCAGATCGGTTGCTGCGCCTCATGCACTTTGAAGCAAGCTAGACGCACCGGGCCGTGAATGTTGTTGACTCGAGTCGTAATAAATAATAAATTGGGCGATTGCCAGTGTGCCAGTGTGGGCCAGTGGGCCGGGTAATGTACATGACATGTCGACGACATTTGCATGCATAAACATGCATAGACTGGAATGCGAGTGTGTGAGACTCGGTGCATGAGCATGTGATTGGCGTACGTGTGATTGGCGTACGTGTGATAAGGTGTGCCACGTATGTGCCGTGATTATTGTATATTGAACTGTCTAACCTGCAGGGTCAGAGAATTGTTTGATTGTTGTTGCATTATGGTTTTAAATATTTGTTTCCGGTCAGGAGATTGCATGTTAGCCTAGCCTAGGTTTAGGGATTATACTCGCTAAGACTGGTCTCACGGTTGTAATAACCTACATTTTCAGACCCCCAGCCGCAAAGATGCCGAATCCGCCACTTTTTGGAATACCTATACAGATACACCAGTATACCAGTACATACCCCGCAGGGAACGAGGAATCTTATGTGAGATATCGATCCGAAGTGTTCGTAAACGTGGGAGAATATTTTCATCAGACTCAAGAATACGTGGCCTAGTGCTTGCGAGATACGGACAGAAACCTAGGGCGACCCCTTAGGACTTTTGATGTGCCAATCGGTCAGGATGGATTGATGGAACCCATAATTACGGATGGCGAGGTGATCAATCCTGAGGATGTCTGCGATGTAGATGGTGTTGACGAGCCTATGGAGGGGAAGCCACAGGAGCCGCAGGTGATAGCTGAAGATCAGGACCAAGATGCCGAGGAAGAAAACGAGCCGGAAGACATGAACCTAGATTCTGATGAAGACCACGGGGAAGTAGCGGAGGTAGGGTCGGACGTAGAGATAGGACCCGATGATGAGTTAGGACTGTATCTTGACCTAGAGCTTGACCCGGATACTGAAGACGAAAAGGCAGCAGCAACAGATATGGATTCCGAAGAGTTCGAGCCTCAAGAGGGTTCAGCAGGGGAGTCCTCAGAATCATCGGATCCGGATTGGGAGCCCTAGCTTAGGTCCTAACTCTTATAGGGAAGTTAGTAACTTTTTGACTGCGATCTTCCCTGTAGTTGACCCCACCTTTCCCAGCCATAGTACCTTTTTGATCTAATGGCTGCTAATAGTTATTGTCTTGGTGTAAATCTTTTAATCCGTACAAAGTACGTTGTAAACGGTTTTTAGTTGGCTATGAAAATATATGTTCTTATGTTGATGGTTGTTCTACCTTGGTCTCATGTGTTTTTATGTATGGGTGTATATATATATTTATATACGTGATTTCCGCTTGTGCTTTACTCTTTGATTGGGTTGGGTCGGCGACGCATCCTGGGAGCGTTGCACTAAAATCGACCGTTGGCGGGATGTTGCGCTTCGTGGGGTACGGGGCGTGACATATATCATTGATATGTGTTAGTGAAGGGATAAGTGGTACACGATAACGTAAATTCGTGAGAGCCACCTCTAGAGCCTTGTTAAGGACTAAGTGCTACACGGCGACTTAGGTCATATGGGAGCCACCTCTAGGGCCTTGTACTATTAATATGTGCAGTAAAAGATTAAGTGCTACACGATAACGTAAATTTACCGGAGCCACCTTGAGCCTTGTACTATTGATATACGTTGCTCAATAACTAAGTGCTACACGATAACATAAATTCGTGGGAGCCACTTCTAGAGTCTTGAGTTGAATATTGCGCAAGAAATGGACCATTGGCACGTGATTTAATGAGTTTGATTATCGAACTAGACTAGTAATTACGCTTTTGATATTATGGATGAATGGATATTCATGCTATGAATATAGTTATATGGAAGTGGTATATAACTCATTTTACAATTGTAAATTTGTTATATTCTTATTGTTATAAATGAGTTATGCCCTTAAGTATCGTGGAAGCTCGATATTCTTAGAAGTTATATACTACTCACTGAACGGTGGTTGCTCACCCTTCTCTTTTCTCAATCTTTTCAGGTTTCTTGATTAGTAGCCTGTAAAGCGAGAACATTATCATGGGAACTTTTGGGAGTTGGATTGATTGTTGTGATTTGAGGCTGCGTTCTTCGGGTACAAAGATGGCTGTGCCATCCTTATCTTGGTAGATTTCAGAGTGTGATAGAATCTTAGCGAAAAAAAATGAACTAATCTCAAAATTATTGTTGAAAGCAGCACGAAGAGCGGGAAAGATTACCTTGTGCCTACTTGTGGGCCACCATCGGTCAACACTGCCGTACCAAATGGAAAAGGGGAAGATGGGAAGAGTTCCTCCGATGATAGTCGTGGTGATGAAGACAATAGAAAAGTGAGTTTGCAAATTTGAATATCATGTTAGACTTGTTCTCTTTCTTCTTTTTTAGGCTTATTCTATATGTGGGTTTGCTTAAGGATCTCTCTCTCTCTCTCTCTCTCTCTCTCTCTCTCTCTCTCTCTCTCTCTCTCTCTCTCTCTCCTTTTGTTTTTCTTATGTGAACATTTAATTTTGTTGAGTGTTCTCAATTAAATATTGAGTGGGGTTATTCTTTTGTGAACATTTACTTAATTGTTTGGATGCTGAGTTTTGAGGAAGTTCAGATTATATTTAACACAATCGAAATTATATTTGCATGTACAAAATGTTCAAGCAGGAAGTTTGAGACTTGTGTATTGTTCTATAGAATCATGACACCCAATCTTTGCTTCCTGCGACAGTGAAGCAGCTAAACAATGCCTTGGTATCACATGATGAAAAAATCGATGTCATGTTGTTGACATTACAAATGTAGGCAGCGCTACTTGAGTTTTCTTCTTTTTCTCTCTCTATTTCATTTTCTTAGAAAATTGTTCAAACAATTTATTGATTTGTCAACCTTTACTAGGTATCCTTTTGGGTATCGTTTTCAATAAAGATGAAAGAATTACCTATGTTACTTTTTCCCTTGACGAGGGGACAGGACGGACTGACCGTAATAGATTGACATTTAACAAATTTGTTTGTTTTCTTATTCTTTAGTATGACTTCCATCTGAGTGTTGATGTTACTTGATACTAATCCTCTAGTTCTTATCTTCAGGTTTTCTTTTTGCATAGTTCAAGAAAAGCTTTCTCCTCCTTTGAAGAGGCTCCTCTGATAAATGAATCTCATGTACATACATACATAAGCATGGCATATCCACTATGATTGGCCACATAAAATTTTAGCATAAAACAGAAAACAGATCATGTATTAGTCTTTTTAAAATCATAAATTGACAGATAATTTTTTCTGTTCTGAGTTGTTGAATCTTATGAATATTCAAACAAATATGTACTTCATCTCTTATTCTTACTATGTTGTTTTTAAATTGATTGGTTAATCCTTTTTAAATATCGAGCTGCACGAATAACTGAATATCCGTTGGTGCAAAGTATGAGTAGTATGCCACTACTTATATACTCAGGATGAGGCCTTCTTTCAACTTGTACCCAGGAAGTATTGTCTTATCTACTCGCATCTTGGATTTTGACTGGATGACTCTCATTCACAGTGGTACTGGAGATTTTTACAGAGTGAGAGTCTATCAGAAAGGCTGCTTCCTTTATTTCTCTTTGGAAGCCAATTTAATGTAGCATGCGTGATTGACTCCTGTGGAAATGGTCATGGCATGATTCTCAGGCAATTTTTTCCATAAAGTGCAACATGCTGAAATTTACGATGTTGGGGAATCGTTGGTGATGTATCAGTAAGTGTTTAATGCAATTTTACCATTTGTGTGACCTTTCTTTCCTTAGCAGCTTCACTTTCAAAACAAGGATAGGATGTATGTCCGGGTTCACCGACAATTGAGGGTACTTCTTTAAATGAAGAGAGAATACAATGACTGCATCTACAATGCTAAATATGAGTATGACGATAACTCTCATATGTTATTAATTTTTGTTCTGGTTGTCACTTTGTAATTCTGCTTGCAGAAATCTCAGGTTAGTGCGGCAACCTTAGATGACAAATCCAGTTATGAGCAACTCCACGACGGCACATCTAGCATCCCCACCAAATCAGGCATTAGTCTATTAGATTGAATTGTGCTTGTAATTTTTCATAGTAATCATGGTCTTAAATGTATTTTTTAGATGATTGACAGATTTAGCCGAATGCTTACACATATCAACACCAATTCATAAATAAAATTTCGTTCCTGAGATTCTCAATTGCAAGAATCTTGTTCCAAGCTACCGTCCAACAAAAGAAACAAATCCTTTAAGGAGTATGGGACAGCCAGATTGCTTTAGAGGGGAATGAACGAGGGAGAAATTCCCCAAGATAGAATAAAATGATTTAAAACTGAATGTCTTGTTATTTGCTGGGTACCACACCATCTTGTCATGCAAAAATCAAGAATTTTGAATGAATAAAGAGCCAAAAGGGAGTTAGTGAGGAAAGCTCCCGATAATGAGAATTTCTAATGCAAACTGGGTTCCAATAAATGGAAACCCTCTAAACACATAGTCAGGAATCATGGCATGCTACTTGGCTGCTAAATAGAATGAAGTGGGGAAAAGAATATAACAGGCAATTCACTACACCACATGTCATGACAAAAAACTCTTCGTTCGTCTTCGAATTTCAAATTTAATGCAGTGAATGAAAGAACTTCACCTCTTTCTTATAGATTTCCAAGCACAAGCCCAAAAAGGGTAAGAATCTTCGGTTGCTTCCTTGAGATCTTAAGAGTCGTTGTGCACGATATGTCTGGAGACTTCCCACAAAATCAAAATGTGGTCGTGGCCACAAACTAATGTTTTTACCTAGTTTTGGTGAGGATGGATGGTTCCATCAATCCACAACCTAAATAAGAATGCTTAAAGGATTAGGATTCTTCTATCTACTAAGATTTGAGTACCATCTGTTTTTTTACCGAGCTTCCATTTTACTGTGTGTTTCCTATTTTATAGTTGGATTCATGTTCCTATCTACTTAGCGTAGGTCTTAGTAGAGTCTCTGAATAAGGTCTTTTCTTGTGAAGAATGTAATGAACGCTGAGTGAATGAATTTGTTTTGAATTTTGGCAAGCCTGTCTTTTGAATGGTGTGCGCAATTCTTCTCTTCATCTTGATGCTTAGGGAGATGTGATGCTTCGAGGAATGTATTCTTCTTGAGTTGTGATTTGCTGTAAGTCCTGTTTGAATCTCGATCCTCATAGGGCTGACTATTTTGGACTCAGAGTTCCGCATCAAAGGATTATATTCAGAAATGTTAAACATCATGTCTCCATTTTGAAGATAACATGTTCAGCCAAAAAATATGCAGCACCTATTTTGGAATTGAATACATAAAAATTTTGTGGGGGTCCAAGTGATACTTAAGATTGTCAAGTGTTCATGAAAATGAAAACAAAATCAACTTGTAGTGGACAGCACTTTGGTCATGGTAAGATGTAAGATCAATTGTCTTTCTTTCCTCAAATAAAAAAGATCAATGGTCTGAAGAGGTGATAAAGGTAACAACAGTCAAAACTTGGCTGGAAAGGGGAAAAGGGCACCTGGACGAAACAAGAGTGCTTGTGCATAGCACTGGCACTCAGACTAGTGTCCCCCTAAAACGTCTGCTTTGGTTTTGCAGAAGCCTTTGGAAGTCGTGTATATCTAGATGACATTGTGAAGAAGATGAAAACTCGATAACATGAATCAAATTTTGCAATTAAACCTCATGGAAAAATGTCAGATTCTCTTCTGGACCGATCTTGTTCTGCCTCGACTCTTTTGTGTAATGTTTGCGTCGGTAATTAATTTGCGTATTAAGGTGGATGCTTCTCAGCGCTTCTAGTTTTTCTTCCATTATGCATGGTGCCTCCTCAATGACGTGATTTCTTCACGTCACGTGAGATTCCTAACTTAGTTGGCAGCTTGCAGTAGCCAAACTCTTACTGATGTTTTCTTTTTCTTAACTTGGGTTATGTTGCAGATTACACTAATTGGGAAACGCAGATTTAGCATTATTAGGGGTAGACATGTCCTCATCAAGATCCCGAGATTCGAATTCAATTGCTATGCCTCCTCCGCAGCAGTCTAGCAAACAAATATGTATATTCTGACAGATTACCTTGTTTTCATTGATGTTAAAAAACCAACAACGATGAAAAACATGTCTACGAGTGCATACTGCATAGTAACAAGGCAGGTTTGGGCTTTTTAACCTGGTATCTATTTAATTGGTGAGAACAGAGGTTGAAGTTAGAATAAAGTCACGTGACGAGTACATATCGAATGAATTCACTTTCTACTCGTACTCGGTCTCACGATTTCGAAGTTTATTTTAAAGGTTAGCCTGTATTAAAACCGTAAGTGCTCCACTCATTCTACGTTTCTGGAGCGAGTTTTCGCAGATGAATACGTTTACGATTCCAATCTATGCTCAAAAATCATTGGGAGCATCAATTCATTGCGACTCAAATCTAATGCAACAACGACAAGAACTCCAATCTATGTTCGTTGGACTGGGAATTGTGGTTTCCTTAGTTTGGTCTCTTTTGTAGAAGGAGAACAAAACGAAAAAGTTCTGTCAAGTCTGGTATAATTTGGTAAGGTTCGATGCGATTATTGTCATTCTCAGTGACATAGAAATTAATTGAGAGAAATTAATTGAGTAGTAAGCAATTAATTAGTAAAAACAAAAACTTCGACATTGCGTGATTTTTCACATTAGTTTTGGGGTTCCCAAATTTATATGGCTTTCTAATTCAAGAAATCAAATTCAACAAAGTAGCAAGTTTAGTTGGCTAATATAGACTACGAACTAGCGATTAGGTTTTTTTATTTTTTCTTTCCTTATTCAAATTGAACAATCAACACCTACACTTCAAATCGATCACCTCATTATCACATTTTTTGCAAAATTTTAACCTCAAGGGTCAGATATTTTGATGCCCCTGTCAGATTTTTTGGCAAAAAGTTAATCGATATCACTCAAGTTATAACATTCAAAAGTTCAATTGAAAAGACTATGGCACAAAACGCTCCTACTTTGTGCCATAATTTAAGGAGCACGGTATTGTTGCTCTTGCTTTTGTCGTTGATGGATGTCCAATAACAAAGCGCGTCTACCATATCCACTAATTCATTTTTTGTCCATTTTGTTATTTTCTCATTATTCAATCCAAATATAGCACAAGAGAACTAGCCCGAATGAACACAACTTTTTATAGCTTTCTCTAGCTATTTGAGTCTCTAACAGAACAGAGAGCAAGTATCACAAAATGAAAGAGACCATTTAATACAGGAAATAGCTAAGATAGTCCTCGATGGCATTACAAGATCATCTAGTAAAAACCACAAACTTCCTTCTTTGAGGAAGCCAAGTAACTGTAAAACAAAACGATGAGCATGCCACGCTCAAACCAAACCACAAAGAAGAAACATTACACCTTCAATTCTTATAAATTGAGCTATCTGTTCGTTTCCGCCGGTATCGGTCCATTAAACCCTCCTCTCCTGAGCAAGTGGTTCTTGATTGTATCCTCTGTCTTGCTGTGGATCAGCATGAGGTCCATTATATCCTCCCCTTCTGCGGCCACAAAAACCATGTCCTCTTCCTTGACCCTACCTCTAGCATAACCTTGGTTGCAGCCCCAACCTCCATCATTATACTCAGAATTCACAAAGCCATTCCCTGAAACAAGCAATATTATAGGTTGGAACCAGAAAGCAAACATTTAGAGGATTGCAGATGCAGCAGAGGGTATGTGCCCATCGGCATACTCCTCAAAGGAGTACATTAGCATTTTGGTCTATTACAACAGAATATGACAACAATTTAGTTAACCATGATGCAAGATCCTATATCTAAAACACAGCCTTCCATGTGATCTAAAAAAATGTTCAGTTTTGTGAATGCAATACCTCTAGCTCTTGGTCTTCCTCTGCCCCGGCGACCTCTTCCTCGCCCACTAGGTGATCTGCCTATTTAAATGAGGAATATAATTAGAAGAAACCTAGAGAAACAACATAACAGTCATTGGTAGACAATAGCGACAGAATGATTTCTTGAAGTACTTCCCTCAGAATAAAGCTCTGATGATGTCTTCACCATCTCAACAGGCAATGGAGGCTGATACCTGCAATAGAGGGCACTTGTGCCTTATGATGGATAAAGCACCAAGCTCTTAATATGTCTAACTCTCAATATGAAGAATCAATCACAAGAGAAGAACACCATGAACTCAACAACAGCCGATGTGTCCAGTTCCTTCTTTGAAAGAGTTACTGCAATCATCCACACATGCCACGTGGTCTCCAGCCAATCTAAACAGAGACAGACATTAAATGGAGAAAAAAGAGCAATTTTGAGATTGAATATGTATGGCCAATCAGTTTGCAGCTACACTTACGCGACAATCTCCCGTCTGAATATCAACTTGCAGCACCAAAAGAACACATCTCCAATGTTGGTTAAGCAAATAGCCTGGTCTTGGGCAGCAGTGGCAAAATCATGACCACCAGTCAATCTGTTAGAGTTCAGTGGATACAGTGCCGATGGGCAAATGGCTCGGAAGAGGTTTTGGGTGCCCGCTTAGCCAATTCTGGTATCCCGAATACATGCCAGAACATCAATTTTTCATCTGCTGCTGCAGATGCCACCGTGCATCCATCCGGACTCTGTAAAACAAGTATGCGGCAACGAGTATCAGCAAAACGATCAACTCAACAAGAAAACTTCAAAAGTATTTGCACCGAATTGCGGATGAATATGATAAGCAGCATACAAGCAATACCTGTGCCAGGAACAGAACCCTAGATGCATGTCCAGTCAACTCTGCCATCGTTCCCATAGATGGATACTTCCAAAGAATGAGCTGGTTCTCAGTAAGCCCGTGAGAGCTTAGCAATTCCCTCTCCCTCGTGCTCCACAGCAGCGCACACACCTGAGAACCAGTGTCCACTGAATTCAGACACGCGCCCGTGCATGTGTTCCAAAATTTTATGCTCCGGTCGCTCCCTCCCGAGGCAAGTAAGTTGCCCTGAAACGGGCACCAAGCAAGGGCTTTTACAGCAGCCGTGTGGTCTTCGATCCTGTGAAGCCACTGAGTGCCTGAATTCAAAGAGGATCTGGACCTATCCCACAAGTAGAGGAGATTATCCTTTCCTCCGCTAGCCAGCTGTTTTCCCGAGGGCGACCACTTCAGCCTGCAAACTTCTTGGCGATGCCCCCTGTAGGTTCCAACTATGTGCGATCTAATTCTTATATCATTGTCGGTGATTTTACAATCCATACCTCCTGTCGTGAGTATGTGATTGTTCCAGGCCAAGGAACAAACTCGGAGTCGATGGCCTCCTCTAAAAGTTCTCAGCTGCATGAGAGGAAACAAAAATAAAAACCAATTAACGCAGCCTGAATAATAACCCACCCGTCAGCCACAGACGAAACACTAATGCTATCAAAACAACAAGCAACCAGCTTACCTGTCTTTGAGCAGAGAAATCCCATAGCTGGACATGAGAATTTTGCAAGCCAATGGCAATATTCTGACCATCTGGAGCCCAGCTCACGCTCGTGACAGGACCCTCCTCGTCCTTGAAGGTCACCAGTTCTGTAGCAGAGCCGTTGGAGGCATTCCACAAGTACACTGACTCCGAAAGAGCAATTGCTACCATGTTGTTGGCACCCCAGTCCAGCAAGTTCAAGTAATAATCATCCAATATATAAGGGGCTTCGAGCATCCTCTGGCAGGTCTATCAATCGACAAACCAAAGAAAATATGTCAAAACACTAACCCTACTGTCTTTGACAGCACAAGCAAAGCCAGCACATGCTTATGTTCCATGAAACAAATGCTAACTTGGTTGTCAAGTTTTACGTAGCGAATAGAAGAAACAGTAATAGGCATGAATTTTAGGCTACCTTGGGTATCGATCGACAGGGCTTGGCGGATTTAGACCGGGAAGCAGCGGGTGAGAGCCAGCTTTGTGGTATTAGCTCTACCCGGCTTGGCGGCTTGTTCTTAAAGGCCAGGATCCGGGATCTGTTCATGTCGAATGCCTCTGCGAGAAGCTTCTGGTACGCCTCACTTGATGTTGACATCACGGCAGACTTCTCCTTCCACTACGGCCCTAGAGTGAAGAGGGAACGAGCGTAGTCGAAGTCCATAGCAGAGCGGTTCGGGATGAATCTATCCAACTGTGATAAAAAAAGAAAAAAGAAAAACACATCACAGAATTAGAAGGGAACAATTCTATTTGGAACTTACCAACAAGAAGAAGAAGAACAAAAATGGCAAAATTGCTCGTAAATCCTCGTAAAAGAAGAGGGAATTAATCATAACTCTGTTTTTGTTCAAAGAAAAGTACCGTATGGTTTCTCTGTCTGCGATCAATGTTATAAGAGAATGGCGACAGAAAAGTCGTAAGAAGCCCTGTATAATTTCGCAAATATCACTCAATAGCATCATGAAATAAATAGCCCTAGAGAACTCGCACTGCAACTCGAGTCTCCATCAAAACCCTTCGTCCGCAGAACATTCATCACCAGAAAACGAACAATTCTAAAAAAAAAGTCGCTGTAAACGATGAAAAAGCGAAAAACCAAAAGCTTACGTTTTCTCGAGAATTCTTCTGGTGGAGGTATTCCTGGTAAGGATCCAGAGAACCCTTCTCGCCCGGCGAAGCCATGGTCCCGGCAGCAGAGGAGCTGGGTCGAAATCCTGCAAAAGAAAGAGAAAAGAAGAAGGGAAATTTCAAAGGAGAGAAGAAGACCCACAAAGAGGGACCGAGCGTTGATGATGGGTCGTCGTCACTGTTTCTCGCTGTGCCCTCAAATCAGAGGCGCCGACACACAGAGAGCGAGAGATTTCAGAGAGCAGAGAGGTTGAGAATGAGAAGGGAGAGCTAGCTCGCAGGTGAGAGAGACAGAGAGATGATGAAGGAGGAGGAGGAGATGATGATCTTGAATCAGAGGCGGGTCGGATCTTGTATTTATAGAAAGGAGCCACTGGCCTTCGTCGCGTTCGTCGGACGCGACCAAGGCGCGTGGGTAATCCGAGGTAATTATTTCGGAAGTCTATTTTATGACTTTTTCTCCCGAATTTTTGAAAGCGGAAAAAATAAAAAAAAATTAGGGTCAATAAAATGAATTAAATATAAATATTTTGTTAATTTATTATCCTTTCTTCCTTCTCTAAAGCGACTCTCCACTCCCCACGAAATTATCGATCAATTTTACTTTTTCAATCAACAGTAAGAAGAAGAAAATCCACTTAAGGGTGCGTTTATTTTACAAAAAATTTAAAATTTGAAATTTTTTTTTCAAAAATTGTTTAGTTGTATCGCTTACAAAAATGAATAAATTACATGATCCAATAAAATAGTCCCACATAAATTTGTTTATGATAAAAATATTTTTTATCAACTAATTTTTTTAAGTGATATAACTAATTATTTTTTGAAAAATGTTCTCCAAATCTTAAAATTTTCGTGAAACGAATGCACCATAATATTCTCTAATCATCACTCTAATTAATTAATCAATAAAAGTAATAGGTGATTTTTTTGTACATAAGGACCTTCAATAATAGGGCACCTCAAATATCATGTAGAAATCAATGTCCATAAAATAACAGGGAGGCAAATTAACATTCCATTTTTTTTACTTTAACACGCTACAGATCTTGATAATCGAATTTCGCAAAATATAATTTCTTTCACGAAAAAAGACTATATCAACCAACCATCCACCAATTTTTTCCCACGAGCGTATGATAATTGGTTCTTCTCCAAAAATTGGGAAATTGCAGAGGGCTATCTTAGCAATTTTCATCGTGATAATAATTTTTCTTATATAGAATTTAAACAATTTTTTTTATAGAAACAGAAGGAAAAATAGAAATTTTTTTAAAAAAAAAAAACATAAAATGGAGAAGTCTTCATCATTTGGCCCCCCCTCTATCTCTGTGCATTTCCTCTCTCTTCCTTCTTCGCTTCTTCTCGGCGAAGAACAAGAGAAGAGGGAAGAGGCAAGCCTCAGCTCGAGCTTGGAGCAATTGGGGTCGCGAATAGCGGCAGAAGGACCATTTCATCTCCTCTGCGGCCGAGGAGGCCCATGAATCCACCGACGCGTACATCGCGATCTTCAATTTCTGTTCAATTGCTTAGATGCTTGTGGACCGTGTGCTTTGTTGCTTTTGAGTTGCGAGTGATTCTTGAATATCTGCATCAGTTCGTTCTTGGGTTCTAAACGTGTCACCAAAATCGAATGAAACGGAACCGCTTCAATTTGCAAATTTAGTTTTATCTTCTTGTCCGACGAAAGCCCGTTCGCTTTGCTGTCTTGGCACTCATTGCACTCATTCCGACGATAGGTTTCGGTGCCTGCTAGTGGTGGAAATGAAGAACCAGTTCATGACATTGCGAAAGCTTCCGTTAGCTATTCACAGAACAAGCATCTGTTTCAAACAACTGAGGCCAATTCATGTCAAGCTAATGAAGACAAGTCATCTTGTTAAATAGCAAATGGGCATTCCACATCCAGAACATGATTCTCACATGTGAGCTCGATATTGCTTTGGGTCAACAGATTGCTAGCATTGCGGGAAAAATGGCATTTTGGTAATCCAAAAAAAGTATACCCCCAATCACCCTCCATTTTTCATAAATGAATTGACATGAGATGAGGAAGAAGAAGAAGACCAAGAAGAAGATGATGATAATTTTGAATCAAAGCGGATCGGATCTTATATTTATAAAAGGATCCGTTGGCCGTTGCGTTCCTCGGACGCGTCTCAGGCACGTGACTTTTCCCCAAATTTTGAAAAAACAAAAAAATGATATACAGTTTCATAAAATGAATTAAAAACTTATAGTTAATTTAGTAAGGCGAACTCTTCGCTACCGATAAAATTATCCAATCAATTTTATTTTTCAAATCGACACTAAGAAATCCGAACAAAAAAAAATCAACATTGAGAAAAAGAAAACCGGGTGCATTTTTTTTTATGAAAAATTCAAGATTTGGAAAATATTTTCCAAAAACAAATTTATTTGTATACCTAATAAAAATGAGTAAATGAAATATACTTACTTATGCATATATTGTTGTTAATTATAAAAATATTTTCCATTGATTAATTTTTCTAAGTGATGTAACTAATCATCACCATAGTTAATTAATCAAGAAAAGTAATTGGTGATTTTCTATAAGTAAAAAAATACGATAATGGGGAATCTTAAAATGTAATGTAGAAATCAATATACGTAAGATACATAAGGCAAATTAATATTTTCTTTTTTACTTTAATGAACTGGTAGATCTTAATAATCAAATTTCGTGAAATATCATTTTATTAAAGAAAAAAGACTACATGTATTATCTTTAGTGATTATTTACAAAATTATACTCGCCACATGCTCGTGCACACTGCACATTACACGGATAAGCATTTTTAAAAATATATATATTAAAGTTTAATAAGAGAAATGTACTCAAAATTACTAAATACTATTACCACTTTTACTCTAATATAACTGAAATTATGCTGTCTTTTACGCTAAGAGAAATGTACTCTAAAATTAACCGAATTGTGATGGAGCTATTGGCTAGATATAATGACTTTCCCATCATGGGATGTTGACATAATTACATATCATAAGAGTTTATACCAATTGGTGATTTATACTATATTAGCCACACTATTTGTGCACGTTGCACAGTTGACGAATTTTGAAAATCAATATTCTATAAACAAAATTTACTCTAAAGTTAGGTCTACATTTTTACTAATTGGCGCATTTAATCAAGTGTTGATCTTCATCTTCTATGAAGGTTTGATTTAATTTTATTTCCAATTTTTAATTTTTTTTAAAAGATATCATATATGTGTGTATAACTTTGAATTCCTACAAGTCAAAACATTTTAGTCCTTGGCGAAACATGGTAATTGGGGTTTATTATTTCTTAGTTTTGATTTTATTTCAATTCAATTTTCTTCTAGGGGTTAAAATTAAATATTTTAGTGCCTTATGAAATCGAGAATTTATTTTTTTTTTCATTTTGTTATTTAATAATGCAACAGATCAATCAATTATGGAGTAGTAACCTAATTCCGAAGGAGAATTTATTGTAGGAGAAGCTCATGAGCCTCTTCAAAGCTCAGAAGAAGTTATTTGCTATACACAAAAAAATTGATGTTTACCATCTTGTCGTAAGCACAAAGATTACATAAAGACACTATTTATTATAAGTAAAAATTAACTTCTTTAATTTTTTTTGCTAAACCGATTAATTTCAGTCTGATGAAAGTTAGAAGCAATTTTTTCTTTGGTTCTTAAATCCAATTTATTGCTTTTCCAATCATTTCCGTTATTTTCGAGAGGTAAATTTACCATAAGATTTACGTTTTACATTTCACTTTCCAATTACCATATTATTATGTCAATTAAACTACACACATGGGGACATGCGTAATTTCACAGATTGTGAATTTGTGATAATTGGTTCTTCTCCAAAAAAATTGGGAAATTGCCGAGGGCTATATTTGCAATTTTCATCGTGATACTAATTTTCTTAATATAGAATTTTAACAATTTATTTCTTTTATAGAAACAGGGAAAAAATAAAAAGAAAAAAAAACATAAAACGAGAGAGAGAGAGAGAGAGAGAGAGAGAGAGAGAGAGAGAGAGAGAGAGAGAGAGAGAGAGAGAGAGAGTCTCTCTGCGTTTGCTTTTCTCTCTTCGTTCTTCGCTTCTTCTCAGCGAAGAAGAAGAAGAAGGGAAGGGGGAAGGACGGTTTCATCTCCTGTGCGGCCGAGGAGGTCCCGCGAATATGCCGATGCGTACGTCCCGATCTTCTTTTCCATTCGATTGTGGCGGTTTGATGAACTAGAGAGACTGTGTCTTACGATGCGTCGATTGCTTGGAGACTCTGAAGGCTATCCTAACGAGCGCGCACTCTTGCTGTCCTGCTTGCCTGTTGTTTCGTCGTGTCGTCCGCTGTTTTCTGGGCAAAATGCAGTCGGCATGTTCTCTCTTATGGAATCAACATGCAGAGCATGATGGGGCGGGGCTAAGGGAGATGAGAGTAGCATCATCACCTGATGATTTGAGGATGATCTCTCTAGGGGACCTCCAAACTGCTTCTGGGTACAGCAAAGTGGCAGGTACATTCTTGTTTTGCCCTTCTGTGAACGTAAGATCACTCGTTTTTCTTACTGGGTCCTTAAAATTCACGTCATTGGTCTTCTTAGAGATGCAGAGTAGTAGGTCACTACTGCACCGTTGGCTTTTAGCATCTTCTTCTTCGTACATTCGCACGTTGAGGCTTACATTTCCTTGGTTTGTGGCTTGAAGATGGAAATCACATTGTATCACACATCTTTCAACCTCTCTGCTTACAGACCCATTGAACATACAGAATAATTTCTGTTTGTTAAAGCTATGTGCTCTTTTTTTTTTCTTGGAACTAATATATGTCTGGTCAGTGGATCTTTTTGAGTTGGAAGAATTTGAGAGAGCAGTCAGGCTTAGTCACGGGCCTCATGGTGATGAAACTACGACAGCAGCTCGAGATGGACAGTTTATTATGGCCATCAGAGATCATATCTCTCCCGTTGAAGTAGCATTGCAAGAATTTCTTGGTGGTATGTGGGGACAGCCTGCATGGAACACTGTTGAAGGGTTTTATTTTGGAAAATTTTGATAAGAAGGAAGATATACTAGTGCTGCTTGCAGCAGTGGCTTAATGGATGAGAGCAAGAGCTCAACGGATGGAAAACCTAATGAGGATGTTTGCTGTGTGATAGATCTAGATCGCAAGAGATCAGGCAGATAAAACAGGTGGCAACAGATGGACACGGAGTGCATCCAGCATGGGGGATTGGAGAATTGCTATTGCTGATAATGAAGAGAGAGATAACCTAATTTCCACCGTGGTTGACAAACCTAAACAAAAGGGCCAAGAACTGTTTTTTGGAAGAATAGGTGTGGAAAACGTAATCAGACGACTAGAATGTTCATTCAGGTTAGTTTTTCTCTAATTGACAGTGCGAACAACGTTGATAATCAGAATGAAAGGGCCTGTGGATGATTTTCTCAAAAATTTGTAATAAAGAAAAAATGGTTGGGCCTGGGTAATGCGTTTCTTCTTTTGGCGTGGGCTAGATGTAAAACTAATTGAATTTTATGTGTGTTTTGTTTATTTCGAGCATTGATGGCCTCCATGTTCTGCAGGTATTTGGACATTGTCATGTGCCTCAAAGACAACCTCATAGTCCACCAAGCTTGCGATTTAGTTGTTCAGTTCAATTTATGCTTGTGTATGTCATGGTTGGAACTTCGAAGGCTTTTGTTCTTATGATTTTTTTTCTTCCTCTTCTGGTAATAATTATGTGCAAAGTTCAAAATAATGTTAAACTCAATAAGATGAATGTCGAGTTTCATTGCTTCCTTGGACTTCATTGTGAAGTCTTTTTTTTTTTTTCCAGAAGACAATTGATGTAGTCTTTTTCTCCTAAAACTCCTCATCAAGTTTTAGTTGGATTTGATTTCACCATGTGTATATAATCTGGATGTATGAAAAGTAATCTGGAAGCCTTTCTATTATTGGAATGGATTGCGTAAATTTTGGGCTTCTGTCAATCATTGCCTCGTGCTAATTGCCCGGACATGGAATTCTATTTTTTGCATTCTGATGTTCTTGTTGGTTTAGGTTGCAACTTTGATCTGGAATACCAATTGGTTATTGGTTTTCATGTACTCTAGTTGGAGCTCGGTTTGAGTCTTCTTATTTTGTTCGTCTTAAGAAATAGTTTCGGTGTATGAAACATAAGTTCTACTTTTGCTGCTATGTACGTAAATGGTTTTGAAGTCCAAATGAATCCAGAGGTTCTACTTCCGCCTGAGTTCGAGCTACTTTTATAAATTCGAAACGGTCAATGTTTTTAGAAGCGTGAGTAGTCTTCATACTTCCTAGTACTATATGAACCGAAGTAAATTCCAATAGTTCAATTTTGTAAGCATTAGCTGATGAAGGATGTTTTTTTTTATCTTGTGCAGTGCCGTTTGTGTTCTCTACGTCATAAAGCAAGTTCTTTAAACCTTAAGATCCACAGTATGTTATTGCTATGTGAATGGCTTTGTTTTTTCGTTCCCCTTTTTCTACTATTAGACCATGACCTTAGAACATGGTGCTCCTATCACTAGACATCGTAGATCAGTTCTTCTCTAATTAATGGGCTAACGTACGGTCCTTACCAAATCTTCCCCTCTGAATTATCTATAGTGCTTTATATCATGCATATGATATTAATATTTCATTGTCGCAAGGACATATTGATCGGTGTGTTTGACTGTAATTATTTGTCAAGATTCTAGGGACATCCATATACAGTTTAAATCATGTCTGATTTCCATATTGGAGATGCTCAATTAGCTCATGTTCACAATTGCATTATGCCACTTCATCACACTAGCAAATGCAAACAGCCTTGTGTTTGGACACCCGTTTTATTTTTATCCTACCGACTTCCTGAGAGGGATGTTATTTCTGCCATGTGCTTAATCTTCAGTTGTGAGTGGGTTATTTACCCAAAATGGCTTTCCAAAACAGTCCTGCATACATATTAAGGCCAGTTATTGGAATTAAATGACGTAACAAGGTCAGATTTTTACATTTCATGCGTATAAGGGGAGAGAGAGCGAGAGAGATAGATTCAGATCAGAAAAATATGCATTGCTTTTCCGATTTGTGCATGACATTAATGGGGCTGAGCGATCTCAAATGATCACATTCACGAATAGTGAAATCTATCTATTTT
The DNA here is from genome assembly GCA_031216235.1 of Syzygium jambos. Taxonomy (NCBI): domain Eukaryota; kingdom Viridiplantae; phylum Streptophyta; class Magnoliopsida; order Myrtales; family Myrtaceae; genus Syzygium; species Syzygium jambos. The sequence continues at coordinate 23,084,248 of CM062222.1, forward strand.
CATACTTTAATTTACAATCCAATCCACTATAGATACCACCCAAATTGGTGTAATCTCCCGTCTGAATATTAACTTGCACCTCCGAAACAACTTTTTTTTAGACACAGGAACAACTTAGAGAGAGGGAGAGAGAGGGGCCAAATCTCTGCATTTGCCTTGTCTCTCTTCCTTCTTCGCTTCTTCTCAGTGAAGAAGAAGAGAAGAGGGAAGAGGAAAGCTTCAGCTGGAGCTTGAAGCAATTGTGGTTGCGAATGGCGGCAGAAGGACGATTTCTTCTCCTCTGCGGCCGAGGAGGTCTGCGAATCTGCCAACGTGTACATTGCGATCTTCATTTCTATTCGATTGGTTGCCTAATTCATATCAAGACGTTGTGGAGGTTTGATGAACTGGAGGGATTCTGTCTTACAATTCTTCCATTGTTGAATCAGCATACTTTGGGGGCATATAGCTTGGTGCTTAGATGCTTCGGGTGCCTAGCTTGTGGACTGTGTACTTTGTTGCTTTTGAGTTAGTGACTGATTCTTGAATATCTGCATAAGTTCATTCTGGGGTTCTAAATATGCCACCAAAATCGATGAAACGGCACTTCAATTTGAATTTTTATTTAATTTCTCGTCCAGCGAGAGCTAGTTTGCTTTGCTGTCCGGGCACTCAATCCGACGGTTTCGATCCTGCTAGTGGTGAAAATGAAGAATGAGTTCATGACATTGCGAAGCTTCTATTAGCTATTTACAGTTTGCATGGCAATTGCTGTCTTTCACTGCCCGATTGTATGTGTATTCACTAACAAATGCTTTGGTGTGGCCTTTTTTTTTTTGGTCAAAAAGTGAAATACTTCATTAAACTAATCAAAAGTGATAGGGCCTCGAGAGAGGGGCTTCGGTACATAAATGATCCCAAAGGGCCACGGAAGGGGATAAAACCCAATTATGAGGTAAATAGTTTTTCCTATGGGCTCTAGAGCAACTCAATCTGCCGCTAAATTAGCCTCTCTAAAGTAATGGGCTACTTGAATATTTGAAAAGGAAAGTAACGTATCCTTGCACTTCGTGATAATGGCGCGAGCCTCCCACGTGAACTGATCTGGACTCCTTAAAGCGTTGACATTAATTGGATTGTTTTACGTGTATTTTTATGCTTTTGCTGGTTCCTATATGTAAGCAGAAGTTATTTTGGGATTTCAGTTACTAAAACCTAGCATGAGTAGCAACGGAGTTGAAGTTGAATTTGAAAGCGTTGAAGTTTACTAAAAGTGTTTAGTCCAGCTTCATGTGCGGATGCTTTTCTTCACTTACCATAATGTTAGCTATAAAAACATTTAAATTCTATCTTAATAATGTCATCGTCACTGCCTAGGCAATGGGTAGGCTTTCTTAACGAGTACACACTTGCTGTCCGGCTTGCCTGTTGTTTTGTCATGTCCACAGTTTCTGGGCAAATGCAGTTGGCATGTTCTCTCATGGTTTATTTGGTTTGCCAGGATGGAATCAACGTGCAGAGCATGGGATAGGGAGATGAGAGAAGCATTATCACCTGATGATTTGAATGATCTCTCTAGAAACTCCAAACTCCTTTTGGTACAGCAAAGTGGCAGGTATTTCCTTGTTTTTCCATTCTGAACGTAAGATTACCCGATTTTTTTACCTTAGATTCTTCTGTCAAAAGTTATCAATTGCAGTGGATCCTTAAAATTCTCATCATTGGTCTTCTTAGAGATGTAGAATAGGTCACTACTACACCATTGGCTTTTAGCATCTTCTACTTCGTAGATTCGCCTTACGCTTCCTCGGTTTGTGGCTTGAAGTTGGAAATCACATTGTATCACACATCTTTCAACCTCTGCTTACAGACCGGTTGAACATACAGAATAATTTTTTTGAAGCTATGTGCTGTTTTTTTTTCCTTGGAACTGATATATGTCTTCCTATTGGATCTTTTCAAGTTGGAAGAATTTGAGAGAGCAGTCAGGCTTATGAAATATGCTAGCACTAGGCTCTTTGGATGCACGAAACTTGACAGTAAATTTCTTTACATTCAGTTGAAAGGTAATAAAACAATCTAATCATAAGCAAAACTTATGTGCTTTTCGCGCACCCTCAATCTCGGATGAATCGCCATCTCTTATTGAACTTATATACGTTGCATGATCCTACGCCATCGACTTGCTCTTGGAGGCATAGCAGAGAACATCACATTGTCCTCGGAATACTAATCATGCCACGGATTGGGTGGCGAAGGCCTGTCGCACTAATTCCCTAGATCCGAAATGACTGTCTAAACCTCCTGATTTTCTTTGGTGTCACGTGATAATCTATTTAAAATTCTTAATTATAACCATGTGCAGGGAAAAAGAGACCATGAAGGGGGGAAAAGGGAACTGTTTACACCAATCAAGCCAGCGCCAATCCCTCTCATCATCCCCCAAAATCAGGACCGAAAGAGAGAGAGAGAGAGGGTGCCGCGTGGGTGCCGCGTGTAAGGGGGCTTTTGTCACGGTCACTGTTCCATTTCTTTTGAGAGTGGGAAACTTGGGGAGAACACTCGTAATGGACCAATGGCAATGACATTCGCCTCACCAACGTCCCTTTCACTCCTAACCCCTAGTAATGAGCCAATCAGTCACACCCCTCCCGGCCCTTTCCCTTCTTATTCTTATTAAATAAATCCATCGTAAAAAGGGTCATTCCCGAGTGGACTGAGTTCGCATAGACTCGACCCATCGGAATCGTTATATCATATGAAGTGTACGTTAAACCTCACAAAATCAATGGACCAAATTTGCGCGAACTCGATGAGCCCTCGAATTTCTCGCTACAAGACCGGCGTGCAATAACAAATGTCACGCAAAGCGTGTGGTGAAAAATTGAAACTTTACCGAATTCATGTCGATATAGTTATTTTTGGACCGTCGATCTCATTCTTGTAATCTGGATTTCGATTATTGTAGAATTCTATCGTTTGATTGCTTAACAAATATACTCGGGGCACACTTTGCAAAGGCCTCTACAAATTTGCTGTTGTGCCATTAGAAATAAATGAAATTATTATATGACATGTGTGCCATAAGGCCAAAGTGGGGCAACATGTTTAGATACAAGAGGGAATTTTTTTGGGGACTTTTTTTTTGTTTGCTTTATTCTCGCTCTTTTGACTAATTAATTTTCCCATATCAACCGCATTTCACCGTCGCGCAGGGTCCTTCCTCCGGAGCTGCAGCAGCAAGTTGCACGAAGCTTCTACGCAAAAGAATACGGGGAGAATTTTGTATTAGACAAATGCACATATCCCTATGAAAAGACAATGGGCGAGAGGAACAGGAAAGGGCGATCTGCGAGGCTCAAAAGTCGTCTGCAGCAATCAGCAAAGGCCCGACATCCTTTCTTGGCATGCTTTTTAGCGCTGCATTTGCCGATTCATTCTTGGGCTTTTTGAATGTTTTCGGATCGCTTTTCCCGAAAAGCGATCCGAAAACATTCAAAAAGCCCAAGAATGAATCGGCAAACGTAGCACGAAAACTTACATAAAAGTGATTATGACAGTTTTTCAAAAAGCCAGGCAATGACATCGGAACAACAATCCAAGCCAAGAATGGATCGGCAAACGAAACATCGGAACCCACAGACAACCCCCCAAACCCCCCCTATAAAAAAGCCCGGACCCGACTCTGCTTCACCGTCTCCTCCTTCTACACCACCCAGAGGTCTTGACAGAAATGGGGTCGTCTTGCACATCTCTGGACTCCGTGTCCTCCCTCCTGAGCATCGTGGCCTCCCTCCTGACCATTATTGCCTTCTTCCCGAGGATCCTGCACGTGAGAGGTCTTGACACTCACGCTCCAGATCCTGCTCCGGAACTACCTGGGCGGCGGGGAGGCGGCGGCGGCGGCGGACGAGCTCCGGGAGGCGGTGGAGAAGGCCAAGATGACGCCGGCGGACATGAGCGAGGTGCTGCTGATCAAGAACCGGAGGAACAAGGAGAGGGCGGTGGGGGAGCTGCTGGAGGCGCCGAAGGCGAGGGCGGAGAGGAACGAGAAGTACGGAGGAGGGCTGAGGGAGGAGTGCGAGCTGAACGGGGTGGCGGTGGAGCAGGAGGAGGAGGAGATGGTGATTTTTGCGTCGTGAATTGTGAGGGCAATTTGGAAAGTACGGAGAAGGGATGAGGGAGGAGTGCGAGCTGAACGGGGAGGCGGTGGAGGAGGAGGAGGAGGAGATGGTGATTTTTGCGTCGTGAATTGTGAGGGCAATTTGGAAAGTACGGAGAAGGGATGAGGGAGGAGTGCGAGCTGAACGGGGAGGCGGTGGAGGACTGCTCCGTCAATCTGTCGAACAGGTCCAAGGCGCCCCAATCCTCCGCATCCCGTGGCTACTACGACCTGGGCGCCCCCGACGCCGCTCGCTGCGGCGGCAGCGAGGACGGGAACAACAACACCATCACCCTCACGGCCTGCTCAACTTCACCGACGGCCTGTGGTCGTGCTGCGGGAGCGAAAGGATCTTCGTGTTCACCACCAACCACACCGAGAAGCTCGACCCGGCATTGCTCCGGAGTGGCCGGATGGACATGCACATCTACATGAGCTACTGCTCGTACCCAGCGCTCAAGATCCTGCCCCGGAACTACCTGGGCGAGCTCCGGGGGGCGGTCGAGAAGGCCAAGATGACGCCGGCGGACATAAGCGAGGTGCTGCTGATCAAGAACCGGAGGAACAAGGAGAGGGCGGTGGGGAAGCTGCTGGAGGCGCTGAGGGCGGGGACGGAGAGGAACGAGAAGTACGGAGGAGGGATGAGGGAGGAGTGCGAGCTGAACGGGGTGGCGGTGGAGGAGGAGGAGGAGGAGGAGGAGGAGATGGTGATTTTTGCCTCGTGATTTGCGAGGAAAAAAAATTAATTTCCCCTCGCAAATCGGAAAGTTCCGATTTTTAAAAGCTCCGAATTCGTGTCTCACTATGGGAAAAGAAAAAATGTTGGGTCGAAGGTCTTATTATGGAACTAAAGCGCATATGACTGAGCAAACATTATAAATGAAGCTCGCACGACATATTGAGCAATGCCGTTGGTTTATGGCCTTAGGAAGCGAGCTCAACTTTCCTTTGCCTAAATTGCATATTTTCTTTTCTTTACAACTATTCCTTTCCTCCACCGGCCGTTTCCTTAAATTTTGTGGAATAACATGATAACTCAAATTAAATTATTAATTAATTTTCCGTAAGAAAAAAAAGAAAGAAAACAAATCATCAAATTGGCCTCGGTCACCAAGCGCGATCTCATATTAGATCTCCTCCTAGGCCTTGGAATTTACAGCATCCAGAGAAGATGGCCATATGTTCAAAAGCCAATTCGATGCCGCTGCTGCCGCTTTCTCCGGCGGTGGTTTCATGCCCTCTCATCAGCCCACCATTGGTGATGTTGATAATGTTTAAAGCTTTTGAACTTTATTATTTCTGAAACTGAGGAAATTCTGCGCATGGACTCATTCTCCTACTTCACCTTTTTTGTAACGGCCAATGCTGTCTGTCTCTCTCTCTTTTTTGTCGGACTTATCATAATATGTAGGCACTCTATTGACGTAATTTGTACTTTTGACCCAAAAAAAAGAAAAAGAAAAGAGCGCTGAAAAGTCAAACAAGAAAGAGAAAATTGGACTTCCGGCTATTAAAGAGAGAGAAAACACCGAGCGCTCGCAAAAATAACAGAAAAGGAAAGAGGGAGAGAAAAAGAAAGGGGAGAAGAAGGAAGAGGAAAGGTAAAAGAAGAGATTTTTGCGCCGCGGAGAGCTCGTCAAGCCGATCCACCTTGGTATTGTAATGTCCGGTAAGTATTCACGCCCCTCATTCGCTCAATCGGAGTATTTTTTGGGTTATGGCACAATTTCGGAGTTTTGCGAAAATCAAACTGCAAAGTCTGATTTTTGTGTCGTTGAATTGCATATATATATAATTGGTAGTTTAGGGCGTCGTGGAGCCGTAGGATTTTACGGAACTCGATTCGGAGTTACAGTTAGTAAGAGAATGAAATATGGAATTTGATCTCCATATTCTTCTCTTATCTTACTACGAACTTGTTCTCCTATGAGTTTTGGTAAACCAGCAAGAAATTTTTCTTTCCAGAAAGATTGATTGCAATCAGTTCTTTGGAAAACTCTTTGTAAAAATACTTCTTTATATTCTTGGAATTCTCCTAAAGATCTACATTTCATATTGGACAGAAGATCTTGGTTCTTATCGAGAATATGAGAAGAGTCACCGAGAAAATGCTGGGAGATAGAAAATATCAAAGTATTGACAGCATCTTGGATAGGTTGTTCATCTTCATCAAGAATAATTTGACCAAAGGGGTCGAGTTTGTGAGCATTTAAAATTTGAGATCTTTGCTCATCATTCAGGTAGTTATCCCACCATCCTTTGAGCTGACCAGTGAATCCGGCTATTAAAAGATATGCAACGGAATGATCAGAAGTATCAGGAATGGTTTTGTAAGTGTTTGCAAGCATGACCATTTGGGTCAGAATATTTATGAGGTTTTGCTCAGAAACACCATCTATATTCCATTCATGGATAGCATCAGAAGAATATTTGTTTTGGACTTTAGAAAAGGTTTCTTCTGTGAGAATATCAGGAGGAGTGGCACGAGAATAATATAATTTCTGAGGATCCTTCCAGGTGATACGATTTATCTCAGGAAGAGATTCAGTATCGGATTTATCTAAAAGGTTAATTTGGTTGGAAGGTTCAACACGATCTGGAGTGTCTTTAACACTCAGATTTTGTATTAAAGGAATATCCAGAATTATGGGATTTTTAGGAATCAAAACTGATTTTCCCTTGAGGAGTTTTTTCCTTTCCTCTAAGGCTTTAGCAAATTCAAGACTAGGATTTTTTGGAATTTCAAAATTTTTAAAAAGTGGGGGTTTTAAATCCCTTTTTGAAATTGTTATAGAAGAGGATGAAGAATTATTTTGAGTTAGATTTTCAATCCGATCCAGTTGTTTTCCTATAGTGTAGAGATGTTGATTAGAAAAATTATTTTGTTCAACAATCTTTTTGATGCCTATGCCATCTATTTCAGAGGCAGTTTTGAAAGGAGAGGCAACCATTTCAGTTCCTCGATGTTCAAATTTGATTTTTCTGAGAGGAGGATGATTGGATTCGATGATATGTCCATCGTCCAATTTCCATTTATAAAATTGATCTAAAACAAAAATCTGTTTTTTTTTTTAGAAATATATTTTCAAACCAATCAAAGAAGAATATTTCGATTTCATGTTGATACATGTAATCATAATATTCCTTTTTGATTTCAAGAGCTTGATTTCGAAAATTAGTAAAAAACCATTCTCTAAAAAGTTTATTTTCTGATGAATTAAATTCTTTATTTAAAGCAATTCTATCGGGTTCAAAAATTATTTCCAAAACATTGATTTCAGGATCTTCCATTTCGAAAGGAGTAGGATCAGAGAAATCAGGAGTAGTTTGATAAACTGGTCTGGAAATTCCTGACCTGTTATCTATACCACTGATGTTTGGAATAGGAGGAGCACTTGCAGATGTTTCTCCAGGATTATTCGAAGGAATATTTGGAATAATATCAACAGACCTTCAAGAAGAAGTAGAATGCCAGGAAGGGAGTGATCTGATGTCACAAGATCTTCTGGGAATATCAAAAGATTTTCTAGAAAATTGAATTGTCACCCTACCTTCAGGATGTTGAATGATATTGGTAGGGTCAGAATTTTGAACAATTGGTTGGGGAATACGATTTTCTAATTCCCATTGATCAGGAAGAGTAATCTGATTCCAAGGAATTGTCCTGGGAATGGTGATATTTGCTTTAGAAATGTCAGTTTGTAACAGAAGGGTTTCTCTATTGGAATTTAATTTAAAAGCTTTGTTGCCAAAAGCAGAATTCATTACCTTGTAATAAACTCTGTAGATTAGGGCTATGGGAATAGATCCTTCAGCTATAGAATAATTATGAGTTTTTATTTGAAGAGTGAGAGATTTTAAAATGTTTTTGTCTTTGAGAGAAACAGTAAGACCAGGGTGACTATCAAAGTGAATTGGTCCACTGCAAAGACTAGTTTCTACGGCTCCAAGAATGGATTCATCGTATTTTAAAAGTCTCGCATCTCTCAAAACAAGAAGTAATGAAGTATCTAAACCTTCTTTGGTTAGGGGTTTTGCACCTACCTGTACCAAACCTATATGCATGTAATTCCATTTTTGAGAATGTTTCTTTATGGAATCCTTATTTAAGAGTTGTATTGAAGCAAAAGAATCAGAAAGAGGAATATCTCTCTCTTCAGTAACAATGACATAATCATTATTTCCAAAGAGTTTAAATTTAGAGTGTTCATAAATTTTATCCAACTTGACCTTTGGAATGAACCAATTTTCAATAGACTTATTGAAATCTTCTATATTTATTTCTTCTCTATTTATGGGTCCTTGATCAGAGGATATTTGTGATAAAGAACTAGAAGAAGACTCAGATCTTCTTAATAAATTCATTGCATAAGACTACTTTCTTCTTTTCGATAGATTTCGGCGAAGCTTACCAACGGACTTACTACCCCACTGGGTTTTACTGCCTGGAACACTTCCAGAAATCTCTGTGAAAAGACCCCACGAAGGGAATCGTCTTAACTGCGGATGAAATTATAAAGAGTATCTTTATCTACCCCTTGGCTTTGATACCATAAGTACCTAAGGATCTGGGGATCTATAAAGAGAAGAGAAATAGATGTAGAAGATATCTTCTAAGTATATTTAGAATTTGATTTATCCCACGGAGTCTCCAATAATAATCGTTTATAAAAGAGTCTATACAAATAGAAATATTATTCAAATCAATAGGAGTAAAAAAGGCTCTATGAAATGCAAGGATGAATAGCAAGATAGAATATATATATTCAACACAGAAACAGATTAAATAAATTAGATTAAATAAAATAGCGCGCATTTAACATTAAGAAGAACCCGAACAAAATATAAAGGATAATAAGGATAATTGCTAGTAATTCTAAACCAACCATGTAGGTGGTATTGCTATACTAAAATAAAAGGGTAAAACGGTAAGAAGAAGTAAGGATATATAACAAATGCAGAAAATTGCTGTAAATTAAAGTGCAGAATTAAAGTACAAACCATCCACAGGCGGTTCGACCAGCCGTTTGTGGGGTATGTATAAGTAAATGCAATAAAGAAATAAGAAATGACCGATATATATAAATGATACTGAAAGATTACAAAGTAGATATTGAAGTGCGATATTGAAATACAAGTGCAGGACAATGAAAATTTCTTTGGTAGAAATTCTTTCGTTCTTAAGACTATTGTAGTCTAGAACGACAAGTTTTTCTACTCTATAAAAGAACTCTAGAAAGACCAAGACTTTAGCTAGGACCAGGAGCTTACTTGGACTAGAAAGGATATAGAAAGAACTGGTCTAACTTGTCTGATGGTTTAGAAAATATTGAAAGGGTGGAAAGAGACGTGGAAGACTTTCAGAAGGGTTGAGAAAGTGAGAGGTTCTGCAGAATTTTTTCCGAATACCCACTTAGAGAATGAGAGTTCTCTTTTATAGGCAGGCATGGTTCCTGTAGAAATAGTTCACGGGTAATACTGTAGCAAATAGTACTAAGTGCACAGTGTTACAGTGAATAGTAATTATGAAAAGTATAGAAAAACGAGAAAGCACGCGGACTCCTTTCGGTTTAGTCATGATGTTGTCGTCAGGAATCTTTCGGCGTTTTCTTATCCCTAGGAAAATTTGGAAAGATCTTCAACCGGCTCTTCTTCTTCCTCATCATCTTTCACACTTGCCCAATTGCGAGGGATGGGACTTATTCCAGGGATGCCATAGCAGTCATCTTCATTGGAATTTCCGCTGTGATGAGATTGGGAAGAACCTGTTTCTTCCAAGTCTGAAAGGGCTTGCTTCAGCATTCCTGTCAATTGTTGAAGGGATTGTGCAGAAGCCAGCCTAGAAAGTACGAATCCTTTGTCATGTAGAAAGGGGGTAATTTCTTCATTAGTGATTGGCCTATTACCCCTAGCAAGCAACCATTCTACCACTGCTGTTCTGGTGGCTTTATGGAAAAATTTGAAACCATCCCACCATTTGACTTTGAATCGTCTGATGAGGATAGGAATATTGTTATCATTGGATTTTCTGTATTCAAAATACCATCCAGTGACCCATGATAGGCCGAAGTAATAGAAAAAGAGCATCAGTTTGGGGAGACTTTTCTCGTATGGAAGTGGAGAGAATTTTTCTAGAAAGAGATCGTAACTGGGTATGAGCTTTGGATGGATGATTTCATCGATGGGTCCCAAATGATCCCACCAACGAATAAACCAATATGGGAGATTTTGGATATTGAAGTTTTCAAAATAGAATAGCCAAGTATGGGAATTGTTGGCATTCTTTATTCAAAAGGTATTCCACCAAGCCTGTTGGTAATCAAAATATGAAAAGGATGTTTTATATGGAAGGGCTTCATTTGTTTTGATATTGAACTTGGTTAATCCCAGGGGATTTGGTTTCCATTGGGAAGGGTGGATGACCCTGTGAATTATGGCTTTGGAATAATTTATGTGCCATTGGCTAGAAAAATGTTTGAAGGTAACCGATTCGGTTTCCTCCAAGATTCTTTCATAAAATTCTCTTGTTTTGTAAATATCATGGGGTGTATAAAGAAAATTTTCAGAAAACATGTTTCTTGCAAAAACATAAGGATCTGCATTATAAAAACCATTTTCAGTGTTGCAAACATTTTGAAATATGGTTTTATGAGAAAACTTTGATTTTGGAGGGGTATCTTGGGTTGATTGAATTACCACCTCGCTAGAAATTATTTTTCCATTAGCCATTGCTATGGGAGAGGGATCAGAACTTACCATTGCCTGAGAAGGCTGTGGCTGACTATTAAAAGCTTGCTGGAGGAGTTGTAATGCCTCTTCCTTAGAAAGTTGTGTTATATCAAACTGTGAAGATTCAGGGGTAGGTTGTTTAGAAATAGGCTCTTGTTTAGCCTGGTTAGAAATGGTGGTTATATTCAAAGATGGTTGTGTGGCCTGGAGCCAGGTTCTGATATTTGTTAATCCGGGTGATTTTTTCTCAGAAGAGGGTTCTGCAATTTCTTTGCCTTTGTCTCTTCTGGTGGATTTGTTGGGAGGCTTTGGAGGCATTTTCCCTGCAAAAATTCTCGAGTGAGAAAGTCCGGGAGAGAATTTGAAGAACCATTTATAAATTCTATATCAAAATCAAAAACAGATAAAATGGCTTGCCATCTAGCAAAAATTTATTTAGAAGCAATGTTTTGAACATCTTTTTGTAAAACATCTTTCGCAGATTTACAATCAATTCTTAATAGAAATTTTTGATTCAAAAGATCTCCTTGAAATTTAGAAATAGAAAGTACAATAGCAAGAATTTCTTTTTTGATCGTGGAGTAATTCTTTTGACAATCGTTCCAATGTTTGGAGACAAATTGAACAATTTGTTCTCTATTGTCTTTCGATTGTTTTAATATTCCTCTATAACCAATATCAGAAGCATCAGTTTCAACAATTTTAAAAGCATGAGGATCAGCGAGATGTAAACAAGGGATTTCCTTGACAGTTCGCTTGATTTGTCTCACTATATCTGTATGAACCTGAGTCCATGCTGGAGGATCCTTTTTGAGCCTCTGATGGAGTGGTTTACAGATTATATTGATGCGGGGAAAGAAATCAATAATGTAATTTAAACTTCCAAGAAATCTTTGCAATTGATTTTTGTCTCTGATTTCATCAGGAAATTTTTCAGAAAATATTATTGACCTTTCAATTGGAATGATGGTTCCTTGGTGAATATAATGTCCTAGAAACCGTATTTTGGTTTTAAAAAGGGAAATTTTGGTAGGTGAAACTACTAAGCCATTTTTCTTTACAACATTTATGAAATGATGGATATGTTTGAAATGTTTTTCTATGGAAGTAGAAAATATTAAAACATCATCAATGTAAACAATAATATAATCAGAACAATGATTAAAAATATCATTCATGATCCTTTGAAATTCAGAAGGAGCATTTTTTAATCCAAAAGGCATTACGTTCCATTCATATTGGCCAAAAGGGACAGTAAAAGCTGTTTTATATCGATCTTTTTCACTGATTTGGATTTGCCAAAATCCTGATTTCATATCAAATTTTGAAAAGATTTTTGCATCATAAAGTCTATTTAATAAATCTTTTTTATTCGGAATTGGATATCTTATCCATTTTAAAGCCATATTCAAGGGTTTATAGTTAATTACCAATCTTGGGACTCCTCTTTCTAATTCAGCATTTTTGTTGACATAGAAAGCAGAGCAACTCCAAGGTGATTGGCTTTTCCTAATAAGCTTCTTCTCAAGAAGTTCTAGTATTTCCTTTTGACAGAAATTTAGAACTTCATGACTCATTTGAGAAGGTCTGGCTTTAGTAGGAATATTTTTCTCAGAAAATTCTGGCTCATAGGGTAAATCAACTATGTGACTTTTACGAGACCAAAAAGCATTAGGAATATTGGAGCATATAGAATTCTTGATTTGGTTTTTAAGAGCAGAAATCCTTTTCTGGAGGCTTTCTTCAGAAAGGGTTTTGTCAATTCTTTTGTATTCAAGATCGTCTTTCAAAAATTGTAAATGAGATTCCTTATCTTGAATGATACAATTAATTTCAGAAATAGAATGTTCTTGAAGGGTATTTAAATTTCTGGTCTGAGGTTTCGAGATGAAATCAAAGCAAATTCTTTTACCTAAGGTTTCAGTTTCAATTCCTCGTTCAGAAACTTTAAAAAGGTTGAAGAAGATTGATGAAAGGTGATCCCAAAATAACATTTTGTTTAATATTTTTAACAAGAAGAAAAGGAGTTTTGAAAGAGATTTGGTCTTTCACAACTTCTGCTTCAGGAATTTTGAAGTTTATTTTCAACTTGTCTCCAGAAGCTGATTTAAGGGATTGGTAGGTTTTCTCAAAATATTTGGTAGGGATAAGACCCTCTTTTATGCAATTAAGATCTGCACCAGTATCAAAAAGGGCTGTGGTTTCCAAAACAAATTCATTTTGGACTTTTATGGAAATATTTATTATCCATTTTCTAGTAGTTATTTCAGAAAGCATTAAAAGAAAATTTATGTAAGAAGAAGAAGGATATTGAGGAACATCTTCAAAGTCTTCTTCCTTTTGTTTTTCATTTAAACTTTTTAATTTGAGTTCCAAAATGTCCTTTTGCATAGAAATTTGGGCTGTTTTGAGCTCTCGAATTTCTTGCTTTTGTTTGTTGATTTCTTGAGTAAGATCATTTATAGAAATGGGTTTAGAAACAGACCTTTTTGTTTTGCTGAGGATATTAGAAATATTATAAGGATTATCAGTTTGGACAGAGGGTTTTTGCTTTTGAAAATTATTCAAATATTTTAACTTTGTTTCAGGATCAGAAATTTGATCAAAAGTTTGTAGAAGAACTTCTTCTTCTTTTGTCAAAACATTTATTTCAAAATCTTCTTCTTCGGTTTCTGTATTAGAAGAAGTTTCTAAATCATAAATCTGTAATCCTTCTTCAAAATCAGATTCCTCAGAAGAACTATTATCAGTTTCAACCATTAATTGATTGAGCTGATTAATAGTGTCTTCATCTAAATTTAACTCATTGACCTTTTTGCTGATTTTGCAAAATCGGGACGTGTGACCTTTTTTGCCACAGTTATAGCAAGTGACATTTTTGAAATTTTTCTTCGGTTTTTTGGATTTTTTATCCTTTTCAGAACTATTGTTTTCTTCCTTTTTAAAAGATTTTTTATCAAATTTCTTTTTGTAAGGTTTCTTATAAAATTTTTTATGTTCTTTCTTTTTGGAAGAACATTTTCCTGAACATTTAGATTTTTCAAAAGATGCAAAAGAAGGGTCATATTGTGCACAAAAATCTCCTAAACCTTTTTTAGAAAGTTTTTGTTCTTTCTTGATTTGTTTTTGGAGGCGTATATTAGTGCACATTTGTGTTCCAATTTTATACACATAAGAGGTTAATTCACCATAAGAAAGATGATCATATGGAATTTGATTTCCATATTCTTCTCTTATCTTACTGCGAACTTGTTCTCCTATGAGTTTTGGTAAAAGTTTTCTAAGATATTATACATTTTAAAAGTTTTCTAAGATATCTTCTAAATGTCAATATTTATTTATTGACATAGCGGACTTACTATATATATATATATATAATTGGTAGTTTAGGGCGTCGTGGAGCCGTGGGATTTTACGGAACTCGATTCGGAGTTACGGTTTGCCCGAAATGAAATTTTGAAGTTGAGCGTGCGTGGTGAGCAGTGCGCGACCAGCAGTTTTCATGCCGATTTTCGTCGCTTTTTTGCTCAAGTTTGGGTCGGCCAAGCTAGGGTTCTTTGTAGTTCTTTGAATGGGCTTTTTTTTTTACTATAAGTTCGCTTAAAACGGGATTCGAAGGAAAGAGTTTTGGCACAATCAAATTTGGCACTCAAGCTCTGCATTACGGAAAATTTTGGATAATCGCTTTAGACAAGCAATTTGCAGGAGCCTTTGACTTGTTTTGCTAGCGATTAAGCGTCTTTTAACCATTTCGTAGTTATCCTAGTATTTACTTAGTTTTGACATCAATTCTCGCTTAATTGTTAGGATTACGAGATCGTCAGTTCGTGTGAGCGTCGTTGTTTGGTTTTGGGGCATTCCTAGGTGAGTAGTACTATTTCTTTTATGAATTTACAAACTGATATCTTGAAAATGGTAGAGTTTTAATATAGTATGAGTTGTTAAGAGCATATTTCTTGCATAAATTGGATCAAACTTTTACTACATTTTTAGTCGAATGAAAAGAGATTGAAAATGTTTTATAAAGTGGTCTAAAATGATCAATTGGGAATGTTTTGATTAAATGTTTAGTGAAAGAAATTTTCAAAAGTAGTTCGTATTGATTACGAAATGTTTTGTGAAATGAATTTTAATTGACAAATGGAACTGTGAAAGGTTATGTGATTCGGTTTGTAAAATTGGATTATGAAATAACTTTTTGGTGCTGATTGTGCATTGTTAAAGAAATGTTTTGGTTGTTATGGCTCCTATCGCTATGATGAAAACCCATTTCATGGGGAGTATGCATAATGTCGGGACGTCCTTCTGGGCCGAATCGCCAGCTATATAGGTGATAAACCTAGCCAAATGGGTAAACTTGGTCGCCTTTGTCATGGCGTTAAACGTGACCATAGTTCAATTATGAGCATAAGATTAGTCGATAGAATGGACCATCGCTATGTGATTGATGAGATTAATCGATGGAATAAACCATTGATGAATGTTTGTCATTGTTGGGGAAGTTTTGATGATTGATCTTATAAATATAGAGTTTTGTTAAAAAGTTATCATGCATTTTTTATATTTTACGTATATCATGTATTGAATTTGAGATTGATATCAATTTATAATGATGCATAGTGATTGGTCAATTCACTTGGAAGAAATATGTTACTCACTAAGCTATATTAGCTCATTTCTTTCATCTTTCGTGTTTTTCAGATTCCTCGGTTAGTGGCCGATAGTTTAAGAGCGCTTTTGATGGGGACTTTTGGGAGTTAATTCTTTTGGTAGCATTTGAGGCTACATCTATGGAGAGGAAGGACGGCTATGTCACTACCCCTATTTTTGTAGGATTTGGGGTGTGACAATTGAAATTGAACAAAGTTACAAATTGAGTACCCGTGAACTATACATATCAGAAGGTCACAACAGAAAGGAAACAGAAAAGCAAAATAAAAGGCCTACCCAATAAAAAGCAGTTTTTCTTTCTGTGGAAGAATTTTAGAACAAGGCTATTCAAACTAGTGCTGATTTGATTCCAAGTCTTCAAAATTCCTTACGTTCCTTCCAAGCCATAAGTTCTACATTACAGATAACGGAAGGATTTCGAAGTTTTCTTGGCAGATTTAAATCCTTCATGCCATTTCCATTAGGAATTATCTCTGTCCCCTTTTTTAGCATGGACTGGGCAATTCCATGTTTCTTGAACCCTAGTCCAAATAGCAAAAGACACCTGACAGTGAATGATAAGGTGATCAACAGGCTCGCCAGAATTTTAAGACACGCAGCACCAAAGTGATAGTTGTTGTTACGGAGAAACGTGCATGCATGCTTGATTGCTTTCTCTATTTTTGAAGAACTTGGTACTGGCATGTTGTACTGGGATTTGTCAATTGTCAGATTCGATGCCATTGATCATTCTGTGTTTTATTAATTTGTATGATTTCTTTGCCATTGTGTTTATTGTGATTTTTCTGTTGTGGGGCTTGGGACTTAGATCTATGGAGCCATCAATATTTCTTCTGTTCAGGTTCACTAGATTGTGTTCATTATATTGATTATCATTTTGATGATTTTATTCTATAGGAGCTCTTCTTGGATCTCAATGGAACAGATTTTCATTACTGCAATCATCCACACATGCCACACATGCCACGTGGTCTCCAGCCAATCCAAACAAGAGACAGACATTAAATGGAGAAAAAAGAGCAATTTTGAGATTGAATATATATGGCCGATCAGTTTACAGCAGCCGTGTGGTCTTCGATCCTGTGAAGCCACTGAGTGCCTGAATTCAAAGAGAATCTGGACCTATCCCACAAGTAGAGGAGATTATCCTTTCCTCCGCTAGCCAGCTGTTTTCCCGAGGGAGACCATTAGCGCGCAAACTTCTTGGCGATGCCCCCTGTAGGTTCCAACTATGTGCGATCTAATTCTTACATCATTGTTGGTGATATTACAATCCATACCTCCTGTCGTGAGTATGTGATTGTTCCAGGCCAAGGAACCAACTTGAAGTCGATGACCTCCTCTAAAAGTTCTCAGCTGCATGAGATGAAACAAAAAAAAGAGCAATTAATGCAGCCTGAATAATAACCCGTCAGCCACAGACGAAACACTAATGCTATCAAAACAACCAGCAACCAGCTTAACTGTCTTTGAGCAGAGAAATCCCATAGCTGGACATGAGAATTTTGTAAGCCAATGGCAATATTCAGACCATCAGGAGCCCAGCTCACGCTCGTGACAGAACCCTCCTCGTCATCGAAGGTCACCAGTTCTGTAGCAGAGCCATTGGAGGCATTCCACAAGTACACTGACTGCGAAAGAGCAATTGCTACCATGTTATTGGCACCCCAGTCCAGCAAGTTCAAGCAATAATCATCCAATATATAAGAGGCTTCAAGCATCCTCTGGCAGGTCTATCAATTGAATAACCAAAGAAAAAATTTTCAAAACACTAGCCCTACATTCTTTGACAGCACAAGCAAAGCCAGTACATACTTATGTTCCAGGAAACAAATGCTAACTTATTGGTCAAGTTTTATGTCGTGAATAGAAGAAAAAGTAATAGGAATGAATTTCAGGCTACCTTCAGTATTGATCGATAGGGCTTGGCGGATTTAGACTGGGAAGTGGCGGGTGAGAGCCAGCTTTGTGGGATTATCTCTACGGGGCCGTTGGCTTGTTCTTAAAGGCCAAGATTCGGGATCGGTTCATGTGGAGTGCCTCTGCGAGAAGCTTCTGGTACGCCTCACTTGATGTTGACATCACAGCAGACTTCTCCTTCCACTTCGTCCCTCCAGTCAAGAGAGAACGAGCCTAGTCGAAGTCCATAGCAGAGCGGTTCGGGATGAATCTATCCAACTGTGATAAAAAAGAAAAAAGAAAAACAGATCACAGAATTAAAAGGGAACAATTCTATTTGGAACTTACCAACAAGAAGAAGAAGAAAATGGCAAAATTGCTTGTAAATCCTCGTAAAAGAAGAGGGAATTAATCTTAACTCTGTTTTTGTTCAAAGAAAAGTACCGTATGGTTTCTCTGTCCGCGATGAATGTTATCAGAGAAT
Organism: Syzygium jambos; assembly: GCA_031216235.1. Lineage (NCBI taxonomy): Eukaryota > Viridiplantae > Streptophyta > Magnoliopsida > Myrtales > Myrtaceae > Syzygium > Syzygium jambos. The sequence continues at coordinate 23,102,172 of CM062222.1, forward strand.
GGCGACAAAAAAGTCACAAGTCCTGTATAACTCGCAAATATCACTCAATAACATGATGAAATAACAAGGCCTAGAGAATTCACATTGCAACCCGAGTCTCCATCAAAACCCTTCGTCCGCAGAACATTTATTACCAAAGAAACAGACAATTCTAAAAGAGTCTCTGTAAACGATGAAGAAAAAACAAAACCCAGCTTACGTTTTCTCGAGAATTCTTCTTATGGAGGTATTCCTGATAAGGATCCAGAGAACCCTTCTCGCCCGGTGAAGCCATGGTCCGGCGGCAGAGCTGGGTCGAAATCCTGCAACAAAAAAAGGGGGAAATTTCAAGGGACAGAGGAACACCGACAAAGAGGGACCAAGCGTTGATGATGGGTCATCACTGTTTCTCGCTATGCGCTCAAATCAGAGGCGCGCACAGAGAGAGGGAGAGAGAGAGACAGACAGACAGAGAGATTTCAGAGAGCAGAGAGGTTGAGAATGAGAACGAAGAGCTAGTTCGCAGGTGAGACACAGAGAGACGAGAGATGATGAAGAAGAAAATGAAGAAGATGATAATTTTGAATCCGGGTCGGATCTTATATTTATAAAAGGATCGCGTTCCTCGGACGCGTCTCAGGCGCGTGACTTTTCTCCAAATTTCGAAAACCAAAAAAAATATACAGTTTAATAAAATGAATTAAAAACTTATTGTTAATTCAGTAAGGCAACCCTTAGCTACCGATAAAATTATCAACCAATTTTACTTTTCAAATCGACACTAAGAAATCTGAACACAAAAAAAAAATCAACACTGAGAAAAAGAAAATCGGGTGATTTATTTTATGAAAAATTCAAGATTTGGAAATTATTTTCCAAAAAAAATATTTATTTATATCGCTCATAAAAATGAATAAATGAAATATATTTATTTATGCATATATTGTTGTTTATTATAAAAATATTTTTCATTAACTAATTTTTCTAAGCGATGTAACTAATCATCACCATAGTTAATTAATCTTAAACTATCGTTACGATTAGTTAATCATCACCATAGTTTAAGATTTCCAAATCTTAAACTTTCTGTAAAACAAACGCACCTTAATATTCTCTAATTATCACCACAGTTAATAAATCAAGAAAAGTAATTGGTGATTTTCTATAAGTAAAAAAATACGATAATAGGGAATCTTAAAATTTAATGTAGAAATCAATATACGTAAGATACATGACGCAAATTAATGTTCTCTTTTTTTTACTTTAATGAACTGTAGATCTTAATAAAATTTCGTAAAATATCATTTTATTCACGAAAAAAAACTATATGTATTATGCTTAGTGATTATTTACAAAAATATACTCACCACATGCTCGTGCACATTGTACGGATAAGAATTTTCTTTTAAAAGATTAAAGTTCAATAAGAGAAATGTACTCAAAATTACTAAATACTATTACCACTTTTACTCTAATATAACTGAAATTATGCTGTCTTTTACACTAAAAGAAATGTACTCTAAAATTAACCGAACTGTGATGGAGCTATTGGCTAGATATAATAGCTTTACCATCATGTGATATTGACATAGTTACATATCATAAGAGTTTATACCAGTTAGTGATTTATATTATACTAGCCACACTACTTGTGCACGCTCCACAGTTGACAAATTTTGAAAATCAATATTCTATAAGCAAAATTTACTCTCAAGTTAGGTCTACATTTTTACTATTTGGTGCGTTTAATCAAGTGTTAATCTTCATCTTCTATCAAGGTTTGATTTAATTTATTTCCAATTTTTAATTTTTTTAAAAGATATCATATATGTGTATATAACTTTGAATTCTTGCGAGTCAAAACTTTTTAGTCCTCGACGAAACATGGTAATTAGGGTTTATTATTTCTTCGTTTTGATTTTATTTCAATTCAATTTTCTTCTAGGGGTTAAAATTAAATATTTTATTACCTTATGAAATCGAGAATTTATTTTTTTTCATTTTGTTATTTAATAATGCAACAGATCAATCAATTATGGAGTAGTAACCTAATTCCGAAGGAGAATTTATTGTAGGAGAAGCTCATGAGCCTCTTCAAAGCTCAGAAGAAGTTATTTGCTATACACAAAAAAATTGATGTTTACCATCTTGTCGTAAGCACAAAGATTACATAAAGACACTATTTATTATAAGTAAAGATTAATTTCTTTAATTTTTTTTGCTAAACCGATTAATTTCAGTCTGATGAAAGTTAGAAGCAATTTTTTCTTTGATTCTTAAATCCAATTTATTGCTTTTCCAATCATTTCCGCTATTTTCGAGAGGTAAATTTACCATAGGATTTACGTTTTACATTTCACTTTTCAATTACCATATTATTATATCGATTAAATTACACACATGGGGACATCCGTAATTTCACAGATTGTGAATTTGTGATAATTGGTTCATCTCCAAAAAATTGGGAAATTGCCGAGGGCTATATTTGCAATTTTCATCGTGATACTAATTTTTCTTAATATAGAATTTTAACAATTTATTTCTTTTATAGAAACAGGGAAAAAAATAAAAAGAAAAGAAAACATAAAATGAGAGAGAGAGAGAGACTCTCTCTGCATTTGCTTTTCTCTCTTCGTTCTTCGCTTCTTCTCAGCGAAGAAGAAGAAGAAGGGAAGAGGGAAGGACGGTTTCATCTCCTTGTGCGGCCAAGGAGGTCCTGCGAATCTGCCGATGCGTACGTCCCGATCTCCGTTTCCATTCGGTTGTGGCGGTTTGATGAACTAGAGAGACTCTGTCTTGCGATGCGTCGATTGCTTGGAGACTGTGTAGGCTATCCTAACGAGCACGCACTCCTGCTGTCCGGCTTGCCTGTTGTTTCGTCGTGTCGTCGGCTGTTTTCTGGGCAAAATGCAGTCGGCATGTTCTCTCTTATGGAATCAACGTGCGGAGCATGATGGGGCGGGGCTAAGGGAGATGAGAGTAGCATCATCACCTGATGATTCGAGGATGATCTCTCTAGGGGACCTCCAAACTGCTTCTGGGTAAAGCGAGGTGGCAGGTCCGTTCTTGTTTTTCCCTTCTGTGAACGTAAGATCACTCGATTTTTCTTACTGTGTCCTTAAAATTCACGTCATTGGTCTTCTCAGAGATGCAGGGTAGTAGGTCACTACTGCACCGCTGGCTTTTTAGCATCTTCTACTTCGTACATTCGCACGTTGAGGCTTACATTTCGTTGGTTTGTGGCTTGAAGTTGGAAATCACATTGTATCACGCATCTTTAAACCTCTGCTTACAGACCCATTGAACATACAGAATAATTTCTTTTTAAGCCACGTGCTCTTTTTCTCTTTTCTTGGAACTGATATATGTCTGGTCATTGGATCTTTCGAAGTTGGAAGAATTTGAGAGAGCAATCAGGCTTAGTCATGGGCCTCGTGGTGACGAAACTACGACAGCAGCTGGAGATGGACAGTTTGTTGCGGCCATCAGAGATCAAATCTCTCATGTTGAAGCAGCGTCGAAAGAATTTCTTAGTGAGGAGGGGGGGCGCTGCATTGAACATCTTTGAATGGTTTCATTTTGGAAAATTCATGATCAGAAGGAAGATGTGCTGGTGCTGCTTGCAGCAGTGGCCTAATGGATGAGAGCAAGAGCTTGATCGGATAGAAAACCTAATGAGGATGTTCACTGTGTGATAGAATTAGATAGCAAAAGATCAAGCAGATAAAAAAGTTGGAAGCAGAAGGACATGGAGTTAACCCAGCATGGGGGATTGGAGAATTGCTATTGCAGATAATGCAGAGAGAGATTACCGAATGTCCACTGTTGTTGACAAACCTAAAGAAAAGGGGCTGAGAACTCTTGTTTGGAAGAGCCAGGTGTGGTGAACGTACTCAGGCAAAGTCATTGACTAGAATGTTCAATCAGGTTAGTTTTTATCTAATTGACGGTGTGAACGACGTTGAAAATCAGAATGAACGGGCCTGTGGATGATTTTCTCAAAAATTTATCATAAAGAAAAATGGTTGGGCCAGTGTAAAGCGTGTCTTCTTTTGGCGTGGGCTTGATGTAAAACTAATTGAATTTGATGTGTGTTTTGTTTATTTCGAGCATTGATGGCCTCCATGTTCTGCAGTTATTTGGACATTGTCATGTGTTTTGAAGACAACCTAATAGTCCACAAAGCTTGTGATTTAGTTGTTCAGTTCATTTATGCTTGTGTATGTCATGGTTGGAACTCGGAAGGCTTTTGTTTCTTATGATTCGTTTTCTTCCTCTTCTGGTAATTATTATGTGCAAATACACAACAATGTTGAACTCAATATGATGAATGTGGCGTTGCATTTCTTCCTTGGACATCACTGTGAAGTCGTCTTTCCATATTAGTTGGATTTGATTTCACCATATATATGTAATCTGGATGTATAAATAGTAATCTGAATGCCTTTCTATTATTGGAATGGTTCGTGTAAATTTTGGGCTTCTGTACTCGTCAATTCATTGCCTCATGTGCTAATTATCCGGATGTGGAATTCTATTTTTTTGTATTCCGATGTCTTCGTTTGTTTAGGTTGTAACTTTAATCTGGAATACCTTTTGGTTAATGGTTTTCAACTACTTTAATTGAAGCTAGGTTTGAGTCTGCTTATCTTGTTCATAATATGAAATAGTTTTATGCATGAAACATAAGTTCTACTGCTGCTATGTAAGAAATGGTTTTAAAGTCCAAATGAATATAAAGGTTCTACTTCTACCTGAGATCAAGCTACTTTTTTAAACTCAAAACGGTCAATGTTTTTAGAAGCATGAGTAGTCTTTCTACTTCCTAGTACTATATGAACCAAAGTAAATTCCAATATATCAATTTTGTAAACATTAGCTGATGAAGGATGTCTTTTTATCTTGTGCAGTGCCATTTGTGTTCTATACATCATAAAGCAAGTGCTTTAAACCTTAAGATCCACATTAAAGGTATGTTATTGCTATGTGAATGGCTTTGTTTTGTCCTTCCCCTTTTTTCACTATTAGCACCATGACCTTAGAACATGGAGCTCCTAATATTAGGCATCTTAGACAGTTGAGAAAAAGGTTGCTGTATCTGTTCTTCTCTAATTAATGTGCTAACATATGGTCCTCCCTAGATCTTCCCCTTTGAATTATCTATTGTGCTTTATATCATGCATATGATATTAATATTTCATTGTTGCAAAGACATGTTGATTGGTGTGTTTGACTGTAATCATTTTTCCAGATTCAAGGAACATCCATAGACATTTTAATGATGTCTAATTCCCATATTAGGGATGGTCAATCATCTCATACTCACAATTGCACTATGCCATTTCGTCACACTAGCAAATTCAAATGGCCTTGTGTTTGGAAACCCCTTAGGGTTTCTGTTCTTATCCTACTGACTTCATGAGAGAGAGAGAGAGAGAGAGAGAGAGAGAGAGAGAGAGAGAGAGAGAGAGAGAGAGGGATGTTATTTCTGCAATGTGCTTAATCTTCAGCCATGAGCCGGTTATTTACCCAAAACGGCTTTCCAAAACAGTCCTGCATACATACCAATATGCCAGTTATTCGAATAAATGAAGTACCAAGGTCAGATTTTTACATTTCATGTATATAAGGGGAGAGAGAATGGGAGAGAGAGAGAGAGAGAGAGAGAGAGAGAGAGAGAGAGAGAGAGAGAGAGATTCAGATCAGAAAAATATGCATTGCTTTGCAGATTTGTGCATGACATTGATGGGGTTGACTGATCTCAAATGATCACATTCACGAATACTGAAATCTATCTATTCACATACTTTAATTTACAATTCAATCCGCTATAGATACCTACCCAAATTGGTGTAATCTCCCGTTTGAATATTAACTTGCAGCTCCAAAAGAAAGGATCTCCAGTGTTGGTTAAGCAAATAGCGTGGAAAAAATTCTGGGAAGAAGCGGCAAAATTATGTGCACCAGTCAATCTGTTAGAGTTCAACGGATGAAGCGCCAGTTGGAGAATGGCACGGAAGAGGTCTTGGGTGTCGGCTTGGCCACTTCTGGTATCCCGAATACTTGCCACAACATTAATCTTTCATCTCCTGCTGCAGATGCCCCTGTGCATCCATTTGGAGACTGCAAAACAAGTACATGGCAACGAGAATCAGCAAAACGATCAACTCAACAAGCAAACTGCAAAAAGTATTTGCACCGAATTGCAAATGACTATGACAAGCATACAAGCAGTACCTGTGCCAGGAACACAACTCTAGATGTGTGTTCAGTTAGCTCCGCCATCCTTTGCATAGATGGATATTTCCAAAGAATAGCTGGTTCTGAGCAATTTCCTCTTGCTCTTGCTCCACAGCGGCGCGCACACTAGAGAACTAGTGTCTGCCAAATTCGGACATGCGCCCGTGCACCTATTCCAAAATTTGATGCACCGGTCACTCCCTCCTGAGACCAGTAAGTTGCCCTGAAACAGGCACCAAGCAAGGAGCTTTTACGGCAGCCGTGTGGGCTTCGATCCTGTGAAGCCATTGAGTGCTTGAATTCAAAGAGGCCCTGGACCTATCCCACAAGAAGAGGAGATTATGGTTTCCTCCACTACCGAGCTGTTTGCCCGAGGGCAACCATTTCAGCCCGCAAACTTCTTGGTGATGTCCCCTGTAGGTTTCGACTATGTGGGATCTAATTCTTGCATCATTGTTGGTGATCTTACAATCCATGCCTCCTGTCGTGAGTATGTGACTGTTCTAGGCCAAGGAACCAACTCAGAGAGTTGATGGCCTCCTCTTCAAGTTCTCAGCTGCATGAGAGGAATAAAAAATAAAAAGCAAAAAACGCAGCCTGAATTAGAACCCGTCAGCCAAAGACGAAACACTATTGCTATCAGAACGACAAGCAACCAGCTTGCCCGTCTTAAGGATGGTACTTAATGAGGATGTTCACTATGTGACAGATATAGGCAGAAAAGATCAAGCTGATAAAACAAGTGGTAGCAGAAGGACATGGAGTTCACCCAACATGGGCGATTGAAGAATTGCTGTAGCAGATAATGAAGAGAGAGAACCTACTTTTCACTGTTGTTGACTCACCTAAAGCAAAGGCCCAGAACTCCTTTTGGGAAGAATAGGTGTGGTGAATGTACTCTGGCAAAGTCATTGACTATAATGTTCAATCGGGTTAGTTTTTATCTAATTGACGGTGCGAACTATGTTGAAAATCAGAATGCACGGGCCTGTGCATTATTTTCTCAAAAATTTAAATAAATAAAAAATGGTTGGGCCAGTGCAATGTATTTCTTCTTTTGGCATGGGCTAGATGTAGAACTAATTGACTTTGATGCGTGTTTTATTTATTTTGAGCATTGACGGCCTCCATGTTCTGCCGGTATTTGGACATTGTCATGTGCTTTAAAGACAACCTCATAGTCCACAAAGCTTGCGATTTAGTTGTTCAGTTCAATTTATGCTTGCTTTTAATGCTCACGATCTTTTGATTGGTAAGAGGTTTCCTTTTACTAAACATAAATCTAAAATAACGTGTATGTCATGGTTGGAACATGGAAGGCTTTTGTTTCTTATGATTTATATTCTTCATCTTCTGGTAATTATTATGCGCAAAGTTCACAACAACGATAACCTCAGTAAGATGAATGTGGCGTTTCATTGCTTCCTTGGACGTCATTGAGAAGTCCTCTTTTTCCATAAGACAATTGATGTTGTCCTTTTCTTTTAAAACTCCTCATCAAGTTTTATTGATTCTTTATATATATTTATATGTATTATATATATATATATATAATCTGGATGTATTAAAAGTAATCTGGAAGCCTTTCTATTTTTGGAATGGTTTGTGGAATTTGGGCTTCTGTACTCATCAACTCATTACCTCTTGTGCTAGTTGTCTGGAGGTGAAATTTTATTTTTCTACTCCGATGTTTTCGATATGGTTTAGGTTTTAACTTTTATCTGGAACCCCTCTTGATGTTGGATTTCGTGTACTTTACTTGGAGCTAGGTTTAAGTCTTGTTATTATGTTCATCTTAAGATATAGTTTCATGTATGAAACATACGTTCTACTTTTCTGCAATGTAAGAAAATAGTTTTTAAGTCCAAATGAATCCAAAGGTTCTACTTCTACCTGAGATCGAGCTACTTTTTTTAAACTCGAGAAGATCATTGTTTTTACAAGCATCAGTAGTCTTCCTACTTCCTGGTACCATATGATAATCAAAGTAAACATTAGCTAATGAAGGATGTCTTTTTATCTTGTGCAGTGCCATTTGTGTTCTGTACGTCCTAAAGCAACCGCTTTAAACCTTAAGATCCACGTTAAAGGTATGTTTATTGCTATGTCAATGGCCTTTGTTTTTTCCTTCCCCTTTTTTTACCATTAGCACTATGACCTTAGAACATGGAGCTCCTAGTCCTAGACATCTTAGACAGTTGAGAAAAAGTTTGCTGCATCTGTTTTTCTCCTATTAATGTGCTAACATATGGTCCTCGCCAGATCTTCCCCTTGGAATTAGCTATAGTGCTTTATATCATGCTTATGGATATTAATATTTCATTGTTTCAAAGACGTGGTTCAGCGTGTTTGACTGTAATTATTCGTGAAGATTCAAGGGACATCCATAGGCATTTAAAATCATGTTCAATTTCCATATTATTGATGCTCATTTTCATCATATTCACGATTGCACTATGACATTTCATCACACTGGCAAATGCAAATGGCCTTGAGTTTGGACATCCGTTAGGGTTTTTATTCTTATCTTACCTACTTCATGAGAGAGAGAGAGAGAGAGAGAGAGAGAGAGAGAGAGAGAGAGAGATTATTTCTCTCACGTGCTTAATCTACAGCCATGAGTAGGTTATTTATCCAAAATGGCTTTCCAAAACAGTCCTACATGCATCCCAATGCCAGTTATTTGAATTAAATGAAGTAACAAGGTCAGATTTTACATTTCATTTGTTTGTTCATCTGTTAATCTGCAGGTGTTGGATCTATTCTTAAGAAGATTTAAAGATGGATGAATGATTTTTTTTTGTCTATCTGCTAATCTTAGGAGGATGTGAAGTAGAGCGAGAAAACTACCTAAAAGTCTTAGGAGTGTCAGTGGTTCATATGGCAAGCCTGGCAATGCTTTAGTCTTTGAAAAAGCTTCATGCTGCTTCGCATATTAAGTGGCATGCAATACAGTTGTATCCTTGTAATCATTTTATACAAGCTTCTAGAAGTAGTGGATACATGGCAGCATAGTCCTGTCGTAATAAGAGGATTGACTCTGGAACTCAAACTATGTAGATGAATAGAGACATAGGTTCATGGCTTGTTAGGGGAGAAATTGGGAGCTTAATTGTACTATTCTAAGTTTGTGAAGAGTTTCGGAAAATCAAATTGCAGCCTAAAGCTAATTGTGTTGACTCTTTTTTCTTCAATCCAAGCTACTGGATTTTGCAATGTGCCTTTTTGCACTGCAGAACTGATTATTGTATACACACAAGGCTGGGTTTGAAGGTAACGGAGGAATGTTCATTGAAACGGAGTGAACATCTTACCTGTAATTGTCAAACCCCTCAGCAACCGCCTGTTGTTCTTTGCTCATCGCATGGATATGAAACGATCAAAGAAGAGTGCACCACGAAGAATTGGTTCTACATCCGTCTCGGGGTCCTATCCAAGAATACCTCTAGAGGAAGAAATCTCAAGAATAGCTCGAGTCTTTTCTTTTGTATCATATACAGAGATTTTTCAGAATTGTGGTTTTTTGGTAGTAGATATTCTGCACAAAACGGGTTTTGAGACCTGAGTTTCAATGGAAATTCTCAATTAGGCTTTTATTCCATATGTTATTGAGTGACATGCACAAAACATGTCTACTTACAGGCCTTAGTATTTTGTCACCTTTCTCCGATAACAATATATCGCAGATAGAGAAGTTTACGTGTGTGTTTATTTAAAGAAAAAAAGTTAAGATTAATTCCATTAAGAAGTGGTTTCGCTTTTTTCTCTTGTTTATAATGAAGGTTCTGACAGAATTGTTTCCTTAAAATTCTGTGATATGTTGTTGACCACAGTTGGATAGATTCATCCCGAACTGCTCAGCTATGGACTTTGACTACACTCGTTCCGTGTTTACTGGAGGGAAGAAGTGGAAGAAGTCTGGTTCACCATGGAGTGAGGCATACCAGAAGCTTCTCACAGAGGCACTTAACATGAGCCGATCCTGAATCTTGGCCTTGGAGGACAAGCCGCCATCCCCGGTAGACCTAATACTGCAAAGCTAACTGTCACCCACAGCTATGAACATACTGCTTTCGTTTTTTTAATTGATATACGTCATAGAGGACGCTTGATGTCCCTGACATATTGGATGATTATTACTTGAACTTGCTGGACTGGGGTGCCAAGAATGTGGTAGCAATTGCTCTCTCGGAGTTGGTGTACTCGTGTGATGCCTCCAGTGGCTCTACTTCAAGAGTGGTCACCTTCAATAACGAGGATGGCCTTGTCACAAGCGTGAGCTGGGCTCCTGATGGTTAGCATATTGCCATTGGCTTACAAAATTCTCATGTCCAGCTATGGGATTTCTCTCCTCAAAGACAGGTAAGATGGTTGCTCATTGTTTTGATAGCATTAGTGTTTCATCTGTGGCTGACGGGTTCTAATTCTGGCTGCCTATTTAGCTTTTATTTTCGTTTCCTCCATGCAGCTGAGAACTTGAAGAGGAGGCCATCAACTCTCTGAGTTCGTTCCTTGGCCTGGAACAGTCACATACTCACGACAGGAGACATGGATTGTAAGATCACCAATATTGATGTGAGAATTAGATCCCACATAGTCGAAACCTACAGGGGACATCACCAAGAAGTTTGCAGGCTGAAATGGTCGCCCTCGGGAAAACAGCTAGCTAGTGGAGGAAACAGTAATCTCCTCTACTTATGGGATAGGTCCAGGGCCTCTTTGAATCCAAGCACTCAGTGGCTTCACAGAATCGAAGTCCACACGGCTGCAGTAAAAGCTCCTCGCTTGGTGCCTGTTTCAGGGCAACTTGCTGGCCTTGGGAGGGAGTGACTGGTGCATCAAATTTCCAGGCTATTTGCCTAATTAACATGGGAGATCTGTTCTTTCGAAGCTGCAAGTGAATATTTAGATGGGAGTTTACACCAATTTGGGTAGGTATGTGTAGTGGATTGGATTGTAAATTAAGGTATGTAGATAGATAGATTTCGCTATTCGTGAATATGATCATTGGAGATCGCTTGGCCCCCTTAATGTCATGCACAAATCTGCAAAGCAATTCTTATATTTCTGCTTTAGATCTCTCTCTCTCTCTCTCTCTCTCTCTCTCTCTCTCTCTCTCCCCTCATACACAATTTGGCTCACTTCATGAACTCACTGTATGCGTAATTTAACATAATAGTATTCAGAAACGGGCATTTCGTTGATTTATCGTATGTTCTAAGGTAGGTCTAGAATCTCATGGACAATATTTATTATTCTTCTTATCCAGATAACTTCATTTGGTTTTCAGTTCGTGTTCGGCATCAATGATAATAGAAGGTAAAGTTATCAATACAGTCAAATAACAGTGATTGAGATATAGAAACTTGGAGACGGAATTGCGAAGCACAACTCTATGCTTTCGGTTCATAGGTATGATAGTCGCAAAGCGTTTCTGGTAAATCAACTATCTTTGTTCTAGGGGGTTGACTTGTCGTCCCCACAAAGGACCTAAGCCTCCAGGGTTTGGTGGCCTCGAATTGCTGCGGACAGGAGATGATGATGCGGCCAAAGCGGCAGCGGGTACTCCACTTGAGAATCTTTTGGTGAAGAAAACTTATGTGAAAGGGTCCTGAGAAGTATATCTCGGAGGAGATTAGTGCACAAACAATTTGGGGAATCACTGCTTGCTAGAGTAGGATTAATGGGTCTCGTTTATTCAAGAACATCACCACCTAAAACTGCCGGCAATAAAGAAATGGAGTTTTCCTCCAAGTTGAAAATTCGAGTGCTGTTAATCGGCTTGTTATGCAGAGTTCCCATGTTAGTAGCCTCAATAGCAGTTTTATTCCATGAGAGAACGGTTCGTTCAAATGAGCCTCTGCCTATTTTGAAGTATAGCTTACTCCCAAGGTTAATGCAGGCACCATTGAGGGTTTGCGTTACCAAAAGACATGGTGGGACTTCACTTTCTATGAAGATACAATATGCTTCATAATCCCAATCTCTAAATTCTAGAATAACCTATAATATTCATCAATATCAACCACATCCTCCTCATCATCCACAGCATCCATTCTCTCATCCCCTCCATCACTAGACCTGCAACCTTCAGCTTTCGTCTGAATCCTCTCCATCATCCTCAAAGCTTTCTCCTCTAGAACTCGAAATCACTTGTTTTTGATCTTGCTTCTCTCCAGTTTGTCTCTTCTCCTATCCTAGATACTCTCTCCCCATCACCCCAAGTTCAATTGTCACTATAGAAAACCAAGTTATGCTCATCATTCTTATGACCCTTTATCTCCCCTACTTTCTACTCTCATCGATGTCATTTAGCAAGACGAGATTAATGCATCTCCTAGCAGCCTTTGAGTTTTTTTTTTTTAATTGTACTGGACATACATGACATCAATCGGTTTGATTTCCTATGTGTGATCTGACTTTACAATCGACAAACAAATCAAACAAAAGATAACACTTTTCAAAGAGCCCTTTCATTTCTGCCAATTTTACAAAATTCCTCCTAGCACATGTCACAAATTACTTAAATACCACTTTTAGGTCTAATTATACCATTTTCACTTTTTTCCCACCCAAGATCCAACAATACCTTTTGGTAATCATTTAAACACAATCTAGGTATTTACAAAACTTTTCAATTTAAGTCGAGATCACAATACCTCAATTCACAAGATGCACAACATGCCATTCTTGAAGTCCATTTACAACACAACTAAATGAGTAAACATCAACCAGCTAAGTCAAAAAAATGTCATGTAGATCAATTTAACCTTGAGTGGAAAATTTCAACAAAACATAGCCTTGATCGCCTTGAAAGGAAAACACACAATAATAAAAATTAACAAACATCTATTTTTCAAAACAAATTTATGGACAATCCCATCAATCGCTATCCGATCAACTGTACATGCCTACCCAAATTGGTGTAATCTCTTAGAAAAGGTGGTTAAGACATCATTTGTTTGAAGTTTGTGATTTAGTGTCTTTTAGAAGAAGGATCTTGTGTCTTCATAGTTTTGAGTGTTGTTTGTTGCTCTTGACTTCAGACGTTTGTTAGCGAACCGTTGCCCCATGATTTTTTCTTTTCACTTCCTCCGATCTTGGTGTGGCTGTTCTCTTTGACCCCTCTCTTATTGCTTCAATTTTCGTGGCGGTGATTGTCGTTGGTTGCCTTGATTAGTAGACTTCATATCTCACTTAGATAAAAAAAGGTTCTTGCTTCATATTGAAAAATTCAAATATCATTACCAGCTCAACTAATCGCTTCTTTTATAGTCACCTTTTTCCATTTCGGGCACATTACGTTCTCAAATAGAAGACGCGACTTTTCCATTTGCCTACCCAAATATTTATGTAAGGGCATAGCTCTGTTTCCACAGGATACCATGTAATCATATGACAGCGGTGCAAAGATATGCCCATTGCACCCGCCTCTTTAGTGATTGGTTCCTCCTTCGTATCTCTTCCTTGCATTCATTTGCACACAGCTTTTAGTTTGTGACCCAACTGGATCGACATGCCCATTAAGTGTTAGGACAGAATTTGCTCCTATCAGATTCTCGTAGGATATAAAGCAAACAAAAGCTGAACACCTCATCGTAGTCCCCTGTTCGTTTTTAACTGCAGCATTATAAACCACTATAAAACCACAATCCAGGGACGATTTAAAGTCATCCCCAGCCAAAAATTGAAAATTAAAGTGACACTTCTCTGTCCTTCATATTTAGAATAAAAGAATGTGCTGCTCAATCAAAATTTACAAGTCAATACAGAAAGAATGACCAAAAGAACAGAGAAAGAATGGCCAAAAGAACCTAAAGCCATCCCCGGCTTATCACCTATCTCTACAACACAGAAGGAATGGCCGTAAGAACCTAATCTCCTATCAAGTCTAAAATGATTAAACGAACAGAACCTACCCACAACATTGGTCGGGGTAAAACAGAAAATAACAAAGGAGGAAGCGCGAATCAGAATTGCAATCTTCAGGAATGAATTGTGCAACTCATGCAGTTCCCTGGATCGGTCCATTTGATCTGTGACCATGGCCTCTTCCGCCAGTTCCCCTTCCACAGCCATGACCTGCATGCACGGGCATGGAGAGATACATATCAATATCTTTACCGGAATTTTCACCATCTCACAAAAAACTCAAAAAGCAATTCAACTATGTCCCAGATGCTCATAATCCATAATCAAGTTTTCCATGACCTTTTTTCTTTCAGTTCCAATTTATCAGTGGATCCAAACAATTATCGCATACAAATTTTGAATCTTGACTCCATTTAAATGCGGAACAGAAAATGACGAAAAGAAAATGTGACAATTATGCAGTTCCCTGAATCGGTCCATTTGATCTGTGATCACTGCCTCTTCCGCGATTTCCCCTTCCACAGCTACAACCTGTATACACGGGCATTGATAGATACAGATAAATATCTTTGCAGGCTTTTTCACCATCTCACATGGAACTCAAAAGGCAATTCAACTATGTCCGGGATGTCCATAATCTACCATGATCAAGTTTGCCAATGACCTTTTTTTTCTTTCAGTTCCAAGAAATCAGTGGATCCAAACAATTATTGCATACAAATTTTGAATCTTCAGTCCATTCAAATGTGGAACAGAAAATCTAGATATTCAAAACACATGCCTGTAGCACTATCCTCAAAAGTATATCAAGTTCAGTACATGAGTAGACCCTAAACATGAATGAAACTTGTATCAAATGTCCATGAGGAAAAAGAATGATTAAAAGAGTACCGCAGTTCTAAACAGGTGGTTCTTGATTGTATCCTCCGTCTTGCTGTGGATCAGCATGAGGTCCATCGTATCCTCCCCATCCGCAGCCATGAAAACCATGTCCTTTTCCTCAACTCTACCTCTAGCATAACCTTGGTCGTGGTCCCAACCTCCATCGTCATCTCAGAATTTACAAAACCATATCCTGAAACAAGCAATATTATAGGTTGTAACCAGAAAGCAAACATTTAGAGGATTGCAGATGAAGCAGAGGGTATATGCCCATTGGCATACTCCTCAAAGTTGTACATTAGCATTTTGGTGCCATTACAAGAGAGAATGATACGATTTAGTTAACCATGATGCAAGATCCAGTATCTAAAACACTCCCTTCCATGTGATCTAAAAAAATGTTCAGTTTTGTGAATGCAATACCTCTACCTCTTGGTCTTCCTGCACCACTGCGACCTCTTCCTCGCCCATTAGGTGATCCCCCTATTTAAATGAGGAATATAATTAGAAGAAACCTAGAGAAACAACATATTAGTCACTGATAGACAATGGTGACGAAATAATTTCTTGAAGTTCCACCGTCATAATAAAGCTCTAATGATGTCTTCACCATCTCAACAGGTAATGGAGGCTGATACCTGCAATAGAGTGTTTTTACAGCTTATGATGGATAAAACACCAAGCTCTTAGCATGTCTAACTCTCAATATGAAGAATCAATGACAAGAGAAGAACATCATGAACTCACCCAACAGCCCATGTATTAAGTTTCTTCTTTAAAAGAGTTACTGTAATCATCAACACATGCCTTGTGGTCTCCAGCCGATCCAAACAAGAGAAAGAAATTAAATGGAGAAAAAGAGCAATTTTCAAATTGAATATTTATGGCCGATCAGTTTGCAACTACACTTACGCGACAATCTCTTGTCGAAATATCAACTTGCACTGGTCAATCTGTTAAGAGTTCAACGGATACAGTGCCGATGGGCAAATGGCTCGGACGAGGTTTTGGGTGCCCGCTTAGCCAATTCTGGTATCCCGAATACATGCCAGAACATCAATTTTTCATCTGCTCCTGCAGATGCCACCGTGCATCCATCCGGACTCTGCAAAACAAGTATGCGGCAATGAGTATCAGCAAAATGATCAACTCAACAAGAAAAGTTCAAAAGTATCTGCACCGAATTACGGATGAATATGATGAGCAGCATACAAGTAATACCTGTGCCAGGAACAGAACCCTAGATGCGTGTCCAGTCAGCTCTGCCATCGTTCCCATAGATGGATACTTCCAAAGAATAAGCTGGTTCTGAATAGGCCCGTGAGAGCTTAGCAATTCCCTCTCCCTCATGCTCCACAGCAGCGCACACACCTGAGAACCGGTGTCCACTGAATTCAGACACGCGCCTGTGCACGTGTTCCAAAATTTTATGCTCCTGTCGCTCCCTCCCGAGGCAAGTAAGTTGCTCTGAAACGGGCACCAAGCAAGGGCTTTCACAGCAGCCGTGTGGTCTTCGATCCTGTGAAGCCACTGAGTGCCTGAATTCAAAGAGGATCTGGACCTATCCCACAAGTAGAGGAGATTATCCTTTCCTCCGCTAGCCAGCTGTTTTCCCGAGGGCGACCACTTCAGCCCGCAAACTTCTTGGCGATGCCCCCTGTAGGTTCCAACTCTGTGCGATCTAATTCTTATATCATTGTCATTGATTTTACAATCCATACCTCCCGTCGTGAGTATGTGATTGTTCCAGGCCAAGGAACAAACTCGGAGTCGATGGCCTCCTCTAAAAGTTCTCAGCTGCATGAGAGGAAACGAAAATAAAAAGCAATTAACGCAGCCTGAATAATAACCCACCCGTCAGCCACAGACGAAACACTAATGCTATCAAAACAACAAGCAACCAGCTTACCTGTCTTTGAGCAGAGAAATCCCATAGCTGGACATGAGAATTTTGTAAGCCAATGGCAATATTCTGACCATCAGGAGCCCAGCTCACGCTCGTGACAGGACCCTCCTCATCATTGAAGGTCACCAGTTCTGTAGCAGAGCCATTGGAGGCATTCCACAAGTACACTGACTGCGAAAGAGCAATTGCTACCATATTGTTGGCACCCCAGTCCAGCAAGTTCAAGTAATAATCGTCCAATATATAAGGTGCGTCGAGCATCCTCTGGCACGCCTATCAATCGACAAACCAAAGAAAATATGTCAAAACACTAACCCTACAGTCTTTAACAGCACAAGCAAAGCCAGTACATACTTATGTTCCATGACACAAATGCTAACTTGGTTGTCAAGTTTTACGTAGCGAATAGAAGAAACGGTAATAGGCATGAATTTTAGGCTACCTTGGGTATCGATCGACAGGGCTTGACGGATTTAGACTGGGAAGCAGCGGGTGAGAGCCAGCTTTGTGGTATTAGCTCTACCGGGCTTGGCGGCTTGTTCTTAAAGGCCAAGATGCGGGATCGGTTCATGTCGAGTGCCTCTGCGAGAAGCTTCTGGTACGCCTCACTTGATGTTGACATCACGGCAGACTTCTCCTTCCACTTCTTCCCTAGAGTGAAGAGAGAACGTGCGTAGTCGAAGTCCATAGCAGAGCGGTTCGGGATGAATCTATCCAACTGTGATAAAAAAAAAGAAAAAAGAAAAAAGAAAAAACACATCACAGAATTAGAAGGGAACAATTCTATTTGGAACTTACCAACAAGAAGAAGAAGAAGAAGAAAGAAATGGCAAAATTGCTCGTAAATCCTCGTAAAAGAAGAGGGAATTAATCATAACTCTGTTTTTGTTCAAAGAAAAGTACCGTATGGTTTCTCTGTCTGCGATGAATGTTATAAGAGAATGGCGACAGAAAAGTCGTAAGAAGCCCTGTATAATTTCGCAAATATCACTCAATAGCATCATGAAATAAATAGCCCTAGAGAACTCGCACTGCAACTCGAGTCTCCATCAAAACCCTTCGTCAGCAGAACATTCATCACCAGAAAACGAACAATTCTAAAAAAAAAGTCGATGTAAACGATGAAAAAGCGAAAAACCAAAAGCTTACGTTTTCTCGAGAATTCTTCTGGTGGAGGTATTCCTGGTAAGGATCCAGAGAACCCTTCTCGCCCGGCGAAGCCATGGTCCCGGCAGCAGAGGTGCTGGGTCGAAATCCTGCAAAAGAGAAAAGAAGAAGGGAAATTTCAAAGGAGAGAAGAAGACCCACAAAGAGGGACCGAGCGTTGATGATGGGTCGTCGTCACTGTTTCTCGCTGTGCCCTCAAATCAGAGGCGCCGACACACAGAGAGAGAGCGAGAGATTTCAGAGAGCAGAGAGGTTGAGAATGAGAAGGGAGAGCTAGCTCGCGGGCGAGAGACAGAGAGATGAAGGAGGAGGAGATGATGATCTTGAATCAGAGGCGGGTCGGATCTTGTATTTATAGAAAGGAGCCACTGGCCTTCGTCGCGTTCATCGGACGCGACCAAGGCGCGTGGGTAATCCGAGGTAATTATTTCGGAAGTCTAATTTATGACTTTTTCTCCCGAATTTTTGAAAGCGGAAAAAAATAAAAAAAATTTAGGGTCAATAAAATGAATTAAATATAAATATTTTGTTAATTTATTATCCTTTCTTCCTTCTCTAATGCGACTCTTCACTCCTCATGAAATTATCGATCAATTTTACTTATCATTCAACACTCAGAAGAAGTAAACTCACTTAAGGGTGCGTTTATTTTATGAAAAATTAAAAATTTGAAATTTTTTTTTCAAAAATTGTTTGGTTGTATCGCTTACAAAAATGAAAAAATTACGTTATCCAATTAAGTAGTCCCACATAAATAGTTTTTGGTGATAAAAATATTTTTTATTGACTAATTTTTTTAAGTGATATAACTAATTATTTTTTGAAAAATGTTCTCCAAATCTTAAAATTTTCGTGAAATGAACGCACCATAATACACAAAGAAATTCAATAATAGGGCATCTCAAATATCGTGTAGAAATCAATGTCCATAAAATAACAGGGGGCAAATTAACATTCCATTTTTTTTAACAAACTACAGATTTTGATAATCGAATTTCGCAAAATATCATTTCTTTCACGAAAATAGACTATCAACCATCCACCAATTTTTTTTCCACGAGCGTATGATAATTGGTTCTTCTCCAAAAATTGGGACATTGCAGAGGGCTATCTCAGCAATTTTCATCGTGATAATAATTTTTCTTATATAGAATTTAAACAATTTTTTTTATAGAAACAGAGAAGGAAAAATAGAAATTTAAAAAAAAAACAGAAAATGGAGAAGTCTTCATCATTTGGCCCCCCCTCTATCTCCGTGCATTTCCTCTCTCTTCCTTCTTCGCTTCTTCTCGGCGAAGAACAAGAAAAGAGGGAAGAGGGAAGCTTCAGCTTGAGCTTGAAGCAATTGGGGTCGCGAATAGCGGCAGAAGGACCATTTCATCTCCTCTGCGGCCGAGGAGGCCCATGAATCCACCGACGTGTACATCGCTATCTTCAATTTCTGTTCAATTGCTTAGATGCTTGTGGACCGTGTGCTTTGTTGCTTTTGAGTTGCGACTGATTCTTGAATATCTGCATCAGTTCATTCTTGGGTTCTAAACGTGTCACCAAAATCAAATGAAACGGCACCGCTTCAATTTGCAAATTTAGTTCTATCTTCTTATCCGGCGAAAGCCCGTTCGCTTTGCTGTCTTGGCACTCATTGCACTCATTCCGACGATAGGTTTCGGTGCCTGCTAGTGGTGGAAATGAAGAATCAGTTCATGACAATGCGAAAGCTTCTGTTAGCTATTCACAGAACAAGCGTCTGTTTCAAACAACTGAGGCCAATTCATGTCAAACTAATAGAGACTAGTCATCTTGTTAAATAGCAAATGGGCATTCCACATCCAGAACATGATTCTCACATGTGAGCTCGATATTGCTTTGGAACAACAGATTGCTAGCATGGCGGGAAATATGGCATTTTGGTAATCCAAATAAAGTATAACCCCCAATCACCCTCCATCTTCTGTAAATGAATTGACATGAGATGAGGAAGAAGAAGAAGACCAAGAAGAAGATGATGATAATTTTGAATCAAAGCCGATCGGATCTTATATTTATAAAAGGATCCGTTGGCCGTCGTTCCTCGGACGCGTCTCAGGCGCGTGACTTTTCCCCAAATTTTGAAAAACCAAAAAAATAATATACAGTTTCATACAGTTTCATAAAATGAATTAAAAACTTATTGTTAATTTAGTAAGGCGAACTCTTCACTACCGATAAAATTATCCAATCAATTTTATTTTTCAAATCGACACTAAGAAATCCAAACAAAAAAAAATCAACACTGAGAAAAAGAAAACCGGGTGCATTTTTTTTATGAAAAATTCAAGATTTGGAAAATATTTTCCAAAAACAAATTTATTTGTATCGCTAATAAAAATGAATAAATGAAATATACTTACTTATGCATATATTGTTGTTAATTATAACAATATTTTCCATTGACTAATTTTTCTAAGTGATGTAACTAATCATCACCATAGTTAATTAATCAAGAAAAGCAATTGGTGATTTTCTATAAGTAAAAAAGTACGATAATAGGGAATCTTAAAATGTAATGTAGAAATCAATATACGTAAGATACATAAGGCAAATTAATATTTTCTTTTTTACTTTAATGAACTGGTAGATCTTAATAATCAAATTTCGTGAAATATCATTTTATTAAAGAAAAAAGACTACATGTATTGTCCTTAGTGATTATTTACAAAATTATACTCGCCACATGCTTGTGCACACTGCACATTACACGGATAAGCATTTTTAAAAATATATATATATATATTAAAGTTTAATAAGAGAAATGTACTCAAAATTACTAAATACTATTACCGCTTTTACTCTAATATAAATGAAATTATGCTGTCTTTTACGCTAAGAGAAATGTACTCTAAAATTAACCGAATTGTGATGGAGCTATTGGCTAGATATAATGACTTTCCCATCATGCGATGTTGACATAGTTACATATCATAAGAGTTTATACCAATTAGTGATTTATACTATATTAGCCACACTACTTGTGCACGTTGCACAGTTGACGAATTTTGAAAATCAATATTCTATAAACAAAATTTACTCTAAAGTTAGGTCTACATTTTTACTAATTGGCACATTTAATCAAGTGTTAATCTTCATCTTCTATCAAGGTTTGATTTAATTTTATTTCCAATTTTTATTTTTTTTAAAAGATATCATATATGTGTGTATAACTTTGAATTCCTACAAGTCAAAACATTTTAGTCCTCGGCGAAACATGGTAATTGGGGTTTATTATTTCTTAGTTTTGATTTTATTTCAATTCAATTTTCTTCTAGGGGTTAAAATTAAATATTTTAGTGCCTTATGAAATCGAGAATTTATTTTTTTTTTCATTTTGTTATTTAATAATGCAACAGATCAATCAATTATGGAGTAGAAACCTAATTCCGAAGGAGAATTTATTGTAGGAGAAGCTCATGAGCCTCTTCAAAGCTCAGAAGCAGTTATTTGCTATTATTTGCTATACACAAAAAAATTGATGTTTACCATCTTGTCGTAAGCACAAAGATTACATAAAGACACTATTTATTATAAGTAAAAATTAACTTCTTTAATTTTTTTTGCTAAACCGATTAATTTCAGTCTGCTGAAAGTTAGAAGCAATTTTTTCTTTCTTTCTTAAATCAAATTTATTGCTTTTCCAATCATTTCCGCTATTTTCGAGAGGTAAATTTACCATAAGATTTACGTCTTACATTTTACTTTCCAATTACCATATTATTATGTCAATTAAACTACACACATCCGTAATTTCACAGATTGTGAATTTGTGATAATTGGTTCTTCTCCAAAAAAATTGGGAAATTGCCGAGGGCTATATTTGCAATTTTCATCGTGATACTAATTTTTCTTAATATAGAATTTCAACAATTTATTTCTTTTATAGAAACAGGGGAAAAAAATAAAAAGAAAAGAAATAAAACGAGAGAGAGAGAGAGAAAGAGAGAGAGAGAGAGACTCTCTCTGCATTTGCTTTCTCTCTCTTCGTTCTTCGCTTCTTCTCAGCGAAGAAGAAGAAGAAGGGAAGAGGGAAGGACGGTTTCATCTCCTTGTGCGGCCAAGGAGGTCCTGCGAATCTGCCGATGCGTACGTCCCGATCTCCGTTTCCATTCGGTTGTGGCGGTTTGATGAACTAGAGAGACTCTGTCTTGCGATGCGTCGATTGCTTGGAGACTGTGTAGGCTATCCTAACGAGCACGCACTCCTGCTGTCCGGCTTGCCTGTTGTTTCGTCGTGTCGTCGGCTGTTTTCTGGGCAAAATGCAGTCGGCATGTTCTCTCTTATGGAATCAACGTGCGGAGCATGATGGGGCGGGGCTAAGGGAGATGAGAGTAGCATCATCACCTGATGATTCGAGGATGATCTCTCTAGGGGACCTCCAAACTGCTTCTGGGTAAAGCGAGGTGGCAGGTCCGTTCTTGTTTTTCCCTTCTGTGAACGTAAGATCACTCGATTTTTCTTACTGTGTCCTTAAAATTCACGTCATTGGTCTTCTCAGAGATGCAGGGTAGTAGGTCACTACTGCACCGCTGGCTTTTTAGCATCTTCTACTTCGTACATTCGCACGTTGAGGCTTACATTTCGTTGGTTTGTGGCTTGAAGTTGGAAATCACATTGTATCACGCATCTTTAAACCTCTGCTTACAGACCCATTGAACATACAGAATAATTTCTTTTTAAGCCACGTGCTCTTTTTCTCTTTTCTTGGAACTGATATATGTCTGGTCATTGGATCTTTCGAAGTTGGAAGAATTTGAGAGAGCAATCAGGCTTAGTCATGGGCCTCGTGGTGACGAAACTACGACAGCAGCTGGAGATGGACAGTTTGTTGCGGCCATCAGAGATCAAATCTCTCATGTTGAAGCAGCGTCGAAAGAATTTCTTAGTGAGGAGGGGGGGCGCTGCATTGAACATCTTTGAATGGTTTCATTTTGGAAAATTCATGATCAGAAGGAAGATGTGCTGGTGCTGCTTGCAGCAGTGGCCTAATGGATGAGAGCAAGAGCTTGATCGGATGGAAAACCTAATGAGGATGTTCACTGTGTGATAGAATTAGATAGCAAAAGATCAAGCAGATAAAAAAGTTGGAAGCAGAAGGACATGGAGTTAACCCAGCATGGGGGATTGGAGAATTGCTATTGCAGATAATGCAGAGAGAGATTACCGAATGTCCACTGTTGTTGACAAACCTAAAGAAAAGGGGCTGAGAACTCTTGTTTGGAAGAGCCAGGTGTGGTGAACGTACTCAGGCAAAGTCATTGACTAGAATGTTCAATCAGGTTAGTTTTTATCTAATTGACGGTGTGAACGACGTTGAAAATCAGAATGAACGGGCCTGTGGATGATTTTCTCAAAAATTTATCATAAAGAAAAATGGTTGGGCCAGTGTAAAGCGTGTCTTCTTTTGGCGTGGGCTTGATGTAAAACTAATTGAATTTGATGTGTGTTTTGTTTATTTCGAGCATTGATGGCCTCCATGTTCTGCAGTTATTTGGACATTGTCATGTGTTTTGAAGACAACCTAATAGTCCACAAAGCTTGTGATTTAGTTGTTCAGTTCATTTATGCTTGTGTATGTCATGGTTGGAACTTGGAAGGCTTTTGTTTCTTATGATTCGTTTTCTTCCTCTTCTGGTAATTATTACGTGCAAATACACAACAATGTTGAACTCAATATGATGAATGTGGCGTTGCATTTCTTCCTTGGACTGTGAAGTCGTCTTTCCATATTAGTTGGATTTGATTTCACCATATATGTGTAATCTGGATGTATAAATAGTAATCTGAATGCCTTTCTATTATTGGAATGGTTCGTGTAAATTTTGGGCTTCTGTACTCGTCAATTCATTGCCTCATGTGCTAATTATCCGGATGTGGAATTCTATTTTTTTGTATTCCGATGTCTTCGTTTGTTTAGGTTGTAACTTTAATCTGGAATACCTTTTGGTTAATGGTTTTCAACTGCTTTAATTGAAGCTAGGTTTGAGTCTGCTTATCTTGTTCATATTAAGAAATAGTTTTATGCATGAAACATAAGTTCTACTGCTGCTATGTAAGAAATGGTTTTAAAGTCCAAATGAATATAAAGGTTCTACTTCTACCTGAGATCAAGCTACTTTTTTAAACTCAAAACGGTCAATGTTTTTAGAAGCATGAGTAGTCTTTCTACTTCCTAGTACTATATGAACCAAAGTAAATTCCAATATATCAATTTTGTAAACATTAGCTGATGAAGGATGTCTTTTTATCTTGTGCAGTGCCATTTGTGTTCTATACATCATAAAGCAAGTGCTTTAAACCTTAAGATCCACATTAAAGGTATGTTATTGCTATGTGAATGGCTTTGTTTTGTCCTTCCCCTTTTTTCACTATTAGCACCATGACCTTACAACATGGAGCTCCTAATATTAGGCATCTTAGACAGTTGAGAAAAAAGTTGCTGTATCTGTTCTTCTCTAATTAATGTGCTAACATATGGTCCTCACTAGATCTTCCCCTTTGAATTATCTATTGTGCTTTATATCATGCATATGATATTAATATTTCATTGTTGCAAAGACATGTTGATTGGTGTGTTTGACTGTAATCATTTTTCCAGATTCAAGGAACATCCATAGACATTTTAATGATGTCTAATTCCCATATTAGGGATGGTCAATCATCTCATACTCACAATTGCACTATGCCATTTCGTCACACTAGCAAATGCAAATGGCCTTGTGTTTGGAAACCCCTTAGGGTTTCTGTTCTTATCCTACTGACTTCATGAGAGAGAGAGAGAGAGAGGGATGTTATTTCTGCAATGTGCTTAATCTTCAGCCATGAGCCGGTTATTTACCCAAAATGGCTTTCCAAAACAGTCCTGCATACATACCAATATGCCAGTTATTCGAATAAATGAAGTACCAAGGTCAGATTTTTACATTTCATGTATATAAGGGGAGAGAGAATGGGAGAGAGAGAGAGAGAGAGAGAGAGAGAGATTCAGATCAGAAAAATATGCATTGCTTTGCAGATTTGTGCATGACATTGATGGGGTTGACTGATCTCAAATGATCACATTCACGAATACTGAAATCTATCTATTCACATACTTTAATTTACAATTCAATCCGCTATAGATACCTACCCAAATTGGTGTAATCTCCCGTTTGAATATTAACTTGCAGCTCCAAAAAAAGGATCTCCAGTGTTGGTTAAGCAAATAGCGTGAAAAAAATTCTGGGAAGAAGAGGCAAAATTATGTGTACCAGTCAATCTGTTAGATTTCAATGGTTGAAGCGCCAGTTGGCGAATGGCACGGAAGAGGTCTTGGGTGTTGGCTTGGCCACTTCTGGTATCCCAAAT
The DNA here is from genome assembly GCA_031216235.1 of Syzygium jambos. Lineage (NCBI taxonomy): Eukaryota > Viridiplantae > Streptophyta > Magnoliopsida > Myrtales > Myrtaceae > Syzygium > Syzygium jambos. The sequence goes on from CM062222.1 coordinate 23,127,595, forward strand.
ACTTGCCAGGAAATTAATCTTTCATCTCCTGCTGCAGATGCCGCCGTGCATCCATTTGGAGACTGCAAAACAAGTACGTGGCAACGAGAATCAGCAAAACAATCAACTCAACAAGCAAACTTCAAAAAGTATTTGCACCGAATTGCGAATGACTATGATAAGCATACAAGTAGTACCTATGCCAGGAACACAACTCTAGATGTGTGTTCAGTTAGCTCCGCCATCCTTTGCATAGATGGATATTTCCAAAGAATAGCTGGTTCTGAGCAATTTCCTCTTGCTCTTGCTCCACAGCGGCGCGCACACTAGAGAACTAGTGTCTGCCAAATTCGGACATGCGCCCGTGCACCTATTCCAAAATTTGATGCACCAGTCACTCCCTCCTGAGACCAGTAAGTTGCCCTGAAACAGGCACCAAGCAAGGAGCTTTTACGGTAGCCGTGTTGGCTTCGATCCTGTGAAGCCATTGAGTGCTTGAATTCAAAGAGGCCCTGGACCTATCCCACAAGAAGAGGAGATTATGGTTTCCTCCACTAGCGAGCTGTTTGCCCGAGGGCGACCATTTCAGCCTGCAAACTTCTTGGTGATGTCCCCTGTAGGTTTCGACTATGTGGGATCTAATTCTTACATCATTGTTGGTGATCTTACAATCCATGCCTCCTGTCGTGAGTATGTGACTGTTCTAGGCCAAGGAACCAACTCAGAGAGTTGATGGCCTCCTCTTCAAGTTCTCAGCTGCATGAGAGGAATCAAAAATAAAAAGCAAAAAACACAGCCTGAATTAGAACCCGTCAGCCAAAGACGAAACACTATTGCTATCAGAACAACAAGCAACCAGCTTGCCCGTCTTAAGGATGGTACTTAATGAGGATGTTCACTATGTGACAGATATAGGCAGAAAAGATCAAGCTGATAAAACAAGTGGTAGCAGAAGGACATGGAGTCCACCCAAGATGGGCGATTGAAGAATTGCTGTAGCAGATAATGAAGAGAGAGAACCTACTTTTCACTTTTGTTGACTCACCTAAAGAAAAGGCCCAGAACTCCTTTTGGGAAGAATAGGTGTGGTGAATGTACTCTGGCAAAGTCATTGACTATAATGTTCAATCGGGTTAGTTTTTATCTAATTGACGGTGCGAACTATGTTGAAAATCAGAATGCACGGGCCCGTGCATTATTTTCTCAAAAATTTAAAATAAAGAAAAAATGGTTGGGCCAGTGCAATGTATTTCTTCTTTTGGCATGGGCTAGATGTAGAACTAATTGACTTTGATGCGTGTTTTATTTATTTTGAGCATTGACGGCCTCCATGTTCTGCCGGTATTTGGACATTGTCATGTGCTTTAAAGACAACCTCATAGTCCACAAAGCTTGCGATTTAGTTGTTCAGTTCAATTTATGCTTGCTTTTAATGCTCACGATCTTTTGATTGGTAAGAGGTTTCCTTTTACTAAACATAAATCTAAAATAACGTGTATGTCATGGTTGGAACATGGAAGGCTTTTGTTTCTTATGATTTATATTCTTCATCTTCTGGTAATTATTATGCGCAAAGTTCACAACAACGATAACCTCAGTAAGATGAATGTGGCGTTTCATTGCTTCCTTGGACGTCATTGAGAAGTCCTCTTTTTCCATAAGACAATTGATGTTGTCCTTTTTTAAAACTCCTTATCAAGTTTTATTGATTCTTTATATATATTTATATGTATTATATATATATAATCTGGATGTATTAAAAGTAATCTGGAAGCCTTTCTATTTTTGGAATGGTTTGTGGAATTTGGGCTTCTGTACTCATCAACTCATTACCTCTTGTGCTAGTTGTCTGGAGGTGAAATTTTATTTTTCTACTCCGATGTTTTCAATATGGTTGAGGTTTTAACTTTTATCTGGAACCCCTCTTGATGTTGGATTTCGTGTACTTTACTTGGAGCTAGGTTTAAGTCTTGTTATTATGTTCATCTTAAGATATAGTTTCATGTATGAAACATACGTTCTACTTTTGCTGCAATGTAAGAAAATAGTTTTTAAGTCCAAATGAATCCAAAGGTTCTACTTCTACCTGAGATCGAGCTACTTTTTTTAAATTCGAGAAGATCATTGTTTTTACAAGCATCAGTAGTCTTCCTACTTCCTGGTACCATATGATAATCAAAGTAAACATTAGCTAATGAAGGATGTCTTTTTATCTTGTGCAGTGCCATTTGTGTTCTGTACGTCCTAAAGCAACTGCTTTAAACCTTAAGATCCACGTTAAAGGTATGTTATTGCTATGTCAATGGCCTTTGTTTTTTCCTTTCCCTTTTTTTACCATTAGCACTATGACCTTAGAACATGGAGCTCCTAGTCCTAGACATCTTAGACAGTTGAGAAAAAGTTTGCTGCATCTGTTTTTCTCCTATTAATGTGCTAACATATGGTCCTCACCAGATCTTCCCCTTGGAATTAGCTATAGTGCTTTATATCATGCTTATGGATATTAATATTTCATTGTTTCAAAGACGTGGTTCAGCGTGTTTGACTGTAATTATTCGTGAAGATTCAAGGGACATCCATAGGCATTTAAAATCATGTTCAATTTCCATATTATTGATGCTCATTTTCATCATATTCACGATTGCACTATGACATTTCATCACACTGGCAAATGCAAATGGCCTTGAGTTTGGACATCCGTTAGGGTTTTTATTCTTATCTTACCTATTTCATGAGAGAGAGAGAGAGAGATTATTTCTCTCACGTGCTTAATCTACAGCCATGAGTAGGTTATTTATCCAAAATGGCTTTCCAAAACAGTCCTACATGCATCCCAATGCCAGTTATTTGAATTAAATGAAGTAACAAGGTCAGATTTTACATTTCATTTGTATGTTCATCTGTTAATCTGCAGGCGTTGGATCTATTCTTAAGAAGATTTAAAGATGGATGAATGATTTTTTTTTGTCTATCTGCTAATCTTAGGAGGATCTGAAGTAGAGCGAGAAAACTACCTAAAAGTCTTAGGAGTGTCAGTGGTTCATATGGCAAGCCTGGCAATGCTTTAGTCTTTGAAAAAGCTTCATGCTGCTTCACATATTAAGTGGCATGCAATACAGTTGTATCCTTGTAATCATTTTATACAAGCTTCTAGAAGTAGTGGATACATGGCAGCATAGTCCTGTCGTAATAAGAGGATTGACTCTGGAACTCAAACTATGTAGATGAATAGAGACATAGGTTCATGGCTTGTTAGGGGAGAAATTGGGAGCTTAATTGTACTATTCTAAGTTTGTGAAGAGTTTCGGAAAATCAAATTGCAGCCTAAAGCTAATTGTGTTGACTCTTTTTTCTTCAATCCAAGCTACTGGATTTTGCAATGTGCCTTTTTGCACTGCAGAACTGATTATTGTATACACACAAGGCTGGGTTTGAAGGTAACGGAGGAATGTTCATTGAAACGGAGTGAACATCTTACCTGTAATTGTCAAACCCCTCAGCAACCGCCTGTTGTTCTTTGTTCATCGCATGGATATGAAACGATCAAAGAAGAGTGCACCACAAAGAATTGGTTCTACATCCGTCTCGGGGTCCTCTCCAAGAATACCTCTAGAGGAAGAAATCTCAAGAATAGCTCGAGTCTTTTCTTTTGTATCATATACAGAGATTTTTCAGAATTGTGGTTTTTTGGTAGTAGATATTCTGCACAAAACGGGTTTTGAGACCTGAGTTTCAATGGAAATTCTCAATTAGGCTTTTATTCCATATGTTATTGAGTGACATGCACAAAACATGTCTACTTACAGGCCTTAGTATTTTGTCACCTTTCTCCGATAACAATATATCGCAGACAGAGAAGTTTACGTGTGTGTTTATTTAAAGAAAAAAAAGTTAAGATAAATTCCATTAAGAAGTGGTTTTGCTTTTTTCTCTTGTTTATAATGAAGGTTCTGACAGAATTGTTTCCTTAAAATTCTGTGATATGTTGTTGACCACAGTTGGATAGATTCATCCCGAACTGCTCAGCTATGGACTTTGACTACACTCGTTCCGTGTTTACTGGAGGGAAGAAGTGGAAGAAGTCTGGTTCACCATGGAGTGAGGCATACCAGAAGCTTCTCACAGAGGCACTTAACATGAGCCGATCCTGAATCTTGGCCTTGGAGGACAAGCCGCCATCCCCGGTAGACCTAATACTGCAAAGCTAACTGTCACCCACAGCTATGAACATACTGCTTTCGTTTTTTTAATTGATCTACGTCATAGAGGACGCTTGATGTCCCTGACATATTGGATGATTATTACTTGAACTTGCTGGACTGGGGTGCCAAGAATGTGGTAGCAATTGCTCTCTCGGAGTTGGTGTACTCGTGTGATGCCTCCAGTGGCTCTACTTCAAGAGTGGTCACCTTCAATAACGAGGATGGCCTTGTCACAAGCGCTGGGCTCCTGATGGTTAGCATATTGCCATTGGCTTACAAAATTCTCATGTCCAGCTATGGGATTTCTCTCCTCTAAGACAGGTAAGATGGTTGCTCATTGTTTTGATAGCATTAGTGTTTCATCTGTGGCTGACGGGTTCCAATTTCGGCTGCCTATTTAGCTTTTATTTTCGTTTCCTCCATGCAGCTGAGAACTTGCAGAGGAGGCCATCAACTCTTTGAGTTCGTTCCTTGGCCTGGAACAGTCACATACTCACGACAGGAGACATGGATTGTAAGATCACCAACATTGATGTGAGAATTAGATCCCACATAGTCGAAACCTACAGGGGACATCACCAAGAAGTTTGCAGGCTGAAATGGTCGCCCTTGGGAAAACAGCTAGCTAGTCAAGGAAACAGTAATCTCCTCTACTTGTGGGATAGGTCCAGGGCCTCTTTGAATCCAAGCACTCAGTGGCTTCACAGAATCGAAGTCCACACGGCTGCAGTAAAAGCTCCTTGCTTGGTGCCTGTTTCAGGTCAACTTGCTGGCCTTGGGAGGGAGTGACTGGTGCATCAAATTTCCAGGCTATTTGCCTAATTAACACGGGAGATCTGTTCTTTCGAAGCTGCAAGTGAATATTTAGATGGGAGTTTACACCAATTTGGGTAGGTATGTGTAGTGGATTGGATTGTAATTTAAGGTATGTAGATAGATAGATTTCGCTATTCGTGAATATGATCATTGGAGATCGCTTGGCCCCCTTAATGTCATGCACAAATCTGCAAAGCAATTCTTATATTTCTGCTTTAGATCTCTCTCTCTCTCTCTCCTCATACACAATTTGGCTCACTTCATGAACTCACTGTATGCATAATTTAACATAATAGTATTCAGAAACGGGCATTTCGTTGATTTATCGTATGTTCTAAGGTAGGTCTAGAATCTCATGGACAATATTTATTATTCTTCTTATCCAGATAACTTCATTTGGTTTTCAGTTCGTGTTCGGCATCAATGATAATAGAAGGTAAAGTTATCAATACAGTCAAATAACAGTGATTGAGATATAGAAACTTGGAGACGGAATTGCGAAGCACAACTCTATGCTTTCGGTTCATAGGTATGATAGTCGCAAAGCGTTTCTGGTAAATCAACTATCTTTGTTCTAGGGGGTTGACTTGTCGTCCCCACAAAGGACCTAAGCCTCCAGGGTTTGGTGGCCTCGAATTGCTGCGGACAGGAGATGATGATGCGGCCAAAGCGGCAGCGGGTACTCCACTTGAGAATCTTTTGGTGAAGAAAACTGATGTGAAAGGGTCCTGAGAAGTATATCTCGAAGGAGATTAGTGCACAAACAATTTGGGGAATCACTGCTTGCTAGAGTAGGATTAATGGGTCTCGTTTATTCAAGAACATCACCACCTAAAACTGCCGGCAATAAAGAAATGGAGTTTTCCTCCAAGTTGAAAATTCGAGTGCTGTTAATCGGCTTGTTATGCAGAGTTCCCATGTTAGTAGCCTCAATAGCAGTTTTATTCCATGAGAGAACGGTTCGTTCAAATGAGCCTCTGCCTATTTTGAAGTATAGCTTGCTCCCAAGGTTAATGCAGGCACCATTGAGGGTTTGCGTTACCAAAAGACATGGTGGGACTTCACTTTCTATGAAGATACAATATGCTTCATAATCCCAATCTCTAAATTCTAGAATAACCTATAATATTCATCAATATCAACCACATCCTCCTCATCATCCACAGCATCCATTCTCTCATCCCCTCCATCACTAGACCTGCAACCTTCAGCTTTCGTCTGAATCCTCTCCATCATCCTCAAAGCTTTCTCCTCTAGAACTCGAAATCACTTGTTTTTGATCTTGCTTGTCTCCAGTTTGTCTCTTCTCCTATCCTAGATACTCTCTCCCCATCACCCCAAGTTCAATTGTCACTATAGAAAACCAATTTATGCTCATCATTCTTATGACCCTTTATCTCCCCTACTTTCTACTCTCATCGATGTCATTTAGCAAGACGAGATTAATGCATCTCCTAGCAGCCTTTGAGTTTTTTTTTTTTAATTGTACTGGACATACATGACATCAATCGGTTTGATTTCCTATGTGTGATCTAACTTTACAATCGACAAACAAATCAAACAAAAGATAACACTTTTCAAAGAGCCCTTTCATTTCTGCCAATTTTACAAAATTCCTCCTAGCACATGTCACAAATTACTTAAATACCACTTTTAGGTCTAATTATACCTTTTTCACTAGCAGCCTTTGAGTTTTTTTTAATTGTACTGGACATACATGATATCAATCGGTTTGATTTCCTATGTGTGATCTAACTTTACAATCGACAAACAAATCAAACAAAAGATAACACTTTTCAAAGAGCCCTTTCATTTCTGCCAATTTTACAAAATTCCTCCTAGCACATGTCACAAATTACTTAAATACCACTTTTAGGTCTAATTATACCATTTTCACTTTTTTCCCACCCAAGATCCAACAATACCTTTTGGTAATCATTTAAACACAATCTAGGTATTTACAAAACTTTTCAATTTAAGTCGAGATCACAATAGCTCAATATCACAAGATGCACAACATGCCATTCTTGAAGTCCATTTACAACACAACTAAATGAGTAAACATCAACCAGCTAAGTCAAAAAAATGTCATGTAGATCAATTTAACCTTGAGTGGAAAATTTCAACAAAACATAGCCTTGATCGCCTTGAAAGGAAAACACACAATAATAAAAATTAACAAACATCTATTTTTCAAAACAAATTTATGGACAATCCCATCAATCGCTATCCGATCAACTGTACATGCCTACCCAAATTGGTGTAATCTCTTAGAAAAGGTGGTTAAGACATCATTTGTTTGAAGTTTGTGATTTAGTGTCTTTTAGAAGAAGGATCTTGTGTCTTCATAGTTTTGAGTGTTGTTTGTTGCTCTTGACTTCAGACGTTTGTTAGCGAACCGTTGCCCCATGATTTTTTCTTTTCACTTCCTCCGATCTTGGTGTGGCTGTTCTCTTTGACCCCTCTCTTATTGCTTCAATTTTCGTGGCGGTGATTGTCGTTGGTTGCCTTGATTAGTAGACTTCATATCTCACTTAGATAAAAAAAGGTTCTTGCTTCATATTGAAAAATTCAAATATCATTACCAGCTCAACTAATCGCTTCTTTTATAGTCACCTTTTTCCATTTCGGGCACATTACGTTCTCAAATAGAAGACGCGACTTTTCCATTTGCCTACCCAAATATTTATGTAAGGGCATAGCTCTGTTTCCACAGGATACCATGTAATCATATGACAGCGGTGCAAAGTTATGCCCATTGCACCCGCCTCTTTAGTGATTGAACTACTTCGTATCTCTTCCTTGCATTCATTTGGACACGGCTTTTAGTTTGTGACCCAACTGGATCGACATGCCCATTAAGTGTTAGGACAGAATTTGCTCCTATCAGATTCTCGTAGGATATAAAGCAAACAAAAGCTGAACACCTCATCGTAGTCCCCTGTTCGTTTTTAACTGCAGCATTATAAACCACTATAAAACCACAATCCAGGGACGATTTAAAGTCATCCCCAGCCAAAAATTGAAAATTAAAGTGACACTTCTCTGTCCTTCATATTTAGAATAAAAGAATGTGCTGCTCAATCAAAATTTACAAGTCAATACAGAAAGAATGACCAAAAGAACAGAGAAAGAATGGCCAAAAGAACCTAAAGCCATCCCCGGCTTATCACCTATCTCTACAACACAGAAGGAATGGCCGTAAGAACCTAATCTCCTATCAAGTCTAAAATGATTAAACGAACAGAACCTACCCACAACATTGGTCGGGGTAAAACAGAAAATAACAAAGGAGGAAGCGCGAATCAGAATTGCAATCTTCAGGAATGAATTGTGCAACTCATGCAGTTCCCTGGATCGGTCCATTTGATCTGTGACCATGGCCTCTTCCGCCAGTTCCCCTTCCACAGCCATGACCTGCATGCACGGGCATGGAGAGATACATATCAATATCTTTACCGGAATTTTCACCATCTCACAAAAAACTCAAAAAGCAATTCAACTATGTCCCAGATGCTCATAATCCATAATCAAGTTTTCCATGACCTTTTTTCTTTCAGTTCCAATTTATCAGTGGATCCAAACAATTATCGCATACAAATTTTGAATCTTGACTCCATTTAAATGCGGAACAGAAAATGACGAAAAGAAAATGTGACAATTATGCAGTTCCCTGAATCGGTCCATTTGATCTGTGATCACTGCCTCTTCCGCGATTTCCCCTTCCACAGCTACAACCTGTATACACGGGCATTGATAGATACAGATAAATATCTTTGCAGGCTTTTTCACCATCTCACATGGAACTCAAAAGGCAATTCAACTATGTCCGGGATGTCCATAATCTACCATGATCAAGTTTGCCAATGACCTTTTTTTTCTTTCAGTTCCAAGAAATCAGTGGATCCAAACAATTATTGCATACAAATTTTGAATCTTCAGTCCATTCAAATGTGGAACAGAAAATCTAGATATTCAAAACACATGCCTGTAGCACTATCCTCAAAAGTATATCAAGTTCAGTACATGAGTAGACCCTAAACATGAATGAAACTTGTATCAAATGTCCATGAGGAAAAAGAATGATTAAAAGAGTACCGCAGTTCTAAACAGGTGGTTCTTGATTGTATCCTCCGTCTTGCTGTGGATCAGCATGAGGTCCATCGTATCCTCCCCATCCGCAGCCATGAAAACCATGTCCTTTTCCTCGACTCTACCTCTAGCATAACCTTGGTCGTGGTCCCAACCTCCATCGTCATCTCAGAATTTACAAAACCATATCCTGAAACAAGCAATATTATAGGTTGTAACCAGAAAGCAAACATTTAGAGGATTGCAGATGAAGCAGAGCGTATATGCCCATCGGCATACTCCTCAAAGTTGTACATTAGCATTTTGGTGCCATTACAACAGAGAATGATACGATTTAGTTAACCATGATGCAAGATCCTATATCTAAAACACTCCCTTCCATGTGATCTAAAAAAATGTTCAGTTTTGTGAATGCAATACCTCTACCTCTTGGTCTTCCTGCACCACTGCGACCTCTTCCTCGCCCATTAGGTGATCCCCCTATTTAAATGAGGAATATAATTAGAAGAAACCTAGAGAAACAACATATTAGTCACTGATAGACAATAGTGACGAAATAATTTCTTGAAGTTCCACCCTCATAATAAAGCTCTAATGATGTCTTCACCATCTCAACAGGTAATGGAGGCTGATACCTGCAATAGAGGGTTTTTACAGCTTATGACGGATAAAACACCAAGCTCTTAGCATGTCTAACTCTCAATATGAAGAATCAATGACAAGAGAAGAACATCGTGAACTCACCCAACAGCCCATGTATTAAGTTTCTTCTTTAAAAGAGTTACTGTAATCATCAACACATGCCTTGTGGTCTCCAGCCAATCCAAACAAGAGAAAGAAATTAAATGGAGAAAAAGAGCAATTTTCAAATTGAATATTTATGGCCGATCAGTTTGCAACTACACTTACGCGACAATCTCTTGTCGAAATATCAACTTGCACTGGTCAATCTGTTAAGAGTTCAACGGATACAGTGCCGATGGGCAAATGGCTCGGACGAGGTTTTGGGTGCCCGCTTAGCCAATTCTGGTATCCCGAATACATGCCAGAACATCAATTTTTCATCTGCTCCTGCAGATGCCACCGTGCATCCATCCGGACTCTGCAAAACAAGTATGCGGCAACGAGTATCAGCAAAACGATCAACTCAACAAGAAAACTTCAAAAGTATCTGCACCGAATTACGGATGAATATGATGAGCAGCATACAAGTAATACCTGTGCCAGGAACAGAACCCTAGATGCGTGTCCAGTCAGCTCTGCCATCGTTCCCATAGATGGATACTTCCAAAGAATAAGCTGGTTCTGAATAGGCCCGTGAGAGCTTAGCAATTCCCTCTCCCTCATGCTCCACAGCAGCGCACACACCTGAGAACCGGTGTCCACTGAATTCAGACACGCGCCTGTGCACGTGTTCCAAAATTTTATGCTCCTGTCGCTCCCTCCCGAGGCAAGTAAGTTGCTCTGAAACGGGCACCAAGCAAGGGCTTTCACAGCAGCCGTGTGGTCTTCGATCCTGTGAAGCCACTGAGTGCCTGAATTCAAAGAGGATCTGGACCTATCCCACAAGTAGAGGAGATTATCCTTTCCTCCGCTAGCCAGCTGTTTTCCCGAGGGCGACCACTTCAGCCCACAAACTTCTTGGCGATGCCCCCTGTAGGTTCCAACTCTGTGCGATCTAATTCTTATATCATTGTCGGTGATTTTACAATCCATACCTCCCGTCGTGAGTATGTGATTGTTCCAGGCCAAGGAACAAACTCGGAGTCGATGGCCTCCTCTAAAAGTTCTCAGCTGCATGAGAGGTAACGAAAATAAAAACCAATTAACGCAGCCTGAATAATAACCCACCCGTCAGCCACAGACGAAACACTAATGCTATCAAAACAACAAGCAACCAGCTTACCTGTCTTTGAGCAGAGAAATCCCATAGCTGGACATGAGAATTTTGTAAGCCAATGGCAATATTCTGACCATCAGGAGCCCAGCTCACGCTCGTGACAGGACCCTCCTCATCATTGAAGGTCACCAGTTCTGTAGCAGAGCCATTGGCGGCATTCCACAAGTACACCGACTGCGAAAGAGCAATTGCTACCATATTGTTGGCACCCCAGTCCAGCAAGTTCAAGTAATAATCATCCAATATATAAGGTGCGTCGAGCATCCTCTGGCACGCCTATCAATCGACAAACCAAAGAAAATATGTCAAAACACTAACCCTACAGTCTTTAACAGCACAAGCAAAGCCAGTACATACTTATGTTCCATGACACAAATGCTAACTTGGTTGTCAAGTTTTACGTAGCGAATAGAAGAAACGGTAATAGGCATGAATTTTAGGCTACCTTGGGTATCGATCGACAGGGCTTGACGGATTTAGACTGGGAAGCAGCGGGTGAGAGCCAGCTTTGTGGTATTAGCTCTACCGGGCTTGGCGGCTTGTTCTTAAAGGCCAAGATGCGGGATCGGTTCATGTCGAGTGCCTCTGCGAGAAGCTTCTGGTACGCCTCACTTGATGTTGACATCACGGCAGACTTCTCCTTCCACTTCTTCCCTAGAGTGAAGAGAGAACGTGCGTAGTCGAAGTCCATAGCAGAGCGGTTCGGGATGAATCTATCCAACTGTGATAAAAAAAAAGAAAAAAGAAAAAAGAAAAAACACATCACAGAATTAGAAGGGAACAATTCTATTTGGAACTTATCAACAAGAAGAAGAAGAAGAAAAATGGCAAAATTGCTCGTAAATCCTCGTAAAAGAAGAGGGAATTAATCATAACTCTGTTTTTGTTCAAAGAAAAGTACCGTATGGTTTCTCTGTCTGCGATGAATGTTATAAGAGAATGGCGACAGAAAAGTCGTAAGAAGCCCTGTATAATTTCGCAAATATCACTCAATAGCATCATGAAATAAATAGCCCTAGAGAACTCGCACTGCAACTCGAGTCTCCATCAAAACCCTTCGTCCGCAGAACATTCATCACCAGAAAACGAACAATTCTAAAAAAAAAGTCGCTGTAAACGATGAAAAAGCGAAAAACCAAAAGCTTACGTTTTCTCGAGAATTCTTCTGGTGGAGGTATTCCTGGTAAGGATCCAGAGAACCCTTCTCGCCCGGCGAAGCCATGGTCCCGGCAGCAGAGGTGCTGGGTCGAAATCCTGCAAAAGAGAAAAGAAGAAGGGAAATTTCAAAGGAGAGAAGAAGACCCACAAAGAGGGACCGAGCGTTGATGATGGGTCGTCGTCACTGTTTCTCGCTGTGCCCTCAAATCAGAGGCGCCGACACACAGAGAGAGAGCGAGAGATTTCAGAGAGCAGAGAGGTTGAGAATGAGAAGGGAGAGCTAGCTCGCGGGCGAGAGACAGAGAGATGAAGGAGGAGGAGATGATGATCTTGAATCAGAGGCGGGTCGGATCTTGTATTTATAGAAAGGAGCCACTGGCCTTCGTCGCGTTCATCGGACGCGACCAAGGCGCGTGGGTAATCCGAGGTAATTATTTCGGAAGTCTAATTTATGACTTTTTCTCCCGAATTTTTGAAAGCGGAAAAAAATAAAAAAAATTTAGGGTCAATAAAATGAATTAAATATAAATATTTTGTTAATTTATTATCCTTTCTTCCTTCTCTAATGCGACTCTTCACTCCTCATGAAATTATCGATCAATTTTACTTATCATTCAACACTCAGAAGAAGTAAACTCACTTAAGGGTGCGTTTATTTTATGAAAAATTAAAAATTTGAAATTTTTTTTTCAAAAATTGTTTGGTTGTATCGCTTACAAAAATGAAAAAATTACGTTATCCAATTAAGTAGTCCCACATAAATAGTTTTTGGTGATAAAAATATTTTTTATTGACTAATTTTTTTAAGTGATATAACTAATTATTTTTTGAAAAATGTTCTCCAAATCTTAAAATTTTCGTGAAATGAACGCACCATAATACACAAAGAAATTCAATAATAGGGCATCTCAAATATCGTGTAGAAATCAATGTCCATAAAATAACAGGGGGCAAATTAACATTCCATTTTTTTTAACAAACTACAGATTTTGATAATCGAATTTCGCAAAATATCATTTCTTTCACGAAAATAGACTATCAACCATCCACCAATTTTTTTTCCACGAGCGTATGATAATTGGTTCTTCTCCAAAAATTGGGACATTGCAGAGGGCTATCTCAGCAATTTTCATCGTGATAATAATTTTTCTTATATAGAATTTAAACAATTTTTTTTATAGAAACAGAGAAGGAAAAATAGAAAAAAAAAAAACATAAAATGGAGAAGTCTTCATCATTTGGCCCCCCCTCTATCTCTGTGCATTTCCTCTCTCTTCCTTCTTCGCTTCTCTCCGAAGAACAAGAAAAGAGGGAAGAGGGAAGCTTCAGCTTGAGCTTGAAGCAATTGGGGTCACGAATAGCGGCAGAAGGACCATTTCATCTCCTCTGCGGCCGAGGAGGCCCATGAATCCACCGACGTGTACATCGCTATCTTCAATTTCTGTTCAATTGCTTAGATGCTTGTGGACCGTGTCCTTTGCTGCTTTTGGGTTGGGACTGATTCTTGAATATCTGCATCAGTTCGTTCTTGGGTTCTAAACGTGCCACCAAAATCAAATGAAACGGCACCCCTTTAATTTGCAAATTTAGTTCTATCTTCTTGTCCGGCGAAAGGCCGTTCGCTTTGCTATCTTGGCACTCATTCCGACGATAGGTTTCGGTGCCTGCTAGTGGTGGAAATGAAGAACGAGTCCATGACATTGCGAAAGCTTCTGTTAGCTATTCACAGAACAGGTATCTGTATCAAACAACTGAGGCCGATTCATGTCAAACTAATGGAGACTAGTCATCTTGTTAAATAGCAAATGGGCATTCCACATCCAGAACATGATTCTCACATGTGAGCTCGATATTGCTTTGGAACAACAGATTGCTAGCATTGCGGGAAAAATGGCATTTTGGTAATCCAAATAAAGTATAACCCCCAATCACCCTCCATCTTCTGTAAATGAATTGACATGAGATGCCGTTGCATATTATCTGACTTTCAGATGAATTCTTAGCTTTTCTCTTCGTCAAAGGGGGGCAAACCCCAATCCGATGGATTGAAATCCAATAGAGATTTCAATACTTGGTCCGCTGAATCATGATGAGAGCTATCGAGCCTGGGATCTGGCACCATAACCGCGAACCTGCCAAATGTATAGGAATATATTAGCAGAGGGAGCAAGAGATAAATCCAAACAATCCAATGCTGCAATGTTTTGATATTAACAGCAGGAACAGCAGATTAGGTGCAAGAAAATTCCTTGTTAGAAATCAAAATGGTCAAGGTATAAGAGAAAAGAAGAGATCTACGAAATAGAGCAACCAAATGCACTATGAATCATTTGAGTAACAAAGAATGAAATGAGGGCAGCAAATAAAGGAACGTACCTCATTTGGAAGAATTAAGTTGAGCTGGAGGGAAAATGTAATAGCAGGAGAAAAAGAAAACCATGGGGGATGGATCATCTAAGCCACATTGCACTATAAATTTCAGTACCAGAACATTTAGCTAATTCTACCTTCTACTTTGAAAGTCCCAGACAGCGATCCCAGATTTGGACCCCATAATATGTCTTGTACAGCCTAAAATATGTGATCAAGCCCTACATTACTGCACGCCACTGTTCACATCCCTGAGGTCAGTGAGAATCACCTTTCTCTGCTTATTATTCCAGACTAAGGCTAACGATGATGAAATTCATAAAGAAAATAAAAGCTGATTGTTCAGCAATCCACTGCACAGAAATAACCACTTCATGGAACTTCCCAGCATGTGATATTCTTATAAGGATGATTCTTTAGTTGTTATGGTTGTTGCAAATGAACTTTCAAAAGTACAAATTTATACAATGTCCTCAACTATTTGACTGCATTGAATTTGAAAGGAGATTAGACTTCCTACTATTTGCAACAATTAGACCAAATTTTGAATCAAAGATTGTCATACTTCAAGCATTACACTGCAAGAAGAATCAGCAGAAGCAGCCAGTCTGAACATAATCTGACTATTCAAACTTGATGACAACCTTATAATTGAACCAAGCATATCCACTAGTCTGCCTTCAGATGTATCAACCAGCTTCGGAATTTATTTTACGAACTATAGTGTGGAAGAATGGACTGAATGTCATTTCAGTCATTGCCCCTACGAACTCAAGCACAGTGGGAACTTTCATGATGGTGCTTTGCTATCAGTTGAAACTGTTTTTTCTGCTTTCAGGATTGAAAAAGACTAATGAATTGGCAGTTCATCACAATGACACAAGATCGCCACCGAATCAGAGTAAAGCACTTTGAGAACAAAGATTTCATGTATAATACCACTTAAAAACAATTGCCAAAGTTTCTTAGTTGATGAATTTGTTGGCAAACATAAGTGCTGTAAAGATTTTCATTCACAGCTTTCTAAATTGCGCAGTTTTTCCTCCTCTTGCTTTTTCTATATCTTTCTTCAGATTTCCAGCTCACTTACCCCATGAGCAATCTCATTATCTCTCTCTTACATATAAATAGTTAGAACGGGATACGTAGATCTAGGCCTAACTCAACTAATCCTCCTTTTTCTCGACTAAAAAAACCTAATTGTTCTTTTTTATTGAGCGATTACCATGAAACTCCGTAATGGCCAACATGCTCCCTGTTTCTCTGTAAACCTGCAACTTTTTCTTAAAAATAGTAATTCCGGGCAATGTCTGCCTGCTCTGCTTACTTTTCTCGAGGTACATAGTTCCAGGTATTAGACTACGCACAGAACATCTAACATCTGTGAAACTGTACAATACTGTAACGAAAAATGATAGAACAAACGAAAAAGATAACAAACATGACTAAGCCCTCACGGTAATCTAAAAATGACCTTTCCAAAATTATAGCATGATATGCATCGCAGTTCAACAATTTCCAAGATAATTAAGAAGAATATTCACTATCAACAAGTTCACTTACATCCCAGCATTTTTAGCCGCGTTAACTCCTGCTGGAGCATCTTCAAACACAAGAATATTGAGTGGATCAACCGGTCCACCCTGTTAATCCACAAAATTGAACAATACGTCATACCAATGTAAGTCTGTAGAATGGTTGCATTATTTGGACAAATAGTGAACAGAAAAAGATTGACCGAAATAGCACCCATCAGAGAGCCATTACCTCAAATCTCCTGGCTGCTGCCAGGAATATATCTGGCGATGGCTTCCCTTGTTTGACTTCTGGGTCATCACCAAGCACCACATGATGCATCAAGGAAAAAAGTTCACCATGTCTTTGAGTCTTCAGTTCAAAATGGCGCCGATGGGAACTGTGAAGTACATGTCGGATTGAAATTTTAATGCCATCCGAGAATGCAAAAGAAGTGTATGTATGATACCCAAAAGTTGAATATTCATACAATACTTCGCTTTTTCTTTGTTCTCTCAAATCTCAACAAATACCAGAAAGATGTTTTGCTGTTTTTGTTGTTAATCTCTCACCAAACACCATCCAAACATAAAAAGGAAAGAAGATTGTTTGATCAAATTGTTACCCTGTTGCCAAGCAGATTGGTATCCCTTTTGCATGAAGATGTCTGATCAAGCGGCTAGCCCCTAAAATGAGTACAAGATTAATTATATGAAACTGCATTACATGATAAGATTGAAACTTATAAGAACAAACATACAAAGTTTCCAAAGTATGATACTGCAATGAGATATACCTGGCATCAGCTCACTTGTGGGAAACATTGTTTTTAACATCTCTTCCCTTTCCACTAGAAAGTCCTCAGCAGTGAGAACATCACTGATTCCAGTTTCTTCAACAAAGACTCGAGCAGCTTCAATTGCCTTCTTGCCCATCATTTTTGGCTTGAGAGACCAATCAAATGTTTTATTGTATCTTGCAAGTATAATTTCCTGGACTTCTGTGTAAAAACTCTCCGTATCTGCAGCATACAGCAACAGAATGCCCCTCAAATGTTGCTCCTTTCCCGAGAAACTGGGAACTAATGGCTCTTGTGCATAGTTACTTCAAAAAAACAATAAAAAAAATGGGACAGGAAATTCATCCAAGCAAATGAGACAGTTAGAGCATAAATGGCAATTGATTTATCAAGCATATCAAAAAGGGTCTCAGTTTTTGCCAAATGCGAAGTTCAACATCCTTTTTTAACATTTAACCACACCAGGAAAGATTAGAATGGAGCAAGAACAGCGAACTTAATAAATAGACATTGCTTGCATATTTTGATATGAAGTTCATGAACAACTTGAGTAGTGATTGCATATTGAAGACAAACAGTTCTTACACATGCCAACCTCTACTTCCAATATTAGTAGGACTCTTTTAGTAGAGAGTTTTGACTTCGTGATATTGTGCTGGATAGATGCTTTATTTATAGTTAATAATCAATGGCAATCCTGGAATATGTGATTTTGAAACAATAACTGTTTATCTCCAAAACTTGAGAATATGGCCAAGCTAAAAACACTCTCTAGACTCAGCTCAAATTTTCCTACTCTATTCTACTATCCTTTTTTCTTGTTTTTTTGACAAATAAGATAGTTTACTTAATAACAATTTATAGGAAGTATGGGCAAGGATGGGATTGAGACATCGACACAGATTTACAACGAAACAAAATTATTACATGTGAAATGATGCAAAGATAGTCACTGTTCCATTCACTGTCTAAATTTGCTGCACCTCAACCTGAAATGTTCTCCAATTACTGTCAAACGAATTTTTCAAAAAAATAATGCTGTGAGGGACACCCTACAGAATGTTGCGATCAAACTTGAGTGCCGACAAGGAAAAAGTTCCGTTTTCTGATATGTGGAATTACTGACTATGACCCGGCAAAGATATCTCTGAATTTTAACTAGCTTGTGCAGTTCATAATGTACTAAAAGATAATCGACCATTTACCCTGACTTAAGGTACATATAACAGCAATTAGCTACAAGAAATCATCTTTTCATCAAATTCTCCATTACAAGTATCCTTTCCGAGATCGTTGTACTTACAAACAAAGCAACCTTAGTCTGTACGTGCAACTTTCAGAATTTGTCCGCAAAATTCACAGCGACAATCCACTCCTAAAGCATTGTAAGTTAAGGTTGAGGTTCTTGTTGAAGTTTTATTCCAAATAGTCAACCTCTTAATATTCGCATGGAATAATATCAGATCAAAAAAGTGAGATCCCCTCCAACTCTCAGCCTCTTAACTTCCCTAGTACAACTTGAGAACAGAAGGTTATCCACTTGTCACATCACAGATTCTACAAGAGCATCTTTACCAGAAGCAAATGGAATTCTGGGTAAGGGACATTCAGAGGTTGCTTACCCACCAAATATCATGAAGAAGGGAACTTCCTTCCCTAGTCCAATTCTTAAGGAAAAGTAGTTTCCCACCCTTTCCAGATGTGTTTTCAAAGACTATAATCATGACCTATTCTGGTTCACCAACCACCAACATCCAGTCCATATTTTGAGACGAAAATCGATTTTCCACAAGCTATCATCATTTGCTGCGAATTTCTATCGGAATTCCCCCAAAAGTCCCTTATTAGCAGTCCCAAGACTTCTTATACCCAGTCTACCTTTCTTGAGAGGACTGAAAGTAGCATTTTGACTAATCGAATGAAACTTATGGCCTTCGATTTCATCTCCCAACAAAAACTTCTTTCCATGACCTCTGGATTGTTTGCCATTAAGAAGGAACATGACACAAAGAAATATGAAGGAATTGATGATTTACTCTCAATGTAATAACCTTCTATCCATTGAGGAATAGATGTTATTTCTACTTGCTAACTTCCTTTCCATGCTCTCTAAATTGCCTCCCCAAACAGATTTGTGGCGACAAACACCAAAAGGAAGACTATTCATTGGCACAAACCAACTTTACAACCCAAAGTGTTGGCAAGACTGCCTCATATGTTTACATTAATTTTCAAGCAGACTTAGGTTCATAACAGAGGAGCAAGCATGTCAAATCTTAGTATATCTCCATCAAAACATCATGTTGATGTTGATGACATGGCAAAAGCTAGTGTATCTTTAGCAGATAAGAGATGTGAGTCGAACCTAACCTACTTCACTCTCCATAGCATTAACGCATGTATACCATCCCTCTACTGCTCCAAGAACACTCTTAAAGAAAGCTTATTCACTGAGACAGAGGATTTCACAGTAGAAATGTAGACTTCAATCAACTTCTTCCACTTAGCTCCAGTGCCATTTTGTCCCATTGATATAGTAAAAAGACCCAATTAACATGGTAAAATGTTTTTTCCAAACGTCTGATTTGCAAACTATTCCTAAACTGCTAGCCTTAATCCTGCTGTCCAAGCACTCATTAGCAATTAAAACAGCATTCATAATTTTTCTTCATGAATTAAAGCATTCTGATAATTGAAAATAACTTTTTCAATCGCCAACTTCAGCTTATTAGCCAAAAATCTTTGCAATTAGCATATAATTACTCACCACGACAATGGTTCTAAGATGTATATCCATCCTCAGCATTCTAATAAAATCCTTCACTGAATTCCTACATCTTAAAACAATGTACTACATCCCACAATCTTTCCAAGGTCAATTCCATTGGCGAACCAAGCAACTGAAAGAGGATTTTATTCTCGGGAACTTAATTCCGTGTAAGCAGGGTTCTCCTTTCCCATTCCCACTTCACCAAACAACACATGCCCTTAATTATACGGAATACAAGAAAATTCGTGAGTTCAAGGTCGACCCTCCAAATCTCCCATACTTTCGGAGGCTAAATGAGCATCGACTTGCACAAACAGAACTACCAGTTTCTACGAAGAAGCCAGAGACAGCGCCCTACACACATACGTATGCGCCACATTCCCGATCGAAACACATCGAAACTTTCGCCGCATTCCAACTGGGCTACGTTCAGCCCACAACAAGAGCCACGCCCACAAGGAAGAACCGGGATCTAGAGCTCCATCTGAAACGAAATCTCGCAAATGGGTACGACGGAATTACCGAGCAAGAGGCCGTCCATGTCGAAGACGACGTGGGTGATGGTTCCTCGCCTCGCCATCGCGGGAGCGGTCGGCGCTTGATGTCGGAGTTCGAGGAGAGACGAAGAAGCCCGAAATCTAGATACTCTTGGACCGGGAAAGTTCAATTTGTCAGGCTTGCGTCTGTGCTGCTTTTATGGGAAGCAACTAGTCCCGAATATATTCCAATTACTTCCGCCTTTATTTTGAATTAATACAACGAAAAACTCTAAATTAGCATTTACTCCAAAAGCCTTGTAACAAATCTATCCCAAATTAATTAAAAAATTCTAAATTGATATGACAAATTTACACTTCGATAAATTGGATTAACATCACGAAAAATCACAAACTGGTAAATTTGTAACAAACGGAGGAGTAAAACTCCAAACTAGTATATCATGTCATCCAATTCAATAATTTGACAACAAAATTTGATAAAAACTAATAGGTATATCAATTTAGGATCGTTGATGGTCAAAAAGTTAATTTTGAATAAATTTATCACGAATGTATCAGTTAAGATTTTTCGTGGTATTAATCGTTGCCATAATCACGCTCTAATGTCGTTTCTAAAAGTGATTCGTTGATCTAGAGTCGTGGGGCTCACGTGGCTAAGCTCTGACGAGCCACCAATTGATCGAGTATTTTATGCAGCGATTGCTGGGGGATTGAGCAATCCTTGGACTACTCCAACACCGTAGCTCGAGAAAGGCCCAAGCCACCGTTGCCAACGGCATCAACGAATCGGGCTGTAATCATTCGCGGTTCTTACCGAAACGGCTACCGATCACTTTTCTCGATGTTGTCTATGAAGAATGGCACGAGAATGGCAAGGCTATGGATTACATGCTTTTTAGGTATGCTTGCGGTCTCATCGGTTCAGAGAGCATAGGATTTGCCTTCACATGGACCAATGGCAAAGAAGGCCAAGCTAAGTCAGCAAAAGATCGATCAGAGGCTTTAATTTTTTTTTTTTTTATGAAAAATGAATGATTTGAAAAATACCTTCTTAAAAATGACGCTACTTTTATATAAAAGTTCTCTTAGTTAAATTATTTGCTGATGTAAAAAAAAATTTCCTACTGTATCTCGTGCATAGAGTTATTTGCTGATTAGGAATTAGATCTTCGTCAGATGTCCACGACATTTCAATCCTTTCACTTTCATTTATGGGGAAAATTACCAATTCGGTCCTAAATCTATTGTATGGATGTCAATACACTCCTAAAATTTCCAATTTTGCCAATGTAGTCATAAACTTCTGTACGAAATTCTAATGTAGTCATCCCGGTCAATTGCCACCGGAAATCGCCGACATGGCAACTCATAAGTCGTGCCACAAAGGATGGCTATCGGTGATTGGCCACCGCTTCAATAATTCCCGACGGCAAAGGACTACATTTGAATTTTACGTAAATGTTTAGAACTACATCGGTAAAATTGAAATGCTTATGACCGAACTGACATTCGTACATTACGTTTAGAACTGATTCGATAATTATAAAAAAAAAACTTGGTTCATGATTGGTGGTACATACCGAGTTTGGATACGTCAAAGTTGGCGGGGCATCTCCAAGTGAACTTGTAATGTGCGCTAGCCATTTGTCTGTAACTGAAAAGTCTCTTTGCTCAAGAAAAAGAGAATTGAATAATAAACTTGGCTTTTGTCCATCCTCTCTTCTCAAGCAGACTTGCCGTCTCTCCGCCGGTCCTAGATTGACAGATGTCTTTCCTCTGTTATAATCTCTCTTCTGGAAACCATGTTGACCATGAAACACCAACAGTTGAACAAGGAGGCAAGAGTGCCGATCATATCTTGATTAACCACATGTGACAATGAAGCAGGAATCAACATGAAAGTATCGTTCACTTCCATTCTCAAAATTCTCCATGTGCTGTTGGCTCTTCTATTTTTGGTATGAATCCATCGAATTTCCTCAACTTCTCTTCGTCACGAGATCTCTCGAGTTCCGCCGGAGGTCGCTACACTAACGTGCTTTCTGCGATTGAACCGATGAAGTTTGATTTCAATCACCTAATGCACTGGACTTTAATTTGACGCGCATTGATTGAAACCTGGTCCGCCTTTTGACAACAACCTTACGTGAACATTTTCGGCGCACGCACGTCATGCTCCTGTAGCTCCGGATAAGTGTTGGCTCAGATATTCGAAATGTACTCTAGAATTCAAGTAAACAAGGGCGAATGTAAGTGGGGCAATTTATCAAACACGTGATGCGCGCATAAATAAAGAGAGTAGGGATAGAGAATTGCTCTGTCAATTTATGGTGGATCGGCACAAATTGGTGCCTTCCGTTCCCGAACCCTATCGGGAGTTATGCCCATTCTACTATTCGAAAGCTCGTAGAAACTTTGGTTTTTAATAGAGTTCGACTCTCCTTTACAACTTGGTCACAATAATCACCTGGCTTGTAAGTGCTCTCTCAATACAACTAATGTTTACTCAATGATTTTGATACAAAGTAGGTGTTAAAGAGTGTTTAAGCTTTGACTATGCAACTAAGGTTCGTGATCTAGCAACCCCAGGACTCTAAGGAGTCTTATTCATGTGAAAAACAAACAAGCTTAACTAGCCGTTCATCACAATGAAGAAGGCTAATTTTTCAACCGCTAGTGAAACTCGAATATTGAAATTGGGCAGACAACATACTTTTCCGTCATCCTTAATAAAGCCCACATAACAAATTCCAAAGTACGCTTAGATAAATCGACTCTTCAATTATAAAATATTAATGTAGTCATGGAAATTAATTTAGGGTCAACAATAGACGCCACACCCGAGGGGGTGCCGTTGGATCCCCTCCCCATCACGGTGAGAGGGTCGGACCCTGGCACAGGCAAGTAAGTCCGAACCGGGTTACACATCCTTTGCTAGTCATAGCAAGATGGTCATCACGATCCTTCTTTGTTGTTTTTTTTTGTCCAATCTTCTCTTGTCAATTGTTCCAATAGGAGGATCGGCATCGAGCCCCGGCCAACACCATATCATCGTCATGTCATTTCCAACGAGATTCTCAAGACACCACATTGAATACATCAAAATTGCAACCGAATAAAATTTTAGTATCTTCAACCGAAAAAAAAATAAAACTTTAGTATATCAACAGCTAAAAATCAAGAATTCACAAACGAATAGATGCATAGCGTGCATTGGTTTCGTGACGCCCTAACCAAGATCACTTGCTTACTGCGTCTTGTCACAATTCGAAATTGCTTTGTTTAAGCTCTCTCTCTCTCTCTCTCTCTCTCTCTCTCTCTCTCTCTCTCTATCCCCGCTCTTATAATTACGTACGCTCTCTTCCCATAACCATTGACCGGTGCAACCTCTCTTCCTCCTCCTCCTCCTCCTCCTACTGCCCTCCCTCGCTCTCGCTCGATCTCTGTCTCGCGATGGGCGGCGAACCAGTCGTGCTTCCGGACCGACCGGAAGATTCAGAGGACGACGACGACGATGCCCTCTCGCTCTCCGACTTCCCGCTCGCCACGGCGGCTCACCCCCGCAACGACTCCAGCCGCCCTCGCCGGTCCTCTTCCGAGCCTCCGGACTTGTTCGAGTTCCTCATCGGCCTCGGCTCCCACATGCGGTCCGCCGACGACCTCATCGTCTCGGGGAAGCTCGTCCCGCTCCACGATCAGTGCCGTCGCTGCGACTCGCTGTCCGAGCTCGAGAGGACGTCGGTGTCTAGGTCGAGCAGCTCGAGGGCGGCGGCGAGGGCGCAGCTCGCGAGGAGCAGCCGGTCGCTCGACTACCGGAGGCTCCGCCGGCCGCCGAGCTCCCTGGCGCCGGAGGCGGCGGAGAGGAGGACGACGTCGTCGTCGTCGGGCGGGAGCGGCGTAGCGAGGTCGGACTCGTTCACGAAGAGGCCGCCGCCGCGGCCCCTGTGGCGCGTGCTGCCGTTCGGAGCGGTGAAGCTGCCGGCGGCGATGGAGCTGCGGGACATGAGGAGCCGGCAGCTGCGCAGGACCCCGTCGGCGCTGTTCGCTGCGCCGGTCCCGGTGGCGGGAGCCCCCGGCGGCGGGAAGTTTCCGGTCGACAGGGGCGGTTGGAAGGGGTCGTGGAGGCTGATCAAGGCGCTGAGCTGCAAGGACCCGGCGAGCGTCGCCGCGACGACGCCGCTCGCCTGCCTGCCACACGTGTGAGGCCTTCCCCCCCCCCCGGCTCGTGCGGCGCACGTGACGATGTGAATGGACCATATTACCCATATTCGGCTCGGACTTGGGCGCGGTGGCCGGAGGGCATATATGTCAAAACAGGAGAATTCGGGCGGCTCGCACGTGAGGAGGGATGATGACGTCAGTGCCATTGGCTGGCTACGTGCCACGTGTAATTAATGAGTGTCATGGGAATGATGACAGTAATTTAATGGCTTCCGACGATGTAATAAATACGAGTACAAGGTTTTTGAATTTTTTTTTGTTTTTCAGTATTTTCTGGGATATATCTGTGTATGATATCTTCTTCATTTAAGGCTATGATCATATTATATTTTGTTGCTATTTTAATGTTTGGTATATTAATGAGGTGGTATGCAAAATTTGGTATATCCAATCCGAAATTTACGGCGTCATATTACAAGGTTTTTGAATTTTTTTTTGTTTTTCAGTATTTTCTCGGATATGTCTGTGTATGATATCTTCTTCATTTGTATGATATCTTCTTCATTTAAGGCTATGATCATATTATATTTTTTTGCTATTTTAATGTTTGGTATATTAATGAGGTGGTATGCAAAATTTGGTATATCCAATCCGAAATTTACGGCGTCATACTATTGCATGTGTTTGGAGATCAAATGATCATCTTTTTAATATTTATGTCACATCGAAAATGACATTTACTCTATAATTTCGAATTTTTAAGATATGTCGATCCTTGAAGACATTTAGAGCATCTTTGTCATTAGTATAGTAGATTAGGATGAGAGACCGTCCATCACTGTGAGTGCCTTGCAAGAATTGTAAATTTGAAATAAGATCCATTTTACTTTCGGTAAAAATCCGAAAGCTCTCTGACTAATTATATTCGAGAAATATACACACAAATGGTAAGTAAACCGTCTCGTCCATACAAGTCATGTGGTCACCCCGAGTAAGAGATGAGTGATTCAAACACGTGGTCTTTCGTATCAAATAGAATGTTTTGACCATTGAGGCTACATCTTAAATTAAGGTTACTCTTTTTTTAAAAAGTTGTTTTCTAGACGAAACTTATAAGAAACGCAGTTGAATAAACAAGTAAATGTGTTTGGAGAGAGAGATGTTTAAAAGGCTAATTAGTTTGGTTAAGGCAATTGGATTATTGTAAAATGCAAAATTCAAATTCAATTTTTGGAAAGTGAAATATTTGTATGATTATTGATCATGATTTTATCCTCTCGTTGTTCCTTATTTATGTAATACTTTTTAATAAAATACATGGATATTCCATGGAATTTTTAGAAATATTTGTGCTAGAACCCTACAACCAGTCAAGGGTCTTCTTCTTTCTTTTTATTTTGAGTAGGGGGGGTTAAAACCGGAGTAGTTCAACTACTAACGAAAACAACAGCTAACTAACAAGACTTTAGGATGGGAAGTAGCATAAGATGACATCGCGCATTTTGCGAGAAAAGAATAATTTCAAAAACATTTCCTAAAGATGATTTGTTATATCACTTTGAATAATTAACCAATAAAAAATATTTTCATTATCGATAACAAATTATATCTAAACGTTTTCGTGGACGATGAAAATATTTTTCGTTTATTCAATTTTTTTTTTGTAAGCAATAAAAGATACATTGGACATTGAAAACGCTTACATGTTTCAAGAAACACCACCCACATTAAATAGGAAAAGTAAATTTTATCGAATAAGCATGTTTAATGAGGTTAAGGTATCTTAAGGGTAGGCAGTAGAGATGTCTTAGGGTACATGCATTAGATTTGTCATCTGCACAAGCAAATCAGAAAGGTGATAACTCAATCCCATTATTCTAATGAAGAAGATCCCCCCAAATGATTCGTGCACCCTTTTCGGGTCCTTCCTAAATAACTATACTAAGAAAATCTTACCTTCGGAATGGCCACTTCCGTTATGATTTGTACGATAAACATTCAGAGAACCGAATCGCTTCTCGCGGCACAACCCCGATTCCAATGTCAGAGGTCGCAATATCTAGGAAAATCTAACCAGATCATGACAATTGCGTATGCTTTGTACAATTATACTTAATTGTTCCGTCCATGCTAGCAAGCTTAAATCTCTACTTGTCGAGCACATTCACTGAATAACTGTAGCTTTCGATCGATTACGTGCCGAAATCATATATTTTGCCGTTGCTTTTAGCCGAAGCTCTGATGATTTCTTTGAACAGTCAACGTGTACCGCCTACATCATCTGCAATAGATTACAAATGGCTTGCTTCCAAAGCAATTACAGGGATTGTAGCCCGTGCCCGTTGTCGTCTAGGAACAGAAGTTAGATTCTTAGCGAAGCTTCACATCATTGTTTATTTTATTTTTCGACACTATTATAAAAGGGGGGAAAATGAATTATGTTGTTAAAGTCAAAGGGGTCGGAAATCATATGCTCGACATCAATTTTTCATATTATATTATCTCTAATTATGTAATCTTTCATCAGTTTTGCGAATGATATTATCTATGTGCGCCCACAGTTATAGCTGCGTATGCAAAGTTTATCCATACTAAGATGGTTTTATGGGACCAATTGACATGATTTTGCCGTGATGATTTGCACTTTAGGATGCTCTACAAGCTTCTTCAGATGATTGCATATGGCCATGACGACGTAAGACAGTATTGAAAAGACAAAGGACTTTCGATCAAAATTAGCGTTCGCATGCTCCTGTGGGACCGATTTACTCGAGAGACAGAAATAATCATGAGATTTTCTCAAGAATTATAGTTAGTGAAGTATCTCCGGCCCTCCGGGGATTTAGTTAGAAGTGAATAATTGGCACAATTCAATTCGGGAATCGAACTGAACTGACCTTATCCAATTGGTTTCAAGCCGGTTCATACAAGGGTCGGATAAGTTCCTAAGTAAAAAATTGGAGAATCGTCCTTGACCGATTCGACTCCCTACCTTAATGCCGTTTCTCGAGTAGAATTGGTTTGCACCAGTTTTTAAACTTTGTTTTAAATAATAGATTGGAAATGGATTTTGAACTCGGCAAACCTAGGAAAGCCATCAATGTCTTAAACTGATATGTCACATATTATTCACACGATATGCTGTCTTAAAATCATAATTATACTGTTTGCAAGTCAACCCTATAATCGGTCCCACGTGCATGCGCAAAGAGAGATATCACGTGTGACCATCACCATAGCCACGACAAGGCTCAGCTGGGGTCGCACGACCCTTACCGTCGCGAGGGGTTAGAGTGACCTCCGCAGCACAGTGGAGGAAGCTCACCGCCTCGGCTCCCGGCAATGGCCATCCGGAGCCTCGGCTATCAGTCCTGCTTCACAGGTTGATTAAGAAGACACTCGTCGGAACCATAACGGTGCGAAAAATTAGCAGCATGTCTCCGGAACGGTCTCTCTTCAGTAAAAGACCACTTTTAAGTCTTAACACAATGCCCTGGGAGAAGTCGGAGGAAACAAGAGTTGTATAAACTCCAGGAACATCATTGAGAGCAACATGTGGGTTTATCTATGACTGGCCTAAATAGCAGAAAGCAAACAAACAACCAGAGGAGTTAAGAGACCAACCTTCTCATAAGTATGGATTCTGCGCATAGGAAGTTATCAAAGAGGGCAAGTCCTAGGCTATATAGCTTACATCTTTGTTATTTTCGATTGCGCTTCTGTTGACTGTAGTAATCTCAGCCTGCACAATTACCCTTATCCGACACCCCCATGATTGGAGTCAAGCTCGGAGAATGTGACAATTGGATCACAAAAGCGACACACAAGAACTGGCGAGGACAATATAATGAACTGCGAACCTTAAGAAGACAGTGCTCTTCCATCGAAATGGCTGTTATGTGTACTTGCTCATAACTTCTAAAACCTGGAGGAGACGGCAAACTGTACTCGATACGTTCAGTGACCATAGACACCATTTACTAAGCAATCATGAAAATCACGCACTCAAAAGTCTGTCAACCGAAACCCATTACTGCCCAACAAAACAGGGCACTATCCCATTTCATGGAACGCAATATTTTCTTCTGATACTCTTCGATGGAATGGGATACTTACATTCTCTCCTACCAAGAACTAAACTGTCGAACATATATTTCCAACACGACAAAACTAGACAATTTTACGACAAAACTAGACAAAGAATTGCATGGAACTGCATCACCTGTGCAGCATCATCATCACCTAAACCAGCAAATAACTATATGGGCCCTCAATGAAATTTTGAAAGTCTAAATCAATGAAATCCCAACCCACCTCCCCCTCCACTGAGAAAATTCTAATAAACAAGCTGCATCACCGGTTGCCGGTGCTGATCTTAATATCACATCAGAAAGATCAAGCAAAAGAATGGTGCAAGCAATGCACCCACGGATCATGAGGTTAGTCAGTTCAGATGAGAAAACAATCCTGATTGGTTTTAGCAACTTGACAGAAAAATGATCTATGAATCACCATCTGTAATACTCCAAAAACAATTCCATTCTTGCATTAGACTTATATTAGATGCTAGGATGAGAAAGGTCAAAGAAAATACTAACAAATCTTAACACACTTAAGAACTTCGAACAAACGATAAAAACAGGGGACATAAGGAGGGTTTTGCAATTCAGAAGGGATTTCAGATAAAAATAGGTCCAAAATCATCTCTGTATCCCAATCTTAAACAGTCTCTAAACACTAGACAACCAACTTGACAGAAACTTCAACGAAAAACACTTCAAACAGTCTCTTCTCTAACTCAAGGATTAAATCACCAGATGCCACAGTTTTAGCTATCCCAACCACTAGGATAAGATCATCCTAATTTTTCCTCACAATGATGACCGGGAAAAAGATCCCTATACTATTTAATATACATCCATAAATAAGGAAGAATAGAAAATGAAGTACCTAATCAGCACAAAAGCATCTACAGATTTGCACATCATCTTTGAAGAATACCGAACAATGAAAAAATGAGAATTATTATATCGAATTTGACTTCTCCCAGAACCATAACCGCTAGAATAGGGAAAAGATCCCTATACTATTTGGAATAAGCCCATAAATAAGAGAAGAACAGGAAATGAAGTACTTAATCAGTATAAAGGCATCTGCATATTTGCACATCATCTTTGAAGAATACTGAACAATGAAAAAATGATATCTATTATGTTGAATTTGACTTCTCCCAGAACCAAAACTAAACTAATTTTTCTCAATTACTTGGCCAGATCACAAAAGAAAAAACTATAAAATGAAGAAGTTGAACTTGAATAGGGGTATCAATTCTATCCCATAGTGACATTCAATTGATGTCATAGCTGGAAGCGTTGAAGAAAAAGGTGCTAATTTGGCCCTCACATTGCTCTAATCGACTATACCAAGTTGACACATCACCTATGCAAAACAAAATACAAGCATAACCTTCAAAATGATATGCAGTAACATTTAGCACATATATGAACCAGGAAAAAGAAAAAGGAAAAAACACAAATTCCCCAAACTACCATGGTCAATTAACCAACTAACATTTGTACCCACCAGCACCAGCTACACCGCTATCATTGTTCAAAGGGCAACCACTACTGACACAAGTTATTCTCATCCT